>OY987335.1:62018589-63443369 GCA_963920685.1 Polydrusus tereticollis
AAGAAAGAAACAACACAACGGCACCTCGAAGAAATCAACCAGAGGGAGCAGTTATAGTGAAGGCGGGCGGAAGACAGTACTCGGACCTACTTAGGATGGTCAAGGAGGAAGTGGGGAAAAGACAAGAAGTAGCAGAAATTACGGGAGCAAGACGATCGAAAGACGGAGACCTGGTCCTAGCTATAAAGGGAGGGAAAGAAGAGGCAAACAAAATAAAGAAAGCTCTCGAAGAACAACTGGAAGGTAGCGAGATTATGACCCGAGACACAAAGCGGAAGAAAATATTCCATATAAAGGGCCTCGACAGCGAAACTACAGGGGAAGAGGTACAAAAAGCTATGGAAATCGCCTTAAAAGCTAACAGTGAAGAAGTAACCTGCAGGTCACTAAGGTCCGCATACGGAAATACACAAAACGCAACAGTGGAAGTCGTCGGACATGTTGCAGAAAAGCTACGATCCTCAAATAGAATAAAAATAGGATGGCTAAGCTGCTTCATAAGCGAAAGAATAGTCATACAGAGATGCTTCAGATGCAAGAAATTTGGGCACACAGGACAGGACTGCAAAGAAACAGAAAAGGCAGACGCTTGCCACCGATGCGGAAAGCAGGGACACATAGCCAAAAAATGCATCGAGGAAAAAGAATTTTGCACAAATTGCGAAATAGAGGGACACAGGGGCGATCAAATGAGGTGTCCTATATATAGGAAACTTCTGGATGAGCGGAGAGAAAGAATAAAGAATAAATAAAAATGGCTACCAAAATTAATCAGACAAAAACACAGAACAAGACGAAACACACTAACAGACAAATGACTATACAACAAACAAACAATAAAGCAGCCGCAGAGACTAGGGGGATTAGGATATTAAAGATAAACGTTAGCAGGAGCCACACCATCCATGACTTAGCTGAGATACTAGCAGCGGAAAGGAAGTGCGACATCATAGCAATAAGCGAACCGAACAAGACAAGATACAAAAACAAAAAAAACGTATACAGTAATGAAACCCAGACGGCCTCAATAGTAAACTTTAGCCGAAGATACCCAGTGGTAGAATACCGCACCAGTGAATGCTTTGTCTGCGTGGAAACCCCTGAGCACATATTATATAGCGTATATACAGTATGTCTCCGTAAGTTCGCACCATATGGAAAACTTTTTTATTATTAATTTTACGAAAAAAAGTTATTCTTTATAAAAAGCTCTGCATGGTCTAAAACCTAAAATGCCAGTATCAGATAGTAAATTTTCCCAGGCATATACGGGGTTTGTCAAAAAATATGAATTTTGCCCAAGAATAAACTACCTTTATTTTTGACAATATCGAAAATTGTTATTAAAAAGAGTTGATCAAAACTAAAAACCACGTTTAAATATGCAATACACCCATTTACGATGAAAAAAATATTTTTTCTTTTTTGAAACGTATGTTTACATTAATAATGCAAATTTAACTGCAGTTACATGTAATCTAGGGTGCTTTGACATACAAATGAATTGTTGATAGCAAGAAATGTTTGACAGCGACCGTCCAAACGCGTTAAAATTTATAAAGTACATAAATATGGTGTTATTAAGTTGTGAAGAAAAAATTAAAATTGTTTTGATTGTGGGAGAAAACTATAAAACGCATAGAGAAGCAGCAATTATTTTTAATGATAGACATCCCAATAAAAATATTAATCATTCAACTGTTGCAAGAATAATGAATAAATTTAAGACTACTGGAAGTTTAAACAATATTTTTAATGGAAAACGCCAAAAACTGGTTGCTAATGAGAACACGCAGTTAGAAGTAATGCTGTCTGTTGTAAAACATCCAAAAGGGTCATTGCGCAAAAGGAAGTCGTTAATACAACAAAATGTAAGTAAAGATACAGTGGGAAGAATTTTAAAAGGAAATAATTTCAGACCATTCAAACCAAAAATCGTTCACACATTAAAAGAAAGGGACTATGATAGGCGCTTTGATTTTTGCTCTCTCATCCAAGGAGAGTTAGAAGAGGACCGTTTTTTTCCGAGACGTATAATTTTTTCCGATGAGGCAACATTTTCTTCAAATGGAACTGTCTCGTCACAACATTGTCGCTGGTGGTCTAATGAAAATCCCAATTTTACAATAAAGTCTCGTGACCACTATTCATTTAAAACGAACGTGTGGTGTGATATTTACAAGGACAGATTAATAGGACCGTATTTTTTTCAGCAATCTTATGAATGCCGAACGTTATTTACAATTTTTGCAAAATCAGATCAGTGACTTCATGGATAAACTACCTTTACAAGAACGTCAATGTATTTGGTTCCAACAGGACGGTGCAACATGCCACAGTACATTAAATGTTAGGGCATATCTTGAACATTTGTTCAATGGAAAAGTTATGCACAGATTTTTAGATATTTTTTGGCCTGCTAGATCCCCTGACCTAACTCCTCTAGATTACTTCTTATGGGGTTACTTAAAACAAAAAGTTTACCAGCAATGGCCTTTTCATGATGTTAATCATTTGGAGAGGATAATTACACAATCATGCCGGGAAATTTCTTCAGAAATGATAAGGAAAGTATTAAGGAAATTTGCCAATAGAACGATGAAATGTATTGAACGAGAGAGTGGATATTATGTTGAGGCATTAGTGGAATGAGTGAAAATTTAATTTATATTTATACCTATTATTATTATTATTATTGTTACAATTTATTATTTGTATGTGTTTTCTTATTTGCAATATAAAAATTATAAAAAAATAACAAAACCTATATTTTTTATCGTAAATGGGTGTAATTGCATATTTAAACGTGGTTTTTAGTTCTGATCAACTTTTTTTAATAACAATTTTCGATATTGTCAAAAATAAAGGTAGTTTACTCTTGGGCAAAATTCATATTTTTTGACAAACCCCGTATATGCCCGGGAAAATTTAATATCTGATAGTGGCATTTTGGGTTTTAGACCATGCAGAGCATTTTATAAAGAATAACTTTTTTTCGTTAAATTAATAATAAAAAAGTTTTCCATATGGTGCGAACTTACGGAGACATACTGTATAAGCCCAAACCGAGATGATGCCTACTACGACCGATGTTTGAACGACATACAAGAAGACATGAAGCCAACGCCAAAAAAAAAGAAAACAATAATAACTGGAGATTTCAACGCGAAAAATACATACTGGGGAGGAAACACAACAAATAAAAGGGGAACGTCTCTAATGGACTTAATAAGCGCTAGGGACCTGTACGTACTAAATGACGGAAAGACACCAACACTGAAAAGAACTAATGGAAGCTCGTTTATTGACTTAACAATATGCTGCGATCTCACAATGAAGACAAGACCTATATGGACCGTGCTAGAGGAAGAATCACTCATGGAACACCAGTTTATACTGATAGAGATTGAGGGAACAATGAGTAACCCAAAAACAAGATACAGATATGGGATCACGGACATAGACAAACTTAACAGAACATTTAAAAGGAACATAGAGGGAAGAAAACACAAACACAAGATCGAAGAATACAGGAAAACAATTCAAATGGCATACAGACAGAGCACCCCCCGAGTTAAATGCGACGAATACTATAAACTCCCCTATTGGTGGACAAGAGACATACAAACACAAATAGCAGACGTAAGGAATAAGAGAAGAAGATTCCAACGCCAAAAAAATGAAGGATCCAGAAACAGAATGGAGGAAGAATATAAGGAAGAAAAAAGAAAACTGAAAAAACTTATAATGAATGAGAAAAAAAACAATGGGATAAGCTATGTGAAAGACTGGATGACGACATCTTTGGGGACGGATACAAAATAGTGAAGGCAAGATTAAGCGTACCAACACCTAGGACCACACTCACCACTGAACAAAAAATAGAGACATACAAAGAACTGTTTATGGAACCTACCGGAACAAGTTTGGACAGACACAAAACGAACTGTGACAGAAACTACGACATTTTTACCAATAGGGAAATCGCAGAGGCAGCACAGAAAATTAAAAACAAAAAAGCACCGGGACCAGATGGCATACCGCCGGAAGTTGTAAAAGCTACGATAAAAGGGAACACACAATATTTTACAGACCTCTTTAACGAATTGCTTAAAAAAAACACATTCCCCCAAGAGTGGAAACGCAGCAAGCTTATACTAATTGAAAAAGCCCAAAAAAACGCAACGGAACCAAGAAAATACAGACCGCTATGCTTAATTGACGTAATCGCCAAAACCTATGAAAATCTAATAAACAAAAGACTAGTGGATGAAATCCAAGACAGGGGAGGGTTTAACCCGAGACAGTTCGGCTTTACAAAGGGGAGAACAACGATAAGCGCAGTAAATCTCATTAAGAGCAAAGTAAGAGAAAAGATAGGAAAGTGGCACGCTCTCATATTGATAGATGTCCAAAACGCCTTCAATACGGCATCATGGGAGCTAATTATTAGTAAGCTAAAGCAGAGAAACGTCAGTCACTACCTGGTAAATATAGTAATATCGTACTTCAGTCAAAGAGAAATACAAATAACACCCGAAATAAGAGAAAAAATAGGAGGAGGAGTACCACAGGGCTCAGTGCTAGGACCCACCCTATGGAACGTCCTATACGATGACCTAATGAAAATAAAAGTACCAAACTGTGTGAATCTCATCTGCTATGCTGACGATTTGGCTATCTTAATAACGGAAGAAACTTCTAGTGCGATGACACTTAAAGCAAACGAGGCACTCTACGCTGTCCAACTATGGATGAAGAGAAACAAACTGACGATGGCCCCTGAAAAAACAAAGGCTATACTCCTGAATTATAAGATTAAGACCCAGGGCATACACTTCACCATAGAAGAGACAAACATCAGACCAGAGAGCACTGTAAAATACCTAGGTATAACGTTAGATAGAGGACTGTCAATGGGCAAACACATCCAAACGGTCTGCGAAAAAGCCTGCAAGATAACAAAAGCTCTAGGCGCCATACTCCCAAATATTAAAGGGCCAACTTCACAAAAACGGAAGATACTAGCTATGGCAGCACAATCAGTGATCATGTATGGGGCACCAATATGGGCAGAAGCACTTAGGCACGAACTATGCAAGAGGAAAATAGCAGCTACGCAACGAACTATGGCACTGAGAGTAAGCTCAGAATATCGCACCATCTCAACAGATGCCAGTCTAATTGTGGCAGGACTAGTCCCGATACACCTACTGGCAAAAGAGGCACAGAGGAAATTTGATAGAGGCGAAATGCAAGAAGTAGAAAGAATGCTAGAGAGAGAAAAGACAATTGAAGAATGGCAAAGGGAATGGGACCAGTCAGCAAAGGGGAGATGGACACACAAACTTATAAAGAAAGTAAAAGAATGGACAAACAGGAAATATGGCAATGTGGAATACTATACAACGCAATGCCTCACCGGTCATGGATGCTACGCGGGATACCTGCAAAGAATAGGTAAACGGCAGACGGGGAAATGTTTTTACTGCGAGGAAATAGACACATCGGAACACACGCTATTCATATGCCCCAGGTGGCAAAACAAAAGAAACGACCTAGAACGGAAACTTGCCACACATATAAATACAAATAACCTGACTGACATAATGTTATAAAGTAAGGAAGGATGGGACGAGACAACCAATTATATGAGGGAGATAATGAAGGAAAAGGAACAGAAGGAAAGACAGGAAAAACAAACAAACAGACAACAATGACATGCCTAGGGTGCGTATGACCAACAATCGCATCCGGATAGCACCCCATTTTGAGGAAAGGTGGAAACACGGTGCCAAAATGGGAAAACTATGTGTGCTATCAAGTGTGACAGGGGTTTTAGTGGGTGCGAGCCCCACACAGCGGCTGGTAGAGCTTTCCCCTACACACAATAATAAAAAAAAAAAAAAAAAAAAAGGTTAGTTCAGGTTAGTTCAGGTTCAGTGCTCAAGGTCAAGGTCAAGCTACTCAAGGTCAAGTTCAAGGTCAAGGTCAAGGTCAAGGTCAAGTTCAAGGTCATCCAAGGTCAAGGTAAAATCCGGGTTAGTCAAGGTCATTCAAGGTCAAGGTCATTCGGGTTCGGTCAAGGCCATCCAAGGTCAAGGGCGTTCGGGTTTGGTCAAGGTCATCCAAGGTCATTCGGGTTAGGTCAAGTTCATCCAAGGTCAAGGTCATTCGGATTAGGTCAAGGTCAAGGTCATAAAAAGTGGAGAGGGGTTGTGCTTCTTCCCATTACGACACTACTCACGACCAATCCAATTTATCATCTATTTTAATACCCAACAAATTCACACACCTGCCCTGACCTATACCGTTATTTGTTGAAATTTTTAATGACTGTTTTTTCGGTATAAAGTTTATACTTATTAGCCTGAAACCACTCCTGGGCTTTTTCGATGCAATTGATTGAGATTGTATCTAACGCGTCTGCGTTACTATCAAAAGAGACAATGGTAGTATCATCAGCATATAGCATACATGTGGTTGGTCGCATAAAATGACATAGATCGTTTATATAAATAATAAATAATAATGGGCCACGGATGAATCCCTGGGGCACCCCGAAACCGTTGTTTTTCTTCTGTGACATTTCACCATAAAACAAGACATGTTGGGATCTCTCCGAAAGGTAAGATTTAAAAAGACTAAGAGCAGTACCCCGAATACCGTAAAATTGAAGTTTGTTTAAAAGTATCTCGTGGGAGACACAGTCGAAGGCCTTAGAGAGATCACACAGCGTAACAACACAGTGTTCCGAACGCTCCAGACCCTCAGCTATGCTTTTTACCACCCTAATAACAGCCTTAGTAGTTGACAATCCCGGCCGGAAACTGAACTGGGAAATATCAAAAAAATCATTACTTTCGAAATACTTTAGAATACGGTCCTTGTATACGTTCAATTATTTTTCCTATCAAAGGGCAAATGCTAATTGGTCGATAGTTATCAGGTATATTAGGGTTGCCTTTTTTAAAAAGGGGTATTACTTTATTTGTTTTTAAGCAACTCGGGAACTTGCCCTCCAAAAAAACACCTATTAATGAGTATTGTAAGTGGGGACAATATTAAATCAAAAGTACCTTCTAAAATTTTATAGTTAATGTTAAAAATATCAAAAGATGAAGTATGTTTTATAGCCCTAAACACATCAAACACATCCTGCTCGATTACCGGAAAGAGAAAAAAAGAAGTGGATTTTTGAGGTACCCTTTCTAAAAGGGTCGAATTATTTAGGTTTATCTCTGGCAAATTTTTTATAATAATTTTTTTATTTTTTTTTTTTATGATAAGGCACAGCACTGTAGGATAAATCCTTTATAGCGCTCTGGGAGCGGTGCGTGTGCGCAGGAAACGATTCACGTTGGTCTTGAATCTTTGAAGATTATAGTCGTTGGAGAACACGATCTCAGGGAGGTCGTTCCAGAGTGATGACGTTCTCCAGATGAAAGAATTTTGAAACAGTGTCGTTCGAGCGATACTAAGCTGAACCACGTACTGGTGGGCTGCAGTGGCTCGTCGTGTATTTCTACCATGCACCTCTCTGGGTGGTATCAAGCGGGCAACCTCAGTTGAATACTTGCCATGAAAATATTTGTAAAATAGACTCAAGTCGCCAACCTGCCTTCGATGTTTAAGGCTTTCCAGGTTGTTTGTCAGACTATGGTCAGCGATCAAGCGAATGGCTCTTCTTTAAATTGAATCTAACAATCTCAGGGTATGTTTAGGAGCAGAGCCCCAAACAGTGGCACAGCCAGGGGGGGGCCCCCCCCCCGAGATCCCCAAGACTTGCAAACTACTGTACCTTTACCTTTATGTTCTTAATAGGTAGGAATCCGATAATTAACGATAAAAGGATTTAGGCGAATTGTGACATATTGTTCTGAAAAATCCGATAATTATGGCAACGCTGCACGATAATTTCATACGACAAGTCTGGCAGCGCTGATCCGCCTACCTATTTCCTATTTCCGTAATAATAAAGGGCTTCGCACACAACTTTACATAAGCGCATAGCATAGACGCGTAACAAATTTGGCCAATCACAGGCCGGGTTCGAGCGGCCATATTGGATAAACTCGGCCTGTGATTGGTCTAATTTGTTATGCGTCTATGATATGCGCTTATGTAAAGTTTTGTGCGATGTGCTTTCCGCATTCTGTCTGCATTAAGACGTCGTCGCGCGTCGTACCAGTAACGCCATTTTGCTAATTATTATTGTTTAAGTTTATACGTACCTAGTCGTAGAAGCCTCTGCCTCTACTATAGACAAGTATTCTTTAGGTAAGTTTAACAATAGGCAATAGGTATTATAAGTTGGTGATGGACACTATCTAATGATTTAAACTATGAAATATTTACAATTCAGTTGATAAAATGTAAATCATTACGTGTGCCGGGATGAAAATTTCCATTCCCTATAATACATACTGGTGAGTAGGTGAGTCGCCAGTATGTGACTTCGGTCGGACCGAAGTCACGAATTCGTATAGGAAACGAAAATTGTTCCTCAGCTACAAACCCTATACGATTTCATGCCTATTATTATAGGATCTTGAAGTGAACGTGTGAAATTTTTTTGGTCGCGGGTTACTTTTTTAAATTTGATTCTGCTTTTTAAAATTATTTATATGAAAGGTGGAATGGAAGGGGTTAGTACCTACTGGCTAAATTAGGAAGGCTTTTATTTTCTTTTAAGTTTTCCACACTCACTTCAAGGCTATACAGGGTGTAACTAAATAAGTGTAAAACATTTAAGGGGGTGATTCCTCATCGAAAAAAAGATAGGATCTTTAATATAAACAAACTTTATTGGAGCATCTCTTATTAAGATACAGCCCCTTAAAGGGGGTACATAAAATTTGTTTAACAATTTTTTTCACAAGCAATAAAAAAGTTACAATATCGAAATTAACCTGACATTTTCTACTACCAAAAAGACACTTAGCCAGTAATTTATTTGGTTTACCCCATGGTTGTAAGGGGTGGAAAACGCAACCCCTAAAATTTATTTCCAATGCAACTTTTTGCCTTATTATTTGTTTACCATTTAAAAATTAATTTCCGATAGCCTGTTTCATTCTAAACAAAAAAGTCTCTTGAATTTTTTGCCCAAAATAAACCAGTTCGCAGCAAAAAATTATTTTATGAACAACTACAGAGATACATCGTCATAAATGCGAACTGGGTTTATTGTTATTTTGTAGTTACTACCTGCATTAAATGATGAAAGGGGAACAAACAAAACTAATTTATTAATAACAAAACATACAACATGTAGAAATCATAGTAAATGTTCAATATGTCTACCTTCAGACATTACGCATGCGTCTAGACGTCGGCGCATTGAGCCACGTATTCGCTCAAATATTCCTGGAGTCTCTCTTGTTACCCTGCATGCATCGATGATGCGGTTTCTTAAGTCCACTACATCGCGAACAGGAGTACGATAAACCAAATGCTGTAAATGGCCCCAAGTAGAGAAATCGAGAGGATTGAGATCCGGGGATCGAGCGGGCCAATTCTGTGGTCCTCCTCGACCTATCCACTGATTTGCATATGTTTCAGTTAAATGCTGACGTGCTACTTGACTAAATTGGGCGGGAGCCCCATCATGCATAGAAAACATATCCCTTCTAACGCCCAAAGGAACTTCCTCCAGCAGTACGGGATGCACTTCTCTTAAAAATTGAACGTATGAATCACCATTTAATCGAGGAGGTAGAAAATGAGGCCCAATTAAATAATCCCCAATAACTTCGACCCACACGTTAAGAGAACAGTTTGTTCTTGATGGTTACTTTCGACAATAGCGTGAGGGTTTTCATCAGCCCATATGTGGTAATTATGAAAATTAATAATCTTGGCCCGAGAAAAACTACATTCGTCTGTGAATTCGATCGTCTTCAGAAAGTCACGATTTCTTCTAATCATTTCCAGCATCCAATTGCAAAATTCAAGACGGTTCGGAAAGTCTCGCGGTAACAGTGCCTGTACTCGTTGCAGATGGTAAGGGTATAAGAGCTGTTCCTTTAAAATTCGAAATACCGTCATATGATCAACATTTAGCTGGAAAGCAATCTTTCTAGTACTGGTAGTAGGTTGTTCTTCAATCAAATTAAGTACTGCCTCCTCAAGCTGTGGTGTTCTTACTTCTCGATGGCGATCACAATCTTGCGTTCTTTTGTCGAATGAACCATATTCTCGTAATCGTTGATGAAGTCGGGCAAATATTCTATGTGAAGGATGCTGCCGTTGAGGATACATTTCAGCATATCTTCTAGAAGCTTCTAACCCATTCTTCTGCGACAGACCGTAAACGTAATGCATATCAGCCATTTCCTCATTTGTGTATGCCATTTTAATAACAAGTGAATTATTAAAGTAACAAATTAAGAACAGAACAACAATACACAATTAGTATTACTTCAATCTCAAAAATTTACAAACTGACAGCTTGATACCAATTTAATTGTCACTATCGCTAATAGCGGCATACTAGATAAATTAGTTTCGTATTTTCGTTTTATGGCGATATGTATCTTGGTCGTAAAATAATTTTTTGCTGCGAACTGGTTTATTTTGGGCAAAAAATTCAAGAGACATTTTTTGTTTAGAATGAAACAGGCTATCGGAAATTAATTTTAAAATGGTAAACAAATAATAAGGCAAAAAGTTGCATTGGAAATAAATTTTAGGGGTTGCGTTTTCCACCCCTTACAACCATGGGGTAAACCAAATAAATTACTGGCTAAGTGTCTTTTTGGTAGTAGAAAATGTCAGGTTAATTTCAATATTGTAACTTTTTTAGTGCTTGTGAAAAAAATTGTTAAACAAATTTTATGTACCCCCTTTAAGGGGCTGTATCTTAATAAGGGATGCTCCAATAAAGTTTGTTTATATGAAAGATCCTATCTTTTTTTCGATGAGGAATAAGCCTCTTAAATGTTTTACACTTATTTAGTTACACCCTGTATAGGCATGAAATTGTATAGGGTTTGTAGCACCGGAAAAATTTTCGTTTCCTATAAGTATAGGTACGAATTCGTGACTTCGGTCGCCAGTATGTATATTGTATAGGGAACGGAAATATGCGGGCCGATGAAATTTATATTAGAATAACAATCTAGTTGGCTGCTGCCAAAGAGTCTATTTTATTAGAAATTTTTTTTTGTTTTCTACTCCATCCAAATTATACCTATATATACTATAGGAACGAGGCTTTGAGGCAAAAATCGTTTGTTTTTAGGATGGAAAATCAAAAACCTGCAAAAAATAAAGGAAGCCCAAATATACTATGGAACTTTCTTTCTCGTAAAAAACCAAAAAATATTGTAAATGCTGTGTCCGCTTCAACCTCGTCAGAAAACACAATGGACTGTGAACTTACTTTATTGCCGGTTCCACAAAACACACCCGCAGAAACTACATCCACGCCATCAACATCAGCATCAAGGAATAGTAATATTATCCAGGTCGTCCACGACAGGTATGATATTGCCAACTTTAGACAAATAGAGATAGATGATAACGAAAAACTTCAGTTACTAGAAAAATTTTGGATTCCACCCAAGACCTTTGTGGTTTCTTTAGAAAAACAAGGACAACATCAAAGAAGATTTAATTCAATGTGGCTCACAAAATATAATTGGCTGACTTATTCAAAGTTGGAAGATGTGGCCTATTGTAAATATTGCCTCCTCTTTTCTACGTCATTCGCGGGTCATAACAACAGTCAGAGTCTTGAAGCTTTGGCAAAAGAACCTTTTAAAGGATGGAAAAAAGCCATACCAAAATTTGAAAATCATCTAAGTGCACAATATCACAAATTTTCTGTACTTCGTGCCAATAATTTAAGGAAAAGTGCTTCCGGTCATTCCGTAGACAAAATATTATGCAAGTCATCTGAATTAATAATTAAACGAAATCGACAGCGGCTAACGCCGATTATTAAAACATTACTTTTTTGTGAAAGGACTGGGCTACCGTTAAGAGGACATAATGACTACGGACCTCTGGACTTAAACTCTGCTATAAATAGAAGGGATGGTAATTTTCGCAATATACTAAAGCTAAGAGCAGAATCCGGAGATCAAGCCCTTATAGATCATTTAAGTTATCGTGGTGGCAATGCCACCTATTTAAGTTGGGACATTCAGAACCAAATATTGGTAGTATGCAATAATTTAATCGTTCAAAAAATCGTTGACGAAATTAACGACGCCAAAGCATTCGTGATCTTAGCTGATGAGACAGCCGATGTGTCAAATAAAGAACAGTTGACTTTATGTGCAAGATACATAAACAAAGAAGATAAAATTTGTGAAAAGTTTCTACAGTTCGTTGAAATTACTTCTACTACTGGCGCGTCTATAGCCGCTAGTATTTTGGGTGGTTTAGAAAAACTAAAGATCAACTGCAGGTATCTATGTGGACAAGGATATGACGGAGCAGCTGCTATGGCAGGAAACTCTAAAGGTGTTCAGATATTAATATCTCAAAAATTTCCTGCAGCTACTTATGTACACTGTGCTTCACACAATTTAAACTTATGTTTATCTTCGGCGTCCGAAGTCACGGAAATATGTAATTCCCTAGGTACCATTGAAAGGGCTTACGTGTTCTTCAATACTCCAAAAAGGGAGCATGCATTACTTCAACAAATTGATTTATTATGTCCGGAAACAAAAAGGCATGGCCTAAAAAAATTATGTGTTACACGATGGGTCGCAAGACACGATGCAGTTTTAGTGTTCATAGAACTGTATAAACCGTTGGGGGCCGCTTTGGAGGCAATAGAACAATGGACCGACCGCAATACTTCCACTGAGGCATCTGGATTACTGGCCAGCATTAAAAGTCCCAAATTTGTGATCGCACTTATGTGTTCAGAAAGAATATATGGCTACACACTGCCTTTAACCAAGATTCTGCAAACAGTCGATTTAAACCTTTGTAAAGCATTACAGTTAGCTAATGACGTAACAGATCAAGTTAAAGAAATAAGAGGCCTGGCCATGGGCACCATCAAATTTGGGGGGGGGGGGGGGGGGGCAAATGTAAAAAGTAAAAGTTAAAAATAAAATAGGTGTTTTTTGAAATAAACAAAAAAAAACGAAAACGAGAAAACAAACATTTATACATATTATCATATTATTTTTTATCTTAATCTAGGTTATAGCAAAACGAAACGTCTGGGATCTTCAGCAAATCTGCTCAAAACCTCTTCTTCTATGTGTTTCTTTTTTTCTGAAACTAATTTCCGGTGTACACTCAGCATACACAAACCGCTTAATCTATTGCCTGTCATTGTGGACCTTACCCAAGTTTTAACTCTGCGTAGAGTACTAAAAGAGCGTTCTACGGTACTTGTTGTACATGGCAATGCTAACAAAATATAGAGAAGTTTTTGTTGAAGGAAAAAAAATTCTGCTTCCTTTACCACTTCTGCTACTTCCAAACTTTTTAACTCCTCTTTATTAATTTTTTTGTCTTTCCATAAGTTGTACCATAATTCGGCTTCATCGTCAAGCCCGTTTAAATTATAGAATTCTGAAAATTGTTTAATGCGCATCTTAAATTCACTCAATGACAAGTTCAGCATAAGGAACGGATGTAGTGACAATAGTTGGAAAGCTGGTAGGTTTCCATCGGAAAAGCGTTGCTCCAAAGATATTATCAGAGAGTCCAAATAAGGTATTAACAAAGATCTTCTCCAGTAAATCTAATTTTGCACTTCCAACTGAATACATTATGAGATCACAAATGGTAAAATATAGTTAGGAATAAGTGTATTGTATAATATTATGTAGGTAGGAGGTAGGTAAGTAAGATAAGTTCAAATTTTTAACTTGTTTAACTGTTCATTGATTCTTTTATCTTTTGTTTAGGAATTAGGAAATTATTAAAATTATTTTCAACATCTAGGGAGGGGCAAATGCCCCCCCCCTGCCCCTCTTTGCGTACGCCCATGGGCCTGGCAGGTGATAATTTTCAAAATATTTTTAAGGAAGCTCAAGATCTACTTTCGGAATACGATATTGAAATCAGAGTTCCTAGACTACCGCCAAGACCAACACAAAGATTGGTTATAAAAACCGATTCCGCTGCTGAGTATTTTAAAATAACAATTTTTATTCCGTTTTTAGATGGCCTCATAGCAAATCTCGAGGATCGGTTTCTAAAACATCGAGAAACCATTCAAATTTTTGAATGCCTCTTTCCATATGATAATCAAGATTATGATAGTCAATTTAACTGTTTTTTGAAACTTCACAGCTTCTACAAGAATGAGTTCCTTGAAGAGTTTTCCAATAAAACGATGTTAAAAGCTGAACTTGAGCTGTGGTATGAAAAATGCAAAAACAAAAATCTAAAGGAAGATTTGGACAAAGTGTATTCCGAATGTGATGCCAATATATTTTCTAATATAAAAAGGATTTTACAAATTTTTTTAACTTTGCCTATTACAACCGCCACATCTGAAAGGTCCCTTTCAAATTTAAAATATATAAAGACATATCCGCGTAGCACCACGGGAGAGGACAGATTAAATGGTTTGGCAGTTCTTTATGCGAACCGCGATATTGATATTACCGTGGAAGAAATTCTGGACGAAATGGCAAAAACAAAACGAAGAATTTTACTTTAATATTAGTATTATTAATGATTACTTACAACTATAGGTACAACTTATTGTATAAGTTTTTTGTTTTGTTTTAGTATAAGTATGATTAATATATGCGTTACTTATTTTAAATACATTTTTACTAATTAAAATGAAATCTCTAATTTTTTTTCATAAATATTTAGTTAGGGCCAGCGGCGTATTATTGCAGAAGTTTTAGGGGGCTGTCGCTCTCGTCAATCATACGTATTTTACCCAAAAAAGGGCGTCGCACCCAAAAAATTTTTCCCCTGCGGCGCAAGGGATTATAACCGCCCCCCGAACGAAATTTCTGGCCCCAAATATGCGAACAGTACTCCAGCGATGGTCGAATTTGGGCTTTATAGAGCATCAAAAGTTGTTGGGGTGTATAGAGGTTCTTGGTTCGGAAAAGTACTCCAAGCTTCTGCGAGGCTGCCTTAGCAATGGCCGCAACGTGGCTATGCCAAGACATATGACCATCCAAATTAACGCCCAATAAATGAATTGATGAAGCCAAGGGAATCGAGTGTCCCGATATAACTATATCCGGTTATTCAACATTAACTTTTTTAGAAAAAACTGCCGCCTGGGTCTTTTTAGCGTTAAATTCTACTTGGTTACTGTCACCCCAAGACAGAATTTCTTCCAGGTCTTTGTTGAGATGTGAGACCTCTTGCTGCCTATAGAGATGTGCATTAGCAGCCGATGTCCGAGCATCCAAAGTAAAAGATGAAACAAGTGTGCTGTCATCAGCGAAGCTATATATAGGATTTTTAGTTTTTTCCAAAAGATCGTTAACGTAGAGTAAGAAAAGGGTGGGCGACAATATAGAACCTTGGGGCTCCGGCGTTAATGTTAAATGTGTCTGAAAGAAATCCGTCCATCGCCACTCGCAGAGAACGGTCTTTAAGAAAGCTCGACAGCCATGAACAAAATTGAACCGGCATTCCGTATGCTCTCACTTTAGTTAGGAGCCACTCATGCCATACTCGGTCAAAAGCCTTGGAAATGTCCAGTGCTACCGCCCGGGACTCGCCATGATGTTCTATTGCGTTGTTCCAAACATGAGTAACATAAGCGAGAAGGTCTCCTGTTGATCTAGACTTACGGAATCCATACTGGCGGTCACTAATAATGTTGAAGCCTTCCAGGTATTTTAATAATTTTTCGTTGATAGCCTTCTCCATAACTTTGGATATAACCTAACCGAAAGCAATGCGACTGGACGATAGTTGTTTGGCAAGGTTTTCTTGCCATTTTTGGGTATGGGCTGAACTCGCGCAGTTTTCCAGCAAGAAGGAAATATTCCTTTTTTGTAGGATAAATTAAAAAGTCTACAAAATACCGGTGTCAGTTCGTCAGCGCATGTCTTAATTATAATGACTGGTATATCGTCAGGACCAGAAGCCTTTTTAGTGTCAAAACTCCTCAAGATTCGTTTAACATGGCGGTGGCGAAAAACAATCTCAGGCATTCTCGATTCTACAGGGGGAATGTTCGGTGGAGTACTTCCCTGAAAATTTACCGTTGAATGTGAAGAGAATAGTTCCGCCAGTAGGTTTGCTTCCTCCTGTGCTTTAGTCGCAATGGTGCCATTAGAACGTGTTAGAGGTGGAATGGTTGACTAGGTAAAGTTCTGACTGACGGCCTTAGCTACCGACCAAAATGATCTTGAGCCGTTAGGACATTCAAGAAGTCTGTCTTTGATCCTCTGGTTGTGTGCTTCTTTGCTTTGGTTTTTCGTTTGCTTGCATTGGTTTCGAGCGTTAACAAAGATGGTACGATTTTCGGCGGTAGGATTTTTACGCCATTGTCGAAAGAAATAATTTTTTGACTTAACAGCTCGTTCGCAATTTTTGGCAAACCAAGGCTTGCCGTTAGAGGGGCACTTTTTTGAGAAAGGGATGAAGGCTTCCATGCCAGTAAGGATAACCTCCGATATTTCTGTCGCACAGATGGTGTAGCAATTTCAAATTCCTACCCTTTTTGACCTTGGGGGGAAACATAGAAACTTCATTTTCAGTGCCCTATTACCTTCAAGCCCATTATTAATTTCATTTCTGGGTTAATTGTTCAATATCTTGTCGCATGGAATATTTCCGTCAAGTCGGTAATATGGGGTTAACCTGATTTCGCCGCTACTATACGAACGCGACGTTGGGTACCCACAATGCTGGTTTGCACCGCATCTGGTACGTGGAGTCGACAAATTCCGGTGCTACCGTTGAGTTCGCAATTTCGCACCGTTAATAAACGGGACTATCTCTAAGTATTAGGTAACGGGATTGACTTGGGTGGTTGTTTAATTTGTTATTTGTAGAGTTATATTCTGGTCATGCCCAGACTTTGTAAAAATTAAGTTATTATCCCTTAACTTTACATCCCGTTTTTGGTTATGTTGGGTAGTCTGGTAGGTTGGCACCACCTGAGTGATGACGGAGTGGGGGAGTTTCCGTAAATTGGACGGGACTTCGTTTTCTCGTGGCTTTTCGATCTTGTGCCCGTGGGGGGAGCACGCCAAACTGGCGTCCCCCTACGGTTATTAATGGTCAGTGATCTGACGATGATTAGATCAGTCGATCTGAAAAGAGATCCACTCCCTTTTTAGAGGGTAAGCATTAATTTTTTTATCATTTTCATTGGGTAATTTTTACTGAATTATTTTAGGGTTGCTGGTTATCATTATTATCCTTGTTGGTTTTGGTTTTGAGGCCTGATTTTGAGGGCTTGAGGATTTTTTGGTTTTGATGGGTTAAGAAGCCGGATTTCATAAACTTCATCACGTACAAATGGTGCAACGGGCTTAACAATATATCCTGGCCAGATGAAATTTTAAGAGGAATCCAGCCGAAATTAATTCACCTATATGAGGCGATAAGCTGTTGGAAAAGACCACGTGGCAACAGAAATCTTCGAGATTCTCAGGCCGGTATTACAGTCTACCATTTAAAAGAGACAATTGCTGAATTAAAATATCAAAAATTTTCAAGTAACTTTTACACGAAATAATCGTTCTTTTCTAATTAAATTACTTTAAAATCATATATAAAAATATTATCAATTTTCTTTAATTAATTAATTTCAATTTAAATAATGTAAAGCTATCTAGACAAAGGTCACCTTTTTATATAACCCAATATCGTCATGAAGGTATAAAAGGTTCTAGAACTTTCACAGGTTATACCCATTTTATAAATAAATCCTTGAGTCAAGACAAGCTAATTCAACTTCACCTTTTATCAATTTTTTATAACCATAAATAAACAACATTTCAATCCTTGTTAAATATTAGATTTTGCATTGATCCAAATAACCTCAGTCGACCAAATTAACTTGTTAAATATTAGATTTTGCATTGATCCAAATAACCTCAGTCGACCAAATTAAACAAGTGTAAACAATTTTAGTTTTTTTATTTGATGTAAGGTATTCCAACGGAGCCCCATTAATTAGGAGATTTTCTGTCTTTCAACCTAGTAAAGCCAGTGGCGCCCTCTAGAACGTTCAGATTAAGGGAAGGTGGTAAGTAATAGGTATCCAACCCACTACTAAAACTCTCCGACGGTATTGAGCAAGCCGTACGCATGATAATATGGCGGTTTTTGTCTGACAAAAATTGCCAGGTTATAATGGATGGATCATCAGAGGTAAAACAAACGTCCCGCCAAGGAAACGTTCGAAAATGGTCCCTTAGGTCATCCCACTTAGGTGATGTATAATGCCATACCTTGCGTGGTTTTGGAGGCTCTTCGACACTAATTGGTAGTGTGTTCAGTGCCGAAATAAGCTTGTGGTCAGACGTTCCTAGCGGCGGCTTCACGGTGACAGTGTACAAGTCGGGGTTTGAAGTTAAGAAAAGATCCAACAAAGTAGCAAAATCACCATCTCTGTCTGGAATCCGAGTTGGTTCACCCAATGGGAGCCACTTTGACAAAAAATTTGTTTAAATCGTCCGCATTTAATGTAGATTTATGAATAGATATGCTCGTGTTTTTTTGTTCGCCTTTTATTATTCTCCAACTACCTCTTATCTTATTTTCCGAATGAATCAAAAAAGAGTCATAAGCGGACCTCTTAGTTTCTTCAATGGATTGTTTATAATCTTTTTTCAGAATTTTGTACAGTTGTTTATATAGGGGACATTTATTAACTGAATGTATAGTTTTAACTGCATTAAGCTGATTCCTTTTTGCTCTCAATTCGTCAGTGAACCAGTTAACTACCGGTTTACGCTCCTTTTTTATTCTTTTTAAAGGAAATAAACTATAGATATTCTTTAGATATAAATAGTTTAAAAATTCTATAATATTATCATATATCTCATTCTACTTCGCTGTTGTTATCCTCATTTAAATTAATTATAATCGGTTTAATTGTATCATGAAGAGTAACATATGAATTTTCAACAGTAATAACATGATGGATTAAATTTTTGCAACTACCTGGGGTATATCATTAACACACTTTTTCATTAATTCTACAACACTATAACTTAAAGTCGAAGAAGTATTTTCTGACCTAACAATTAATTTTAATTGGTGCCACATGTGCTTTATGGCATTAAAAATATAATCCTAAGGTAGGAGTCGTAGCAAAGTATGTCCCATTTCCTCTGCCAATGCGTAACAAACATATACTTTTTTTTCTACAGAATGCATTTAAAACTTCGTTCGTCACCATGTAGTTTTGAATCTCCAATTTCGTATTACTTGAACCTGGAGCCTTATATAATTGGCGACTGTGATAGCTCGCACTGTCCATTACTATCGCGCTATTCTAAAGTAAAAGATAATTTTCGAACCATTCTTCAAAAAGTTCTGCCGTTGTATTTTCATGGTTGTCCACGCAGGAGTTTTTAATATTCTATGCAGAAAACCACAAGGCAGTTGGGACCCAACCGTTTTTGACCCGGCATGTAAAATTGTAGTTCTTTCCCTTTACGGAAGAATCGGACCATCCTTTGGATGGTGTGTCATGCGTGTCAACCATGTCTCATCGAGGTAAATTATTGGATGATTTTCAGAACGATATTTTGTATCTAACTATTAACAGTTTTTACTAACAAATTAAAAACTTTACTAATAATTTAACAGATGGTTTAAAATGTCTTTATGTTGTATCTCTCTTTACATAGGAACCGCTCTTCTTAAATTTTTGAGTTCTGTGCCTCGTATGTTGTGATGCAAAAAAGCATTAGTATAAACGTCTTGGTTATACTAACACTTTTCGTCCAAATTATCACGACCTTTTCTCTTTTACCTTTATTTCATATTTCATTATACATTTTTTACAAAAAGCGTTCAAGGCAGGCTTGGAGATTCTTGAGGCTAATAAAGGTCCTAAAGCGGTCAATTCATTATGAATAAATCTGAAATGAAGAAGGGGTTCTATTGAAATAAGAATCAGTTTGTACAATACGTTTCAGACTCATTAAACACGAAAGTCTCATCAAAGGGAACCTAATTAAGAGGAAATAGGACCCTACATTATAATTTGGAGAAAGTTCTGGCTCCTTTATATAGTTGTGGTGCCCTCAACTGCGGTCTTACGTAACGCTATCAACGAGTCCCTCTGAAACAAATTGGTTTTTTTATAGAACATCAACCACCACTAATTATATTTAACACTGTTAAGAATTTACAACTAAATGATTATAGGGGAGAATGATCTACCTTTTATCTTCGATCTACCACACTTTCATGGATAATCCCTCTTACACACTTGTCGTACATCATTAGTCACTACTAACCTAATTTATTCAACCAAAATTTCTTTATAACTACCAAAAATTGCCAACTTAATTTATCACCAATTGACGCTAATAGTAAGCATCAACAAAAATGTGTATGATACGCACTAAAAAATACAT
The DNA here is from genome assembly GCA_963920685.1 of Polydrusus tereticollis. Taxonomy (NCBI): domain Eukaryota; kingdom Metazoa; phylum Arthropoda; class Insecta; order Coleoptera; family Curculionidae; genus Polydrusus; species Polydrusus tereticollis. Next base: position 62,039,103 of record OY987335.1, read on the forward strand.
CGGATGTAAGCCTACATCACACATGTTACAGGCAAAGTTTTCCTTTTTTGTTGCAAAAGGCACACCTTCTATCAGTGCCTGAATAATCAATGAAGTGGTTAAATCTGACATATCTTGAGTCCACAGGCAAAGTTGGTGATAATTTTCGCTTGCTCCATATGAATGTAGTACAGTTAGAGCTAAGTTTCTTCGAGATTCCAGTAACGAAGATCACAAACTGGTTCTTTCGAATGTATAATCCTCATTAATAGCCCGACATTTACCACGCGAACATGAAATAAATTTGATAAATAAAAACCATTTTCTCTGTCTGATCTTTGTTCGGTAATTTGCTATCGTGTTGTCCAATTTATCTACACCACCCATTTCGCAGTTATAGCTGTATGTCTCAAAATTTGATGCAGCTGTTACCACTTTACTACGTTATCCTTCCATTAAACTACCATTATATCTTCTGAAGCAATTGGGTGAAAAGAATCCCTTTCCGCTTTATTCCACTCTTGTTTGGATTTCAACGAACAATTTACGTTACATACGTTATGTCCAATTTTTAAGGCCGAACCTAATTGGCTTTCCTCTAACAAATTGTTTGATATAGTGTTTCTCATAATATGGAATGATACTTTAATCCACACTTAATCTTTCGTTAAGTCATCCATATTTTCTGAAGTTTTCATTCAATGGTTTAATAATTGGTCAAAGCTTATTAAGTCGATCTTCTCTATCAATTTTCGACTTGTCGTTTAAGTGTTAGTGACGTGTTATTTGCTCGAATCTGTTAAGCCTTCTATTGGAATATTTAGCGGACCTAGAAAGAAGCAGTGCTCCGAATGCTACATAATATAATTCTTCAAGCCCCAAATTCAAAAAATTTTTTTTTCAATTCATATATATTGGTCTGTGTGACAATATTTTCACATAACCCGTTGTCAAAAAACAGCTGAAAAAAATTTGAGAGGTGAATAAAAGTTTATCAAATCGGCAATGACTCAACAACATTCCATTTCTTTTCGAGCTTTATTTTTTTGAATGGACAAAATGGAAGAGTAAAAGTTCATCTCCTGAGCCATATTCAGGTGGCTCTCCTATACAAAACTGCTTCACATTCTGTCCGTAATATTGCTGGACCGACATGGTTCGGGTCAGCCTCATGCTCTTCATCTGACTTATCGCAGTTTTTATGGGTTACAGCACCATGCTTAGGCGGAATTATAAAAACATCAGCTCTCTCAGGCTTATCTTCTTCTAGTCTCGCTAGCAAATCATGAAACACCAATCTGCAAAGATAGATGAAAATTGATTAAAATATTATTTTCCTTTCCTACACTATTTTTAATTACAACAATCCACTCTTGATTCAAGTAATTGAATTATAATAATATTTTCTCTTAAGGAATCTTATGCACTAATGGGTTGATGCACTCCTGGAGAAAAAAAAACGGGCAAACAAAATTTTGTTCAAAGAAAATCTTAAATAACCTTTTAAGTTTTGCATCGATTTTGATCATTATTTTCTTCAAGTTGTAGGCGCTTTGTTATTATGCAAAATTTTTTTATTGGATTTCCGAACACTCTGTGGAAGTATTTACGAAACAAAAAATTTCTTTCTTATGAAAATAGTAGGGGAAGCGGTGCTTTCATCGTTTCTCTGTTGTAAAGTCAGTATTGAATTTATTACCTGTGTGTTATGTGAAGCAGTTGTACGAAGGTTTTTCTTGGTATGATGCGTAAGAGTAGGTTAGGTATTCCATCGGGTCCGGAGGCTTTACGGATCGGGAGTGATTTGATCATATTGGCTTTTGTCTGGATATATTGTTATCTTGGGTGGTTATTAGCCTTTGTTTGTCTGTGGCGTCCGGTATATTTGCGCAGACGCTGGCAAGTGAATTTGCCATATAGTCCGTTTTTTCTTTATTTGTTTGTGCTACTTGATTACTTAATGAGGGGATTTTTTGAATTTACGTTTTAATCGTTTAGTGAGTCTCCATAATGACCAGTCCTGCGCTGTCAGGCTGTTAAGTGTACTTGTCCATGTGTCGTTTTTGTACTTGCTTATTCTTTCAATTATTGTATTTTGTAGTTATGTCAATCTAATTTTATCTACTTGTCTTTTGTGTCGTTCACATATTTTGCGAATTTTATTTTTAAATTTAATTAAGTTTATTATCTCAAGTAAATAGTAAGTCTTCTATATGTTTTATATGCACCCGCCTATCTACCCTGTCTCTAGCTATTTCTATGTCAGTAGAGTTGTGTATGTTGTTGTTGTTTGTTGTTTTTTCGTTAAGTATTTGTGGGTAAAGTTGCCAGTTTGCATCCTTTAAAAGTATAATTGTAGACGCGGCCTCGTATTGCATCTGCACCTACCATTCAACTACTACTGACAAGTTTAGTGGTCGGACGATAGTGCGTCTAGGGTGATGGCACCTGACATATCGAGGACATTTTTGTTGATGATCAAATCAATATATGTTGGGGTCGTATTGCTTGTTGGATAGTGGGTAGGTCTATGCGGTCCAATCACCTGGAGGATATGGGCGATTATAATAATATATTCAAATTTAAGATTACCATGAACATTGCTGCGATGATTACGCCACATAGTGTGTCTCGCATTTAGATCGCCAATCAGGAGTAATTGTTGATAATTAAAGAACGGGCTTAAATAAACATCCGTGAGTCTTATTAGGCGGGGGTGGGTACGCCGCTCAGAAGCACTCTTTCTCGCAGTTTTGTCTAAACTAGTTCGATTTGAATTATGAAATTTTCAATTTTTACCTGAGGAATGGAGCGCTTGATAAGTATTGCAACCCCCTCACCCCTATTATTTCTGTCTGAACGGTGGATTTCAAAGTTTCTGATTTTGATTTTCGTATTGTTGTCCAATTTGGTTTTCGTAATGCCCAAAGGGCGGAATATATGCACTTAAATTCAGCAAAAATATGCGCATATACAGGGTGGGCCAACAAGGTCGCGTCGGTCCCTAGATGCTAAACTGTTGAACTTATGAGAAAATTTTCTTAATAAAACTCATAACGTTTCGCCTCTGCTATAACCTAAAATTATTTTCAAGTATACAGGGTGTCTTAAAAAAGAGTAATACAAAAACTATATTTTTGTTAAATGGAATACCCGAGGGGCTGCTAACTCCCAAAAAAAGTGTACACAGATTTTAAATCAGCAATGATTTTAACCGATTTAATATGATTTAAATAAGGATTTATGATAGCAAGTGATTTAAATTTGAAGTTAAATTGATTTTAGGTAATTTAATACAGATTTAGATTTAAGAGCCGATTTAAGCGATTTAAAATGCGATTTAAGTGATTTATAAGACGATTTAAGTGATTTATAAGAAGATTTAAGAGATTTAAGTGATTTAAGAAAGATTTAAGTGATTAAAATGAGATTCATCGCGATATAAAGATTTTATTTGTTTTAAAATCGGATGAATCCAGCGAATATTATTTTTTGGGATAGGTTTTCGTCCTGTCAAAAGTGACTGTTCTAGAGGGTTGTGACCCTGTGTCTGCGCATAACAATCAGGTCATGTTAATAGAAAACAACTGATTTTCAAGGATTGAAAAGCCTTTATTATTTTCTCATATGATGAGTTCTAGTTCTTTTTTATTTGATTTATTATAGTGTGGATACGGACATGAACAAATGAACAAGAAAAAAAAATTAAAAAATAGCTGAAAACAAGAAAAAAGTTTTTCGAATTTTTTATTTGCATTTCTTCATATTTTTAAATATTGTATTAATCTTTAGTTTCTCAGCTTTTCGGATTGTAAATGGTTCATTTCCTAATAATTGGATAGGTCCATAGAAAATAAATTGCTTTTCTACTTCTTGAATATCCTCCTTTTTTGGCTACATAATAATATTCCTTTCTAAATCTTGCTTTAGAAATTTTAATTAAACTTTTTCTCCTACTTCCAAGACTCTTCCTATAAACCATCCACAGTCGTAAGAAACTGCATAATATTTTTCTATATTTAAGTCAATTCTATCCACTTCATTGTTATCATCACGGTTATCTTCGGTGTTAAAGTCCTCTAAGGAGCTTGAATCTTTAAACGAAATATCTTCGGAACTATCTTCATCTGAACTACTACTTTCAATACGTCGTTTCCTTGCTGCTCTGTTCATATCCTTTATTTTTGGAATAAGAGATTCAGGAGTTCTTAAAAATCGGTCGGTTCGAATCTCAGTTCCTCTTACTCTAATAATTCGATCGCTGCTTAACTTAGTTGTTGACGACTGATAAAGCCAACATAATGTAGATTTCTTAACAAGCAATGACTTTCCCGAATTTAAAATTATTTTTAAGAATGCCAAATTTTCTGGTACATCTTGATCTGAGTCTTGTTTTGATGAAAAATCTTTAATTTGAAGCGTCCCTGATGATGAGTACATATTTTCTTTCAATAAATCTAGATTTTCATCGCCGGAATCTTCCAAAATTTCATCTGGGATATTGTTGGATTCATCTGGAATATTGTTGGAATGGATTATTGGATCTAAAAAAAAATACATAAAATGTTAGCAATAATATGTAACCTAAAGTAAGTAACTGATTTTTGCAAATTTTCAATTTGACTTGAATATTTACTTTATTAGAAATAGAAATTGAGCCGTCAAAGTTTAAATAATATAATAAGTTGTTTAATTATGCGTCTAAATTTTTAGTCAGGTAGGTACTAAGCAAAGCACTAAGGTGCTTTATTTTTTACCAATTTAATTTAAATTGTAACATTGCTAGTAAATTAAATCCTTTTTGGCGCATGCGATGCAGCGTTTATTTATTTTCATCCCGTTAATAAAATACCTCCTTTTTTCTTAATACGAATTTTCTCAATATTATTGTATACCTTGTATAAATTGCCTTGTTCCTGATGATTCTCACTAGCATCTTGGTCGTTTTGATCGGAATTAGGTTTTAAAATTGGTTTTAAATACTGACTTTCTTCTTGAACTGTGATTCCCAAATCTAGAAACATAGATTTAACATAAACCAATGCCTCTGTAGTTGTTTTGAATATTTCGTCGTCTGATGGTAGAGGTGCATCACTTGGTGAGGCAAGATTGCCTAGTTTAATATTCTGGCGGGCAAACTGATATGCATCTACAAAATTTGAATAAAAACTATTAAGAATTCAAAAAATAAATTAAAAAAAGTTGTGTCTTGTGGAACCTATTTAAGATTTATATAGGTACGGTATTGCCACATCTTTGGTAGTTTCTGCGATATTTAGGAAAATATGAAAAGTACAACTTCGCATTGATGATCGCTTTTCTAGGTCAAAATACGGAATAAAAATTACAGGTCTGTATTTAAAAAAGAAATAGCTTGATAGAAATAATAATTCGGTTACTAAATATGGTACAGGAAAAAGCGTTACGTTATTTTGTAGAGAAAATAAAATCATGAAACTCTGTAACTCACACTTTGCTATGAGAATTAAATTTTTAACACTTTTGATATTCTCCTACATATCTCAAAAATCACCTAAGATGTGGCAACGCCGTAGATAAATCTTAAATGAACTCCACCAAAGGCAAATTTTTTCTAAAATAACCGACCCTGTAACTCAAGCGTTTCGGACATAGCAATAGTAACTAAATAATAGACACCCTGCATAACCAAAATATTACAGTATTAAAAGTAAAGTATTACATACCTCAGAAATCACCTTGGATCCTCAAAATCACTAAAAACAATAATATGCGTAAACGCTTCACCCCGGGGTTTCACCACCAAAAGCAATCGGAAGGCACAGCGCTACTAATCCCGCGACTCGCGGATAGTAAAACGTGATTGCGTCATGCTCTACTGCGCGGGCAGTGTGAATGTATGATGCCAAATTGTGATGATTCTATAAATATTAGGTGATTTATTGATGATTTAACATGATATAAAGTGATTTTAAGTGAGTTAACGCGATTTAAAGTGATTTAAAACGATTTAAGGTGATTTAAAGTGATTTAAAGCGATTTCAATTGATTTAAATGATATAAAAACAAGTCTGGTGATTTAAGGAAGATTTAAAATGATATAATTTGATTTAACAACTGTATGTACACAGATTTAAGGGAGTTAGCAGCCCCTCGGGAATACCCTACATCTTAGAATATTTTTGAATTTTACATCTAATTATTTATTTATAAGTGCATTATAAGTCTAAACCTAATAATTTCCGAGATATCGACTTTTAAAAAATGACAGTTTTGAACTTTGACAGCTTCTAGGTTTTTAATGGTGCGGCTTAGAGTAAAACGGCTTACATGTTCCTATCTTAGTTTCTTATTCTGTTCCTAAAAGTGTCACTTCCGGTTAAACCGGATGTAACTCAAAGGCCGGAAATACAGTACTTCCGGTTTAACCGGAAGTTGATGTTTTTGGGAAGATAATAAAAAAGTAAGATAGGGACATGTAAGCCGTTTTACTCAAAGATGTACCGTTAGAAGCCTAGAAGCTGTCAAATTTCAAAAAATGTCATTTTTCAAAAGTCGATATCTCGGAAATGATTAGGTTTCGACTTATAATGCACTTATTAAAAAAGAATGGCTATTTCATGTAAAATTCAAAAATATTCTAGGATGCAGGGTATTCCATATAACAAAAATATAGTTTTTGGTATTACTCTTTAAATAATAAAAATACTTTTAGGTTATAGCAGAGGCGAAACGTTATAAGTTTTATTAAGAAAATTTTCCCATAAGTTCAACGGTTTAGCAACTATTGACAGACGCGCCCTTGTTGGCCTACCCTGTATATGCCTTGTTTGCCTTTAAAATATGCAGTAATATGCATTTTTTTGACCAAATATGCATACTGGTACGCAATATTTCTTAATGTATAAATGTCAAACAGATGTAGGTATATTTAAAAAAAAATGCAAAAAAAAACAAAGAAAAATAAAAGTGAACAATTTTTTAACCTGAAATTGTACAAGAGGCATTTATTACTAAATATTTTTTAAAATTTTCAACTAAGAAGGATTGTCTTCTATCAGTAAAAATAGGCTTATACACAAAGAAGCTTCTTTCAACATCTACTGATGTAATCGGAGAACACTGTAACTTAGGTAGTAAAGTATGAGGTCAAAATACAACTTCGTTGGATGGTTTACCTTCATAAATGCTTTTTACTGCAGTTAAGTATTTAAATCCTTTCATTTTCATAATTCATTTTTACAGTTACATCCAATTTGTCCCTTACTTGACCTCCTACTTTACCGGGAATGTTGTTACATTCAGCCGAAAAAGTTTCAACAATACTAATTGAGTCTCTTAAACTTAAATCTCTACTCTCTAACAAGGATATTATATCCGATATAAAACTAAAATAACCTTAATAAAAACAAGATCTTGAACTTCACTTGCAATTTTTAACAACTCTTTACTTTCCACAGCACACTGCGAATCGTCATCTAAATCCAAAATTATTTCTTTTATGGCTTCGAAATGTTCTGCGTAAAATATTGCGGCCTTAATCCATGTTCCCCATCCGGTAATTACAGGTTCTGGAGGTAAACTAGCTCCTGGTAATCTCTCCTTATACATCTGCACTCTTAGAGGTGCTTTTAGAAACACTTTTTTACATTTGAAATTAATTTATTTACTAAAGGATTTTCAGTTCTGACGGTTCCTGCAAATCGGTTTATTCCATGTAAAAGACAAGTCACATGTACCATATCGGGGTAAAAGATCCTTAAGTTTTGGCCTACTTTTACCATATACGGTGCTGCATCAGACAAAAGTACTAAAAACTTTTCATCTGGGACTGGATGTGGCAAGAAAAAGCTCAATAGGGACTGTTGAATAAATGTCGGGTTACTGTCACATTATTAGTTTTGTTCAGCTGCTTAGAAGCTATTAAATATGGGTTTGTTGCTTTGTCTTCTTGAAGTGCTCCAATCATAACATGTGCGATATATCTGCCACAAGCATCTGTGCTTTCCTCAGCGATTATGTAAAAAATTGTATCACCCAGTGAAGCTCTAATTTCTTTTAAAACCGTTTCGTATACTGAATGGACATTTTTCTTTCTAAGCGTAGATTTGTCAGGAATGATTTGTTGACAATATTTTTGGAAAACTCCTCTAAATTGCGGATTTGCAAACTTCTTTTCACAAACAATAATTTTTGCACAAGCTTTCCAGAAGACTTTTTCTCCACTAACTCTAACTCTGGGACATTTTTAATCCACGAAGACGTTTTCGCCACTTTAAACATTTTGAACACAAATTTGAAATCACTAGTTTCACCCTGAAAATACTGAAATCTTTCGACAAACTAAAACAGAAGTACGTATTGCAACCCGATATAAATACAGTTTGTTAAGCAGGTAATAATAAGGCATTCTTAAATGGCAATAAATAACCCCTAACAATGTAGCTCTAAACCCGGAAACGCACAATAAATACCTTGTGTATAACTAAAATGTAAATATTAGTTATTATATAATTATCTTCAGATTGAAAAATCCCTGAAACAAGTGCCGGACTGGATATTAAACCTACGAGTTTTAATGACCGGGCGTTTTTAATTTTTTGATAACGCCGAAAACATGAAAATATGCTCATAAAATATTAATTTGGGAAAAGTACGCAATTTGTTATAAAATTGACAAAATATGCAAAAAAGGCATAGTTTCCATATATTGCGCCCTCTAGTAATGACTACGATGTCGATTTTTTCCGTTATGGGGAAGTGTATTAATTTACCGATTTTGTTACGAACGCCTTCGGCGTTCGAGTTGTCAAATTTAGTACGCCTGAATTGAAAGTCTGTTGTCAGGCAAGCTAGCTCTCTACCATTGGGCTACCGAGACCAGCGAAATATTTAATTTAAAATAATCACGTTTCTTCCAAATAAATCGTAGAGCCATGGAGATTAATCGATAAAAATAAACAAAGTAAAAGGTAAAATAAATATCTCAAAAACGCCTCAAGCGATTATAGTTCATCCACGTTTTTATTTTATTTTTGTTCCTTCGAATCAATTAATTGTGTAAGTACCTATTTAAGTTTAAAAATTTTCGAATTAAACATGCATTTTACTAAACTGTGTTATTTCAATTGCAATTTTAAGATTATCCTGAATATTCATTATCAGTATACATTCGTCTATGAAAAATTTAGCATAAACCTAAAATATGAATTTCGAAACATTCAGAAATCTGAAAATAGTCCGAGGATATGGTTTCTAAGTAAAGATAGTAATGAATCCAGACCCGTTAATTAAATATGGTATATTAGAATATATTTCGCATTATTTTGAACAAAGCAAATGATACCCACTACTGTTTTAGCTCAATACAAATTAATTTGAACTTAACCAACACTTTTGACATAGAACGTCGCAGAGCCATGACAACTTTAATACAAGTTCAAAAGAATTTGTAATATTTTTTAAGGCCGGTTCTGAAATATGAGACCGCTCCCATGGATGAGGCGCCGTTTGGGCCAAAATACAATTTCTTCTAATATATATAAAATTACCCAATATATATAAAAAAAACATATATAGAAATGCAATTTCCTGATATATGGAAAAATTCCAGTTATATAATGTATTTTCCTGATATAAATGTAATATTGTGCGATATATTATACTATATAGAAAAATATCCATATATAGAAATACAATTTCCTGATATATAGAAAAGTTTCATATATATACTTTTAATTTCACGTACTGCCGAAATATAGAATGAGGGCGTTTAGCTCGCCGCTCATCGCGCCGCAATAGTGTTGCCGCAGGTGTTATAATTGTACCAGATCTGGTACAAAACATAAGAAAATTACCTTAGTGTTCTGTTTGTATATTTGGTGCCAAACTGCTATTTTGTATACAACCTTATTGTCCTCTTTTTTGAAAAATGTATTTTCCGTGTGTGGTCGGAAAATTTGATTTTGCTACAAAATTTGACCTTTCCTCTGCTGCCATAGGGGCCACTAATTTTTCTACCGAAAAAATTGCAAATTATTGTTAACCTTATAAAGCCAAATTTGCATTTTGTATCAGTTAATGCGGTATGGAGCATGAATTTTCTAGAATAAAATTATTTTAGAAACACATACGGGAGCATAGAATAAGAAATGTTTAAAATTGCCCATATTTTGGAGAAAGCAACATAAATACCGACAGTTTTACTTAGTATCATTTTCAGAAAGGCATTTTTTACTGCATATTAGCAGGTTTTAAGTTTAAATTTTTGAATTTTGCAAAAAAAACCGTAAAAGTAAGTAAGGTTTATGTATACCTTTAGGCGATTTTTTTTGATATGTAACGAAGGGAGTTACGGGGGTTTTAATACCCCCTTTTACGATAAACCAAACTCTCCTCTTTCGAGTAAAATAATGTCTATTTCTGATATTAAAAATGTACCCATTACAAAAGTGCTTATTTTACTTGTTATACTAATTACGAAATCAAAACCTTAATTACCTTAGGTCTACATGTTAGGTTTAATAATAATAAATATACTGAGTGTACGAATACGACAAGAAACTAATAAATATATTTATATAATAATAGGATATATTTTGTTCTTACACTACACCTCCTACGGCGAAAAAAAAAAACAAGAAAAAAAAATGTTTAGCGTATCTATCTTTAGAAATTCTGGTTACTATTATTGTACAATTTAGCTCTATTTTTGTGAATTTCTTTGATTTTATTTCCTACTAAAATAACAATATTTGGTGATTTATCTTCTACGACCACATATGGACCGTTAAAAATTTGTTCGAGTTTATTCCCGGTTTCATTTTTTACTAAAACTTGGTCGCCTTTTTTATAAGTTTTCGGGTTAACTTTATAATCGTGACTTTTTTTCGTTGTATTTTTGACTGAATGAGGTTATTTTTGGCATCATCCCAAGCTTTCTGTAGTCTATATTTTAGTTCTAGTGGGTAGTTATCGAAATTGTACAATGGTTCAGTACCCGTGTCGATATTTGAAGGGAGTTTGCATTGCTTACCAAACACAAGTTCATATGGAGTGTATTTAGTGTTAGTGTGAACAGTATTGTTGAATGCAAAACACCAGAACTGAACCCATGAACTCCAACTGTCCGGGTGTTCTGCTGTTTGTATTCGTAAATAAGCGCCTAGATTTTTGTGTGTATTTTCCAACGACCCTAGTGTTTGGTGATGGTAAGCTGTTGATGCAAGTTGTTTAATTTGTAAAATTTTGCAAGCTTCCTTCAGAGTTGTAGCTATTAATTCTGTACCTTGATCTGACACAATTGTCTCAGGTATCCCATATCTTAAGATAAAGTTATCCACAAAAGATTTTGCAATCGTTTTCGCTTCTTTATTTTGGATAGGGTAACCTTCGACAAATTTCGATAACTCGCACTGCAATGTTAATATATATTTATTTCCGTATATGTCTTCCGGCAAAGGTCCTACAAGGTCTAAAAATAATTTTTGAAAAGCGGAAGAAGCAGTTGTGGTTATTGACATCGGCTCAATATTAGGCCTAGAATGTTTAAACCTTTGACAATGATCACAACGTTTTACAAAATCGCTAACATCTGAATGCAAACTTGGCCAAAAATAGTACTTCTTTATGTTATTATACATTCTGTTAATGCCCGTATGACCGCCGCTCGGTAGAATGTGGAAATCATTTAATATTATTTGCCGCATTTCTATATTAGATATTTTTTGTACATCTTTTATAATTGAAATTTTTATATTAGCCATTTTTAATTCTGAGGGATCCCTACCTATAATATTTATTAATTGCGCATTATTATTATTTTTTAAAATATATATTTCTGGTACCTTATATTTTATGCAAATATTCTTAAGTTCTCTCAACGATGCACTGCATGCGAACGTCGATCGAGAATTCTTAATTTTTAAAGCATTTTCTTTTTCTGAAAAAATTATATGGCTTGTACAATAATCATATTTTTTATTTTTTGATAAATTATTAAATTCTAATTCTGAAATACAATAAGCTTCACAAGAATTTTTCTGCGGTTTTAAAAGTTCCACCATTCCTGGGTGATCAAGCCGTTCGTGTACGGAACTGTCAAAACTCTGCTTATTTAATTCTTTCTTAGCTTGTTGCCTTGTCATAACAAACATTGTGTTGCACACGCTGTTTGCCATTTGTTTCAGTTCTTCCGATGTAGTTTCGATTCTAGATAGTGCGTCTGCTACTACATTATTACTACCTTTTACATATCTAATGTCAAAATCATACTCTTCTAACAATAATCGAAATTTGGTAAGTCTGCTAGACGGATTGTTCGTTCCAAAAAGGTAAACAAGAGGCCTATGATCCGTGTAGATAATGAATTTTCTACCAAATAGGTAATTTCTGAAACTTTTTACTGCAAAAACAATTCCCAAAAGTTCTTTTTCAATAACGGGATAGTTCACCTCTGCCTTATTTAACTGTCTAGAAATATATGACACTGGCGAACCATCTCCGTTCGAGAGAGTAGCTCCTAAAGCTTTATTTGAAGCATCTGATGTCACTATAAAAGTGTTATCTTCAGAAAAATTTGGAAACTGAAGCACTGGCGGGCTCACTAGTGCTTGCTTTAGAATTTCAAAAGCTTCTTGGCATTCTGGTGTCCATTGAAAATGTACACCTTTACGCGTTAAATAATTTAATGGAGCAACTATTTGTGCAAAATATTTTATGCTTTTTCTATAAAAATTTGCTGATGCCACAAACCTCTTGATTTCCTTTTCGTCTTTTGGTATAGGATAGTTTTGTATAGCCTGAACCTTTTGAGGATCGGGACAAACACCGTCTGCCGAAATGACGTGTCCGAGATATAAAAGTTCTTTTTTCAAGAAGTCACATTTTTCAGGATTTAGTTTCAGATTAACGTCGCGTAATCTTTGCAGTACTTTTATTAAGTTACTGTTATGAGTTTCTAAAGTATTACCGAAAATTATTAAATCGTCTAAGTAAACAAAACACGACGCATAAGTTAATCCCGATAAAGCAATTGACATCGCTCTAGAGAAAGAACTAGGACTTATCTTAAGCCCCATTGGCAGTCTAGTCATTTGAAACTGTCCTTGGTCAGTTACAAATGCCGTACAAGGCCTACTTTCTTTTTTCTAGCTCAATCTGATAATATCCTTGCGATAAATCTAAATGTGGAAAATATACTGCCCCGGACAACGAATCTAAAATTTCGGATATACACGGTAATGGAAATTTATCATCCTGTATATTTGAATTTAACGTTTTTCTATAATCTATTACCATTCTCCACGTTTTATTTCCTTGCTCATCGGCTTTTTTAGGTACTAGTAAAATAGGGGCCGACCAGGGAGAAGAGGCTTCTTCAATTGTTTTTTCGCGGAGCATTTTATCAATTTGGTTGTTAAGTTCCGTTTTCTGAGAATAAGGTAAACGATAAGGTTTAACATAAACAGGACTTGTGTTTGGTTGTAGATGAATTTTTTGTTTGTAAATTTTGGTAGTAGTTAAAGTTTCCCCTTTTAAGTGAAAAAAATCCGAATATTTAGAGCAAATTTTTTGTAAAGAAAATTTTTGTGATTTTTCAAGATGATCTAATTTTACTGTGTTTAACAATTTATCTACTCTGTTTACAGTTTTGTGGACTGGGTTATACTGACATATGTCATAATAGTATAAAGGCACAATTTTTGGAGCAAAATTTTTTTATGTTCACATCTTGATTGCGTGTATTGAGAATTCGTACCGGAATCCGATTAGATTTTACCAAAATTCCTGCAACAAATACACTTTCACAAATTTCATCCGGTATTACAACGCATTCTTCATTTTTGTTTATATGAAAATATTTTATTACTTCATGTCTAGCCGGTATGCAAGTATAATTCTCATGTTTCGAGTGAATAGACGTTAATATTTGTTTATTATTTACATTAAATGAAAAAAGAAAGTTTTCGTAGTCTAACTTTGCCAAGTATCGCATAAAAAAATCTGTTCCAATTAAACCATGTACATTGTCCTCAAAACTATCGATCAGCAAAAACTCGTGACATACTTTTGCACCATTTATATGTAATAATAAATTTGTCGAACCTTGCAAAATAATTGTCCCAGAGACCCCGTTAATTTTTATTTTCATTAAACAATTAATTTTTTCTGTTTTGTCTATGATGTTTTTAAAAATGACACTTATTGAAGCTCCGGTATCAAGTAAAAATTTTAAATTTTAATTTTTATATTTTACATAAATAAAATTAAGTCCATTAGTATTAAATATAAATGGGTCAGGAAAATTTGCATTTTTATTCAGATGGGCCTCGAAAAAATGTTTCGCTATTATTACCGTTGGTATTATCCAATTCTTCAGAGTTCATGTAATACCCTCTTTGATTTGAATTATTACCAAAGAATCGTCCTCTAGTATACTGTCCCCGTGGTGAATAATAATTAGTATTAGAGCGAGCACCTCTCCCTCTAAAATTAGTATTACCTTGCTGACCACGCGAAAAATGCCCCCTAAAATTGTTAGTGGTAGCACCAAAATTGTTTGCACCCCTATTACTCCGGAAGTTTGTATTTTGTCCGCGTCTATTATAATAATGGTGTGAGCAACTATTGCCTTTACCTCGCATATGAAATAAGGGTTTTGAATTTGTTTCGCCTAGATAGTCATCTTTCGCACCACCAATTGCCTCACTAAGAGTATCGTAATTTCGCGCTTTCACTATGGTCCGCAAACTGAAATTTTGAAGACCGTTAGCAAAAGAGCTTATAGCGATTTTCTCATTGACCGGCCTCAAAATATCCATCCCTCTAGAGTCTCCCCCAGACTGAGATATAGTTAGGTCGACCATCAGTTCTTCAATCGCTTTCCCAAACTCTTCTACCGACTTTGACCCTTGTTTTATGTTATTTAGCTGAGACGATAAAGCGGTCGCGGATTTTTTTGTAATAAAATGCCGCCTAAGATCTGTAACTAACAATTGGTTTGAAGCATAGGATGATTTTAACCTAATATTTGCATTTCCTGATAAACGCGTTTTTAGTACATATGTGGTTAACAATAATTTACCCGCATCATCCAAAATTGCATCATACCACTCAATGCCATTTATTAATTGTAAGGTTACGGTTTCAGAACCATCCATAACTGGTAGAAGGCCTGATGCAGTCTTGAGATCGAATTTTTGAGCCATCTTTGCTGTTTTGACTTCGTCAGAATGTTCTGAATCTGAGTCAGAGGAAACCAAAATTTCGCTTCCTATCCCCGCTATCGTGATATCCCCTAACCTAGATTGTAAAACACCTTGACAAGCTTTTAAATATTGTTCTATCTGCTGAATATATTCCCTAACTGTATTAATTACCTTAGGCTCGTTTGATTTTTTATTAAATGTTTCCCTAATAGTTCTTAATTCTAATGTATAATTTTTAAATTTAATTAGCTTACGTAGATTATATTTCTCTTTTTGCCGTATTTCCGTATTGTCCTTTACTAAATTCCTCTTGAATACTTTGACTTCATCGAGTAAATATATGAATTCAGTAGGTACCGACATCCCATTTCTTGTCCACTAAATTTACCATGTTCCTTGTATCTTAAAAACCATATTTTTATTGTAACCCAAAAACCTAAAATGTTCCTCTTCTTATTTAAACTGTTTCTCGGCTTCTCCCGATTTCTTCCCGAATTTCTGCACGCATTCTCTGTACCATCGCTTTTGTGACTCTTCTAAATATACACCAGCCAAAGAAAATTGCCAACAACACAATAATGCATGTACTTAGGATATCTTGGATAGAGCCAAAACCATGGGTACTGGGGCTGTTAGTTTGGCCACCGCTATTCCCTGCTTGTGCTATTATTATTTCTTCTTTGCTCTGTGTCTTGCCCATTTCGCCGATATTCAAATGCTCAAAATTTGGTTCGTAGACAGGATCGCCATGTAACGAAGGGAGTTACGGGGGTTTTAATACCCCCTTTTACGATAAATCAAACTCTCCTCGAGTAAAATAATGTCTATTTCTGATATTAAAAATGTACCCATTACAAAAGTGCTTATTTTACTTGTTATACTAATTACGAAATCAATAACCTTAATTACCTTAATTACCTTAGGTCTACATGTTAGGTTTAATAATAATAAATATACTGAGTGTACGAATACGACAAGAAACTAATAAATATATTTATATAATAATAGGATATATTTTGTTCTTACACTACAGATATTTAACGGGAAATATTGGGAAAAGTGACATTAGGGGTCGGAAAATTCGATTTTTCTACGGAATTTGACGTTTGACCTGTCCTCTGCCGTAATAGGGGCCACAATGTTTCCTATCGAAAAAATTTCAAATTTTTGTAAGGTAGGTACCTACCTACCTCTATATAAACTGATTAATTTAAAAGTCAAATTTGCGTTTCTATCAGTAAATGCAGTATAGAGTATGAATTTTATCAAATAAAGTTATTTTTGACACACTCTGTTATACGAGGGACGCATAAGTATGACTAGGTATACTTTTATATAAAATGCGAATACCCACCTACATTTTTTTTTTTTTTTTTTTTTTTTTTATGATAAGGCACAGCACTACAGGATAAATCCTTTATGGCGCTCTAGGAGCGGTGCGTGTGCGCAGGAAACGATTCACGTTGGTCTTGAATCTTTGGAGACTATACTCGTTGGGGAAGACGATCTCAGGGAGGTCGTTCCAGAGTGATGACGTTCTCCAGATGAAAGAATTTTGAAACAGTGTCGTTCGAGGGACACTAAGCTGAACCACGTACTAGTGGGCTGCAGTGGCTCGTCGTGTATTTCTACCATGCACCGCTCTGGGTGGTATTAAGCGGGCAACCTCAGTTGAACACTTGCCATGAAAATATTTGTAAAATAGACTCAAGTCGCCAACCTGCCTTCGATGTTCAAGGCTTTCCAGGTTGTTTGTCAGACTATGGTCACCGATCAAGCGAATGGCTCTTCTTTGAATGGAATCTAGCAATCTCAGGGTATGTTTAGGAGCAGAGCCCCAAATATGCGAACAGTACTCCAGTGATGGTCGAATTTGGGCTTTATAGAGCATCAAAAGTTGTTGGGGTGTATAGAGGTTCTTTGTTCGGAAAAGTACTCCAAGCTTTTGCGAGGCTGCCCTAGCAATGGCCGCAACGTGGCCATGCCAAGACATATGACTATCCAGATTAACGCCCAATAAATGAATTGATGAAGCCAAGGGAATTGAGTGTCCCGCCATAACTATATCTGGTTCTTCAACATTAACTTTTTAGAAAAAACTGCCGCCTGGGTCTTTTTAGTGTTAAATTCTACTTGGTTACTGTCACCCCAAGACAAAATTTCTTCCAGGTCTTTGTTGAGATGTGAGACCTCTTGCTGCCTATAGAGATGTGCATTAGCAGCCGATGTCTGAGCATCCAAAGTAAAAGTTGAAACAAGTGTGCTGTCATTAGCGAAGCTATATATAGGATTTTTAGTTTTTTCCAAAAGACCGTTAATGTATAGTAAGAAAAGGGTGGGCGACAATATAGAACCTTGAGGGACACTCCGGCGTTGATGTTAAATGTGTCTGAAAGAAATCCGTCCATCGCCACTCGCAGAGAACGGTCTTTAAGAAAGCTCGACAGCCATGAACAAAATTGAACCGGCATTCCGTATGCTCTCACTTTAGTTAGGAGCCCCTCATGCCATACTCGGTCAAAAGCCTTGGAAATATCCAGTGCTACCGCCCGGGACTCCCCATGGTGTTCTATTGCGTTGTTCCAAACATGAGTAACATAAGCGAGAAGGTCTCCTGTTGATCTAGACTTACGGAATACATACTGGCGGTCACTAATAATGTTGAAGCCTTCCAGGTATTTTAGTAATTTTTCGTTGATAGCCTTCTCCATAACTTTTGATATAACCGAGAGCAATGCGACTGGACGATAGTTGTTTGGCAAGGTCTTCTTGCCTTTTTTGGGTATTGGGTTACATAACTATTTAATATTGTAGCTTTTATTTCTTTGGAGAAAACAACAAAAATGCAGACAGTTGTACTTGGTATCATTTAGAAAGACAGGGGGATGGGGTTCAAAGATCCCCCCCCCCCCCCGACGAAATTAAGCAACATGATTAAAGAAAGGGCGTGACACCCAAAAAAAATTCAAGATAGCTACCATTTAAAATTTGAAGAAGTAGTCCATTACAGTGGAGTTGATATAATCAAATAAAACAACGGCAGTCTACCTCCACAATATGTATTTCAATGTTTATGTTTATATCCTACATGTTTCGGACATAGAAATGTCTATCCTCAGGGATACTAAAAGAAATTTACAGTGTGAGTTAAACGTTTTAAGTAAAATGAGAGGACTTACCAGTAGTCGATTACGGCAGCTCTATCTTGCATAAGCGACGATCAGAATTATGTTAAAGTTGAAATTGTAGGTTCTAATGAATGTTCAAGACTGAATAAGAAGTGATATTTGAAATTTTGGTCAAGGTATCTTTGAAGAAGGGGATTCCCAGTCTGCAGCCACTGAGACAGGTGATGAAGCAATTATGTCATTTGTAGCTATTTAGAGGAGATTAATTTAAGCGAGGTGCTCAAAGATGCTTCATCTAACCGTGTCTAGGGTGTGGTCAACAAAATACTGGGTTAGACTTGAATAACACATTCTTAGGAGATAAACAATAAATGAAATGAAATTATACTATTTTAAGGTCGGAATTTATTAATTTGAAGCTAATGAGCAGGTGGTGAAGCAATTATGTAGGTTGTAGCTAATTAGAGGAAAATTTTTGAAACAACTTTATTTATTAAATTTACAACGATTATTTACATTTTTTTTTTAAACTCAAATCAGTGCTTTAAGATAGCTCTGGCCTCGAGTCTTAAGTAACTTAAACCTAACAGTGCTTTGTTGACTAGTTAGAATAGTTAATACCTATATATATTTATATAAATTTGTTCAATGAATATTCAGGTGGTCTTTACATTTTCTCACAAAAACTGGGTAAGGATTGGCAAATCTAATGTCGTGGCTTAGACTATTAAAACATCTGGATGCAAGTTGAACAGGACTATTTAGAAATATGTTAGTTCTGTTCTGTGATAGATACAGATTTGAATGTGATCTTGTTCTATGATTATGAATGTCGCTAACAGTCTGAAAATTGGTATTTGATTTTAATAGTTTATTAAGTATTTTATAAACGAGTTTGCATTGTTCAAGTTCCAATAAACTCTCTAGTTTAGGTACATTCAATTCCTGATATAAAGTATTTGTAGGTGTAAGGTACTCATAATTAAATAAAATTTTTAAAAATTTATTTTGCACGATTTGCATTTCGTTAAAATTAGTCTTTCCACAGGTTCCCCAAATGGGTAACAGATATCTTAAGTGGGTTAGGAAAAAAGCAGTATATATTTGTTTTTTTGTCTTAGAGGAAATGTAGTTTCTACACTTATAAATAATAGGTATCATAGGATTTACCTTATTTATTATTTTATTTATGTGCAATTCCCAATTTAAATACTCGTCAACAATTAGACCCAAATATTTAAGAGATGTTACTTGTTCCAATTTAACATTGTTAATTTTTAAATCAAAATCATTTACTATTTTGTTTTTTTGTTTAAGAATAATAAAGTTGGTTTTGTCGATATTTATTTTTAATTTATTAGAATACAGCCATCCAAGATATCTATCAAGATCTTCATTAATTAGGTTTTCCAATTCTTTTTCAGTTTCACCTGTGTACACTAATAATGTGTCATCCGCAAATGTATAATATTGGGCTTTAAGATCAGCAGTCTGTAAGTTAAGGACAAACACCGAATAAAGTAGCGGGCCAAGGACCGAACCTTGTGGTCCCCATAATTATTTAGCAATGTGTTACTACAAATATTGCCCATTTTAACGTACTGGCTACGATCCCCTAGGTAAGATTTCAGAATATCATAAAATTTTCCCCTAAAGCCGACATTATATAATTTTCCCAAAAGTATATCTATGCTAACCGTGTCAAATGCTTTACGTAAATCAATTGATACCACAACTACAATTTTTTTTTGGTCCAAAGCCTTCGTCACAAAACTCACAAAATCAAAGGTTGCGGACAAGGTACTACTTCTTTGTATGAAACCATACTGGAACTTATCACATAATGAGTTCTCAACCATAAATTGTGTCATTCTTTTTTTTAATACCTTTTCAAGAATTTTAGAGAATACACTGACCACAGAAATCGGTCTATAATTATTCATTGACTTTTTATCACCGGCTTTAAAAATGGGACATACTTTACTCGTTTTAAGCGTCTGTGGAAATATGCCAGTTGTAAATGCCTGATTTACTAATGTTGCAATTGGCTCGACTATCACATTTTTAAGGTTAATTAAATCTATAACAGACACCTCATCATTTCCAGGTGCCGAATTTTTTTTCAGTTCCAGTATAATTTCATTTATTTCCTCTATATTTGTTAACTCTAACCTAGATATTAAGTTATCACAAGTGATCTCCCTAAAGGTGTTAGTTATACCTAGATTACTTATTTCACTCGTTACATCTTTTACAATAAATTCACCCATTTCCACAAAATATTGGTTTAAACAATTCACAATATCCTTATTTTCATAAATAATTTTACCATTTACTTCAACACACTCAATATCCGTTGTCCCTGTTTGTTTACCAAAGAAGTTATTAATAAACCTCCACTGCTTTTTGGTATCAGTACCCGCCGATTCCCATTTTTGTCGGAAGTATAAATTTTTTGCAGATTTTATTAGATTATTTACCCGATTTTTGTAGTGCTTAAACTCTATATCAAACCTTTGAATTTGTGGACATTTAATTTTTTTACTATACGCTTGATCTCGCAATTTAATATTATCTAATATATTTTGATTAATCCATTCGTTCCCTTTTTTAATTTTTAAGGTCCTATAGGTTTTACAGTTATTCTTTGTTACAATTATTAGAGTTATAAGCTGTTCAAAAGTTGTTATTTTTATATCCTTAAGTTTAATACTAAATTGGTTTACAAACTGTTTATAGTTAATTAATTGTAAATTAAAGGATACCTTTGGTATATACTTCCTAACATTATTTTGACTAATCTTGAATGATAAGCGATTGTGATCCGATAGCGGATTGTTTTGAATATCTAAAGAATGCACCAAGTTAGAATTTATATCATTTAAAATGTGATCAATTATGCTAATATTATTAATCGTTTCCCTTGTTGGATAATTCTCTGAGATAGTATTACAAATTTTAAAAGAATGAAGGCTTAGATGGTTTTTATAGTCTGTGGTTAGTTTACAATTTTGCAATAAGTTAATAATAGCTTCGTTCGTACAGAGGTCAGAAACCGTCGGCAAACTGTTAGCGCATGCGCGCTTGTTTAAAAGCGTTCGCACATGGCAGATCGCAAACCGCTGATAGAAAATCCTATGTTCGCACAGGCCCGATTGTTGGTTATGGATGGGTTTTCAACCGTCAGAATAATTCGCTGACTGCGAGCGGATTTTTAGTTAAGGACTTGCGCAGTTTGGCGTATTTGGTAAATCAAAAATCAAAATTAACCTCAAAAGATGTTTCAAGGCAATGAATTTAGTTAGTCTAGTGATGATGAGTTATATTATGCACACGTTCATCGAAGACCTAAAAAAGACAATTTTTGGAGGAAACTGTTCAACAATATAATGACACTAGATTTCTGGAACAGTTTAGGGTAAGCAAGAGGGTGGCCAATGACATAGCTGAGAGATATGAACATGAACACACTTGCATTTTGCAAATTTTGTTGTTCCTAATGCACTCTTTTTATTGTTTTTATTTAAAATATTTATAGGTTAATTTTCTGTCATCAGCCAGTTAATCTGTAATCTGTCAGTTGCTCTTGGTACGTTCGCAGAGCGCAAAATTTCCAACCAGTTCACAATCGATCACAAACTGCGCATGCGCATAGAAAAGTTGGCAATCTGTTAGCAATTTGCTTGTACGAACGAAGCTATTAATATCTCCTACAATTACATGATTTTTTGGGTATTTCAACATAATTTTTTCAATATCGCTAAAAAATAATACGTTACTATAAGAAGGCGGTTTATATATTGCACTTACTTTCAGATTTTGTTCACCTATGTTAACACATAACCAGTCTATAATTTGATCGTTTGTTGATCTATTTATTTCTCTTACTTTGATATTCGATTTGACATAGATTGACACCCCGCCGCCTCTACCCTCCCTACACTTGTGTATAGCTACAAAATCCTCAATCCCATACAAACAGCACTCCTCCTTACTCAACCATGTTTCTACTAGTATCAGAACATCACAATCATTACTTATTGTAAAACATTCCAAATTTTCGATTTTATTCCTAACACTCTGAACATTCATATATACAACTTTAATGCTTTGTTTACGAGGCCCTATTACCTATTGATTTTGCAGTACGTCTTCACTATCTACTAGTATCACTCTAGTATTTTCGTTTTTCCGTAGGAAAATATTTCCATTGGCAACCCAAAGAAATTTAAAATTGTTTTGTTTCCTAAACCCTCTTGCCGCTGTATGTAACTTTATATTCTCTTTTGTTAGTTCATGGTTAAGATATATTTTGGTGTTGTTTGGGTAACCCAAGTTGCTACTTTCTAAGTGAAGTCTTTTTTTTGATTTAATCAATTGTTCTTTTTCGTTGCCATCTTCAAATTCTATTTTTATTGGGCTATTGTCGTTCTTTCCTAAACGGTATGCGGTAAAGGCTTTCTTTACTGGTGCACCCAAATACTGCCCCATTTGCTTAACAATATCTTGCAAATTTTCGTTTTCTTTGCGCGGTACACCCTGTACTAACAAATTGTTTTTTAGCTTACCCTGTTCGGACTTATTAAGTTGCTTTTTGACTTCTTTCAATTCGTTTTGGACGATTTCATTAATTTGTATTTGTTCTTTATACTTAGTTACCAAATCGGAATTTTTCCGTTCCATACTTTCCAGCTTATCCATGATGTCTTCCAGTGTGATATTTTTGTTCGCACGTCCTTTTCTATCATTTTTAGTTTTATTTGTCGTGCACCCATCACAGATCCATGGCTCTGGGGCCTTGCTAATTCGTTGATACGTTTTCTTTGTCATAGCGACACATTCCCTGTGCTTCCAGGCAAAACATGTCTCGCATAATAGGCCATCCTGGTTATCTTCCACTGCTAAATTGCACAAATTACATATTTCCTTCGACATCTCGATAACACCGACAACGCCGCACGGCAATCCCTCGATCCGCCTTTGGAAGAAACACGACCGTGAACCGACCTTGCAATCCGGCAGTATTAATTTTGATTGAATATTGGTTATTTGTCGTATTAAAACCAGTTGAAAACCTAAGTACGTAACGCCATGCACACCTGCAGCAATCTGGACACCCGTTTCACTAATAATTTGGATAACTTTCTGCCTTTTTAAGGTATTTTCATTAACGACTCTCAATCAACGTGTTTACACTGTGTTGCCACACTTACACACTTACACACACAAATGATGTAGATAGGTGCTCAAAGATGCTTCATCCAACCATGCCTGAAGGATTGGCTAACAAATTGTTAGGTTAAAGGGGGGTAGAAAATGAACATAATCTTATGATTGAAAAAAGTGAGGTATAGAAAATTAAAATTGGATTTTTACCATTTTGACTAGAAGTGAAGTATTTATGTTAAAATCACATTGTTTTAGCTAATTAGATGATATTACAGCTCAAAGATACTTCACTTCACCATGCTGGCGTGCAGGAAAATGTTGCTTGTCAAATGGTCATGACAGCTTGAAAAGTCAAAAAGCAAAATACCGTGACAGTCGCATGCAAGAGGCGCAGGGGTGTACGAGAAATTGATCAAAAATCAAAAATCGACCACTGGTATACGATCAGTTGTGTCGTTAACAGACGAGCACCGAACTGAACTCCACACCAAATGGGTGGGGGATAGTAGTTTGTGAGGGTGAGTAATAAGGTTGCGGAGTCCCGTCGGTTCCCGACACCACAGAAAGGTGACCAGGGGGGCCACGATCAGGTTATGGCGACAAGTGGGCATTGAGGTTCAAAGTTTAAGTTGGGTACAGCGCCAAAGTGAAACGTACAACAAGTGGTTAACAATTAACAACAGATGGCGCATTTTTTTTTTTTTTATTTTACTTTTTTACGGTTCGTCGGCGTATCTGAGGGGATCTAGAACAGGTCATCGACCGTACGGTTTTTAATCGTGCGGTCTACCGACTGGGAAGTGTGAAACGGCACCTTCATCCTACGAGATATCCGATCTCATCCGGCCTGTCCGGCGTGAATAGGATGGTTTTGATGTCGATTCATTTTACACTCTTCCCTAAGACAAGAGCACGCGGTGTTTCCCAAGCGGTCACCCATCCAAGTACTAGCCGCGCTCGACACCGCTTAACTTCGGTGATACGGGAACCGGTGCTTTAGGTGTCGCTAGGCCCTTGCCCCTGATGGCGCATAACAATACCAAAGTAAAATAAAAGGTGTTCCTAAGATTAGTTGTGGTTATATGAACCATAGTTTAGAGAGGTTATAATGTAATTTGAATAAACACTAGATCAGGATTAAAGTTAGAACAATGTGAGATATTATTTTAGTAATGAATACAAGAATAGTATAGAGAAGATGGAATGTTAATTACAGGTCTACTAGATTAAGATTATATAAATGTAAAATGAACAATGAAATAGTGAGATGTATGATAAAAATGTTGTGTAATCCTGATAATGTATTTTCGGCCAGTAAACCTGCAAGATGGCGACGGGCAAATCATGTCAGTGCTCTCAAATCACGTTTAAACGAAGATAAAAAGTTACTAGGATTTCACACCAGAAATTATTAAAATTAAATTCCAAACATAAACAAAAGCAACTTTTATTAGGTTCCCAGATCGTGTATCTATCATGTTTCCTCGTGTTGAGTTAAATACATGCAAGAAAGAGACACACACCGGTGCTAACTAACACGAACCATTATACGATCACAGGCCAGGTCAGGCTTTGTTTCTTCGCTGCTATAGTTGTAATAGTACGGGCAAATCAATAAATTTTAATTAATTTTTAGGATAAACGCTTACCCACTACGAAAAACTTCGTTTTTAAAAACGCTAATACCGACCTCCATGTTTACGATTGTTCGCTAAGATAATGAAAGTTGAAACGACTTTTTCTCCATATTTATATTTTTATGAGCTTTTGATCTTTAAGTAACCGTAAAAAATTTGTTTTTGCATTTCCTTCCTCTAAAAACATTTATCAAAGCTGGCCAGTTGGTTTAAACCAGTGCCAAAAAAGTCATATACACATACACACACACCATCACCCACACACACACACACACAAAAACACTTTTTAGTTATATTACAGGACATGTAAAATATAAAAGCAAGAATTAAGTTCTGCAAATTTTTTTGTTTTATTTTCCCGTACTATTAATTGAATCCACCTTGCCATGTTAAGCGATACACCGGCTTCGGGCGTCGAAATACGTCTTCAATGGAGTTAAACGTGCTAGACAGAGATATAATTATAAAGTAATATTCAAGTGTTATTGTTTCAGGTTTTAGACGACATTGTTTTGGTGTTTTGATTTGTCATTTTAAATCGTTTTTATCCATTTTTGTGCCTTAAAACTTCATTTAAGGGCAACGGCTTTCGGTAGGTTTGCTTGGACGGTCGCGGCGAGGACCGACGCTACCCGTCGGGGAATGGGCGGTGAAATAGACTTCCAGGGCCGGTGTTATCGCGTGCCTATTTTGCTAGCTGAGGCGTTTCGATTCGCATTCAGTGCTTATTAATCATCTATTTGTTGCGGGCGCGGATACATCGATAAGAAATAGTTAGCACTTACGATTTTCAATATGGAAAATTATAAATATGTAAGAAAACGGAATATACGTTTGTCCTTTAACGGAAAAATAGGTTTTGCTAAGAGAAGAGAAAATGTAAAATTCAATTACTATATTTACGAAGATACTAAATAATAATCTTATGAGTAAGATTTCTATTCTTATAGCACAAATAAGAAGAAACCTGTTGTTATAGTAACACCCAGATGCTATTTAGCTCGCTATTTAGTCACAAAAAAAACAATAAATTAGATTAGTTTTAAAAATATAACCCGAAAATAACATTCAAATTTCCGAGATAGAATAAGAATCCATCATTTTTTGCAAGACTTTTTTTAATAATTTTCTCAATTTCTTTAGAAAGTTTACAATAAAAACAAAAAGAATTCAATAGAAACAAATGATTTATAAGAGCTTTTTTTACATGTCAACCATTTTTACTTTTAAAAAATCTCAGAGATTCTATTAATTTTCTTAATAGGCAAATGTTGCTGTTTTGTTTTTGTCTAGTAGTGTGTAGTAGGTAGGTACATATTTTTAGCCTCAAGGCATGACGCATAGAGCCGGCATTTTTTGCGGAAGTTTCTATACAGAAGAAAGAAATGTGAACAATAATGTTATATTTGTGGCGCTTACTTTACCTAATACTGCGAATTTCCCTGTTAGGTATACTTGTTTTCACTGGCACATATAATATAGACATAATTTTATATTAATAATAATTTAATTATACAGAGTTATAAATGTATGACTAAAAAAATCATTGCCAGTTGTGACACTATAATAGTCCAACAAAATACTATGAACGTACCTAAACACTATTGTTGTGGTGTTTTCTGTAATATAAAATTACACAGACAGCATATCACTTTATTTAGTAGGTAGGTATGTAAATTTTAAAAAATTAGAACTATAGTTTTGAACGATTGTCTTTTTTAACGGACGGTTTGTGAATATTAAGACTCAAAGGTCTCAGACTGATATAATATTAGTAGTCTCTATACAATAATAGCTGCTAAACTTTTAACATAGTTTGGGCATATTGCATTTAAAATATAAAATTTGCTTGTATAATAACAAAAAAGTATATTATATGGGGACGAAAGGAAAATCTGGTGGAGAAAGACTTTTTACTTTCGTCCCCATACTTTGAACTCCACTTGAGCATGGGCTATTTCTTCAAAATAAAAATATATACATATACAGTTTGTCCCGCTTTTCATAAATACACCCTAATATCTCAGTTATTAATAATACGATTTTCTTGAAATTTTGGTGGTAATTGTATGTTGGAGAAATGAAGTATTTGGCATAGTGAACATTTTAATTTACCATTGGCGTGCGTGCGGTGTTGGTGGGGTAAAAAAGGCTCTTTTTTTGGAAAAGGATATTAGGGCTTATTTTAGATAACTGTTTCCACCAGATTTAGAATCAGCATCCCCAAAAACCCCTTAATTCATATTTTCAAAATCTCAATTAAGTACCCTAATTACGATTTAGGTTTTTTCAAAATTTTGCTAAGATACGCGCGCTCTGTTACCGCTGGCATGCTGACCTGTTTTGTTTTTAAACAAATTAAGCAAAGAGTCCTTTCAAACAAAAAGTTTTTGTTTGACATTAAATAATTCGTACGAATTGTCAATAAGTGAAGCAGTGTTACGTAACTGTTAATAAGATGGCACAAAACCGAAGAGTAGTTCTCACAATTGGAAAAAAAGTAGAAATTATCCGCTTATTTGGTAATAATGAAAGATCTACGCGTCAGGTTGCTGGAATATTCAATGAAAGGCATCAGGATCGAGTACCAATTACTCACGATACCGTTGCCAAAATCAACAGATTGTTCGCCAGGACTGGAGCGGTTTTCAAAAGACAAGACCAAGGAGGTACAATTTAAATCAAAGACATTATTCAGACGACAAACGACCCAAATGGTAGTATATAAGGGTAGTTGCGAGGATACTGAATTTAACAAAAAACAAAGTATGGAGGTGTTTGAAACGCAATAGGATAAGGGCATTTAAACCAAAATTTCTACATAATCTGTTAAATGGTGATTTTGAACGGCGCGGGCGGTTTGAATTTCGCTTATGGTTGCAAGGTAACTATCTTAACGACAGACTTTTTCTAAAGAACATTATGTTTACTGGTGAGGCAACGTTTACGACAAACGGTGTGGTATCTAATAAAAATTGTAGGTTTTGGGCAGCCGAAAATTCGAATTGGGTAATTAATTGTAAAAACCAGTACCGTGAAAGAGTGAACGTGTGGTGTGGCATATTTAACGAACGAATTGTTGGCCCTTTTTTCCTGGATAACTTGACCGGACAAAATTTTCTTTATTTTTTACTAAATGATTTTTATGATTTTCTCATGGAATTGCCTTTAGCACAGAGACAAAACTTAATCTTTCAGTTAGATGGTGCCCCGGCACATTATTCTATGATAGTTTTTAAATGCAACTTTCCCTATGAAGTGGATGGGTAGAAATTCTTCTTTAGAACCATGCCCCCCCCCCAGATCGCCGGATATTACCCCTTGTGACTTTTTTCTGTGGGGGCACTTGAAAAATAAAGTGTATGCTACTCGACCGCGTAATAGAGAGGAACTTTGCATTAGAATTATGCAAGCGTGTTAGGAAATTACTCACCAAACTTTAACATAAGAAAAGTGAATGTACCTTTAAGAAGAATTGTTGAAAAGCGTATTGTTTTAGAAGGTAGTTATGCTGAAAACACAAGAATCTAAAATAACGTAATTTTGTCAGCACAGTTACAAATAAAGAATTTATTAAAACAATACTTTTTTTTCTGCTAAAATCAGCTCTTGAGATTTTGAAAATATGAGTTAAGGGGTTTTTGGGGATGCTGATTCTAAATCTTATAGAAACCGTTATCTAAAATAAGCCCTAATATCCTTTTAAAAAAAAGCCTTTTTTACCCCACCAACACCGCACGCCAATGGTAAATAAAAATGTTCACTATGCCAAATACTTCATTTTTCTAACATACAATTACCACCAAAATTTCAAGAAAATCTCATTATTAATAACTGAGATAATATTAGGGTGTAATCATGAAAAGCAGGACACACTGTATATTGTTAATTTATTATTATTCATTATGTTTTTTTTATAAAATACAAAAGCAATATAAAATATAGGGACTGTTGTTTTTTAAATTTATTTTTGGTGTATATATAGTAACTATACCTACTTTAGTAAATATATCAAAGCAAAAAATAAATTTTATTCAATAATATA
Source organism: Polydrusus tereticollis (assembly GCA_963920685.1). Classification (NCBI taxonomy): domain Eukaryota; kingdom Metazoa; phylum Arthropoda; class Insecta; order Coleoptera; family Curculionidae; genus Polydrusus; species Polydrusus tereticollis. Next base: position 62,068,249 of record OY987335.1, read on the forward strand.
TTATAATTACAATAAAATATCTAACAAACACTTAAAAAGTCCCATGTTCAAGGCGGGATTCGAACCCGGGACGTCTTGATCGCCGGGCGAAATCTCTACCACCCGACCATGGAGGTCGACATCGCGCCGCATTCAGACTTTATACCTACTGCACCGTTCGGAAGTTGAGATTTTATTTCGATTTACCCATGTTTAAAATAAACATCGATGTTATCAAACAAAGATCGAAACTAATCATCGATGTTAATATTTCTTTAAAGTAACACATTATAAGAGATACATGCATATTATAAAGATTAATACCATTTTAAACAGAATCTCCTTCACCCCTACTGCGAGATGTGAACATACTTTTATCGTTTTTACTGAAAATCAGCTCTTTTATAAAATTTGTATATTCTTCTAACAGAAAATAAAACCAAAAACTACAACATGTAGGCATTGACAAACCCTATGAAACTGCTAATTTTGGAAACATCATTAAACTTATTCTTAAACACGTTTTTAATCTGCAGACACGACTAACCACCGAAAATTACATTAAAGTTTCAACATAAAATAATTAATAAACGCTCCAAAATCTCCGAGTCCGTCCGCATATAGTTAGCCCCGCCTTCCAGCGTAAAACGTGCGATTGCGGTAAGTTTCGCCTTGAAATCCGCAAGAGGTCGTTAGCCGACGGCCGTATTTTGTAAACGGAGGGAAAATGATTTAGGCAAACCTAAAATTTTTTTTCGTTAATTCGTTTAGTTTGGTTGTAAAGAAAATGGTAAAAGCCATGCCGATGCGGAACGTTTTTTAAATTTTTTTAATAGTTTATTAAAAAAAAACTGAGTACGTCGGCGCTAGGTCGTCTAAAAAAAAAGGGATAACGCATCGGCGTATATTAATATTTACCTATATACCATTCCAAATTTAAAATCCATTGGACTATAAATAAACTCACAATTCATTTTCTGCTATGTACCGTCCACAACCGTAGCCCTTAATACTAAAAACAGTTCTTTTCAGAGCTATTCCCATCGTACTATTGCGTTTTCCGGTAAGTATTTTAGACATTTGTAATTGTTTATTCGTTTTAAGTATTCTAACCTTTATTTTTATAAATAACACTTCTTAACATATTATTGTATTTATAGGAAAATATGAGTGAACAAGTTATGGACCATGATTTATGTGCTGAAGCATCTTCTTCACCTAAACAAGGTTATTGTCTCATGCAAGGAAATAAAGTTGCCCAGCAGTTTGTTCAAAATGTTTTCAAATATTTTGTGGAAAACCACCCTGAGTTGCCTCCGACCAAGGTTAGTAGTAGTAATTGAGGTTTTTCTCACAACATGTCATACTTCCCAGTCCAAAGTTTTCGAGATTACTTATTAAATATTTATAGTGCCACATTAATTTTAGGAAACTGCCAAAGCCTTGCAAATATCAATTGAATCGGTACGAAAATACAAAAATGGATGCCAGGAATCTACACTGGTTTTGAAATGACCCAGACGAAAATATTTAACTGATGAAGCACCTAAAAACCTCTGCATGGAGATAAGAAACGAAATATACGACATGTATTCTGAACTCAACAGATGATGACGAGTAGAGCTAATTTTATGTTGCCATTTTTTTTACTACCTATATTTTGATCCTTTTTGTGTACCATTTTTTGCTCTCAGTTCTTGTGTATTTACAACTTGTGTACAACCAGTACACTAAGAGGGGTCAAAAGGTATGTAGATCTTCATGTATACCGTATAGAGCCCAACACTTCAGCTGAATGTCTGAAAAAGTTTTTGAAACCTCATTTTCCTGAGGTTACTTGCGAATCACTAACGCCAAAACATCCAGAGGAATATTCTTCGTTTAAAGTAAGGATTTCCGAGGCACACTTATCTAAGGCGATGAATGCTGATTTATGGCCTGCTTATGCATGTATTAAGGGTTTTTTATACCTACGGAAAGTAATTCCCTCGGGAAACAAATAATCTCCTGCGATGCGTTTCGTCCAAATTTAATATTATTAAATTGCCAGTCATTAAATACTGTCAAGGTTGACCAAATAAATGTTGACCTGGATAATTGTTTAAGTGCGTTATTTTTGTGTCTAGTGGAAACATGGGCTAACAATGATTCCATTTCAAAGTTTAAATTCAGTGGTTTCACCTTGGTTACTAGCTATTGTAGATCGTCCTGTCGTGGGGGCGGTGTAGCGATTTGGGCTAGAGACTGTCTAAGGTTTAACCGAATTAATTTAGAACAGTATTGCGAAGATAAAGTTTTTGAAGTTTGCGGCATTTCGGCTGTCGTGAGTGCTCATAGGGTCATGCTACTGTCGGTATACAGATCGCCATCCAGTAGCCTTCAATTATTTATTGAAAAAATGCACCAGGTTCTAGAGTTTGTGTATAAACCATATTGTAAAATTGTAATATGTGGTGATTTTAATTGCGATTCTTATATGTTATCCAATGATTATGGAGAACTACTCGGTGTATTTAGGGGTTTTGGTTTTGGTAATATTGTCAAATGGCCTACAAGAGTGACTAATACCACGGCAACAACTCTTAATCATATCTTTACAAATATTATAGATTTCGATCAGTCCTGTAATGTGGCGACCTTTGTCTTGGATAATACGGTGTCTGATCATAGAACGGTATTTGCCGAATTATCGCTTGCAAGTGACCAAATTAATAACTATACAATTATGTCTAGATCATTCAATTCATCCTCAATTAAAAACTTTAAATTTGCACTGCAATTGGAAGATTGGACTAACCTATATACTATTCAGGATATAGATAGTGCGTTTTCCTACTTTTTCGAAACATTCTATTATCATTTTAATGTTCATTTTCCTTTGCTAAAAAAATATGTTTGTACACAAACAAAAAAATGGATTAATTATGAAGTTAAATTATCTAGTGCTTCACTTAAAGACTTGTTTGTTTTATCTAAACAATACCCAGAACTTAATGAATATTATAAAAGGGCAAAAAGAGAGCATAGACAACTTGTTAGTGCCACTAAAAGGGCATTTTATCAAAATAAAATTGATCGGGCTGATAATCCTACGAGGTGCGCTTGGACTATTATTAACGATCAGACGAACAAGAATAAAAAATATAAAAATATTGCTTTACAATTGAATGATGATAACAAATGTGTTGAGTGTCCATCAATTGTTGCTGAAACGTTTAACTGTTTTTTCAGGGATGCTCCTTAAAATACTATAAAACAGATTGTAAATCAGAATACTGAAAAAACTATCAATAATGCTAGTAATGTAAACAAAAATAAACTGCTGCTTTGTCCATTTACGGCTGACGAATTTATTGCAATCCTAAATAATAAAATTAAAAATAAGCCATCAGCAGGACCGGATGATATTCCCGCTTTTTTAATTAAAAAGATTGTCCAGGATATTGCTAAGCCATTTGTGTTCTTGGTTAACCTTTCCTTTTGTACTGGAAAATTTCCAACATCCCTGAAAAGGGGTAAAATTATTCCTATCCATAAAAAAGGTAATGAAAACTTTTTAAAGAATTATCGACCAATTACGTTGACCTCTGTCTTTTCTAAGATGTTTGAATATTGTTTTTTGGACCGGCTAGTCCCATATTTAAATGAATTCAACATTATATCTAAAAACCAACATGGCTTTCAGAATAAAAAATCGACCACCACAGCAATGCATGCCTTTTATACGGAGTTAACTAGGTTTATTGATGCAAATGAGAGCCCTGTTGGGATCTTTTGTGATCTCAGCAGGGCTTTTGATTGTGTCAACCATAATGTTCTTCTTCAAAAGATGAAGAAATATGGCATAGATGGAAAGCCTTATGACTGGATCCAGTCATTTGTTGAAAACCGCACACAATATGTTAGTGTTAATAACTTCAATGGACAGTCGAGGAGACTGATAAATTCGTCAACCGTGGATATTAATGTAGGGGTTCCACAGGGCTCTGTTTTAGGTCCTGTGTTGTTTTTATTGTATTTAAATGATATAGATCATGTAGGTCGGGAGGCACATCGTACAGCTTTTGCTAATGACGTTTCTTTTCTTATTTCGAATAAGTTCTCAAATATTCTCGAACAAACATCTAATAATGCGCTTCTTGAGCTCTCCAGTTGGTTCGGACATAATCATATGTTTTTGAACGTTGACAAGACACGGTTCGTCAGGTTCCACAGTAGACAAAAACAGGTAGAAAGAATAGATCTTCGTATCGATAATAAGTCCTTATGCCAAACTCGTAACATCAAGTTTCTCGGTATATGTCTGGATGAATGTTTAAATTGGAGGGATCATTGTGAGCATGTTGCGGCTAAACTAAATTCATCATATTATCTGCTGATAAATTTAAGATCTATTTTAGACAAAGATCATTTGGTGATGTTATACTATGCTTATGTTGAATCACACCTAAGATATGGGCTAGCATTTTGGGGTGTTTCTACACTAAGTAAAAATGTTTTTATTAAACAAAAAAGAATTATAAGATGTATAGCAGGTGTTCCTGGTCGGCATAGTTGCCGAAACCTCTTTAGAAAATTTAAGATATTGCCTCTTCCTTGTTTGCATATACTAGAATTAGCTATATTTATATATTGTAATAAAAGTGATTTTACTCAGAATAAGGACATTCACGGTTTCGCAACAAGGAATAGACATAACTTTTGCATCCCAAATGCTAGAGGTATTATATCATACAATTTTCCTCGTAATCTTGGTGTTAGGATATTTAATCACTTGCCTGAGGATATAAGAAGTTCTCCTAGTCTTATGAATTTTAAAAATAAGCTAAAGACTTATCTAATTGTTGAGTGTTTTTATAGCATAGATGAGTTTTTAAGTCGTGTGTCATAAAAGTGTCAAATGTGTGTTAAGTGTTTTTACATAGATATATGTTGTATCTTTTTTATTTATTTATTTATTTTACTCTATTTAGCTTGTAAATCTTAGGTTTAGCTCTTCTTGGCTATTCCCCTACAATTATTATACATTATTATTATTATTATTATTGTCTTTTGGGAAAATAAACGATTTGATTTTGATTTGATTTTGATTTGATTTACTAGACAAATTCAACAGAACTCATATGTGTGTTATGTATGTCTGATGTAACATACACTAAAGTGTATGTTCTTTCCATTTTCATTTATTATGTTATGTATTTATATAGACTAGTTTTAAAATTTTAATAATAGTTTGACAATTTTCTAAATAAAGTATGTGGTTTTATGTCCTATTAACACATATAAAATTGAAAATAATCTTAAGTACTTTCAGAGATAGTATAAAATGAAAACACCTAGTAGCAAAAAAATGTGGCCGTTGCGGGCATACGTTCAGATAAACTTCTCTCCTAAAAATATCATGAGAAGTCGCCCCGAAATATTACTAGGTTATTAAGGAATACCCTGTATATTTAAAAAAATTGTTTTTATTATTATGGAAATTAACATATTTTATTACAATTTTTAAGTCCGGTTCTGGCCATAAACAGCTGCTCGCCATTGTATTGCTGCCAATATTATTCTTACTAAAAATTAAATAGCTGAAATATGACGGTTGTCACATGGCATGTAATTTTTAGTAAGAATAATATTGGCAGCAATACAATGGCGAGCAGCTGTTTATGGTCAGAACCGGACTTAAAAATTGTAATAAAATATGTTAATTTCCATAATAATGAAAACATATTTTTTTAAATATACAGGGTATTCCTTAATAACCTAGTAATATTTCGGGGCGACTTCTCATGATATTTTTAGGAGAGAAGTTTATCTGAACGTATGCCCGCAACGGCCACATTTTTTTGCTACTAGGTGTTTTCATTTTATACTATCTCTGAAAGTACTTAAGATTATTTTCAATTTTAGTATGTGTTAATAGGACATAAAACCACATACTTTATTTAGAAAATTGTCAAACTATTATTAAAATTTTAAAACTAGTCTATATAAATACATAACATAATAAATGAAAATGGAAAGAACATACACTTGTTACATCAGACATACATAACACACATATGAGTCGCAAGATTCATGAAGGACCGAAATACTTATCAATGGAATAAAAGCAATTACATGTGAGGTAGGATTTAATTTCACATTTGAATCTGTTTATATTTACAATTTTTTGAACAGGAGCCAGTGATTAAAAACTTTTTGAATGCTCTAAGCCAAAAGCCAGGAATGTGAATACTGCTCCTGCAATCCCGTGTAAAGTAGGAGTGAAATTTGTCAACTGTCCTAAACTTGTCATGATGTTTATCATTAATTAAATTATTGGAATTTCTCTCTTGTAAGAAAAGCAAACGTATAATTGTTAATAAGAGGTAAAAACATTCTGTTGAACTTGTCTAGTAAATACACAAGAACTGAGAGCAAAAAATGGTACACAAAAAGGATCAAAATATAGGTAGTAAAAAAAATGGCAACATAAAATTAGCTCTACTCGTCATCATCTGTTGAGTTCAGAATACATGTCGTATATTTCGTTTCTTATCTCCATGCAGAGGTTTTTAGGTGCTTCATCAGTTAAATATTTTCGTCTGGGTCGTTTCAAAACCAGTGTGGATTCCTGGCATCCATTTTTGTATTTTCGTACCGATTCAATTGATATTTGCAAGGCTTTGGCAGTTTCCTAAAATTAATGTGGCACTATAAATATTTAATAAGTAATCTCGAAAAATTTTGACATGTTGTGAGAAAAACCTCAATTACTACTACTAACCTTGGTCGGAGGCAACTTAGGGTGGTTTTCCACAAAATATTTGAAAACATTTTGAACAAACTGCTGGGCAACTTTATTTCCCTGCATGAGACAATAACCTTGTTTAGGTGAAGAAGATGCTTCAGCACAATAATCATGGTCCATAACTTGTTCACTCATATTTTCCTATAAATACAATAATATGTTAAGAAGTGTTATTTATAAAAATAAAGGTTAGAATACTTAAAACGAATAAATAATTACAAATGTCTAAAATACTTACCGGCAACGCAATAGTACGATGGGAATAGCTCTGAAAATAACTGTTTTTAGTATTAAATGAAGTTTCAAGGCACAAAAATGGATAAAAACGAATTAAAATGACAAATCAAAACACCAAAACAATGTCGTCTAAAACCTGAAACAATAACACTTGAATATTACTTTATAATTATATCTCTGTCTAGCACGTTTAACTCCATTGAAGACGTATTTCGACGCCCGAAGCCGGTGTATCGCTTTACATGGCAAGGTGGATTCAATTAACAGTACGGGAAAATAAAACAAAAAAATTTGCAGAACTTAATTCTTGCTATTATATTTTACATGTCCTGTAATATAACTAAAAATTATTTTTGTGTGTGTGTGTGTATGTGTATATGACTTTTTTGGCACTGGTTTAAACCAACTGGCCAGCTTTGATAAATGTTTTTAGAGGAAGGAAATGCAAAAACAAATTTTGTACGGTTACTTAAAGATCAAAAGCTCATAAAAATATAAATATGGAGAAAGAGTTGTTTTGACTTTCATTATCTTAGCGAACAATCATAAACATGGAGGTCGGTATTAGCGTTTTTAAAAACGAAGTTTTTCGTAGTGGGTAAGCGTTTATCCTAAAAATTAATTAAAATTTATTGATTTGCCCGTACTATTACAACTATAGCAGCGAAGAAGCAAAGCCTGACCTGGCCTGTGATCGTATAATGGTTCGTGTTAGTTAGCACCGGTGTGTGTCTCTTTCTTGCATGTATTTAACTCAACACGAGGAAACATGATAGATATACGATCTGGGAACCTAATAAAAGTTGCTTTTGTTTATGTTTGGAATTTAATTTTAATAATTTCTGGTGTGAAATCCTAGTAACTTTTTATCTTCGTTTAAACGTGATTTGAGAGCACTGACATGATTTGCCCGTCGCCGTCTTGCAGGTTTACTGGCCGAAAATACATTATCAGGATTACACAACATTTTTATCATACATCTCACTATTTCATTGTTCATTTTACGTTTATATAATCTTAATCTAGTAGACCTGTAATTAACATTTCATCTTCTCTATACTATTCTTGTATTCATTACTAAAATAATCTCTCACATTGTTCTAACCTTAATCCTGATCTAGTGTTTATTCAAATAACATTATAACCTCTCTAAACTATGGTTCATATAACCACTACTAATCTTAGGAACACCTTTTATTTTACTTTGGTATTGTTATGCGCCATCTGTTGTTAATTGTTAACCACTTGTTGTACGTTTCACTTTGGCACTGTACCCAACTTAAACTTTGAACCTCAATGCCCACTTGTCGCCATAACCTGATCGTGGCCCCCCTGGTCACCTTTCTGTGGTGTCGGGAACCGACGGGACTCCGCAACCTTATTACTCACCCTCACAAACTACTATCCCCCACCCATTTGGTGTGGAGTTCAGTTCGGTGCTCGTCTGTTCCCGACACAACTGATCGTATACCAGTGGTCGATTTTTGATTTTTGATCAATTTCTCGTACACCCCTGCGCCTCTCTTGCATGCGACTGTCACGGTATTTTGCTTTTTGACTTTTCAAGCTGTCATGACCATTTGACAAGCAACATTATCCTATCTTTTTCATCTAATTAGCTAAAACAATGTGATTTTAGCATAAATACTTCACTTCTAGTCAAAATCGTAAAAATCCAATTTTAATTTTCTATACCTCACTTTTTTCAATCATAAGATTATGTTCATTTTCTACCCCTCTTTAACCTAACAATTTGTTAGCCAATCCTTCAGGCATGGTTGGATGAAGCATCTTTGAGCACCTATATACATCATTTTCCTCTAATTAGCTACAACCTACATAATTGCTTCACCACCTGCTCATTAGCTTCAAATTAATAAATTCCAACCTTAAAATAGTATAATTTCATTTTATTTATTGTTTATCTCCTAAGAATGTGTTATTCAAGCCTAACCCAGTATTTTGTTGACCACACCCTAGACACGGTTAGATGAAGCATCTTTGAGCACCTCACTTAAATTAATCTCCTCTAAATAGCTACAAATGACATAATTGCTTCATCACCTGTCTCAGTGGCTGCAGACTGGAAATCCCCTTCTTCAAAGATACCTTGACCAAAATTTCAAATATCACTTCTCATTCAGTCTTGAATATTCATTAGAACCTACAATTTCAACTTTAACATAATTTTGATCGTCGCTTATGCAAGATAGAGCTGCCGTAATCGACTACTGGTAAGTCCTCTCATTTTACTTAAAACGTTTAACTCACACTGTAAATTTCTTTTAGTATCCCTGAGGATGGACATTTCTATGTCCGAAACATGTAGGATATAAACATAAACATTGAAATACATATTGTGGAGGTAGACTGCCGTTGTTTTATTTGATTCCATTTAAAAGCTTAATTAGCATTGTAGTATCAAGAAATGCAACATAGAGTAGGATATGTACAAAATTTACAAAATAAAGTTAATTCAGACACAGTAGAATACGAGGGATGCTTAAAATGTCTAAAATATGGATGATATTGAAAATCGCCATATTATTATACCATAGGTACATAATCTATGAAATACCCGGTATAGGTAAATTCAAAATTGTTGTCTAGCAATTAAAAAAGTACCTTTACGTACCTATGAATTAAGTGCGAATTCATCGTTTTATAAGTTTTAGAATATTGCACTTTATTTTTTGTTAAAAATCGACAATGATACCTACATACTTATCAAAAACATATATGATCCATTCGTTTTACAACTTCATCTTTAAGGCTCTTAACAAAAATAAAACTGAGATAACATCAAATCAAATCAAATATATTACATAAAATAATTTTTTAGAAAATAAGTTTAGTCATAGGATATTACAACTATTTAGTAACGAAATAATTAAGTTATGTCTTATATATTTTATGAGAAAAATAAATAAAAATATATAAACTATGATTGCAAATAGGAAATTTCGCCTAAGCTGCATTAAGATGCATCTTGTGTGCTACTTCTCCCTATTCGTCATCATCGATTGATATTAACTACGCTGTGGATAGAGTACAGACAATTTATCATACCGTGCTGTAGGTAGACAACAGTGGACCATGTGTGACGAGCGAAGGTTTTTATTTTCTATTTTAGATTTATTTAGAATGATTCAAGTTAATACTCTTAAGAGGATATTCATACTTTATACTGTAAATATAGGAATAAATACCTGTTGGTTATCTACAATAAATATTCTCAATTCTCGTTTATAAATTTTATTTTAATGAATTTTATTTCTAATGGAAATAGGCAATATGTTATACATTTTAGGAATATTATAAATTAGGAATCTCTGGCAGACTGAGCTATGTAGTAAAGGTAGTTCCAAGTTTTTATTTAAATTAGCTCTAGTTTGATGTGAGTGTGTAATAGCCGGGAACGCATCATTTATTTTAGGCAAATATGACAGACTAGAATAAACGTAAAGGTTTCTTAAATTAAGAATTTTATAGTTTGAGTACAATAATGCAGTGGGATGCAGTCGAGGCTTACTGAAGATAATCTTAAGTACAGTATTTTGACAAACCTGCAGAGTAGTTAACGCCCTGTCATAGGCACCTCCCCAGATGACAATACAATATCTCAGAATTGACTCTACTAGTGAGGTGTATAAGATGATAAGGAGTTGATTGGTTAAAATATCTCTAAGTTGATAGAATTTATAAAATAATTTTCTAATTTTGGTGCTCAAATAGGAGATATGAGAATCCCACTTCAAGTGCTGGTCTATCATTATACCCAAATATTTGGTTTTATTTGTTTTTTTGATAAATGGACAATCACAGACTTGTGTGGTTTGTCTTTTACAGCCTTTATTATGCATGTATATTTTATTTATGGTTGGCTGGTCAGCACATGTTGCAGAAAAAGTCATAAAAAATGTCTTCGAGACATTCAGACTCAGGAGACTCCTTCCCAACCAACGGTTCACTACCTCTACCCCCATCTCTGCTTCCTTATAGACATCGTGCCATGTTTTGTCATTAAAAAGTAGAACGGTATCGTCCGCATATGAAATGGCATTGTAAAATTATATAGGTAGATATAATACCTATAGCAGGTAAGTATAAAATTGTGTTACTGTATAATGCGCCAGTATAAGGGAGTCGGACAGTTGGCAGAAAACTTAACTTCCACAGTAAAATATTTTGGTTTTAACACTGAAAACGGGAAAACGCGTGTTTCAATTAACCAAAGTAAGTCAATATTTTACTTGGACGTCAAAGAAATGCAATTTTAACTCCTTTTTGATAAATTCAGTTCTCTCATAAGTTCGGCGTGCCCAAAAGGAAGTAGGAGCAGAGTACATGCGGTTTAGTGTCATGGAATGACTGAGTTAAATAAATGTGCAAAACTGCACAAGCAGTACAAGCTGAATGCACTAAACCGACATTTTTGCTGTAGAATAGAATTTCCCTATTGGTCATAAAAAGGTTATTCTTAATATCATAAACGGGAATATGTGTTTCTGCAGAAATTATTGTAATTTTTCATAATAGAGAGATATCGGTAATCCAATACCACATGGTAGCGTAAATTACTCCAGGCGCTATGTGCGTAACATACAATTTCAATTTTGAATATTTTGATAGTTTAACTTTTTTATGAAATAAAGGCATTTTAAATTAATTATTGTGTAATGGATGAACAATTACATGCCTAGAAATAAAAAAAACAACAAACCGGATAAATGTCAATAAAATTCATATGCGTAGCTCACTTCAAGCTTATTTTCCTTTCAATTTGTTCCGTTATTAACCCGGAGTCATCCCCGCGTAAATAGACACCATAGACAAGGGAGATGCGCTTACGGGAGGAATAGATAGGCAACTTAACATACTAAATTGGTTCCCTTGTAGCGTCATTCGTGTCTGGTTGAAGAACTAAATGTAGCACTGTGACGAGGCGGTAGATTGAGACCCATACCGTGACGTCAGCTGTGCCGCTGCTTTCATTCTACTGTTACTACATTAACTTAATTTTATTAGTTATGCCGTGGTGTAGTGTACATAGCGTTTAGGTTCCATGCTATAGGTCACAGGATCGATTCCCACATTGGGCACTTTTTCTTATAATGACTTTTTTAGTATTTTCATGATTTTTTTTAGTTTTTTTATGACTGTCTTTTTTAAAGTAGATCGAATAAAAAAGGGCTGGTAAATAATTGGCCGGTGAACTTGAAAAAAGCGAATTGGAACCAAAAAGGTGTATTAGATGCGTGTTAGCGCTGTTTAACCAATATAAGTCTATAAAACGCCCACGAGACTGACGTCACGGTACGGGTCTCAATCTACCGCCTCGTGCACTGTGGGCGGGGGGTCGGCGCCACGCATGAAAATTTAAATTTTACAACTTTGAATTCAAATGTTCGTGCTTCTAACTCTGATGATGTAGTACTGGTTGTCCGGGGACAACCCCAAATAAAATACATTAATATTTCTTTACCTTTTCTAATTTTTTCCACAGTAAACAAAACATAACTTAAACAACAACCTTTTTCACTTCGCTTCCATAGAATCTAACTTAACCTCTAAAATCTCTCTCCCGCTAAACGTCACGTCACCTTTCTTACCCTGGCCGTCACCAGAGGGCGCATGGCGTAAAGGCGCGTAATTACATTTGAATAAATGGCGCGAACCTACATAAATACTACAATGAAAAAGTTAGAAGCGCGAACCTTTTGAATTAAAGTCCGTATATCTTGGGAGAATAAAAGGAAGTTGTAACAACGTTTCTGATATGGCGACAAGCTTTATTAATATTAGATATTTACATAAATTAATATAATAACAAGGCAAGTTTTACCTAGGATTGTGCTTAACATAGGAACATCGTTCAGCTTTAAACACGATCCTCTTCTGCCATGCTCAATTTTCTGGTCATATTCAAAATGTGAGTGACAATCTCTATAAGTTTTTTGAATGCCAATGTTTTCTTTGCCACAGAGTAATGGATTTTGAATAACATTCACCCAAAGTTTATGCGCCTAAAAATACACGGACATTATACTAAGATCGTAAACCGTCATAACTCTAAGAAAATCAGTATATAAGTAATGTTTATGATTATGCAGGATCAAAAGGTGTCCTGCATACATTTTTTTTAGATGGCAACAATATTTTGTATACAGAATAGGCGCAAGGTGCCTTTTTGGCTCTTCACGATACACCATTTTTATTACTTCGCTAAAACAACAAAAAACTTACCTGGTCGCTTTTTGAAAATCTGTGCATTTTCACACGTTTCCCACTTTGTACTTTACATCTTACAAATTAGAAACAAAAATGTCATAATTAAGGAATTAAATGCCAAGATTGTTCTTCTGGGTCAAGTTATTGACTTGCAAGCTAAACAGGTAGCGCCACTCCTTAACACAAATTTGCAACCGTTAATGGTAACTGATAAGGAAATCCCAGTACCGGCAAATTCAAATTCAAACTTAAAGATATCCAGCCAAAGATCCAACTATGCGCAAGTCTTATCACAAACCTCAGATTCAACAAGCCAAGCTGAAACATCGCAACGGCAGTTGTTCGTGCCTATAAACACACAATTGGGTGTAAACAAACCAAACCACGGCAAAAATACCAACATGGTCTCCGGAAATAAATTAAAACACGACAAAAATACCAACTCTGCCTCCGGAAACTCTAAAAAACTGGTGCCGGATAAAGATACTCTCCAAACTAAAACAATTATTGTCGGTACGAGAGTAGTTTCTAACAATACAAACCATCCTGCAATTACTGCTTCAGTTCCAAAAAAGCATCTTTTCTTGAGTAAAGTTTTACCGGGTACAACGTGTGATAGTGTAACGGACTACGTAAAGGGTGTTACAGGAATCTCTTCCCTGGACTGTCAGGCTCTTACAAACAATAGTGAGTATTGCTCATTTAAATTAGGTGTATTGGAAAACGATTATTCTATGCTAATTGACGGAGCGGTATGGCCTGAAGGTATTCTCTTGCGTGACTTTATTTTTAATCGCAAAACGATATGTAACACACAGACAACCTTTTCAAAACCAGAGCTGAAAATTCTTCAACTAAACGCGAGAAGTTTACGTAACAAATTTATCGCTTTTACCACACTGGCAGACATTTATAATCCTGATATAATAATTGTGACGGAGACTTGGCTAAAGTCTACTGATTTTGACAATGAGTACCGCCTGCCAAAATATAATTTGTATCGTAGAGATAGACCCACTCACGGCGGGGGTGTATGTGTTTATGTTTGTTCGTACTTTATGTCATCGATTGTGTGGAGTGACCCAACTGATGAAATACTCTGTGTAGAACTTAAAACTTCCCTTGCAGGGCAGGGATTGCTTATTTTTGCCGCGTATAGACCGCCTAATGGTGGCCTAAGAATATTTCAATCCCTTACCTTCGCGCTGGATTCCTTAGGTTGTGAGCTCAATCCCAATAAATCTTTTGTAATTGGAGGAGATCTTAATCTTCCTGGAGTAGAGTGGGAAGGTGGTTTTAGCGAGAGGGGTGATCAGGAAGTCGTGAATGCCTTTATAAATAAGTTTAACTGCATTCAAATAAATAAACAAGCGACGCGCATTTCTAACATTGACCACAATATCGGTAATGTACTTGATGTTTTTCTATTGCGTCCGCCCGATTTATTTTTGTCATATGTAGTTGATGACGGAATTGGTGACCATAAAGCTGTCATGTTACGTTTGGGATTTAATATCCAGGAAAATATTCCTACTACAAGGTTTTATTGGTGTTATAAGAAAACAAATGTTAATGTGCTAAACACGTTCATAAAAAACAATTTTGATAACTGGGCGATGTCTCCCGGAGACGTAGAAAGTCGCTGGATTTCTTTTAAAGATATTATTTTGCGCGCCAGGGAAATATCAACACCCTATAGGAATGTAAAATCTAATTCTGACCCCGAATATTATGATAAAAACACTATACGGCTTAAGGGTAAATGTAGATATGCTTACAAAAAAAGAAAAATAAGTCACATTTGCTTATCTAAATATAAAAAACTGCGAAATAAATTTAATAACGCAAAAAATAAGACATATGAAAAATTCATGGCCAATCTCTTTAATGTGAATGAGTCACGAAATTATCAGTGGAAAAAGTTTTACAAATACTTAAATTCAAAAAAAGGTTCTTCCGGCTGCTTACCAGTGTTAAGTACGGACAGCGGAATCGCTGTCACTGACCTTGATAAGGCTGAGATGTTGAATACAGCTTTCAATTCTGTGTATACACCGAATAGGCCCTGGCTAGGGAATATAATTACTCATAATAGCAACAATACGGCAAATTACTTTACTTTCACAATACCTGATATTATTAAGTGTCTTAAGGGATTAAAACGAAGTTATTCCCTCGGGCCCGACAGATTGTGTAGTGAGCTTTTGTTTCTTGCTCGTAGGACCTTATCTAAAAATATTGTTTGATATGTGCATTAATAATAACACAACACCGGAAGACTGGCGTAAGGCTATTGTTGTTCCCATATATAAGTCTGGTGGCAGGTCAATTCCCCTAAACTACCGCCCTATTAGCTTAACATGTATCGTGTGTAAAATCTTTGAGCAACTTTTGTCAAATTATGTTAGAAGAGAGTTGGACAGTAAAAATTTCTTTTTTCCCAATCAATATGGCTTTAGACCTAAGTATTCATGCGAGTCAGCTCTTGCATCTTTTGTTGGTGATCTGGTTAACTCTGTCGATGGCGGTGTGCAGGTGGACGCTGTCGTCATAGATTTCAGTAAGGCTTTTGATGTGGTTCCACATGACATACTGCTAAATAAAATGGCGGAACTAAATATTGACAAAAGAGTAATATCTTGGTTACATACATTTTTAAACAATAGAACACAACAGGTGAGAGTTGGTGACAGCATTTCTACTAGTTCTGGTGTAACATCTGGAGTGCCTCAAGGCAGTGTCATTGGCCCTCTGGCATTTATAATTTTCATTAACGATATCTATACTAACATCCATTCAACTATACCTCTTTTTGCTGATGATTGTATCATCTACAGACAAATTAGAGATGCTAAAGACTGTGAAACTTTACAGAGTGACTTAAATAAACTCCAGCACTGGGTAGATGTAAATTGCATGAAGGTAAACACTAATAAAACGCGGCAGATTTTCTTTGGTAAAAAACGTTTTCACCACAATTATACTCTCAACAATGAAAAAATCTTAACGGCCAATGTTATCAAATATCTCGGAGTATATCTTACTTCATCTTTAAATTGGTCTGAGCAGGTTAATAAGAAGGTGGCTAATGCTCACAGGGTGCTCAATTTTGTGATGCGCAATTTAAAAAAGGCAAGTCGAGCCTCTAGAATTAAAGCCTATCTGACCTTGATCAGACCATCTTTGGAGTACTGCTCATCCATATGGCATCCCCATCAGCAGACTCTGAAAACCCAGTTGGAGATGGTCCAAAGAAGGGCTGTTCGCTGGGTTTATTTGAATTTCTCTCACTCCTTTAGTCCCACTGCTGCATTGAGGGAACTTGGGTGGCCATCGTTAAACCAACGCAGGGAATATTTCTTGAAGGTTCTCATGTATAAGATCTATAATAGGTTACCATCTTGGACAGAACTTTCTGATACACTCGCTAAACCTAACTACCACTCTAGAGGGGACCATAAATTTAAAATTAGAAAACCTTTCTGGCGGACTGATGTCGGTCTTTTCTCGACATTGGGATTGGGTGTTGACTTATGGAATCAATTAAAAATTTTTGACAGAACAATGCCTACTCTGCAAAATTTTAAGAGGCGTTTGAAAATTGCTTAAAATTTGTAACGCAGCGCATTGTGCTTACTTTTACTTATACTTTTGTATGTTATATATTGTCCTATTGTTATATTTTATATTTTATTGATATAATTTATATTTTATTGATATATTTTATATACTATTGTAAATGTCTCTACAGATCATATTTTGAGTATCCTAATTATTTCTGTACTTAGCATCCACAAGTGTTTATACTGCTGTATGTGTTAACCATAAATAAATAAAAAATAAATAAATCCGGGAACGCAACAATAAATCACCATTTTAGCAGAATAAACTTAACTAATATTATAATTAAACTTATATGTCGCGCCGCTTCGTTTAAAAATTTAATTTTAAAATGTTAATGTCAGTTGGGTCCGACTACGCAAAATATTTTTATTATGGATCAGCGCACAAGTCATATTTTTAACTTTATCGCACCTTAGCTAGTACAGTTGAATGCAGAGAGAGACAGGCGCGGTCATACGGGGGGGGGGGGGGGCATGGGGGCCATGGCCCCCCCCTTGGCGTCGATTTACATTACAAATATAATGAACTACGACAACAGCGCTTGGCGCGTGTGACAAAACTGACCAATCGTGTCGAACCCTTAATTTTTTAAAAATATTTAAACGCAAAAGATATTAATAAAAATAATTAAATAAGTAGGTATAATATAATATAGGTAGGTATCTATAATTTTCTTAAAATTTACTTAGCCGTTTTTTGCGTATTTTTCCTACTTGAAAACCAAGAATCATCAACAAAAAAGGGCGTGGCACCCAAAAATTTTTCGTCTGCGGCGCTAACATTTTTCCTTACCCCGCGTCTCTGAATTCGCACAAACCGCCCCTGCATGGCCCCCCCTCTAAATGTTGATATGACCGCCCCTGGAGAGAGAAAGATACAGAACGTTCACCACGCTCATTTTAAATTCATGTTTTGTCGCTACCAACGTTACGATATGAACAACCTTATAAAACAAAATCCCTACAGTAGCGCCATCATCGTCTGGTTGAAGGACTAAACGAACGGGGAACGATCTTCATCATTTAAGTTATCCTAGCCTGATAGACCCTAGGCATTTGACATTTAAAACACAGCTAGTTATAAACACGTAAACCTATCCGTATCGATTTGCGACTGCGCACAGAGGATACGGATGGGTCTACGTGATACGTCGAACGTATCGCTACGGGATCCTGCGTTCACGGATCTCTTAACGCAAGGCGCATCTTATTGTCAAAATATGGATGAAGATGGAAATACATAACCTCAAAACAAAATTATTAATTCCAATTCCAAAAATTAAATCATCAATAACTATTAGATACATCCATTTCATCAAAACACAGAAACAATATAACAACACAAAAGTTTCGTTACAACCACTGCAAAATTGACGTTGCGTTTACGGTTTAAGGGAAGCAGTGCTTTAATACTTTTTAACCGAACTACGATTTATGATTATGGAGATATTTTTTGATAACTAATATTTTACATTAAAATGTTAGGTTAGGTTCAAAATTGTTTTATCAAACTTCTACGGACTTTAATGTGTGGATATCGCTCCTATTTAAGTGCTTTTTATAAAAACGTACACAAATCAAAAAATCCATGCAATTTTATTTTCGAGACACCCTGTATAGGTTTACTTTTACGTTTTTTTTTTAGTCTTAAATCTTATTTGTCCTGTATTTAATATTTTCAAGTAAAACATATGGGTAGCAACTTTATAATACTTAACTTTATTTTTAAGACAACCCGTCTAGTATTTTCACTGATGTGTTTATCTATCAACCTTAGATATCAGCATTCCATATTATCTTTCCCCACTCAACACTCAATATTAAAGAAAAAAACGCAAACTATAATATACACGTAACTTTGTCTTTGGGACATCCTATATAAGATTTTTTTTTTTCAATATTTATTGTATTTTTTAGGTAAAAAGTCAAAAAAAGTAGGTAACGTTTATTAAAAAATACTTGCTTAACCAAAATTAGGGAATCCAAAAAAGCTGGCAAAGCCCCCCAAACATAAACCGGTGCAAAAAAACTCTCGAGTATTATTGTATATATAATATTATTGTTATAACTGGCATTTTAAGATAATTAAAGAAAGTAGGTAATAATAATAAAATTGTAATAATATACACTATACAAATTCTGTACAATGGTATGCACTGGAAGTCCTGGACAACCCTGGATCGCAGCTGGCTCTCGGCCTTGCCGTGAGCAGCGCCCTCATTATATATTGCGGCAGGTAGTAAAACTACAAGTCTATATCAAAAACATACATCATTATATGTAATTTTGTCATATATATGGAATTTTTCTATATATCAGGAAATTGCATTTCTATATATGTTTTTTTTTTCTATATATTGGGTAATGTTATATATATTGGAAGAAATTGTATTTTGGCCCAAACGGCGCCTCATACCCATGCATTTTAACAAAAGATTATGTGAAAAATTAAACCGAATAGAGATTTGGCATTTAGGAGTTATGGTATCGTTGGGAATTTGAATTAATTAGAATAAAAATATAGAGAGACTAAAAAAAAAGAAGTTACTGACAGTCAGAAAAACGGTAAACTTGGCAACATTGCAAATATTACCATTGAATCGGTGAATAATGGCGACCAATAATCCCCAGGTAATAAATTTTATATTTTTTTTAAAGATGGTTCTGAGATATGGGACCAATTCTATACGAAACTAACGACAACAATCACTTTATTTAACTAGGTGTATTCAAGTTACGTCATTCATGCGGACCAATCACGGCAGACTTCGGCATGTCCAAGGCACTTCGTAAAGAGCAACAGGTATACGGTCGCAAACGGTGATGCGCTTAAGTTGTACAGTTTTTGCAGGGAAAACGGGACCCAAATTCATATTACAGTAATTGACACTGTAATGGAATATCGTAGTTCATTTAAAACACAAGCAAGTTACAGTTCGTTCAGTTTCAAATAAGGGTTAATAGAGTTTTTGTATTAGAATTACCTCTTATCGAACCAGAATCGTATACTTTTTGGTTAATATTCCCTATAAACCCTACCTAGCACTAAGCAGTAAGAACAACTCCTACAAGAACCACGTATGTATGGAAATTTAACTCCAAAGCTACCGATGCAAGGACGCCCCTTAACTATCTGCTCTTCCTGCGCAGTTTATCTTATCAAGCACCATGCTAATAGTACGTTATGTCACCCGTTTAGGACAAATCTGTTCGAACCTTAAAGAAGTTAAAGTTATTTTATTACAATTAACAATTAAAGTCTTAAACGGTGCACATACAAGGGTGTCCCAGAATATGTGGACAATTTCCGGGATTCAGATAGAACACATAAAAATAATGTGACAAGTTCCTATACATTTTTTCTCCTACGACCCCCCCCCCCTACAAAGATAAGGGGCCATAAAGGACGTCCCTGAAAATCGTTTGTTTTTAAATAACTTTTGAAATATTAGGTGTCATTTAATCATTTTTTTAATATGATTGTCACTAGGTAAATCTTCTTAAAATGGACCCTTTTAACCACATTTGGCTTATTTAGTTTGCCAGAAACGGACCAGCTCTAACACAGTAATGCCATTTATTTTTACACCGTACGATAAAGGCACAACAATAATATTTTTGGTCAGCTCAAACCTTAAACTAAAAAAAAGGTACTCTTGATCGACATCCATAAAATGAATTGTTTATGAAAAAAGAAATTGTTCAATATGGCTTTTATTGAACAATTTTATATCTCGGTTCAACATTAGTTTCTCTACTCTTATACATTCCCTAGCTCTAAATATTGAAGATTGTTGAACCCTTCACAATGCCTCAACATTAGTCCTTATTTCGCAATAATAAAAATTAATAATTTCTGATAAGTTTTCTCGATCGTCCATTGGATTGGGATAGACTTAAGTTTTTAAATAGCCCCACAAAAAAATCTAATGGATTTAGGATAGCTGATCGAGGAGGCCAAGCCACTGCTCCTCCTCTTCCTATCCATCGATTCTCGAAGTTCCTATTTAGGTGTTCTTAAACTAGTAGACTACGGGGCACCATCATGCTTGAACCACATATCACGTCGTAGTGGCAGAGGTAAATCTTCTAAAAGTTTTGGCAAATTGTTTTGAAGAAATTTCAAATAAAGTTTTCCAGTTAACCTTCTTCGCAATACAAATGGTTCAATTAAATGTTGCCCTATGATTCAGGCCCACATGTTGATGGGTTCAAATTGATGCTGATGATGCGTTACAATAGAAGCATGGTCATTTTTCTCTGCCCATAAATGCAAATTAGGGGAGTTTATGATGCGGTATTTAGAAAATCCAGCTTCATCCGTAAAGAGACCTGAATCAATGAAATTTTCATCGTTTCCGTGCCGATCGAAAACCCAGTTAAAAAACTCCATCATGTGCGGAAAGTCTTCAGGAAGAAGCGCATAAACTTTTTGAAGATGGTACAGCTGCAATTCTAGAAACCGTCGATTTTAGGCAATCAAACTCGACAGCTAATTTTCAGACACTTGTAAAAGGATCTGCTTTCATGACATTTAGGATATGATTTGCACAATTATGGCTGACTTTGTTAAACTTTCCTAAAATTATTTACGACACTTTACATTAAATCTTTATCATGCGATAAGTACAAGTAAAGAATAAAACATTGTAGTTTTTACCTGTCTCTCTCAAACAACGATCTACTCTTTCAAGGGTTTTCTTATCACGACTTCTTCTATTTGAAAATCGTTCCTCATAAAGCCTTCTGGCTTCTAAGGCATTACATGATGCAAGCCCATACATTAAATGTATATCGGCATATTCGGCAACGTAAATTCTATTACTAATTTACTAACCAAAAGAAAAATCGGTACATGTCAAAAAAACCACAGCAACAAAAAAAGGAATTTTATGAAGATAACAACCAATGCAAGAAACCATATTGAACACACAGTAAGTAAACAGTTCATTTCATCGATGTCGATCAAGAGTATCTTTTCTCTGAATGTGAGTAAAAGGGCTGATTTTAAGGAGACTTACCTAGTAATCATCATATTGAAAAATAACTAAATTACACCTAGTACTTCAAAAGTTATTTAAAAACAAACGATTTCCAGGGGCGTCCTTTATGGGCCCGTATCTCCGTAGGGGGGGGGGGGCTTAGTGTCCGATATTCAACTGTTTTTTAAATATGAAAACCTCTATTACTTTGAGAAAATACACTATTTTGCAAATTTAACCGAGTTAATTGCTCTAGTGATAACGAAGTTACCAATAGCGTTGACTTCATTTTGATATTCCGTATATTCCTGGATTACTGGATGTCCATAGAAATTATTCAATGATCCAAATTGATTATTCCCAAAATATTTATAGAATATCCAGTGCTGTCTGGGTATAACCACAACGTTACTACGCCAGGACTTGTGTTAATTCACAACTAGTTTTTTGGTAAGAATAGAAATTGTACTACAAAATTTTACATTTAAAATATATTGAAACAGTAAATATAACCTAATACAGTCCTTTCCATCTCCATGCAAAAAAATACATTATTCAAAACGACCTCTTATAAGAAATGTAACATGTTCCTGTATGTTCTGATAAATTTTTAGAAGATTGATATACATTATTGTCATACAAGCTACATCAGGAAAATGAGATCGCTTCTATACATTTTTTAAATATTTATATTTTTCTTTATTTTTACAGCAATCTTTAATAAATATAATGATTTTCTCTATATATGTATATATTTTATACTGGGTGATTCATGGTGGATGTTGTATCAGATGTTTGTGGCAAACCAGTTAAACAATAAATTTGATTTTTTGCATAAAAGGCATGTTCTAAAGTGAGAACCCCGTATATTAAACTTTTTTGCAATCTCTAAGTGTTTCTTAACAACTAAGGTACTGAAATTTCGTTATGGGTTAGGCAAAACCTGGAAACTTTTAACGCTATAGCCAAATTGTAGTTGCAATATACAGGCTGGTTCAAGAAAGCAGTTATTTTGGTTAAGTAAAAAAATTTCTAAAAGTATACTTTTTTAAAACCACCCTGTAAATTTTTACTGATCTAAAAAGCTTCGGGAATTGTTCTGCATTTATGCATACCATACCTACACGCAGCTATTCATTTTTCTGACCTATAATCAAAGAGTTCCTTGAAAAAAAATATACCCATACGGTTTTTAGTTTGTGTGCATTTGTTATATCCCATAACAGATGACACCGCATGGCGCATTTATTAAAATCCGTATGGAAGTGACTATTTCAAGGAACTTTTCCAAATAAATCCTTGGAAGTTAGAAGCTTGACTAGTTAGGTTAGTATACATAAATGCAGAAAAATTTCAGAAGCTTTTCAAAGTCTAAAAATATTGATGGTGTTTCACTTGAAAAATCTACTTTTAGCCATTATTTACATAACTGTATTTTCAGCCCACCCGTGTATTGCAAGTAAGATTTGGCCATAGCGTAAAAAGTCTCCGATTATTGTCTAACTTTCAGCCATATTTCAGTCAGTGCGTCTGTATCTCAGAGTTAAAAAATACCAGCGTTTATTGCCGGTAAAATAATTAATTAATTTCTTGAAAACGGTTTTAGATAGGTATAGGAAAATAGTAAAGAACGCTGTTAAGAAATTACTAGAGAGTGTAAAAAAGTTTATTATGTAGGGTGTCCCGTTTAAAACATCAAAGCTGTTACTACTCCCTAGTAGAAGCGGCAACACCGCATTGTCGAAGATATTTATGTAAAGAACCAAATTTGTGGATCGTTCCGTAGACTTGTTCGCAATAAACGAAACGTCTAATACGCCATCCACCGTGAATCATCTTGTATTACATATACAGTGCACGTAAAAAGTCTTCCCGCCTCCTCTTGTCACCTTTTAATTACCAATTGAAATAATAATAAAGTATTGGTAAGTCCTAGAACAAATAAAATACCACTTTTTAAGTGTAAATTCTTGAGTCAGTTTTCAAAGATGGCAGCAGAGCGCCGTCCTTATTATATAAAAAGTTCGATAAAATCTTATCAAACTTGGGGATCCTTTGTAGATTAACAATACCTTTCCAAAGAGGTATCACTCGACACCATCAGTCATTATTTTATTGAAAATGGCGCCCTGCAGCCGTCTTTGAAATCTTAGTCCAAATTTTACACTTCAAAAGTATAATTTTAGTTAACAGGGGGGGGGGGGCTTTATCCGGGCACTGTCTGTATATAAATATATTAATGTGGGTGTCTTGAGTTACGTTGATATAATACCATACAGTATTTTTAGATAATTTTAACATAAATCAATATACTAATTAATTTTAAATAAGTAACAACATCTTTTAGATCATATTCTAAAGCAACGACTAGACATTTATATGTAATTTATTTGTCTTTCTAAACATACTGCTTAGCACACAAACTTAAAAAGTTGTGTTTTTTTTTTGAAGATAGACGGAAGATATACACAATTTTATTGTAGCGAAAGTAGATGACTTTACTTTGACAGTACATCAGTTTCAGGACATTGCAGCTCACATTCATCATTTAGAGCCGATTGAGCTTGTAGAGACTTATTAATATCCAAAAGGTATCGTACAGATCTTCGAGCTTCTTTTTTACATTCGTCTTTCCCTAAACATAATTCGTAGGCCTTGGACAAGAAAAGCATGTTACATTGTCTTGTTGGTGAGAACCAGCTGTTGTTACTCTGAAAATATTTAGGAAAATGTTGAATGAGAAGCTAGCAAATGTCAAATGATTAATATAACTTACACATAACAAGCACATTTGGTGTATGGTACAAGCAGCCTCAAAGACATGCCCATAATGTCCTATAATTGAAGCAACATCATTACATGCTCTCTGAATCGCTGGGCATTGATCTAAAAAAGATATTGTGTAAACATCGATATAATAATTATATCGAAGTGAAGTTTTATTTTTCGAGGATAAAAAATTTTATATGGTGTTTAGAATTGTGTGGAATATTGGTTTATATGGAATTTCTATTAAGGCCTTGGAGTTCAGGTACTGTTTTACTGTTTATAACTAAAATTTTAAACACAGATAGTTTACGGATTCATTTAGGTGCAGGTAACAATTTCCTGTATTAAAAATAAACAGTACAATATTTAAAAAAGAGAGATAATTTGGTGGTAAAACAAAGTTGTAATTACCTCCGTACACTCGGGTACTACTGACATGTCACAATAAAAAAAAATCCGACTGTTTAGAAAATTATTACTTTCGTTCATTAACCCCTTCGCTACCATGTAGCCATAGTGGCTACAAATGTATGTTCTCAAATATACCATGTTGCCACTATGGCTACATGTTTGTTAGTTGCATTATTGTTCATTTTACGGGCCAGTATAATTTCGTTGATAGTATTCTAGCCCTGGTATAGCAAAATTTTATAGGAGGAGTCAATTTCTGATTGGTCCTCCCAAGGTCACGCTCGCTATTGTGGTCTTGTGGAATTCATAAGCGGTCGGCAGTCGCTGTGCGATATTTTTTGTTCAGTTTAGTGGTTGCTCTTATTGGGGTTAAATCTTTTGCTCCCGAAAATGAGTAGTTCAAGCGATAGTGAGCCATTCCAGGACTCGGGCTCTGAATACGTACCAGATACGGATGAGGAAGATGATAATAACAGCCTGTCCAGCATATCGGATTATTCTGATGGAGAACCCGTAATGATGGGCGATTGGTATAATATAGTAGATAGCGAAATCGGTCTGGTAGCGAAGGGGTTAATAGTGTAAATGGACAATCTTTTATAATTATTTGTAAAGTTATGATTGTCGGCAAATGTCTTAGTATTACTTTTACCCGGTATACAAAGGTAAACTGGGAGAAAAAAGTATGGTAACAAAAAATAAATTGAATTTTTGGGTAATTCTTCTAACCTTACTTAAAATTTATTCTGTTTCAAGTTTTGGCCCTTTAGTTCTAATGGGATAGCGCCTAAAATAGCGTTGAAAATTTACCATGTAAAACCGTATGGCTCGTCTGAAAAGAAATTAACTGAGTTGTTATTACCGAAAGCATTAGTGTCAAAAGTTGTGATAACATATTTATTGTCATTTTAAAATGCGATTTTGTGATGTATCAGTCGCTGCGACAATATTAGATTTCAAAAAAGTCACTAGGTGCTTAAATATTTTTGTATAAAATCCTAAATTAGAACAACAAATTTATTCGAATTAAAATAGTAGTCATTAAAATGATAAATTCATATAATTATTTAGAACAAGAAAACACCCACTGGATCGAAATATAGAATTAGTTTTTCAGTGATTTGTCTACTAAATCATAAAAGATATAAGAAATTAAAAAACTTTTAATTTTTATTAATTTACTCTAATATTATATATTATACCTAGGTTGGCAAAATGGGTATCAAAAACGTCCGATGGTGTTTTGTAGTTCTGTTCATGACAATCTTCCGATGTAGTGCACTTAATATTGTTGTCACCTTCAACTGTCTCCCTGCTTTCATCAAGAGCATCTTTTCTGGGTACAGATAGCCTTTTTTCTTCCAATGTATAGTCGTCAAATATTTTTTCTTCATTCTTTGATTTTTCAACTGCTTTCCTAGCCTTTTCAATTTGAACTTTATATTCTTCTAAAGCATTTCTCATTTTCTCGATATTATAAGCCTGTGCCAATCGTTCGATTATATTGTCTTTAATTAACTGTACCTAAAAAAAAACTTCTATAGTGTTATCCCCGTTTCTCTAAAGAATTAACTTAATATATGACACTACGAGGGTGATTCAATACGTAACTTGGTTCGTACACTAAGACAGGATGATAGCGACATCTGTATAATATGTGGTTTTGAAGCTTTCTTCCTACGGATGAAAACTCTATAGTTACCAGTCATTCTGACTCTAGCTCATTTTTTAGCAGTTGCTTAGACACGAGGATTTTTAGTGACGGTAAGAAATGGATAAAATTGAAATTCACGGTGTGACTCAATTCTTTTTTTTAGAAGAAAAAAAAGTGAAGGAAATTCTTAAGCAGATTGCGCCTACGATGGGTCACTCCAGTGCTTCATACAAGACCGTAATACTTTGGGTTCACGAATTTAAGCGTAGCACCATGTCCTGGGATTCCAAAATCTGCTGTGAGGCCAGCAAATATTGACAAGGATATAATTTTGGTCGACAGGCGAGTGAGAGGCCATTATAGGTATCTGAACTGATCGAGAACATTTCATTTCATTTTGTACGATGGATTGCACGTTAATTTAGGTTAGTCCAGCATGCGACCATCTGCCGAATGTTTACAATTGTTCAAGAAAAATGGCGTTTTGCAACAATGGACGAGCCTTGGATTAATCATTATGCGTCGGTAATAAAACAACAATTAAAATGTTGTCCTGCACGAGGGGAATCGGCTTCAAAAAAGGCTAAATTCACTCCATCAACTATTAAGGCAATGGAGTAAGATTCGACTACCTCGAGAACAGTAAACTGGCATATAAATTCATTCCTTTTGGAGGAGTTGAATCAAAACGGAAAAACATTCCAGAACGACTAAGAGAAGGTGTTATTCCACAACGACAATGACTACAATTTGCCTCGAACTACTTCCGCATCCAGGTCGATTTAGCACATTTAGACTTTAATCTGTTCCCGAAGCTCATAATTTTCCTGGTTGGATAAAAATGTGGATACAATGTAGAATCCATACAGACATTAAACAACTATTTCGAGGTGTTTCAAGGAAACCTCTTTAGTGAAGTAAATTAAACTTCGAGAGGATTGTCTAGAAAAATAAAGTATGATACAAAAACTCGGATTGTTGTCTTTTATATCAAACCAAGTTTATTATTGAACTACCCTCCAATTTATTAACAAGTATACCTCTTTAGAATCTACGTCTTCTTGATGAGCTCCAGTGTATTTCAAGGCATCACCAACGATTTCATCCTCCAGCTTTTCTAGCTTTGAATCCATTTCATTAATTTTTTGTTCTTCCTTGTTGTGAGGGCCCTCTTTTTTTAGAGTTGGTGTATCATGGTTGCGAAATGATTGAAGAGGCAGTTCTGCATTTCTTTTTTTGGCTGTGATCGCTATGGCTTTGTGGTATCTCTCCATTAACCTAGGGTGATGAGTAAAATGTTCAATAATGATCACATTTCATGGGAAAGATTTTTATAAATAAAATCAGGCAATACATGAGTTCGCTAGAAAGAATGTCAAATGATGTATAAAAAGCGTTTGTATCACTATTCCTTATGTATGAAATACTGAAATTCTTTGTAGGTAAGTATTAACTTTCTAGTAAATAACTTTAATGTTTGTGCAGTTTGCAGTTTTTAATCTACTACATTTATAACTCCAATTATAACCAACCAGTCCTTTTAACGCTATACGAATATTTTTGTGTAAAATTTGATACAAGCATAGGACTAAAATTGGATTTGTTGATGACATAAATTGCCCCAAATATCGAAATTGCAGCTATAGACAATTATCTTAATAAGCATATTAAGCTAATTTATTTTGGAGTTAATCAAGTAGCTGCTCTTATTTTTTAGGATTTTATGAATCTGTCGTTCTAACATCTCGTTTTTATAAATCAAAAAGTATATTTTTTTTACGCATACGTATAACAAATCTCATTTCAACAAAAATAACTAATCAAAACTAGGGGGTACTGTAGTTTCAAATCATGCCAGGAAATCACATTCTTTTTTTAGTCATTAATTAGAAATCATCCTGTATAATTCAAGAATATTTTTCTTACCATTCCTTGTCCAGTCCATCATTTTCGGATTTCTTGCGACGATCTAAACCGAAATAATCGGACCAATCAATGGATTTTTTCTTTATCTGTAAGGGAATCTTCTTGTTTTGAGGTGCCACAGGAGCAAATATCTCCTTATTTATCTCCTTTTTTGGGTTATCCTTTTTCTCTATTTTCTTGTTTGCAATTTCCTCGTGACTTTTCTTATGTGTATCAGGTTTCGGCGTAGTCGAGCTTTTTCCTTCCTCCATTATATTTTCCGTCGTCTTTTGATCTCCACCAAAAATATTACTTAAATCCTTCTCTACTTTTGGATCAGTTTGTTTTTTAACCGACCTTTTTTGTTCTCCATTGTAGGTGCTACTTCTTTTAGCTACAGCAAACCTTTTGCTGCCGGAGAAAGAGTTGTTTTGACTTTCATTATCTTAGCGAACAATCATAAACATGGAGGTCGGTATTAGCGTTTTTAAAAACGAAGTTTTTCGTAGTGGGTAAGCGTTTATCCTAAAAATTAATTAAAATTTATTGATTTGCCCGTACTATTACAACTATAGCAGCGAAGAAGCAAAGCCTGACCTGGCCTGTGATCGTATAATGGTTCGTGTTAGTTAGCACCGGTGTGTGTCTCTTTCTTGCATGTATTTAACTCAACACGAGGAAACATGATAGATATACGATCTGGGAACCTAATAAAAGTTGCTTTTGTTTATGTTTGGAATTTAATTTTAATAATTTCTGGTGTGAAATCCTAGTAACTTTTTATCTTCGTTTAAACGTGATTTGAGAGCACTGACATGATTTGCCCGTCGCCGTCTTGCAGGTTTACTGGCCGAAAATACATTATCAGGATTACACAACATTTTTATCATACATCTCACTATTTCATTGTTCATTTTACGTTTATATAATCTTAATCTAGTAGACCTGTAATTAACATTTCATCTTCTCTATACTATTCTTGAATTCATTACTAAAATAATCTCTCACATTGTTCTAACCTTAATCCTGATCTAGTGTTTATTCAAATAACATTATAACCTCTCTAAACTATGGTTCATATAACCACTACTAATCTTAGGAACACCTTTTATTTTACTTTGGTATTGTTATGCGCCATCTGTTGTTAATTGTTAACCACTTGTTGTACGTTTCACTTTGGCACTGTACCCAACTTAAACTTTGAACCTCAATGCCCACTTGTCGCCATAACCTGATCGTGGCCCCCCTGGTCACCTTTCTGTGGTGTCGGGAACCGACGGGACTCCGCAACCTTATTACTCACCCTCACAAACTACTATCCCCCACCCATTTGGTGTGGAGTTCAGTTCGGTGCTCGTCTGTTCCCGACACAACTGATCGTATACCAGTGGTCGATTTTTGATTTTTGATCAATTTCTCGTACACCCCTGCGCCTCTCTTGCATGCGACTGTCACGGTATTTTGCTTTTTGACTTTTCAATCTGTCATGACCATTTGACAAGCAACATTTTCCTGCACGCCAGCATGGTGAAGTGAAGTATCTTTGAGCTGTAATATCATTTAATTAGCTAAAACAATGTGATTTTAGCATAAATACTTCACTTCTAGTCAAAATCGTAAAAATCCAATTTTAATTTTCTATACCTCACTTTTTTCAATCATAAGATTATGTTCATTTTCTACCCCTCTTTAACCTAACAATTTGTTAGCCAATCCTTCAGGCATGGTTGGATGAAGCATCTTTGAGCACCTATATACATCATTTTCCTCTAATTAGCTACAACCTACATAATTGCTTCACCACCTGCTCATTAGCTTCAAATTAATAAATTCTAACCTTAAAATAGTATAATTTTATTTCATTTATTGTTTATCTCCTAAGAATGTGTTATTCAAGCCTAACCCAGTATTTTGTTGACCACACCCTAGACACGGTTAGATGAAGCATCTTTGAGCACCTCACTTAAATTAATCTCCTCTAAATAGCTACAAATGACATAATTGCTTCATCACCTGTCTCAGTGGCTGCAGACTGGGAATCCCCTTCTTCAAAGATACCTTGACCAAAATTTCAAATATCACTTCTCATTCAGTCTTGAACATTCATTAGAACCTACAATTTCAACTTTAACATAATTTTGATCGTCGCTTATGCAAGATAGAGCTGCCGTAATCGACTACTGGTAAGTCCTCTCATTTTACTTAAAACGTTTAACTCACACTGTAAATTTCTTTTAGTATCCCTGAGGATGGACATTTCTATGTCCGAAACATGTAGGATATAAACATAAACATTGAAATACATATTGTGGAGGTAGACTGCCGTTGTTTTATTTGATTCCATTTAAAAGCTTAATTAGCATTGTAGTATCAAGAAATGCAACATAGAGTAGGATATGTACAAAATTTACAAAATAAAGTTAATTCAGACACAGTAGAATACGAGGGATGCTTAAAATGTCTAAAATATGGATGATATTGAAAATCGCCATATTATTATACCATAGGTACATAACCTATGAAATACCCGGTATAGGTAAATTTAAAATTGTTGTCTAGCAATTAAAGTACCTTTACCTACCTATGAATTAAGTGCGAATTCATCGTTTTATAAGTTTTAGAATATTGCACTTTATTTTTTGTTAAAAATCGACAATGATACCTACATACTTATCAAAAACATATATGATCCATTCGTTTTACAACTTCATCTTTAAGGCTCTTAACAAAAATAAAACTGAGATCAAATCAAATCAAATCAAATATATTACATAAAATAATTTTTTAGAAAATAAGTTTAGTCATAGGATATTACAACTATTTAGTAACGAAATAATTAATTTATGTCTTATATATTTTATGAGAAAAATAAATAAAAATATATAAACTATGATTGCAAATAGGAAATTTCGCCTAAGCTGCATTAAGATGCATCTTGTGTGCTACTTCTCCCTATTCGTCATCATCGATTGATATTAACTACGCTGTGGATAGAGTACAGACAATTTATCATACCGTGCTGTAGGTAGACAACAGTGGACCATGTGTGACGAGCGAAGGTTTTTATTTTCTATTTTAGATTTATTTAGAATGATTCAAGTTAATACTCTTAAGAGGATATTCATACTTTATACTGTAAATATAGGAATAAATACCTGTTGGTTATCTACAATAAATATTCTCAATTCTCGTTTATAAATTTTATTTTAATGAATTTTATTTCTAATGGAAATAGGCAATATGTTATACATTTTAGGAATATTATAAATTAGGAATCTCTGGCAGACTGAGCTATGTAGTAAAGGTAGTTCCAAGTTTTTATTTAAATTAGCCCTAGTTTGATGTGAGTGTGTAATAGCCGGGAATGCATCATTTATTTTAGGCAAATATGACAGACTAGAATAAACGTAAAGGTTTCTTAAATTAAGAATTTTATAGTTTGAGTACAATAATGCAGTGGGATGCAGTCGAGGCTTACTGAAGATAATCTTAAGTACAGTATTTTGACAAACCTGCAGAGTAGTTAAC
Organism: Polydrusus tereticollis; assembly: GCA_963920685.1. NCBI lineage: Eukaryota > Metazoa > Arthropoda > Insecta > Coleoptera > Curculionidae > Polydrusus > Polydrusus tereticollis. The sequence continues at coordinate 62,100,358 of OY987335.1, forward strand.
GCCCTGTCATAGGCACCTCCCCAGATGACAATACAATATCTCAGAATTGACTCTACTAGTGAGGTGTATAAGATGATAAGGAGTTAATTGGTTAAAATATCTCTAAGTTGATAGAATTTATAAAATAATTTTCTAATTTTGGTGCTCAAATAGGAGATATGAGAATCCCACTTCAAGTGCTGGTCTATCATTATACCCAAATATTTGGTTTTATTTGTTTTTTTGATAAATGGACAATCACAGACTTGTGTGGTTTGTCTTTTACAGCCTTTATTATGCATGTATATTTTATTTATGGTTGGCTGGTCAGCACATGTTGCAGAAAAAGTCATAAAAAATGTCTTCGAGACATTCAGACTCAGGAGACTCCTTCCCAACCAACGGTTCACTACCTCTACCCCCATCTCTGCTTCCTTATAGACATCGTGCCACGTTTTGTCATTAAAAAGTAGAACGGTATCGTCCGCATATGAAATGGCATTGTAAAATTATATAGGTAGATATAATACCTATAGCAGGTAAGTATAAAATTGTGTTACTGTATAATGCGCCAGTATAAGGGAGTCGGACAGTTGGCAGAAAACTTAACTTCCACAGTAAAATATTTTGGTTTTAACACTGAAAACGGGAAAACGCGTGTTTCAATTAACCAAAGTAAGTCAATATTTTACTTGGACGTCAAAGAAATGCAATTTTAACTCCTTTTTGATAAATTCAGTTCTCTCATAAGTTCGGCGTGCCCAAAAGGAAGTAGGAGCAGAGTACATGCGGTTTAGTGTCATGGAATGACTGAGTTAAATAAATGTGCAAAACTGCACAAGCAGTACAAGCTGAATGCACTAAACCGACATTTTTGCTGTAGTATAGAATTTCCCTATTGGTCATAAAAAGGTTATTCTTAATATCATAAACGGGAATATGTGTTTCTGCAGAAATTATTGTCATTTTTCATAATAGAGAGATATCGGTAATCCAATACCACATGGTAGCGTAAATTACTCCAGGCGCTATGTGCGTAACATACAATTTCAATTTTGAATATTTTGATAGTTTAACTTTTTTATGAAATAAAGGCATTTTAAATTAATTATTGTGTAATGGATGAACAATTACATGCCTACAAATAAAAAAAACAACAAACAGAATAAATGTCAATAAAATTCATATGCGTAGCTCACTTCAAGCTTATTTTCCTTTCAATTTGTTCCGTTATTAACCCGGAGTCATCCCCGCGTAAATAGACACCATAGACAAGGGAGATGCGCTTACGGGAGGAATAGATAGGCAACTTAACATACTAAATTGGTTCCCTTGTAGCGTCATTCGTGTCTGGTTGAAGAACTAAATGTAGCACTGTGGGCGGGGGGTCGGCGCCACGCATGAAAATTTAAATTTTACAACTTTGAATTCAAATGTTCGTGCTTCTAACTCTGATGATGTAGTACTGGTTGTCCGGGGACAACCCCAAATAAAATACATTAATATTTCTTTACTTTTTCTAATTTTTTCCACAGTAAACAAAACATAACTTAAACAACAACCTTTTTCACTTCGCTTCCATAGAATCTAACTTAACCTCTAAAATCTCTCTCCCGCTAAACGTCACGTCACCTTTCTTAACCTGGCCGTCACCAGAGGGCGCATGGCGTAAAGGCGCGTAATTACATTTGAATAAATGGCGCGAACCTACATAAATACTACAATGAAAAAGTTAGAAGCGCGAACCTTTTGAATTAAAGTCCGTATATCTTGGGAGAATAAAAGGAAGTTGTAACAACGTTTCTGATATGGCGACAAGCTTTATTAGTATTAGATATTTACATAAATTAATATAATAACAAGGCAAGTTTTACCTAGGATTGTGCTTAACATAGGAACATCGTTCAGCTTTAAACACGATCCTCTTCTGCCATGCTCAATTTTCTGGTCATATTCAAAATGTGAGTGACAATCTCTATAAGTTTTTTGAATGCCAATGTTTTCTTTGCCACAGAGTAATGGATTTTGAATAACATTCACCCAAAGTTTATGCGCCTAAAAGTACACGGACATTATACTAAGATCGTAAACCGTCATAACTCTAAGAAAATCAGTATATAAGTAATGTTTATGATTATGCAGGATCAAAAGGTGTCCTGCATACATTTTTTTTAGATGGCAACAATATTTTGTATACAGAATAGGCGCAAGGTGCCTTTTTGGCTCTTCACGATACACCATTTTTATTACTTCGCTAAAACAACAAAAAACTTACCTGGTCGCTTTTTGAAAATCTGTGCATTTTCACACGTTTCCCACTTTGTACTTTACATCTTACAAATTAGAAACAAAAATGTCATAATTAAGGAATTAAATGCCAAGATTGTTCTTCTGGGTCAAGTTATTGACTTGCAAGCTAAACAGGTAGCGCCACTCCTTAACACAAATTTGCAACCGTTAATAGTAACTGATAAGGAAATCCCAGTACCGGCAAATTCAAATTCAAACTTAAAGATATCCAGCCAAAGATCCAACTATGCGCAAGTCTTATCACAAACCTCAGATTCAACAAGCCAAGCTGAAACATCGCAACGGCAGTTGTTCGTGCCTATAAACACACAATTGGGTGTAAACAAACCAAACCACGGCAAAAATACCAACATGGTCTCCGGAAATAAATTAAAACACGACAAAAATACCAACTCTGCTTCCGGAAACTCTAAAAAACTGGTGCCGGATAAAGATACTCGCCAAACTAAAACAATTATTGTCGGTACGAGAGTAGTTTCTAACAATACAAACCATCCTGCAATTACTGCTTCAGTTCCAAAAAAGCATCTTTTCTTGAGTAAAGTTTCACCGGGTACAACGTGTGATAGTGTAACGGACTACGTAAAGGGTGTTACAGGAATCTCTTCCCTGGACTGTCAGGCTCTTACAAACAACAGTGAGTATTGCTCATTTAAATTAGGTGTATTGGAAAACGATTATTCTAAGCTAATTGACGGAGCGGTATGGCCTGAAGGTATTCTCTTGCGTGACTTTATTTTTAATCGCAAAACGATATGTAGCACACAGACAACCTTTTCAAAACCAGAGCTGAAAATTCTTCAACTAAACGCGAGAAGTTTACGTAACAAATTTATCGCTTTTACCACACTGGCAGACATTTATAATCCTGATATAATAATTGTGACGGAGACTTGGCTAAAGTCTACTGATTTTGACAATGAGTACCGCCTGCCAAAATATAATTTGTATCGTAGAGATAGACCCACTCACGGCGGGGGTGTATGTGTTTATGTTTGTTCGTACTTTATGTCATCGATTGTGTGGAGTGACCCAACTGATGAAATACTCTGTGTAGAACTTAAAACTTCCCTTGCAGGGCAGGGATTGCTTATTTTTGCCGCGTATAGACCGCCTAATGGTGGCCTAAGAATATTTCAATCCCTTACCTTCGCGCTGGATTCCTTAGGTTGTGAGCTCAATCCCAATAAATCTTTTGTAATTGGAGGAGATCTTAATCTTCCTGGAGTAGAGTGGGAAGGTGGTTTTAGCGAGAGGGGTGATCAGGAAGTCGTGAATGCCTTTATAAATAAGTTTAACTGCATTCAAATAAATAAACAAGCGACGCGCATTTCTAACATTGACCACAATATCGGTAATGTACTTGATGTTTTTCTATTGCGTCCGCCCGATTTATTTTTGTCATATGTAGTTGATGACGGAATTGGTGACCATAAAGCTGTCATGTTACGTTTGGGATTTAATATCCAGGAAAATATTCCTACTACAAGGTTTTATTGGTGTTATAAGAAAACAAATGTTAATGTGCTAAACACGTTCATAAAAAACAATTTTGATAACTGGGCGATGTCTCCCGGAGACGTAGAAAGTCGCTGGATTTCTTTTAAAGATATTATTTTGCGCGCCAGGGAAATATCAACACCCTATAGGAATGTAAAATCTAATTCTGACCCCGAATATTATGATAAAAACACTATACGGCTTAAGGGTAAATGTAGATATGCTTACAAAAAAAGAAAAATAAGTCACATTTGCTTATCTAAATATAAAAAACTGCGAAATAAATTTAATAACGCAAAAAATAAGACATATGAAAAATTCATGGCCAATCTCTTTAATGTGAATGAGTCACGAAATTATCAGTGGAAAAAGTTTTACAAATACTTAAATTCAAAAAAAGGTTCTTCCGGCTGCTTACCAGTGTTAAGTACGGACAGCGGAATCGCTGTCACTGACCTTGATAAGGCTGAGATGTTGAATACAGCTTTCAATTCTGTGTATACACCGAATAGGCCCTGGCTAGGGAATATAATTACTCATAATAGCAACAATACGGCAAATTACTTTACTTTCACAATACCTGATATTATTAAGTGTCTTAAGGGATTAAAACGAAGTTATTCACTCGGGCCCGACAGATTGTGTAGTGAGCTTTTGTTTCTTGCTCGAACTTCTGTAGGACCTTATCTAAAAATATTGTTCGATATGTGCATTAATAATAACACAACACCGGAAGACTGGCGTAAGGCTATTGTTGTTCCCATATATAAGTCTGGTGGCAGGTCAATTCCCCTAAACTACCGCCCTATTAGCTTAACATGTATCGTGTGTAAAATCTTTGAGCAACTTTTGTCAAATTATGTTAGAAGAGAGTTGGACAGTAAAAATTTCTTTTTTCCCAACCAATATGGCTTTAGACCTAATTATTCATGCGAGTCAGCTCTTGCATCTTTTGTTGGTGATCTGGTTAACTCTGTCGATGGCGGTGTGCAGGTGGACGCTGTCGTCATAGATTTCAGTAAGGCTTTTGATGTGGTTCCACATGACATACTGCTAAATAAAATGGCGGAACTAAATATTGACAAAAGAGTAATATCTTGGTTACATACATTTTTAAACAATAGAACACAACAGGTGAGAGTTGGTGACAGCATTTCTACTAGTTCTGGTGTAACATCTGGAGTGCCTCAAGGCAGTGTCATTGGCCCTCTGGCATTTATAATTTTCATTAACGATATCTATACTAACATCCATTCAACTATACCTCTTTTTGCTGATGATTGTATCATCTACAGACAAATTAGAGATGCTAAAGACTGTGAAACTTTACAGAGTGACTTAAATAAACTCCACCACTGGGTAGATGTAAATTGCATGAAGGTAAACACTAATAAAACTCGGCAGATTTCCTTTGGTAAAAAACGTTTTCACCACAATTATACTCTCAACAATGAAAAAATCTTAACGGCCAATGTTATCAAATATCTCGGAGTATATCTTACTTCATCTTTAAATTGGTCTGAGCAGGTTAATAAGACGGTGGCTAATGCTCACAGGGTGCTCAATTTTGTGATGCGCAATTTAAAAAAGGCAAGTCGAGCCTCTAGAATTAAAGCCTATCTGACCTTGATCAGACCATCTTTGGAGTACTGCTCATCCATATGGCATCCCCATCAGCAGACTCTGAAAACCCAGTTGGAGATGGTCCAAAGAAGGGCTGTTCGCTGGGTTTATTTGAATCTCTCACTCCTTTAGTCCCACTGCTGCATTGAGGGAACTTGGGTGGCCATCGTTAAACCAACGCAGGGAATATTTCTTGAAGGTTCTCATGTATAAGATCTATAATAGGTTACCATCTTGGACAGAACTTTCTGATACACTCGCTAAACCTAACTACCACTCTAGAGGGGACCATGAATTTAAAATTAGAAAACCTTTCTGGCGGACTGATGTCGGTCTTTTCTCGACATTGGGATTGGGTGTTGACTTATGGAATCAATTAAAAATTTTTGACAGAACAATGCCTACTCTGCAAAATTTTAAGAGGCGTTTGAAAATTGCTTAAAATTTGTAACGCAGCGCATTGTGCTTACTTTTACTTATACTTTTGTATGTTATATATTGTCCTATTGTTATATTTTATATTTTATTGATATAATTTATATTTTATTGATATATTTTATATACTATTGTAAATGTCTCTACAGATCATATTTTGAGTATCCTAATTATTTCTGTACTTAGCATCCACAAGTGTTTATACTGCTGTATGTGTTAACCATAAATAAATAAAAAATAAATAAATCCGGGAACGCAACAATAAATCACCATTTTAGCAGAATAAACTTAACTAATATTATAATTAAACTTATATGTCGCGCCGCTTCGTTTAAAAATTTAATTTTAAAATGTTAATGTCAGTTGGGTCCGACTACGCAAAATATTTTTATTATGGATCAGCGCACAAGTCATATTTTTAACTTTATCGCACCTTAGCTGGTACAGTTGAATGCAGAGAGAGACAGGCGCGGTCATACGGGGGGGGGGGGGCCATGGGGGCCATGGCCCCCCCTTGGCGTCGATTTACATTACAAATATAATGAACTACGACAACAGCGCTTGGCGCGTGTGACAAAACTGACCAATCGTGTCGAACCCTTAATTTTTTAAAAATATTTAAACGCAAAAGATATTAATAAAAATAATTAAATAAGTAGGTATAATATAATATAGGTATCTATAATTTTCTTAAAATTTACTTAGCCGTTTTTTGCGTATTTTTCCTACTTGAAAACCAAGAATCATCAACAAAAAAGGGCGTGGCACCCAAAAATTTTTCGTCTGCGGCGCTAACATTTTTCCTTACCCCGCGTCTCTGAATTCGCACAAACCGCCCCTGCATGGCCCCCCCTCTAAATGTTGATATGACCGCCCCTGGAGAGAGAAAGATACAGAACGTTCACCACGCTCATTTTAAATTCATGTTTTGTCGCTACCAACGTTACGATATGAACAACCTTATAAAACAAAATCCCTACAGTAGCGCCATCATCGTCTGGTTGAAGGACTAAACGAACGGGGAACGATCTTCATCATTTAAGTTATCCTAGCCTGATAGACCCTAGGCATTTGACATTTAAAACACAGCTAGTTATAAACACGTAAACCTATCCGTATCGATTTGCGACTGCGCACAGAGGATACGGATGGGTCTACGTGATACGTCGAACGTATCGCTACGGGATCCTGCGTTCACGGATCTCTTAACGCAAGGCGCATCTTATTGTCAAAATTTGGATGAAGATGGAAATACATAACCTCAAAACAAAATTATTATTTCCAATTCCAAAAATTAAATCATCAATAACTATTAGATACATCCATTTCATCAAAACACAGAAACAATATAACAACAAAAAAGTTTCGTTACAACCACTGCAAAATTGACGTTGCGTTTACGGTTTAAGGGAAGCAGTGCTTTAATACTTTTTAACCGAACTACGATTTATGATTATGGAGATATTTTTTGATAACTAATATTTTACATTAAAATGTTAGGTTAGGTTCAAAATTGTTTTATCAAACTTCTACGGACTTTAATGTGTGGATATCGCTCCTATTTAAGTGCTTTTTATAAAAACGTACACAAATCAAAAAATCCATGCAATTTTATTTTCGAGACACCCTGTATAGGTTTACTTTTACGTTTTTTTTTTAGTCTTAAATCTTATTTGTCCTGTATTTAATATTTTCAAGTAAAACATATGGGTAGCAACTTTATAATACTTAACTTTATTTTTAAGACAACCCGTCTAGTATTTTCACTGATGTGTTTATCTATCAACCTTAGATATCAGCATTCCATATTATCTTTCCCCACTCAACACTCAATATTAAAGAAAAAAACGCAAACTATAATATACACGTAACTTTGTCTTTGGGACATCCTATATAAGATTTTTTTTTTTCAATATTTATTGTATTTTTTAGGTAAAAAGTCAAAAAAAGTAGGTAACGTTTATTAAAAAATACTTGCTTAACCAAAATTAGGGAATCCAAAAAAGCTGGCAAAGCCCCCCAAACATAAACCGGTGCAAAAAAACTCTCGAGTATTATTGTATATATAATATTATTGTTATAACTGGCATTTTAAGATAATTAAAGAAAGTAGGTAATAATAATAAAATTGTAATAATATACACTATACAAATTCTGTACAATGGTATGCACTGGAAGTCCTGGACAACCCTGGATCGCAGCTGGCTCTCGGCCTTGCCGTGAGCAGCGCCCTCATTATATATTGCGGCAGGTAGTAAAACTACAAGTCTATATCAAAAGCATACATCATTATATGTAATTTTGTCATATACAGGGTGTTATGGAAATGACTTATTATTTTTTAACCCGTAAATCTATAGGTCGAGCCGAATTGGGGAAAAATTGCGTTAAATGGCGCTCGAAGCTAGAAATTCGAGAAAAATGCCTTCAAAAATTTAGCTCAAAACACCTACGCGCCAATGACCCAAACAGCTGATTCGTACTACTTGTCAAAAAAAAATTGTTGACAAAAATCTGACAGTTACTGTCAGATAGTCTTTAGATATCGTCAGCCCAAAACATGTGTTTTGACCAGTGTTGCCACATTTACTACATCAGTTTCATCAGATAACCTTTTTTGAATATTTAATTTTTTCTACTTAACTTTAATATGCTTTAGTTTCTACCCTATTACACGAAAAATTGTCTACGTATTGCTCTAGTTTTATTTGTACATACCTTGAAATAAAAAACATATCGGCAAGAAATCCACGTTATACCGTTACCATTTCAAATGATTCTAGCGGGACATTTATTCACTTTAACAACACATTAACTGTTCGGGACATTATCAAGTTATTAGCTCTTTAATTCTGTGTTATTAATACAAGAAATTACTAGTTATAGACTTAGAAATACTTTATAACAAAATCCGGATTGAAAACAACGCGACACACGTTTGATACGGTTATGTTCTTTCTCTTCTTCTGTGACTTCTGTTCTTCTTGGTAATGATAATAGCTGGCTCATTGTCGTCAAGACAGGTGGCCATTGCAATTAAGAATAATAATTACGGTATCCAATCCAGTCCTCTTAACTGGACACACAACATTTAAACACGATAGTCCAGGGGGCGGGAAATGTGATTTGTTGCTGTTCTGTGATTGGGTACTGAGCAGTTCAAAGTCAATGAGCGCATTCGGGAGACGAAACTGCTCCGGAGCAGTTCCTAAATCGTCTTGTTGTGTCGACCGCTACTTTTACGACACTTTCCAACATGTTACGGAACGGTCGCCATTTTGGGTAGCATCTTTCACTTCCGCTGCTTGGAGAGAGCGGTTCGTTATGTCAATGGGGAAATGACGTATGCAACAAAAGTTTGGTTACGAAGAACGTAGTAAATAGAATGGAGGAACAAAACATATACATTAAACAGGAAAACGTACTTTTTAACTGCCACCAAAGAGTTTCAACCAAGGGATGAGTATATTGGTAAGCTTCACAAAACAAGAAAGGTTAATGTTTGTTACGCACAGCTGATATGGATTTGACATTTGAACCAAACGTGATGATCTTTTGGTCGAAATAGTCGAAATCCATGGAAGCCGACGAATCGGTAGCGGTTGGATCATAACCGGTAACCACTGCGGAGCAGTTTCGTCTCTCGAATGCGCCCAATGGCTTCATATGTGGCTTCATAAATTTGTTTTTAATATCATTTCTTATTATTCATTTACTTGCAACGGCATAAAATTTGTTTGCGTTTTGCTGCTGGAGTGTATAGTTGTTGAATAATGTGATACACATGTGATGGGAATGTTTTGTGATGTGATAGTTTATCTGTGTAAATTTCCAGACATAGGGCTTGTTGTTGGTATCTACGATTTTTACTCAGCGAAGTATTATGATAGCAATACAATTTCATGGGGTGAGTAAAAACTATACCTATTGAATAAGGCTTGTTTAATTGAAATCGCAGTATAGTTTTTGATTTAATCTTTTTTAAAAAACCTAAAAAAAAGATTTTCCCGAATACTTGGCAACGTCGCAAGGTAATCAGCTGTCTGTAGAAATTCCGCCAATTTGTCATGTCAAAAACACGTGTTTAGGGGTAATGAACTTTCATAGAGGCACAGATGGTCCGGTTTTAAGGTATTTTACAAAATTCAAAATACTTCCGATTTTAGAAAAAAAAACTATCAAGTGTAACTCTAGGCCACCCCAGGAGTGGCCCCTTAAAATATAATAAGTCATTTCCATAACACCCTGTATATGGAATTTTTCTATATATCAGGAAATTGCATTTCTATATATGTTTTTTTTTTTCTATATATTGGGTAATGTTATATATATTGGAAGAAATTGTATTTTGGCCCAAACGGCGCCTCATACCCATGCATTTTAACAAAAGATTATGTGAAAAATTAAACCGAATAGAGATTTGGCATTTAGGAGTTATGGTATCGTTGGGAATTTGAATTAATTAGAATAAAAATATAGAGAGACTAAAAAAAAAGAAGTTACTGACAGTCAGGGAAACGGTAAACTTGGCAACATTGCAAATATTACCATTGAATCGGTGAATAATGGCGATCAATAATCCCCAGGTAATAAATTTTATATTTTTTTTAAAGATGGTTCTGAGATATGGGACCAATTCTATACGAAACTAACGACAACAATCACTTTATTTAACTAGGTGTATTCAAGTTTCGTCATTCATGCGGACCAATCACGGCAGACTTCGGCATGTCCAAGGCACTTCGTAAAGAGCAACAGGTATACGGTCGCAAACGGTGATGCGCTTAAGTTGTACAGTTTTTGCAGGGAAAACGGGACACAAATTCATATTACAGTAATTGACACTGTAATGGAATATCGTAGTTCATTTAAAACACAAGCAAGTTACAGTTCGTTCAGTTTCAAATAAGGGTTAATAGAGTTTTTGTATTAGAATTACCTCTTATCGAACCAGAATCGTATACTTTTTGGTTAATATTCCCTATAAACCCTACCTAGCACTAAGCAGTAAGAACAACTCCTACAAGAACCACGTATGTATGGAAATTTAACTCCAAAGCTACCGATGCAAGGACGCCCCTTAACTATCTGCTCTTCCTGCGCAGTTTATCTTATCAAGCACCATGCTAATAGTACGTTATGTCACCCGTTTAGGACAAATCTGTTCGAACCTTAAAGAAGTTAAAGTTATTTTATTACAATTAACAATTAAAGTCTTAAACGGTGCACATACAAGGGTGTCCCAGAATATGTGGGCAATTTCCGGGATTCAGATAGAACACATAAAAATAATGTGACAAGTTCCTATACATTTTTTCTGATACGACCCCCCCCCCCCCCCCACCCCTACAAAGATAAGGGGCCATAAAGGACGTCCCTGAAAATCGTTTGTTTTTAAATAACTTTTGAAATATTAGGTGTCATTTAATCATTTTTTTAATATGATGGTCACTAGGTAAATCTTCTTAAAATGGACCCTTTTAACCACATTTGGCTTATTTAGTTTGCCAGAAACGGACCAGCTCTAACACAGTAATGCCATTTATTTTTACACCGTACGATAAAGGCACAACAATAATATTTTTGGTCAGCTCAAACCTTAAACTAAAAAAAAGGTACTCTTGATCGACATCCATAAAATGAATTGTTTATGAAAAAAGAAATTGTTCAATATGGCTTTTATTGAACAATTTTATATCTCGGTTCAACATTAGTTCCTTCTACTCTTATACATTCCCTAGCTCTAAATATTGAAGATTGTTGAACCCTTCACAATGCCTCAACATTAGTCCTTATTTCGCAATAATAAAAATTAATAATTTCTGATAAGTTTTCTCGATCGTCCATTGGATTGGGATAGACTTAAGTTTTTAAATAGCCCCACAAAAAATCTAATGGATTTAGGACAGCTGATCGAGGAGGCCAAGCCACTGCTCCTCCTCTTCCTATCCATCGATTCTCGAAGTTCCTATTTAGGTGTTCTTAAACTAGTAGACTACGGGGCACCATCATGCTTGAACCACATATCACGTCGTAGTGGCAGAGGTAAATCTTCTAAAAGTTTTGGCAAATTGTTTTGAAGAAATTTCAAATAAAGTTTTCCAGTTAACCTTCTTCGCAATACAAGTGGTTCAATTAAATGTTGCCCTATGATTCAGGCCCACATGTTGATGGGTTCAAATTGATGCTGATGATGCGTTACAATAGAAGCATGGTCATTTTTCTCTGCCCATAAATGCAAATTAGGGGAGTTTATGATGCGGTATTTAGAAAATCCAGCTTCATCCGTAAAGAGACCTGAATCAATGAAATTTTCATCGTTTCCGTGCCGATCGAAAACCCAGTTAAAAAACTCCATCATGTGCGGAAAGTCTTCAGGAAGAAGCGCATGAACTTTTTGAAGATGGTACAGCTGCAATTCTAGAAACCGTCGATTTTAGGCAATCAAACTCGACAGCTAATTTTCAGACACTTGTAAAAGGATCTGCTTTGATGACATTTAGGATATGATTTGCACAATTATGGCTGACTTTGTTAAACTTTTCTAAAATTATTTACGACACTTTACATTAAATCTTTATCATGCGATAAGTACAAGTAAAGAATAAAACATTGTAGTTTTTACCTGTCTCTCTCAAACAACGATCTACTCTTTCAAGGGTTTTCTTATCACGACTTCTTCTATTTGAAAATCGTTCCTCATAAAGCCTTCTGGCTTCTAAGGCATTACATGATGCAAGCCCATACATTAAATGTATGTCGGCATATTCGGCAACGTAAATTCTATTACTAATTTACTAACCAAAAGAAAAATCGGTACATGTCAAAAAAACCACAGCAACAAAAAAAGGAATTTTATGAAGATAACAACCAATGCAAGAAACCATATTGAACACACAGTAAGTAAACAGTTCATTTCATCGATGTCGATCAAGAGTATCTTTTCTCTGAATGTGAGTAAAAGGGCTGATTTTAAGGAGACTTACCTAGTAATCATCATATTGAAAAATAACTAAATTACACCTAGTACTTCAAAAGTTATTTAAAAACAAACGATTTCCAGGGGCGTCCTTTATGGGCCCGTATCTCCGTAGGGGGGGGGGGGGGCTTAGTGTCCGATATTCAACTGTTTTTTAAATATGAAAACCTCTAATACTTTGAGAAAATACACTATTTTGCAAATTTAACCGAGTTAATTGCTCTAGTGATAACGAAGTTACCAATAGCGTTGACTTCATTTTGATATTCCGTATATTCCTGGATTACTGGATGTCCATAGAAATTATTCATTGATCCAAATTGATTATTCCCAAAATATTTATAGAATATCCAGTGCTGTCTGGGTATAACCACAACGTTACTACGCCAGGACTTGTGTTAATTCACAACTAGTTTTTTGGTAAGAATAGAAATTGTACTACAAAATTTTACATTTAAAATATATTGAAACAGTAAATATAACCTAATACAGTCCTTTCCATCTCCATGCAAAAAAATACATTATTCAAAACGACCTCTTATAAGAAATGTAACATGTTCCTGTATGTTCTGATAAATTTTTAGAAGATTGATATACATTATTGTCATACAAACTACATCAGGAAAATGAGATCGCTTCTATACATTTTTTAAATATTTATATTTTTCTTTATTTTTACAGCAATCTTTAATAAATATAATGATTTTCTCTATATATGTATATATTTTATACTGGGTGATTCATGGTGGATGTTGTATCAGATGTTTGTGGCAAACCAGTTAAACAATAAATTTGATTTTTTGCATAAAAGGCATGTTCTAAAGTGAGAACCCCGTATATTAAACTTTTTTGCAATCTCTAAGTGTTTCTTAACAACTAAGGTACTGAAATTTCGTTATGGGTTAGGCAAAACCTTGAAACTTTTAACGCTATAGCCAAATTGTAGTTGCAATATACAGGCTGGTTCAAGAAAGCAGTTATTTTGGTTAAGTAAAAAAATTTCTAAAAGTATACTTTTTTAAAACCACCCTGTAAATTTTTACTGATCTAAAAAGCTTCGGGAATTGTTCTGCATTTATGCATACCATACCTACACGCAGCTATTCATTTTTCTGACCTATAATCAAAGAGTTCCTTGAAAAAAAATATACCCATACGGTTTTTAGTTTGTGTGCATTTGTTATATCCCATAACAGATGACCCCGCATGGCGCATTTATTAAAATCCGTATGGAAGTGACTATTTCAAGGAACTTTTCCAAATAAATCCTTGGAAGTTAGAAGCTTGACTAGTTAGGTTAGTATACATAAATGCAGAAAAATTTCAGAAGCTTTTCAAAGTCTAAAAATATTGATGGTGTTTCACTTGAAAAATCTACTTTTAGCCATTATTTACATAACTGTATTTTCAGCCCACCCGTGTATTGCAAGTAAGATTTGGCCATAGCGTAAAAAGTCTCCGATTATTGTCTAACTTTCAGCCATATTTCAGTCAGTGCGTCTGTATCTCAGAGTTAAAAAATACCAGCGTTTATTGCCGGTAAAATAATTAATTAATTTCTTGAAAACGGTTTTAGATAGGTATAGGAAAATAGTAAAGAACGCTGTTAAGAAATTACTAGAGAGTGTAAAAAAGTTTATTATGTAGGGTGTCCCGTTTAAAACATCAAAGCTGTTACTACTCCCTAGTAGAAGCGGCAACACCGCATTGTCGAAGATATTTATGTAAAGAACCAAATTTGTGGATCGTTCCGTAGACTTGTTCGCAATAAACGAAACGTCTAATACGCCATCCACCGTGAATCATCTTGTATTACATATACAGTGCACGTAAAAAGTCTTCCCGCCTCCTCTTGTCACCTTTTAATTACCAATTGAAATAATAATAAAGTATTGGGAAGTCCTAGAACAAATAAAATACCACTTTTTAAGTGTAAATTCTTGAGTCAGTTTTCAAAGATGGCAGCAGAGCGCCGTCCTTATTATATAAAAAGTTCGATAAAATCTTATCAAACTTGGGGATCCTTTGTAGATTAACAATACCTTTCCAAAGAGGTATCACTCGACACCATCAGTCATTATTTTATTGAAAATGGCGCCCTGCAGCCGTCTTTGAAATCTTAGTCCAAATTTTACACTTCAAAAGTATAATTTTAGTTAACAGGTGGGGGGGGGGGGCTTTATCCGGGCACTGTCTGTATATAAATATATTTATGTGGGTGTCTTGAGTTACGTTGATATAATACCATACAGTATTTTTAGATAATTTTAACATAAATCAATATACTAATTAATTTTAAATAAGTAACAACATCTTTTAGATCATATTCTAAAGCAACGACTAGACATTTATATGTAATTTATTTGTCTTTCTAAACATACTGCTTAGCACACAAACTTAAAAAGTTGTGTTTTTTTTTTGAAGATAGACGGAAGATATACACAATTTTATTGTAGCGAAAGTAGATGACTTTACTTTGACAGTACATCAGTTTCAGGACATTGCAGCTCACATTCATCATTTAGAGCCGATTGAGCTTGTAGAGACTTATTAATATCCAAAAGGTATCGTACAGATCTTCGAGCTTCTTTTTTACATTCGTCTTTCCCTAAACATAATTCGTAGGCCTTGGACAAGAAAAGCATGTTACATTGTCTTGTTGGTGAGAACCAGCTGTTGTTACTCTGAAAATATTTAGGAAAATGTTGAATGAGAAGCTAGCAAATGTCAAATGATTAATATAACTTACACATAACAAGCACATTTGGTGTATGGTACAAGCAGCCTCAAAGACATGCCCATAATGTCCTATAATTGAAGCAACATCATTACATGCTCTCTGAATCGCTGGGCATTGATCTAAAAAAGATATTGTGTAAACATCGATATAATGTCTCGAAGTGAAGTTTTATTTTTCGAGGATAAAAAAATTTTATATGGTGTTTAGAATTGGGTGGAATATTGGTTTATATGGAATTTCTATTAAGGCCTTGGAGTTCAGGTACTGTTTTACTGTTTATAACTAAAATTTTAAACACAGATAGTTTACGGATTCATTTAGGTGCAGGTAACAATTTCCTGTATTAAAAATAAACAGTACAATATTTAAAAAAGAGAGATAATTTGGTGGTAAAACAAAGTTGTAATTACCTCCGTACACTCGGGTACTACTGACATGTGACAATAAAAAAAAATCCGACTGTTTAGAAAATTATTACTTTCGTTCACTAATAGTGTAAATGGACAATCTTTTATAATTATTTGTAAAGTTATGATTGTCGGCAAATGTCTTAGTATTACTTTTACCCGGTATACAAAGGTAAACTGGGAGAAAAAAGTATGTTAACAAAAAATAAATTGAATTTTTGGGTAATTCTTCTAACCTTACTTAAAATTTATTCTGTTTCAAGTTTTGGCCCTTTAGTTCTAATGGAATAGCGCCTAAAATAGCGTTGAAAATTTACCATGTAAAACCGTATGGCTCGTCTGAAAAGAAATTAACTGAGTTGTTATTACCGAAAGCATTAGTATCAAAAGTTGTGATAACATATTTATTGTCATTTTAAAATGCGATTTTGTGATGTATCAGTCGCTGCGACAATATTAGATTTCAAAAAAGTCACTAGGTGCTTAAATATTTTTGTATAAAATCCTAAATTAGAACAACAAATTTATTCGAATTAAAATAGTAGTCATTAAAATGATAAATTCATATAATTATTTAGAACAAGAAAACAGCCACTGGATCGAAATATAGAATTAGTTTTTCAGTGATTTGTCTACTAAATCATAAAATATATAAGAAATTAAAAAACTTTTAATTTTTATTAATTTACTCTAATATTATATATTATACCTAGGTTGGCAAAATGGGTATCAAAAACGTCCGATGGTGTTTTGTAGTTCTGTTCATGACAATCTTCCGATGTAGTGCACTTAATATTGTTGTCACCTTCAACTGTCTCCCTGCTTTCATCAAGAGCATCTTTTCTGGGTACAGATAGCCTTTTTTCTTCCAATGTATAGTCGTCAAATATTTTTTCTTCATTCTTTGATTTTTCAACTGCTTTCCTAGCCTTTTCAATTTGAACTTTATATTCTTCTAAAGCATTTCTCATTTTCTCGATATTATAAGCCTGTGCCAATCGTTCGATTATATTGTCTTTAATTAACTGTACCTAAAAAAAAACTTCTATAGTGTTATCCCCGTTTGTCTAAAGAATTAACTTAATATATGACACTACGAGGGTGATTTAATACGTAACTTGGTTCGTACACTAAGACAGGATGATAGCGACATCTGTATAATATGTGGTTTTGAAGCTTTCTTCCTACGGATGAAAACTCTATAGTTACCAGTCATTCTGACTCTAGCTCATTTTTTAGCAGTTGCTTAGACACGAGGATTTTTAGTGACGGTAAGAAATGGATAAAATTGAAATTCACGGTGTGACTCAATTCTTTTTTTTAGAAGAAAAAAAAGTGAAGGAAATTCTTAAGCAGATTGCGCCTACGATGGGTCACTCCAGTGCTTCATACAAGACCGTAATACTTTGGGTTCACGAATTTAAGCGTAGCACCATGTCCTGGGATTCCAAAATCTGCTGTGAGGCCAGCAAATATTGACAAGGATATAATTTTGGTCGACAGGCGAGTGAGAGGCCATTATAGGTATCTGAACTGATCGAGAACATTTCATTTCATTTTGTACGATGGATTGCACGTTAATTTAGGTTAGTCCAGCATGCGACCATCTGCCGAATGTTTACAATTGTTCAAGAAAAATGGCGTTTTGCAACAATGGGCGAGCCTTGGATTAATCATTATGCGTCGGTAATAAAACAACAATTAAAATGTTGTCCTGCACGAGGGGAATCGGCTTCAAAAAAGGCTAAATTCACTCCATCAACTATTAAGGCAATGGAGTAAGATTCGACTACCTCGAGAACAGTAAATTGGCATATAAATTCATTCCTTTTGGAGGAGTTGAATCAAAACGGAAAAACATTCCAGAACGACTAAGAGAAGGTGTTATTCCACAACGACAATGACTACAATTTGCCTCGAACTACTTCCGCATCCAGGTCGATTTAGCACATTTAGACTTTAATCTGTTCCCGAAGCTCATAATTTTCCTGGTTGGATAAAAATGTGGATACAATGTAAAATCCATACAGACATTAAACAACTATTTCGAGGTGTTTCAAGGAAACCGCTTTAGTGAAGTAAATTAAACTTCGAGAGGATTGTCTAGAAAAATAAAGTATGATACAAAAACTCGGATTGTTGTCTTTTATATCAAACCAAGTTTATTATTGAACTACCCTCCAATTTATTAACAAGTATACCTCTTTAGAATCTACGTCTTCTTGATGAGCTCCAGTGTATTTCAAGGCATCACCAACGATTTCATCCTCCAGCTTTTCTAGCTTTGAATCCATTTCATTAATTTTTTGTTCTTCCTTGTTGTGAGGGCCCTCTTTTTTTAGAGTTGGTGTATCATGGTTGCGAAATGATTGAAGAGGCAGTTCTGCATTTCTTTTTTTGGCTGTGATCGCTATGGCTTTGTGGTATCTCTCCATTAACCTAGGGTGATGAGTAAAATGTTCAATAATGATCACATTTCATGGGAAAGATTTTTATAAATAAAATCAGGCAATACATGAGTTCGCTAGAAAGAATGTCAAATGATGTATAAAAAGCGTTTGTATCACTATTCCTTATGTATGAAATACTGAAATTCTTTGTAGGTATGTATTAACTTTCTAGTAAATAACTTTAATGTTTGTGCAGTTTGCAGTTTTTAATCTACTACATTTATAACTCCAATTATAACCAACCAGTCCTTTTAACGCTATACGAATATTTTTGTGTAAAATTTGATACAAGCATAAGACTAAAATTGGATTTGTTGATGACATAAATTGCCCCAAATATCGAAATTGCAGCTATAGACAATTATCTTAATAAGCATATTAAGCTAATTTATTTTGGAGTTAATCAAGTAGCTGCTCTTATTTTTTAGGATTTTATGAATCTGTCGTTCTAACATCTCGTTTTTATAAATCAAAAAGTATATTTTTTTTACGCATACGTATAACAAATCTCATTTCAACAAAAATAACTAATCAAAACTAGGGGGTACTGTAGTTTCAAATCATGCCAGGAAATCACATTCTTTTTTTAGTCATTAATTAGAAATCATCCTGTATAATTCAAGAATATTTTTCTTACCATTCCTTGTCCAGTCCATCATTTTCGGATTTCTTGCGACGATCTAAACCGAAATAATCGGACCAATCAATGGATTTTTTCTTTATCTGTAAGGGAATCTTCTTGTTTTGAGGTGCCACAGGAGCAAATATCTCCTTATTTATCTCCTTTTTTGGGTTATCCTTTTTCTCTATTTTCTTGTTTGCAATTTCCTCGTGGCTTTTCTTATGTGTATCAGGTTTCGGCGTAGTCGAGCTTTTTCCTTCCTCCATTATATTTTCCGTCGTCTTTTGATCTCCACCAAAAATATTACTTAAATCCTTCTCTACTTTTGGATCAGTTTGTTTTTTAACCGACCTTTTTTGTTCTCCATTGTAGGTGCTACTTCTTTTAGCTACAGCAAACCTTTTGCTGCCGGTATACGGCTGACGAGCTTGGTTATATGAATTCCCTCGGAGATACCGATTTCTGAGATAGTTTATCTGATAATCTGATTCGTCATCCCGTGGAACGTGATGATGAATCTATAAGAAGATATATGCTAAGAATTGAGTTCTGTCCCGTTTAATCTTCCCCCTCGTTAAACTGATTCGGCCACCTACTTTACCAGAATTAATTGCGCCTACCTTTTTCCCACCGAGCTAATATAAACCAACGGCAATTAAGGCGGTTAGAAAAATGAGAGCAATTGAAAGCATTCCCCTGACATTGATCAAAAGTGATTTAAAGAACTGGGAGCATGTACGATTTTCAAAGGTTATTTATCAGATATTATATTGAAACCTTATTGCAGGCATATCAATATTAATGTGTTTTAATGAAGAGTGAAAATATTTAAATAATAAATCGATTAACTATTTCCTACCCTGTATAAAGACAGCTAAGAGATCAGTTGGAAAGATGACGCTGTAATATACGAAGAAAATGGTAAAAATGTTGAAATGTATTTAAAATTGTGATACTTACAGAATAAGTAGGTTCGTCGTCACTATCCAGAAATCGGCCACGTTTGCGTAATCCAACATTTTCTATTCCATAGGTTGGATAGTAGTAACGTTTATTAATTGCATTTTCATAGTTACTCATGCTATTTCCATAGTAACGATCCCATAAATCTCTTAAGTAGTTTTCATCTACTCCACCTATAAATCGAAAAAGACTGTAAGAACTGTTTAAAGTTTGAAAGACGTGTTACTGTACCAGAAACTCCATTATTTTCTAAATTATTAATTAGATTTTTCGAAAACTCTTCCATCTGCGTCGGTTGGTCATCTTCATGTCTCTCTCGAAAAGAAGAAGCAAATCGTTTGTTTAATGAATCATAACCTTCATCATCTATATAGTCTTTATTGATATATTCCCTACCATCTACAAATAAAGCAACCCAATATAACAATCCTTAATATCTATAACATCAGACCTTAGCCTATTCGATAAAACTAGGGACGTTTTTTACCCTAAAAAAAGCACACAATATTTTTTATTTGGAGTAAATATCCAATTGACCGTTCCGCTAAAAATGATGAAATTTTCAGAATATTGATGATAAAGATGCAATTAAATAACTAAAACAGTTATCATTTCGTTCGGCCAATATCTAAATATCGACGGAAGTAACCGCGTAAGGAATAGTACAATACTGCGATATGTAAATAATGATTCGAGTCGCAGGGAACGTGTATGTTGTGAAGTTGCACAGGCTAAAGAACTGCGAAAGTTCGCATCAATTTCTGTAAAACTGTATAATTTTCCTTGGTTTAATAAAGGAAGTAACATTATAAAATAATCATATAAAACACAAATGTATAATTAAGATATTAAACACTGAAAACTATTTGTATGATATATGTGCGTAAGCATGTCTATAACCGATACACGACAAACGATAGTCGACTCCAGTAATCGAACTCTGCTGTGATACTTTCCTATAATTAATTATTCCAGAATATTTATTTTGTAGAGATACAAACGTTTCGTCGGTGATACTGCACACTGCGGTATACCTACTAGTCAGTGTGTTTTATGCTTGATAGATTATTTTGTAATTTTGGACGCTACAGTGATGTATATTTTAAAATGTAAATAAATTTAACAATAATACAATACATCGATACATTGAATACTAAAATGAACTTATTTTACGATATTCATTATAGTTGCATTGTAGAAAATATATGATATAATATAAAGAATGTACCAATTATTATTATATTCAATTACAAGTTCAGTATATTTTATATTTTTTATGTTTATTGTACTAGAATAACAAAAACTAACAATTAAACGTTAGTACTCAAAAAAAGAATTGATGTTTTATGAGTTAATCATTACACCTAGTACTGTACTGTCGATGACTGGGACGTATGAATTTGATTATATTTTGCCTGCCTTTCTCCAATGTATTAAAAAAGTTCAATTTAAAAACTAATAGTTTCTTCAATGGAATAATGAGAAAGTTCAATTGTACCTTAGCCTGTCGATCACTGGGACCTTACTGCTTAAATATTCAATGTTATAGTCTATCATCAATATGAAAATGGATAGCGGGGGTTTACCCCCCGACATAGACTACATAGGGACAAATACAAGCGTTGAAGTGGTTGCTCAACCCTCTCTAAAGGGAGACGAGGATATGACAGGTGGAAGATATAGGGAAAAAGAAAAAAATAACTTCTTATATGAAACCAAAGACCCAGGTCCATTCCAGGTATTTATAGAAAATAATTCACCAGAGTTTAGGGGCAAGTTAAGTGCCTTAAAGGTAAACAACATTATACAGGGTGTCCCAGAATATGTGGGCAATCTCCCGAATTTGGATACAATATGAAAAAATAATATGACAAGTTCCCATAAAAAAATTTCCTACAGGCGCTCCCTACTGAGATATCAGCCCCTGAAGGACGCCTCAGGAAATCGGTTTATCTTGAATAATTCTTAAAGTACTTGGTGTAATTAATTAATTGTTCAGTATGATGGTTGCTAGGTAAGTCTCCTCAAAATGAACCATTTTAATTTTATTCGGCTTATTTAGTTTTCCAGGGACGGACTAGCTTTAACAGAATAATGCTTATTTTTTTTACATCCTGTATGATAGAGGCATATCAAAAATACTATTAAATAGCTGAAACCTTAAACTAAAAAAAAAAAGTACTCTTCATCGACATCGATAAAGTAAACCATTTACGAGAAAAAAATTTTTGTTCCATATGCCTTTTTTTATGAAATATTCGATAAATACCTTATTTTGTTGATATGGTTTAGTTGATATGTACCAGTTAAAATAAATAATAACTACGACAGTGTCAGTTGGAAATTGAGTGTGTTTAAGTTTTTGATCTTATTTCTTCTGCTTCGTTTTGGTATGGAATTTACGTTTGAGGAATATGCCGACATGCATTTAATGTATGGGCTTGCATCATGTAATGCCTTAGAAGCCCGAAGGCTTTATGAAGAACGATTTCCGAACAGAAGAATTCCTGACAGAAAAACCTTTGAAAGAGTAGATCGTCGTTTAAGAGAGACAGGTAAAAACTAAGCTGTTTTATTTTTAATTTGTACTTATCGGATGATAAAGATTTGATTTAAAGTATTTAGGTCGTAAATAATTTTAGGAAAGTTTGACAAAGCCAGTCACAATTGTGGAAATCAAAACCATCGCGTTGATGGTCTTGCAGAAAACATCCTTAATGCCGTAGAAGTAGATCCTGCTGCAAGTGTTCGAAAATTAGCTGCTGAATTTGATTGTTCAAAATCAATGGTCTTTAGAATCCTTACAGAGCAACAGTTACATCCATACCACCTTCAAAAAGTCCACGCGCTTCTTCCTGAAGACTTTCCGCGAAGGATGGAATTTTGTAACTGGGTTTTAGATCGGCACAGAAACGATGCAAATTTCATTGGTTCAGTTCTCTTCACGGACGAAGCTGGGTTTTTCAAAAACGGCATCATAAATTCTCATAATTTACATTTATGGGCAGAGGAAAATCCCCATGCTTCTATTGTAACGCATCATCAGCACCAATTTGAACCCATCAACGTGTGGGCCGGAATTATCAGACAACACTTAATTGGACCATTTGTATTGCCAAGAAGGTTAAATGGAGAAAGGTATTTGGAATTTCTTCAAAACAATCTGCCAGAACTTTTAGAAGATCTACCTCTGCAACTACGACATAATATGTGGTTCCTGCATGATGGGGCTCCGCCGCATTTTAGTCTAGTAGTCCGAGAACACCTAAACAGGGTCTTCGAAAATCAATGGATAGGAAGGGGAGGACCAGTGGCTTGGCCTCCTCGATCACCAGACCTAAATCCATTAGATTTTTTTTTGTGGGGCTATCTAAAATGTTTAGTATGCGCCAATCCAATACAAAATCGGGAACACTTATTGGAACTGATTAACTTCCATTGTCGCGAAATAAGGAATAATGTTGGCGCATTGTGGCGGATCCAACAATCTACAATTAAAAGATGTAGGGAATGCATTGCAGTAGAAGGAGCTCATGTTGAACCGACGTACAAAATGAATCAGTAAAAATAAGGTATTTATCGAATATTTCATAAAAAAAGGCATATGGAACAAAAATTTTTTTCTCGTAAACGGTTTACTTTATCGATGTCGATAAAGAGTACTTTTTTTTTAGTTTAAGGTTTCAGCTGTTCAATAGTATTATTGATATGCCTCTATCATACAGGATGAAAAAAAAAAAATAAGCATTATTCAACCATCATACTGAAAAATTATTAAATTACACCAAGTAATTTAAGAATTATTCAAGATAAACCAATTTCCAGAGGCGTCCTTCAGGGGCTTATATCTCAGTAGGGAGGGCCTGTAGGAAATTTTTTTATGGGAACTTGTCATATTATTTTTTCATATTGTATCCAAATCCGGGAGATTGCCCACATATTCTGGGACACCCTGTATATACAGCCCATCCCGAATTGGACAAAAAAATAAAAGAAATAGATTCTGTAGGAAGGAACAAAGTAAGAGTTATCTTTAGAGACGGGCAATCAGCAAACAAACTGGTAAGTTCTGGAAGTTTAAGCAATTATAATTTAGAAGCTTACATACCTAAATTTGTAGTTATAAGACAAGGAGTAATTTCTGACATAGACAGAGACATAAACGAAGAATTTTTAAAAGCCAATATTTCAAAATTCGATATGCACTGTAACTTTGAGGTTTCATCAGTGAAAAAAATTACAAAAATGATCTTGGATGTTAAAACTAAAGAAAAGAAAATATCTAGTACAAAATCTATAATAGTATCTTTTAGAACCCAAACATTACCCAAATATGTTGCCATAGAACTTATTGGCTCTCGTCAGCATAGGGTAAGCGCAGACATACCTAACAACAGAAAGGCCTCAAGTCTTTATAACCAGTTTTATCGTCCTGCTCAGGCAGTGAACGACAAGTGGCGCGGTCTCTTAGAAGTTTTAAGCAATCAGGAAAGAGGACTATACCTTTAGGTATATTAAAAACTAAAAATCTTTAAAAATCCTTACTTGTCAGATGGAGTAGAATAAATATATATACTAATTAGGAAATAATTTCCTAGCCATCTGATGTAAAAACCTTATACTATAAGGTCGTATTTGGCTAACACTGTTAGCACTACAATACTAAATTGATTGCTTAAAACTTCTAAGAGACCGCGCCACTTGTCGTTCACTGCCTAAGCAGGACGATAAAACTGGTTATAAAGACTTGAGGCCTTTCTGTTGTTAGGTATGTCTGCGCTTACCCTATGCTGACGAGAGCCAATAAGTTCGAAACCGGTCCATAGGTAGCAGCATCCTACCAACAGAAAGGTCTTCCTTTCTTGGTAGTTTCAAGCAATCAATTTAGTATTGTAGCGCTAACAGTGTTAGCCAAATACGACCTTATAGTATAAGGTTTTTACATCAGATGGCTAGGAAATTATTTCCTAATTAGTATATATATTTATTCTACTCCATCTGACAAGTAAGGATTTTTAAAGATTTTCCGGAAGGGATCTAAGAAATTATGATTTATTCAGTATTCCATTCCGTAGAACAAACCAAGGACAGAACACACCAATAATTAGAATGCAAGTTGAATTTAATCAATATTGTAATGATTTGGATGTTACTTACACTAGCCTCAGTGTGTTCAAAATAGCAATAAAAAAATATTTTTTAAACTTGAATTATGTAAACCCATTAGTTTAGTAGAATATTTCAATATTAAATTTTTTTCT
This sequence comes from Polydrusus tereticollis, assembly GCA_963920685.1. Lineage (NCBI taxonomy): Eukaryota > Metazoa > Arthropoda > Insecta > Coleoptera > Curculionidae > Polydrusus > Polydrusus tereticollis. The sequence goes on from OY987335.1 coordinate 62,125,627, forward strand.
TTTTTCATGTAAATTGTTAAACGTTACGATGTTTAATAACTGTAAATTTATCACGTTATTAGTGGTTGCTTTTTTGGAGCATTTGCTCTGTTGCATCCTAAATTGTAAATAAATAAATAAATAAATACCGATATTGAAGCCAGGAAAACCGAAAGACCTATCAACGTCATACCGACCTTTTCATCATGTTTTTTAAAATCTTATGAGCGACTTCTTAAAAACCGATTAGAATTTTGGATGGAGGAAAATAAAAAGTATCCTACCACTTAGTTTGGGTTTAGAAGGGGCCACTCTACTCAAGAGGATATAGCAAGTCTATTAACGGATATTTAAATAGGATTCACGGAAAATAAGAGCACGTCAGCACTATTTATAGACATACAGGGAGCATATGACCACATAAACTATGAAATCTTATACAATAAAATGTTTAGCCTAGGAATTTCAGTAAAAGTTCTACAAAACATATACTCCATGCACAATAACCGCCTCTTTTACGTCAGACCTCAAGAAGGTCTTCAGATCACAGAGTGACGAGAATGGGACTTCCACAAGGGAGCATACTAAGTCCACTTTTATACATAATATACACATACTGTCAGCAGAAAAATCAAATCTAAGCACTTTTACGAAAAAAATAACTGAGCTACCCAACTCAATAACAATAAATAAAACCCTTCAAATACCCTACAAAAATACAGTAAAATATTTAGGAATAGTGCTAGACAAAAAACTGTTATGGAAGGACCACATTAACTACCTTATTAGAAGAGCTGAAAACGGTATAAACATTCTTAGAACATTTTTTGCACATCAAAAAAGATCCAAATACAGCTTTAATATTCTGTAAAGCCTACATTCGATCCATCTTAGATTACGGTTATCAATTTTATGGATCAGCTGCTGAGACTCACCTTAAGAAAATCGAACAAACCAAAAACAAAAGCATAAGAATCTGTATAGATTTTTTAAAAAGCACCCTCATCGTGGTCATGGAAGTAGAAACAGTAGAACCAGCATTATCGTTAAGAAGAAACTGCCTTACAGATAAATTGCTCTTAAAATTAATTTCTAAAAACAGAAATCTAGTAACGAGTATCCACACACACAATACTAAACCTAGCCCACACTTATTGGAAAGCTAAAAAGAGCTCATTGTTAGTAACAAGTTATTGCTGGATAACCGACATCAAAGATACCATTCAATCATCAGGCACACCTCCTTATTTTGAACTTCAGGAAAATTTTTACAATTACTCTCCAAAAATTGTAATACAAACTTCTGATACTAAAAATCCTGTGCTACTTAAAAAAATATTTTTAGAGAACTCGGCAATTTGGTCAATCTGCGAACATATTTATACAGATGGCTCTGTTCTGGATAACCGGATAGGTTGTGCATTTTACCACAAAAATAAAAACATCTCCCAAAAATTTAGATTACGAAACGAGGTGTCTATATATTCTGCAGAACTCTGGGCTATCTGGAAATCACTAAAGTATTGTCTCGAATTTAATGAAAATCATAATTTTGTAATATTTACAGAGAGTAAAAGTTGTTTGGAAACTCTACTAAATAGTCGATATAAAGTTCCTGACAATTATTGAATAACAAGTATATTAAATACTTACAGGGTGGCTGATTAGTGCGAGAAAGTCCAATATCTCCGTTGTTCTTTAAAATATCGAAATTTATTAAATGCAAAGGTTCTAGGATAAACAAGAGCGCAAATTTTAAAAATATTTTTGGATATACAGGATGCGCCAAAAAAGTGGGGTTTAGCAAAAATGTATTTTTTCAAATGGAACACCCTATATGTTATATTATTTTTGGATTCTACATAAAATTATAGTAATTTTTTAATAAGTGCATTATAGGTCTAAACTTAATAGTTTCCGAGTTATCGACTTTTCCAAAATGACATTTTTGAACTTTGACAGCTTCTAGTTTTCTAACGGTACTTCTTAGAGCAAAACGGCTTACATGTCCCTATCTTACTTTTTAATTGTCTTCAAAAAAATATCAATTTCCGGTTAAACCGGATGTAACTCGAAAGTCGGAAATATACTACTTCCGGTTTAACCGGAAATTAATATTTTTGGGAAGACAATTAAAAAGTAAGATAGGGACATGTAAGCCGTTTTGCTCTAAGAAGTACCGTTAGAAAATTAGAAGCTGTCAAAATTCAAAAATATCATTTTGGAAAAGTCGATAACTCTAAAACTATTAAGTTTAGAACTACAATGCACTTATTGAAAAACAACTGTAATTTTATGTAGCATCCAAAAATAATATAACATATAGGGTGTTCCTTTTGAAAAAATACATCTTTGCTAAACCCCACTTTTTTGGGGCATCCTGTATATTCAAAAATATTTTTAAAATGTGCGCTTTTGTTTATCCTAGAACCTTTGTATTTAATAAATTTCGATATTTTTAAGAACAACGGAGATATTGGACTTCCTCGCACTAATCAGCCACCCTGTATATAAACTTAAAAAATCCCAACAAAAACGTAATATTTGTTTGGATAAAATCCCATATTGGTATAGCTGGTAACGAAATTGTTGACAATCTAGCTAAAGAGGCAACAAAAATATCAACTTATGCAAACAATTTTTTAATTCCATAACTGATATCTATAGTATAGCTAAAAAGCGACTAATCGATAATGGGCAGGAGCAATATAATTTAGAAAATAAAGGTTGGGGCTATAAAAACATATATTCGAAATTACGTAAAAAAACATGGTTCCAAACAGAATCGAATAAAAATTTTATAAGGATAATATGTAGGATTAGAAGCCATGACGCGCTCTACCCCAAACATAAGAAAAATATTGGGTTGCAGAACAATGTAAATTATTGTGATTGCGGTAAAGTTGGTGATCTAGATCATTATATATTAGGATGTCCTAGTTATAATATAGTAAACACAAATAGATTATATAACGAACTTGTAAATTTAATAGAAACTCCTTTTAATATTGACTTGATTATTTGTACAGAAAACATGGACGCATATCGTAAGTTATTTAAATTTATATTACTTTTGAATCTTAAATAATAAAAAGTTTAAGGAAAAACATATTAATTTAATAAAAATATAAAAAAAAAAAATAAAAGAGAAAAAAAAACCTTAAGTAAGTATAACAATATAAACTATAGAAAAAACACTAGATTAATAGTTACTTGTGTTGTAAAAATCCAAAATTTCAGCAAATTTTAAACGATCGAAAAAAATAAATAAATAAATAATAAAAAGAAAAAAAAAACAAACAGGGAGAGATGCTGGCCATTTGGTGTAAACCAGAGCCATAAAACATAATTAAAATAAAAACTAATAGTTTTTTCAATTGAATAATGAGAAAGTTCAATTGTACCTTAGCATGTCGATCACTGGGACCTTACTGCTTAAATATTCAATGTTATAGTCTGAGATCAATTTAAAAATAATTTAAATATACACTACCTGCAATGTTATTTAGAAACGCTAGATCATTCGGTTGATCATACGAAGAATAACCATACCGCTGTTGTTCTTCATAATCCGCCAGTTCTTTTTGGCGCCGATCTATAGCTGCCAAGGCGCTTCGCAGATCACTTTGACCCAGGATTACATCTCCAAGGTAAACCATGGTGATAAGGAAAAAAATGGCGCGGAATACCGCCATTTTGATTGAGGACGGCTTGAAACTTCCCTAAAAAGCGATTTTATTATTCCAACAATGCATAGGGGCGATACACCAGGCGCCTAAGCGGGCCTATGAACCAAAAATATAAAAATACATACACCATCATGTTTCCACTAAATGAAATGAATGAATCAAACTTGCTAATATAGAAAATAATGCACTGGCCCAGTATGCCCCAATCAAAATGTGAAAATGCAAAATGTATATACAGTGTGTCCCGGATGGGGTACCGCACTCGAGTAAAATTTTGCTTATCTGTGGAAAGTAATAATCAGTGATCAAAGCTTTCAGCAAAGTCACGAAAAGTATACAAAGTGTTTAAAATTTTTAAAAATATTAAATTAATCGTAAAGTATTTTTATGTTTTAAAAAAAATGTAGTTCGAATTAAACAGCATAGCCTAAGTAGCAAATTTATTCAAAAAACTTAAGAATAATTTGTAAACAAGAGTAGAAAATTTTTGATTATCGATTTTGTGTTACTCAAAAATGTATTCATTTTGTCAACTCGAAGATCATTATGTAAATCAATTCAATATGATCATGCTACTAGGGGTTTAAAAATATTAGGAAGGCAAAAAACAGTACAATCATCATGATGCTGCGACCCTAGCAGGTAGTTCTCAGTCAGTAAAAGAACCTTCAAATTTATCCTTAAGGAGAAGAGCAGATATTTTATAAAATAAAGGTAATAAAAAATTTTAAAATCGATACGGTCATGGTCATCGTCATTTGGAATTTTTGCTTGGTAATGGGAGAAAAATGTTTAGAAAATATATTATTAGAAGAACATTTCATTTTCCGACGAGGCAACTTTTACGACCGATGGGATTGTGTTTTTACAGAATTGCAGATATTAAACATAGGAAAATCAGAATTTTATTATAATGATTATCACTCATAGCCAAAAGTTAAGAAGGTAAATATGTATGTTATGTTAAATGTGTATTATTCAATAATTGGATCTTATTTTAAATCAAATTTTGTATCTGGAAATTTTAAACAATTTTGTTTGGGCTAGTTTAGTTCTAGTTATAGTATGAAAGTTTAGAGTTTAGAGGAAAACTTATTGTTTAACAAAACGGTTCTGTACACGATGCATTAGGAATTTCCACCTTGTTCTGAACCAATTATCTTGGCAGGCTCGATCCCCTGATCTCACACTAATAAATTATTTTCTATAGGGTCGATTAACGGAGATGTGGCTTAAATCGACATCTCGTGGCACTCGAATGCATCAACTGGCCTAAACTGATAGGAACTTGTAACAGTTTCGAAGTCAGAGTAGAAACCCGCAAAAACCACTGGTCACAGTTGCAGAAGTCAACGCTCATCTCATCGGCTATGAACCGAAAACTATTATTAAACCTACCTTACTGCTTTTCATTTAGAATTATTATAAATTATTTTAAATTATATTTTTCTTCAAAATTTTATATTTACAATGATTGTAATTATAATTAATAATATTTGTAATATAAAGTAATATCATTTTTTTACAAAAAATTACAATGAAGACTGTTTTCTTCGTGAGACTTCATAACAGAATACATTTTTCTAATTTTTAATTTATGGTGACCGCCTCATAATGTTTTCTGTAGATCAAGACTGTCATTGAAACCGTTGTCGCCTTAAGTAACCCCATAGAAATCAACAGTTTAAGAAACGCAAATATTTTATATTTCTAGAAGGTTTGTCTATTTCTTTTCGTCAGACCCATCCTCAGATGTGTTTTGCCATATCACGGCTCATTAGTGAGGCCAGGGCCTGACGAAAAGGAAAATCCCTAAGAGTGCTCTTCCCCGTAGTACGCGTCTGGGGATTGGATAAATACTTAAAGAAAATAGAACAAATAAAAATTCATTCTAGGATTTTTTAAAATCAAGAATTGATATGTAAATTAAAACAACTTCTTTTTTCAGGAAAATTTAAACATAAGATTACTTTATTGAAGATTAATAATTCAGTATTTGTAAAGTTTTGAACACCCTGTATACTCTATCGTGACTTTAATCATTTCCGAAGATACGTTAAACTTTCTATTACGAGTAATTTTTTAACCAAAAAGTTAAAGATAAGAAAGTTGACTATTTTTCCGAATTACGTTCTGATAAGAAATTTCAAGAAATACTGTTATCGGCCCGAGAATTAGCAAAAACTTTGGGAATTGATGCTACATTTCCTAAGTGTAGGTAACGGAAAACAAAAAGATCGTTTGAACTTACAAGTAGTTATAAAAACTCATTTTTATATTGCATTACTGTTTGAAGGGCTTGAAAAATATAATAAAATATTTCGATTGTTATATAAAGTTTTTCAAGGACCTATAAATGCAGAAGATTCAATAAATAGAGTTAATTAATTTCTCAAATTAATATTTAAAACTTCTTTAGTTTAGAGCCTTACGAGCAAAATTATTATTATCATTAAAGTGTGCCTTGCATCTAAAGTCGTACTGCTTAGCGGTAGAGCTTAATATCTGATCTTCAAGCAAACAGTTATTCCGTTATCTTTAACATTCGTTACAAGTAATTTGATTTATCGCTAATTTATTCAATTTCTTGAATAATTCACGCAATGGGTTTCACGGAACAGCTAAAAAAATGCATGGTTGAAGCGTATTTTTAAAACAGAGTTAGAGTAAATGGTGAGTGGCAATACAATCACCGTTTATGCATAGACGATTTTCGCGAAAATTTTCCTAAAGTTGCTTTTACTGCTGGGGATTTCTATCATTGCCTGAGAAGAACCGTGGCTCTGTTTAGGGAAACAGGTTCCATACAACATAAAAAAGGAGCTGGAAGACTAGCTGTAAGAACAGAAGAACTTGTTGCAAACGTTCGTAAAATAATGCAAAATACGCCAGCAAAATGTGTAAGACGCCTGTCTCAAGAAGTGGGTAGATCTTGTGGAACATACAGGACTATTTTTATAAAGCAGTTAAATGTGTTTCCTTATGAAATGCAAATATTCCAAGAATACGAGCTGCAGATTTTGAAAAACGCAGGAATTACTGTCAGTGGTTTACTTAAAGTTTATTGGAAAAGAAATGATTTATTAGACCTGAAATTTTTTTCTTAAGAAGCCTGGTTTCACCTCACCGGTTATGTGAATTCTCAGAATACACGCATGTGGAGTAGCGAAAATCCCCATTTTTTCCAGCATTTCCATATTGCACCCTCAGAAAATTGGTGTCTGGTTGGCTGTTTCCCGAAGAAGAATTGTTGGTCCTATTTTTCTCCATGACACAGTTACAGCACAGCGGTATAGGGACAAAATTTTGAATCCATTTGTGGAGCAATTGACGATGAACTACGTTCAACAGGACGATGTAACAGTCCATACATCCGCCGAAACTATTAACTACTTACGAAATTTTTTCGACCACAGACTGATTACTTTTCGAACAGATATTGAATCCCCACCCAGATCATCTTGTTTGACGATTATGGATTACTTCATTTTCCTCATTTGAAGAACAATATTTTTAAAACACCAGTTGAAAATATAGAAGAGTAACAATAGAGGATTATCCAAGAATATAGTAACATTTCTCCGGAGATGCTGGTCAACGCTTTCGAAAATATAAAGAGACGTGCGAATTTATGCTTGGAGCATGGCGGTGGCCAATTTCAGCAATTTGTATTATTTTTATTTTCCTTTCTCTATATTCTTACTATGTTAATTTTGTAAAGATCAAAAATAATTTGTATGTATTTGTGTACTTATTCTAATATTCATCAGTTTGACATATCATGTCATAGTATGAATTTGACACAATTTTAACCTAGATTTGGTTAGATATAATATCGTCCCTTTAATTGTAATCTAAACCAAGTCCTACTTCTTTCAGTTCAAGTCCTCTTGGATGAAAATAATGTTCGCTCGCGCGGTACATTTCCTAATATTTTCATAGTCGAATTTTATTAACACTTTCTATATCTGTTGCTAGCGGAAAACAGTCGCACAACAAATGACAAACAATTAAACATTATTTAAGAGCAAATATGAACCAGGATAATCCAATAAAATTTGTCTACTTTTTTTAATCGAATTAGAAATTTTTTTGTGTGGAACTTCATTTTATTTGTATTTTTAGTACTTAGTTAGTTTTTTTACTCAGTATTGAGTGTTTTAAATAAGTTTTAAGAAATCCTTACTCTTTACGGAGCGGCCAAAAAGTTTTACACAGAGGCCGCCAAAGTATCAGGTGGACCCCTCTTACCATGGTTGTCAGTGAACGGCCATTAAATTCCTTGAGCATAATTAATGGTTTTAATATATACCTATTCATCTACCGTACATAATAAAATCAATAAATCAGTAAACAGCGTTGCTCTCGGCAGTAAACCTGTTGAATATTTCATTATTAAACTAGGAACACTACCTTAGATAAACTTTGTGCATATTGCGCGTTTTTCATTTTATAATTTTCCAAAATAATTAAATTTGAATTGAACACTAACTAATAAGAAAAACTAATTTTTTTTGTCAAAGGCGTTGGCTAATTTGATTCTACAAATTCCCTCATTCATAAAAAAAACACCTTAAAAGCACATGCAATATAATTTCCAAGTACTATTTACTGATGAGATTTGTAACTAAAAGTTTATGCTATAAAATAATTAGAAAAACAAACTTACCCTCTTAGAGTTTCACGAAATTGTGAATGAACGAAGGTGTTACTAGGGTCTGAAAATTTTAAACCCAAAATAGATCAGTTCTTGCAGAGCGCATGCGTTAGTCCTTTTATCCTGCTAGTGTGGTCGATAAATTCCAGACTTAATAAGGAAAAAAGGGATGAAATATATGCTTAAGGTTTTTCGCTTGAATTGAAACTACATTCAGATTAGCCTTAACATGTTTTAACAGTGTAATTTTAATTGTAAGTTCCTGTAATTTCGAACGAATCTTGAAAAGAGCAAGGGCACTTGGGTTAAATTTATTGTGCAAAGTATTGATTTTCACGACCTACACACAACAGATAACTAATGATAATTTAGCAAAGGTCACTGCTGAATTAAATGCATTTATGAGGTGTTCTTATTATCTTAACTTGCACGTACCTACAGATTAAATTTTCTTCATAACATTACTTTACTCAAATAACAAACTTCAAAACTTATTTTGTGCATCCTTAAGGTTTAGAGGTAATATCGATGATGATTACATTCGTTGGTGCCAGCCGCAACGTGGCCAAAATTGACGTCTAATAAATTAAATCAAGTGGTATTCTGCCATGAGTCTATTTAGATTTGAACACTTATTTTTTTAGAAAAAAATTACCGCTTTGGTTTTGCAGCAATAAATTATCCTTGGTGACTGTCACTACTGTTCACTTCTAAAGATATGTATCAGCAGCCCATGTTTGAGCATCTATAATCCAGAGCAAAAGATGAAACAAGTGTGCTGTCGTCGGTCAGTAATGGATTTGTAGTTACTCTAGAAGATCGGTAATGTACAGGGACATTTTTTTAAGTGTCTCACCCGACTGGTGATTTTCCTGCTAATTATAATAAAAAGCAAATTACATATTTCTCAATGATTTTCGACAATTAATGTCAAAAAATATATATAAGTTCACAAATTTGACAGATACGACGCCATTTTGAATCGTTTTTAATAGCAACCCTCATAAATAACCACACGAGTGAATTACATTTCGCGGTCCTATTTCAAAAACCTATAGTTGTTGATTTTTATTTTTAGCCGTTTCCCACATACGGGGATTCCTAAATTGCCTTCATCGACTGTCTCAGTTAAGTATGAGGTTTTCAGTTTAAAAGGTCTTTTTATTAAAGGGGTGAGACACTTAAAAGACAAAATCGATGAAGGCAATTTAGGAACCCCGTATTTCCGAAACGGCTAAAATCAATATTAACAACTATATGTTTTTTAAATCGGATCGCCAAATTCAATTCACTCGTGTGGTTATTTATGAAGGTTGCTATTTAATAGAATTCAAAATGGCTTCGTATCTGTCACTTTTTGACATCTGTCGGATTTTATTATAGCGTCAATAGCTTCGTCACGGAAAATTATGTTACTGTGAAAAAAATTGGGATTTTCAGCTTAAAGGGTATATTTATTACAGTGGTGAGACACTTAGAAGACAAAATCTATAAAAGCAATTTAGGAACGGCTGAAAATAAATATCAACAACTATAGGTTCTTGAAATCGAACCGCCAAATGCAATTCACTCGTGCGGTTATTTATGAGGGTTGTCATTTTAAAAAATTCAAAATGGCGTCGTATCAGTCAAATTTGTGAACCTATATTTTTTTGACATTAAATTTAGCTTTCTTGTCGAAGATCATTGAGAAACATCTAATTTGTTTTTTTATTATAGTCAGTATGAAAATCGCCAATCGGGTGAAACACTTAAAAAAAATGTCCCTGTATAGTAGACAGAGAGTGTGTTTAGTTAATCTTTGAGAGGTTTGCATAATTTACCTTTTTAACGTTTCTCCTATAGGTTGGTATCAGGTGACATTGAACTGACCGTTCACGAATTTACAACGAAATTAAAACAACAATGAACTTTAAAACATTGATGGAGTTGAATAAGTAAGACATTTTAAATGAAAAACAAAAATTGGTATTTAATCCAGAACACCGTAAATATTTACAGATATTTGGATTGTGGATATAATTCTAAACATGAACTTTCGTAAAGTCAACACTATTGGTAACATTGTTGTTATTAGAGTTAGGAACTTGGTTAAATTAGCAAAGTAGTGTATTTTTATACTGATAAAGATGCCCATATTTAAAAAACTATTAAAGATGGTGATATTAACAAAAATGTTATATTAGCTTTAACCATTAAGTGGATCGTGTGATTAAAACAAGAATTGTTATTTACTACTTTGTTCTATAACTAATAGGTAGTAACAAAATTGTTTGGATTTGGATTTTAATTAACTTAACCAAACTAATCTTATACGGCTAGGTACTTACTAAGCCCTGTTTTATGCCAATTATCATATACCATGGTCAGCTATAAGAAGTATATGTGTATATTGTATACACTGATTTGTCATGATTTATCTGTCATTTCGAAATTTTTTTTTGAATTTGGTTTAAAGAAATTGGTGTTAAAATATTGAAAAAGGCGGTATGGTAAAAACATAGATATTACCCCAACAGAATAATAATTTTTAAAGATCAAACAAACTGATCTTAAGTGAAGTTCGATCTTAATTATATGAGGTCGTTTGATCTTTTAATTATATTACGCCTCGTCTCCCACAGAATTATAGTGTTCCTATATTAAAAAATAACCTGTAGAAAGTATAAATACATCCACTGCAAAACTTTCTGGGGCTCTCAACCATTATACGAATCGTTTACATTTTATGCTTATTCTTGATGCAAAGAGATCGGTCTCTAGGTTATTAAAAATCTGAACAATTTTTACAAAAGCATCGGTATTAAACTTCCATTTAGTCTCAATTCCTAACTTCCTTGCCTCCTTTTCTGACTTTATATTGTCTTTTGATTTTATATAGAGGCATATATGAAAATGTTTCTCGTTTCGCACGATTGCCAAATCTCTCTGGATAAATAAAGCAATTTAGGATATCGTACTGATCCTATGCGATTAATACATGCTATCCCCCTCGTATTGTCTATTCTACATAAAATATTACAGTTTAATAGTTTGGATGCGAAAAATTTGAGAGCAAAAAAGGCGGCAAGGAGTTCCAGGTAATGATACCTTTCCTCGATTCCCTAGACCATGTGACTTTTTCCCCTGAGAAAAAATTCCCCATCCCATTGTTGAAGCATCTGAAAATATTTTTAATTTATATTTCTTTGAAGGCAAATTATTACAGGAATCTTTGTCTTTAACCCACCAGATCAAATCCTGTGACGTCTTGAGAGGAATACTTATGATAGCGCTGTTTTAATCATTTAATTTCATAAGACCCTGAATCTCAAGTCTTTCCAGATTTTTGCAACGTTTGCCAAAAATAAAACATTTGACATTAAACTATTTGAGGAGAGGCAACGTTTGCCAAAAGACAACGTTTGTCATAAAACTGTTCGAAAAGAGACACTGTTTACCAAAAGACAACACTTGTCAACGGTTCGAAGAGGGAAGTTTACGAAAAGACAACGACTGTCATTAATTACCATCGGCTTGTATAGATATCCACTTATTAGCAGGGTCTGGAGCTACAACAGTCCGCTTTCTTTTAAACCTTTCTTGTAAAACTTTGACTTCTTATCTATCATTAAACAATTTGTTTGTAATGCGAAATGGCCGTTTGTATTTCGCATGAAGTTATAATTAAGAAATGCATTTTTTCTTATCTGTCTGGGAAATGGCGCCCAAAGTTCTAGCGTCCAGAGTTGTATCATAGATGTCAACTATACTTCTAAGAAGGTTTTCAGCGGAAGGTAAGCTGTGCAAAATAAATCGATCGTCATGTTTAATCATCATTACATGCTCTTGGTTAATAAAATGTCGACCTTTCAATAACTCATATTTTTAATATTTGTCCGTAAAAATTCGCACTCACTATTGATGACACCCCTTGTACACTAACAGTTCTAAACATGAGTAACATAAGCGAGAAGGTCTCCTGTTGATCTAGACTTACGAAGTCCATACTGGCGGTCACTAATAATGTTGAAGCCTTCCAGGTACTTTAATAATTTTTCGTTGATAGCCTTCTCCATAACTTTTGATATAACCGAAAGCAATGCGACTGCACGATATTTGCTTGGCAAGGTCTTCTTTCCTTTTTTGAGTATGGGCTGGACTTCCTTTTTTGTAAGATAAGTTAAAAAGCCTACAAAATACTGGTGTCAATTCATCAGCGCATGTCTTAAATACGATCACTGAAATTTCGTCAGGACCAGAAGCTTTTTTGTGTTAATACTCAAGATTCGTTTAACATGTCGGTGCCGAAAAACAATCTCGGGCATTCTCGATTCTACAGGGGGAATGTTTGGTGGAGTTTTTGATACTAATAATAAAAGCCGTATCTGTGCCCATGTCAGTGAACAGGGACATTATTTTAAGAGTCTCACCCAATTGGCGATTTTCCTGCTGAGTATAATAAAAAAACAAATCACATATTTCTCAATGATGTTCGATAAGGAAGCCGAATTTAATGTCAAAGAATACATAGATTCACAAATTTGACAGATGCGACGCCATTTTGAATTTACTTAAATAGCAACCCTCATAAATAACCACGCGAGTAAATTGCATTTGGCGATTCGATGGCAAAAACCAATAGTTACAAATCTATAGATATTTTGGATATATTTTATATGAACCGGCAATTTATTAAACACATCCGAAGCTTGAGAGATTGGATTTCGAAGACCTTTATTAGTATGTATATTATCTAAAAATAAATATTATCACAGAACCTAGTGTTATGTACATGAATATCATTGTGAAATACAATTTCTACATTTGATTTTTGTTTTTTATTCATTATTCTATAAATTAATTTACATTGTTCAAATTTTAGCAACCGTCCTATATCACCGACACCCAATTCCCCGTAAAGTTGCGCAGTACCGAAATAGAGTTTTTAATACTTTATTTTGTAGAATTTGCAAATTATTCAAATCTCCAACCCCACACGTCCCCCACACCGGAATTGGGTATCTAAAATGAGACAGGCAGTAAGCATTGTAAATACTCATTTTTGTTCTATTATTAATATAATTCCTAATTGCATAAAGAGCGCCTATCATCATAGGTATTACCTTATTATATATATAGTTCACATGCTCTTTCCAACTGAGATTATTGTCAATGACTAAGCCTAAATAATTTATTGTATCTACCTGTTCAATATTTATAGTATTAATTTTAATTTGTGGATTTTGCACTATTTTGTTTTTTTGTTTGAATATAACATATTTTGTCTTTTCTAGGTTTATCTTAAGCCTATTATGCATTAGCCAACTCACGTATACCCTTAGATCTCTATTTACAATTATTTCCAACTGGTCTATGTTGTCTGCACTATAAATTAGGACAGTATCATCTGCAAAAGTGTAATATACGGCCTCAAGGCAGAAGTGGTCCCAACACCGAGCCCTGAGGCACTCCTGAGTTATTTACTTCAATATCACTATCATTGTCATCTAATCGTATATACTGTTTTCGATCTCTCAAGTATGACTTAAGTAAGTTAAAAATGACTCCCCGAAATCCCATATTCCCCAATTTACTCAAGAGTATCTCAGTACTCACAACATCAAATGCTTTTCTAAGGTCCAGAAACACAGCGATAACTATCTCCCTATTGTCTAAATGAGTTGATATATTATTTACTAGGTCTATTGTTGCACTCAGGGTAGAACTATTTTTTATAAATCCATATTGAAACATATCTGTAACAATATATTGGTCAAGAAAACTTGGCATTCTTTTTTTATAACCTTTTCAACTATTTTGGAAAATACACTAATTACACTGATTTGTCTGTAGTTGTTTATAGGTATTGTTTTTACTACCTGTTTTGTGAATAGGGCTTATTCTAGATATTTTCAGTTCGTCAGGGAAGTTACCGGTCGTAAGTATACTATTTATTAATTTTACCAGTATGGGAGTCAATATATCGGCCAGGTTAATGGCATCCCGCACAGTAACCTCATCATGCCCTGGGGCAGAATTTTTTTTTAGCTCTGAGATAACTTCCCTGATTTCCTGTTCCTCTGTTGGTTGTATATACATAGTTTGCCCATAGCCAATTTCATTGAAGAATACGTAACCTTGTTTTTCTATGCCTGCGGCCTGGATGTCATTATTTATATCTTGTATGATATTTTTACCAACTGTGGCGAAATACCTATTTAACTGATTTACAGTAACTTTCAATTTTTGTTTTAGATTCTTTGGTACTTGTTTTCATGCACTCATTTATAAAACCCCACTGTTTTCTAGTGTCACTACCGGTCTCCTCCCATTTGTTTCTATAATAGTTGTTTTTTAAGGTTTTAGTTTTATTAGATATTTTATTTTTTAAAATTTTAAACTCATCATTGTTTTTTGGTTATTATTTTTGCGAAATTTTTTGTAAAGTTTGTCGCGCTCTCTCATAAGTTGTAATAGTTCATTTGTAATCCATCTATTTCCCTCTTTACATTTTATGGTTCGTATATACTTACACTGGCTCTTACATTATGTTTGTATAATCTGTATAAGCTGCTGAAATGACTCGACATTTATTCCATCAGTTTTGGCCTGAAACATTTCTATGAATTTCTTGTGGTTTATTCCTTCTACATCATATGTCGTCTTTGGTTTATATATTATTAGCTGGTGTGTTATCAATATCTCGAGGTGTCTATGGTCTGAGAGAGGATTTTCTTCCACAATAATAGCACAGTCTTTGCTGTTTCCCTGACTCACAAGAACGTGATCAATAAGGCTCTCCGAGTCCTCAGTCACTCTAGTTGCCTCTTCTCTGTTTATATTGTTCTTTATTACAAAGTTGTTAAGGTAGATTACATTTTTATAGCTCCGAATAAGGTTTCTATCTTCTGCTATTAGATTTATATTTATATCTCCCACAATTATATGGTTTTTGGGATACTGGGTCATGATAATTTCTAGTTTTTGCAAGAATTGTTGACCGTGAGCAAGCGATCTACGATATAGCCAAATCCGACAGATCCGAAGTTTTTTTTAATTTTAGTATTTGGAGGTTAAAAAAAAACATTGATACCATATGGAATCCGTAGGCGTTGGGGAACATTTTCATTTAAATTCTCAGAAAAACACACACTTTTATTCTAATCCAAAATATATAAATACTAGACTTATTTGGTGTGATAGGAAGCAAAGCAATTGATACATAAACCAACGTCACATTGTCCTTCCAAAAGATATGCATCCTACCCCAGCACATCTTCGTCTGTTACACGAAACCACAAAATGGTCAATTCTATCAAATCTTATATCTTAAAGTACATTTTTTGTGGGACTGATTCGTCCAGGAACCTTGGCAGATGTTTTATATTTTGAAAGATACACCTGCGCTATCTCTCTTCTGAAATTCAATCCTGATATTTTGTGATTTTTACAGCTTAGATACCAGGCATTATGCAGTGCTACGTCAATAAGCCACGTAAAAATAGGCCAGTACCACTTTTTGCCACGTATTCCAATGCGATAAGCAGCAATTCCCTGATCCATAAGATCGGTTCCCCCCATGTTTTGGTTGTAAGCAGGAACCATCACATGTTTCTTTTCTTTTTGATAGTACCTTTTTACCGTTCCCTCTGGCTGAACACCGGTACTTGTGGATGCTATAGATACAACAGAATTGTCCATCCACCTTACTAAGAGAACACCATTATTTCTTTCAATGATATGCTCGTAATCTCCACGCTTCTTTTTCCTAAACTCTAGTTTTCCGGCCATCGGACAAGTTCTTGGTACCTATTGGATTTTCGCGAATTGTGTCAATAATTGACCCATAGCCCAAATTTCGAAGATAAGCTAACAAATTAATACCGGTAAATGGGTTATCAATGTAAATAACATAGGGCAAATTTGGTTCTGGTAATTCTTTTAGCATCAATATCATCGGTGCTGCACATTTCCCAACTAACTTGCTAATTTCCGTCTGTTCTCGAGGATCATTGCCTTGGTACATATCAAAATCAACTAGATATCCATCTTTCAAGTTCAGAGGCCATGCTTTGTATCCAAAGCGGATCGGTTCGCCACGAATTAATTGTTTACATCCGTGGCGTCCGTAATATTTGATCATGGATTTATCGTAGGATAAATTTTGAACTGGTTGAAAATTGGGCAAACACTTTTCTTTCAAAGCATTCATTAGTGGTCGTAATTTCCAAGCTTTGTCAGACTGGTCAATTTGGGTATTATCTGACACATGAAACACATTGAATCTTAAGAAATCTGTCTCTTCTCATGGAATCTGCTACCATTTTATTGTGGGTGTCATCTTTCATATCCTAGTACAACCGTTTCGATGGTAAATGATTGTAACCACTGAGAATAAGTATTGCGAAAAAACAACGAATTTCTGATGCGGTTATTCCAGGGTCAACATCATTTTTAAAATGAGCATAGAGTTGCGCTTGTTTAGCAAGATACTGAAAAGTGGTTTTATCACAAAATAATTCAAATAGCTCAACAGGAGACATGTCTTTGTACATAGAATAATTTGCTTCTGGAAATTGGCGAGGCGTTGGTTGAATATCACCAAGAATCCACTCTGGAACGGATTTTTCAGAAAGGCGATTTGTAATCCACTCCTGGTTTTCTGAATGAAATAAATCATTTTTCTTCGTTGTCGGCAGTATTTCTTTCACGGGCCCTTCCAAAGTCTTTGCACTTACAATTTCAGGGCTATGGTACCCACTAGATTCTCCAATTCTCTCAGTATTAAGTAATTTTATTTCAGCGGGAGCACGCAACTGACGACCTGCAATAATAAAAATGTTAAAACTGGAATCTAAAGTATGATAAATTTGTAATTGATATGTGATGGGCTACATGAAACACGTGTCAGGAAACTGAAATATATTGTGAAATATAACAAGTACTACTTTAATTTCCTCTACTATGATAAATTTGTTTTACGATTGAGGTTGTGCATCATTTCTCCTTCCTCTTTGCCCGCAGAATCCTCGTCTGTATCGACGTTAGCACCTGGGGGCTCCACAAATATTTCGTTTACATTCTGCAGCAGGTCGTTATCTTCGGACAACATATCCAAAGCTTGAGAAAGCGAAAATCCTTTTCTAAAACGTTAAATATCATAAAAAATTTTAAATTTAATGGCACGACACTATCGAGTCTTTAACGCCTACGGATACCATATGGTATCAGTGACATTTGATACGATTGTGCATTCCGATTAGGCGGCACTCCTATTTTTTATTAGCAGAGTTATTTTATCACTCATGGTCCACCAAATCATATATCACACTCTACTCTAAATAATACAGAACTTTTTTAAAAAAGTACTTACGCCCATCGAGGCTCCATAACTTCGTACAACCCAAGGTCAGCTGAGGCAAAAACTCGTAAACCACCAGAAAAGGTTACCAAAAAATGCTACCTTCAACTGTAAAGGCGCGTACAGATTAGGCGAGACGAGACCGAGACAAGCGCGAGCCGTGAGTTTTCGTTGCTCGCGGCAGCGAGCCTGTCGCGAGCCAACCGCGAGTATTTCTTGATTTATCGGAAGAACGCGCTTGCCATGAGCCACCGACGAATAATTTCAGTTTGAAGTGGGGTGCACTGTAGCTTTTGTTTTTCGATTCACTTCAGAATTATCGTAATAGCGTATGCTTGACTATGTCTTACAACGACGAAATTGCGGCGTTATTAACGCTGTGCATCGGCATTATAATTGCAGATAGTTTACGGCAAAGAAAACGAAATCCTCGTCGATGGTGGCGTACAGAGCTATACAAAAAGCGTTTGGGTGTCCAGTATACAATTCAATTAGCAATAGCTGATTTTCTTCAGTCCACATTCTCGCGGGACAAAATTTCGTCGAACCTGCCACGAGCGCGTACTAATTGATACTGCGAGTAGTGCGAGTCCCTTTGAGATCGTGGCAAAAACCGACATAAAATGGATCGCAATGATCTCCCGCCGAGAGGCTTGCAAGCCGCTTGCGAGACCCTCGCGAGGCCGTTCACATTGCACGAATTTTGTTGGCGGCAGGCTCGGCTCGCGCTTGTCTCGGTCTCGTCTCGCCTAATCTGTACGCACCTTTATAGACAGCAGACTGTCTACTAAACACAAACACGAACATTCGCGACGATTTAACTTTAACCTAAAAAACCATGCGCCTGGAGAAGGGAGGCAGTTTTGCGATAATACGGTATCCGTAGGCGCTAATGGGTTAAAATGGCAAAATGTTTTAGTAATTTCTTTAACAAATTTTATGCACTTTAGTTTATTCAAACCAACTATTGGGAAAACTAAAAAAAAGGCAGTTGGGTGCCACTAGAATGATTAAGATATCCTATTGCATGTCTAGTCGAAGCGAATGGAAAGTAAGAATTATTAATTTAACAAATAGAAATTAAAATTCGTTGTTATTTGGTTTGTGCAATTGTCTTTCACAAATTAGCGAATTGTAAACAATAAAATTAACTTAAATAAAATTTCAAAACCTTTGGGTTTACGAAATTTGCTTATAGAATATCCTACCTTTCTCTGTGGTTGTTGGTCAGGGTATAAATTTACATACAAATTTAAGTATTCTCCCTTGCATTATTTAATTACTTTTAACTCAGCGTTTCTCAACTTTTATTATTTGCGACCAAATTTTTAATCGCAATTCTCATCGTAGTAACTAATTGTTAAAATTTCACAATGAATGAAATTCGTTGTAACATGTAAATAAAACGTATTAATTATTGTCAACTACAAGTAAAATGATATAAAGAAATAACTAAGGCATCAGTATGCTCTATTGAATTTTAACAATTTTTAATATTTATGATGCCCAGTAATTCTTTATAATTTTACTGCCTTCCCGTTTTCCTCTTCGCCATATCGGTAACGTCATGTTCAAACTAATAAAAAATTAAACGTCTAGTAACATTTGACATTATCATTCAGAATTTTACAAAGAATTTTTTCTAAATACATTCTGATTTGATTATTAATTAGACAATACTTAAATTCGTGGTAGTCCGTTACAAGAGAACCTTTAAAAAGTCGCATGTAATTTTATGATAAAAAATAGGAAAGTCAATATTTGAGGGCAGCAAAATTTACATGTGATTTCCTATGGCCAGTCTGGCGGTGCATCATCGGGTATGTGCCCTTTGGCTATTTTGATTACTATTTGATTTGGAGATTAGCCTTAATTAAAAATACTGATAGACTGGCAACCAACTACAATAGGAAGTTTGCCTTTTTTGTATACATAGTTTTCCATCTGCCTATGTTAGTGCTGATATTATCTTCAGATAGCTAGAAATGGAGATTGAGCATTTCGTTATTCAAATCCAGAATTTTTTAAACTTGTTTTTAAATCAGTATTGAAGTTAATTATTAATATGAAATACATTATCCAGTACTCATACAATCTTATATACAGGGTGTTAGTGAATAAGTGCGACAAACTTCAGGGGGTGATTGATTCTACATGAAAAAATAATGATAGTTTGCTATATAACTTTTGTCCGCAAATGCTTTGATTTCCGAGATACAGGGTGTTAAAGTTTTTATTAAAAAGGTACGTTTATTTATTGCTCTGAAACCCATCGAGATATGCAAATGAAATTTGGTAAGTTTTAAGTGGTAGTTATTGCGCATTTTCTGACATGCAATTAAGAATTTTATGTTTATTATTGGCGCGCATAAGGGTAATAATCTTAATTTTTTTAAAGAAAAAAATGATACGCCACTGAGATATATCAAACTTAAAACAATTTTTGAATTCCTCATTCAATTTGTGACAAAAAATCTTTCTTGTCTTTTTTTCGTATTGGGCGCCGTTTTTATGAAAAAAAATAAAACATCTTAACGCGTATTTGTCATTTCTTTAATACATCATCTAGTAGGCTACTGTCAACATTCTGTTAAATACGAATATTTCAACAAAATGTCAAATTATTGGAGTTTCTTCATTTTTAAGCTTTTAGTTTGGTATAGCACTAATGTTAATAAGTAATTAATTTTTCTTTTATCGAAAAGAATGGAAAATTATACAAATGCGGAATTGTCAGACATGCATTTTGTCTATGGTCGAAGTAATGGAAATGGTCGGCAAGCTTGACGATTGTATGATGAGTTGTATCCAGGACGTAGAGTACCCCATCACACAATATTTGCTCGTCTGCACCAACGTTTGCGCGAAAATGGTACATTTAAGAAACAAACGGCTGACTGCGGACGCCCTCGAGAAGTACGAACTGTGCAACTAGAGGAAGCAGTTCTCGAGTTAATTGCGGAGTCACCTGAAACAAGTACTCGAAAAATTGCCAACATATTGAATGTAAGCAACTTCACTGTATTTAAAATTCTTAAAGAACAGCAATTGTATCCGTTTCACATTCAACGTGTGCAAGCTCTACTACCTAGAGACTTTTTTCCGCGCCTAGTTTTTTGCCATTGGATTCTTCATCAAATCGCTCAAATTCCTAATTTTTTAAATGGCGTTTTCTTTACTGACGAGGCTAATTTTGGACGACAGTGTATACAAAATTTCCATAACAATCACTTATGGGCTGAGGAAAATCCACATGGAATCTGTGAAGCTCATTTTCACTATCAGTTTTCAGTAAATGTATGGCTTGGGGTAATTGATGATCATTTAGTCGGTCCATATTTCCTCTCACAACGACTAACAGGCGACTCTTACCTTAATTTCCTACAGGAAGAGCTACCTGCTCTTTTAGAAGAAATCCCTCTACAGCTGAGACAACACTTCTGGTTTATGCATGATGGCGCACCAGCTCATTTTAGCATTAATGTACGTAATCACTTAGATACAGTATATCCAAATCGTTGGATAGGTAGGGGAGGTACGAAAAATTGGCCTGCTCGATCGCCGGATTTAAATTCTCTAGTTTTTTGCATTTGGGGTTTTCTTAAGTCGTTAGTTTATTCCACTCCCGTCGAAAATGTTGAAGACCTGAGGAATCGAATTATAGCCGGCTGTGAGACAATAAGAAATACACCAGAAATATTTGCCCGAATACGACAATCAATGAGGCGAAGAGTTGAATCTTATATCACGTCTGAGGGAGGTCATTTTCAACATTTGTTGTAGCTTTGCGCCTATTTATTTATTAGTGTTATTTTCTGTTATTGTTCTGGTTTAATGTTATTGTATTAGGTAGTTTTTAATAATGTATTAAAGAAATGAAAAATACGCGTTAAGATGTTTTATTTTTTTGCATAAAAACGGCGCCCAATACGAAAAAAAGGCAAGAGAGGTTTTTTGTCACAAATTGAATGAGGAATTCAAAAATTGTTTTTAGTTTGATATATCTCAGTGGCGTTTCATTTTTTTTTTCTTTAAAAAAATTGAGATTATTACCCTTATGCGCGCCAATGATAAACATAAAATTCTTAATTGCATGTCAGAAAATGCGCAATAACTACCTCTTAAAACCTACCAAATTTCATTTGCATATCTCGATGAGTTTCAGAGCAATAAATAAATCGTCACTTTTTAAAAAAAACTTTAACACACTGTATCTCGGAAATCAAAGCATTTGCATTGACAGTTATATAGCAAACTATCATTATTTTTTCATGTAGAATCACCCCCTAAAGTTTGTTGCACTTATTCACTAGCACCCTGTATAAGTGTAATATATCAGTGTGAACGTGTAATTTATTTTTTATTTTGCCAGGATACATTTTTTTAATGCGCATTTCTTTCAGTAACTTTACTAATTTCTTTATAATATTTTTTTTTTAATATGCTAACAGGTATCACGCCTTTCTAGGGGGGTTCGCCCCACAGGTTGAAAAACGCTGCTATTTGGTTGAACAAAACATTTATAGCACTTGCCTAAAAACTGCTGGAGGCTATATTTATGTTAAATTTAAGAAACACACTTATTAACGATAATGAAAATTGCGCAATAACATATTAGTATAAAAGTGACTGTGCCACTGTTGCTCTATATGTATAAACCATTCATGAAACATTATGGTTTATATTTAAAGGTCTATCAGGCGCAATTAAAAAAAAAACTAACCTAATCCGTTAGCAAAGGATTTGGGCATGTTAAAATATATTCATCTTTAACTTGGTTTATGTTTTAATTTGTAATAAGAAAATGTTTCGACATTACAAAAAGTATCAAAGCATAAAATCAATAATTTTTACAACAGTAATAACCAAGCAGCCAACAGTGAAGACGATATTAATTATAATTACAAATAAATATTAATAACAGGACGCATTTTTACCATTTAAGCGTCATGAACTTCTTAGTTAAATATTCTTATATCCACTCTTATAAATAAAAATACTAGTCGACCCTAGCTAGCTTCCTTGGTAGAAATGCAGATTGTCGCAATTGTTGAATCTGGTTTTTTTGTATATATTTTAATATTGCAGTAAATTGTGTTCTTGGTTAGCAATAAAAATACATGTTCATTTAACCTAAGGTCTATATTATCTGCTCTCGTTATAACTCGTGATAATTGTCTTCGCTCGAGAAGTTAACCCAGCAAAACTATTATTGATTATTAGCAATCTACATTGCTATTGCCAAATAATACAAAATTGTGTTAACGGTATTTGTACAACGTAGTCAATGTTCCTTGATAGAAAAGAGGACCCTCTTCTAGGATTCTCTCTAGACCAGTAATGAGTATTGCGACTGTTGTGACGACCGGCTGTGGAGAAACAGGACTCATCTGTAAATAAGATGTTTGAAATGAAATTTGGATCCTCTTCATTAATCCGAAGCATTGTCCTGCAAAATACCATGCGATTCTCAAAATCACGATCCCTCAGATTCATTACGGGCACAACCTTAAAAGCCTTAAAGTCGATCCTCTTTTATACTTCAGCAGCATATCTAAAATATAGTATAGTATTTAGTAAATATAATTCATATTTATTTGTCCATTGAATGTAGTGATATGCAAATTCGTTTCTATCTTTTCTAGCGTCGTTGTGCAAATTGGTATCATGGCGCCCAATACGCAAAATATAGAGCAATAGAAGTCGCAGTTTACTTTTTTTTCGGTCATTAGTACCTTTCAAAGCAGAAAAACATTAACGATGAGACGACGCAGCTGCCTTATTTTTTGTTGGTCGAGGCAAAGTATAAAAAGCTCACCTGTTTTGACGCTCAAGCGTGGAAATCGGCTATAAATAGCGCGATTTCGCAAGGAACGATCAGTCCGTACAGAACCATGAAGTGACAAGCACCTATTAAAATAGTTGAGCATTTGTTCCGGCTTTAAAATCTGTATAAGTCTTTTTCTTTGGACGACCATCACCAAGTAAAATTGCCAGTCGAACTTGGAACTGCCGAGCACCTGGGTATGTCAAGGCGGCATACGTGAACCCGAAGATTAAAGCAAGGCGTAGCTGAAGAAGCACCGGTGGAGGACGCCGTAGTCGAGCCCGATACTGTGAGGAAACAGTGGTTCCTAGCCGATCCGAGGCGTTCGTACCAAGGTACGAGCAGGTCCGAAATTAATCTTAAGAATAACCATACGGAACCCGGTCATCGCCGACGTTGCCAACCTTGGACTAACTGTGCCACAACTGTAGCAGCCGACGCCATCGCCGAGGAGGCGTATACAATAATTTACCACCTGGGCATAACCTGCACCAGGTCGGCAAAGACGTAAAACCCTACGGCGAACTAATTTCAAGCCGAAGAAATACGGAACCGGTCATCGCCGACGTTGCCAACCTTGGACTAACTGTGCCACAACTGTAGCAGCCGACGCCATCGCCGAGGAGGCGTATCCAATAGTATACCACCTGGGCATCACCTGCACCAGGTCGGCAAAGAAGTAAAAACCTACGGCAAACTAATTCTAAGTGGAAAAATACGGTACCCGGTCATCGCCGACGTTGCCCACCTTGGACTAACTGTGCCACAACTGTAGCAGCCGACGCCATCGCCGAGGAGGCGTATCCAATAGTTTACCACCTGGGCATAACCTGCACCAGGTCGGCAAGAGTGGAAAACCTGACGGCAAACTAATTTTAAGTAGAAGAAATACGAAAACCGGTCATCGCCGACGCTGCCAACCTTGGACTAACTGTGCCACAACTGTAGCAGCCGACGCCATCGCCGAGGAAGCGAATACAAGAGTTTACCACCTGGGCATAACCTGCACCAGGTCGGCAAAGCGTGAAAACCACGTGGCAAATACCCTAATGACCGAGAATATGGCATTATTCGACGAAACCCCTCCAGCCCGGATGGCCGAGGATGAAGATAAACACGACATGCTCTCTACCACCGAGGCCGACCCCAACCCAAGACCTGGGGCGGTCTCAAACTGCCCTGCACAGATCGCCGCCCCTGAGACAACGACTGCAGCTAGCCGCGCAACTTCCAGGGATAAGCCCCTTGAAGAAGGAAGCGAAGGCGAATTGTGCCAGGACATGGCGCCCAACTCGTTGACTTACTCTAACCAAAAGAGTAACAAAGAACCCTGTGACGACGTTAGGCCCTTTGGCTTAAACGATCGCAAATCATTTGAATACCTGCCCATGGAGTGCCCAGCTTTCAATACTAGAGCGAAGCGCCGATTATGGGAGGAGAAGTACAGTGTAGACGTGGAGATTCGTAGCGAGTCTGAAGAAGACTCGGATGATGAGTCCGAAGATACGTGAAGCGACGAACAAATACCATGTAACCAAGAAGCTTCGGTTATATTAAGAAAAATTCAAAGGAAACTGTCAAAAAATGAAATGCCACCTGAAGAACAACGGATGCCACCTACCCTGGATGAAGAACTAAGAAGGCCAAGCTATGAGGACAAGCCTAGAGGTTCGGCGCTGCCACCGTTAAGTCGGCAAGTTCCGCCAACTCAAAGGGGAGTCCGGCAGAAGCCAGATTATGAAAGAAAAATCAGAGGAATGGCATTGCCACCTCTACAGGAACAACCAACGGAGCCAGGACAGGATTGGCAAGCTATGGAAGCATTGAGATGGAAGACTATGGAGGGTTTAGCCCAGTCCATAGGGCAGCTAATTGACAAACCGAGGAGAATAATTCCAGCACCACCACCTAGATTTGCAGGAGCCGATACAGAGGACCCGGTGCTATTTTTAAGACACATGCAAGAATATTGTATGGAAAACGGAGCACCGGCATACCAATGGACGGACCTGGCGATAAGACAAATGACCGGACAAGCAGCCATCCAGATGAAGATTTATGCAGGAGGGCAGATTACTTGGAAGCAATTGCAAGAAGCAGTGCTTAGGGCTTATAACAATAGCGAATGCGTGAATCACTTGCGCGCAGAGCTATATGGCCAAGACCAAGCTAAAGGAGAAGGTGCGGAGGCATTTTTGATTCGCAAGAGACAAATTTGTCAACGGATAAATCCGAGATGGCAGGAGGAAGAAGTAGTGCCGCTGCTGCTGAGCAGGTTAAACGGTCCGTTACGAGCTGCGCTACGTACGTGGAACTGTCAAAGCACAGAAGAACTATTAAACGCTGCAATTACGGTGGAACGGGATTGGAAGAGTTCCGAGGTGTACACCGCACCCAGAGTGAGTTTTGACACTCAAAATGGCAGAGATAATGGGGAAACTAGACAGTTCCAGTACCGAAACTATCAAGGCGGTCGAAACTACTATAGACCACAGTACAATAGAGACGGTCCAGAGGAAGGAAGGAGACCTCAACAACAGGGAGGTCAGGCGCAAGCACCAAATAGGCCCCAGTACAGTAGAACGTGGGAGAGACGGGATAATCAGAATCCAAACAGACAACAGGCAAGCGTGGTCAAACCCAAGAAGTTAAAGTTTATATTCCCAGATGGGTCACCGGTAGAAATCCCTGGTACTAATAAGCATGGAGCGATGATTATGCGCGCCATGCAATATCAGATTGATCATCCTTCGCAGGGACCGGACTATAAACGTCAAGCGTTGAAGGATGGAATGTGGTACGCGTTGCATGCGGATGATGAGGACTATGACCAAGATCTCCTGCGTCAAAAGTGTGGTATTCAAGAAAGAGATGAAGGAAAAGATACGTCGGAAGAAGAAGAAGAAATAGAGGACCCAGAAAAGATGCTGTTTAACTTCCGAAATAATGACTATATTTCTTGTGTGGATGACCTGGCAGATCCGGAAAACCGACACCCGGTTCAGTCAACAAGCCAGACTATTGGCAGTTTACCAATAAGAGTTCCAGCCACCATGGAAGATAGCGAGGAAACAGTTAGTGATACCACGTCAACTGATGAAGATACGCTGACAAATGAGGAATCGCCGATGACGGAGATTCGAAGGGACCGTAGGCAGCACCGTCGAGTGAGACGGATTAGACAGCGTCATGCTTCACCCCCAACTTCAGATTCGGAGGAGGGCGTGAAATTTGATAAAAGAACGTGCATAGCGCTGTTGCAAGCAGAGAACGATGAAATTGCAGCTGACCGCTTGTTGCGACAAAAGAAGCGAGCAAGATATGAAATTTTGGAGCCACCGGACGTGATCCAGGAAGATGTAGTAATTAAAGATGAAGTGTTGGAACCACCAGACGTGGGCCAAGAGGTCGAGTTCGATGTAATCTCGCCACCTCCGGATTTTGAAGACAAAATTGAGATTAAAGAGGAAGAATTGTTCGATTCAACGGCCGCCACAACTGCAGGGTGTGATCAACCAGTTGCAGAGTTGACAGAAGCAAGGGAACCGGCGTTGACGGACCTACGATTGAAAGATGGGCAAGAAGGCCGATGTCCGAGAGAAGATTATGTAGGGTGGACGGTAGTCGCGGTAAAACGTACGCCACTACCAGAATCCAACCCAATAGCGGCTTTTGTAGAGCCACCTGTGACAGATTTGTACTTATGTCCTCCAAGTTTGGAGACCCAGTATGACCAACAAGGTGTTCCCCGGAGATATGTGCCCACCAGAGTTCCCGCACAGATCCAGCTGCATAGCCAAAACCGTGAAATCGAGGTCGCCGTACCAGCATTGAGGCAGCCAAAAGGGAAGCCACCTGAAGCCTCCAAGGAGTCCCCCAGGTCGCTAGAGAGCTACCCACAGGAGGCCTATACCAGGTCACCTGAAGGAGAGCCACCAAGTGAAGCTAGAGCTACGGAGGTTGAGAAATCGCCTCGAACTAGAGAAAAAGAGAAATCATCCCACAAGAGGAAGTGATTTTAAATATGTTTATTTTGGACTTAGTTATTAGTTTTTATTGTTGTTTTTGGACTTAGTTATTAGTTTTTATTGTTAGTTATGGACTTAGTTATTTGGTATATTTGTTGTTTTTGAAGTTAATTATTTTTAAGGATTTGATTATTTTTAGTGATTTGATATTATAAATACGGTATAATCGTACTAGATGAGTACGGTTAAATAAACATACCGTAACAAATGCTCTTCAGAGGGGGGGTGTTTTGACGCTCAAGCGT
This sequence comes from Polydrusus tereticollis, assembly GCA_963920685.1. NCBI lineage: Eukaryota > Metazoa > Arthropoda > Insecta > Coleoptera > Curculionidae > Polydrusus > Polydrusus tereticollis. The sequence continues at coordinate 62,153,395 of OY987335.1, forward strand.
GGAAATCGGCTATAAATAGCGCGATTTCGCAAGGAACGATCAGTCCGTACAGAACCATGAAGTGACAAGCACCTATTAAAATAGTTGAGCATTTGTTCCGGCTTTAAAATCTGTATAAGTCTTTTTCTTTGGACGACCATCACCAAGTAAAATTGCCAGTCGAACTTGGAACTGCCGAGCACCTGGGTATGTCAAGGCGGCATACGTGAACCCGAAGATTAAAGCAAGGCGTAGCTGAAGAAGCACCGGTGGAGGACGCCGTAGTCGAGCCCGATACTGTGAGGAAACAGTGGTTCCTAGCCGATCCGAGGCGTTCGTACCAAGGTACGAGCAGGTCCGAAATTAATCTTAAGAATAACCATACGGAACCCGGTCATCGCCGACGTTGCCAACCTTGGACTAACTGTGCCACAACTGTAGCAGCCGACGCCATCGCCGAGGAGGCGTATACAATAATTTACCACCTGGGCATAACCTGCACCAGGTCGGCAAAGACGTAAAACCCTACGGCGAACTAATTTCAAGCCGAAGAAATACGGAACCGGTCATCGCCGACGTTGCCAACCTTGGACTAACTGTGCCACAACTGTAGCAGCCGACGCCATCGCCGAGGAGGCGTATCCAATAGTATACCACCTGGGCATCACCTGCACCAGGTCGGCAAAGAAGTAAAAACCTACGGCAAACTAATTCTAAGTGGAAAAATACGGTACCCGGTCATCGCCGACGTTGCCCACCTTGGACTAACTGTGCCACAACTGTAGCAGCCGACGCCATCGCCGAGGAGGCGTATCCAATAGTTACCACCTGGGCATCACCTGCACCAGGTCGGCAAAGTAGTAAAAACTTACGGCAGACTAATTTTAAGTAGAAAAATACGGTACCCGGTCATCGCCGACGTTGCCCACCTTGGACTAACTGTGCCACAACCGTAGCAGCTGACGCCATCGCCGAGGAGGCGTATACAATAGTTTACCACCTGGGCATAACCTGCACCAGGTCGGCAAGAGTGGAAAACCTGACGGCAAACTAATTTTAAGTAGAAGAAATACGAAAACCGGTCATCGCCGACGCTGCCAACCTTGGACTAACTGTGCCACAACTGTAGCAGCCGACGCCATCGCCGAGGAAGCGAATACAAGAGTTTACCACCTGGGCATAACCTGCACCAGGTCGGCAAAGCGTGAAAACCACGTGGCAAATACCCTAATGACCGAGAATATGGCATTATTCGACGAAACCCCTCCAGCCCGGATGGCCGAGGATGAAGATAAACACGACATGCTCTCTACCACCGAGGCCGACCCCAACCCAAGACCTGGGGCGGTCTCAAACTGCCCTGCACAGATCGCCGCCCCTGAGACAACGACTGCAGCTAGCCGCGCAACTTCCAGGGATAAGCCCCTTGAAGAAGGAAGCGAAGGCGAATTGTGCCAGGACACACCGTAGGTACAATTCGCACCTTGTCATGTGGCCAAGTAAATTTTGAACTATATGTTCTATATAATAATAAGTATCAGGTATTTAGTTTTATTAGTTTAAATATTTATAGAAAAATGTCAACTAGGGCAAAAAGAAGATTCTTTCTATGGTGCCGAAAGCACCCGATATTCCCGATAAAACAGTTTTGGTAGGCATCAGTTATAATACACTACATATCCCACTGGCAACTGAAGATGGGTTTATGTTGACATCTTTAAATTATCTGGCGGAGATTGAAAAAATCCTGGATGTGGAACATCAATTATTTACCAAAATGATAAATTTGGTACCATTAAAAAGCAATTTTCAAGTGGATCCCCAGGTATTTACCGAAATGACTAACTTGGTACCATTCGAAAGCACTTTAAGAGTTATGTGCCAAGAAACATTCGCTCAATGTATTAGTACCACACAAGAGGAAAAACACGCGAAACATGATGCGAATTTATAAAGACCATGCCAAATAATAAATAATCGAGTAATAATAAATAATTCAGTATAGGCAGAAGAAGTTGAAAACATCGAAACCTCTGGTATTGGGTATACAAAAAGTAGAAATCCAAGAAAACGAACAAAAATAGACAAAAATATTAAGTAAGATGAAATAAGAAGAAAGAGAGAACAACTTATTAATAATCACCAGGTGCTTGCTACCTGCGTGTAAAGTGGATAGATATATAAAGAAGATTTGGAAGATGAGAGAAACATTTCGAATACTAGTTTTTGGAAGCTGTGTAGCAAATGTTGTTTGATAGCGAACTTAAGAAATCAGATTTTTTATGCCAAAAGGCGATGAAAAAAAACGGTATTATATACCAATCCGTTGTTAACTCTCGTGATAGACCTAGAGGTTTTCCAAAAATAAAAAAGGACGCTATTCTAAAAGATCTTGGAGACATTATGCCCGAGAATCGAAAAAACTTCTGGGTTAATTTGCCAGAAGTTGATGACTAGAATAATGAAACAATATTTAAACAAACATTTAATGTTTATTCAGTAGGATTTAGCCGCAGATCGAAGACCGCTTAGTTTTTAATGTGTTTAGTAACACTTATACGCACATGCGGCATTTTTGTTTAGTATAACCAAGTTATAAATGAAGTTTTAAGTGCCGTCACTAATTTTTTTAATTAACATGTATGGTTTTTTGACTTTTTTTAAAATATTGTAAATACGTCAAGACCATTAGAAAACTTTAAACTTAATTTTCTCTATTTGACGCTTTCTGTAGATACGGCATCTGATTTTGGGACGGCAGTATTCACACCAAAGTGGTAAGTGAAGCTGTAAGGTAGTTGTTGTTTACATATTTAATGTATGTAATGAAATTATATTTTTAAACGAACATGTTTTATTTTTATTTCTGTTATTTTTTACTATTAGCCCTGTGTGACAAAAAGGATGAGAATATACACTTTGTTTTTAGCCTTCATATTTTTGTAATTTGGATCGTCGGTGTGTGTAAGCTATAAAACTACATAGTCATATTTTCTGAATAACATACAAAAGTCCACGTTCCTCTACAAGCAATTTTTTTTATAAAAGTGTTCAAACTACCAAAGTCTATCAAGCTGTTTATTTTTATTTTATTATTTTGTTATATTTAAACAAAAAAAAAATAGAGAAATAATTAAGAAAAAAGCACTAATAATAATAATTGTGATTTATCTGATATCCCACGTAATGTGATTGAGTAGTCTTTTGTCGGATACATCTCAGAGGAATCCTACTCTTCTACTGACAGGCTGGTTACCAATGGTGTGCCTCAGGGCAGTATACTGGGTCCATTGTTATTTATAGTTTTTTTAAATGACGTTGACTCAAACAACTTTAAAAACCATTATATTTCACTTTTTGCCGATGACACCGCTGTCACGTGTGCTGGTTCAGTTGCTAAAGCTCTTAACAGGGGTTATGCAGGACTATTGCAAGGAAAATTGTTTGATTATAAACCAAGATAAGACTGAATTATTCTTATTTTTATCTTCGTGATCTAATAAAAGTTTATCGGTAAAATCAAATTTCTCGAAATTTTGATAGATTCAAAACTATCGTGGAATCATCAAGTAGATTTTGTGCTGAGAAAAGTAGCTTCGTATTGTTTTGTTGTCTGGCAACTGCGCAATAAAATTGATGTTGACCTTCTAAGATTGTATTACTTTTCAGATGTTCAATCCTGCTTGAACTACGGAGTCATGGCTTGGGGTGGCAGTTCCAGAGTAAAATAAAATATTTATTCCACAAAAAATAATTATTATAACGATTTTAAAAAACGATCTTTTTCAGGTTGTGAATTATTTCCTCAGCTTGGAATCCTAACATTTCATTTTTTGTTTATTTATAACTGAGTTATAAATTAACTCCCTAACTTATGCTAGTCTATAACATTAATATATTTGCTTAGACTCGTGAGTTGAATGAGCACTATCGCTTTAAGAAAAAAATATTGATTGTTTGGGAAACACGTTTTAATAAACTAGTGTTTTATCCCGCAGTATTCTAATTCTCGGAAAACATCAAGTCTTCTGTAACTATAAAAACGTGCTATATTCTAAACTAAATAATATTAAATTCATGTCTACTAAAACCGTTAATCGGTAGCTTTGCAATATGTTTGCGGCTTCGAGAATATGTAAATTTGGTTCTGTGATGTTTTAGCCGACAAGGGGCAATATCATTTAATGCTTCAATCTCCCAACAGACAGTAAACAAGTATGACAGCTAACCTGGGTGGACGCGACCTCTGTTGGTTGGTCAAGAGTGTCCACGTGACCACATGTGAGTGGTGGATCTCTCAGACTAAATCACTGTAGCGCCATAAATAAACCAGTGTCCTGTTAGACTTTAAAGCGAGCAGATGCTCCACATGGCTAAGACAATAATAGCACGTGTTTTAATCTGACATTTGTGTCAGGCAAAGTGATATTAATGTAAGTGATATTTTGGGGAAGCGTGCCCGGTAACGGAGGTTAGTTTAAACGTACAGTAAAAGCACCGTAAATTTAGCAGTTAAGTAGACTACATTCTTTGTGTTTGGTTAAGACGTATACGAAGTTACACCTCAGTGTTTTGCAGTTTTCGTAAATACGTGAAATATTCCGTTCTATACAGAGCATGCCTCCTAAATAACCCTTGTGATCTTCAAACGGCAATGAGGCTGTAACCAATTCAAGTTCTGATTCATTCCTTACGGTAAAAACCAATGAAATTATAACGGTATCTCCGTGCTGTAGGGTTGTTAAGATGCTGTATTCGTGTTTTACAAAGTGTAATAATATAAGGCTGGTCAACCCTGGAAGAGTAAAAAGACATAGCAAAATAAGTTGTGTTTAATTGTTCTAGCAAAAACAAAACGAACCAACCTTATACTGCGGGCGATACAGTGTCTCAGGGCCCCCGCAACCGCGTGTGCAACGCGTGCACCGCACGCGGGCGCCAAAACCCCTTATAGAGTGGCGCCCGCGTTCAAAACTGAAGGAAGGAGATTTTTTTTTATTTTTTAACAATTTCCAAGCAAGGCACCAAATAAATCGTTTTTTTCGAATATGCAATATGATGATTGATTATTTGTGATATTTTTAAATTAAATGATCTTTTAAAATGCTGTCATGCTCTACAACAAAAGCTAACTGATCAGGAAAGGAAGGAGGCTGACGTGGAAGAAAATGATTTATTTAACGAGATAAAAGCCCTAAGATTGTTTTCATTACCTGAAGCGTCAAATCCCCTTGAAATTCTACAATATATATTTGAAAACAATCTAACTTCCTCTCTCCCAAATATTAGTATTGCCTTAAGAATCCTCCTCACTTTACCTGTGTCTGTTTCTTCTGGTGAGAGATCATTCTCTAAATTAAAAATAATTAAAAATTATTTGAGGTCTACCATGTCACAAGAAAGATTATCTGGTTTGGCAATCTTAGCTATAGAGCAAGAGATACTCGATAAAATTGATTTTGATAATATTATAAAAGAATTTGTAGCAGCTAAATCTAGAAAAACACCCATTTAATTTCTGGATTGATCCTAATTAAATGTTTTATTTATTTGTTTAGGTATTGACTGATTGTTTGGTTTATTAAATTCTTAACAAAAACTGGAGAAATTTGGGCGTGGCACCCAAAAATTTTTTGCCGATTATCCAGCGGCGCTTTTCTCCACCTCCCCCCTTTAAGGGGCGCCAAAATATTTTCGGCATGCGGGCGTTGATAACCCTTGCGGGGGCACTGCAGTGTCTATGTGTGGCGAGGGCGAACCCCTACCTAAAACATTGATATTCCTCATCAGAGACTGTCGACGTGGCAAACAGTCGATAGGTTCTATGGATCAAATTGGATAACAAATTACCCTTGCAAATTAAACAGACACATTTTCTAAAAAGATTCAATATAACAGTAAATACGATTTTATTTTTTTTTCTTTTAGGCTGTTTTAGAAAATTCGACCGATTGTAAGAACCTTGAATTTATAATTTGCATTTATATATATTGTGATTATTGGATTGCTCCGTTGTGTATTTTGTATGTATTTAAATTATTTTAGCAGGAGGGTAGTCTTGACTAACTAATTGAAAAACAAGTGTAACTTCTTGGGGATTCAGTTGCATTTGGGCTTGAAAGTAAAACTCTTTTTTTACTACGCGGAGTTTTCGAAAATGTTTAGTTTCTTTGTCAAGGCTACAAACAAAGTACTGGCTTTAATATGCTTATATAATAAAAAGTATTTTTTAAAATTATTTACCTTGGGTGCAAAGTGAGTTCTATGTCACATTATTGGTAGGTTTGAGTGCAGAAAGCACCATTATTTTAATTAGAATTGCTGCAAAATTACATTTTTACTTTAGTCGGTACTTCCTTAAAAAAACACGCCGTCTTTTATACTCAAATTCTTGTTGTAGTTCTTATTAGTACCACCAGTCGCACATACGCGAACGCGGCTCTTACTCGCGTTCGCGCCTGAGCGATGTACAGCACCAACTTTAGATAGCACTTTGCCCAATTGCTAGCATTGAGCAATTTTATATCGATGAGTGGCCACCGTTCGCTGTCGCCGAAATCGCGACACAGTCCTCGATATGTATATTATTGTATATTTTAACACAGGTGGTGTTGACCGGACGAAAAAATACTTTTTATTATATATAAGCATATTAAAGCCCGTACTTTGTTCGTAGCCTTAATAAAGAAAATAAACATTTTCGAAAGCTCGGCGTAGTAAAAAAAAGTTTTAAGTAGAGGATTATTACACGTTTGTCACCCCCCACTCTTGAAGTTTTATGACCTTGATGTTGCACGACCTTGAAAGACCTGTTGTCAATGTTAATTTTTAATGGTGTGACCTTGGCCGCTAGGTATATATGTGGGTAGGAGGTGTCACATTTTAGTATTGAACAGAATATTCAGCAAGACTGTTTCAAAATAATTAGTTAAACGAACATGGAGTATGTGTGTGAAGATTGTAGTGAGGCATTTAGTCGTAGTTACAATATGTTACGACACAGAAGGGAGTTTTGCATGTTTCGATTTGTAAACACTGAGTCTGCAAAGCGACGGATAGTCGATGTGGCTACACCAACACCCTAGATGCGAACATGTGTAACTTGTAATGTAGCTGTTCCACATAATCAATTGGGTGCTCATCAAAGAACGCTCCAACATCGAAATAATTCCTGTTTGCCATTGTCACAAGGTGTTCAAATTGTGCAAACGGCTTTTAAAAAGAGGATTGCAACATATCGAGTAAGCAGTGAAAATGTCCATACTTTTTCAAGAAATTAAAGCTCAAGTGCTTAGTTTAATAAGTGAAGTAGTAGCAGTTCGTGGTGCACTAAAAATAAACATGGTTGTGGTGGGATTGTACATTCTTCCCGCACAGGATTCTTATAGTGAAAAATCTTTTAACACGTGTAATGAAATTGTTACTGTTGCAAGTGACTTGGAAGAAGTGTACCGATCATTTGTTGAGGCAATGAAGGTTCAATCAACGGAATTTCAGGAAAAGGATTCAGGTATGTTATTGGTCACTAATTAAAAGTATATTTAATTATTAAATATTTATTTTATCTTACAGGTTGGGCATTAGAAAAAATTTTGTACTTGGAGGTAAACATCAATGAATACAAACCATTTGGGGGATCATCATATATCAAGTTACCGAAATTCATTGATCTGAAGAATGCTGTTGTTAATGTTTACAATCAAGATGAGTGCTGCTTCGCTTGGGCCATCACGTCAGCATTGTTCCCTGCCAGTAACATGTGATCACAAACGACGTCATACCCCCATTACTCTAGAGTGCTAAATTTTACAGGTATGAAGTTTCCAATTAAATTGCGTGATATTTCTAAATTTGAAGAAATGAATAACATTTCAGTTAACGTACCATACACGTTACAATCGGTATTTGAACATAATAAATTAAAATATGAAGTTGTGGGTCCATTAAGATATTCTGGTAAAAAACTAGGTATACATGTAAATTTGTTGTTAGTAATCAGAGATTGTAATGTCAGAGATGATTATGATAATGATGATGCACACATTTGCGATACAAATTGTATGAAAAGTCATTACTGCTGGATAAAAGACTTATCAAGATTATGTTCTAGTCAGATATCATCAACTTGTGATAAGCTTTATTTTTGTGACGGGTGCCTTATATATTTTAAATAATCATTCGCTCTGACATTACATTAAGAAAATGATTGTAAACTTAAATACTCAGTTATACCATCAGCTAATTTAAAAGTGGATAAATTTGGGAAAAGTGTAGCGGAAAACATTTTAAAATTTGAAAATATCGAAAAACAAATGCGTGTACCATTCGTTGTATACGCAGACTTTGAATCAGTGCTTAAACCATTAGATTCAACTGAACCAAACCCCTAACATTCTTACAGTACGACAAACGTTAAATATGAGCTGTTTTCTTTTGCATACCCAATAAAATGCTCCTTTGATGATTATATTTCAAAATTTGAGTTATATCCCGAAAATGATGCAGCCCAGGTATTTGTATCCCGCATTGAGACAGATCTAAGAAATTTATACAATACGTATTTAAAAGATATTAGACCAATGAACCGTTTAACATCCGATGAAATAAAAGATTTCAATAATGCCACAGAGTGCAACATCTGTGAAGGTCCGATTAACAATAATGATAAGGTAAAGGATCATTGTCACATAACGGGAAACAAAAGACCTGGTGCTGCTCATTTGATTTGTAATTTAAATTATAAAGTACCTACATTTATTCCAATTGTATTTCATAATTTGAGTGGTTATGATGGTCACATGTTTATCAAAGAATTGTGTCGTCATGGTGATATAATTAATGTGACAGCTCAAAGCCAAAAAAAGTACATTTAATTTACTAAAAGTATTTACGTTCATAATTATGTAGATTCAAACACCATGACATAAAAAAAAATATTTAAAATTAAGATTTATTGATAGTTTCAAATTTTTATCAGCATTACTAGATACTTTGAGTAAAGGTTTAGACTTAAGCAGTTTTTATGGAAATGCGCAAGAATTATTCCGATGATAAGAAGTTTGGTTTAATGCGTGGCAAAGGTATTTTTCCATACAGTTTCATGGATTCTTTGGAAAAGATAAACTATCCAAATTTACCAACTAAAAATCAGTTTTACGATAATCTATCAGAGGAACACATTAGTGATGAAAGCTATGAAAAAGCTAGGGAAGCTTGGCGTTTATTTGATTGTAAGAATTTAGGGAAATATTCAGATTTATATTTAAAATCAGATGTGTTATTATTAACCGATGTCTTTGAACAATTTCGCGACATGTTTTTAAACATTTATAAATTAGAACCCGTGCAGAACTACACTCTTTCCAGTTTTTCATTTGATTGTATGTTGCGCATGACCAAGGTAGAGTTGGAACTACTTACTGATATTGACATGATTCACTTTTTTAAGAAAGAAATTCGCGGTGGTATAAGTCAGTGTTTGGAAAGGAAACATATTGCCAATAATATTTAATTACCGAATTATGATGCATCAAAACCTTCTTCATTCATTACTTATCTGGATGCCAGAAATTTGTATGGTCATAGTATTCATTAGACTTTTATAGTGCAGACCCAGAAGAAAATTTGGCAAGCTTGTTGAAAGTTATTCAATCATATTTTTAATTTTTTAAGTAATTTTATGTCATACCGATTTATAAACTTGTTAAAATAATTGGAAAATTCATATAATATAAACTGTAAATTTTAATATTTATCAACGTATTGGATTAGTGTTATGTAGAATTTTAAAAGAAAATGCACTACCTTAAGGATGGCAAGATACACCTCGACCTTCATAAAGCTTATTTTAAAATTTCAAGAGAACGCGCAACCTTGAAAAGTGCCTGTAGTCAAGGCATTAAGAAGAGTGGTGACAAAGGGGAAAGAACGAAGTGAAGGATGGCGAGACTCGAGGTGGGGTAAACTTATAGTGGGGGAATAGGCATAAAAGCGAGCATCTTGTGTGGAGCTCTTCAGTCTGGAACTTTTAGTGACGACAATTATTCCTGTGTGCGTAATGTGTTCAAACAATAGTGATATTTCGGATTTAATGGGTGTTTCAACCCAAGATCTTCTGGGCGTTAAAGATAATTTAAATCTTCTGACAGCAAACGCCTTTGTATACGGGCCCGCAGCGCCGGGAACGATTTGACCATAGCAGACGATGGTATGGAAGAAATTATGGATGATGCATGTGGCCAGTTGTTGGAGGACATCGAGAAGCGGCAAGCAGCTGAGAACCAAAAAGTCAATGTTCTCAGTAATGTTGTGATTAAAGAAGCCCGGCCGACACTTTCAAAATTGAAAAGATTACTCACAACAGGTGGTCCCAAAAGCAAGGGTGAATTTTATTCGTCTGTGGCAAATTTCTAAAATTCTAATGCCATCATCACCACCAGCAGCAGCAGCAGCGATTCCAAAACATTTGGCTCCGGTGGTAGTTGTCGTGGATGGTCCAATCATGAGGACACCATCGCCACCACCACTATTACCAGAGTTGCGCCGGAAAGGACGAAAAGGTCGAAAGAAAAATATAGAGCGACCAATTAGTACATCTAGTGCGTCCTCGTCATCAACGTTTGTGGCATCTCAACCGGGTTGGCTAGATGAGTTTTCTAGTAGCCAAAGGAATGTCCTAAGAGACGCCTATAATGTGCGGGGTAAACTTTTGAGACAATTAAGAGCGCAAGAAAGTGATGTGGAAATTTAGGAGGGACAGACGACGGAACTAAAAAAAATCAGATTTAGCTAGGTGTGAAGTGGGACAATTAAAAAAAAACTATTGTTATGAGACAGTTTTAGTGTTAAGTTTTGTAATATTAGATGTATATAGATTTAGGTTTAAGAGTGCGCAGCATATGGGAAAGTTTTTTATCTTTAAGTTTAGAAAATTAATTTTGTTTTAGATAGGTTCTGCATGTTCTCAAACCAAAATAACACCCATCAAATCCGGTAAAAGTCTTATGGTATACGAGGTAGGATCAAAAATTTGAAATTCCGCTAAGAGTAAAGTACCTCCATCTTTCATTTTAGAATATTTTTTTACTAAGAATTATTGTTTTAATTTGAAAGTTATACCCAAATTCCAAATTTCGCTTATTTTGGACAAAAAAATGGATGGATGGCAACCGAACAGTACGAAAATAAGATTTTCTGCAGACTTTGTTAAAGATAACCGTCGATCATAAGTCCGATAAGTTTGTTTTCATAATATTATGGCTTTTTAAAATAAAAACAATAAAAATATTAAATATTTTTGCTGCACACCGTATTTTATTTTCTGAGGGAACAAGTTAATTTCATCTAACTGATATTTTTTGATTTACTTTGACTTAAAGCATCTCCTAAATAGTTTTTTATACAATTGAAGTATGCATAGAAAGTTTCCTTTCGATTTATAAAGAAAAAAATTTAAATTGTGTGTGTGTGTGATACGTTTATTTGGCTCTGGATTTAACCAACTGGCCAGCTTAAAATTGAAATTAACAATATATTTTGAACGGATTTTATTTCTCACGCAAAATAAGGATCAATATAGGTTATTTTCATTTATCAAATACACTTTTAGGATAATCCAACTAATAGGTAATACATTCTTTAACTCAATAATAGGAAAAAAATGCTAATTAAGACTATTTACATTAACAATAATTATTATAACTTTATATTTCTACATGTCCTTCTCCATTTTCTATACATTTTATAGTTCTTTTGTTAAATTCTTTGGCTACGTTCCTTAAAAAAGCCGGATTTATTCTGCCGATACACTGTATTATAACATTTTCCAGATGGTCCAAATTTCTAAAAGGCCGATACTTATACACCTGGTTTTTTACGTAACCCCAGAGAAAGAAGTCTAGAGGAGTAATATCCGGCGATCTTGCAGGCCTGAAAACCGTCTAATCCATTTGTTGTAAAATTGTTGATTTAACCATTCCCTTTACTTGCAAGGTACTATGAATAGAAGCAGCATCTTGTTGGAAATACAGATTTTCTCTTAAGTTTAAGGGCAGATCATCGAGAAAATCGCTTCCATTCTGCAAGAAGTTTAAATATCTAGCGCCATTTAAATTTTCTCTGAAGAAATATGACCCCACTATTTGAGTATTTAATATATACCACACCAAACGTTGGTCTTAAAAGAATATTGATCTTTACATTTAATTATAAAATGGGGGTTTTGGTCAGCCCACCACCTGCAATTTTGGGAACTTACAGTGCCTTTGTGAAGGTTGCTTCGTCAGTAAATAATATACTATTTCTAAAATGTGGATCATCTTCTTTTTCGCCTTGAAACCAAAAGCAAAAGTCAATCCTTGCATCTAGATCCCTATCTTGAAGGGTATGCAGAAATTTGGGTTTATATGAATACTTGTGATTCTTAAATATTCTTCTAATGGATTTTCTGAAATACCAACTTGTTCTTCTCTTTCGGACAACGGCATTGTAGGAACTTCATTTACGGATAACAAAACATTTGAAGCGTTTTCTTCCATAGCTGCAGTTTTTCTATGGACAGTTTTATACTTATTTTCCACCGATCCACTTTGTTTAAATTTATTGACAATTCTAAATATAGTGGAATTGTGAACATTTTTATTGTTAAAAATAATTGCTGTCTCGCGATAACTGTGATAATTGTCACCATGAATTAAAACTATTGCAATTTTCTCCTGTAAAGACAACTTTTCAACTTCCATTTTTATAGCAGAACTAAGTAACTAAATGTCATTAATTTAATTTCAATGTTTGACTTGTTTTCATGGCTGCTTCGATCTTAAATAGTATAGATTATGAGAAGGAAATTAATTAGTGTTATTATTTTTAGGCTTTAAGCTTGCCCTTAGGGCATAAAAAATCAGTTTTTGAAGAAACATTATTTTAAAATTATTTAAAATGTGTACAAAAAATATTATTGATCCTTATTTTGCGTGAGAAATAAAATCCGTTCAAAATATATTTTTAATATAAAATTTTTTCTTTATAAATCAAAAGGAAACTTTCTATGCATACTTCAATGTATAAAAAGCTATTTAGGAGATGCTTTAAGTCAAAGTAAATCAAAAAATATGAGTTAGATGGAATTAACTTGTTCCCTCAGAAAATAAAATACGGTGTGCAGCAAAAATATTTAATATTTTTATGTTTTTATTTTAAAAAGCCATAATATTATGAAAACAAACTAATCGGACTTATGATCGACGGTTATCTTTAACAAAGTCTGCAGAAAATCTTATTTTCGTACTGTTCGTTTGCCATTTATTTTTTATACAGGGTTATTCAGAAAACACGATTAAATCCATTTTTTTCTCCAAAATAAGCGAAATTTGGAATTTGGGTATAATTTTCGAATTAAAACAATAATTCTTAGTAAAAAAATATTCTAAAATGAAAGATGGAGGTACTTTACTCTTAGCGGAATTTCAAATTTTTGATCCTACCTCGTATACCATAAGACTTTTACCGGATTTAATGGGTGTTATTTTGGTTTGAGAACATGCAGAACCTATCTAAAATAAAATTAATTTTCTAAACTTAAAGATAAAAAATTTTCCCATATGCTGCGCAGTTTCTGCCGGTCACTGTATATGGGCATTTAAATAAATATTATCCTAGTCAATTAAATTTTGTTTTATTTAACAGCATTTTGAATTAGTTAGGTTTATGAGAATAAAGAAAAAGTTTGAACCTTCATAGGAAGCTTAATTTGCACACCTGATATTCAAATATTGTATCTATCTTAAAGTACCAACTAACTGATTATTTGTATTATGTTATTATTGTTTTTGAAGTTGTTTCCACACCACCACCACTGAGGTAAACTTCATAGCGCGTTTTTTTAAGGTGATATCCCAGCGGAGGCCTAGTGCACGAGTCCTAAAATGAGCTAATCTGCAGCATCATCATCATCATCTTCGTTAACCCACCAACTCGATGAATCTGCCGGCCCTTGCAAATCGTCCGGCGATGGTGACGGTGCTGCCACCACAGCCCAGTCCGTCGATGAGTCGGGGAGCGGCAAAATCTCATTTATGTCCTCCTCCAGTTCATCGTCGAACTCCTCATCCTCGAACTCATCATCCTCGAACTCATCATCCTCAAGCTCATCCATATTAGCTACGTCATTATTGGCATAGACGGTTTCGTCACTAAAGATGGCCGAACCTCCACTTGGTGGTCTTTCCATTTTAAAGATAGACTGATAAGTGATGATACAAATCGGAGTGGTCACCTTTTTATTACCTAAACCACGCCTCTTTGGGTTGGGTGGTGTGGGGGCAACCACTGCTTTTAAAGCCTATTTCAATATATTTCTAATCTGTTTCTGGTATTATATGTTGATTCTAAACATTTTTTCTGTAATATGACTATTATTTCAAACTTATTAAAAATCGAACCATTTAGGCGCAGGAAAAATAATTTAATCGTAGTTTAGTTGTCTAATGCTGCCTATGGACAATGTTAAGGATAATTTTGGTGACCGCCACAAGCTGCAACACACACACACACATAGTTGTAAAGAAACACAATTTTTTCATCAAGAAATTTATTTCTGATGAAATATCGTGCCACTCACATATGTGAATGCAACTTTATAAACTAAACTACGATAAAATATTTTGTAGCCCTGAAAAGGGCTGATTGTCAGGGTTCGAAGCGGTCGTTATAGGTTGGGGTCAGTTGAGACTATGGGGACCATCTGGTTCGCCAATAGGTATGTCCCCTCGAGCAATTAACACCGATCTTGGTGCTGGTCGACGTCGAGTCCGTGTCGGCCTATCAGTCGCACGTCTACGGCTCGTCTCAGCTAGAAGAACTGCTCGTTGTTCCGGCCTCAAGATCTGTAGTAATTGCATGACAACCGCCACATCATCCTCCGATTCAGACGCTGGTTGTTGTTGTGGTCTTACCACCGGTTCAATTCTGGCCATCGGACTCCCATCGTTCTTTGTTCGCCATGCCTCCCAATAGTCCGCGATTCTCTTCTCGTACTTCGCATTCTTCATTTCTTTCTGTTTTGAAAATGATAATCTCCAAGATATGGTCGAAGACGAAATGATGAATTTAATATGGGATCCAATATATTTATAGCATATTTAGATGGTGGGAGTAACTACAAAATCATAATGTCTATACTACAATATAGCACTTTCCTCAAGAAGAATGAATTCTTGCAAAAGTACTGTGTATATGACATAAAACTAACTACGCTCAAATATTATGTGGCTCTGAAAAGAACCGTTTGGGTTGTCAGGGATACGATGCGTGGGTCAAGTCCGATGTTATTGCAATATAACTTACATTCTATTGCAAATAACGCAGGATGTTTGGTGAGAGACTGTAAACAGCCTCTCTCTACACAAAACACACCTCGAGTGGTTTTGCATCCGGTCTCCACCTTGAGGACCCATGGTGTAATGTAAGGAGATGAAGGTAATTTCTTCCACTACACCATTAAATCGTGTTGTGTAGCAATGCATACACAACACAACTTCTTGCCTCCATTGTACATAGGACTGTAAGAGGCAGAACCGTGGCCTTGACCCATGCAATATTTCGACTGCTAGATGGTGAAGATTTGGTAAAATTCTCTCATCATCGCTTGAATATCCATCCGTACTTGACGACATCTCGCTCAGAATAAAATTAATTTGAAAATGTCACCCTTAACATACAGTATTTCCCCCACTATCGCGATTTTTTTGTATATTCTTTGACATGAACCATACAAAACCACCAGTGGCGGATTTAAGGAAAAAGGCCCAGTGGGCAAAATTTCTTCAGGCGCCCTATCCCCCCATCAATAATAGAATAATAGGTATAATGCAGAAGCTAAGAAAAAAAAGTTTCAACATAAATAAGAACGCAGACACGTGAAACATTTTTTTTAATTCAAATAGAAAAATGAGTTTTTCGAAATTAGAAAAATAAAATAAAAAAAAAATTTTGACCAAACGTTTTAGCAAATTACGTTTTAAAACATTACGGAGGTATGTTACTATTTAAAGATCACAAAAATAATTTGGAGTTGATCACAAAATAATAATTTTATGTTCTTACTCGCTCGCTCGCGCTGCAGTTTTGCAGCTCTCGCTCCCTCCCCCTACCGCTCCAACCCCCTCCCTTGCCCCCCCCCCCGACCCCCTACCCCGCTCATTGCCCCCTGCCGTCGTCACCTACATCTGCCATCCGCTTATCCGCCACTGGTCCTATGTTGTGCTGAAAACGTCCCATGTAAATTGTGGGAATCGAACCCACGGCTCTGTGCACCATAGTAAGGTATTAACTCACTAGGCCACGCCAGTCATACTATATTAAATAAAATTTTTTATGCCAAACAGACATTGAAACGACGACATTGGCAACGTTATAAACGATAAAATTTTGTTTAATTATATAGATACATGTGAAATATTGTAATTTGTGCAGTTATATAGTGACAGGTGACAGACCAGCGCCACCACATGTTAAATGGAGTCATCGATCGATAAACAGCCTTGTCATGTCACACGTTTATGAGATAAATAAACAATTTCTTTAAATTATATATATATATTTTGGCGATATTGGTAGGCACAGATAAAGGTATGTGTTTCTTTTTTAATATTTTATTAGCGCCTAAATGAGTTTGAGGTTATACTTTACTATAAAATATTTACATAGAAAATCAAGCCCATATTATTATTTTTAGGCAAAAATCCCATTGGAGGCAGACCATATCTTACAAATCAATCCAGTTATCTGGATTATCGAAAAGAATAGCTTTGAAGTGTGCTGTATTCCCCAAAAGGTAGAAAGAGGAAGGAATAAAGGATTTAAATGCCTACCTTCACAAGACAACAAAAAGTTTATAAACAGAGAAAAACTACAAAAACTCAGTATGCTTTACTTAAAACAATGTATACAATTTGAAATATATATTATGTAGACTATAAAACAATGCATGAATATTTGTTTAAACAATTTCTTTTTAAAACAAATGATTTTTATCAAACTTTGATGTTGTCCCAGGGCTCCATAGTTCCACACGAACACTGTAGAATAATCTGTAAAACAATTTATTTACTTAATTAAATAAAATAAAATAAATACATCGGGAAGGTATGTACAAATACAAATAGTTTATTGGTATAGAATGAACGAAATTTTAAGCGCGGTCCAAACAGACATATTCCATATCAATTTAAAAACACTAAAAGCTGTACCTCTGGAATTCATTCTGTGAACTTCTGCTAGGTATATTACTTTATTATCTTCCTTCTTTTCTATTGTTCTTGTTTTTTTTTGTTTTATATGTTTCTATTGTGGTTATTATAGGTTATTCTATTATTGTTCTAGCTAGCTGATATGCAACTTTACATGTAATTATTATAGTGTTTGTAAAGAATTCAATAAATAAATAAATCAATGATAAAATCAGTTAATATAAAATTTTAAAAGAATAACTCCTTAGATATACAAGGCTCTCATAAATTAACAGGCATAGGACAGTCCAGCCAGCAAACAAACCGCCCTTCTCTGAAGACCAAAGACCTTGCAGCTCTTGCACTATGCCCCAACACAACGATAGCATGGGAAACACAACTCTATTCTGGTTTCACAGCAACAGTCAAGAAACCAGTAAAACAATTTATTCTTTACTTAAGTGAATACAACAAATTCATCGAGAAAGTACGAGCACATGATTTATATAAATTAAATACGTCATGTTTACCTGTTTTGTATTTTAAAAGAATAACTCCTTAGATATACAAGGCTTTCATAAATTAACAGGTATGGGACAGTCAGTATATTGTTGTTTATGAAAGCCTGTCTGCAATCCTCCATATAGGACAGTCCAGCCAGCAAACGAACCGCCCTTCTCTGAAGGCCAAAGACCTTGCAGCTCTTGCACTATGACCCAACACAATGATAGCATAGAAAACATGACTCTGGTCTGGTTTCACAGCAACAGTCTAGAAACCAGTAAAACAATTTATTTTTAACTAAGTGAATACAACAAAATCATCGAAAAGGTACGAGCACATGATTTATATAAATTAAATACGTCATGTTTACCTGTTTTGTATCTCGTTATAAGACTTCTGTGATCTGAATCAAATTTTATGGATGGAACATGATTTCAGTCTAGGGCTTTATTCTGATTCACAGCAACACTCTAGAATAACCAGTAAAACAATTTGAATAAAACAAATTCATCGAGAAGGTACGAACACTTGATTTATATAATAAATTAAATAAATACATGTTTACCTGTTTTGTATCTCGTTATAAGCTGAACTCATGTGATCTGATATGTTGTTTATGGGACATGGTTTCACTGCAGGGAGAAACACTCTACAATACTCTGTAATAAGAGTTATTCAGGCTTTACACTGGGCTTACTTAATTTTAATAAACAAACTACACAAAGCTCCACTTTTATGTATGTAATAAAAGTTATTCAGGCTTTACACTGGGCTTACTTAATTTTAATAAACAAACTACACACTGCTCCACTTTTACAAAAACAGAGTATTGATTTTCTTGACAATCAAAAATAACATAACCTTAAACACTTACCTCTATCTGTGGATGGAAATAGGTAAACAATATCGCCAAAAATATATTTATAATTTATAGAAAAAACTCGTTTCATTTTGCTATGAAATTATAATGCTTGGAAAATCGTTTTAAAAACACATAATTGTCAAATGACGGGGCTGTCTATCAATCGATTAAATATTGGCTTCATTTAACGCATGGTGGCGCTGCTATCTCACTATACACTTGGCTTAAGTCTGAAACCACATGCATCCGTAATCACGGATCCGTTGTTACCACGTGATCAGCAATGGCCAATCAAATATCTGCATGATGAGCTGTCAACCCCCTAAACATATATTTGATTGAAGAAGTAGTCCATTCTTGCAGTGGAGTTGAAATGATATGAAATAAAAAGCTCTTAGTCATCCTCCACAAATATTGTATTTAATTATCAGGTGTTAATCCCTACATGTTTCGGATGTTTAAACATCCATCATCAGGGGAAACAAAATCGAGTAAAAATATTGAAACTAGTTACCCCAAATTAATGGACATAACTTTATTGTTTAATGAAATGTAGAGGAGTTCTGATATATTAGGTGGAGTTAGGAGATAGATACATGTTTTAGGAGGAGAAAAAATTAGTTTTTTAATCAGTGGAAGATCATTAAATTAAATCAAATTATTATTATTTATTGGATGAGGCTGAAGAGATAAACTAAAGAAATATATGAAATCTAAAATATTTTTTCTTTTTTTTGGGCTTACGCCCGAGAAGATGTACTTGGACATCATCTTGTTATTAATTATTAAGTTAAATTAGGAAATATGAATTTAATAAAAGTTCTCCACACTTTAACACGTGTAGTTGATTGAGATAATTATCTCAATTTTTTCTTTTTTATAAATTTCAACCAGTTTCGCTAGCACGGTAGCTTTATCAAGAATGAATACTAACAATTACATCTAAGGTACAATGAGGTGCACTGCACGTTTTAGGTTTTACCTAATTATGTAAATAGGGTATTAAAATAAATTTAACAATGGGGATCTATTTAGGTCGGTTTGGCAATTCAACAAATGATGGGAATTTTTAAGTTTATTAATTTCAAGGGATTCCAACAGGTCTAATTTGGTTCCTTTTTTTTCTGTGTGTAATATTTTATAGCATGGGTCAAAATTATGTTTGGTTTCTATTAGATGATTCGCATAGTTGGAATTGTTTTTTGACTTTATGTAGCTTGAATAATGTTCTTTTATTCTCTTAGAAAAACTTCTCCCAGATTGACCTATATACGTTGTTGGGCAGTCCTTACAATTTAATTGGTAAACTCCTGATTTCTCATCATTTTCCAATCTAGTTTTACAATTTTTTATAAGATTACCTGTCGTATTGCTGGTTTTAAATGCAATATTTATATTGAGTTTTTTTAGGGATTTGGAGATGCTTTCGCTTGCTTGTCCGATATATGTGATTCATTTCTGATGATTAATCTAAAAGAAAACAGTGCAAGTCCATACCTACACGTTGATTCCAATGGGTGGATAAAAATTTGCGCTTAAGACACTCGAGTGCCCTGTTAAGGTGAATGATAAGACATGACTGACAGAAAAACAAAACATGTAAGTATTTTATTGTTGTTTACAACAATTCAGAATATTCGGTAAGCTTCGAGTTCGTTCCATTCCCTTTGCTGTTTTAGTTGTTATTTTCACATCGTTGATATTACAGTAACAACAAAACATTTTTTTAGGTATTGGTCCATCACCTTCATCTCCATCGAAATTGCTTTTGTTATAATGTTCATTGCAGTACTGATACTTTAACATGTCGGCGTCACTCCTCATATGGCCAGGTAACTTATCCCAAATATGTGCGATTTAATTTGGTGCTAAAGCGATTATAACTTCCTTGGGCATGTTTTCTAGCTGTTTTCTAGTCATTTTTCTCAATTCACCTACTTCACCATATGCTTTAAGTGCTATCAACATTTTTGTATAGTTATCACGATAAATTTATTGCGTCATCGTTATGATTTTCTGAGAGGAACTTCAAACACAAATGACCGCACCAGGCTGTCCCAAATTCTTGTTGCCGATCATATGTATAGTAAATTGTTTTCGATGCTTCACGTCCCGTTTGCAGATAGCGCACCAATTCAGTTGGTGGGGGTAAATCACCAAAACTATCGTAATACGTTACATTGGACTTGTTTTTTCTATATGCTACCAAATGAGTCCCACCCCCCAATATACTATCCAAATTAATAATTGCAGCTTCATAACGTTGAGGCCGACGCGCTGGTAGTGAGTCTCTCATATAGACACCTACAAAATGTGGTATTTTCATCCTCTTTGCATACTTTTCTTAATCAATATTGGATACCGGTCTTCGAGAGAGGGATTTAATTAGTTTTTTGATTTTTTATTGCTTAGGAATAAACCCATACCTGCTCGATATGATTTAAGAAACAGTCCATTTCCTTTCGAACGCAAATGCAAGGTTGCACCTGTTTTCTCGTCACTTGCATTTTTTACAGTCTTTATGGCACGGACTATGCCTGCTGCCCCACCTACTAAGGATCCTAAAGCCGATAGTCTTGCAAATATTGGTATTAATGGTAACATCCCGCCAGTTTTGGGAATTGGAATGATTCTAGGGGTTCGAATTTTTCGTTTCCCGCCGGCTGTCTGTACAGATTTTCGAGCAGCCACAATAGCTATTTTTGATGCTTTCAATAAAATGTTTCTTTGGATTCCTCTAGCTTTTAACAGTCACGTCACGCTACTGTTGTTCGCCAATAAGAATCGAGACTCGTTGTTACTATGCACGTGGCGTATGTCGTACTTAAATTTGCGTTTTAGAGAATATTGTCAGGTTTATAATTGATATTAGTTAAAAAGGGGGTTCTAAAAGTGTGACACGTATAAAAGGACACAGGTCTAAAAAACAAAGCTCTTTATTCTTACCACAATTACAATAACACTTAACTCTTACTTTTATCCTCTAACTTACATTATTCAGTCAACGTGCCCTCGGGGTCGGGGGATGAAATGGCTTGGCTGAATCGCGGAGCTACCGAGCTACTATCAGCTGATGGCTGTGTGATCGCTTTTTGAACGCTCTTTTTGAGAGCCTTTCGACAGCTCTTTGAGAGCTTCTTAATAGCTAGCCTCCGTATCACCGAGGATGCTATTTATATCCATTATGGTTTGTCTAACAATCATGTATTATTTTATTATTATGACTGTTTGTATAACATCAATAAATAACAAACTCGGCGTTGTGCCTCAAATAGTAAATAGTGAAATAATAAATAGTAAACTACTAAATTTGTAGGTCACCAGGCTAAGAAACGTAAATTAATGATTTAAATGTATAATGAAATAATAATTTTGGAAAAGGCCTCTTTTCATGACAATATTATAAAATAGCAGACAGTTTTTTCTACATAAGGATTTAACTTGAACATATATGTTATGGGTTTGTACACCGTTGCCACCACTTTAATATGCGGTGTTGCCAGTTATATTGCATGTGAGTATAATGTACTTTTCTCTGTTTTTTTAGCATTTAGGTGTTGAAGAAACACATAATAATTTGGCACGAATGCGACGTTGCCGCTTGGTTTAGTATTACATTGCATTATATTCCCTAAAATTGAGTTCCACGCTTTTACTTTAATTTTGTACTGGGTCACGACAGAAATACGACGTGTGTCCCAAACAGATTGCTTCTCTGATATACAGTTGATACCGACTTTCAGTTGAAACAAATTCGGAGCCATCACATGTTGCACATTCTATTAAATCATTGGCAATATGTCTTAATTTACGTGCTAACCCAATGATGTGGGTATCCTGACTTTTAACAACAAAAGCATTGTCACACATCTGAAATAGCAAATAATGGGAATGTGGCTGTGTTTTTGTTTTTTTCTGACATTATGTCTTAAAATTTTATTAAATTTTCTATTATAATATTGGAGAGCTATAATATTCTATTAAAAATAAAGACTAAATTTTATTCCAAATATCCAAACTCTAATAATGCTCTAGTATTACCCCCAGACAATACAGGTGAGCTTTGTCCCAAATAACTTAGGGTAAATTTATTATTTGACTTATTCATCGCATCAACCGTCTCTTCGGACAATGTTTCAGCAACACGTTTGGGTAAAAATGTCTTAAACGTTAAATCATGTGTTTTATCATACAGAGTAACAACAATACTTTCACCGAAACGTGTTGTCATAGAGATTATATTTTTGACTATATAAATGTCTCCCTGGGTTAGTGTTGAAAATTTTCTGCGTTCAAGAAATTTAACATCTTTGTTTATCATTTTATAAATTTCAGCCAAGGTCTGCTGTCCTATATATTCATAAATCATTATAGAAATATGTAATAAATTTTGAAATATCTTTAATAATAATTTTCACAAAACACGCCACAAACACAATATTTCTATTCAACTTTCAAGGCAACAGTTATCAATGCCTGTGTGACCATGCGGTTCTGTAGAAAAGGGACCTTTTTATAGGATAAATTTTCGAGGTAATGGGGGGAGGGGGGAATAATGCCACAAACAATGGACGCTCAAGGTCACTTCAAGGTCATGCAAAATCAAGGTCATAAAACTTTAAGGTAAATTTTCAAGGTCAAGGTGACACCAACACCTGCGTTCAAGGTCAAGGTCATATGACGTAAATTTTCAAATTCAAAGTGATACCAACACCTGCGTTCAAGGTCATGTGACATCATTGAACACCTGCGTTCAAGGTCATGTGACGTCAGAGGAGTGGGGGGTGACAAAAAACGTGTAATAATCCTCTACTGTTTTACTTTCAAGCCCAAACGCGACTGAATCCCCAAGAAGTTATATTATTTTATATACGAGTATATATTTTATATTCCGAACTATTGATGACATATCCTATATTTACTGTTGTTAATCTTAAAGGAAATAAATAAATAACATAATTAACTGAATGGTGAAAAAGAATAAAATTTGCATGTATAGAATCCACAAGTAGTATTAAAGTGACGAGCTTACCACTTTGCCTACCAAATTATTATAGATAAATTCTAAAATTAAATAATTTTATGTTCAGATACGTACACATAAAGTCAACATACATTTCAATTTTATTGCCTTCAAACTATTCTGGTAACTAGCGCTATCTGTCGGCGACTAGCCGTTGTTAATTTGCACACCGCAGACTGGCGTGTTTGGTGGCTTAAAGGATTTATCGACAAAACTAGGATCAATATTTTAGAATTGAATACTATAACCATTGTATAAAGATATCACTATAAAATTCTATAACTTATTAGTCTCTTTTCCTATATTTTGATAATATTTCACTCCTTGAGCTGTCACCCCTGACTAAGAGATGTTTCTACATAAGGTAACGATTTTCTTATATTAATTAATGCCATACAGATACTTAAGGGGGTGATAGTACTCGTCAAAATAAGAAAAAAATGCAAATATATGCATGGTCTAAATTGCGTTATTTTTGTTATACAGGGTGGCAAAGTTTCAATTTTTTTTCTCGTATTTTGCGTTTTCTCTCTAGTATTCGGTGATAATTGTTTTAAATTTGGAACATCAGCCATTTTTTAGAATCTCTACAATAAAGTATCAAAATTGTCGGTCGCAGTATACAGGGTGTTACATTTTCTTGAATCGGCTACAATTTTATCTTTCAGAACTTTTTTTTTGGAGCTCCCTATATGGATTCCGGTATGAAATTTGAACTCTTTGTTCCTTTGTTTAGCGTTCTAGTCTCTTGCGCTATTCTCGTATCTGTGATCGTTTTCGATTTATTTGCAAAAATTGCCATCTATGGAAATTAAGTGTAGGCGAAAAAGCGCAATAATAAATATGAGAAAAAAATAGTAGGCTGGGATAGGCAATTGTTAATTCTGTTTATTGTCGTTCTGACATTTTGTAACAAATATTTTTTTTGTTGGACGTTTCCGGAGTTGTTTTGAACTGGTAAATGATGGTTGAATTCACAAATCAAGAATTTGCAGAGATGCATTTAATCTATGGACTTGCCGATGGCAATTGTTATGAAGCCAGACGACTGTATGCACAAAGGTATCCAAATCGAATACTGCCTGACCCACGGACATTCGCAAATCTACATAATCGAGTATGTGAAAATGGATCGTTCAAAAAATCCACTCATTTAGCAGGAGCAAACAGAACGGTTAGGACTCCTGAAGTCGAGGAAGCAGTCCTGAATGCAGTAGGAAATGATCCTGCTACTAGTACGAGAAAAATTGCCGCAACACTTACCATTTCATTTGTGCTTGTCTGGAAAATTTTAGTAGACGGCTCAATGTATCCTTACCTCATCCAAAGGGTTCAAGCTCTTCTCCCACGTGACTTTCCACTACATTTTAATTTTTGCCAATGGTTCCTACAAATGCTAGCCCAAAATCCGTTATTTGAAAACACGATTTTATTTAGCGATGAAGCAAATTTCTCAAGGAATGCCATAAACAATCTTCACAACAACCATTTTTGGGCAGAAGAGAATCCGCATTCCATTCGCGAAAATAATTTCCAACAACAGTTTTCAATAAATGTGTGGGCCGGCATTATTGGAGATTATTTGATAGGACCATTTTTTCTGCCAGCAAGGCTAAAGGAACAATATTATCGCCAATTTCTTGAAGAGAAACTCCCAGGGATGCTAGAAGAGGTACCAATTCTTGCCAGAAACCAAATGTGGTTCTTGCACGATGGTGCACCACCGCACTTTAGCATAGAGGTGAGAAACTTTCTCAATCAAATTTTTAACAACCGTAAGGTCGAGGGGGACCTCAGCCAAGGCCCCCTAGATCTACAGGCCTGAATAGCCTGGATTTCTTTTTCTGGGGCCACCTGAAAGCATTAGTGTATCAGACCCCAGTCCAGACAGAAGAGGATTTAAGAAACAGAATAATAGCTTCATGCGACATTCGCAATACTCCTGGAATATTTGGCCGAGTCCGTCAGTCCATGAGGCGAAGACTTGATTCGTGCATTTTAGCAAGAGGCGGACATTTTCAACAGTTTTTATAATTTTGTTTTATTTTTATTTGACTAACTAATTAATTGATTTGTTTTAATTTATTTTTAATTTGTAATGTTTTTTTCTGATTGTTGATAACCCTGTCGGTTGAACTAAAATATGAAAATAATTACTTAGAATACATACACATAAAAACAGCTTTTTACTCTGCTTTATTTCGCCTACACTTAATCTCCATCGATGGCAATTCTTGCAACTAAATCGAAAACGGTCACAGATACGAGAATAGTGCAAGAAACCAGAACGCTAAACAAAGGAACAGGGAGTTTATATTTCAT
Source organism: Polydrusus tereticollis (assembly GCA_963920685.1). Classification (NCBI taxonomy): domain Eukaryota; kingdom Metazoa; phylum Arthropoda; class Insecta; order Coleoptera; family Curculionidae; genus Polydrusus; species Polydrusus tereticollis. The sequence continues at coordinate 62,179,310 of OY987335.1, forward strand.
ACCGGAATTTATACAGGGAACTCCAAAAAAAAGTTCTGAAAGATAAAATTGTAGCCGATTCAAGAAAATGTAACACCCTGTATACTGCGACCGACAATTTTGATACTTTATTGTAGAGATTCTAAAAAATGGCTGATGTTCCAAATTTAAAACAATTATCACAGAATACTAGAGAGAAATTGAAACTTTGCCACCCTGTATAACGAAAATAACGCGTTTTAGACCATGCATACATTTGCATTTTTTTCTTATTTTGACGAGTACTATCACCCCCTGAAATATCTGCATGACATTTAATAACACCCTTTATAAATAGGGTAGAGCGATTTTTTCAAAATATTTACACTTTTTTGCCATAGGCACCAAAATTTGCATTTAGGTAAGTAAAAATAATTCTTTTACGTCTATTTAATAATTCTTTATGGATAAGGATGCAAGTCTTACCAAGCCTTCTTACGTTATTTTAATATTCCTTCCTCATTGCCTTTGAAAATCATCTTGGCGTGGAGCCTGTTCAAGTGTCGCAACTAAAATGTCGATAACAGGACTGTTTTTTGATGGCGGAACGGACCACATTATAGTGTAATGGGTCGTAACGACGGATATAGGCGCCGGCCCCGTACATTTTTTGAAAGAAAGCTTTTTTTCCGATTTTATTCCAGTTCAGGAACCGTTGTGAACACGGGAGTTATCTGTTTATTTGAAAATGATTTAAATTGCCCCTTGTAAGGGTTGATTTTTTTTTTTTTTTTTTTTTTTTTACATCAGGTATACATATGAAATATCCTTATTTTCTATTTTAAAATTCAAAGTTATTTATTTACAACTACACCTAAGTGACTTAACACCTGTATGTGTAGCAACGCTAAACCTATTTTAAATATAATACTATACTATTCTATAATATAAATACGTGTGTATAAATAAACTTAAACGTACAAGGTACATAATAAATACAACAGTATTTCAAAATAACGCCATAAATCTAACTAAATTTTGAGCAATGAAAACTCTGCAACCGAAAGCAAATTTCTTCTGGTTAAGCAATTGTCTTAGGTCAAGGGGCAAAAGATTATATAGTTTAGGTGCTAAATAAGTAAAAGATCTTAATTGCTTTGCATTATTGTTAACTGGCATTTCCAGATGTCTATTTACATTATTTCTAGTCCCATGATTGTGATTAACATACGGTTGTTTATTAGTCTTATGAACGTAGGAGCAAACTGACAAACAGTAAAGTGAGCGAACATCAAGAATATCCTGCGAATATAAAAGACTTGTAGAATAGTCCCTATTAAGTTTAAAAATAACTCTTACAATATAATTTTGTACAATACACAAGGGTCTTAAGGAATTCTGATATAGTCCACCCCACACCTCCAGACCATATCTCATCAGTGACTCAACCAGGGCCCCATAAATCAATGTTAAGAGATTGGTATTTAAAATTTCTCTTATGATATAAAATTTATATATTAAGTTCCGAATATTTTTGGCTAATCTATTTACATGATGATGATTGGTTATTTCATTTAAATGAATTTCCATTGCGGCATCTAATAAGATAGGAAAACTTCTGTCTCCCGCGGACTTTAAGGTGACATTGGATAGGAACTAGGGTACTTTCAACTCTTTCTTGTGTAAAATTTGATGTAATAAGAAACAACCTTTCCAAAATTAGCAACAAAGGCTATGATCTAATTACCGACCCAAAATATCTTAAGAAGATAGAAAGAAATAGGTAGTGCAGGAAATTGGATCAGGTATCGTTTCTGCCTCCTAAGCATCGAAAAATCCAGGGATACTTTCTCATGCAAAATGTTTTAATACGGCTCATAGAATTTGAAGACTTTCCGTTGCATGGACAACCCATCGGAATATCTTTGTGTTTTGGAGTTAGTTAAGGAAGTTAAGGTTGTCACAATTGGTGACGGCCTAGTCGCGTGCCAGCATTCTTACTTCCCATGCTACAGGTACCCGGATCAAGCCCGGGCTGACCCAGTTGACTTTTTTAGTTTGTATGGCCCAGGTCACCATACTACGTCGTGTTTTGCATGCATGGCTATACCTCTAGAAACGGCATGTTGTCGAGGGAGTGACCCTTAAGCCAGATAAAGAATTGATCAGTAATACGGATGGTGAATCTCGGATACTCTTTAATATTCGTATGGTTGAGGTAAAAACCTTGACAAGAAAATTGGCGACGGAGTCTTGAGTACACGGGTCTGATGCTGTTCCGGGTGATTCGAGGGTCCCCGCGGCAAACATAACTAACTTTCTTAGCTGCACACAAGGACGTTTAAGGGCTGGCTCGTCGAGGTTTGTGGTAAGCAAAGAGACGTTAATAATAACAAGACTGTAATAATACTGTGCCGACAATAACATTTGTCGGTTATATTGTGGTTCGGAAGCCACGTTTAACTGTAGGGCCCGTCTGGCTGACATTACCCAGGCGTTAAAAGCGAGGCCGGAAAGAAGAGTCTAAGCTGGCCTACTGGCTAGGCATCAAGCCTCCCCGTCCACTACTACTACTACTACTCAGGGTTGAGTCAGTAGAAAACCTTAGGTGGTTTACCTTGGTAGAATACAGTAGAAAACTGGTCTTAGACGTGCCTCGAAAACATAAGGTATTCCACCTAGGTAAGTTACGTGTGAATCTCTTTGAAACTTAGATTAGAGAACGCTTGAAAAACAAAATGACATAACAACAACGTCAAAACTGTCAATAACGACCACACATAACCTCACATTTTTTGACAGTTATAGTATTCTACCTTTTCTACATTTTCTTTCGTCGAAACGTAGAAAAAGGTTTTCTACATGTAGAAAACAAAAAGGTAGGTAGATACCCAACCCTGCTACTACTACTACTACTACTACTACTGGGTTGTCACAGCGCGTTTCCTCTTGTCGATTTTAAATAATAAAAACTCGATATTCTTGTTACAAAAACAATAACAAGCTTTTTATTGTCTTAATTTCTACATTCTTAATGTCAAACAACATGTGAACCGCCACTCACCGGTCCGTTTTCCATAAACCCCTTTCCCCATTGTTTGCGCACGCCGCACGAGTCGTCGGCGTCGCTGCAGGGTCGCTGGTGGTACGTCTAAAAGGATGGTGCGTGTTTATGGTTACCTATAGGTGAGGCCCATATTATATAATTTGATTAAAGTTTAGAACTTGAAAACGCCCTATTTTGGTGTCGACTAAAACTATACCGGGTGTTGCATCGTCGAGCGGGACATAGGAAATCCCATGTAATTTTAAATGGGGTCAATTATTGGCTTCCCTAATTATTTTAGAGAAAAATTCTATTTAGGTTTATTAAAGAGCACTAAAACCCACATTCAAAAGAATAACTTTAGATATTTTTGATGAGCCCGTTTACGGGTTATCGCCGATTTCTTTTTAACTATTTCTCCTTTTTATGGCCCCGTATTTGCGGGCACTAGTCAAGGTAAAAGATGACTGTCAAATAAAGTTGTCATTTTGAAATGTGTGCTTTATTGTTATAAAAACTCGTACATCGAAAATATTAGCCATGAATTACACTTCTGAAGAAAAAATATTGATGATTAAATGGTATTATCAAGGAAATAGTTATCAAAATGTGTCAGACATGTTTGCTGCTCTGTATCCGAATAGACCGATACCTGCAAAATCTACAGTCGAAAGGACTATTAAGAAATTTGAGACAAAAGGCACTGTAATAAATAACTGCAGTTGTGAAGAAAGGCAGGAACAAAGAAGAGATGCAAGAAATGATAGGGACTTGCAAGTTTTATTGTGCGTGGAAGAAAATGATGGGAAGATCAGCACAAGGAAACTTGAGGATGACATAGGATTAGATCACACCACAGCGTTACGAGCTTTGAAACGACATAAATATTATTCATACAAATATGAAAAGCACCAAGAGCTAAGAGATAGGGACGAAATACGACGACAGGAGTTTTGTTTTGGTATGATGAAAAGAGCAAACATGGATAGGGAATTTTTAAAAAACATTTGTTTCACTGACGAATGCACATTTACCTTAAACAATGAACCCAATGTTCAAAATTATCGATATTGGAGCAAAGAAAACCAACACAGGTTTGTGGAAACAAGGACGCAATATCCACAAAAAGTTAATGTATGGGCTGGCATTTTCGGAGAAAATATTATCGGGCCATTATTTCTTACACGAAATTTAAATGCAGAATATTTTTTGGAACTACTTGAAGATCATATTTTACCTACTTTACATGATGCCGCCAGGGAAAATCAGGAAGTTTGGTACCAAATGGATGGCTGCCCGGCACATAGTACCCTGGCTGTCCGGGAATATTTAAACCGTGCTTTTAATGGAAATGTTATTGGCTTAAATCATACAGTAAATTGGCCAGCCAGGTCTCCTGATTTATCGCCAAATGATTTCTTTCTCTGGGGCCATTTAAAAAACAGGATATACAAAGATAAAAAATACCCAAATCTAGACGAGTTAAAAAATGCTATTTCTGCCGAATGCAATAGAATTTCAGTTTACCAACTAGCGAATGTAAGAAGAGAATTTTATGATCGCCTCGGTTATTGTCTAGCAGTCAATGGAGGAATATTTGAACATCTTCTTAAATCCTAAAGTTCTAACAATTTAATAGTAGGTACCTACCTATTAATTAGTAAAATATTAAAACATGTAAAATGTCATAATTAACCTTGTAATTGGATACTTTATTTTAGTTTTATTCAGATTAATTTGTACTCATAAATACACCTTTAATATTTTCGATGTACGAGTTTTTATAACAATAAAGCACACATTTCAAAATGACAACTTTATTTGACAGTCTTCTTTTACCTTGACTGGTGCCCGCAAATACGGGGCCATAAAAAGGAGAATTAGTTAAAAAGAAATCGGCGATAACCCGTAAACGGGCTCATCAAAAATATCTAAAGTTATTCTTTTGAATGTGGGTTTTAGTGCTCTTTAATAGACCTAAATAGAATTTTTCTCTAAAATAATTAGGGAAGCCAATAATTGACCCCATTTAAAATTACATGGGATTTCCTATGTCCCGCTCGACGATGCAACACCCGGTATACATAATTCTGTACCTTGAACAAATTGAAGCAGCTACAGAGATTAGTGGTATTTTGAGCTCTGCGCATGTGGTGTTCACCAAATTTTGACAAGTCGAATTCTGATGATTGCATGTATGTTTTTGGTGCTTCCGTTAAAAATAAGCAACCGATTATGGATATATTATTCGATTAACAAAAGCCATGTAAGTGTAGTTTTAGTAAGAAAAATATAATCACAACATTACGTAGAATTTAGAGTAAACACGAATCTTAAAAAAAAATTGTGTACATTAAGACACTTCTGGCAGCTTATAATTATCCCAAGAACAGAAAAATAAATAAACAAGAGCCAATGGTATAAAAAAATGTCAGAAATTTTCACCTCATTTGAGGGGCCTGTAAATGACAAAGTGACGATTTTAGTTTTTTCACATTTATTAATACCAACTACGTGCACCTTTTAATAACTATGTGGTAATAATTCTCATAAGAATTTTATAAATCGTATTCTTCGTTTCACCCATTAGGGTAAAAATATAGTCTATTGTATTAACATTGCTTTATATTTTTGCACAAATTCTAGATAATACAATTAATACATTAATGTTTTAGGGATAAATTTTCTGCCCTACATACGTACCGTAGATGTAGGTAGATTGTAGATGTTTGCTCATCCGACATCGCCTGGTACAAATTTACCGCATCGGGTGAGGTAGCGTGAAAGTGCTCTTGGTTAAGATTTCGTCGTTGTGCCGATCACTCCGGTTTTCAGGGTGGTACCGAAACCTAAGCGAGTCCTTCAAACCACGCTAATAATTAGAGAGATGGTGAGTTTCATCCTTAATACGATCTCAATCACGGATTTAGACCTAACGTTGGTGTTTGTTTGTAATTCGTATTCTGGAATGACATTCCTAATGATAACCCACAAGCTGATATTCTTAATCTTTATTTCTATATTGTGGTGCGAGCGCCAGAGCAGTCAGTTTTAATGAAGCTCCATCTATCCCAAAGATCGAAATATACGATCCGCTAGCTTTGGCATAAAATCAATATAAATTGTGTTGAAAACACAGATCACTATATAAAATGGGATAAAACAAACTTTACCATAGTTCAATATTGTTGCAGGTTTCTGTATTTCAACAATAGAAGCGTTGCAGAGGACAAAGCATGCAACTTGTTTATTGATCTCTTGATATTTTATGGCATGGACTATAGAAAACAACCCTTATTCAACGAGGAGGGAAACTTTTAAATATCTATGTTTACGTTAGGGATAAGGGGTGACTCATAGAAACTTCGCGGGGCCAGCCAAACTTTTTTATTGAGGGATTTTATTTTGATTCTGTTATGTTTGATTGAAAAAAGTTTTAGGATTTAAGGGATATCTGGGAAAGGTAAATAAAAATAAAGTACAAATAGATCTTCCTTTTTCTTTAATTTATTTATTTTTACATCAATAATCAATAAGTTACAACTTTTTGGAAATACCATGTAGACGTAAAAGTAGGAGTAACTCGTTTTCAAAAGATATAAAAAATTTATATTGTATTTACAAACAAATATAAAAGAATGCCCATTTGTCAATGATCAACATATTTTTCGTATGTAGGTACCTGTTTAAAAATAAACTTGTGCTAATAAGCTGAAGGACGGATGAAACCCATAATAACTGTTTAAAATCTTACTGAAAACCACCTATGAAAAATTGTTTTTTTTTTCAAAAAGTAACTAATGGAACAATTAATTTACAAAACTTACTTTAACAACAAATAAATAACTTATTTTGCCCAATAACTTACTTTTTGAAAATAGCCAGAATTAAACTGGAGAACTAAAAATACAAATGGTAAAGAGGGCTAAAAACCGATCTCTTTACGGTAGGTATAATTTAGTGGATCCTAGTTTTTCGTAGCAGAATAATTATAGTATGCCATCCTTTCCTATTTCTACAATGATATGTTGGCATATAGTGCTACTTTTTTATAATAATTTATACTTTTAAATTCTAAAGCAATCGATCGATTTTTATCCCAAACTAAACAAAATATGTTTATTTAATAAAAATTATTTAGAATACTTCTGAAAGTGATCCTTCTATAAGCAGTGAACTAAAGGGTCTATCACATTTATACAGAGTGTGTATAAAAAGTAAGTTTTTCTTTAAAGTGAACAAAAACTAAATTAGACAACATATCGAAAATTGTATACTCTTTAGACACACCTCGTATGGCAAATTTATTTGGCAATCTTTACATTTCGAACTTATACAGGGTGTATATTTCTCAGTTCATTTTTGGTGTGTGCGGAGAATTAGGTGAGTATTACAGTAAGTAATTTAGAATATGTAAATACGAGTACATATTGAATATTCTTAAACAAATATTCTTTATATGCAAGCAGCACCCTGTAAAAATTATTTTTAAAAATACTGCCTGTTCAGGATTCACGTATTTTGAGAATTTCAAAAATTATCTATGTGAATGTACTTGTTACGAAAAACGGATTTATCTACTTTTATACACTGATATATGCCTTTATTTTAGATAATGATATGGAATAATTTTTCCTCTTGTAAAGATAAATATATAGCACGTTGGCTTAACGATAATTTACAGTATTGCTTATTTTACATCACTATATGAGCGCAACGATACTTTAAAACACAAATATGTTTGGCATACAGACTATTTCGCACCATTTAATATTTTACATAAACGGCGCCACGTAGCAAAAACTGATATGCTAAAAAACGTTTTTAATTATTTTTATTACGGTCTACGGTGCGATTATCTCAACTCTCTGGCTTAGCCAAAATGAATACACTTCGCCACAATATTAACAAATAACCCTGTATATAAAGAACTTAAGTCATATCTCATCCTGACTAATCAATATCTGATTTCGTACCTAAACAGATAACAGTACTCATTCTCGCTATAATTAACACTTTTATTTACACACAAATGTACAAAAATCTTACTTCGTACGAGAAGACTTTCAAAATCAACTACTTAACCTAAAAAAAATCGACTCAGTATTATTTTAAAGTCTGTGAAATTCGAGATCCTTTTTATTTAGTGTCCTTATCACACTCAAGTACTGGCATATTTATTCACTATGCATCTAAAATGTTCGTTTGATCGACGTGATCAGAAGATATTGTTAAATCTTCAGCCATATTATCCGACTGTTGCTCCTGATCCATATCATCATAAGCATCATTGTGCATTTCCCTTTTTATCATGTGATGTATTGGTTCAGGCTCTCTCACAATATGATGATCTTGATTAACTAACTCCTGCTTTATATGAAGTCCTCCATTCATTGGGGACCTAAGAAGTTCCAAAAAAAAACTAATTAATAGAGTTGGACACGTTTCACCGCTAACACAAGCATTCACGACTTTTTTGTTTAAGTTAGGTTAGGTCATTTATTGGGTTCGCATTGATACATTTCACTTCGCATTCAGCCGTCCAGCACAAAAATACCAAATAATAAATATAAAATATCAGAAATAATATTTTTAGAAAATTCCAGTAAACTAGACTTTAAAGGGTTAGGTATAGTCCCAAAACAACCCTATTTTGGGGGATTTTTTAAAAAAATTATGTTTTTGTATTGTGGCTTAGAACATTTTTTAATTTTTCAATTTTTCGCTATTTCAAAGAAACTTATTTTCTTTAATGGAACCACAGCATTTTTTGACAAATTTTGATACATCTTAATATTCTAGACAAAACATAAGAAACGCAAGTTTTTGATTAGAGTGGCGGTTTACGAGCTATTATTGTTTAAAATTTAATTTTGGCCCTCATGCAAGTAATCTAAAAAATTGTTTTTTTTTTAAATAGTGCCCAATCTGGCACATATTTTTCTTTGTTGAACTAACTCCTAAAACTTTGCTTTAGTAACTATAGGTCTATCTATTTAAATAAAAAAGTTAGCCTAGATCAAGTTTTAAAAAAATATCCCTGTAGAATCAGGTTTTAGGGGTTAATGAAATAAATTTAATTTATAAAGAATTATATGAAAATTTTATCATTTATTATCTTTTGAAATACCCACGCCTCTGGAATTCATTCCCCTGAAGTCGCACAACTCGGAGCTATATGCTAGTATGAGTCACTGACTTGAAATTTGGACTTCAAGTATAGACGGAGGGAGTTATTCACAGTTTCAGGGAAGGCTTCTTTAAACAATGCTTATGGTGACCACAAGCACTCCTTATAGGCTTTCAAAATCAATTAAATAAAAAATTTCGTCAGACAAAATGGCGGCCACTGAAAGTTTTGTTATACGTTTTGAGGAACAAAACGAATGCTTTTCGTACAGAGCTAGTCAAAAGTGTCGCAAAGTCTTAATATCCCACAAGCTATTGCAGGGCCGTTCCTGGCCAGCGTGCAGGACGTGCATGCACGCAGGCGCAAAATTTTAGAGGAGCAAAAGCGACGGTCATTCAGTATTCTTTATTACAAATTAAAAAAAAAAAAAATGTCTCTTATTTTATCATTTTAATATGTCTAAAAATTCTACCAAGCGTTTGCCTTAATAATAGCACAAATGTGTTATTCTCTCCGTAGTTTCCTTGTTGGACACTACCTGCCCCGACTTTAAAATTTATTTGGTCGATTTTAATCTGGCATGATATTTTAGGAAAAATTAATATAGTAAGTAAAATACTACAAGATCCGAATAGAAACTTAAATGACTGCCATAAAGAAATTGATAATCTAAATCTTTATTTTAACGAAAAACGGTCAGACAAAATTTTTGATTTGCTCATCAGTAAAGCTAAAGAAGAAGCAGAAAAAAACGATGTAGAGCAGATATTCCCAATAGTAGGGCAACGAAAAATTAAGCAACAATTTTCATATGAAAGTAAGGATGAATCTGTAGCAGATCCAAAGCAAAAATTTAAAATCGATTTTTATTTTCTAATTTAAGATACAACCATTCAGTCTTTACAAAGGCGGTTTAAGGGTATAAACAAATTTCAAAATTTATTTGGGTTCTTATGTAATTTTGAAAATTTAAAATCTGACTTAATTAAAGAATCCTGTGTAAATTTAGATACCGCATTGCAAGTTGATATTAATAGAGTAATATCTAAAGACATTGACGGCTTAGATTTACATAATGAAATTTGAACATATAAAATTCTTAATCCTAAAAATACTACTGATTCATCCTTTCCCATAAACATTTTAAATTATATAACTAAAAAAAATCTACAGTCTCTTTTTCCAAATTTATTTATAGTCTTAAGGATATACCTTACATTACCCATTTTAGTAGCTTCAGGTGAAAGAAGTTTTTCTAAGTTAAAACTAATAAAGATTTGTTTAAGGACATCCATGAGTCAAGAACGCCTATCAGATTTGGCCATTATTTCGATTGAAAATAATATTTCTGAGGCTCTTGATCATAATCAGATGATCAACGAGCTTGCATCCGTGAAAGCCAGACGTGTTTTGTTTTAGGTATATCATTCCTTTTTTGTTTTGTTTATTACAAAAATAATATTTTTTCATTTTTGAAACGTTAATTTTTTTATCATTAAAATATTTCTGTAACCTACCATATAAGTACTAGGTATAATATTGTTTTGTGTTTTTGTTATTGTTTATTTTATTTAGGTTAATTTTATTCTCCTTTAATTTTCTTGTGAATGTACTGCTTTTAGTTCCTACTATTTATTATATTTCATAAACAATCAAGTAAATAATCGTAATGATATATTGATTATAAGTACTGTATATATCGTTTTTTTTTGTTTCTTTAGGGTATATTTTTCTTTTGATATACTGACCAAATAATTTTTGTGATTTTGTTTGTTTTGGTAATTTAGTAAGTAATTTTTCTAATTATTTTTTATCAGTTTTCTTACATTTCAAATCATTGCCAGTTTTTCGCGAAATATATTTAAAAAAATAGGACCATTTTTTTAACTAGGGGCACACCAAAGAAACCTGCACGTAGGCGCCAGACACACCAGGAACGGGCCTAAGCTATTAAACGTAAATTATTAAAATTGTATCTACGGAGCTGATAATAATATAGGTGATATTGTATAAGTTTATAGCTTTTTCGACTAGACTGAACTTTCTTCTGGATATATTTCGTTAACGTGTCATATACCTATCTCCAACTCTTTCTGACATATTGACGTTTAAAGATCATACTAAAATGTAGCGCGATGGCCATATATCTGTATAATAACGTGGCAGGCCTTGATTGTCATCTAAAAATAATTACATTAAATATTGCCGACAGCTTGCAAAATTTGTTTATTTAAAACTAGTAAGTTTCTTATTGCATAAAAAATGGCAAAATTTAGCGAGGCGCATTAAAATAATAATGATGGTCGACTATGACGACAGAGAAAGATCATGAATGTATGTGATTTATGTAATATTGTTTATTCAGACAGATTCCAATTTTAAAGGTGTCAATAATAAAAAAAAAATTATTGTTTTTAAATGACAATCAAGGCCTACCAAATTATTTGGCTATCGCTCTTAAATTCATAATGATCTTCAAATGTCAATTAGCCAGAGATAGGCCTAAACATAAAACTTATCTAGAATAAATTTATTCCAAGAGGAATACAAAAAAACATACTAAACCAGATGTTTCATTTTAAACAGAACAGTTCGGATATCTAAAAAAAAAACTAACCTTGGTAATATCACCTGTATCACAACTTTTGTGGTTAGATGGCAATATAAGATACTTTATGTTGACATAAAAATATAGCCACCTTAAAATTTTACTAAATGTTGGCATATTAGAAGACGACAAACCTAAATACATATACCGACTTATACAGTGAGCTCAAAAAGGTTGGAATAAATTTGTTTAAAATTCAGGTGATTATTTTCTGGAAAAACGCTTGGACATGTCGATTATTATTTTTAATTGCGAACTTTTTGACATAAGAAATGTGTATACAGGTTGTCTCAAGAAGAACATATACCGTCAACATTAATTTTTTTAAATAGAACACCCTGTATATTATATTATTTTTAAATTCTACGATACTTTTTATAACATACCATATCTCCAAAATCAACGGTTTTCGAAATATTGACATTTTAATATTTTTCTGAAAAAATGCTTAGATTCGTGGATTTTTAGTTTTAATTGCGCATTTCTTTATTATTATTGTAACCTGTTACCTGAATTAATTGATTTTGACAAGACATTTACTTCTTGTCAAAAATTCTTCAAATTGTGTAGATCTACCTAACTTCAAGTAATTCTGTAAAAATGGCGTGGCTAAGTGAAAAAGGATAGGATAGAGGTACTAATGATGCTTGGCTATGGAGATAGGATGCGAATCCAAACAGAAGTGTGTGAGTTATTTAACAATAAGTACTAAGGAGACAAGGGTACAAAGGAAAGAGACTGATAAATTTGCACCCATTCGTCAAATTTGAAAAAGGTTTATTTCCAATTGTCAAGCACTTTATACTCCTCATGAGTATTGCACTATAGACGAGCAGTTAATGGGTTATAGAGGAAATTGCCCATTCCGAATTTATATGTCCTCCAAACCCGACAAATATGGTATCAAATTTATGATGCTAAACGATGCACATACTTGGTATATGGTAAATGCTATACCATATGTAGGTAAAGTAGAAACGGAAAATGGCGAATCAGTACCAAGCTATTATGTTCGAAAATTGACTGAAACCATTCACGGAACTGGAAGGATTATAACTGTAGATAACTGGTTTTTATCTGTACAGATATTTGACTCCATGCTTGAAGATTATAAGCTTACCATGTTGGGCACAGTAAGAAAAAACAAAAGAGAAATTCCTCCGTCTTTTTTAGTAGCAAAAGAAGCGGGCATGTCAAAATTTGCATTTGATAAAAATAAGACATTTGTATCATATGCGCCAAAAAAAAATTAAGTTGTATTGGTGATGTCCACAAATCATTACTCAAATACTATAAATGAAGAAACAAACAAGCCTGAAATGATTATGGATTACAATGATGCCAAAGGAGGAACTGACACATTTGATAAACTGTGTCACGCCTACACTACTGCTCGCGCAACAAGGCGGTGGCCAATGCGAGTTTTTTGTGGAATGCTGGATCACAGTGGAATAAATGCTATGGTCCTCTTCACTAAAGCGAATGAAGATAACAGAATGAAGAGAAAATTATTTTTAAATAATTTAGCATGGGGACTCATTGAGCCTTTTCTTAAAAGAAGATTAGAGGCACCGTCGCTAAGACGGGGTTTAAGGGAAATTATTAAGGACATATTAGGCGTCGAAGAAGAGCAAGCTCCTTTGCCAGTTGTGGACAAATATGCACGTTGCAGTTTTTGTGTAAGAAAGAAGGACCGAAAAACAAAGAAAATGTGCATACGTTGTCATCAACCTATGTGTGATAAGCATAGGACAATGAGTTGTGTTCAATGTGCCGAATGAAGATTTGTGATTGAAACGTAAACTTCAAGTGTTTGGCTAAGATCGGTGTTTCCGTGTAACGCGCACAAATTTACAATTTTCGGTTTGGTTTCGTATATTCTTTAGAATAAAAAAAAACAATTTTGCTTAGTTTTTAAATTAGTTAGTTTCTAAACGTATAATACTCTTCCTGTTTTTTCTTTTAAGCTTTAAGTAATAAAATGTGTTTTGGGGTTCTGTTTTCATGTTGTTTCTTAATTAGACACAATTTGTTGACTAATATGCATTAGCTACATCAAAAAGAAGTTAAAAGTTGAATGGTCGTGCCTTTAAGTTTGAACGTTGGTAAGCATTGGACTTGGGGTGTCATACACCCCGCTGTGGGTTATATGTAACAAAATAATAGGTGTGAGTGCGAAAGGTTAAATATGTTAATTTAGCAGATTTCTTTTTGAATTATTGTGTTTTTAATTCTCTGTTGGCGAATTGTAAAGTATTAGCAATTTTCCTATGCCAACAATTCCACCCAAAAAACGTGGGAAATCTCTCGGATTCAGATAGAACATGAAAAAATAAGATGATAAGTTATGATGGACACTAATAAGGATATCTTAAAATAGTGGCCTTGAAACACATTTAGCTTTTTTAGTTTACCAGGGGCGGACTAAGCTTTATAACTTAATGCTTACATTTTCAACAGCCTGTATGATAAAGACTTAAAAAAAAACCTGGGTAGCTTGCACCCTAAACTCAAAGAAGATACTCTTGTTCATTGTCGATAAAACGAACCGTTTTCGAGAAAAGGGATAATAAAGGAATAGTTGTAGAAGACCTATGTTGGCAAAAATGTGCGTTTCATTTATTTATCGGTACCAAAAAAAACGTATTGTTGTTGCAAGCGTTACTATAGTACGAAATAAATAAAATATTCTGCATTTTAGAACTTGTCATCTTTCACATTGATTCTTTACTTCGATATCAATTTACTGATTTTTGGATTTCGTGGTGAATTTAATTGTGAATTCATTCGAACTATGGAATACACGTTTATTGAGAATGCTTATATGCACCTGATGTATGGTCTTGTGTCTTGCAGTGCTTTAGAGCCCAGAAGGTTATATCACGAAAGATTTCCTAATCGTACTATGCCAAACCAGAAGACATTTCAACGAGTTGACCAACGTCTAAGGGAGAATGGTGGGCTATTCCAGTTAATAAGGTAATACATAATATTGACTTTCTTTATAATTCTAGGAAAGTTTGGAAAAAATAGTACTGATGCTGGTCTGGGAAGAACAGTACGTACGCCGCAATTAGAGGAAACTATCTTAAATGGTGTAGATGACACTGCATCAACGAGCACTCGAAAATTATCAGCACAGTTTAGTACATCGGAAACAATAGTATATGAAGTTCTTCAAGAACAGCTATTATATCCATATCATTTGCAAAAAGCACATAAACTGACTCCTGAAGACTTTCCTCGTAGAATGCAGTTTACTAACTGGCTATTGGATCAGCAACGAATTAATGTAAACTTCGACAAATTGGTTAAGGCTTTCGCGGCCAGTTCATGAACTGTTGTAGTCCTGATGCGGGTCTAAAGGCCGTCGTCGGTTGGAATTGCTTCCTAACGTTTCGCTAGCACGAGTGGCGAGCTTCTTCAGAGGTCCTCCCATCTCCGGACTTCCCATTGCCACCCCGTCCACTTGCTCGTAGAAGTGTCCTCCCCACACGAAGTAGCTTCCGGTGAGGCAGATCTCAAAGAGCTTGCAGATGTCGGCCGGGAAGAACTTGGTCACCAGGTCCAGGCACTCTTTTAGGGGAGCGAGACGATGTCGAAGCTCACCAGGATGTCGTCGGGTCCAACGTTGATATCCTTAATCTTGCGCACGAAGTCGGCGGAGTCTTTTATGTAGCTGGTACCCTTCCCCACGTGTGGTTGGAGCAGCGATGCCAAGTGTTTCGCCAAGTAGTACGCTGGTGATCCCGGGGCACCTACTATTGGTCTCAGTGGAACATTTGCCTTGTGGACCTTGGGTAGTCCATAGAGCCTCGGTGGAACAGCTTCTGTCTTCACAATGTGTTTTTTGATGTCTTTTGGCAGTGACGATGATTTGATAAGCCGGTTGGTGAGGCGTAGTCTAGCTTGTGTAGGATCCTTCTTTAAGGGTTTGTAGTTTTCCGGATCCAAGAGTTCCTCAATTTTCCTTTTGTAGTCCTCGGTCATTAGAAGAACGGTTGCATTTCCTTTGTCGGCTGGAAGTATGATGATATCCTCATCTGCGTTTAGGCACCGCAGATCTGCCTCACCGGAAGCTACTTCGTGTGGGGAGGAAACTTCTACGAGCAAGTGGACGGAGTGGCAATGGGAAGTCCGCCGAGCCCAGTTATAGCCAACCTCTTCATGGAAAGCTTTGAGGCAAAGGCGATAAAGAACGCGCAGTACAAGCCAACAACATGGTTCCGGCACGTGGATGACACATTCGTGATTCGGTAGCATGGTATGGACAAGCTCAACGTATTTCTGCAGCACCTTAACAGTCAGCATCCCAGTATCTTGGATGTGCTAGTAAAAAAGCGAGACAAGTTGGGCCATACAGTGTACAGGAAACCAACACACACGGACAGATACCTACACGCTCTTTCCAACCATCACCCGAGTCAAAAGTATGGAGTCATCAGAACCCTGACGGAATGAGCTCGAAGGATTTGCGAACCTGAGAACCTCCAGGTGGAACTCGAACACCTAAAATCTGCGTTCGAGGCAAATGGCTACAGCAAGAGAGACATCTAGAGATCAATGGGCTTGAGATCATCTAGGCCACGGGAAACCGAACGGCGATCCACCACCTCTCGGGCATATCTGCCATATGTTCCGAGAGTTACGGACAGGATTGGCAAAGTTTTGAAGAGACATGACATCGGGACAATCTTCAGGCCAACAAAGAAGATCCAGCAGACCATTAGATCAGCCAAGGACAAGAGGGACCCACTTTCAGCTGCAGGAGTCTACCGCATACCCTATTTCTGCGGACATTGGAACCACTAAAAGATCAATGGGAACGAGACTCAAGGAGCAAAAAGCAAGCTGTCGACTAGGACAAACTGAGAAGTCTGCAGTAGCCGAACACGCACTGAGCAACGGGATCACAGGATACACTTCGAGAACTGTAGGTTGCTAGCTTCAGTCAATGGATATACAACCTCATTTCAGCGTTGGTGTGCGGGAGCACCTGAATAACGTCTATCCAAACCGTTGGATAGGTAGAGGAGGACCTATTGCCTGGCTTCCTCGATCTACCGACCTAACGCCATTGGATTTTTACATGTGGGGACACCTGAAAAACTTGGTGTATTCCACTCCGGTTGGTACTAGATAGGAACTTCTACAGAGAATCACGTTTCATTGTGATGTGATAAGGACCAAGGCTGGGTTATTGTGGCGGGTACAGCAATTTGTTGGGCCCGCGAGTTTATCAGATTTCACGGAGCCCATGTTGAACCCTATTATGAAGTTTTTCAATAATTTCGTTAAGAGGCCTCCTATTACATCACTGCGTTTTTTTTTAATATCTGTATTTTCTCGGATTAAACAACTTAAAATAAACACTCCTCATTCGATTCGGGAACAGCACACCTAATTCCCGCAAAAAATTAATATTCGGGCTGGTATCATAGAGTTGAGAATAACTATTGGTCCATTTTTCTTGGATTATAATTTAAATGGCAATAGATATTTTGGTATATGTTGAGAAGTCAATATGTTCCTGCTCTTGCGGTCCTATTTTAAAAAAATTCAAAAAAATTTTAGGCAACGTTGCAGTATCAAACAACGATGTATGACTGCAACGAGATGGCGCACCACCACTATACGCCAGGCAAGTACAGGATTATCTGAGCGAAGTATTTTTTGAAAGATGGATAGGGAGGCGGGGTACAATTGGCCAACTAGCTCATCAGATCTAACTCCTCTTGATTATTTCTAGTGGGGACATTTAAAAAATGTTGACTACAACACCAAGCCAAAAGATATAGAAGAGCTAAAAGATAGAATCGAGGTTGAGTGCCGACGAACCGAAGAAACAGATGTTCTCTCTAATGTTTTGAATACTTCTCCGCCATATTTAGCATATTGGCTAAGTGGGAGAAACGATATAAAATATATTTAAAGCATTCCAGACATTTGTTACACGCCATATACATAGCATATTTACATTTCGCATCACACTTTGATGATACGCAATCATGTTTGCAATGCATATCCTGAAACATGATAATATGTAAACATAAAAGTCCAAAGACTAATATATTTTTCCTTTTTGTCCACATTCTCTAAAAAAAGCTTTGTTCAAATTAGTTCAGTTTAGTTCTTCTAATAAACAATACAAATCCTATTTTATGCCAGACAGTTCCATTTCTTAAAATTTTCAAAGTCACGGATACTTAATTTCAACCCACCACTAAATAAAACTATAGGTTGAGAAAGTTGCAGTTGCAATTAATACAAGGCATACCTGATACAAAAGTAGATAGTTTATATTAATCAAGCGTCGTGAGGATCTATAATTTCCGAAATACGAGCCGCGGAAGTATCGCGCAATTGGCTAGAAACGGAGCCAATCGTTTAGTGTCGTAAATGAAACAATTAATAAAGCAAAAGGAATATTTGAACAGAATTATTGTATTCTATTGAAGTAGCCTTCACTTTAAGGATACTCATTATCACAATGTAAATAAATAACACTAACGGTTATAATTTGCACTATAGATTTAACTTTAAATTGCCATTACAACTGTTTCGACACACTCTTTCTTCTTCAGGTGGATGGACAGATTTCTAGCGTATTTAACAAATAATTTACAAAGGTAGGTATAATTACTTATGTTAATTGCGTGGCAAACAAAAATACTATAGATAGGTACTATAGATCAAAAAATAAAATAAATTTTTAAAAACCTAAAAATCCTAATTCATCTGGTACTAAGGTAGAATATATTTTAAATATTGGCGACAAAAATCAAATAAAGCGATAACTTTTGTTAGTGTTATTGACATAAATTAAAATCAACAAAGGAAAATGCGTAAATTTGAAAGAAAAACAAGCACTCTCTGAAATTGTTCATGTCCTCTTTTTGTGTTAATAGTTTATAAATAAAATATATTATTATTTCGTTTTTTATATTTTCTGTTTGATTATGTGACTACAGTAAAAAATAATTTTGTGATAATACACTTCTTCAAGACATTAACGCACCACCAAAAAATAACCAAAAGTTTAAAGTAAATTTTTGACAAAACTACTTGTCCGATTTGAATGAATTTTTTTTTTGAATGACAGGTCGACTCTTTCAGAAAGTTAGTATTTGCATACAAACTTATTTTGGTATAAATACGGGGTGTTGCAAGGATAACCTGATTTTTTCATAAAATTTGTAACACCCGGTGGAGTTCAACAGTTACAATATCAACTTAAAATTAAAATCAAACTGTAGCTTTTTTTTTGTAACATTTAGTTTTTTTTATTTACTTTATTATCTTGGTCACAACAAGAGAAACACAATTTTATAGCATAAAGCCTGTAGGAAAAATTTTTATAGGAACTTGTCATCTTATTTTGTCATGTTCTATCTGAAGCCAATATATTTCGTACATTTTCCTGAACACCCTGTATAATGCAGCCATTACTTTATAAGACTTATTTTTTTGCATTAACCCCTTTAAAGTGAGAAAATATATACATTTTGTGGTAATGTATGTGCTAAAAGTTATTTACTTTTATTTAAGCGTGACGGCAATGGGGACTTCCTCGTAAATTTATATCTAAAATTCAAACTTTGTTTTTGAATATCAAGCACCCCTGGATATTAAAAGTAATTGAAAAATACTTATCACACTTCAACCAAACACAATTTAAACAATGAAACACGTAGGCAAGACACTTTGTGTAAATGATCACAGCACTGAAAAAGCTTGCACTCGCAAAAGGTCAAGCGGTGCGTTTATATAAAGGTGCGTCCAGGCTAGTGCTCGAAACTGAGCTGATCGTACGCGAACGTTGCAACAACATCCAGTTAGGACGTTAACCGCGCGCGATCGTGCCACTTTGCGCCACACCGAATTTGTTCCGGTAAGAGTCGGTGCATCAAAGATAAACGTTTGCTGCAACAAATTTAGTTTGGACGTGTTTTGTGCATGTTGTTTGCCCACCAAGTGTTTTATTAAAAATTTGAGAATTATTTACTATTCATTTCAACGCACCTATAAATGATGAAATGAAGGGAAACCACTAAACCGTATTACAATTATAACTTGATATGAAAACAAACCAGCATTATGATCGGATGCACATGAGATTTTCATATTATCATCATTCATGGTAACAACGGTAATCAACTATCGAATCTCACGGGAACACATGTGAACACAATCTGCTCTTGAACGTTGCGGCGGTCTAGACGTAGATGATCACTACCGTTCTCGAATGTTTAACGCAGTCCGCAGTGGCGTAGCCACAGAGGGGCGATCGCCCCCCCCCCCCCCCCCGCCCCTTTACTACTTAAAAAATAATTCTTAAAAAACAATATCGGTCTTATTTTATTTTTAGTAAAGAAGAGCGATCGGAATAAACTTAATAAAATCGGTTTTGAGAGCGTCCCATCATATTTAATTTAATTATTTTTATATAGCGGATTTTAACTTCATTTGGAGCCAGACCCCTGTTTCCTAGGGAGCATGAAGAAGGTGAATTCGTACGAAATTTGGGCATGGTCTCAAAAATTTTTTGCCTGCGGCGCTTTAGCTCCGCAGTCTACGCCCCTGCGATAGTTCGCCCCTCCCGCCCCAAAATGCAGCCTACGCCACTAACAGTTCAGAGCACCGGTCTGGACGCACCTTTAGGCGAGCACTACGGATTTCTTGAGAAAGCCACGGTTTTTTATTTTTATGCTAAACGGATTTCTAAACAGCATTTTGTTGTTTTCATTTTGTTTGGTAGAGGTATTTACGAAACATACATGTATACTTATACTTGGATTTTGTTGTTAAATATAATAAAATACTAAATAAAAAAGTTACTCCTCATCCAAGTCGATAAACCTCACCGTTTAGTCACAAGTTACCATTAACCATTTTTATTATCAATAAACCAGTTTTTTCAATAGGTGCAACAATAGTATATTTCATTACCAGTCCGGAAATAAAAATTTTTCCGTGCTCGCGTTACAAATTTATTTCTAGACGTGTATTCAACGATATCTTTTTATTATACTTACCTGGAAGAAATAAACAGAAAATATCGCAAAAAAAATAGGAATTGAATTATTAGGACTTTTATTATTAAAACTGCGAAAAGGTACAGCTATAATTACTAACAGTTCGGTAATTCTAAACTGAACGTAACGTATAGTCCGCCTTACGAGTCTGTGGCTACGCCGGCTGAGGAGAGAGGGGGGTAAAAGGCATAAAAAGTCAGGTTTAACTGTAGCGGCATAAGCGTGCGGTGCCTCGTTTCATAAAAATATTTTATAAGTTAGTAAACTAAATTTACTTCCTCTTATTTTAATAAATAAACCACACCACTGTCCACTCTCAGTGGCAATAGGTAAAAAAAAACGCAGTGGAACACACAGTTTTAGGCATTATTTTATTCATGTGTCCACAACAATTATTTCATCAACTAGAAGCGGCCGCCGGGAAATGCGTGGGCAGGAAAAACATAATACGCGGTCTAATCATCATCAAATTAGGTTATTTTTTGTTAAAATTTATTGGTAAACTTAGCAGACCCAGTACATGAGTTTTTTATTCGCATTCCTTCTATAGCCACAGAACCGTAAGGCGGACTATATTGTTATTTGGCGCACGGAAACAGAGATCGGAAAAAAAAAATTCAGTGCGCTGCGCGCTGTTCCGAAAATGTCACTTTTACTTTTTTATAAAGGTAGGTGGAAACGAGGCGTTTTCAGGTAAGTAAGATAAAAATCAAGTTACCATTTCAATCACGCAATCCAATGACTTACTACCTTTATTTTGTCAGAGTGTCCGGTAAGTTTAGGGCAATATTTAACGACCGAACAGGACAGGTCAAAATAATACTAGTAGTTCACAGAATCATGTCTCCTCCTATCAAAGATATCGAGCCCCAAAGACGCACCTAAAGATTTACATTTTCGTTTATAACTTTCAAGCATACCTGTATATTTTAATTAATTTTTTACAGCCCATATGGACTAAGAAACTCGTACTAGAATAATTCCTGTACAAAGCCAGGGAAGCCAGGAAAGAACTTGGCACCGCGCTCGTAGGGTCACAATGTCGATATGTGTCATTTTTGGAAAACTAAAAAATACGTTTTTAAATACTTGGCGCATTTCTCTTCCTCTTGCCATTAATTATTCAAATAAGTTGGAATACTACAATAAAAGCCGCAATGGTTTGTTTTCCCGTGTACATAACAAAATTTGTCAAAGTCATCATCTAACAGAACTTACTTACGAAGCCTCACTCCTATGCCCAATAGGCTGATATGCATTTAATTTATGGACAAGCACATTGTAATTCTCTGGAAGCAAGAAGAGTTTATGCTGAGAGATTTCCAAATCGAAATTTAGCGCCCGGAAAAACATTTGAAAGGGCTGATGGTAGTCTAAGAGAATCAGAAAACAGAAATAAATAGTTTTAATTTCCTGACCGTTAATATTTAAATATTTAGGGATTTCTTGAGTTTTCGGTCAAATTTGAGAAGAACAAAAAATAAAAAGAATATTTTTTTTACATCGGAGATGTTTCGGTTTATTAGTCTAAACCATCTTCAACACTTAAAAAAACAAAAAAAGAAACATTTTTTACATAATACTTAAAAGATATAGATTAACAATTGACATACCTTATTATTTCAATAACACTACACTTAAAACTAAGCATTAGTTACACGGTTAAATCGATGTAATAGAAATGCTATTTTCTTAAGACTAAAATACTGTTGACTAAGCTGTCATTTATTGTGTTAGACAGGGGTTATTGGAAAACCCAGATTTGGGTCGATATAATTTTTATTCTAAGAGTGGTGCAAAAATTTGTATTTTATTGGGTAATTAGGTTGTTGTAAAATGCAACTTAAATTCTCTATATCAGTTCTATAATTAAGAGTGTTTTTTGCTTTTTTAATGTGAATCATCTTTTGTGTTGAATATTCTATGGCTAGGTTCATGATCTAATATATGTATATTGTTGAAATCAAAATTATGAAGATTGTCAATTGCATGTTGAGAAAGTGCTGTCCAGTTTGACTGACATTTTTAAAACTATTTTGATGTTTTTTAATTCTGTTTTTTATGTATTGTTTTGTTTGTCCAATGTATGTTTTTGGGCATTTAAGACAATCAACTTTATAAATTAAGTGGTATTGGTCCAATTTGGGAGTTTCGGGTTTTAATTTTGTAAAAAATATTTTTGTATTATTAGTTGGTTTTTCGACTAAGTTAATTTTATACAGTTTTAAGACTTTTTTAAATTTATTATTAATTTCGGAGATATATGGTAGTGAGATGTAATTATTGGGTTCGGATTTGTTAGGATTGATTTTTTTTTAATTATAAATTTTGTTTATTCGGTTCTTAATAATAGGTTCATAGAATTTTTTAGGATAATTATTAATTAGTATTTACTAATTTTCTTTATGTTGTTAGTCTATTTGTGGAACAGGTAAGATTATTTGCTCTATCGGTTAGGGCACTAACGACGCTGGTTTTATATTTGATAGGTGTGTAACAATTAAAGTTTAAATATCGTCCAGACCAGATTGGTTTCGTATACCAATTTGTTGTGATGTTGTTATCATTATCATAGGAAATATTACGTCCAAGAAGTTAATAGATTTATTATTTTCAAGCCCATATGTAAAGTTAAGTCTATCAGTTAAGTTACAATCATCAAAGAGAATCAAGGACGTTTGCTTCAAGGTATTCCGTTAGATTAGCAGGTTATTAAATTGAAAAAAGGTATATTTCAGGCATAGATTCGTGGCGCCTTGAACGGTAAGGTCTGTATATAAGGCGACAACATCAAAAGTAAGAAGTATGATGGTTTTTCGGGATTTTTTTGTTTTTAATATAATTATGGAAGTTCCAGGAGTCTTTAATATGTCTTTCAGATTGGCCCAAAATCTTATAAAGTGTATTTGGTAGGAGTTTAGATAAGTTTATATGTAGCGGATCCGACAGTACTTACAATGGGTCGTAACGGAATACTATTCTTGTGTAATTTGAGAAGGCCATAAATGTATGAGGGTTGGCCATTGTGACAAATTAAATTATTTTTTTCTTTCTTTGTTAATATGTTTATTTTTTTTAGCCAATTGTTTACAGTTTTACCTAATAAATGGCAGCTTTGTTAACAGTATTTTAGTCTGAACTAATGCTTAGTGTTGTGTTATTGAAACAATAAGGTATGTCAATTTTTGTTCTATATCTTTTAAGCATCATGTAAAAAATGTTTCTTATTTTCTTTTTTAAGTTCTGAAGATGGTTTAGACTAATAAACCGAAACGTCAACGATGTAAAAAAAAAATATTGTTTATTCTTCTCAACTTTGACCGAAATCTCTAAATATTGTAAGAAATAAAGTTAAATAAAAAGTGCATAAACCAATGCTTTTAAAACTAAATTTAGGACGCTTTTTCCGCGCCATGGTGAAGAAGGTCCCCCAAGAAGAGCAAGAAACCAAGAGTAAGAGGAACAAATTCTGGGTGACATTACTGATAATCCATCTAACAGCGTAAGGAAGCTGGCGGCTAAATTAGATACAACAAAATGAGTTGTTCATGAAACTCTTGAGGAACAATTGCCTTCCATATTCAAAAGGTACCCGCAACGTCCCCAGATGATTATGCTGCAAGTTTAAATTATGCAAACTGATTTTCACAATACTTTAGAGAAAATCCCCATTTTACCGGAATTGTTTTGTTTATCGACTCGTAAAGTCACACAAGAGACGGCGTAATAAATTGTCATAATCTACATGCCTGGTATGAAGAAAATATCCATGCAGTAAGCAAACATCCACAAAGCTTTATGGTCCGTTTTAGAATAAAGGTTAAATGGTGCTTTGTATTTGCAATTCTTGAAACATAATCTCAATGACTTACTGGACAGTGTACTCTTGCAAGCTATATAGAGTACAAAAATATGTGGTTTATGCCCAATGGTGCGCCGCCACATTTTAGTAACGTAGTGCGTCGTTATTTGTCTAATTATTTTGGTAATCGTTGGATAGGTCGCGATTCTATGGCCACCTAGGTCTCCAGATCTAAGCCTTTTGAATATCTTTTTTTAGGGTCATCTGAAAGAACATGTATACATAGCTGCAGTAAATACCATGGAAGAGCTACTTCAAATAACAACCCATTCTTGCTAACAAGTACGAAACGATCCTGCAATGTTGCTACAAATACACCGACGAAAAATTCTTAGAATAAGAAAGTGTATTGAAGTTTAACGTGCTCATCTTGAACATAATGAAATAAGCATTAAAACAAAACTTATTTTACGAGCAATTTTTATCAAGAGGAATGCTTCACATTTTCTTTATTTTTCAATTTTCGATCCGGTATTTCGATTTGGAAATCGCTCAGCATAAACTCTTCTTGCTTCCAGAGAATTGCATTGTGCTTGTCCATAAATTAAACGCATGTTAGCATTACTCCATATTAAAATTTTAAGTTTATTGGTTTATAATAATAACTAGTAATAATTACTATGTAAAAATAATAGGTTAGTAATTATTGTGTTTTTTCTAAATTGGCGGCAAGTAAATTGATTTGGAAAATTTTGTAATAAATTACTTAATTTGATTATCTCGAAAATGGTTAATTATTTTGAAAGAAATGAAGAGTTCTACCTTTTTTAAAGAGAAATGGGCCCAATATCTTCGTCAGGGGGGACATAAGCAAAACTAATTATATGAACTACTAATATTATTTTGAGCTGTACATTAACGAAATATTGCCCTATACTTACCAGACACTTTGTATACGGGATCCATCTTTGTGAACCATTAGCACCCACTTAGTTTTCTTTTTGCTCAATTTCTTATCGATATTTACGAGTATTTTGTTCGTGTAAAAATATGTGTTAAAGTATGGGGGAATATGTAGAAAAATAGGGCTACTTTAAAATAACTCGAAAACGGTAATAAAATGCGGTTTTCACTTGAATGCAGCTATTTTCGAAACTATTACCCAAAAAGTACACCGTCCCTTTTAAAATTGGAGAGAATTGAAACTTTTATAAATGCCGCTATGTGGAAAACAAAATAAGAAATCAGCGATCAACATCAAAATTAGTATTTAATTCGTCAAATTCTCTTTTAAAGAAGCCTAAGTTTAATAAAATCAAACAGAAGATGTGAAAGATACAGTACTTATAAAAACAGGATATTCAACAGCGTCCTTCACCCTTATTATCGGAGATAAGTAAAAAAACCCTAATACAAAACCAATAAAAAAAAATTCTGAAAGTCTAGGACTATTTCTGAGATATGGCCCAGGAGGCAAAAGCGGTTAGAGTAAATTGCAAAAGAAAAAGAAAAGAGGACAGAAAAGAAAATTGCCTATCAAAAATGTAATTAGTTGTATGAATACCCGCCAGATTCGAACTGAATACATCACAAAAAGTTATTTTCTTTGGTTGTTGAATATTTTCTGTTTGTAGACAATAAAGAACTTCCGTTAAAAAGTACAGTTGTTTTAGTAAGCATATAATAAGTACTCTTGCCCAATTTTCCCCTATTTTTTAAACTGGTTATATCTACGCAATGTGAATTACCTAAATTGCTTCTTATGACTATTATTAGACAGTTTATTTTTAGAATTTTTGTGTTTTTAATGATTTCGATGAACTTCTTTTGAAACAAATTTGAGTATATCTATAAAATCTGAAATTGATGGCCCTTAAGAGAATTAATAATTAACAAAACGATAACCATTACATTATCAGTTCCTAAATACCGAATATCGTCATCGTGCATAAAAAACTAATGGCAATACGGTAAAACGGAGCTCGTTCAAAATAACCATAACCGCCTAAAATAAGTGTTTCAAAAACTTCCTATTGCTCAATGATATGCAAAAATTTAAGGGTGTGAATCTACATGAAAAATTAATAATAGCTTGCTTCATAAACTATGATCACAAAATGTTCCGTTGCGAGAATACGGGGTGTTAAAGTTTTGGAAATTAATTAATATTTTCGAAACTACTTGAGATATTTCAGTTTTAGTACATAGCGACAGTTAATAAAGGTGCATATTTTTTAATACGAAAATATTCCTTCTTCTTATACTTCGATATTTTTGCGGAAAAAAATGGTACGGCAATGATTTTTTCAAATAAAAAATATTTTTGAATTTTTAACTTCTTGTTTTCCGGCGATGCGTCGCTTTTGCGTAGAAAAACTCGCAAAATATTACTAATTTAATAGGAAAATTTAAAGACACTACGGGTTGGCATCTGTGTGTAATGAACAACTGACCACATACAACATTAACATGCCATTACAACTAACATGGAGCGATTAATACAAAAATTGTTGAAAATGGCCCCTTCACTTAATATGCATCCTTCCGCCCTCCTTCTCCTGGAATTGCGCACTCGTTAATATATCCCCGAAGTATTTCTTATTCTCATCACATGCCGCAACTATTCTTTTTATTAATACCTCTACAGTGGTAATGGGACTTCTGTACACTAGCGTCTTAGGATGGCCCCCCAAAAAAAGATCGAAGCTGTTGAGGTGGGGGGACCTTGTGGCCATTCTTGAGGCGCACCGCGGTCAATCCAACGATTTGGATAAACAGTTTGTGAATAATTATAAACCACTACACTGAAATGTGCTGGTTCACCATCGTGCATGTATGGTTTCTTATTGCTATCGGAACATTCTCAGGCAGTTGTTCTTAAAGTAAATGGGATGGGCCAATAAAGTACACTCAGTTCCAAAAAAAGTGACGCACCTAATTTTTGTTGCAAATTTAAAGCTTTGTCATTTCTGAACGAATGGACCGATTTTTATTATCTTTCCATTTGCTGGTAGGTAATTCCGTTACCTTTAGGAAAAATATAAACTGGTAGACATTTTTTCAAAGCCCCCTGGATGACAGTGGAAAAACTCAAGCCATGTTATTTTCTTAATTTTTGACTCACCTGTGCGTTAATCAAGTAAATGTATAGAAAGCGCTTACACTTTATATGAAAGTCGCTTCTTTTACGAGTATTTTGATTTTTTGTTCATTAATTTATCTCTAAAATTGTCCGAGTTACAGCTTTTTTGCTGAAACCTTACGTTTATCCCACAAATGTAATTTATTGTAGGGTCACATCGCCTTTAAAAAAATAATTGCCCTTGTCATGGCAATTACTCCATATTTGACCCTTTGTCGTTGTGTCATTAAAAAAGCCAATGTCATTATACAAGTTTTAGTGGCTAAAATTATATAAAATGCCTCAAATAAGTTCAGAACAAGTAGCAGTATTAGTTACTTTAGTTAACGATGGGCGTAGTAAACGTTACGCCGCTCGTGCAGTGGGTGTCCATGAAGCGACTGCTCGTAGAGCAATCCACAAGTACGAACAAACAGGAAGCACTGCTCGAAGGGTTGGTTCTAGTCCCCCTCGAAAAACTTCTCCAAGAGATGATCGCTTCTTGAGATTGAGGATATTACGTGATCGATCAAATACTGCGGTAAATGTTCAGCAAGATCTTCGCCAAATTCGGGGTGTTACGATAAGTAAGCAAACGGTATGTCGACGTCTAAACGAAGTTAATTTAAAAGCTAGGAGACCTGCAAAAGGTCCCAAATTATTGCCACAACATCCTGCTGCTAGAAGAAACTTCGTTGAAAATTATGGACAATGGAATATTCGTGAATGGTCAAATGTCTTGTTTACGGATGAATCACGGTTTTGCCTTAACATGGTGGATGGAAGTAAAAGAGTATGGAGAAGGACAGGTGAAAGGTTTAATCAGAATTTAATAACAGAATGTGAAAGTTATAATGGTGGGTCGGTTATGGTGTGGGGAGAGATTTCAATGAATGGAAAGACACCCCTCCATGTTTTTCCATTGAGGCAGTCGATGACAGCGCTAATCTATATTTTACAGCAGTATGTCTTACCTCATACAGAGTTAGTGGGCAATAATTTTATATTGATGCAGGATAATGCTCGACCACACACCGCAGCAATTGTTCGAAACTTCTTAGAAGCTACGGATATCACCACATTACAGTGGCCTGCCAGAAGCCCCGATATGAACCCTATAGAACATTTGTGGGACGAACTAGGGAGAAAGGTACGTTTTCGCCAGAGGCCTGCTGAAAATCTTGCAGAATTAGCATATGCATTTGTGGAAGAATGGAATAGTATACCAATGGAAACGATAAGAAACCTAATTTCTAGTATGCCGCGTAGATTAAAAGCAGTTATCCTAGTTTATAATTTTGTGTTTAATAAAAATGTTTTTAAAATTCGTATCTGTTAAAAACTTTCTCGATAAATTCATAAAGTTGGTAATATGCAAGGTTTCAGCAAAAAAGCTGTAATTCAGACAATTTTAGAGATAAATTAATGAACAAAAAATCAAAATGCTCGCAAAAAAAGCGACTTTCACATAGAGTGTAGCGCTTTCTATATATTTACTTGATTAACGCACAGGGTGAGCCAAAATTAAAAAAATAACATGGCTTGAGTTTTTCCACTATCATCCAGGGGGCTTTAAAAAAATGTCTACCAGTTTATTTTTTTCTTAAAGGTAACGGAATTACCTACCAACAAATGGAAAGATAATAAAAATCGGTCAATTTGTTCAGAAATGACAAAGCTTCAAAGTTGCAACAAAAATTAGGTGCGTCACTTTTTTTCGAACTGAGTGTAATTACCAATAATTCCTGCCCATACGTTAACCGAAAATTGGTGTTGGAAATGGGGTTCGGTTACGGCATAGGGATTTTCTAACGCCCACAAATGATTGTTGTGAAAATTCTGAACGGCATCTCGTGAAAAATTAGCTTCGTCCAGTGAACCGAATGTGTGTTTGAAATTGCGGATCTTGTGCAACTGACAGAAGGTCACGCGCCTTGGAAATGTCTGGGGAGTACCCTTAAAATATAATAAAATATCCACTAAAATTCTCCAAACAATTTGATGGCAAATATTTAGGTTTCTAGCAATCTTCCTTGTACTCATTTCAGTATGTTTTTCCACTTTGTGCAGCACCGATTCCTCAATTTCAGATGTTCTCACCTTCACATGTACCTCTTCTGACACTACCAGTTTCAACAAGGCGACGATGAATATTAGAGAAGGTTCGACTTTGGCAAAGCACGATTGGGATATCCCATTTGATAAATACGTCTGACTTGCTCGCCATTACCGTCGGCGAGTAATGAGTTTCCGCCATTTCTGCATTTGAATAATTCACCATTTTTAACAAGTTGGTAAAAATAAAATGAAATAAATAATTCACAGCGCACAGACTTAAAGGACAAGAACTTACTAGAAAATGTCAGATGTAAAAAGTAAGTAACATATTCCATGGCAACTAGATTTATTGAAAAATTGAATTCTTCAATAATTAGATAAAGTTTTTCGGGCAATACAACGGTTTTTATTTTTGTACTCAAAGACTACGCTTCGCAGGAAAACAACTCAAAAGAGCTCTTATGTTGAGAATTGAATGGTAAATTCAAAAATATTTTTTATTTTGGAAAAAATCATTGGCGTACATTTTTTACCCCAAAAATATCGAAGTCAGTGCCCGTAGGCACGCCACTGTCAAAGCTGAAAAATATTTTTGTATTGAAAAATATGCAACTTTATTAACTTTCGCTACGTTCTAAATATCACTGAATGATCTCAAGCAGTTTCGAAACGGAACATTATTGGACCGTAGTTTATAAAGCAAACTGTCATTAAATTCTCATGTAGATTCACACCCTTAAATATTCGCATATCATTAGATAAAGCACCAAAAAGTGAAGTTTTGTTACGATATTTTATTTTAAAAAACAATTATTTAGGTATATATATCTTATATAAATACGAATCTTATTCTGATTCGCCTGTACATGTTAATGAAAATGTGTATTGTTATACTTTATCAGTTAATAAGTAAACACTGATATACTGAATGTTAAAAGTTCCGAATCGGCTAACTGTTTTAAAAATTAGACAGATATGAAAGACTGTGTTAGACAAAAGTACTAAGGCTTTTAAAAACCTATAATAGTGAATTAATATTTTAAGTTTTCTTTTGCCTTTTTCCCAAACTTTTCTTTTTAAACCTATTATGTTATGAGAAATATCACAATACCTCTTGAACTATCTGGTTTGTAAATAGGAAGTGCTACACATGCACTAAAAAATAGATTTCTCATTTTTAAAAATATAACCTTGATTTATCGCAGGTGTTTAAGTAAGCAACCCTGTATATTCTATAAGCTAATTTTAAAATTCGAAGTACATTTTTGAAAGCCGCGGAACGTCTATTTAAATTATTATCGCTAACTCGTCTAGTTTTTAAAATAATTTGCCGGTCGGGAACTTTTGACAGTAGATTAATACAAGGTGGTAAAAAAGGTGCAAAATGGAAAACTTTTTTTTGTTGCCTTCTCTTTGGTCCGAAACATTTTCATAATGTATCAAATGTTAGATTTAAAATAAAAAAATAACCCAATAGTGAACTATCCATTATTTGAGAATATAGGAAACTTTTACCTTCTTATATTCTTAAAAATAAAGGTGATTTTCTGAATATTAAAAGGTGTAGAATCAATTGATCACTAATGAAATGAATGTGTAAAATTGAAGAAATAAAAATATTTTAAATATATACCTGATATGATGATCATGTGGAGGTGACTCTGATCGATCTCTAGGCCTTCCGGGCAGCATGTGGGGATTGGTCAAGAACGACAAGCTGGTATCTTCCATTAGGGATGCCTGGAAAAACTATTTTTTATAAATTAGAACCTGGTTAGATTTTTAATTGATTCGAGCATTACCTGATTAGCTGACATGTGATCTCCATATAGAGTTGGACTATGATTCATCGTAGGACTTTTAGACGAAGCACCCCTAATTACATAAAAAAAAATTAGATTTCGGTGTTTAAGTCCAATAAATTGACGTTAGTAACACTTAGAAACAGGAAAAAGCGAAAGAGGGAAAAACATACCAATAATTTTTGGAGATTCGCCGATGGAAATTTGAGCGAGGTTATGATAAAACTGTTACAGTAAAAAACTGTTTTGTAGATACTATATTTATATTTGTTTATTATATTATTCTACCGTTTGTTTTTTTTTTAATTTCAAACAGTTTTTTAGTGTTCCATGACGATGAAAAATTAAATAAAAGCAATTGTTCCTGTATGCAGTTACCTTGATTCTCAGATGACATCAACATTGGTGACTGACTGACTTGAGCTTTTTTTAACATTCAACAAAAAATATGACTGAGAATATTAAAAAGATATTAGAAGATGGAAAAAATGGCATACAGGAACCTCTACAAAAATAATTTTATTAATGGAATTTGAAAACATGCGACATTTAGATGTTTAAAAGAAATAAAAATGAACATATTTGAAAATACGAATTAAAACTATTATATTGGGTAGATTTGGCTTTACCTTAATTTGCCTTTTAAAAATTGGGCAGTAGATTTTTTTTTGAAAAAAATATCAAACCAAATTTAAATAAATTACATTTTAAAAAATGGATTTATTTAAAAACAAAGCATCTATGCTAAATATTTTGAAATAAAAATGTAGCAAACAAATTGTTTGAAGAAAATAAAGAATTTTTGCTTAACACATCTTATTGTTGTCATCAATAAATTACTAGCTTTTTAGTTCCAACAGAAAAATCAGTTTTCGTATATTCTCTTAGATGCCGTTCTTAAACAAAATGTTAGGATTGATACTTTTTTCATCGAAAAAATTGTAACATTTAAGACTAAGTTCACATTCATCCAAAACATAAAAATGCTAGAAACGCTTGTTCGTAGATCGTTTGTGACAAAACTGTTTTCGAAGAAAAATAAACAACCAATAATATTTTTTGGTTTTGTTGTTTAAGTTTAGGATTCGAGCCTGAACTAACCTGAAGAGAAAAAAACGAAATTACCTAATCCCTGCATATAAGAACGAACTAAATGTTTAGAATTAAACATCACGTAAATGTTTACACAAGTACTAAACTAAAAAAAACGATCTACGGACTTTAGCGTATGCGCTATAATCCAAACATTCCAAAGCCGGCTCTATGGATTGAACTTCTCTATAAACTAAAATCGCTTTGACAGCCGCCTAGATGTATGTCATACGTGCAAAGTAAGTTATTTTAAGGGACATGGGAACGTTTTACTTAGACATCGCGCCGAGCTGCTTTACAAAATTCTCAGATATTGTTTCAAATTTAGAGTTGCACCTTTATTATTAATTTCAAAATAATTTTTTGATATAGTATTTGTCAGTTTCTCGTGCTACAACCTGTAATATCCAGCTTTTATTGGCAAAATTTTGTATGCGCGATATTTCATACCAATGCACAAATATTTTACTAGCGCGAAGTTGTATCGCAGAAATTTTAAATTACCCAACTAAGCCATGTTTAGAATATTTTTATCACATATTGGTTTAAAAAAAGCTTAATCAAATTTTAAGTCATTTTAAAGTTACTGGACTAAAAGCTACCAGCAGCTAACATACGCGTCTGAAGGCGTTCGACTCTAAGGCCTATTCTATACGAGCCACAAAAACGCGACCGTTTGCCTGCGAGCGACACGCGTGTGTCACAGAACCACAGAGTGTTAATTGGGCATACTATACGGGCAACTTTGCGGTCGCGTGTGGACGCGTCGTTGGCGTGCCGGCGTGTTGAACGCAAGAGGTTGCGTAAAAGTCGCGCGCCGGAGGCGGCGTTTCATTCTACATGTAGCAACTTGCAAGCGTCCGGCCGGCCGAGCCGATTTGTCCTTCAGCAGTCCACGACTAGTAGTGCAGATCATTGTTGTTAAATTTTTGAGTTCTGTGATTGTTGTGCTTGGTATCTTTGCAAACAAGATGTTTGAAACTGAACAATTTATTTGTGAAATCGAGGGTCAACCTCCTCTCTATGATGTTAAAAGTAGGGAATATTCTAATCCGGTAGTACTGAAAAAACTTCTCAGGATATCTCCGATGTTCTGCAAAGCTAAGATAAAACACCCCTAAGGTCAGGCGATTAGCACCAACCGGGTGTACCCACCAACGTCTTTTTTTACGTTTTTTGGCCAAAAAACTTAATAACGTTAATTGGTGAACAGCATTACACCCAACTTGTACGGGATCCATAGCAAATATGAGGCGTTTTGTCGCTAGTCTAGAATGGGTCGCGTTTCACTCGCCGGTTAGATGCGCTACAAAGGCGCGGCGTCAACACGCTCGTATAGAATGGGCAAAATTTTCAAGCGACTGAGCGTCTAACCGGTCGCGTTTTTGTGGCTCGTATAGAATAGGCCTAAAGGCTATAGTCTGCTTGCACGCATCTATCTACATGACATTTTTAACACAGCGATGAGATAGTTACTGGAGCACAAGCCAATCAGGGCCCTTCAAGTTTTACTTGCAGTGTCGCATGCATCAGGTGTAACGTAATTGTTTATCGACTTAAAACTTAAAAAAAAAAAACAATGATTGATATGCCAAGTGATTAAAAAGTATTTTCACAAACTTGTGGAGGTGATTGCTTGCGGTATTTTTAGACTATTCGTTCGTTCTTACTTAGCCACTAGCGCATTTGTTAAAGAGATGCAGGATGTTACAAATTAAATAAAATGATAGTATTACTTTTAAAAAATATCTGAAATCGTTAGGTCTTTTTATAAAGTTGAGTTAGTGACATAAACGCTTAACTAACTTAGTTTAAAAGTACAAGGCACTCTAAAAATCGACCAGTGGCGTCGATATTATATTTCTTTATGAAATTAATGCTACGCCAACGGCATTTCTTAACTTTAATTTTTTTAATAAATGATTGCCTTATTTCTACTAAAAGAGGTCGTTATGTTTTTTATTACAGCGGTTTAAGCAAAAATTTTTTTTTGGGTAACGAAATAAAATAATCAGAAATTAAGTGTTAGTTCGATGCCAACGTTCAATATAATTAAACAAATAACATCAACTTATAGGTTATACATTTTTTTAACGCATTTAGAAAATATATCTAAATATTTTTTTATCAACACATCATACCGCAAATCTTTGTAAGGAAGTCTTCCTTATATCATTGTTTATTGAAACTTTTTGTCTAAAATAATGCCTGAGCATTATTATACCGGATGTTTATTAAACATACGACAAAAAAAAGGTTATTCCCTGGACAATTCTAAAAATATTTTATTCTTCGATGATTTTTAAAAAGCCGCTTTGTTTCGAAGATACAGGGCGAGAAAAATTTTCAACAAAACCAATTTTCATATTTTTTAAATGATTAATGTAGTCGAAATAAAAGTATGGCGTACTACACTGGGCTTACCGAGTATAAATTATTTTTAAAAAATGCGTAGTTATCCTTTAAGCGAATCAGTATAACGTTGTTTACATTTCAATACGTCTCGTAATTAATCATTTGGTATGTGTCGAATTTGTTGAGACTTACTGATGTTTTGTTGTTTGACGTGTATTTTCCGTCTTTAATAGTTAAACTTTTGCTAGTGGAGTCCTCTATCATAAATCACTATACGAACGCCGAGATGACTGACATGCATTTCATTTACGGACTTTATTACAAGGTAGGCGGTTGTACATTGAACGATTTCCTGGCCGTAATGTCCCTGATAGAAAAACCTTTCAAAGTATTCATCAACGTCTTCATGAATCAGGCATATTGACACGAAATGAGGGACCAGAAAGGCCAATGCCAGAAAGAACGGTAGAAGTGGCAGAGATTGTGCTGGACATGATAAAGGAAGATACAGGTACTTCTACTTAAAAAATTGCAAATACTTTAAATGTAATTAACGGGACTGTTTGGAAAATCCTTAATGACTATTTGTTATACCCACCGCGTTCAGGCACTTCTTCCTGCTGATTTTCCTCCACGGATTGCATTCTGTCAATGGCTTTTGCACACATTGGTTCAAATCCCTTAACTACTGACGCTGATTCTTTTTACCATTGAATCGAATTTCTTAAGCAATGCAACAAGGAATTTTCAGAATAACCATGTGTGGGCTGAAGCAAATCCACGTGAGGTACCTGAAGATCGTTTTTAACATCAGTTCTCGTTGAACGTTTGGGTTGGAATTGTGGGTGACTGGCTAGTTGGACCGGTATTTCTACCAGGAAGAATTACCGGCGAGGTGTGTCCCAACTTTTTGGAACAAACGCTACCTCAGTTTTTGGAGGATACACCATTGGTAACAAGTAATGCACGATGGTGCACCAGCGCGTTTTAGTGTGGTTGCTCGTTTTTAACAGTAACATACGGAGATCGCTGGATTAGTCGAGGTGGACCTCAGTTATGGCCTACTCGATCCCCGCAGATTATGTCCTATGGGACCATCTAAAGTTATTAGCTTATACGGCTCCAGTGGAGTACGTGAAATATTTAAGAAATCGGATAATTGCTGGGTGTAACTCAATAAGAGATGACCCTGGTGTTTTGAAAAGAGTTCGGCATCGAATGAGGAGAAGATTGGATTCTTGCATCCCAGCTGGATGTAGTATTTTCAATAGTTCTTGTAGATTAAGTAACTTTACATGTAATTTTTGGTAATAAAATGTTGTTATTGTCAACAATTTTTCTCACCCTGTATCTTCGAAACAATGCGGTTTTTCAAAAATCATCAAAGGACAAAATATTCTTAGAATAGTCCAGGGAATAACCCCTCAATTTTTGCCGAATGTTTAACAAACACCCTGTATATTTACCTCCCAAAGTTTGACAAAATACGTTTGTTTTGCTCGGTATAAACGTATAATAATTTCCGTTTATCGTCCAGTGGAATTCGCGTGGTGCTGTGCCGTCACATAAGTGCTGCAGAGCTGCCCAATTTAATCGAGAAATATATTCAAGAATTGACTGATGCAAGTAACAAAAAATATGTACTTTTTACTGATTTTACTTTGGGTGGCGATAAGTTATGGACACAAGTTGATATAACAGACTTGCAGTATCTAAGTAACAGAAAACTTAAATCAGCTGTCCAAGAAGCGTTTTGATAATCAAGTGGAATTCGCTTTTGCCGCTACTGCTGTTTAAACAAGTAACTATATAATAATTGTTGAATTATAGAACTTTAAGTATTCCATTTGCATGAAAAATTATCGGTTTTAGAAATTTGATATTTAATAAAAAAAACTTAATTTAATCCAGAAAGTTGACAATCATAATTTGACAGATTATGTTTGGCACCTAGGGCATTCTATAACTTAAACGTTTTGTGCAAGATGTTTATTTTTTATTGGAATTAACATGAATGGCATATATCCAATAATTTATTTTTGGCATTTTTTGTTTTGTACAAACAAGTAATTATTAACTTAGAAAAACTCATTGGTTTGTACTGCTAGCCCATAGAGCAAACAAAGATAAAAATGCGTCCAAAAATTTCTAAAACTTTTTATTTTATTTTAAAATCTATGTATCTGGGAAACACATTTGATGTTAATAGAAACGAAATTCTCTGACGAAATTTTGATAATTTTATTTCTGTGCAACAGCTGTTCAGGTATCCGCGTTCTTTCGACTTATTGCAATAATAATTGTAAACTAAAATAAAAAGTAGGCCAAAAAATATTCCCGCTAAAGTAGGATTCAATTTTTAGTTAAGCGCCAAAGCAGAAATACATATAGTGAAACCTTTATAACAATATATCTTCAAATCGCAAATACGTATATCTCTAATATACTTTTATGGCACATATCGCAAATTTAGAAATACTTTGAAAACTGTGGCTGTAATTATATTAAATTCGGTTTCTTAAGCCTCGGTCAGATTAGGCTGGTTCCCAACCTCTACCTGACAGCGTAGAGTGAACAACAAAATAACCGCTGGTTTTGCCGCTGGCTAGTTAAGACGGACATGTTCAGCTTTATCGTCAAACGGCCGATCACGTGATGCCCTCGTCGCTGCTGCCGCCAGCTACTGTAATACCGGGTTAACATTCAGCATACTGCCGTGGTAGTGAGCAGGGAAGTTGTCATGAAAATGGGCAGCGCGAGTATGTAAACACGTCACTCGCGCTGACTATGCTCCTGCCATTGCTGCTGCCCTGTGATCCATTCGTTGTCGGTTATTCGAGCGATAATCAAAGGATCGGCGGCGTGACGAGGGAGCGCGTGTTACATGCTGTTGTTCTTAATCACTTATTTACCAACGCGAGAGGAGAAAAATCAAATTTTTAAGTCGATTAGTAATATTACAACATGAAAAGTTAATGTACATACAATGTCTTTGGTGACTGCGACGGGGGCGCCTTTTTCCTATTGCATTTCTTTTCAAAATACCAGTATAATTATATAAACTCAGGAAATAGAGCGCTGTCGCTGCTGCAATTTTGATGTCCTCCATTTGCTTTGACGCTGCAGCAGAAGCAATTCGGGAAGGACAGCGGATAGAACAAGTAGCAGCGGAAGTGGCTGAAACCCGGCATTAAGCCTAACCGCAGCAGCAACTAGTCACCACGTGCTGATGTGGAATCATCGTTATTTTGTTACTGAAAGTTTTGAAATAGCAGAGTTAAAGTGGTCGGGAAAGGAGATTATTTAGTTTTTGAATATGTTTCAAAAGTATCCGTGTTGGTTGGATGCCTTCTCTGACGATTATTTAAAGAATAATGTAAGAGTCATCACATACAAAGACGACATGTTTGTGAGTATATGAGTATGACTTCACGGCAGCCGCTACGAGCAGCGAGAAAAGTGACGAGGATGGCAGCCGGCACTTGCTGGTGCTACTACCAGTCATAAAGCCCGGGCCAGGTTAATCTGGTTACCAGGCGCTACTTAGTCAGCCGCTACCTAACAGCGTATTGTAAATAGAAAAATATATATATAATAACTAATATTAACCAGCGGCTAGTGATGACTGATATGTTCAACTTTCAATGCCAGCCACTGCTTGCTGGTGCTACTACTAGTCATTAGTAGACAGCGGCTGGTAACCACCATAATCTGATCCGGGCTTTAGGAGGCAGCCGCTGGTAACCAGCCTAATCTGACACAGGCTTGGGGGACGGTCAGCGCCAGCTACCAGCAAGCAGAAAACCTGTTTCCTTTGGTACACTTATATAACATTTAAATATCAGTTCGAATAATATTGTCCCAGTAATCGACATAGCAAAGCTATAATGATACAGTAGTTATTATAATTCTAGTAATGCAACATCAACGAATACTTCATTTTAGTGTAAGTTTATCTAAATCTTGTATTGTTTATGATTAAAAAAGTTACAGTTTAAAAGCGTTAAGTGATAACGAGTACGGTGTTACTTACTTTACTACATGAAAATAAATTATATAGCTTGAAAAAAAGCTTCTTATTGTAACCCTAAACTCAAGCTAGATGCTAACTTCACAGCACACACATTCGCAGTAAATTATTGTGCTTTACGAGATTACTTCCATCGATATTTAGCTATTTTTTGAAATTCACATCTTTAGCAAAACCATATTGATACCTGGGACATTTGCCTTACTCGTACTGTACTTAAAATGTGAAAAAAGAAATACGTTTTTTTTTAAATTTGGAAGCAGGTATTTCACCATTTAAAAATAAAAATGATTTAGGCATATGCGTACCTACTAAAGTAACTTTAAGCAGATAGTGAAATATGCCATTCTGTATTGGTCGGTACGGAATACTTCGAAGCGCACTTGATCTTTAATTTTATTACAGGGAAGTTTTATAGCATGCATAACTAGGATCTGAAAAAGCAAGCACTAAAGCTGTGTGTTGTGTGTGTCTGACTTCGGTACTCTACATTTTATTTAATTTCACAAAACTTTTCTAATAAAAGCAACTAAGTTGAACTAAAACTTAGGAGTTTTAAGACTAGGCAGAGCATAAATGTTGTTCTAAATAGTCAAAACAAAGCTATAACATCGAGTTGTTTGTGTTAATAGAGTATACGATCTCACTGGTCGTTTTATCGAAAAAACAAAACAAAAGGAAAACTTATTGGACAATTTCCAACAAGTGTAGTAAAAAACTCAGTCTTGGGTTGGTTAATACAAATATAATTGACATATAACCTAATCTTCTGAATAAATTCATTTGACTACGATTGCAGTTTACGAACTTTTATTTATGAGTACAGGGTGTAAAAAATTCAAAAACTGATAGAACGTAATGATTCTTTTACAATGTACGGTATGGTTGTTTAAAACCCTACTCAAATTGGTTCTTTTTAGAAGTAGTAAAAAAGTATCATATTTTAAGAAAACTTTAACGAACCTTTCAATTCGATTTCTCAGTTTAAATTTGACTCAAACATAACTTTCATCTATATATAATTTACTTTTAAATAAATATTGTATTGTAGCTGATTTCACAAATAAATATTAATTAAGAAATTCGTATTTCTGTACTCTTTAGGTAAAAAAATGGTCTTTTTAGTTTTTGAAAAGTAAAATTGTTTCACTGGAATGCTAACCGTAACGGCATACTAGTATGGGATACATATGTCTACTATTACCGGTTGCTTATACAAGTTTCTGGCCATTTGGTTTCAACCAGAGCCATAAACTTAAAACACACACACAATATACATGTTTGGCAAATAGTTAATACAATTAACCGCTTAATGGAAAGTAATGAGAACGTAATGTATCAGTTTATAAGGAATAAAAATGGCGTGTCGCATCTTAAAGCGCGGTTCTTTCCCGTACTACCTGCAATAGTGAAAGGAGAAAGTAACGTGCGTTATGACGCCACAAAGCATTTTCTCACTTTTTATTTAACTATTAACAGGTGCATTAAGTTCTCGTTTTTTCTTATTAAGCGGCTAATGGAAATAACCATTTTCCAAACCTGTATACAGCGTTTAGATAGACGTATAATAAAGGTGTATAATAAACTGTAGAAATAAACAAGCTTGATTTTTATAAAATTAAAATTTGGAAATATGTAGATGTATATAGGTACATACACTTGTTACTTACTATCATTTGCCTATAGGGAAACTATTTATTACTTCAAAAAACTCTATCACTTTTAGAAGTTTCTTAATGAGGTTTTAGGTTAGTTCAGCGATCAAGAGGACATATCCCGGAGCACACTTAATAACACTATCAAACGACAATAAAGTAATATGAATAAATTTTCTAGAAAAGTTTTCAATAAAATTAAGAAAATTTCGATGAAACGAGTTGTGAGACGAGCTAAAAAATTATAAGCAGAGCTAGCCGAGCAGACAGCAGCACACGCACGGCATTGTCACGTGTTGCGTGACAAATTAACTGGTGCTTACTGTGCGCAGTGGGGTGGAGTGGGTGACGGGGTTGGGTCATATTTCCGTGGTCGGCCACGCGACAAGTGGCGACGCTTCACGAATTCGGCATCATCCACCATCCAGAATGACCCAAAGTCGTCTTCGTAGCGCACAAAACACTTGTGGAGGGACAGATTGGTGCGTATCGCATTCTACATACCCAGACCCAAGAAAGAGAAAGACAACAATCAAGTGAAGGTCATTTAAGGTTTGCTCATGGGCAACTGCGACCTGCTACTTCTACATATACCTTTTTTTGTCTTTTAAGACTTTCTGATTTACCTTTCCTGTTATGTCGCCGCAGTTAGTAGCCCAAGCCTGCGCCAGCGCGGGCCATGCGGTTACTGAACCGTCTATAGACACTCTTTCACTCTCGTCACACAAGCCAATGTTAATGAGTAAATATATAAAAAGAATAAATATATAAAAAAGAGAAAAAGAGATGTAAAAATGTAAAAAATCACAAAACACACAAAAGGTACAAAAGTGCACCAGTGGGCCAGGGACGTACCCGACGACAGGTTGAGTCAGTGGCCCCGAGGAGCAACGCTGCGGCCTTCGTTTGTAGAATTCCACCTCGTCTACGGTCCACACGGCACCCTTCACATTTTCCACCCGCATGAAACATTTGTGGAGCGACAGGTTGTGGCGAACTGCGTTCTAACAACAAATCAAACACCTCCGAATAAACAACGCGCCTAGCACTAGTTGCAAGCTGCTTTTTAACTCCCAATCAAAAGAACAATTTTATAATTTATATACTGGTAATTTTGAAAGATCTCATCGAACATAATTAGAACGACTAATAACGATCTTATTTCATTGTTTGTACTTGTACAAAGGCAATTTACGCCACATCGGTTTAATAGACAGATATAGATCGATAGCAGTTGATCGATGTCCATCATTAAAGTAAAAAAAAAATCAAATAAATTTTTAGTTTATAGAAAACAAAAATATATTATCCATTAAGAACTAACTCATATCAATAAATTTACCAATACATGAGATAGTTTTTACCGCCTTTTGCTCAAAAAGAATTGAAATTTATTTATACAAGAACTATTTTAGTTACTGCAGGCCCAACGTATAAAGTATTAAGTTTAGCTGCGTCTGAACAAACTCCTCATCTTTGTGTAAATGTACATTCACATTTCATTGCTTAAAAATCAAATTCAACTGTGTAAATTTGGTCAAAGAAATTAAAATCATAGTTTTTACCGATTTAAAATTTCGATTTACAAAGATTTTTTTAAACTATTTTTGTTCAATTTATTTAATTCAGGTAATAACCATAAAGATCCATACTTCATCTTGGAAGTATATTAGATTTCCTTCTAAAGTACCAATATTTTGAAAAATCCAGTCCAAATGCAAATACTTAGAGCAAAGTATGAAGGCAAAACTTATTTCATGTATTAATAATATTTTTAAAGTGGGAATAGAATTAAGGATAAGATAGCTTT
The DNA here is from genome assembly GCA_963920685.1 of Polydrusus tereticollis. NCBI lineage: Eukaryota > Metazoa > Arthropoda > Insecta > Coleoptera > Curculionidae > Polydrusus > Polydrusus tereticollis. Next base: position 62,221,812 of record OY987335.1, read on the forward strand.
AGTTATTAAGCACAAGAATGCAAGTTTTCGGTATCCAATAGTGTTGCTGTTTTTTCTCGATAACAAATTTAATCGAGGTAATAATAAAAATTAGAGATCATTTTTAGGAGCACCACTACAGAAGCTTTGAATTTAAATTTAGTCAATTGGTAATTTACGCAATCCAAAAATAAAAAATTTGACACACTCCCACTTCACTAAATAAGTTAGCACTTTAGAATGCATTATTTTGTACCAATTCGTTGTTAGATTCCTTTGATTGGGATAATAAATAATAATATATTAAATAATTAAAATAAAAATCAATTTAGACAAAACATAATATAATGGTTACAAATTAGGAAAACACCCCTGATTGAAATAATAACCCAACACAAAAATTATAAATTTGAAAAATAAATATAATTGTTGCATGCAAGCTTAAGCTGTTATTGGTCCTGTAAAAATTTCAAATTAAAGAGAGGTGATTAGAAAGTTATGTACTTTACCAGAAAGACATACTTCTTCACATAGCTCATAATTAAAAAATATTTATTAATTATAGCTTATAGTATAATACGAGAATTATTAGATAACTCTAAATTATTTAGTCATTAAAATTAAACCAGATTAAGAACTAGATAATTAAAAATTTAAGGTTTTTACAATACCTTCCAAGTAGCTGCGTTTCTCCTAAAGTAGCAAAATGTATTTTGGAACCAATTGTAAATTTCGTTAAGTGTAAGCTGTTTATCTGGAGATTCGATGATTGACTAAAATTACAATTGCGTTATTACACTATACTAAAAATTTAAGAAAAAACTTACCTGTCTAATTAATGAGGCATAAGTAAAAGGCGGTCTTACGTCAGCATTCTTATAAAATTCCCTATTTCTTTGGATTTCTGAAATTTAATTATTGTCCAAGAATTAGAACTGATAGTAAAATGTAAGTAAGTAAATAAGACTTATGTAGATAAATAGACACATGGTAAAAATGTGTTCGAATGAGAGATTAATTAATTTTAAAAAAGCTCTTTATAATTTAAGAGTAATATAATGTTCATAAATTATTGAGGTAAGGTTAGTTAAAAAGTTAATAAAAAATATCCATATTTAATTAAAATCCGTAAGCAAAAGGCACGATTTCGCATTTTGTTTAATTATTATCGTGTTTTCATATTTGTGTTGCAGTTGCACCCATATATTTTGGGTTTTTATCATTTTACAGTACATATATCATTTAGAAAATTATGTTTTTAACATCAAAGATAAGTTACCTTTATAGCTTTCTGTTTGCTTAGCTATGAGATTTAAGTTTAGATCTTGGTCTACAAGAAAACGGTTAGTTAGCCTCGACTATTTAATTTACCGGCGTATTTTTAAAAAAATATAAAGGGTCAAATCGTTCAGACAAAAAAAATATTTTTTGTTTTCGTTGAAATTCACACCAATTGCTTTTAATACAAAATAACACGTGGTTTTTCTTATGTTTAAAATTTAAATAGTTTTCGATTTATTCAAATATAAAAATTGCTTGTAATCAACTTTAAGAAAAAATCCTTGTAGTTCAAACAATATTTCTTTTACCTTTTGTTTTGTTTATACTGGCGAAATAACTAATTATATTGGTATTAACAAGAAACGCACTTGTTTTAAATAATATTTATTTTTTCAACATTTTTTGTCAACTAGCGAGCATGAGTTGTTTTGAAAGTGGATTAAAAAAACCTCTAATATCACGTTAAAAACTTCCTAGAATGAGCTAGGTATTTGTATGCTCCTTGTAATGCTATGTTTTTTTGAAAATATTACTTTGTGCACAACCTAGTAATATAAAACTGACATGCAAGCGCGCATTAGCGCCGCAATATAATAGGGCGCTTGCATGAAAAATAGAATAGTTAGTATTACCATACTTAATCAAGCACCACAGTTTTTAGAAATTATTCTTTATTTGAAAGTATTACAGTTTGCTAAATCTGAACAATAATATTTTAAGCATTGGTGAAAAAAAATTCTTAGTTAATAGACGTTTAAACACCGAGCATACATTTCTTGATTAAGCAAATATAATGTATATAGATATTTAAAGAAGCATTTTCTTGAAATCGTTTTCTTTTCACACGAATGATATAATTAATTATTATTCTACTCTTGATAACATTTTTAGGAGAAAATGGTTATTTTTAAGATTTAACACTGGTTTATAATTTTATAATTTTTTTGCAAAAAAAAAAAGTTAAAAGATACGAGTAGATACCTACTTAGTCGCTTCCAATAAAATTTGTTCACTTGAAAGCATTCCAGAACAAAAGGTCAAGTTTTATATACAACTCATTTTCGCTAGTTGGAAAGATGGACACTTTGTTGAGACCCTGTAATGTTAGGAAAAAGATACATCGACTTAAATAATTTGTATCGAAAATTGCGAGCTGCGATGAACCAAACCTTAAATTTAAGTAAATAATATTGATTCTTGTAGAAACTACTTGGCAATTTAAGTGATTTTGAAAACACTGTTTTTCTGGTTTGATTGATTTAAAATGACATTAAACTAAGGCAGAGTGGTTTGTCATTGCCTTCCGAGAGATACAATGCATTACTTTTTTTAGAAAACATTTTGTTACGATGTATTGGTCGCGGATTGAACCTGCGACCGTTGGCAGTAGTCTACACCCTAAAATACTGCGCCATGCCGTCTACATCATATTTTAATTATTATAGGTAGTTTAGGTAAATTCATCAGTTAGTTGTGCCGATAAACACAATCCACCCGAGTCTGAAAATCTAAAGATACTAATGTGAAATAACTACAAAAATAATTTACAGTAACTAAATACCTTGTTGAACGTCAAGTCCAGCCCTTTCTAGCATATACGGCAAACCTTTGAGCAGCATGAAAAACGGTTCGCCTTTAAGTTATTTTAAATGATTTTTGTTCAATAATTGTACTTACCGCCAGCCAATGATAATGCTGATTTATCACTAAGCCTTCTTCTGATTGGTCCGCCCACATTAGAAGCCGGAGAATGAAGCACTGGTGACCTAATTGCTGACACCATAGGACCCATATTTATATTTACGGGGGGCGGGGGTGCAGCTGAACTAACAGGGATTTTCTGAGGTGCTCCTCCGGTAGGATCTTTATGAGGGTCAGGTGACCCCATTTGTTTAGATAGATGTAGATGATGCATCATAGCTTGTAGCCTATCCCGTTCTTTTTGTAGTTGTAGTTCTAGTTGGGACACGACTTGCATTTGAACCCTAGCTTGTGCCGTTGACCGGTCGTCTAGTATGTGTTCTGTATTTAAATGCCTAGAATCCGAATAAAAGAAGTATTCGACGTAGTTTTCTTAATTATGACAAAGTTATTACCTATTCCCTGATCATACAAACATAAAAATAAAGTATTGTTTTATCGAAATAATTGCTTTCAGGAATATTGATTTACTTTGAACACTTGTGCGCTAAAATTTTAAGGAAACATTGAGGCTCAAATTGAGAAGAAATGTATTTTAACTTGTGTGTCTCACCGGAGTGGCGATTTTCCTGCTGACTATAATAATAAACAGTTACATATTTCTCAATGATTTTCGACAAGGAAGCCAAATTTAATGTAAAAAAAATATATAGGTTAACAGATTTGACAGATATGACGCCATTTGGTATTTTTTGACTTTTAAGTGTCTGATCGCTTTACTAAATACACCTTTTAAGCCGAAAACCCCAATTTTATTCACAGTGACATAATCTGTAAGCACGCCAATAGACTGTAATCTCGATTATGATTCTTTAAAAATTGATAAATCTGAGAGTTATGAGATTGAGAATAAATGTGGGCAGATTTATGGATTTAAGCTGGTCTATACAAATAAAAGTGCAAAAATTATAGAGGCCGAAATCATAGCTCTAAGCTTATGTATTAGTAAGGTGTGTTGGTTACAAAATTTGTTATTAAAGTCAAGGCTAGTAAATGCATGTATATTTATTGATTACGAATGTTGACTAAACTTTTAAGTAAGTTCACATTTGAAAAATTTAGACGTATTATGTTGAACTGATACGTGAATATTTAATATTTGTTAAAAAGCAAGAAAATTTTGATTGAGCGGGAGTGTTAATGTAGCAATCAAAATTGTGTTAGTATTGCTACCAGTTGGTACCTAATAAATATAAATAGTAGTAGGCATAGGTTAATTATTAATTTTTAGAAAGTTGAATATAAATTTGTATTATACGAGAAGTTTTATTACTATCACCAGAAGCATCCACCCACGACTTAAACGATAAAATTAATGAAGGTAATTTAGAACCCCCGTTTTTCCGAAACGGCTGAAAATAAATATCAATAACTTATGTTTTTAAAATCGGATCGCCAAATGCAATTCATGCGTGTGGTTATTTATGAGGGTTGCCATTAAAAAAAATTCAAAATGTCGTCGTACCTGTTACTTTTTGATATCTGTCATATTTGATTATATAGTAGACAGCCATGACAGCCATGTGAAACTATTTTACTGTGAAAAAAATTGGGGTTTTCAGCTTAAAATGTCTATTTATTAAAGAGGTGAGATACTTAAAAGACAAAATCGATTAAGGCAATTTAGGAACCCCCGTATTTCCGAAACGGCTAAAAATAAATGTCAACAGCTATAGGCTTTTGAAATCGGACCGCCAGATGCAATTCGCTCGTGTGGTTATTTATGAAGGTGGCCATTTCTGTATTCGTATAGGTCAAATTTGTGAACCAATATATTTTTTGATATTAAATTTTGCTTCCTTGTGGAAAATCATTGAGAAATATGTAATTTTTTTATTATAGTCAACAGGAAAACCGCCAATCGGGTGAGACACTTACCTATACAGGGTGTCCCAACAGGACGTTCCCTAAGAGGAAATACTGCGATTTATTTAAACTTGCCTAATTCCGAAGTTTATAATAACCAAGATACAGGGTGTCAAAGTTTTAATTTTGTTTTTGACTTTACCCAATAATTTCTCAACGAAATGATATGGCGGTACAAAATTAGGGTTTTGATTTTTTTTAAGGCGAGTAATTCTAATTCATCCATAGTTTTGAGTTTACTAGTAGTGGGCGCCACCTAAAATACCGTTCTTCTTTTAGGTGACTAACTTTTTTAAGCTTAGTATATCGATCTAAGTATTTAAAAATCGACTAACCTACTTCTGCTCCGTGAAACAGGTATACCTAATTGAGGTCGCTTTGAGTAACCATTTTCGATATAATCGCATTTGAAGTTTAGTATGCAATTAAATTTGTGTGGTCTGAAAGTAAAGAGTCAGAATTTCTGATGAAATTAAGATAAAATTTACTTAGTTCAAACATTAATATTATTAGAAATACTTGAGAAAACTAACCTGAACTACGTTTTTTTAATAAAAACGCTTTTTTGTAAAAAGGTAATAATTGTTGAAAATGGCCACCATTGACCTCCATAAGTTTCGCAATCCGCTCTACAGAAGATTGTTGGATTTTAAAGAAAATATCATGATCCCTAATTTTTGGCCTAACTCATTAGGATTGTTCATACTGTCATAAGCAATAAATTTGAAATATCCTCAAATACAGAAGTCCATAGGATTAAAAACCGGACATTGTGCAAGCCAAGTTAACGGAAGATAGTTTCGCAAACGTATGGAGAAGTGTGGCGGCGCGTCATCTTGCATGCAGAGCGTATTTCGCCTGACGTTTAGTGATACATCTGCTTAAAGACCTCCAAGATTATTTTGTAAAAAATGCAAATATGCATATCCGTTTAGAGTCGGCGGTAATTCACATACACCTATTAGATAATTTCCGAAAATTCCACACCAAATGTTGATCGTAAACTCTGGAAATGATGTTCAACAACAAAATGCGGGTTTTTATTTTCCATACTTACCTATTTCGATAGTTGAATATGCGTGGTCTCGTCTACAAACAGCATACGATTTAAAAGTATTGGTCTGCATTTTGTTGATTCAGGCATAAATAAGAAAATAAACTGAAGTCTGGCTGGAAGATCAGCTGGAAGAAAACACTGTATGGGTGTAAAAAGATATGGGGAAAGTTCTTTATCATGAAATATTCTAAAAAGTGATGATTTACTTATGGATGATTTACTTACCGGAACGAATCAGTTTCTTCTGATCGGTCATAAATACTTTTAAATAATTGTTTGGCTGCCTTCTATTCGGAAAGATTTCTCGCTATCTGCGTCTTGTGAGTAACTACATACGGCACGCGAATTCTCTATATGTCTCGAAAACGTCATTATTGTTGTTAAAGTAATGAGTTGTGACAAATAATAATACGAATACACAATTATTTTAAAACTCTTGGCATTATTGCATAGGAAATTGCATTTACGATGATCTCGAAAATGATTACTCCTAGTGACTTCAAGAAGGTATGTATGTATACCTTGTTAACGTAGCAGATGTAAGGTAATCGATTTTTTAACTAGTTAGATCGATATACCAGTTAAAAAAAGGTATGTAATCTAATGCCGTATGCAGTAGGTGGCGCTCTGTACTAGTAAAATGAAAACTACGACTGGATGAATTTGAAGTACTCGCCTTAAAACAACCTAGAACTCTAATTTTGTGCAGCTATATCATTTCGTTGACAAATTATTGGGTAAAGTTGAAAACAAAATTAAAACTTTGACACACTGTATTTTGGTTGTTATCAACTTTGGGATTAGGCAAGTTTAAATAAACCGCATTATTTCCTCTTAAGAAATCTGCAGTTGCACCCTGTGTCCTATTACTTTTAGGACATTATGTAAATATTGCCACTTATTGGCTACTTAATGGCCGCCATAGTAACCTTCCCCATTTTTTTTAGGTTTTTAAGATATTGCTTTATTGCTATTTAGAGTTTTATTTAATAGTTTATGCGAACATAATGTAACACAACGTTTGGGCAAAACTGTTTACCGAAAAATTACGAAGAAATAAAAACCACGAAATAAAAAAAACTTTGATGGACATAAAAATACCCTATAAAATAATATAATTGCTTTGTTTTCAAAACGGTTATGTAGTGTATTTGAAACGGGAGTTCCCCTCTTAAAGACTTTCGCGAATAAGAAGGTTTACGATGTAGATAAACTGTTAAGGGGATAAAATTTATTGTGTTTGTTTTCAGTAAATGACTTATTGATCGGTTATTGTTTGGTTAAAAATTGGCGGAGCAAAATAATGGGCTAAGAAGGAAATGCTGAACAACAGAAAAGTAATTAAAAGCTTCCAGTTTAACAATAAAACTGTCTAAGAAAGATCACCTTTTTCACAATGAATATGGGATTTCTTTGTAACCAACTATAAACTAGGGAAATTTTTTCCAAGTTCCCAAATGGTGATTCACTTATTTGGGAAATACTGAACTTTATTATTATTATTATCAGACCTTTATTAAACCCTCAAAATCGATGCAATGTTGTAGCTTTTCAATAATACGTATACGCAATGCATTTTGCGTAAAAGCGAAATGTTTTTATCAATTATTTTTCTAAATACCAATTATTTTGATATTTAAATACTCTGGTTATTCCTCTTTATAACTACATTTGTTTTGATAAAATTAGCCGTTTTTGAAGAAAATACATTTTTTATATCGTGCGAGCAAAATTTTTTTTCATCCAAAAGGGCTTGAACTAGGGCTTGGTGTAGATCACAATTATAAGGGAACGGTATATCTAACCAAATCTAGGTTAAAATTGTGTCTAATTCATATTATAACATGATATGCCAAACTAGTGAATATTAAAATAAATATACAAAAACAAATTAATTTTTGTTGTTTACGAAATTAACAAAGTAAGAATATAGAGAAAGGAAAATAAAAATGATAGAAATTGCAGAAATTGGCCACCGCCGTGCTCCAAGTATAAATTCAGGCGTCTCTTCATATTTTCGAAAACGTTGACCAGCATCTCTAGAGAAATGTTACCACATTCTTGGATAATCCTTTCTTGTAACTGTTCTAAATTTTCAACTAGTGTTTTAAAAATATTGCTCTTCAAATGGGGAAAAATGAAGTAATCCATAACCGTCAAACTAGGTGATCTGGGTGGAAATTTATTTTCTGTTCGAAAACTGATCAAACTGTCGTCGAAAAAATTGCGTAAGTAGTTAAAAGTTTCGGCGGATGTATGGGCGGTTGCACCGTCCTATTGAAAATAACCAAAACGTAGTTTCATCATTAAGTAATTGCTTCACAAGTGGATTCAAAATATTGTCCCTATATCACTGTGCTGTAACTGTGTCATGGAAAAAACAGGACCAAGAATTCTTCTTCGGGAAACGGCCAACCAGACACCACATGCGTCAATTCTGAGAATTTACATAACCGGTTAGGTGAATCATCAGAAAAACATGTCAGGTCGAATAAATCATTTCTTTGCAATAAACTTTGGGTAAACCACTGACAGAAATTCCTGGTGTTTAAAAATATGCAGCTTGTATTTCTTGGAATGCTTCCACTTTATAAGGAAACAAAGTTAGCTTTTTTGTGAGAATAGTCCTGCATGTTCCATAAGATCTTCCCACTTCTTGAGACAGGAATCTTATACACTTGGTTGGCGTATTTTGCATTATTTCAGGAACGTTTGCAACAAGTTCTTCTGTTCTTACAGATGGTCTTCGAGCTCCGTTTTTATGTTGTATAGAATCTGTTTCCCTAAACAGAGCCACTCTTTTCAGCCAATGCTAAAAATGCCCAGCAGTAAAAGCGAGATTAGGAAAATTTTCGCGAAAATTGTCCGTGCACAAACGCTGATTGTATTGCCACTCACCATTTACCCTAACTCCGTTTCGCAAATACGATTCAACCATGAATTTTTGTGCTGTTCCGTGGAATCCATTGCGTAAACTATTCAAGAAATTGGATAAATTAGCGATGAATCAAATTACTTGTAACGACTGTTAAAGATGACGGAATAACTGATTGATTGATAATGCTAGTATTCACTGCCACCCAACAGATATTAAGCTCTACCGCTAAGCAGTACCGCCTTAGATGCAAAGCACACTTTGATGATAATAATTTTCATTCGCACGGTATAACACGTTATTCAAATAATAAATCAGAATTCTACAATAAAACACCAGTCGTTTTTATTTCGTTAACAATGTGTTATTAACAACACTTTTCTAAATTGTCTGATTGATTGAGTACATAAGACTTAACCAATAGAGAATTATTCCTATAGTGAATATGCTGGCATGCATCTAATATATGGGCAAGCACTCGGCAATTGTGTGGAGGCGAGAATAAGTTATTCTGATACATTTTATAATCGAATATACTGCACCGAAGAACTTTTAAAAGGGTTGATCGTAGCTTAAGAGAAATAGGTAAAAAGTCAAGTAATATAAAAAAAAAACATGGTAAAGGTAGCTAATATTTTGCTAATTCATTTTAGGAAGTTTTTTGCCGCATCGTGGTGGAGAAGGGTCTCCAAGAACAGCAAGGAACCCTAAGATAGTGCTAGAAAACTGTCGGCCCAAGTTCATGCGACAAAGTGGATTGTTCACGAGACCCTTCTATCCTTATTATGTCCAAAAGGTACATACCATGTCTCCCGCTGATTATCCGGCAAGAGTTAATTACGCAAATTGGTATTGCAACGATTTATGCAAAATCATAATTTTACTAGTATTGTTTTGTTCACGGGTGAAGCCGGTTATAGGTACCCCAGACAGCTCCAAAAAAGGTTCATGGTTAACATGTGGGCGGGGATTATTGGGAATCATCTCATTGGGCCGTTCCTTATTGAAGGCAGATTAAATGGTGCCATGTTTTTGCAATTCTTGCAACAAAACTTAAACGGCTTATTTGAAAATGTGCTCTTAGAAATTAGAAATCAGATGTGGTGGCACGACGCCGACTATCAGGGAAGATCTGATATAGAAAAAATAACACATAATTTCAACGTAACTCGAGAGAATCCTGGAATGTTGTTTTAAGTACAACGAGAAAACATCCGTCGGCTAAGGAAATGTACTGAGGTACAGGGCACAACACTACGAAAGTCTGCTGAAGTTAAGAAGAAGAAGCAAATCTTTCACATTTTTAACATTCCATCGTTTAAGTGATTTCCGAAATGCCAACCCTTTCAATGGTTCCTTTATGCGGCACAATTCGATTTGAAAATGTATCAGAATAAATTCTTCTTGCATCCACACAATTGCCGAGTGCTTGTCTATAAGTTAGATGCATATGATTATAATTTAAAACCTCAAAACAGTTTTATGTGTACAGGGTGATACTTAAGTTAGAGCAATTTTAAACCGAAAAGTTTAAACAAACCGAATTTCTAAATTGCTTGGCTTTTGAGGGTGCTAAGGTTTTTCCGATTTGTATTAATTTGAGATAAACATAAACTAAATTTTTGCGTAGATTATTATGATATGAAAACACCCATTAAAATACGTACCCAAGTGCATGACATTAACCAACACCCTGAATAATTGTGCATCCAGGATCTCCCCTGGCTCACGTGTATAGTACACAAACACATACTTTGGCCAAAAATCACCCATTAAAATAAGTACCCAAGTGCATGACATTAACCAACACCCTGTATAATTGTGCATCCAGGAACTCCCCTGGCTCACGTGTATAGTACACCACGCCCGAGATTTCTCTCCCAATACAGAGTAAACTGTAGCTTGCCAACATTAGCCGAAGAATGATAGACATAAAAATAATTGTATACTTTTTTATACTTTGACCACCGTTAGAGAAGTCAATTGCGAGATTAAATTTCAATTTGCACCAAGTGGCTAGATTTTTCCTGCTTCTTTGACTACTATTTAGACATTTTCTCTACAATTCCTCTTTAATCGTTTAAATGGTAGCCAGAAAAGAAAAAAATCTCAGCCACATATTATTTTGCCAGTGACGTGTAAAATGCTCAATGTCCAATGAATTATGTAGAATATCCGATGTCCAATTTAAAAAGTACAATACCCAATGTCAAATATCCAAAGCTCAATGTAACATGCCCAATACCCAAAAGCATGCCACGTATAATATCTCGTAAGGAATTATATCTTATACTATTCTATTACATAAAATATTTTTGAATAGGAGATCAAAAATATATATTTAATTAAATTCCTAAAACTAAAAATTAGCTAATATGACATGGTAGACCGGAAGTTTATTTATTATCATATTAATATATTATTGTCAAAATTGGTACTTGACCACAATTGTTTATTCATTAAATTCAGAATTGTTAAAATTGAATTCAAACTTAAATAAAAAAAATAATATAAGATATTGATAATCCCGCTTGTAATTTAGTTTTTTTTATTATTTATTTTGGTGTCTAAACTTTTTACTACATCTACTATTCTATTCCTAGAATATCTAACATCTTGATGTACCGTTTTGCTTTATATAATTGAGAATTCAATTAGTTGACTAAATTGGTTAGAAAATATCCAATATTTACTATGGTGAAGAAAATCATTAAAAAGATTGGAGGTGCAATAAAAGAAACGGTCCCAATTTTTAGAGCACAATAACCAAAGACGATTCTATAGGCGTCAAAGTCAACATTAATTTTGGATTATATTTAGCATTTTATGAGGTGATTAATATGTAAAAGAAAAGAGGGGGATTAAGTAAAACACCCAAATTACAATATTTTCTTCGGTCGGGCGACAAAAGAAAAACCAACCTGGAATAAATTAGACAAGACTGTGCGCTTTAAAAACTCTAATTATGCCATGTTTAATTAATATGCAGGGCGTTTGATTGCGGCGTTGTCGGATTTAAATGTTAATCCTCGACAGGGCCTTTATTACTTCCTTAACGCCTCTAGAAGTTAGGGGAAAAATTGCCTTTGAATTTTTTATTTACCTTTAGTTTAAAGTCAATGCAGTTAAAATTAATGCGACCAAAAGTATCTACAAATATGCTAAATGTCAACGGACCAGGAAGTTAGAAGAGTTTATGTGGTACCGTACGGTGGAAATGCAAACCCAAAAAACAAAACGTTCACCTGATTAATTTTGGCCGGCCATGGACTATGCCGGCTATGATCTCAAGAATATCGGTAAGGCACAAGACGATGAATTCAGGTACTTCAGCCCCCAAGACACAGTTTCGCATACCGTTTTTGAATGTGAAAAGTGGAACAACGAAAGGCTATAGTTGCAACAATCCCTACACCTATACCGATTAGACGAAACAACTATCACGCAGAAATGTTAGATAGTAACGAAAAGTGGAACACCATAATGAATTATACAGTGTGTCCGCTTAAGTTCTGTACATATGGGAAACTTTTTTAATATTAATTTTACGAAAAAAAGTTACTCTTTATAAAAAGTTCTACGAGAAAAGTACCCTTAATTTTAATTTTAGAGCAAAATGGAATAAGAAAATGTTGATTGGCATTAAAAATTATTTCTATTTCTACTCTTAGTAGACTATTATTGATAATAAATTTGACATTTCAAAAAATATCATTTTTTGAAATGATTTATAATTAATAATTGTATTTATTATGCAATTCAAGCTAATAAACATTTATCAATTATTTTTATTCAAAACGTAACCTTTGATTCTTTATCCTTGTTTTGTAGTAATTTTATGACGCATTTAACTAATTGATAGAAACATGATAATTTATTTTGGAAAAATACAATTAAAATAATAAATATTAAAACATGAATTTAAATAAAAATATTCATTAACTTTCCCTCACTGTACATTTGCCTCGACATCCTCCCTTCATTTCACTATACATTTAGCCGTTCTTGCAGAAAATTCTCTTAAAACATTTCTAATCATGGCAGGAGTTATATTTGTAATTGTCTCTCTAATTACCCTCTCTAAATGGTCGACATTTTGAAATGGCCTTTGTATGTAGGTATACATTCTGTTTTAAGTAGCCCCACAAGAAATAATCGAGGGGGCTTAAGTCCGGAGACATAGCGGGCCAAAAAAGGTCAGAATATCTATCGATAACTTTTCCATTAAAAAGGGTATTTAAGTATTGTCTTACATTCCTCGTACTGTGGCCATGGTGCACCATCTTGTTATAATTATTTAAAAAATAACGTTCACCATTTAAATTTTGTCGAAAAAAAAAAGGTCCTATTATGCTATTTTTGTAAATTCCGCACCACACATTTGTTTTAGATGAGTACTGATCACGTGTCTGTATAGTGAAATTTGGATTAACGTCACTCCACCGACGACAATTTCGTGAACTTACAGTCCCGTTCGAGGTAAAGGTTGCTTCGTCGGTAAAAATTATATCCCTTGTCATGAAAGGGTTATCTTCTAACTCTCCTTGTATTAAAAAACAAAATTCTAAGCGTCGCTCAAAATCACCTGGCTTCAAGGTATGTATAAATTTTGGTTTGTAAGGCCGAAAATTGTTTTCATTTAATATTTTTGAAATTGTAGTTTTCCCTACATCATTTGGTAATGTTGTTGACCTTTTTCGCAATGATTTTTTAGGATCTTCTACTACAGACAACATTACTTGGTTCACAGTTTCATTATTTGCAACCCTTGGTCTACGTTTCTTATTGTAGTTAGTTTCCACACTTCCAAAGGTCTTGAATTTAGTCACTATGTTCCCTACTGTTGTAAAAAAAATCATTTTATCAGGATATCTGTAGTTAAAAATTTCGGCAGTTTCCCGATACGTTTTGTAATTTTCACCAACAATTAAAATTATTTCAATTTTATCTTGCATACTCAATTTCAACGGAATATTTATCTAATTAAATATTCAAACTGATGTTTCAGACAAATAACATAGCTGACAGTTAAAATTCAAATTCAGGTGGGAAATGGTGGCAAGATAATGGACATGCCATTAGGAATTAAGATTAAAATTTTTAAGTTTATTTTCAATAATAGTCTACTAAGAGTAGAAACAGATATAATTTTTAATGCCAATCAACATTTTCTTATTCCATTTTGCTCTAAAATTAAAATTAAGGGTACTTTTCTCGTGGGTCAATTTCGATCCTTTTACTTTTTGATCATCCTGTACATGCTATCTTAAGTTTGAATAGTCTAATATTATTTTTTCAATAAGCAGAACCTTTTATAAACAGTAACTTTTTTTCGTAAAACAAATATTAAAAAAGTTTCCCATATGTACAGAACTTAAGCGGACACACTGTATAACGAAGATCATGCGGACAAAAGAAATAGACCAATTACGATTAATCTCTTCGGTATGCTGTGAACTATTAGGAAATAGAGTATACTAAATTTTCAAATTCCTCTATTGGACGATAATTAAGTAGGGCTCTGTCCAACGATTTCATTGTTACCCGGTATAGCACAAAAATATATATTTTTGAACTCAGTCCAGCAATACTATGTAACATTTACGGTACATTTTGTGTCGAAATGTACTGTGAGGTCCCTTTTCTGTTAATCAGACTCTATAGCCTTGCCGATGAGCTGTAATACGGAAAAACGCGTCCAGAGATTGGGTCTGATGGAAATAAAAGGGACAAACTTCTTTAAACCTCTTTAAAATCGCGTTTTCGGTTCGCAGAAACCGATAAATTGGCTTTCAGCGCCACTTGATCTAAGTGCTCGCTGGTCTGGTTGGGTGGATTGCTCGATTGCCGCGAGATGTCGCCACGTGCAACATCTCGCACACGTATCAAGAAAAAATAAGTTGATCCAAAGGCAAAAACAAAAATGTAAAGATTATTTAACAACTAATCTGTAATAGCGTGAAGTTACTTTTATTTTTAAAATTCGAGAGGCCAATGGACTTGAACAACGATAATAAAACAAAAACTATTTAAAACTACAAAAAAAACACCTAATTTTAAAAAGGCAAAACGAAACGAAAAAATAGGAACAACAGAAAGTCTTTATAAAAGTTTAAAACGCATTCCATTATTTTCAATACAACGATTTAATCTGCGTTGCATGCTTAATACTGCTGCTTCAATTTCAGTTCTTGGAATGCTGGAGATAGCATCGTGGATACGTTGCTTCATGGTTTCAGCAGTAGTAGGACGAGTTTGAAAGAAAATGTCTTTTAGGCTGCCCCATAAATAAAGTAGAATGATATCGGGGGATCTAAGCGGCCATAAAAACAAACTCCCTCCACCGATCCAGCGGCTCGGATATCTTTGGTTCAAAAAGTCACGAACTATCAGAGAAAAGTATGCAGGACACCCATCATGCTGAAACCACATGTCTCTTCTCGTTACTAATGGAACCTCTTCTAATAGAGGCGGCAATTGGTTCCTTAAAAAGTTCAAATAAATATTGCCAGTGAAATATTCATTAAAAAATTACTTTACGAATAATATTAAATTATTTTATTTTTGTTTAAGGCATACGATTTAAAATGTGATTCGTTTTCTAGTATTTTAAAAATAAAAGTAACTTTACGCTATTACTGTTGAGTTGTTAAATAATCTTTACATTTTTGTTTTTGCCTTTGAATCAACAAACTAAATCCTGTTTAAACAGCGCCACCTAGAAAATGCACTAGCGACCACGGCCAAAGTAGGTTTTTTATAAGTGTAAAAGTGTCTATTAAACGAGCCTAAGCTAATTAAATTTAGGTGAAACATATGGAAGATACAGCAATTTAAAAAGTTTTTTTTTTCCAAAAGCTTTCCCAACCTATATTTTCAAAGATACAAAAAATAGTCTTAAAAACAAGTTTCCGCAAATTCCGTCATTAAAACAGAACCTTAACGTAGCGATTATCTCATAGAATTTGACTATTTAGATATATCCTAGTAACTATGCCCTCTAGCGGTCATTTTCGAAACTTGAAAATATTTTCCAGCAATTTCTTTTGGTCGATTTGGTCAAGAAAAAAAATTTCCCAAAGCCGTAAGGTTTATGGCCTCCAAATCATCATACCTTGCCGACCTTAGTGGGACACCCTGTATATTTTAAGTAAAATATTTTAAAACCTGCTGAAGCGATTATAGATAACATTTATATATTTTTGAAATGGGAATTTTATACTCTATTAAAATATTCAGTAATATACCGGGTGTTGCATTAAGAAAAAACAACTGATTAAAAAAGTGTAAAGTTTGTCTATATTTGCTCAAACCGTTTTTAAGATATGAGCGATTAAATTTTTAAAAAGCTGTATTCATTCTAGTTTCGATGCATCAAAATATCGTCTAGACTACACTGGAAAACCAAACCGTGTAAATAATAATATTGTTAGCATTTTTATTAGTTAAAATTATAAATATTTATTTTCTACAAATTACTGCAAATTATAAAAATACTATTATTTAATAATTTAAATATTTAATAATATTTCCTTTTTAGTCGGTCGATACTTGCTGTTCAAATATAAGCTTCTTCATTAAGTAAAATAATTTCATTGCTAATTTTGATCTTTATTTCTTCAATATTTTGGCTTCTATGATGGTAAACAAATACCTCCATAGAAATATGTCCATTATTGTTATATCGGGGCTATTTGTGGCCGCCTCATGGTAGCCGTATCGATAGTTTAAAAAGTTCACATCACGAGCTGAATGAGGTAGAGCTCCACCTATTTGCCAAATAGGATTTTGGTATAACATTATCGGTAATTTGTCCAAGGGATTTTCAAACTCATTTTGAAGCAATAATTGTAGATATGACCCTAAAGAAAATCGGCCCAATTATTTTATTAACTATACCACACCATATACTAAGAGACGTTCTACCTTGATACTTTTATTACTTTGATATCTTCTGTGGTTTACTTAGAGTAAAAGTGCACCTTGTGTTGATTATAAATCTCTGATGTTATGAATATCGCCTCGTCTGTCCACAGGACCCTTTTTAAGAAGTCCGGTCTTGTTCTTTTATAAAATCATATGTGCAACAAATCTGCGGTAGTTAGTGAATTCAAAATGAAATGAATTTACGTTAATTTAACGTTATTTGAACGGTACCAAAACTCACTCTGTTTTTTCTTGGACCATACAGGGTATTTCTACCTATAGAATTGGGCTGATTGGTCCTAAAAAAATTTAGTATTACACGTTCTCGGACCACGTTTCTTCGATATATCCGTTTGCGGTCATGTAATGACTTTGACTCCTCAAGTAAACGTTTTAAAGTCAAAACTGTATTTACTGATATGGTTCTATTATTTTCCGCGAAATACCTTCGCTGAGTTTCCCTTGCCATTTTATCCACTTTTATAGAAAAGTGTGACAATCTGAAATCTTTCTTCGAGGGAATATTTTATTTTAACTAATAAAAACGCAAGACATTGACATATTATTATTTACGCGGATTTATTTTCCAAGGCATTCTAGACGTATCGAAACTTGTTGAATTTATATCCAACACGTCCTAGGCGTTATAGTTAGGGAGGTGGTGGCAATATGGGGCTATTATGATTAGTTCGTCGTTGACAGCAACATAATGTAAAGGTTTTGTAAAACAAACCGATCAAAGTAGGTTGTAAGCTTGGAGGCCCCTCTCTTTTTTTAAAAGAGCTTCAAAATTGTAAAATAAAGTACTACCATATCATTAGTTCGTTCCTGCAATTGTAACACAATGTTTATTTAACACTGTTAATACCACAATTATGATTTGCAGAAGCGCAGCCCTCTGCGTTTTTTATAATAATAATTGTAAACTTGTAAAAAACAGAGCTGTATTAATTCATTTGTTCGTACTTCTTTAATTTATTCGTATTTATATCTAGAACTAGAAAATAATAGTTGCAGAAGTGTGTATTGCTGCTTTTTTTAAATATTGTTACATTTTCGTAAATAACTATATTAACGGAAATAAGTCTCTTAATCGGCAGTTCTGTCTTAAGAGAAAAAGTTTCTACCGGGTTGAAGTATTAATTACAATACTACTCCTTTACAAACGTTTTTTAAAATAACTAAGTATACTTCAAGTCCAAAATTTCTGTCAGTGACTCTCACTAGCCTATAAACAGTTCCAGGTTACACGACGCCAGGGGAATGAATTCTAGCGGCGTGGGCATGTCAAAAAATAATAAATAATGAAATTTCATCAGAATGTCATAAACTTTTTTAGAAATTTCGTTTAAAACCCCTTTTCAATATTTTAGGTAAAGCTGTTGCCTTTTTAATTTCAGTCATCATTTTTTTTATTGTGGATATTTCATTTAGGAAAAAAAACGCATGGATTTTGCGACGAATAGTGTATTTTGTGGCATCATACAGGATCATTTTTTTTTCGATTTTCTTGTCTGGGCTTTTTTTGAGGAAAATCCTGAACATCGTCCGCGAGGAAAGTTTCGTTAAAGTGACATATTTCTGCAGCATCTAATGTGGTTAATTCAGGATAACATTTCATGGTATACGTTTTTAACTATTATTCGTTCTTTTAATGTTAATTAATTTTATTTTTGTAGGCCGACAACTAGTTAAAGGTTCGTTAATATAATATCCATATCTTCATATATTTGGTGATTGGTATTAAATGAGTCACTGACAGAATTTGTGGACTTCGGGTATAGTTGAAATCATGTTAAACCCATTGTAACAAATTTTAACGCCAATAGTAAACTGCTATTGTAATAGAAAAAAAGTGTGTTTTATTTTTAGAATTACGAGATGCATTAAAATATGTAATAAATGCATTGTTGCCATTTAAGAAAGTATGCTTTTCTAAAATAACTTCCAAACTGGCAGCACTGGAAAAAATGTGTTTTCCTGTTTTTCTTAGTAGGACCATTTTCTAAAATTTTGCTTTTAGATCTATAGGTCTATCACTTTAAATAGACAAGTATATCAAGGTTAAATAAAATCTCCCTGTATAAAAAGGCAGAACTGCTGCCTTCTGCAACTATTTTTTTCATATTAACGAACCGCCCGCTAAGTTGCAGAAACAAAGTAATGACACAGATGCACTTTTTTACATTTTGAAAAATTCACCCCTCCTAAACGCAGGGGCTATATTTAGGTTTATATTTGAGTTAGTTGATCGGCGAACAGATCGTATACTTTTCGATATATCATAAATTGTTAAAAAATATTGAATTACTATAAACGCAGAAACATAAACTTCTGCAAACTGTATTTATATCAGTGATAGATTGACGATCAACTTTTAGAATAAATGGCAGAAGCAAACAAATGATAATAGCAGATCCCTTTTTATATTGCATTTTTAATTAACTGTCAATCGAACACCCAGATATGACATCATTGTAGAAGTAGTTTTTATTTGTTCTTATTGTTAAATCTTTACACTTTTTAACTTCTGCCGCACGAACAAATCATATAAACAATTTTGCCACCACCTCCCTAGCTATTCTTTTTAATGCACCACCATTATGGGCGGTTGTTTCCCAAGATATTGTAGATGTAGCTACTAAACTAGAATGAATACAGCTTTTTCAAAATTTGATCGCCATATCTTAAAAACGTTTTGATCTAATATAGACAAATTACATATTTGTGGAATCAGGAAAGAAGAAACACCTTTCATAAAACTAAAAAATCAATAGGGTAGTCCATTGAATAACAACAACTTTACGGCATGGTTCATTTGTTTTAAGCAAGGCCGCCTTCTAAATGGCTATTTTAAGCTTTACGGGAGAACGTAAAACAAATGGCTATTGGTAATTAATAAACAAAATAGGGAAACTGAAGAATAATCCCCTGTTCAGTCTCAGTTGAATGACCTATACCTTAAAAAGCCAGCATCCTGCAATACAGAGTTTTTTTGCAAAACTGGATTCATAATTAAAATTAACAAAGTTATATTCCAAGCATATTAACTTGACCTTTAGTCTGTCCTATGCGGCTAAAACAAGCTACTTTTGCTGCGTTTTGGCAGCTGGCGTTACCGCCAGCGTCCAAAACGCACAAAAGTAGCAAGAAAAAAGCCTGTGTGTGAGTATTTGCTGCTGCGCTAACGACCCGCTGGGCGGCTCAGGACGCCAGCCGCTGAAAACAAACTTGTTTGATTTCGGCGATCAAAACGCCAGCGAAACGTGTAGAAAACGCATATGTGTACGCAGAAACGGCGGAAGATTGGCGGTTTGGAGAATCCGAAGAATTTATTTCTCCTTTTATTCAGTTATTTAAGCAAAGAATAGTCGTGTGACTTTATGTAATAATAATCTGAATGTATCCTCATCTATTCTTAGAAAATTGCTAAGTCATCTGGATGTAGTTTTAGTTCGTTCAAGAAATTTATATGGGATAATAATGTTTTAAAATTTGTTCGAAAACATCGATGCTTTTTTCTTATTAAGACTTTAGTCACATTTATTTTAAAATATTTTGTTATTTGCACAAATACAAACACAGTCGCACAATATAAAATGCATCTCTGAGAACATGGAGAAGATAAATCACATAAGATGAACATAACTTCTATTAGGTGAACGAAAAAAAGCACCAAGTCAGTAAAGCGTGGGTTAATACGACTCTGTGTGTGAATCTGGGAAAAATTTTAGTTTCTGTACAAGCTAATCGGTGTAGTGTCAGCTAATATGGTACAATCTCACGGTCAAAAAACCTGCTGGTAAATTTGGTCGACTTAAATAGACTTTCAAAATAAATATTAAGTAATCAAATACCGTTAATTTTTGAGGCAAACTTTAAACGCTTTTTCTTTTACTTTTACAAAAAAAGGTCGTAGGAATGCTAAGGCATCTTCTCACAATTGAAAAGAAACACAATATATGATGATGAAATAAAACAAAATAACTTCACTAACAAGCTCAGTACCAGCCACTATGTCACATGCCCCAAGTTCATTTATTTATTATAATAATGCGAATCATTCGTTCATTCGTATTTTGTAACTCGTATGACGTTCACTGTTACAGGTCAATTCTTAAAATAGGACGGGCCGACAGGGGAAACCCCGTACAATTACGAATAAGAATACTGACAGGGACTCTGCAAGACCTGTTGTGTGTGTTTAGAGCTCAACGCACGTGAAATTCCATATGTGGAATTCAACACATGGAAATTCGAGGGTTTTTGCGGATAACCAAGCACTACCAAATTTCTGTACTTATTAAGATTTTCACAATAACTTGGCAACGCAGCACTTGACACATTAATATTTCAGAAGTGTATCCGCGCTCCCGCCAAGCACTTGTATTTTTATGTGTGAGTGGTATATGTATACACAGAGGCTTCGACTTGTACTGATCTTCAGGCTACAACACACAAAAATGGCCTAGATTGAGTGTTTAACTGGTTATTCGTACAATACTGTAACTAAAATGCTAAAATTAAATTATTATAATCCGTCGTCTATTTGTCCATCTAAACATTCTGCTTAGATAACATCCCTAACTGCAGAATGGTTCAAGCGAATGTGATGAAATTTTGCACACTCACTTTTTTAGTTTTTACGTAAAATGGCAAAATAGTTTGTATATACGGATCGATTGTGTAAAGTTTGATATGACAGACGAAAACAAACTATAACCTGTAAAAAAATATATTTTTTTTAAGACTATACTACTCTTACTTGATAAATGCCTGTAAATCTTCACAAATGGTCTCACAGCCAGGCCACTTGCAGACTCCATGGCCATAGAGATGATGATGTACCCTATCAGGGGTCGTTGTCCTAACGATAGGTTTTTCTTCAGGAAGAGAGTCATCCCTACCTGTCCGACTTTGTATGCTTAAAAGACCTGGTGAATTGTCTGAGAAATAAAGCAATCGTTTATTTTGGATTTGTTGTGGAATGCTACTGGCAACAAAAATGCAATATTAGTCTATTTTGACATGAGCCGTAAACGAAGTTTACGTTCTCTATTTTCGTTGTGCACGAATAAATAAAACAATGCAATATTAAATATTTTTATTATAAATAATTAAAAAATTAGATGCATTCACTAATTCTGATTACATATAACGTTGTTAATGTTGTATTAGAACAACAAAAATTAATTTAGACATTCCTTAGGAAATGAATCTTAGGAGAGTGCGAACTTGCACTTTTACTTATATTTTTTCTATGCCATATCTGAAAAGGTTTATATTTTGTTTAAGAAAAATGCTAATATAAAGAATATAAGAAGATGAAAAAAATGCCTCGCAGTAAGCTCTGAAAATATTCCGCATGTCTAACCTAAACTAACCTAAATATTGAAAAAGATGATAATGGTAGTTTCTGAATAGTAAACAGTGCGAGTTTGTAACTTGGAATAAATTCGGTACAAAAAATATTGATACAGTGTGTCCTAAATTAGAGATATATTTACTATTTTTAAACAGCATATTAAGTTACACATGGGGTAAAACATGTCAGGTTGCTGTCAAGTTCAAACCTTAGCGAATGCTAGACATGATGAATCCTTCTGGGTTTACAAAGATACGTTACCAAGATAATTATTAGATCAATAATTAATTAATATTTATTTATAAATGTTGTATTATATAATACATTGTAATCCCATTATAATCAATAAATAAATATTTAAAAATAAAAACAAAAAACATAACTGCCAAATTTCAAATTTTTATTCCTTGTCATTTATAAGATATGAAACAAAAATTATTTTATTTACTTTAAACTAATAATAACATTCATTAAAAAATGTAGTATCAACACGTGGACTTTTTTTTGTCCTTTGTTGATAGTAAGATGTTTCAAAAAAATCGTTCAACGTAATGCCTAACTTTACTGAAAAATACAAAATTTAAATTTTAATGATGATTGGATAATATGGAGATAGGAGAAAAACACAAATTGAAGTTCCTTATTCAGAGGGAAACATACCGATTTACCACCCGTATCCCAGGGTACAGTAAGCAAGATTGAAAAGCAGTTTGGAGAAAATGGGCATGATAGAAAGACAGATATTAATCGAAAGAGTGCGCTTAATGAGAGGTCAAAGTAAATATACGATGTATTAGGTATTCCAGAAAACCCTAATTTTCCCACCAGGCACCGAACACAAAATAAGTCGATCTGCAGTAGTAAAAATTCTTCATGCGCATAAATTTTATCCTTACAAAATAACAATTCTTCAAAAACTGACAGAAGATGATTCTGATAGGAGACTTCAAGTCTGCAAGCTAACGATGGACATACTATAGAGGAATAATCTGACAACAGAAATTATTCTTGTTTTCTAATGAATCAACGTTCTTGTTAAATGGTAACGTGAACCGACAAAATTGTTGTTATTGGGCAGATGACAGTCCACACTAGATGAGGGAAGGCCACACTCAACACCCAGAAAAGTCAAGGCCGATTCGCATTACAGAGACGCTCACACTCAAGGCAAGCTCGAGTCACGTTCCACGCAATTATTTTTCAGTAGGTTGCAATGGAAGTGTTCCCACTAATGCTCACGCTCAAGTCACGATACGGTCACTTAAGCGCAAGAATTCTTGAAAAGAATATTTGAGCTGACCGTGAGCGGACCTGTCTATGACTTGAGCGGTCAGTGTGAATAGAAAAGCGCAATTTTAGTTCATCAGCCATGGATACGGATGAATATTAATTGAAATGGTTCGTAATCACTCTGAGCTATATGATATAAGTTCGAAAAAGTACAGAGAAAATGAATTATAAATATTATAATAGTTTTTTGATTTCATCTTGTTTAGGAGATAAATGCAATTTTATCAAACTCTGATATGGGCATAGCGAGATGCAAATATATGTCATTTATTTTTTTAATCGACAACCGTTGGTCACACGAAGAAAAGTCTAGGGACCATTTTTGCTAAGTGATAAAGCGCAATTTTGAAAATAATATTTATTTTGAAGAAAACAGTGACGCATCCTTTTTATCGTTAGAAATATCAACATACATGTTAGAGCGGATGCCACTGGTAGTGGTAGAAAGAGAGCAAGCCTTTTTTATGAAATAGATGTGTTTTTATACCTAGTTAGTATCTACTAAAATTCAAAATGATATCTAAAACCGCCTCAATAATATTAAGGAAAACCCGTTTTTTTCATATATTTTGAACTGTTTTATTGAATTAGCCGATACTTGCTGGAGATCCATAACAATAGGATGTTTTTAGGAAATAATGTAAAATACTATTTACATACTTTTCTCCAGTATTTATTAATATGATTTTATATTAATGTGACATGTTTCGCTACATTGTAGCTTTATCAAACAAATGTAAATTAATAGAGGCTTGTGGACCTTTTATATGTAAAATCTTAACACTATCTTACATTAATGGGTTTTCCTAAATATATACAGTACCTATATAGATTACGGTCTTAGTTTGAAAATGTGTTATTATAACAAATAATGATGAGGTTTATTGTGGGTATAAATATTTAAAACATATTTAATAAGGGTGAGTTATTAAGGTCTATCTGGTCATTAAGTAAATGTAATGAATTTTTAAGTTTGTTTATTTCTAAAGTCGCAAGCAAATTTAATTTTAAACCTTTCTTTTCTGTATGTAATACTTTGAAATTTTCATTAAATTGGTGATTATATTCTATTAAGGCGATTGAACACCAATAATTATTTTATTTCCAATTTTTCTTCGTTAATACTTATAATTTCAAAAAATGCTTATATATAAAAGTTGCAGAGAATTACTTTATCAAGGGCGCTATAGAGCCATAAAACTGTCATATTCTTTTTTTAATTTTTCTTTCTTGAAGTAAAAGATATTTTAAAGAACTGGCGATATAGCGCGGTAGTAATTATTAATTTAGACATGCTGGTAAAAAAATTAAAAATTAAAATTAAATAGTTTGTTCAAAATCTTGGAAATACGATTTTGCCAAAATAGTTCTGATTTAATGCGCCCTCTTTCAGCGCCCGGCGTGCCAACTGGCTTGCGACCCGACAAAATAGTTATAGGAATTATTTGTTAACATATTAACAGCAGATGCAAGGACAAACAATTTCCATGTAATAGGGTTGATGGCTTATTGCTAGGTAGATTTATAATTTATTATGGGGTTTTTCCATAAATTTGAATACACTTTAACAATAGTATTAATGTAATAGTAATATTGTCAGGTATATAATTACTAATAAAAACATTTTTTTTTGTCGCCGGGTAGGAGTATAGATACCTACTTAAAAATATATTTTTACTTATGCGTGAGGGTGCCTTTATGCATCATTTTAATTTTGAATCTCAAGCGCGTCGTTGTGTTTTTGTGATTTACTTAGTGCCATCCAGTGGTATACAATTTACTTATTATCTATATTTATATTTTATTTCCTACCAATATGGGAAAAAAACTTCACTTTCAATCCAAAAGGAGGAGTGATCGCAAAAAAAATGTTAATTGCTAGAAAAGCAAGAGGACAGAAGAATCCAGCAAAACTATTGACCGTTATATACAAAGTAAGAGTTTTTTTATTACAACATACTGAACAAAAAGTAATGCACTCTTGCATGATGAAATGTTTTGTTCGTCTAAAAAAGTGGATGCACGTAAAAAACTTGATTGTAGTCTACATTTTGAATTTTGACGTACTTAATCAATTTTAAAAAACTTTTTTACTTTGGATAAACATCCACGTTAGGGAGTACCTATTACTTTTAATTACTGCAATTTACTTTAAAGTTAGATACAATTATTATTCTGCATATCTCGGGAGCGCGTAGGGGACATCTAATTTTTTTTTAAAATTGCGCACACAGAGTGTGCAAGGAGCACCAAGCGATCCACATTATTTGTGCTATTGTTTTTAAAACAATCTTGTCGGTATCGATACAAAACACATGTTGTTCCAAATATTGAACTGATGCATTATTATAACAACAATATCATTATCTATACTTGAGAGATTTTGAATATTCAATTCGATAATAATAAGAATAAGGCTAAAATTGTTTAATTATATTTTCACGTTCAAAAAGCATATTATATTAATTAAAAAAAAAACAGACGCTATCATGAAAGTAAGTTTGGATTTGTTGTAGCTTCTTATTTCTTACTGTTATTCTTTATTTATGTACGATTGTTATACTCAAAACCCAATATTATTTTGGTAAATCCGAAAAAAATATCAAAATTAGAAAAGTCAATAGGGTACATTTTTTTGTCAATAAAATTCGTTAAGGTGCTCCCCGTGATGCCACTGGACTTAAAAATCTTAATCTTAAACTCCGGACACATGTTCATATAAACCTTTTGTCTTAGAATATCACAAGAAATCACCCATTTAAGTGACGTACCACCGTACTTCTGAAACAGCCTGCATACAGGTTGCTACAAATTCGGGTGTGTGCGTGAGAATCTCCGAAACCGTAAGAGATACACACACTCGAATTTGTAGCACCCTGTATGGTGTTATAAAATAAGGGAATTAATGTGCTATACATGTCATTCATATTAACCATTATTTTTTTAAACTCCCTGTATGACTTTTTGACCAAGACTTTATTTTGTCACAACCCTTTTCTTTAGCTGATAATTCTGGTTTTATAGTAATTTTCAAGATTAATGTGTAATAGTAGATATTACATTTTAAAATGTGTAATGTCTAAAATGAATTCTCCATATTCTAGAATATCTTAGAAACTGAAAGAGTTAGGTATAGGAAATATGACAGTAACTTACCCTAATTTGGTCCTTCGAATCCGAAAATATCATAAAATATAGGGTGCCCACTTTAAAAGAAGATAACAACAATGGATCAATTTTATGGGACGTATTCTAACCTATTTTAAATTATGCTCGTAAAGTTTATGTGTCTACTCAAATATGAAGACAACTTTAGAATTCAGCCGTTGTCCATTAAATAATCGCGTCGTATAGGGTGCGCTACCCTGCACCTACTTATAGTAAAATTAAATTTTGACTCAAAATGTATCAGAGCAGGACTAGTTGGTCCCTGGCTTACGCCAGCCCGGCAGCGCTTATAAGTATGGTGTAGTTGAGATATGCCGTTTTCCATATTTTTATAAAGTATCTGTAAATTTAAAAATTCCTAATTTGTAAAATCCAATATATTTTTCTGTTGTACATAATCGAATATTTAAATTATAATGTTTTTTTTTTTAGATTGAGGGAGATGATTTGTTTTGGAAAGAGAAAATGGAGGCATATCTAACAAGTTTTATTTAAAATGCTTATTACCAGAGATTATCGACCCTAGATTTACCAGAGGCCTAAAAATAAGGAACCCCCCTCGAGATAATTAGATTGTATTTATTAATAAAAAAGCAATATCTTCATTATATCAGTTCCTTTTCAAATTAAGTAAGTACTTACTTAACAAAGTATATAATAAAATATATTTTAAACTAACTAAGTATTTATGTGTAGTAATGTTCTGTGTAAACTTGCTTGTAAATAAACTGTATCTACTATTGTGTCTACTTCAGTTTAAAGTACCTTTATTTTTGGCAATATCAAACATTGTTATGAAAAATAATTGATCAGACTTGAAAATCATTCAAATATGCAATTACATCCACAAACCAGGTTTTGTTATTTCTTCGAAAAAAATCTCTTCATTGTTAGAAAACATAAGAAACTGAAAGGTTATCACGTGTTTAATAAACAAAAGAGATATATGTCCAGGTTAGTTCATTATTGAAAATAACGAAATTAAAAATGTAAGGAATCTAGAAAAAATTGTAAAAAACAAAATCTGATTTTAGGATGTAATTTCATAATTTACTTTAGTTTCCAATTCCGATCAACTTTTTTTTTATAACAATTTTCGATATTGCCAAAAATAAAAAGGTACTTTACTCTAGATCAAAATTAATATTTTTTGACAAACGATGCGATTGAAACAAATTAATATCTGAGGGCTTATATTCTTCACTTCGTACGTTTTGAAAAGGTTTCGTGTGACAAGCGTTCATAAAAAATAAACGGTGCGCTTGATTGGTATTCGAGTAGTAGAAGTAGTGAAGAATCCCAAATTATTAAATCTTACTCGCATACGAGTCACTCCCATCACTTTTTGTTCATTTTTCAGGTGAAGAATAAGACCTCTGATGGTTGCATTTCAGGTTTTAGACCATGCAGAACTTTTATGAGGAATACTTTTTTGCTTACAATTAATAATAAATAAGTTTTCCGTATGGCTACAATTCGAGTAGACATAATGTATATGAGACCAGGCAGTACAAATGTCGAGAATATCTTTATATAAGCCTCGGCATGTAATAATTGGTATACACTTTGGGGTTAATACAAAAAAAAAATAAAATAACATTTTCATGACATTTGCTTGGACTATTAATCTTCCTGGACTAAAGGGGTATTTGAATAATGATACTAAAATAATAAAATAACCGGGCCCACTCAGCCGTTTCTTTTTACTTCTGGGGATCCCGTGAATTGGGCGGCGATGCCGGATCAGTCAGCGCGCGAGCGGATCTCGATAGATAGGTGGTAGCGTGGTATTTTTAGATTGGCATGCCGCCGGAATTTCTCTTTACTGATGTATCCCCTTAAATGGTTGGCATAATTTGAATCGGTTTTTCCCTTAATAAAGCTGCACTGGTGTTCTTTTATTCCTTTACCAAAATTTCTACCTGTTTGTCCAATGTATGAATTAGGGCACTCTTTGCAAATGAGTTTGTAGACTCCTGATTTTTTATTTTTTTCCGATTTAGTTTTATTATTTTATATTATATTATATTAAACTAGGAAAATCGTAAGAACCGGAAGAAGAAAAATACACTGCTCAACTTATTTAACCCACAACCAAAAATGTGTCTACGTGCCTTGGCCGTGAGCGTCCGTCGCCATGTGAACCAGGGTTGTTATGTTTAAAACAAGATGTTTAAAACAAATGTTTTAAACATGTTTAAAACACTTACTAGTGTTTTAAACAGATTTGTTTAAAACTGTTTGAAACAGTGTTTTTTTTTAAAGTTGTTTTTTTTGTCAAGCTTTACTGAAAATCACATAAAACTGTTAAAACAAAAAATATTAAATTAAAAACAAAAATAGCAATATTTATATCTAACGTTTAATATTAAAAGTACATAATTATAAAAACACGTTTAAGACTACCTCTAGGTCTTAGTTTATATACCTACCTACAGTCTGTGTACCGGGTTCCAATAACATAAGCAAATAAAAAGTGCTCGAAAAAGTGTAAACATATAAAAGCGCCTTATAAAAGTAACAAAAACAAACAAACTAAAAACTAAACCAAAAGGCTCCTAGTCATTCTACTAAAATCTACTCTTGGTTTGAATTAAGCTGCTTAAATATGGTTAGAAGTTTCGCGGCATTTTCTGTTCCTAATCGATTTCGAAGCTTACTATGAATTATGCCAAATATCGAGAAAAGGCGTTTGAGTCCTGCGGATGAAGCTGAAGCTGAGTGAATATAATAATTTAGTAAAAAATATTATTTTTTTCGATGAAGCTACATTCTCCTTGATTGGTAACGTGGACAGAAAAAATTGTCGTTGTTGGGCAACAGAAAATCCGCATTGGATGATGGAGGTTCACAGCCAGTACCCTCAAAAAACAAATGTGTGGTGTGAAATAGTGCGCGGAGGAGTAATTGATCCATTTTTCTTTAACTGGACAAATATATCTCGAATTTCTCCAACTTGAATAATTCCAGCATTAGTGACTTTTATTTCCGAATCCATTGAACTCAGACTCCCCCAACGAAGAACTGATGTTCCAGCAAGATGGTACTCCTCCGCACTATGCTGCCACTGTGCGTACATGTTTAGATGAACCCTTTCCCAATCGGAAGGAGAAAACCTATCGAATGGACTGCTAGATCGCCAGGCCTAACTCCACTGAACTTCTTTTTGTGTGGTTACCTCAAATCGAAAGTGTGTGTTGACCGGTCAAACAATTTGCAGGAGTTGAAAGAGATGATCTGAAGGGAAATGCTTGCCATAACTCCGGAATTGGTTGAAAACGTGCAAAAAGTCATTGATTGCGTTGGATATTGTCAAGCCATTAATGGCACACATTTTCAACATTTAATTCGATTTGTTGTTCTGTTATAATTAAAAGAACGGGTCTTACTAGATGGATTTTTTTATTCAAACCCTCGTTCAAACCTTAAATTAATTTTGGATGTGTTTAAAACACGTTTTAAACATGTTTTTTCTTGAACAGTTTAAAACAGTTTAAAACAAAAAAAAACAGTTTTAAACAAAAAAAACATGTTTTTAAGTTTTTTTTTAAAATAAACATGTTTTTTTTTCAACTCTGATGTGAACACTGAACAAAATCAAAGGAGTGTGACTTAAACGTGCCATGAGCATGAGCGTCCCTATAATGCGAGTCGGTCTTTAGTGTTTGGGCAGGTATTGTTGGCGATCGAGTTATAGGAACAATTTCCTTTGAAGAAAATCTCAATGGGGCAAGATATTTGGAATTCTTGTAGGAAAAACTAGTTCTGAATTTGGCTCTTTTGTTTCCTGATCCTGTCGACTTTGATGTCCCGAATAGAAGCATCTGGTTTCAACAAGATGGTGTGCCTCCCCATATTGCAAGAGTTGTCCATGAATATCTGGATGCAGAATTTCCAGGCAGATGGATTGATAGAAGGGGACCTATCGAATGGTCACCCAGATCTCCAGACCTTGATCCCTTAGACTACTTTTTATGGGGGTACTTAAAAAGCAAAGCTCTTAAGACGAAACCGGCAAATGTTGAGAAGTTGAAAGCACGAATAAGACATGATTTAGGTTAGTTTTTCCCGAAGTTATTAGAAATGTTCAAAACTAGTTTTTCTTCCATGTTGAATGAATGGACAACATTTTCAGCTTTTATTAACAAAGCCATTTTAAAAACGAACAGAAGTATTTTTTTAGTTTAAAGTAAATAAAATTAATTTTTATTTCATACCTTCTAAATGACCAGGAATAAAAATTTAAAACTTGGCAGTTATGTGTAACTTAATATACTGTTTAAAAATAGGAAATTAAAAACTGGTATTACCGTTTAAAAAAATCCTTGATGATGTCATATCTCTAATTTAGGACAAACTATATCAATGCTTTTATAAATAAAAATACCACCATATGAGGAATCTATTTAACAACTAATTAATATTATATCATTTGTGAATAAAATTGCATTTTGTACAGAATTTGACTTTACATAAAGGTGTTTCAGTTTCCTTATTCTTTATCTGACTGTGAGCTTCCTATCTGTTCTAGATGTTTATTAGAACAATCATTATGTTCGCTTACTATCCACTGTCCCTCTATTTTCTTAAGGTGTAGTACATTTCTACGGTATTCCTGTCTGGAATTATCTTGTCTTATTATCACATCACCTCCTTTTTTGCTTACAATCGTGTGTGGAGTTGGACCAAAGTCAGGTGTAATTTTATTGGCCTTTATTAAATAATATACCGGGTCGTCGAGCGGGACATAGGAAATCCCATGTAATTTTAAATGGGGTCAATTATTGGCTTCCCTAATTATTTTAGAGAAAAATTCTATTTAGGTTTATTAAAGAGCACTAAAACCCACATTCAAAAGAATAACTTTAGATATTTTTGATGAGCCCGTTTACGGGTTATCGCCGATTCCTTTTTAACTATTTCTCCTTTTTATGGCCCCGTATTTGCGGGCACCAGTCAAGGTAAAAGATGACTGTCATTTTGAAATGTGTGCTTTATTGTTATAAAAACTCGTACATCGAAAATATTAGCCATGAATTACACTTCTGAAGAAAAAATATTGATGATTAAATGGTATTATCAAGGAAATAGTTATCAAAATGTGTCAGACATGTTTGCTGCTCTGTATCCGAATAGACCGATACCTGCAAAATCTACAGTCGAAAGGACTATCAAGAAATTTGAGACAAAAGGCACTGTAATAAATAACTGAAGATGTGAAGAAAGGCAGGAACAAAGAAGAAATGCAAGAAATGATAGGGACTTGCAAGTTTTATTGTGCGTGGAAGAAAATGATGGGAAGATCAGCACAAGGAAACTTGAGGATGACATAGGATTAGATCACACCACAGCGTTACGAGCTTTGAAATGACATAAATATTATTCATACAAATATGAAAAGCACCAAGAGCTAAGAGATAGGGACGAAATATGACGACAGGAGTTTTGTTTTGGTATGATGGAAAGAGCAAACATGGATAGGGAATTTTTAAAAAACATTTGTTTCACTGACGAATGCACATTTACCTTAAACAATGAACCCAATGTTCAAAATTATCGATATTGGAGCAAAGAAAACCAACACAGGTTTGTGGAAACAAGGACGCAATATCCACAAAAAGTTAATGTATGGGCTGGGATTTTCGGAGAAAATATTATCGGGCCATTATTTCTTACACGAAATTTAAATGCAGAATATTTTTTGGAACTACTTGAAGATCATACTTTACCTACTTTACATGATGCCGCCAGGGAAAATCAGGAAGTTTGGTACCAAATGGATGGCTGCCCGGCACATAGTACCCTGGCTGTCCGGGAATATTTAAACCGTGCTTTTAATGGAAATGTTATTGGCTTAAATCATACAGTAAATTGGCCAGTCAGGTCTCCTGATTTATCGCCAAATGATTTCTTTCTCTGGGGCCATTTAAAAAACAGGATATACAAAGATAAAAAATACCCAAATCTAGACGAGTTAAAAAATGCTATTTCTGCCAAATGCAATAGAATTTCAGTTTACCAACTAGCGAATGTAAGAAGAGAATTTTATGATCGCCTCGGTTATTGTCTAGCAGTCAATGGAGGAATATTTGAGCATCTTCTTAAATCCTAAAGTTCTAACAATTTAATAGTACCTACCTATTAATTAGTAAAATATTGAAACATGTAAAATGTCATAATTAACCTTGTAATTGGATACTTTATTTTAGTTTTATTCAGATTAATTTGTACTCATAAATACACCTTTAATATTTTCGATGTACGAGTTATTATAACAATAAAGCACTCATTTCAAAATGACAACTTTATTTGACAGTCATCTTTTACCTTGACTGGTGCCCGCAAAATGACAACTTTATTTGACAGTCATCTTTTACCTTGACTGGTGCCCGCAAATACGGGGCCATAAAAAGGAAAAATAGTTAAAAAGAAATCGGCGATAACCCGTAAACGGGCTTATCAAAAATATCTAAAGTTATTCTTTTGAATGTGGGTTTTAGTGCTCTTTAATAAACCTAAATAGAATTTTTCTCTAAAATAATTAGGGAAGCCAATAATTGACCCCATTTAAAATTACATGGGATTTCCTATGTCCCGCACGACGATGCAACACCCGGTATATACCTTGTCGCCCACCTGGATGTCAATATCCCCGATAGCGTTCCGTTTGCGATGGCCGTATTCTTTTCCCTTTTCTTAACCAATGTGATCTCTTCCTTTTACCTCTTGACCTGACACCAGGCTTTCTGAATACATTGCACTAAATTATCTCCTGAAAAAGAGCTCGCTTGGAGTTTCTCCGGTCACAGAATGCGGAGCAGTAATATACATCATTTGATAATCACGTAAGTCCTGTTGCCAATTGTTTTTCAATTCTTGACTGATTCTTAGTCTTTTTACAACAGCTCCATTTTGGCGTGCGAACTTACCATACATTGTGGCCAATACGCCACCGTGTAATATATTTTGATGCCATTTTCATTGCAGAAAGGTTTCATTTCTTCGCTAATAAATTGTCTACCATTATTGGCTGTAATAGAAGCCGGAAATCCAAGTCTAGAAAATATTTCTTTCAAGACATTTATTGTATTCCCTGAAGTGATATTTCTCATTATTTGAATCTATAATACCTACTTAAATAATCAATAATTACAAATCACCACTTGGTAATGGTCCTATAAAATCAATAGCGCATCTATCCATGGTCCCGTTGGAATTTCTATTATTTTTATAGGATACGGTGCAGAAGTGGAGGACACCAAAGTACAACCTTCACATTTTATAATTTTCTCTGCGTGTTCATCAATTTTTAGTCACCATACTTTTGTGCAGGGCCTACATTTTATCGATATCATTCCCGGATGACCTTCGTGAGCAGCATCTAGTATGCACTGCCTCAATTTTAGTGGCATTATAATTCTACCTTCTCTTAATAAAATCCCATCGCTAAAACAAAATTCCTCTCAAAATACTTTGCAGTATTGAACTGGGTCTTGCCAATGGTTGTGTTGAGTACCTTCTCTGAGTTTCAAAATGTCGTCGTTATTTTCTGAAGCTTTCCGAAATTCTTTTAAAGTCATTGCTACTGGTTGGGTATATTTCATTATTTATTTTACATAATCATGATCCCTGAATGATGAAGAAGAATCTAATTGGAACATTCGTGAAAAAGGGTCTGCTATATTTGACTTCTCAGGCTGATAAATAACCTTATATTTAAAAGATTGTAGCCTTAAGATCCATCTTTCTATTCGAGCACATGGACGTGATCTTGGCCCGAATATAACCTCCAAAGGCTTATGATCGGTTATAGTGCAAGGGCTTCTTTTTCGGTTTGACAATGGCGCTTTTTTATGTCTGTTAAACTTTTGTTTCCAAATGCAATTATTCTTGGTCCTTTTTCATCAACTTGCGTAAATACAGCACCTAATCCTACTGGACTCGCATCGGCTATGACCTGCGTTCTGTCCTACAGGTCATAGTATTTCATCGTACCTATTTTTGATAAAGCTTCATTTAACTTGGTAAACGATTCGCTTTGCTCTTTTCGCCAAAACCTTTTAATGCCTGCATGTTTTGTCAACTTAAGTCTAAAGCAACTGCCTTAAAGGTTCTGTCAAGGTTGCCAAGCTGGGAATCTACTTATTAATAAAATTTATAAATCCAAGAAAACTATGAACTTCGTCTATATTTACTGGTTGTCTAAATGATCGTATACTACTTATATAGGACATTAATGGTCTGAGGCCATTTTCCGATAATTTGTGACTTAAGAATTTAATCTCTGTAACTTTAAAAACACATTTTTTATCTTGATTAAGTAATTTACTGTTTGCTTTCAATGTTTTCAATGTAACTTGAACTCTTTTATCGTGCTGTTCCTCGGTTTTTCCAAATATAGGTATGCCATTGATAAAATTTAAAGTTCCCTGACATGAGAGTAAAACTTTCCATAGTCTTTTGGAAAATCTCTGGCGCGGTATTTATGCCAAATAATAGTTTTCTCTATCAAGTCCTTTACTACTAATAAATGTAATAACAGGGAGATAATTGTAGGAGAAGGGTGATTTTCTCTGAGTATGGTAGTATTAGCTCTTCTCATATCAATACAAATTCTAACTTCCCCGTTTTCTTTAATTTCTGGTACCATGGGCAATACCCATTCTGATGGGCCCTTTACTTCCTCAATTATGACAAAGGCAAGTAGTTTATCAATTTTTTATTCAATTTGGACTCCAAGGGAATGGGTACCCTCCTGTAAGGTTGACTTACTGGCCTAACCGTTTTATCTATTAGGATATTAACAGTAACATTTTTAGTTTAAGAAATAAAATTTACATTGTTTAGATTTAATCCGAAGAACATTAACATTAAGAACATTTGAAGCCGTGGAATTTTCTTGTGTCCTTTTCCATGTAGGAAGACCGGCAAACTTTACTTGTGCCCTTTTCCGTATAGGAAGACCGGCAGAATTTTCTTGTCTTTTTTTCTAACTTACTTGTATCTTTTTCTCCTCGTCGCCAATTGTAGTATTTACTCCTTTAACACACCGTCACACTCTCGAATATCCGCTTTTCAATAAAACTCAAGTATTACTTCCCACAGAGCTCTTGATTCCACAACTACCTTCTCCCGTCGTGTTATGTATGTGTCATCATTTACTCGATTTCTTTAATAGTATATTCATTTCTTACACTGATATTACATATGGGGTAAGAAAGTGCCAATAACTCCAAAACTTGTTATACATTGCATAACAGCTTTTGACACTCTATGAGGCATCGCTGGAATACTGCTGGAACATTTAGGGCTCTGTTCCTAAACATACCCTAAGACTGCTGAACTGCATTCAAAGAAAAGTCACGTTGATCGGCGACCATGAACTGGCAAACATTCTTGAAATTCTAGAACAACCTCCCTAAGGTCGTGTTTCCCAACGAGTATAACCTCCAAAGATTAAAGACTAACATGACCCGCTCAGCCGTCGCAGAGCGCTATTAAGGATTTTTCCTGCACTACTGTCCCTAACCATGAATACATAAGAGTACATAGCATACCTATGTGGTAAATGAACCCTACTTTTACCCAGTGAAAACTTTCTATCCTAATATGTGTGTGACTGCCAGCGAAGCCAATAACATATATTAGATTATTCTTTATTGTAGTTTTGGTTTCATCTATTCGGATGTTAGTTTTGCTTAAAATGATTGAAACGTATGCATTTTTTTTTAAATTTTTGCTTGTGTCCTACCTACATTACCCGAAACACCGCGGATTGCCCGGCCTAATTCCAGAATAGCTGAAAGTATCCAGACTTGAGCATTACTATGGACAAAACGTGTATTGTCCGGGTACATCGCGACCTGTCCCATTTGGGTGTTTACAGTGTCCACCCTTACATGTATATTACAGAGTTTAATATTAGATACTTTTTATCAAAAAATAATCACATTTTTCAGTTATCTTCAGGATAGATATTAAGTTGGCCTAGCTTAAGAACACAGAACTTAATCTGTTAAAAAGTTTACTGTATGGGTACAGTCGAGAAGCTCTCAACATTGGGTTGAAAATTTAGCACGCCAGATTCCAAGACCCAAATTAAATAAAACCCACTGTTTAATACAGTTATAAAGCCAAAGACAAACATACACACAAACACACAGAATAGGTCATACTTATAAATTCATCTTGGATGTTAAAATAGTTTTAGATGATATGCTGAACAAAAATAAACTAAAAGTATTAATATCATGGGCTATTAAAATTTTATTAAATGGATAAATATACCTAATGATTTTAATTAACTATTTGTCGTTATTGATTACGTATACAGCTTAGTTTGTTTTTAAAGTAAATTGTTACGGGGTATCTTGATTATATAATTATTGATTTGTTAATATATTTAGATTTTATAAAATTTAATTCGCATGATTCACCTTAATACATGTGTGTTGCCAGTATTTTTGTAAGGGAGAAGATTTGTTTATTTAATCGCATTGAAAAATAACCAAATCATACATAATGACACATTATTCGCTCCCAAATTTCTAAGGCTTGCACAAATGTGTTTTACTAACAATAAACTTAAAATTTAATTATAAACGGTTATATAAACATGTATGTATGTGTGTACACTTATGTACAGTAGCGATACGAATTCTCTGCGAAATAAAATTTTCAAAATGTCTGCGTATGCCTTATGCTCTATAAATAACTGACAAGTTGACAACTAATTAATTTTATTCTTCACAGTTTCACGTATTTATTTTTTGTACAGGGTATCTCACGACGATTTTTCCAGGCCATATCTCAAAAACAGGAACAGATTAACAAAGGAAACTTAGGGAATAAGTACGACTAATAATGAATACTTTCTGCGTATATCCAAATCTTTATGTTGGTCTTTCATTTTGGTCACGTTATACCAACTTTCATATTTGAAAATTACCTTGTCTGTTGTTAAACTTTCGATGATATTGTTTTAAGATAAATTCAACCATGATACATACTAGTTAGGTTTCCAATGAAATATGAGCGATTAAACGATTAATTATGTAAGCCGGAGCAGGTGTCCAATAATAAGAAAAACCACCTGCGAAATAAGGAAGGGTATAGTAAATTTTACATTATATCGCTGATATTTTGACTGCCATAAAACCCTAATTATTCCTCTGGCCACAAAATGCCCCGAATTTACATCTTTTCGGGTAGCGCCGGAGTACAAATTACCTGCGTCCCTCATTGCTATACCATTTTAAGTAGGTACCATTCTAAGTAGGTGTAAATAAATAATATAAATAATAAATTTTGTTATATTAGTGTTTGGTTTACCGGCGCGTAATATTTTTTATTGTATTAGCGTTAGAATGTGGCCTGCATGGGCTTGTGCTGAGATTGGGGCATAAGAAAGCATTTATCTTCCGGTGCTAAACAAATAATTAAAAATGTGTACAAACTTTGCTGAAAAGAGATTTTAAGTGATGCTTTAGTCGAGACGTCTCCTTTAATAAGTACTTATTTATCTTCGGTAAAGGATAAAGTACTGAAACCTATCATTCCCAGAAAAAAGCGAAGTGACTGTGGCACATTTATAAGTATTATCAAGAATGATTTGGATTTATTAAGAAGGAAAATTTATCAAATGTATGAAGTACAATCTGTACCTACCCTGGTTTCCCTAAATAGGAGGCATACCAACGAGGAAAAAAACATTTGTTGTAGCAGTTCAAGCCTAAGAAAAATTTTGTTTAAAATGGGTTTTACATATCACACAATTGATAAGAGACAAACCTTAATGGAATCTCAACGTTTACGGGAATGGCGTTATAAATATTTAACAACTATTAAACAATACAGAGCAGAAAATCGACGAATAATCTACTTTGATGGAATATGGGTCGATACATATGACACTGCAAAAAAATGATGGAATGATTTTTTAAAAAAATATTAAGCCAGGACTCCCTTAAATAAAGGCAAAACAATAAAAATAATAGTCGCAGGTTCACAAAATGCTTTTGTTACGAACTGTCTCTTGTTTTCAACTAAAAATATAGCATATTTTTCTCTAGATTACCAACAAGAAACTGAAACACAACTTGTTGAAGATTGGTTTGAATATCGACTTCTTAAAAATATACGCAAAAATAGCGTTATTGTAATGGACAATGCTAGTTATCATAGTCGTGAAGTAAAAAGGTTTCCTAGTTCTAACAGTACAAAAGCAGAAATCCAAAATTTTATTATAAATAGTAATATATATTTTGAAGAAACTTACAAAAAACGGGATCTTTTAGTAGTAGTACAGGCTTTTATAAGTAGTAAAGAATAGGTGTATGATAAACTTGTAACAGAAAGTGGACATACAGCGTTGCGTCTCCCCCTACTATTGTGTATTTAATCCAATCGAACTAATATGGCTCCAAGTAAAATCCAATATTAGAAGGAATAATACTTCCCACAAATTAAATACATTTGTAGTAGAATTAATAAAAAACATAGTAAGTAACATTTCTGCAAACAGTTAAAAAAACTGTCTACAATATGTAATTAATGTGGAAAATTCTTATTTGTGTATGAGTACTAATGTTCAACCCTTAATAATAACTTTAGATGAATATAGTAAATAGTAATAGTATTTAAATCTTAAACTAAATTTTGATCTTGTATTACTATGTAGTCTCAATCGTAACATTGTAAATTTTAATCGTAATAACTTGTAAAAATCTTTTTCATATACCTAGTGCACTTTGTTAACGACTGTAAAAACTTAATTTTCATTGAAAGGAATAAATCTGTATTTCAGCACTTCATTAATTTTTATTGTATTTACTCCTTATGTCTCAAAGTATTATTATTATAATAATGAATCCTTACTTTCATTTGGTTTAAAATGTCTCATTAATTCAAAATAAAAATAAATCAGTTTGTAGATTGCTATATTTTCAAGCCGACCCTGCAGCCATTTATTGCGGTTTGAAGATGTTGGGACCTACACAATGGGGTATAATCAGGACTATCATGGTAAGTTGCAAGTAGGAGCGGCTAAAACTTCGTACACTCCAACGTTGCCAATAACAGATTTCAGTCAAAACAGGTGTTTTCTTGTCTTTAGCGTTTAAACGCCAAGGTGTTTTCCTGCTTTAACCTTTTCGGTTCCCTGGTATTATATATGATGGCTCATGCCTCAGCGTTTAAATTTATTTCTTGAAACCTAAGCAGTTTAAAAATAAAAGCCCGGCGGTATCATAATAATATTATGATATGGATGTGTTTACGCATGACAGATATTTTCGCGCCACTTTTGATGCTTGATTTGTCATTATTAGGTTAAGATTATATTGGTAAACAGGTGATTGGTGCACTAATATGGTTTATAGTGAAAATAAACGTAAGTATTGTTGTTTTATATATTGTAAATTGTAGAAATAATAATTTCATATGATAGTCTTAAAATGCATTTAAAGGGATTTGTCGATAGGCATATATTTTTGATAATATCGTACCTTTATTTACAGGTATCACCCGTCATACCTTTAGTATCTATGAATACAATTATAACAACTACGTTTTTTCCAAATTTAAAAACTGTTTTTGATACGTATTTCGCTGTTCGTAGGTTGTTGGATATTTGAACAGTTTGTATATTATTGTGCTGGTCTATGCTTAAGTTAGTATGTTATTTTGATATTTTAGGTCCTCTGCGACCCGAAGAATTGCAGAATATTGCTGATAACTTTGATTTAGATGAGTCGGACATTGACCAAAATGATATTGAAGAGGTAGATGAAGATGACCTCGCTACTATAATTCAAGGGGAGGCTGATGATGAAGAACAAAGTGACGGGAACTCTCCAGACGAAGACGAACCGCTTTCAAGGTATATACCTGCCTCTAAAATGAAATGGATCCGATCTCAGCAGCCTTTGAACAATATGACTGCCACATTTAAAAATCCGAATGAAGAAGGCGATGTTCCGTGGTAATGGGAATTTATGCGCTTTCTCGAATAAAAATGTTTTGGGCTCATTATACTCGGGTACCTCTTATTTCGGACAATATTACCAGGAACAGGTTTTTTCGGTTACGAACACGGCTAAAACTTGTAGACGATAATTCTTTTCCTGATGAGGCAAAAATATTGGATAGATTTTGGAAGGTTCGTCCATTATTAAACTTGATTCAAAGGGCTGTTGTGAAAACATCAGAACGAGTGATATATCGATAGATGAACAAATGACTCCGTTCCATGGACACGTTTTAATGAGGAAATTCATTAGAGTAAAGCCGAATCCTATGGGGCTAAAAAACTTTGTTATGACTACAACAACGGGCATTCCATTCGATTTTTATCTGTATGAAGGGAAAGTCTCCTCAGTTGAGTCCATATTATTTCCAGGTTCGGAGTAAATTGATGTTGGCGGGAGAAGGTAAATTATATTAAAACTGATACCCTTCCTGTCGGCGTGTCTGTCTTTACCGATAGGTATTTTACCTCCATCCCCTTATTGATACACTTTTTGTCTCGTCATACCTTGAAGTCGAAGCCCCGGACACCTGTCGAAAATGGTCAAAAGTTGATAACAAATATATTGAGATAAAACGACCTGCTATTGTGGCTCAATATAATTCAAATATGGGGGGGTGTTGACCTTTTAGACAGGGTACTTGGAAAATACTCAGTGAGAAACCGGACGAATAAATGGACCATACGTACTATTGATCACTTTTTCATTTTTTTTTGGCAGCAACATGGCTCGAATACAGACAATATGCCATTGCTTGCTGCCAATTTTCCTAAATGAGATACCCTGGGTTATTTGGACTTTAAACTGTCTATGGCAGAGTCTTCAATTTAAGAACATAGTGTGACAGAACTACCAAGATATGATCTTGGTAGTTCTAATGAAGAAAATTAGGCAATACCTGTTAAAAAAAAAGAAAAACAGAACCCATGCCAGATAAAAAATTAAAAGCTAACGGAAATCAGCATTTACCAGCATTTATGAAAAATGAACAGAAATCTAGGTCAAAGTGTCGCAATCCCGGATGCAAATAACTGACTTTTGCAAAATGTACTTCTGGCAACGTTTTCCTGTGCTGTCGCATCGCAAGATATTGTTTATTAACATTTTATAAATAAAAATTATTAATATTGCTGGTTTGATTTTGTTGAGTTTTTGTATAAGTAATCCCCAAAAGTATCATATATGATAACATGGTTTAATAAAAAACCACTAAAAAAACAAAGAAAATATATTATTCTTCGGCTTTCCTAATCCTCTTTTAATAAGATTTTGTGATATTTGACAAAAAATATCTTTCTGGTTTGGCTTGGAACAGAAGAGGTTAAGTGTGTTTTTTCCAAAGGCATAAAATATTCCCTAAAATATTACCTAGTTTTGTATTGGCAACGTTGGAGTGTATGAAGTTTAATCCGCTCTGGTGGCAAGTAGTGCCATTACACTGTCTTAATTCCTTTTTTGATTAAAGGAAACGTATACCACTTTATTCGAATATTTAGGAATAAATTTAAAATAACAAAAGAACCAGATAATAATCAATACTTTTAAAATATGTTCAAACTGGTTACCACTCTTAGTAATACAATAATCCAATATTTTTATAAGATTTGTGGTACACGCTGCTGTAATCATATCTGCAGTGCATATTCTGAATGTCGATGTCATTTTGCTTTGCAGATCTTGGATCTATGTTCGATTAATATACAATTTCTTTAGGATACCCCCAAAGAAAAAGGTCTAAAGGGGTCAAATCCGGTGGCCGTGGTGGTCACCACGCGCATGATAGTGTCTAAATATGTAGGTACTTGTCAGGAATAGTGAGGAGGAGATCGTGCTGAAATCACATAGAGGATCTCTCATTGATTGAGATTTTTTGAAGTAATAGGGGAAATTAATTTTAAAGAAAAGTCAAAAATGAATTTAATGTCCCTTGGAAGTCCCTAGGTATTGATTTTAATTTGGTTTTCTTGTTATTTCCAATTTACTCTTAAATATTCTAATAAAGTGTTATACGCTTCTGTCCAAATATTCGTTTTCTCATTAAAAAAAAGTATTTAAGAGTATTTACACTACTTGTGACTCGTGCCATGACAGCTCCCGCCATACCCTCCATTATTTGGTTCATAATCGATCATTTAATTGCTCATGGATCAACTTGTTTTAAAACAATAGATTTGAAAGTTTTACAACATACAGACTATCCCATTCAAAATACGAAAGTTGGTATAACGTGACCGAAAATAAAAGGCCAAAATAAAAATCTGAAAATACGCAGAAAATCTTCATTATTGGTCGAATTGATCCCCTAAATTTCGTTTGACAATCTATTTCCGTTGTAGAGATATTAGACCTGGAAAAATCGTCGTGAGGCACCTTGTATATTTAAACAGCGGTTCTGTTTTTTATTAAAAATGTATTGTTCAAGCTTGAAACGAATACTTTCCCAAAGAAAACTTGAGGGGTAAATATTAAATCGGATATGTTGTGTCGTATAATAATCATACTTTCAAAATTTTAATAATTTAAGTTTATATTAAAACATTATTAAAAATATACGTATAAATAAAAAAATAGTTCAGGTAGTAACTACCTGCTTTTTGAAATAATTGGTAAATATTATCCTAAAAATGTAGGTAGTTAATACATAAACTATTGTTTTTTTTATATATTAGGTCTGAACATTTAATGCAAAACTATTTCCTGAAATTGTGGTAGTCAAATAACACTTAACCCTTACTGTTATCACTTACCGTTTATTTCGGTAGGTGGTTTATTGTTTATCACATGCTGCTGATCATTCAGTTCCTTCCAAGGACTCATGACTTCCCTTGAATTTAGCCCTGAATAAAAATGATATTTTAAACTAGTGTTTAATTATTTTTTAATTTGGATTTTGCATAAACGTTGCAAGCTTCTTAACCGATCAAAGTTAATATCGTTTTTGAAACAAAACAAAGTATTTATAACAAGTACAGAAATTATATTTTTTGGCTAAAACTTTTTGAAAAGTTCAATTATATTTTACGGCGTAGTGGTCACGTGCGTTTAAAACCGGCTTTCTTGA
This sequence comes from Polydrusus tereticollis, assembly GCA_963920685.1. Classification (NCBI taxonomy): domain Eukaryota; kingdom Metazoa; phylum Arthropoda; class Insecta; order Coleoptera; family Curculionidae; genus Polydrusus; species Polydrusus tereticollis. Next base: position 62,265,408 of record OY987335.1, read on the forward strand.
ATAGATGGGCAACATTTCCAGCTTTTAGGGTAAAGGACTGGGCAGACAGGATAGGGAGAGATGGGCAAGTGCCATACCAGTGGCGATCTGACAAACCATGCGTGGTAAAAATATTGCAATCAACTAGCTACAGGAATGTTTAAACTTAAAAATACTGCAAAACCGTCACTGGCATATAAGTTTTAACCGCACGTGATGTACTAGCCGTTCCTGCATTGATGTCTTGCCTTTAAGATGTGACGTTTCAACCCGAAAAGAAACACCACAATGCTCTATGCTGTAACTACTGTAGATTGGCCTTGCCCATATCGAGGATATATTAATGGATAGGGTGAAATACGTACCTAAAAGCTGGAAATTTAGCATTCTTGACCCCTGTCCAGTTTTCACTCTTCATGTTAAATCTCTTTATAAAGTTTTAAAATTTATTTTTAAAGCATTAATCAATTTACTGAAAATTTACTATATTTTGCAATATGATCTACGATATTTAGTAAGTAATGTAATTAAGAAAAAACCAAAACAGTAAAGTATAGAAAAACAAGAATTAAAAGATTTTATATTTCATGTGCATCTCATTTTGAGTTCAAGTTTTCTTCAGGACAAATCAACTCTTCAAAACCCTTGCACTTCAACTTCCCGACGAAGTTTCAATTACCTTGTCCTTGAGCTATCATCAAGGGCTGCATACCCATACCTTGATGTACTACATACTGTCTTTGAATCAGTTGTAGTTGCTGAATTAGTTGCTGCTGCTGCAATGCCAACTGTTGAAGAGAACCGGAAGCTTTCTTCTTATCAGAACTCTGAAGGATATGTGTTTGTTGAATGAGATTCAGTTGAAGCTGTTCTTGAAGCTGTTGCATAGTTTGCTCTATTTGTTTTTTACCTAGTTCTGCCAGCTGATGGTGCTTGAACAAAATTTAGAGTAATTTAAATTGGAGAATAAGCATTGGGAAATTCGAGAAGTCAATTTTGTGATTGGTAGCTATTGACTTTTTTTAAAGAAAATTACCTGGTGTTGTTGTTGCTGCTGTTGAAGAATAGAATGTTGTTTCATAAGATTTTGCAGCTGAGTGGGACTTAAAACATGTTGCTGCAAAAGCTGTTGCATATGATGCAAGTTCGATGCCGGTGAAGGCATTATCTGGGGTCCCGCATTTTGAGATTGACTATACGGAGGGTACTCATTACCTAGTTTTGATTCGGCCTGAAAAAAAGATGACTGTTTAAAATATTTAGGTAATTTTTAATTTCGATTGGTACTTAAATAATTTATTAAAGCGTAATTTTAACTAACCTGTGGAACAGGTGGAATGGTGGCGCTAAGATTTTTTTGCGAATCGGGAGCAGGGAGAGGGGAATCATTATGGACCCGCGGTTCAGAACTTTGAGGACTGACGCTGCCATTGCCTTTTAAGTCCCTCTCCCCCCTGTCTTGGTCCCAACTACTCCGTTCTAACTCTAGATGTTGGTGTTGTTGCTGTTCTTTTAATACTTTTTCTAGGGATGCCGCCTGCTAAAAAAAAAAGGAAATATTCCTTGAAGCCCATATCTATCAGATTAAAACACAATAATAAGAGTTTAATAAAATAAAAGTCAGTAAGATCAAGTCGAGGTTTCTTTGTTAAACTGGTTTGTTTTAAGCTTCTTATACAAAAAAAAGGCCAGTAAAAAGAGATGTATAATATTTTGCCCTAGGCTATTTGGTCATTGAAATTGGCCTTCTAAGGGTACGGATCTCTTAAGGTAATAAGCTTAAGATGGTATGTTGATGGGGCCGACACTCATTCCCATAATCCGTTCTTGGCCAAACATCTTTGTGGATAACTTAATTTCTCCTTTAGTCCTCCGTTACGGACGATTGAAGCCCTGGGGTGCACGCCCTTTATATGGATATGAGTGGGAGACTCTACTGCCCCAATTAGAAATCTAAACAGCGGTTTCATTGGGAATGTGTTTTGATAGTAAACAGAGGATGTGTATAGACTAAGGAGATATGCACATAATAATATGTTTTAAAATTTATTTTATATCGATGGTGTAGTATCGGTATCGTGCATATTTACTAAGTTTTATCTTAGTATGCCTATACCTATATTAATGCATAGGCCAAGTAATGAAATTTACCGAGATATCAAAACGGATGTTTTGCATTGTGAAATAATTTTATCAAGTTTAGGTTAGTTAAATGTTAATTATTATTTGAGTGTCAAAATTTGTCAAGTAGTTCTGCTAAAGTTTTTTTGTTAGTGCAATCTTAAGCTGGTCTTGAATTATGGGTTTCACCTTTAGAGTAGGTACAAGATTTTACATAATTGAATAGTATTTTTGAATTGATATTAAAATGTTTGGACAATTGTCACGAGTACATCCCAGATTTAGCAGTATTTCGAAAGGATTTTTATGCATGCCTTACAAATTGCGTTGGTATGTTTTACGCAACTGGCTCTGTCGCTTGTAAAAAAGATGCTGATCGGCCAACCGTTCGTGCAGAAGGTACAGTTGGTTCGTTTCGAGCCGAGCACTAGTTTCTAAGATAATTAAATTTAAATGTTTTATATCGTACTAAAACTCGTTGTTGCCTTCCTTCACACTTTATACGGGCTTGGGACTGGCCCAAGAAATCTGTAGCGTGGCCAACGGGTCAATCAAAAAAAAATTTAAACAGTTACAAATTAACAATGATAGTGTGTAGTTACAAAAGAGTATTGTTGAACGATTCAATTTGACAATCCTCTATCGTTTAATTTCGAAATTTTACATTAATTTTTATTAGTATGGTTATTGTCGAGGATATGGTAGAGAGTCGGGGAGAGTATACAGAGAAATATTTCTAAATAGACGCGTTAAAAGGCGTCTTCAAGGTACCGGTGGTTTTGCTCCTGCAACTGTTGATTATGGACTGAATTGTACGATTATGATCTTAGGTTTAAAGAAGAAATTTTAGAACGGATTTTCAGAGAACAACTGCTGTATCCATATCACCTCCAGACAAGGCGGTTACCCCTCCACTTTGAATTCAGACCGATTCAAATTTTCATAAAAAAAATTTAGAGGTGTTTTACAAAAAGGGGTATGACAAATTTACATACTGAACATGTTTACGCTGATGGATACATGCATGCAGGAGTCATTTATAGATTTATTATCGGTCCTGCTATTTTACGATCCCGTTTGAATGGAATAAATTTCATTCACACACCTCCGACTAAATTTGCCAAATTTATTGGATTGGCTACTAGACAATCTATGTAGATAGAGCACCTCCACATTTTACTTTAAATGTTAGAAATCATTTAAATAAGAATTCTGGAAATGGATTGACAGACAAAATAATGCTCCTGCCGCACCGCTCACCGGATTTAACGCCGTTAGATAATTTTTTATGGGGAACTATTAAACATAAAATATGGTATACTCTAGATCTGTAAACACCGAAGAAGAATTGTGGGCACAAATACAAATTCAGTAAATATTTTACGGTTAGATACAAATATGATGGATAGGGTGCAGTTCAACTTTCACCGGTGAACTAATCTCCTTGTACATAAGAACGAAGGTCATTTTGAACAAAACATTGCTGTTTTAGTTCGTTTTTGATTTTCTGTGTTCTTCCTGCTATTCTTTGCAACTTCATTTCTTACTTTCCTATCATTGTTAACAGGTTACTATTTACGGAATCCTAAAAAACCATTTATAAACGCCATCTGCCATTGCCGTTTGCATTGGTGTCATGTCGTTCGAGATAAACGAATTGGGCCTTTTGTCGTTCACTGCTCGTAGCAAACCGCCAGCAACCAATTGACGCCCATTAAATAAACATGTGGTAGGTTTGTTGGACAGTCGGAAGTAACAGATCTGCTCAGCTGCTATTTTGTTTATTTTTCTCTTGGTTTTGCTATTTTTTCGCCTGAATTTAAAAGACTAATACTGTGAATATGGGGTACTCAGAAGGTCTTTTACTTCACAAAATAACAAAATAAACGCCAAGTAACAAACTGCGTGCACAAAATATGTTTCTAAAGTACTACAATCTTAGGTTAAAATTCAGAGAGAGGGTATTTATTATCGCCAACGCAAAGTTATAAATTTTATCTATGAGTGGCAACGGCAAACGCAAAAAGTAACGGCGAGCGCCGACGTAAATGACAAGTTAATAATTCTGGCTAAAAATTTGTTCAAAATTTAAAAACTTAATTACAAATACGGTATTTGTTTAAAAAATGCGAAAAGGTTTAAAAATGTTTCCATAAAAATACCTAACTAACTAACCTGCAAAACATATTGTTAAAATAATACATTATTCTAAATTATGTATTTTGTGTGTTTAGTTAATCGACATAAATGAGCATAAAACAGTATGACGTGGTTAGGTGAAAATCATTGATATTCCCGTGGTGACGTCTCGTGAAAAACTTAAAAAACTTGACGCCCCCTTCGCGGTACAATGTTTGGCTCGGGCGCGCATATTTCATATGCAGAAGGGCTGTTTTGCTTGCCGGGGCAATATTATTTCCATATTTTTCACATAATGCGGCGCTGTATATGGGTTTTATTTCATGTGACATCATGGTAATGCATTTTAACATCTTATCATTCATTGCGGCGTCTTCGCAACTCTTTAAAAACCGCGCTTCTTTTGGCCCATCGCAAATATAATTTGTTTTATAGAGGTCGCGGCTTCGTTTACATTATGCCAAATTTATAACAGCCACCCTGTCGTAAAGAGCATTTTATTTAGCTTTGTAAAACTACTTGAGAATGATGAATTGTATACACATACAATCTTCTATATATGACTTTCCTGTGCTGATATTTTAACTGACCTTACGTGATCTATACAGGGTGACCGAGAAGTCTTAGTATCGACACATGGGCACAGACAACTTAGGCCAAGTTGTCTGGAAATGCTCTGGTATGAGCAAATATTTCAGTTTTTAGTAAAGGGGAAAAGCAGATTTGTTGACCAATAACAGAAAATAACCTGTTACACTCTTTGGGTTAATTTAGGTTAATAATAACTCGTTTTTGACCTACAAATTATTAAAGAATGGATTTTTTTTACGTATATACATGGTCTAATGAAGGAGTTTCAGAATTATTTTCTCTACTTGTAATGTTTAAAAAAAGTATGCATACAAATTATGAAATGAGATATTTTAAATTGAATTTTTTTTGTAAATAAATTTCATACTTCAAATTTCGTTTTTGTCTACAATGCTAATATTTTAACAGATGAATGATAAATTACTTAAATGCAAGTTAATTTTTTTATTTCTATGCAACAAGGTTGGTCTAGAATATGTAAATCACATATTCCTTATACATGACAATGATAGTACTCTCACATAATCTCCCCTTCGCGCCTGGCTAAGTAGAAACATTAAAAAAATTTGGAGTTTTTCAAACCCATGATGCTTTTTGCAGATTTCTTTAGAACTTTATTTCTATTACTTGCCAATACTTATTGTGACAAACTTGACAGTCGTTCTTAGTTAATTGTATTACGAGAATAAATTTAACGCGCTTTAGACACGAAAATCCTCGCCTACTTGGCACAGATGTCGGTGACAATCGAGTCAACTCGAATAGGTAAATGTTTTGGTTACCAAATAAAATAAATCAACTTTTAGTAATAAGTTAATTGATAATTCAATACCTCGTAAATTTACCATTCTTTCATCATTTTGCACTCCACGAGGATGCCCAATAAAAAAACAAAAACTCTGTACAGTATTTCGAGATATGAGCTACGAAGAAATGTGCCCGAATCGTGAATCTATTGGATCGTGCGACTGCTAAAAATCAATATTGGTAATTCATAATACAGGGTGTTTCGAAAGTTTCCTGACAAACTTTTAAGGGTAATTTTCCAATAAAAAATAAGAGAAACAATTCCTATAAACATAGGCAGGAATATGCTTCATTACAGATATGCAGAGCGTTAAAAGTTACACGTTTTTTATTTTATTTTCAAATATCAGGAAAAGCACTTGATAGGAAAGTATGAAATTTGTTAGACGGATTACTGTGGTAAATAGCAGTTACACGCATTTTAAAATAAACATTTGTTAAGTCAGTAGCGTAGATACTAGGTTGCCAGGGTATTTTTTCCCCCAAAATTTGTACGCCAATGAATTAATTTCAGAGCTTTTAATGCTTTCAAGTAGATTTTACTTTTTCTTGGGGAAAAATGCCCTGGCAACCCAGTATCTATGCTACTGACTTAACAAATGTTTATTTTAAAATGCGTGTAACCGCTATTTATTACAGTAATCCGTCTAACAAGTTCATTGTTTTCGATCAAGCGCTTTTCCTGATATTTAAAAATAAAATAAAAAATCTTAAACTTTTAACGCCCTGTATTCTGTAACGAAGCATATTCGTAGAGTCAGAATCAATCATCAATAGGTACAATGACGTAGCTGACGGCGGAGGGAAAACTGTAGTTAAAAATGTCTGTCGTCACTCATTTGGTGGCGAAATATACAACAGTGCTGCCAGGTGAAGAAAATACAAATCGCTAGAGGTTAATTGCAAACTATTATTTCCAAACAGTTAAATACATAGTAGACAATAGTATAGATACACATACAAACTACCTAACGTTATTTTGACTTAAAGTTGTGTAAGTACAAACCAAATCTTAAATTTTTTTAAGTAGATTTTTTGAAATAATCTAAAAAATACCAGAAAATTAACTTTAACGAACAGTTTTTTACCAATCACCAAATTATTCACAAAATCACCAACTCTGCTGAAATTTCACCAAACCTGCCAACACTAATACAAATTCGGTCCACTGGAGACGCGACGTCTAGAGAGAGCCTCTCAACAATCTCTCCGTCGGTCACCTACGTCATTGTACCTTTCATGATTGACTCTGACTCTACCTATGTTTCTAGGATTTGTTCTTATTTTTCATTAAAGAATCGCTTCTGAAAGTTTGCCAGGAGAGTTTCTGGATACCCTGTATAATGTTTAATTCTAGGGAGGAGTTTAAACTTAGGCCATAATGAACTATAGTTATGCAGTTTTTTTTAAACCAGTCTAATTTACAACATCGACTGCGTGAAAGGGTACCGTGAATAAAGAAAATATTGTCTTTTTCAATGATTGTTGAATTTTTATCCCGCAATAAAAACAGTGTGCTAATTCCTGACATCTTTTAACCCTTCCGTCAAAAATATAAAAATGGAAATTTAAAATCTAATACAAATTCGCAAATTGTTAACTTGTGCATATTTATTAAATTCGACGACTGAAAAGGGTCCGAAACGAAATATGTTTATTCAAAAGAGGATACTTTTGCAAATTTAAATTAAAATGTGCTCGGGCGACCAAACGTGTATATTTTCATTTTGGGGCCGAATGCCAAAATGCAAAAATATCCTTTCCTCAATTATTAGAAAGAGTTAAATACCGCGAAAAGGGGGCATAAAAATATCGCGACACAACCCTGCTTTTTAATTAATGAATTAATTATTTTTCGCCCAGATTTTTAAGCAATTCATTTACGAAAATGAATTTTTCATGCCGGGAATTATGCGTCTTTTAGAAAATAATTTAGCAAAAATAAAACAAAAAACACTAAATTAGATAATTTGAATTTCATAAAAAAACAAAAATAAATACCGAAAGAATCGTTTAAGAAAAACAAAACAGGAAAACACCGAATCATTGAATTGCAAAGCGAAAAAGTTATTTTATCCCAGCAACTTTTGCATCCCACTCTAAAAGTTATTTCTGTGCGCGTGTGTTAGTCTTTGTCTTTTATTTTGTTTTTTTGTCGAAGTTTTTTCTTTTGCATGAAAATTATTCAAATTCATGTAGATTTGCCGCCAGTGCAACGTTAAATTCATGTTTTGATAGTAAAAAAATTCTGGTTCAGGAGAAACACAATTTTATAAACTCTACTAAATGTAAAAGAATTTTTTTTATTTAAAACTAAGAAAATCCCCTATTTCAGCCCCTATCTTGTGATAAGATATAGGTTGAAAAGTTTCAGGCATCAGTTAAATACTGAAAAAACGAGATATTATGTCCATCTAATTGTGGTCGAAAAAGCTCCCGTGCCCGCAAAAGTGGCGAAAGCATAAAGATTTGCAGGCCTGGGTAAAACTGGAGTCATGGAAACCACGTTCACTACTGAATTAGATATTTTGCTGGAGCTGCCGAGTCTACCTACCTGCATACAGAATGAATGCGGGACACCGAATGCTGGAAGGAAGTGGGTGATTTAGGACACACAAGGATCGCTACGAGGGTAGAAAGGGGACACTGTCCTTCAAAGCAATGCCAGTCGAAAGAGAACTGAGGTTGAACAGGAAGTTCACTCTCACATTCTCTATGGTACACCAATAAATTATGCCTGGCTGGAACCTAATCATCAAAGGCAGGTTAGTTCAGGTTATACCTGAAAAACATCAACATAACGAAGGTGTAGGACGGTCTTCCAAGCAGAGGTGCATGCCAACCTCTCAGTGGCAAGTCATGGACCGTCGAGAGTGGACTATATATATTTGCGGCCGCCCTCAATATAGTCAGCCAACCTAGGAGTAGTTCGACCCTCGAATGGAGTATGCGGACGCACTTGGCAGGCTTGCTGAACAGGAATAGATTTCCTTGGTTTGGGTTTCTGGGCATTGCGAAGTGCGTGGTAACGCGACGGTCGGCAAGTTCGCGAGATATAGAGCCGGGTTCCCTACCTAGGACCTGGAGCAATAGGCCAATATAAACCACAGACAGGGACGGCCCTGAGGGTGTGGGCTGCCAATCTCTCCACGGAGAAATGGCAGCAAGCTCCGGGTTGTCGGTCGGCCAAAGATTTCATAACTTGGCCTGATAAGGCAAAGATGCATAGATTTCTTAACAGGAGTGGATGTGTCCGGAATTCTCCGCTACGGCTTCTAACAGGACACTGCAGATTGAGGAACAACCTGCCTATGATAGGTGTGGAAGAGGACTGGATTTGTCCGAGATACTTATAGGATGACCAGACACGGCAGCATTTCCTGTGCGTTTCTGGAGCCTTGGGAAAAATAAGACGTCAAGTCAACCGAAGGAAATCAGGACCCTTGTCTGGAATGATGCCCTGACCTTCCTGAGAAGGCCAGGCCGGTTAAATGAGGACATAGGTGGCTGAGTGGATGAGGGAAGGCTCAGGGATAGGCAAAGGATTGCCTTTGGCCTCTATGTCATTTAGAGTCAGTACTAGTTGAGTTCTATAGTTTGAAGAAGTATTACACGAATTGGCAGCAAGGACTATCAAAAACCAGTCCTTGACATTTTAGATGGCAATCTAAGTATAAATAAGATAAGCCAGATAAGCCAGATAAGCGTCGATCACAGTGCTATTCAAAAAGAACGATGCATGGAGTGCCCTCGATTTTAGTGTTTCGTGATGTGCAGCAAGGCAAGGTAAAGACTCAACGGTGACGGTAGTTGAACCGATGGTTCATTTATGTAAAAGAGGCAGCCCATGTCCACAAAAATATCATGGGTTCCATCTTCTGGGATGCCCAAGAGATTTTGAAGAACGAAATACTGCGATTATTGACGAATATTGCACCTTCATAATACAGGATATTGACTATTACTCGTCATGTATACCTATAGGCCAAACCGGTAGAACTGAATACTAGAACAGAAAAGATCGTTCTTAGCCAAGAAAAAAAATTCGGCGCACGTGCAACAACTGTTACAGGAAAACCATAATTTCGATGGTTCTTTATGATTTCATCTGCAGCGGCCTGAAAATTGAGGAAATCGTTTTCCTTCATTTCTATGATACGGAAAGATGTGGCAACTCACTTGGGCAAGCTTAAAAAACTGTGGCCACTTACTTAGAATTTTTGGGCAATAGTACCGGAGACACCCAGTGATACCAGAAAAACGAATACAAACACAACCATACTGTTACCAGTTATCACTCCCTATGAGTAGGTGTTCCTTTTCCATCATAATTTAAAACTTTTAGCAAACAAGAGCAAATTTCATTGTTATCACGATTGCTAGTACATCTTAGAATGCGTAAGAATTAGGACGAAAAGTACCCGCTTTAAATCCATTAATAAAACACATGTATTGCTTTCAGGTCCCGAGAATAAGTTACATCTCTCTTTATTAGAGTTCTGGTTATCTCACTTTTACGATGACGATAACTGACCTTTCGCAACTGCATTTTCTTTATTTTTAAATTTAATTTTATTATCTTACAGATCAGAGGTTTGTAAATGACTGTTCTATGTCTCTTGAAAGATAAGTTGGAAAATCATTTTGAATGACTTGTCGGTAATAGCTATGAGGAATATTACTTGTTGGATGCATATTTTTAAATGCTCTGTAAAGTCTACTAATATTTAAATCTGTGCTATTTTTGTATGCCCTGTATTGCTTGCCTTCTACTTTAAGCTTCTTTTGTTGTGAACAAAGTTCTGCAGATTCCTTTTTTTCTACTTTCGTTTGCTTCATTAGCTTTAGGTATGTTGGTTAGTATTTTCCATGAGGAAGTAATTTTAATATTCACCCAATCGCTGATAAAAAAGCAAAAATTTCCCGTTAACACCTGATAAACGTCCGTGAAAATACTGCAATTTCCTACCAATAACGAATAATAACAAAACGATAAACACGGCACTTAGCATGTTTCTAATTTAACAGGGTGACATAATATAGCACACGCGCAAACTTTATACGTCGACACCGACCAAAATACTGGGTGTGTCACATAGCGCATTCCTTATATTACTCAGCATATTTTTATAGCAGAAGCTGAATAATTCAATTATATATAGGTACAATTCTCATTTTTAAGTTAACAATCAACAGTAGCGGCCCGTGAGGGAGGACTCTGAGACTCCGCTCACCCAGGCATTTAAAGAATGGCACAACCTAAACTTCAAACAAATATAGTATATTATAAACCAAGGGACTAAAGTGACTCATTTAATCCCGTGAATGGAGTTTGTTGCTCGAGAGCTTTGCTCGAGAACAACAACCATTCGATTAAGGCACTTTGGTCCCTTGATTTATACACTATTTTTAACTTTCGGGAACAGTATTACTAAAATTAGGTAATATGTAGGAAATATAAAAACACCTGATAATGTCACAATTTAATGCAATTACCAGTTTAATATTTTATTAGTCTACTTTGGCAGACAACAGTCACTTAGTTACAGTATAAATAAACAAGTGGTCAGTCTCATCAATTTTGCGATCACACTCGAAATGGAACCTTTTGACTTAAAGAAAGTAGCTAAAAAGGCGTTAGAAGGTATTATGCCTACAAAATCAAGGAAAATATATAAAGCACAATATGAGGCATTGAAAAGATGGTGCTGTGAAAGAAAAGGCGAAAATTTTAACGAATATGCCCTCCTCCTGTTTTTCACAGGGAAATCCAGAACTTTCACTCGTTTAACGCTTTAGGCACATGCTGAAGATCATGCATCATGCTAAAAAATTATATCGATATCAGCAAATTTTGCAAGCTAATTGCCCTGCTGAAAAGAAGAAACGAAGGGCACAAGCCAAAAAAGGCCAAGATAGTAACAGGGGACCAGGTTGACAAATTTTTAATAGATGCTCCAAACAACCAGTTTTTAATGATGAAGGTTAGTGATTTTATTAAACAATTGATAAGTATTTCAGAGAAGTACTCATAAATATAATTTTCTAGGTAGTCCTTATTTTTGGTGTCGTAGGAGCCTGCAGAAGTAAGGAGTTAGTTGAGTTACGGTGAACTATGTAACTGATTTGGGTCGTTCAGTTTTGATTAATATTAAAAATACCAAAAACAAGACCGATAAGAATTTTGTTGTTAAAAATCCAGTTAAAAATACTGTCAATTTTACTGAAATCTGTCAGAAGTATATCGTTTTAAGAAAGGCTGAGACCCCTCAGTCGAGATTATTCGTTCATTATCAAAACACTCAATGTAATACGCAGCCAGTCGTTATAAACATATTTAGAAAACTACCCCAAAAAGTAGCAACATTACCAAATCTATCCAATTCATCATAATACACTCAACAGTGCTTTCGTCAAATGTCTGTCTCTTTATAAAGCCGACCCTGGTGCATCTGTGAATGTCTAAAAAAGGCATGGAGGTCGGAAATCAGTACGTTGAAAATTCCAAAATAATAAAAAAATTACTGCCGACAAAATCTTTGGACATGGTGACGTGGAAGCATTCCAAATTGCTGGACCTTCAGGAAATACTTCCAGACGAGCTTTTGAGCAAGATTTTGGAGCTTTCGCATGTAGTTCTGAAAGTGTCATACAGCATACTAGCGATAAACCAAATCGACTATTTAATATTGTAAATTGTACAAACGTAAACATCCATTTGAATATAAATAAATTAATTACATTTTTTTTAAATATATTTCCTGAAATGTACTTTAGTCCCTTATTTGGCGGGACTAACGTACCTACTTTAGTCCCGGAAGTACAGAAAATAAATATAAATACTTTTCTTTTATATTTATTCCATGGAAAACAATTAACTCGATGGTTGGGATGTTAAAAATATTATCCGAGTATCCAATAGAATGCATGCTAATTGGCACGTAATACAGCGCGCGGCTTTGCGAGATTTACACAAGCAGGTTATTTTTTCATAGCCTTAAAAACAATTAAGTCTATATCTGAACCTCAGAGCCACAGGGTATTAAGTCCACATTTTTTCAAATATTAGTTTGTGAGTCATTTTAAGGTATTTTTTCCCGCTCTTTTCAGTGCTGCTAAGTGTTAAGTTCTATATATTCTCATTTCTTAAATATCTGTGTAAAACATATATTAAGTCCAAAAACCATTAGAGTCATTCCGTATTAAAAGTTCATAATATACTGTGGTTCTAACATATTCGATTTATTTCAAGATATTAAGTCCAATTGTAGGGTTAGAATAAGGACATAATATCTATTTAACTATATGATGTAGGTATAGCGTTTTAGTATTAAGTCATATTTGTGTTCTTGAATTGGTGTTTTATTTCTTGTGAATATTGAGCCGATTTGTTTGTAATTTAAATTAAGTTTTATTGTATTAAATGAACAATGTCGTCTAGAGCACAGAAAATAATGGATATGGTACGATTGAAACCAGAGTGCACCGAAAATTCTGTGAAAAGTGATAATATAACCTCACATTTATCAGATCTACCACATAGTAAGTTTTATTCTTATTGTATTTATTAGAGGATCAACAGTAATTCCTAGCCGCATTAAAAGAACAAAATAACAAATACCAATTGTTGGTTAGAAATTATCGGTTCAGTTGATTAGGCTGTTGTAATTTAATCCAGAAAGATTAAATATTACTCAAAACGTAAATAATCCGATTTTCAAAAATAAAAATTATTTAGGAACAACATCAAATACACTTTGTAAGTAAATCTTAAGTCCTGGTATCACTTTGATTTCTAGAATTGTGTAAATACCTAGCTTAAGTATTCGCTTTTCATATTTTTCCAATACTTCTGATTAACAAAATATGTATAAGAGGTTAGCTGTGTCCATGTAAACGTTGAGATAAATGAACAAAAGGAAACTATGTATTACGTGCAAAATTTCATTAATCAAGAAATTCTAGCAAAACTTTTTCGGCCTTTGCCATCCTCAGCACTATCTGAAAGTGAGAATCGAAAATGCAGTCTAATGTTGGGTGTTAAGATGACTAACAAGATCTTTATGATAAAATTTTGCATGTAATACAAAATGTCCTTTAGTCCAAATTTTTTTATGTTTCTTCGATTTTTAGGTCATGTATTACAAGATGCTACAAATAATGAATTTGAAGTCATCATGGAATTTTACCCAACTAAACACCAGGAAGCTGATAATCAAGAAAGTATCAAAATTCTTGCCACTGGTTCTAACGAAAATACAGTTCCTGTAAATTGCGTTGGAGGTGAAATTTTGTTAATCCCCCCGGAGGAGAATAAAGACGAAAACGGCCCTGACCATATTATTATGTCCATATATTGAAGAAAACAGTAATAAAGGAATTGATGATCAAGAAAGTTTCCAAATTCTTGCCACTGGTTCTAACAAAAATACAGTTCCTTTAAGTTGCTCTGAAGGTGAAATTTTGTTAATCCTCTAAGAAAAGAATAAAGACGAAAACGACCCTGACTATATTAGGTTCGAAAGTGAAGAAAGCAGTAATGAAGAAATTAAAGAAGAGGGACATGTTAAAACCAAAGGAGGAAAAAAAGGACAAGAAATCCAGAGACTTGGAAGAAAAACGTAAAGATTAAAAAAAGAGTTGCAGGCGAAGAATACATCTCCACTAAAAACAAATTAGTAAAAAAAAAAGAATTGAAGCCACCATGTAACGGATGTAGAATGCAGTGTGCTCAACAAATTTCAGATGATGCTCGCCACATTATCTATTCACAGTTTTGGACCAGTCTGTTAAAAAATGATCAGAGAAGACAATTTATCTGTAACTGCATCCAGGAAGACCCTGTAGAAATAGAGTCCCACTATTCTCGAAATAAGTCCAAAAGAAAATATTTAGGTAATTATCTTAACATTTCACAGATGTACCGTCTTTTTTATGAAAAATCTTTGGACAATGAGATACCTAAGGAGGAAATCCCAAAAGAATGGCTATATAGAGACATTTTTAATTCAGAATTTAATTTATCATTCAAAGAACCTGGAAATGACACTTGTAATAATTGCAATGAATATACCATTAAGCTTAAAGGTTCTTCCTTCCAAGAGGAAAGAAATGAAATACAGAAAAATTATGATGCACATCTTCTTGATGCAGACAATAGGTATAAACTTAAAAGGAACGATAAAGAGAACTGCAACGCTCAAAATACTAAAGTAGTAATGGTAGATTTGCAAAAATGCTTGCCTACCCCTCTTCTTACAAACGCTCAAAGTTTTTATTCATTGAAACTCTGAACTTTTAATTACTCAATTTATGACTCGACCACAAAATCTGCATCCTGCTATATCTGGGATGAGTCTGTATCAGGTCGTGGAGGAAATGAGATGGGATCGTGTCTTCTAAAATACATTTTAGGCCTAGGGAGCGATATCCAGAAAATTATTATTTGGAGCAATAATTGCCCCTCTCAAAATAGAAACATACAAGTGATAATGTGTTATTTTTCAATATTTCTGATTAAGCCTTCATTACAATGTATTGAGCACAAGTTTCTTTTAAGAGGGCACACCCACATGGAGGTCGACACCATACATGCCCGAGTTGAAAGACAGTTAAAAAATTCACATCAGTTTTCTATTATAACCTCGTGGGATTGGCAACAACTAATAAGACTTTGTGGTCCTAAATTCACTGTTGATGGTATGGAAATAGCAGATTTCAAGAACTTTAATTGTTCAAAATTCAATTTTTTCACGTAGTTTTTAGGGTACCTACTGTTAAGTTATAAAAATTAAAATATTAAGAACCCTTTTCTTCAACCATAAAATAAATATAATCCTCAGTTGTAAAATTTAATCGCCTTCGGCATGGGATTTTTAGTTTTATGGTAGGTCGGTATTTCCCATGACCAGAGGGTTAGTTATTCTAGGTAGAAAAAAAAAATCACAAAAATTCACCCGAACGGTCGGAAAGCAGTGCAACCTTTTCCCTCACCAAATACGGTCGATTTTTATCTTAAGAAAGCGCACAGCTTTCGGTTTTAGCCTGTACTACGGGTTTTTTGTTCTTGTTGTACTCACTGTACAATTTAAGGAACTACTTTTTTTACGATAACTTTCAGCAGATACTCTGGTTACTTGACACCATAGTTATTTCATTGTTAAAACGTTGTAAATATATATTCATATTCCTGTTATCAAACTAAAGTGTTTTCATCGCCCCATAACCTATGGTGATACAATTATTCGCAACGATATAGTTGCTGGTCCTTCGATATCGAAGATTGCTGCTGGGCAATCCCCATCATTAATCTTTTGTACAACTATAGCGAATCCATTATTCAAAACACCAAAAAAACAAAAGGGGGCGGTCAACCTTCTTTTATTTCAAAGTCCACATGAAATTTTAAAGGGAAACCCCCGGTATACTCCACTTTAAAACCAATTTTGCACCATCAAATTTTGAACAAGTTGATTTTAACAAACCAATGAAAAGAGTGTCTACAAGGTTAACTCAGTCAGGTGATGCCAAGATATTTGAATTAAAGCCCTTGAGAAACGAACAGAAACCGATAGCAACAAAAAAATACCAGGATTTGAAAAAGCTACTTAAATGGGTCCCCAAGCAATTCCACGCTTATTTTGAAAGTCTGCCACATGCTAATTATTTAAAGGACGATAACTAAAATCTTGTAGGCTATGTTTTATGATCCTTCAGGTTTTAAATACATTTTTAGTTGAAATAGACTTTGTTTAATATTAAAATAATTATTGAAATACGGTATTAAGTAACAAGGCCATCGTGAGAACCATAAAATATTAAGTCCATTATTTAATTAAACAATTACAACAAACAAACCTTATATGCTTTATTATTAAACATAAAAAAGACTTTTTCTTTAGTTTTCTGCACACACCTGTTAAATAGTCATTATTAAAACTTTCAAATGGCCCTCCTGAACAATTCAGTCAATGTGACTTAAGACGGTTTTGTTCTGAGGTCCAGATATACATATGCGAGATATTGCACGTGGCGACATCTCGTGGCTCTATAGTAGGGTGGGCCGAAAATCAAGGAAAAAATTTTTTTTTGGAAATATAAATTGCGGTAGTGAAAAAAAGTTGTCTTAGATGAAATAAAAAGCAGAGAAAAAAATTGGATGATATTGACGAATATCTAGCCGCGCCCCTGGGGGTTGAAAGGTTTTTTTTTTTAATTTTACTTTTTTCATTACGGACAGTAAAAAAACGTTTCGCTCTTTTGGCAAAAAAAAATTAGCCCTAAACATTACAGTTTAACCGTGACCCTATTACTTTAAAATTATTTATTCAGTATAAATAAGTAACATATACCTATTTTATTTTAGCTGTGCGATGTGCAGCTCTTCGCCTAGTTAAATATTCAATTTTAATAATGACAGTTTTTTTAGTAGGATTTATATTTGAATATTTAACCAGCCCAGAACTCACCAAGCGGAGTTGGCCGCACCTCGAGTTTCACCCTCGCACCCTTCCCTTCTTATATGCATTAGTTGAGATTTGCGCTGTAGTATTGCCCTTTATTTTCGAAACTTGGCAAGTCTGCTCTAGCTAGAAGCTTTGCCTTTATAAATTCGTCGCGAGATTGAGCGCCGCAGACTGTAGAAGAAGCCTCCGTTATTAACTTTACAGCCCTTTCAACTGCCTGGGTATGACAGGGGATTTTTTTTTAGTCGGAACTTCTTCGCGAATCATCAGCTGAAGATCATCGTTTGCAATATGCATCGTTAATGGAGGTTCTGTTATATTTTGAGTCCAGTCAATAGGATTAATGTAATCAGCAGCGTCAAAGTTTATCTTTGGTATTCTAAAAATTCTAATGCCACTTTTTGCTTTATTTAGTCTTGCCTTTAAAATTCTTTTCTCGGCAAGTTCTCTGATATGTGGCCGTTCATCTATATATTTTCTGCATCACTGCATGGGCAAAGTACGCGTTACCTGTTATAACCTTATTAATAATAGCCTGAATATTGTCAGGAAAATGTCTAGAGGCCCGTATTGTGTCCCATAAGTGTCGTGCACCATATTGAACGGCTTTGATTTAATCTTAAACCACATAAGGTACATAAACTTTTAAGATGAATTTAACTATCAGAAGAAATGTATTCCGTTGGTTCCTCAGTGGAAATATACAGTCGTAGTATTCGATTCGCAGTAGTTAACCGTTAACCATCTTGTGTGACTCTTTTTCCCAGGATTTCGGGAGGAAAGATTTTCTGAACAAGAACCACAATTTATTGATTGCGAAATTAAATCTAAATATTGTTGGTCTGTACTTAGATCTTTTTTGTCTATTTCAGGCAAATTAACCTTCCGCTTTGCTGCTGGTATTTTCGTTTCCCTGCAACATTTGCAAATTAGGGGACTGAAACATTTGCAAGAACAAATATCAAATAATTTTTGCGCATCGGACTAGAATTTTTCCAGCTTTGCTGATAAAAAAAAGGTGTATCACGGTTTTTAATAGGTTTAATGATTTTTCTGTACTTGCCATAACATGCTAAAATCATTTCTACTATACGTTTATTAGTTAGGGTTGAAAGTGATGCACGTTGCCATATAATTTCAAGTTTTTGTGCCACAATGGTTGCAATTTCATTACTAAGAGGCTCCTTGCTTCCGTCACCTTTCAGTTCAAGACGAACATTTCGAAAACATTTAACAATCTGCTCATATGTGGGAAGAAAAAGCACATAGTCTGAACCAAGATCCTCTGCATTGCCAAACAAACAAAGTCTATTACAAGCACGAGTATTTAAAGTTTTTCTAGGCATAATCACATAAATCACTATGTTTTTAGAAAAGATTTAATAAAAAATAAACGACTAAATATTGCTCAGAAAATACGTCCAAACCAAATGAGCTTAGGTATTAAACTAATCCGCGCGTCGCACGTGCTCAGCGCTCAGTGGCGGGAAGCGCAGCGATAAAGCAAAATAAGATACAGGGGCGCGGCTAAACATTAATATTAAATGCGCAAAATTTTTATACGTAATGAGAGAATAATAATAAATATTTTTATGACTACCCCTCCCTTAAAATATTATTATTTACTATTTTTTACGGTCGTCGGCGTATCAGAGGCCATCTTGAACCGGTCATCGACCGTACGGTTTTTAATCGTGCGGTCTACCGACTGGGGAGTGTGAAACGGCACCTTCATCCTACGAGATATCCGATCTCATCCGGCCTGTCCGGCGTGAATAGGATGGTTTTGATGTCGATTCATTTTACACTCTTCCCTAAGACAAGAGCACGCGGTGTTTCCCAAGCGGTCACCCATCCAAGTACTAACCGCGCTCGACACTGCTTAACTTCGGTGATCTGACGGGAACCGGTGCTTCAAGTGTCGCTAGGCCCTTGCCTCCTTAAAATATATATGTACAAAATCATCTCCTTTTACCCCCCGCGGAGCGCGGCTGAACGTTAATAGAAAAATCCTATTTTTTGTGTGCGTAATTTAGTAATTCTAAGACAACTTTTTTTTTACTACCGCTCTTAGAAATTCCAAAAAAAATTTTTTCGACCCACCCTACTCTATAGCCTTGTCGAAGAGCCGTAATACGCCGAAACGCGTCCAAGGATTGGGTCTGACGGAAAGAAAAGAGACAAACTTCTTTCTTTAATTAAGTATGTGTATTTTTTGAACTCCACGTGGCCTCTCGCCTTTGGGTTTGTATGGTAACCTGTACCACCGTAAATAAGTCCTTGTTTATGTAAGGTGCCTGTACTGCTTACTGATTGTGTTTGTTGCTTTAACGACTGACGAAGAGTTTTCTAGGGCGATTTTCGGGAATCGTAACTACGGATTTTCAAATTAAAAAGTAATTTAAAAAAAAATGTTCCTCGGAAGCAAAGCTCAAAAGCCGCCACTGACTGTCAATCACTGGGAAGTTTAGCACATTACAGTGTAAAAAGTTAAAAGATCTTTTAACTAATAACTTTACACTTATATACATAATTTGCTTCTCCAGTTTCTTTAAAAAGCAAAATAATATGACTTACCATAATATACATATAATACATAAAAATAAAACATGGTTTAAATTTATGTAAGGGTTACGTATACGTTGGAAGCCAAAAGATATTTATCTTTCTTATTATTAAAATAATATTACACAAAACAAGCACGCAAAATTACTTTTTCATTTTTATGGCCCCATATACTCCGCAAAGGGCATTATCATTGTATAAACAAAATAGGATTGTCTTAAAAGCAGCTCATATTTTCAGTTTTCCCTCTAAAATAATGCTTCAAAATGAAGTATGTCTTAGAGAATAAAAAAGTACTGGGGTTATTCTCCATAAAACAAACTTTTTGGTTATATTATATTAGATGCGTGTCGACTTAAAAAAAAATATACAGGAGTTATTAAAAAAAATATATATATATATATTTTATGCAGGAACACAATGTAAGTTTTTTACAAACTACATATACAGTTCCATTTTAAATTGGTATTACTAAGGGTATTTTTTATAGCGTTCATCCCCAGTCTGCTATTGTCCAGAGGTATAACATATTGCTTTTAATATATAAAAATATGACCATTTTAACTGTCTAGTATCCCTATAATGTAATAAGACGTGACACATAGGCTCGTTTTAGAAGAAAGGTAAAAGGGTAAAAACTAGGGGGAACCGAATCTTTGCCGGACGTAATAATAATATTGCTGTATAAAACGTATCCCCTTTTTTCTTATTTTAAAGTAATAAATGTTGTTTAGACAGTAGCGGAACATGCAAATCTTCACATATAATATCTACAATCTGTTCTGCAGATATGTCTGAATGTAGTGGTGGTCGTTTATACTATCAAAATGAAAGAGAGACTAGAAAATAGCTGATGAAAATTTTTGCCACAAATACAGTTTTACCATAAGTGGAAGGTAAACCGATAGGCTGGTTAAAAACTGCTTGATTTTTGGGGTATGTTTAAAGTGTTAAAATTTTATTCATTAACTTTTATTTAGATTACATTATAAATATTTTGAGTGGTTCAGTGTTAATATTACATACTATATAATAAAATTGTTTATTGCCACTATTTTACTCGTTTAGCAAAGCTTTTTAAAACTTAAAAAATGAAGCATGTATATTGTATAGGTTGTCCCATTTGCAACACTTTTGAAGTAGTTATTCAAGATATAATGACAAAATCGTTTCTACTCTCCAGAAGGGACGTGGCATGACTAACTAAAATCAAATTCGGATATGTCCTTCAGCCTTCTTTATTAGTAAAAATTGCCAAAGCGTTTCCGTCTTTTATTGGACCATCTTCAGGGTTAGCTTGCAGTGATGATAAAATGAACTAGTTTGATATTATTGTAGAACATTGAGGATAAAGTACTTACAGTTTAGGCTTAACATTCAGCAAATAGGACAGTCAACGCAGCATAAAT
Source organism: Polydrusus tereticollis (assembly GCA_963920685.1). Classification (NCBI taxonomy): domain Eukaryota; kingdom Metazoa; phylum Arthropoda; class Insecta; order Coleoptera; family Curculionidae; genus Polydrusus; species Polydrusus tereticollis. The sequence goes on from OY987335.1 coordinate 62,286,484, forward strand.
TAAAATAACAGTCCAGACATAATTTAACGTAATATACTATAAAATTATGAATAGCCAAACTTAAAAACAAAGAACCTTTAAAATACTTTATATACAGGGTGTCCCAATAGTAATGGGGCACAGAGCAACAGCAGACTCCTAAAGGCGAAATAATGTGATTTATTCAAACAAGCCTTATCCCAAAATTGATAACAACCAAGATACAGGGTGTCAAAGTTTTAATTTTGTTTTCTTGCGATTATTTCTTAACGAAACGACATAGCACCACAAGATTACGGGTTTTGGGGTTTTTTAAGGTGAGGAATTCAAAGCTATCCATAGTTTTTGTGTAACCAGTAGAGGGCGCTATCTACAGCATGCCCATTCATTTTAGTTGGCATAACTTTGTTTAGGCTTCTTATATCGATCCGACTAATAAAAAAATAAGTTACTTTACTTCTTTTACATCAAAAACGTATAACTTATTGAAGTCGCTAGGAGCAACCATTTTCGAGATAATGGCATTTCATATTTTTAATGCAAGAATACTAAAATATTTAAAATAATTGTGTATTCGTATTAGTGTTATTTATAACAGCTGACATTGATTAAAAACAACGACGTTTCTAAGGCAACAACATGTTACACAAAGTATCATCTGTCAAAGTAATTAATTTTCTAAGTACAATACGCAAATATTATTCAATTTTTTAGTAATGCCTCGACATAAGCTATTTTCCAATGCGGAAATGCGTGATATGCTTTGTATTTACGCACAAGAAAATTTTAACGGTCGAAGTGCAGGGCGCAGGTACCAAGAAATGTTCCCGAATAGAAGGCAACCAAACTGCAAATTATTTCAAAATATTTATGACCGACTAGGAGAGACTAGTTCGTTTCGACAAAAAAAAAGAGGTTTCGGGCCGTCCAAAAAATATAACACCAGAACAGGAAGAAGAGATTTTAGTTCGTGTAGCAGAAAATCCAGAAGTGAGTTCCAGGAGATTAAAGGCAGCTACAGGTGTAAGTAAATCTTGAATTGTTAGAATATTTCACGATGAAGGCCTGTACCCATACCACTTTACACCCGTACAGTGTTTTCTGCCGCCTGATCTTCCACCCAGACTTAAGTTTCCTCATTTCTTCCAAAATCTGCAAAATACAGATCCAATGTTCTTAAATCCTGTGTTGTTCACCGACGAGGCGACATTTACTCGACGGGGTGTACTCAATTACCGAAATACCGAAACAGACATGCGTGGGAAAATGAAAACCCGCATTTAGTTGTTGAACGTCACTTCCAACACGAGTTTAAGGTCAACATTTGGAATGTGGAATTATCGGAAATCATCTTATAGGCCCCTTTGAATTACCGCCAACTCTAAACGGAGATTCATATTTGAATTTTTTTAAAAATGAACTTGGAGGGCTTTTAGAAGATGTACCACTAAACGTCCGGCGAAATATGTATTTCATGCAACACGGGGCGCCGGCACACTTCTCCAGACAAGTGCGAAATTATTTAAATGAACAGTTCCCTGAACGTTGGATAGGCCGTGTTGGTCCCTTGACTTGGCCGGCGCGAAGTCCGGGTTTTAATCCAATGAACTTCTGCATTTGGGGTTATTTGAAAACCATTGTTTATAACAGTTCAATAAACAACTGTAATGAGTTAAATCAAAAAATTGTAAATTCTGTTAATCTGCTTAGAAATGATGAAGATCTCTTGCTTAAAGTCGAACAGTCTTTTGTAAAACGTATAGCGAAATGTATTGAGGTCAATGGTGGCTACTTTGAACAATTGCTATCACGGCGTTACCATTTTTATTTCTAACTATTTTGTTACTTTTAAATGTTATTAAACTAAGTAATAAATAAAACTTTTGATTATAATGAAATTAGTAATTCCGTATATGAAAAAGCGTGTTTATAAGAAAAAAATAGTCAACCTTAAGTATCTACATTAACTTTGATACTTAGCAAATGTAGCTGATTTACAATAATTTTAAGTCAGAAATTCACCGTTGCTCGATTTTCCGTTACTTTTGGACCACGTACTTAGTTTAATTGGACATATGAAATGCCATTATCTCGAAAATGTTTGCTCCTAGCGACTTCAATAAGTTATACGTTTTTGATGTAAAAGAAGTAAAGTAACTTATTTTTTTAATAATCGGATCGATATAAGAAGCCTAAACAAAGTTATGCCAGCTAAAATGAGTGGGGCATGCCGTTGATAGCGCCCTCTACTGGTTACACAAAAACTATGGATAATTTTGAATTCCTCACCTCAAGAAACCTGAAAACCCTTAATTTTGTGCTGCTATGTCGTTTCGTTAAGAAATAATCGCAAAAAAAAACGAAAACAAAATTAAAACTTTAACACCCTGTATCTTGGTTGTTATTAATTTTGGGATAAGACAAGTTTGAATAAATCGCATTATTTCGCCTTAAGAAGTCTGCTGTTGCTCTGTGTCCCATTACTTTTGGGACACCTTGTATATATATTATATATGTATATACAGGGTGTCTTTAAAAGGTCTGTACAAAACGCCAACATAAATTCTTAAGGTTAACATTCGACGCTCTAGCCAGACTTCCTCAGTCTAAAAGTCGATAGTTGTCGAAACACAATGCATATTGTGCATTAACCGCTCATGTTTGATTTGTAATACATTAGAACTCATCAGTAGATTTATTCGGCGCGCGGCGTTACGGATCACACGTCAGTGATACGTGCCCTTCCTGCGGAATTAACATATTTCACTAGGAGGGGATATTAGCGCCTGCGGGACGAATATCAGCCGTTTACGATGGTGTTTCTAGTTGTGTTCCCTTGATATTAGAATAATGTTAGTTGCACGTGGTAATAACTAATAAATGGAAGAAAACAATGAATCACTTAACCAAGACAAAAAAACATTGCTCTAAATATGATAGAAACATAAAGAAAGAAGCGAAGGAAATCTTACAAAAATTGTAAAGAGAAAACTGTCCCTGCGGGTACTATCAAAGTTAATGTACTTATTCACGATGATCTTATTTTATAATTTGCTGATAAAGATAAATCGGTAACTTTACGACGGCTTTACTTTTTGTGAAAAAATGAATAATAAACCCGACCTGGTGATAATAACAAAACCAAATCAAATACCATTAAATAAAAGTAATTTAAAAAAGTTTCCAAGATTAAAATAAATGTTAAGGTCTTCATGGCTTTATACGACATCACTTATAAGCGGATCAGAAGGATAAACAACTTATCTATGAGCAAGGCAAGTCACCCAAATACTTCCGTGGAAAATGTTCAAGCGCCAATGCCTTTTGGGAAGAGATCAGGCAATGTGTGAAAGAGCATATATACAATCATTTACTGGAAGACTCAGTCATTACTAAGGACGTGAAAAGCAGTATTTGAGTAGCCAGCTAAATATTAGAAGGATGCATCGGCTTTTCCAGGAGTAACATACAAACCTTAAAGTGGGCTTTTTCCTCTATACCAATCATTTTTTCATGACGATTTCAATCTTACATTTGGTAGACCGCAGCAATTGCTTAATGAATGGTTCATAAACGGCGTAGACAATGAAGAACAAGAATTGTCTCTGGCATTCGATAAAAAATATTCAACTACGAGCGCCGCCCTTAAATGAAGTATTTCATTATCAGCAGTTTGCTGTATCTGTATTTCCTATCCATAACCTGATAGAAAATATATTACGAAGGACAGAGAATGAGAACAGCAAACGAGGTTTGCACGCTTGTAATGGACTACCTCAACGAATTCTAAAAGGAGCATACAGAACTTAATCTTTTCAGTGTTAACTGCTGGGGTCGAAATAAAAACTGTACGGTTCGCCCGCTTCTGGCGCTTGCAGTTTCTGGCTGCAAATTTTCCACAATTCTTAATTTTTTTTCCCGTTAGAATGCATTATTTTCTCCTGGGTGATCGAGCTTTTTTTAAATATGACAGAATTCATTGAAAATGGGTGCAACTCTAAAGACTAGTTTTTGCCATATTTTCAAAAATCACGCTTTTCTGATTGATTTCTTGTTTTTGCGGTTTTGGCAGTGACGAGCAAAGCACTGGCGTTGCTAAACAAAATAGAAACGTCTAGTAAAATATAGTAAATGAGTTCAATGTATAAAAATATTTCTATAATAACGCAAATTTTTACTCAACTCAAGTCAACGTACCTAAAAAACTAATAACAGCAATAAAACCAACGATTGTAATAGTATTTTACGCAACAACTCCGGTAGGTGACTTATCACAGTACGAGTTGTTTTACGGACGAGGCGACGCAGGAGCCGAGTCTGGAATATAAACGAGTATTGTAGTAACACCTAACGGACATGTTTCGTATGATATTTTATTTCATCCTGTCGTAATAATCCTTTTTAACAATAATAAATAAATGTGTTTAATAAAATTTAAAAAAACAATTAGTTGGCAATAATAAATCATATTACCTTAATTATTGCAATTGAGCCATTGGTTTCCATAGTTAAATATGATTATTGTTTGCTTGTCACTGTCAAATTGGTAAAATCATATTATTTATGTCGGAACTTATAGAGGTTTCGGGTATGATTTTAAATATGGCTGCGGCAGCAACAGGAAAATTAAGAAGAGAAGAAGTTCTGAAAGAACTTGAAGAGTATTTGAAAATTGTGATAATAAATAATAATTGATTTAGTTAATTATTATTCAAATTTAATTAAATTAAATTAAATGTATTTTTGATGTATTAAATAATTATTGCTAAATATGTGTATTTGAATATTTTATTTCTTATAATTTTAAATCACAACTTGTCGAAAGTAAAAAGTCATTGTTTCTAAAATCAAAACATAATTGTTGGGCAATATATTACGGTATCTGATACTGTAATGTTCCATTTACCGACCGCAAATGAGTATAGGGTAAGTAGATTTACTGGACAGGATGAAATAAAAATAACAATAATTATTAAAGTTCAATAATTGGTCGTATGACCTGTCTTTTGGTTACTTTGATTTAATCTGTCTGAAATTGCCCGAATAAAATTCACAATACAATTTTGATCAATCTCTTCTCAAAAGTCGCGAATTACTTCCAATTCACGTTTCTGTATAAGAGGCGTTTTCATTGTAGTTTTGAAATCGATTCAAATACGATTTGAATTTTTGTCATGTTTTGTTCTTAATGATTTTTTGGTTTATTTAATGTTTTTCCCATCAACTTACGTAATTATATGGTGCTCCATAAAAATTCCGAGTAATAATGATAATATCCGTCAATAAACAGTTTAAAATGGAAAAATTCAAGCCTAAACTGCAAGTAATTTGTAGGGTATGAGTAACAACTGACTTTAAATCTTAATTTCGATCTCATAGCGTTTTCATGATTAAAAACTTTGATACCATCCCGATCCGATCCCAACAAGTAATGAATCGAATTTAATGCAGTAAAAATACCTATTTTCATGTGTTCAAGTTGGACCAGGTAATTATCCTGCTGACAGACCAAGGAGTTATTTGGATGTATTTGTCCAACAGATGGCAGCACTATATGTTGCAGGACTGATACATTTAATGCTCAGCGTTAAGCCTTCCTACCAATCGCCGTAACTATAAATCCAACGCCAGACATCCACAGAAAATCCTCCAGGTGTAAAGCAAGATCGCTAGTGTACGGTTCCTCGAATCTTGTGCTGACTGGGCGGTATACACTACTGTGTCCATTAGGGTAGACTCGGGTATATCGTACTGGGTTCACAAAACCACAAAAAAAATAATAAATGATAAGATATTTGGATAAAAAACAATGTTTTCCAAAGCTTTATTCATTTTTGCACCGTTGGCTGCAAGCGAAATATTGTAGAAATAGTTGATTTGTCGAAAATTTGGAAAAAAAGACGTCTCTTAAATGGTTCGATTTAGCTAACCAGTCGTGAAAATCGAACCACCAGGTGGATAGATCAGACAAGTCATAAGAACTAATGTCGGTATTGGGATCATTTACTCATTTAGAAAAATTAAACAAAAAAGCGAAGAAAACATTTTATTTTAGGTAAAAAATATAAAAAAAACTAATAATAAACACGAAATAAAATGAGATATTTAATTTTATTGTTGCACATTTTTATCAAATCACTTACAAACTCCTCGCAAACTTCGCAATACCACTCTTGTTCATCAATTTCTATTTGTACTGACAGTGGCGCTAAAGACGATGTTGAAGTACTTCGGATTGGAACAGGACTTGTTCTTTTTGTTGGTTTTCGAAACCAGTTGGCATTTTACGACTTTTAATTTTTGAGGTTTTGGCTTGTACTTTTTCTTTACATTTACGAAATATTCTTTCGTTACTGTCAAAATTACAGCCGGTTATTAACCCTTATTTTTTTTATGCTACATCAAGGGGCTTAAGCCTACGTGCTGTGTGTTCAGGTAGTTGAAGAAGTATGACACCAGAGAGCAAGTTCTAAGTTTCGCGAGTGGATGGTATGGCCATCCAATAAAAGACGAACTTTCACTCTGTAGGTACCTACTTGGTTTAACAAAGTTAATGAAATGATTGAACCGTTTTACAAATAGGTCTTAATTGATATGTCCAGTAAAATAAATTTTAATTGTGCTACCAGGTGGAGCCCCAACTCCTAATTCTTCAGTGTCTTTTGCATTTAAAAATTATCATCGGTACATTAACTCCTGCGGCGCTAACATGGCAGATTGTGTTAGTACCTACTTCTCTGCTAGCTAAGATTTGTGTACCGTTCAATTTGTGTTTATCGCAAATTTTTTCCAGGATGTCGAAATACTCATAAACACGTTGTTTGTTAAATTTTTTTATGGTAAGGCACAGCACCACATGATTTATCCTTTATGGCACTCTGCGAGCGGTGCGTGTGCGCAGGTAACGATTTACGTTGGTTTTGAATCTTTGGAGATTATACTCGTTGGGGAACACGGCCTCAGGTAGGTCGTTCCAGAGTGACGACGTTCTCCAGATGAAAGAATTTTTAAATAGTGTCGTTCGAGGGACACTAAGCTGAACCACGTACGAATACACGGAAAAAAGAAAATACTCGTTTTAATACTATTAGTTTCAGTTTAAGACTAAGTTAGCTTTGTATATACTCAAGAATATATCGTTTTAAAAAGAGAATAGGAAATTCTTGTACAACCTGATTTAAATTAATTATATATATCTTCAATCATAACATCATAGGTAACTTAGCTAGAATATGATGAGTTTTTTAAAAGAAGTATTTGGTTTCATTAATTTGAAGATTTTAGAAAAAATTAAATCTTAGTTTTAAACCTGCGACCTATCTAAAGTAACAGACTATTTTTTAAAAGCAAAGCGACATTTTGTTATTTTGAAAGCATATTATACTAAAATTAAGCATTTATAGTTTTAAACTGTAAATATCTACCCTTCAAAATACACATATCATATGTTTATTTTGAACATATTGGAATATTCAGTTTGAGGCACTCATATTGATAATATTAAAATACCATAAATTCAAATAAAGCCTGTAATAAGAAAGTTATGATTCTTGGAATTAGACGGCCTTAGACTGTTACATTATTTTCCGACGTTTCACAAACAATTCCACGTGGCATCTTCAATGATTGTAACTATAAGGGATTAGAGCACTGAATGAATGAGTCGATTTGGTATTGAAATAATTCAGTCAGTTATCTAATCAGCCATATAGAGTAAAAAAATCCCTACAAATGCCACGTGCAATCGTTATTGGCGAAACGTCGAAAATGTATGGAACAGTTTGACACACACAAAAATCCCACTGAAACAAGTTTAAACAAATACTGAGGCGTGAGGACACGACGCACCGAAACCATGGACCACAATAACTGGATTGTCTCGTGATTCACGCCCGCGATGCTCTTCGGGAAAATTTCGGTTGCTTTCGTAGTACGACGAAAATCGTAAAGCTAGGAACAAGTATTTTGGGTTATTAAAACTATCATATTTAGATTATACTTTCAAATAGCAGCTCAAATTGAGTATTTCAAAATTTTATACCAAATGGTTACGATGCCTTGTTTGGAGAATATAATACTTTATTTTGAAGCTACTAATCTTTGTTTTAAAACTAACTTTTAGTCACAGTAAAAATGTATCAAATCTTGAAGTACAGAAATAAACGAATCATACAGAAATTTGCAAATATTTGTTTTAAAGTAACTTTCTTAAAGTGAAAATATATATTGAAGATATGAAAATCTTGTTTTAAATATTTTCAAATGTTTAACTTAAACTTGTTTCCTTCAATTAAGATTTTCTAGTTTAAATATAAGCAAAAATATCTGAAAATATCAAAATGTTCCGTTTGAGAATATGTTTTTTTCTGTGTAGGCTGCAGTGGCTCGTCGTGTATTTCTACCATACACTGCTCTGGGTGGAATTAAGCGGGCAACCTCAGTTGACATGAAAATATTTGTAAAATAGATTCGAGTCAACAACCTGCCTTCCATGTTCAAGGCTTTCCAGGTTGTTTGTCAGATCATGGTCACCGATCAAGCGAATGGCTCTTCTTTGAATGGAATCTAGCAATCTCAGGGTATGTTTAGGAGCAAAGCCCCAAATATAGAATATTATAGAGCATCAAAAGTTGTTGGGGTGTATAGAGGTTCTTAGTTCGGAAAAGTATTCCAAGCTTCTGCAAGGCTGCCTAAGCAATGGCCGCAGCGTGACTATGCCAAGACATATGACTATCCAAATTGACGCCCAATAAATGAATGAAGCCAAGGGAATCGAGTGTCCCGCCAGGACTATATCCGGTTCTTCGACATTAACTTTTTTAGAAAAAACGGCCGCTCCTGGGGGTTTTTTGGCGTTAAATTCTACTTCACCCCAAGACAGAATTACTTCCAGGTCCCTGCTGAAATATGAGATCTCTTGCTGTCTATAGAGATGTGCATTGGCAGCCGATGTCCGAGCATCCAAATTAATAGATGAAACAAGTGTGCTGTCATCAGGGAAGTTATTTATAGGATTTTTAATTTTTTTCCAAAAGATCGTTACGTATAGTAAAAAAAGATGGGCGACATTATAGAACCTTGAGGGACTCGGCGGTAATGTCAAATGTGTCTGAAAGAAATCCGTCTATCGCCATAGAGGTGGAATGGTTGACTTGGTAAAGTTCTGACTGACGGTCTTAGCAACCGACCAAAATGATCTTGAGCCGTTAGGACAATCAAGAAGTTTGTATTTAATCCTCTGGTTGTGTGCTTCCTTGCTTTGGTTTATCGTTTGCTTGCATTGGTCTCGAACGTTAACAAAGATGGTATGATTTTCGGCAAAAGGATTTTTACGCCATTGTCGGTAGAAATATTTTTTTGATTTAACAGCTCGTTTGCAATTTTTGGTAAACCAAGGCTTGCCGTTAGAAGGGCACTTTTTTGAGGAAGGAATTAAGGCTTCCATGCCAGTTAGGATAACCTCCGATGTTTCTGATGCACAGATGGATGAATCATCAGAGGTAAAACCAACGTTTCACCAAGGAAAGGTTCAAAAATGGTCCTTTAGGTCATCCCACTTAGCTGATGTATAATGCCAGATCTTGCGTAGCTTAGAAGGCTGTTCGGCACTAATTGGTAGTTTATTCAGTGCCGAAATAAGGTTGTGGTCAGACGTTCCTAACGGAGGCTTTAGGGTGACAGTCTACAAGTCGGGGTTTGAAGTTAAGAGAAGATCCGACAAACTAGCAAAATCACCATCTCGGCCTGGAATCCGGGTTGGTTCACCCACAAGTTGGGTGAGGCCAGAGCTAATGGCAAGGAATTCGACTTCGCGACCTTGCTCGTCGGTTGTATTTGAGTATTTGAGCCAGTTGGCATTATGAACGTTAAAGTCGCCAAGTATGACAACTTCAGAATTGGGATGGTGGGTTTGCAAGAAGTCGATAGTATTAGCAAGAGAGGAGAACAAGTCTCTATAATGGATATCGCTTGGCGGCCGGTAAAGGCAGCAGATGAATTTGATAATTCTCTGCGTTAATATTTTAAACCACGTTACATCAATATCGTCAGGCTCGAGTGTAGTTGACAAGAAATATCACTGCGGACAAAGAGACAAAGGCCAAAATTGCGCCTAAATCGGTGATGAAAGTCGTAACCAGGATATAAATACCTGACCGTATTAATCGATGATCTGACCTTTGTTTCGGTTAGTGCGAGTACATGAGGTTTGGTAGATTGTAGATGATGATGGACTGCATTGATGTTTGAGTGCAGTCCTCTTATATTCCATTTTGAATATTGTTCGACGGATCCGCCTAGCTACTGGACATGGTGGATGTTTAGATAATTTCGCTTGATTAGTCGCCAGGACCGGCCCCCACCCGGAGATCTGATCAGGGGGCGATTTTAAGTCCGGAGCATTTTGATCTTGGAACCATCATCATAGCATTTTTCATATATTTCCCACCCTGAAAACCGGAGACATCGGCACAGTGACGAAACGTTAGGTCAAGGAGCAACTTCACGCCACCTGAGCCGATGGTATTTCGCCGGGCGATGTCGGGTGAGCCAACATCTACAATCTAAATCCTTTAGATCGGGCGATTCAGGTAGATCTGATTGACGTACACTAGTTTGAGGATGTCGATTTAAAAAGACATAGTACCAATGTTCTCCTGCCATCTGCTTCTGCAGGGTAAACTTGGAATTATTTTAAACGGCTAAGATATCCGTGTGATATTTCATGACCACCATTGACCAAGATAATTTTTTGATATCTGGGTATAATATGTAGGATAGTACCCAACGTACAAGGAATACAATAAAAAATTTTAGGGTTTACCAATATAAATACCGTAAACATATTTTACAGCATACTGCATAAAAGTTATTAAATGTAAAGATGTTTTATTTTTAAACACCCTGTATATTCTTTTGTAAATTTGGTAAAGAAAGACCTTTATTTAAATGGTTTGTATTGTTGATTTGCTTGCTGCGTTGATAAGTAATTCATTTTCTTCTCATATTTAAGGAATTTTCTTTGAATTTGTTGAAATAAGACTTGGTTAACAAATCATAGTTATCTGTGCATTTTACTTTGGTAAACAAATTTTTTACAATAAATACCAGAAGATACGTGATGCATACCCATTTACCCATACTACAGTTTTTTCAATTTATTATGTCATTATCTAAATATCATACTTTTTGAAATAGTAGGAAATTTATCCTAAACTGCGCAAAATGGGTAATCTTATTATTTTATCAAGAATTGATCAAGAATCAAAAAATTAGCTAAGTAAACACTAAAAAAGTTTTTAAACAATTATCAGCAGAAAGAAAAATAGTTTTATCTATTTGAAAATAATGTTTACATTCATTTTAATCATACATAAGGTAGAGCAAATTAATAGGCAAGAGTTACCGCAGTGCCTACCATTTACAAATTTGTTTTATTTTCTAAAAGTGATATATAAACTAGCAAAAATTGAATATGAAATAAAATATTTTTCACATGCTAAAAGGAATTTTATTATGACTAATATAAGTATAAAGGAATTATTACTTCTAGCATGTGAGAGACATATTTTATTTCGTATTGAATTTGCTTCTTATACAATAAAATAATTTGTAAATAGTAAAAATTGAGTTAGCTACCTTATTTATGACTAAAATTAATGTAAACATTATTTTGGAATAATTAAAATTATTTATCTTTCTGCATTGTTAATTGTATTAAAACATTTTTTTATAAATCTCTTAGTTAACTACCTTGACTAATAAGACTTAAAAGTACTTGAGCTGTGTTCGTTGAAACTATTGGTTGAGAGGTTAGATTGTGAGAAAGCTGTTTCTAAATTCTCTAAGATGTTCCGTGTTGCACTTTTTTATGTGTTTGTAAATATTTGAAATTCCATCCTGGGTCAAACGAGAGGTTTTTAGTTTTTAAGTGAGTACCGAGGCTTCAATCTATTATGTTCTTTAATTCGTTTTTCAAAGGGTCTACCCGTTTGATTAACATATTCTGAGAAACAGGAACCACATTGTACGGCTTTATTCAGGTTAAAAGAAAGAAAAACGTTTTTGTTTAATTCCTTCAGGATTCTAGCACATACTCCGGAAATATGGCCTGGATATAATAGAGTGACAAAAGATTTTCTCTTTCTAATATATTTGGTAGCTACGAGTATAAGAGTTTTTTGCAAAACTTTTGTCTATTTTTTTATTAAAAATATTGTTTATTGCATGTGGAGGAAAACCATTTTTAAGGGCAATTTGATAAATAATGGTTTTCTCCAACAAAAAGTGTTCCTTATTAAGAGGAATAGAGAATAGTTTATCAAAAATGAATGTAAAGCAGCAAACGTATGGGAAATTTGTTGATTTAAATCACATGGGATCATTTATGAACGGTTTGACATGCATAGTTCACGAAAAGTGTCGTGGTTTTCATTTTAGTCACCCCTCGTATTTTCGTTATGTGTCCACTCAAAAACGCAAATAACTGACCTTGGTAGAATTTTTGCCTAGAGTTCAGTGGCATAGTGAACTTTTTTCGAAAAAACTAAGTTTTTTAATATTAGCCAAACCTATATTATCTTTTTTTTTATATTGATTAAGCATAATTTGGGGTTTTCAAACATATTTTATAACAATATAGTAGTTTATATTTGTTTTGAAGAATAAACTCATGTTAGTTTTAGTCTGTTTAGGTTCCGATTCGATATTTTTAATTATTTACTTTATTTGTAACAGTATTGATAATAATAATGACTATAAAGATTCAAATAATTCTTCAAAAACGAATTTCAGTGTTTTTTTATTTGCATTTGTGTACCAACACTTAACTATTATTTTTACATATTTGGCGATTCGTTTATAGGTAGTTTGGCCTTTCAAACTCTATAATAGACCCATGATTTTTTAAATGTAATTAAAAGAATGACAAAAATGTTCGCTGATTTGAAAACCATCTTTAAACAAATTCTTGGTTGCTTTTGTTTCTCTGTAATTAAATGTCTATACTTGGGTTTTATAATATTAGTGTTGTTTTGCTGTTTAAAATAAAATATTTAGTACTAATTAGGTACTAATACTAATACACAAACGCAAATATAAAAATATTAAAATTAAGAATTTATTCTTTAGAGTAGATGGTGAAAATTTTGCATTTGTTTCTAAATTGATAAAGTAAATAACTAAAAATATCGAACTATCAGTCTTGTTTTTTAAAATGTATCTAAACAACTATATATTTTTGGAAAGCCCAAATGATGGTCAATCTATATAAAAAATAGGTATAAGGTGTCCCAATTTAAAATCAAAAATTTGTTAAATATCCAAAAAAATAATTTTTTACTTAGAAGAAAACTGACTACGTCATTGAACTCCACGACAAATTATCTACCAAGATCAGTTTTTACTTTTCTGATAAGTTGAGACATAACGGTGTGCCTAAAAAGCGAAAACTTCAAAATTATCTACCCTCTAAAAATAGAAAAAAAAAAAATAGTAGGTACCAATAAAATTAATTTGTATTGAAAAATTGCGAGTTGCGATGAGCGAACGATATTTTTAAGCTAGCTTAATCACTAGCAAAAACAAAAAAGAAATTTTTACCGGATAAATAAAAAACGTGGATTTTAGTAAAAAGAAAATAAATACGTATCTACTTATTTAGTATTAACATCAATTCATGTGTAATTTACCAAGAACAATTTTTTCTTCTGATGAACGACTTGAAACAATTATAAGTAAGCTATAATTATCGCTATTACACTCATCCGAATTAGTATAAATTCGAGTAAAAAATTCTAAATAAAGACTACCTGTCGAGCCACCACTGTCGTATAATATCGATGGTACAAAAAACTGATTAAGATATAAAGTTTAATGTGGGAGCTTCTTTTTGCCACCCCATAAAGTTAATAAGGGTTTGGCGTCGGATCGAGGTGATTTAGATATTTGGCGATCGGGAATGTCGTTCATTTTTCCCCCGGAATACTGAATTCAGCGCTCGGCAACAATACACTCTTGGTCGGTTGGCTCACTGTCAATTATACAGTTTCTTTTTTATTTCCCACTCTCAGGCGCTTTTTCCATTAGAACCTTTATTAGACTTTTATTTATTCTCACCCGCGCCTGGCATCAGCCAGCCGATTCGATCTGTCCAATCTTAAAACACAATCTATTTACTCAAATGAGTTTATACTTTAAACCTAATTTATTTGCCTTAAGTTGGAAATGACGTGCTTTATATTTCCTTTTTTTTTTCTTTTGCTTTCCTAAGAATTGATATTATCGCTTTTCTTGTATGTTATTGGTTCCTTACCGTTTACACGTTAATTGGGAGATTGGATGAAGTATTTTATACATATAATAAAATTTTTAGTACTAATAAAGAGTTTCCTTATTGTAACATTCAAGATGGAAGTAGCTACGAGTAAACAAGTATGGATGGGATAAAATTGGTAACTCGTACAATAGAAGTCTCTTATTGAGCTTAAATATTTAGATCAATTATTGATAATACCTAGGGCTGGTAAATGTATTTTTCTTGACATATGTTTTGATAGATTTTAGAGAATTTTAATTGACATTTTTATTTGAATTCACACTTCACGTAGAATACTGAACACTGAATTTTAAAATTTTAATTTTTCACTGCCACTATTTCCAAATTTTTCTACTTATCTGTTTTAAATATTTAAAGAGTAGTCAGAAAAGAAAACAATATCTAGCCACGTATAGTTTTGCGCAAATTAGACAACAATGAATATAAATACATTATTATTGTTATGAGAAACAAACTTTTTAACTCTAAACCAAAACAAGTCAAGCAACTTGCTTACGTAAAAATGAGCTCTAATAAAGTAACAATGTCTACTCTGTAAAAAAGTAAAATATCGTAAGGAATTACACCCTGAAATTACGGATCATAATTAGAAATCACCCTGTATTGTGAGTTCTGCAAGTGATAATTCAGTGGAATTAGCAAAATTTAAAGGATTTGATGCAAAATCCCAAATTGAAAGTGAAAAAGCTGAAATATTTTTTTCCTTAAATATAGTGGACAGAGACCGCCGAAAAACTGCAAAAAAAGTCGGTTTTGAGGATTCCCAGTTCTAAATTTTGTTGCCCCGGCCCCTTAAATTTCTGGAGCCGCTTCTAATTATAGTGCCGCAGACTAGCAAATTCCGTCGTTTGGGGTGATCAGCCCTTGTAACGTTTTCCGAATTAAAATGCAGTAGCATTTACTAATGGTAGAAGGAGAAAGCAGCGCGTGTTATGGTGCATTACGTTCTCTTTTCGTCCCATTAAGCGGCTGATTGTAATTACCATTTGCCAAACCTGTATACAGGATTTGTTAGTACTTTGATATGACTTCAGATATTTTTGTAAAAATTGGCACACTCCTTCGGTGTCATACCAAAATTAGTGTTAAAAAAATATTTTTGTCTTAAAACTTTAAACACCCTGTAGTTTAAAAGTTAAGAGGTTTAGGATATATCATTCAAATAAAGTTTTTTCCTTAAAATAGTCACGAGAATCACACCCTAAAATATTAACATATCATTAAGGAACACCCTATATATTAACTACTTGAGTAAATAACAATAACGGGTAGATAAGAACTTATATTTTGTATGCTATAGGAGAAAAAAACATTTTATGCTTAAGAGCAACATTTACAAGTAATGCCATGACTGACTAGGTGATGCGTTTAAACCGTTAGCTCACGACATTTGGGCAGATTAATACTCCTCATGACCTTTTCCCGTCAGATCCACCACCGATGAGCCGCGATGCGGCGAAACGCGCCTGGAGATGAATCTGGTGAGAAGGAAAACATGTTTAAATTTCCACTTTTAATTTGGTAAAATATCCATTTAAATTATGTGATGTGTTAAAACTAAGATTTCATTTTAAATTAATCTATTTTAAAATAATATTTAGTATCATATTAAGGTTTATTAATTGCCTGCATGCTTTTGAGAAATAAATGCAACTTTTAGTTATTTTATTAAAACAAAAACTTTAAGTAGTTGAGGAACCTGAACTCTAATACGCACTGAAAAAAAAGATAGTCACAGAGTAGTCGGGTTCTCAATAAAGCCAATTTTGCTTTGCGTAAAAATTTGAATTTACCCTCTCTCCGTCATTCCAAGCTCTTTGCCTAAAATGCATATTAAATTGATGTCTGACCCCAAATGCAAAATTGCCCCTAAACTATAAGACGGGGGTTCAATTATGAGAGTTGCATAAAACTAAAGCCGGGGTGATCCTGGATTGAAACTGTACGCGCGATATTGTCTATAGCGATAAACCAAGCCTGACTGGCTATAATATAATAAAGCACCCTTTTGCCACCCCCAGCGACCCCCGAATTACAAACAGAGGGTGCCTTATGCGCGTCTCTGTTCCTCCTCTTTCTCGTATTAATGATTCAATATCAATTAGTGGGTACACTGAATTATATAAACTTAATCTTGGCCCCAGCAAAAGAAATAATGCTGCCAGACGTTGGAATGTTGTAACGAAAATATCGCTGTTTCCCGAAATAAGTGCGTTATGTTTTAATTTTTAGTGTTGACTTGAGGGAAGGAAAAAATGAGTTTTATATTGATTTTTAAGATTTTGGTCTTTTAATCAGGATTTTTTTCATCATAATTTTAAATGTGATTTTCAATACTATTAATTATGTGTCCTACGCTCAGCTATTTAACGAGATCAATTATGTCAATGATAACTAAATTTAATCGATTAACTTATTTGCCTGGTGAAATGAGTCAAATTAACATACGTTTAAAACGAAAATAAAGAAGTTTGTTCAGTTAGGCCTTAAAACCCCTTTTAACCGAGATCGTTTGTACATGGTATCTGCTGCAGTTCCTGCATTGCAGTTTTTTTTCTTTATATTTTGTCTAAATATTATTATATTTTTTTAAACGATATGAATATATTCATTCAGAGAACAGGGTTTCTCACACATGTTTATGCATATTAATTTATTGTTTCTCTCTTACGCAAACTTAATGAATTAGAGCAAATGTTAGATATAATCAACTAATCATTGGGGAATTACAATGTGTATATTATATGTATAGCGAAAATGGCAAGTTCTGTGATATACCATTTGCGCACGCTGCTCTCAGAATTTCACCCCTTTTCAACTATTTACTATTTACCAGGAGAAGTAAGTTCTCCTGAATTTTGAGAAAAAAGGATTATTCAAAAAGCTTTTACGAATAAGGAAAATTAAATTTCAAGAGGATAATATGCTCCCTTCTCTCATAGTAAACATTCTCTCGACTTGCAGAATTGTGGTTCAAGGCCTCAATCCTCGAATTGGCGAATGGTTACATGGATGATCATGTCAAGAGAAGTGCTCATGAACTAACTTAAAAAATGACTATCACTCCCATCAAGAGTTAGAAGAACGCGTTCTCTCAGAGTTTTCTAAGCCAACGGGATTATATCATAATAATTGCGTTGACAAAACAAGTGATTAGTTGACAATAATAAGTAATATGTCTAGTAGTAGCTTCTCGCAAGTTTTTTTAAACAAATTCTAGTTTTAAAACAACTCATTTTCGCAAATTCGCAAAATAGCTACTTGTTACTTAGATCCAATACTTTGATCAAAAAATATTTCTACGAAATAAAAAAACACTGTTCCTAAAAAATTACGTTGTTTGTATATAAAAATTAATTTAAATTAATTGAACGATTGCGAGCTGTGATAAACGATACCTAATAGTTATTTCAAGTACCAACAAAAACAAGAGAAAATATTGAATTTTGGGGAAATTATACGGATTTGAAAAAAAAAACAGGAAAATTGATTTTCTCCGCAATTTTAACCTTCGAATAAATCGATAACTTTTGGGATTTTGGGCAAAAGAAAAAATATGTGTCTACTTATTTTATATTATAAACAATTTGTAAGAATTAGAAAGATAACAAAAAATTATCTTTTTTACTCTGACAATTTGAAATGTAAAAACTTAGGCAAATAAAAATAATATTAAACCAAAAAATACAAAGAGTCGCGGATCCCAATGACACTTTTGTCCATATTGAAAATTAAAATGGCAAAAAGTTTCATTCATTTCTGAGGGTGATATTTTTTAAGAGCGAATAAGTAACAGCCGGCATTCTTTATGAATTTATATTTGGGGGTTGACGGGAAATAATTTTTCTCCTGAGCGATGTCAGTTGTTGAAAGTTACAGCCGCGGAAAAGGAAAGTGTCAGGGGCCAATTTAGCATCTTATTAGGTGCATCTTTGCTCTATAGAGTCGAATAAAAAAGAAAAACTGAAAAGAAACATAAAACATCGGTGAGGACGGAAGAACAATGAAATTAGAAAGGCCGGGAAAGTAAAAGTAAAAAAACTTCATCCGAATAATTTCAACGAAAAGAAATACAGTTGAGTAAATATCTGATGAACGGTGTACGAAGGCGCATGGGGTAATACTTGTATTTACACGTAGAGCCACCGCTAGCAATTTAAATATAAAAGGCCGATTACACGGGTGGAAAGGGGACTTTTACGCTGTGCTACGAAGCAATAATCAAACCGAATCCCCCGAGATTCGGAGATCACGACCATCTTAAGAAAAAAGAAAGGAAATGGGCCTCGCAGAGCGTAAATAAAAATCTAATACCCGCAGATCGCTTAGTACTCTATTCTGTATGGATCATCAATAAGAGTTTGATTTGTTTCAAGAACAGATAATGAATAAACAGCATTTACTATATAATTTTATGTCTCAAATAAAATTTAAAAACATACATTATGGGTGTGTGATGTTTGTATTTATTTACATGTGTGATCACTAAATAATAAATCATAATATTATTGAAAAAAATCCGGTGAACGTTGTCAGTTTGTTAGTAATTTCACATGTGTAAAACAGTTTAGACTTCGGTTTATACCTACTTGATTACAGTTAATTATTGATGTTTAATATTTCCAATACTTTATTATATCATAATCATAATTTATACTGCACCTACTAATCGTCTACATGGACTCCAAAATCCCAATAACTAAGTTTTATTTATTCATATACCGACTTAACCTAAGGAATTAGGTTAGTTTGCAATTTTAAGTTTATTAAATTGATGCACCATCACAGTGTTGGAATATTATTAGTCATATATGGAATATCCCCACTATAATGGGCCAATGAACAACTAGCGATCTAGCGATGAAAATAGCGAGATTAAGGCAAAAAAATGCTTTAGTAAAAATTTATTTTTGAATTTTAGTACCCACCTAATTATTTTAAAACTATTCACCGTATAAAATTTAAAATTGGCAGATTATTGTTTTTAAGATATTGTATTATATTATGCTACTACTAACCAAAATATCCCGACTTAATAATCCTGACAATTTCCTCTTGTAAAATTAACTAAAAAAAGTCTTTTGAAATGTTTTAATATAAGCTATTAATAAGTTACTAAATTGTTTTTACATAGTTCTAATGTCTTTGGTTTTTACTAAGGTGTATTTTTGTATCAAGTAAGCATTTATTTATCTTATAAATCAACTAGATTTCTATTTAGATTTACTAGTCCACCTACTTAAAATAAAAATTGGCTTATTATAAACAAATAATAAGTATAGATTTTACTAAAACTTTGTTGTAAGTTTAATATGACAACTTGGTTGTTTTAATTAACGACGTATTTATATCAGTATGCGACTTAGTAAGGTCTTTAAATAGACGCCTTAAACTGGCCAATCAGTTGCATGTGGCAGAGGGTTGGTGTTTTCGTTTTTTTTTTATCCCATTTGCATTCTTGGACTCCTAAAGTATAATGTTATAAGAGGTAAAGCAGATAAGTCATTATTATTCATTATTTTGACATTTTTACAGTATTTTTTAGATGATGTAGTATATTCGATATTTGCTCTCCCATATAATTTCCTAAAATTAGTTTAAAAAAGTCCGGAAAGTGAAGAATCGTAGTGCCTGCCACACCCTCGGGCCTCAGATTCGTACCGGCCGATCTACTCCGTCCAAATTCAGCAGCGCATGTGGAAGTTATAGCGTGGGAAGATCTACGCCAGATCTTCTTGATAGGTAATATTATATTGTATGTAGGTGGTTGCTTTTAGAAAATAGTATATTAGAGTATTAACATATTATGCTTAAAGGACAGCGAAAAGAAAGTTAGCCCTGCCTTGCCTTACTTCCTTACAATTAAAAACTGCTCCACTTAATACGTAATAGATTTTACTTTAATCTACATTATCGCATGCTTTTCCTAGGTCTACAATTGAGGAGCGAAAGTAACAAAGGGGCTAAGTGCCAAAATTGTTAAATAGAGAAATTAATAAAAAACCTTCACATACCAAAACAACATACTTTATTTCCAAATAATTATCTAATATATATTATTTGCGTTACGCGTAAATATACTACGATAGAAACAACAAAAAAAAATGAAAATTTGAACATTTAAATAAAGTTAAAAACAAAAAAATGGGAAACGGGTTAAGTGCCAATATATTATTTAGTTAAATCAACGTAGAATGCTTCGTGTTTCTTGTCTTGTAAATACGGAATCATTGATTTTAGGTGTTTTTTCTTATTGTCACCAACCTTATTTACGTGTGGTAGCTGGTTAATTGAGATATTTTTTAGGTCTTTCATGGTTTTTCCTCTTTTAAGTATCGGAGTTGCTTTCCATTGTGCTACTTCAGAAAAAGCTTCAGCAGTAAACAAAAAACCAGGTTGTTGGGAATTAACCTTCAATCGTACAACTTTGCTAATATTCACTTGTTTGAGATTTAAGAGCTTATCGGCTGCCGCTTGTACATCAAAAAATTTTTCCTGTGACATATCTACTATTGCAAATCGGCCTGTGTGTGTACTTGATAGTATTACATCGTGTAAGTCCTCAGGTACAATCGGAGCGCACTTACGCTTTCTTTTCTCAATCAAGGCGAAATCTCTGTCGCACTGAAGGAAGCTATGACCACTGACAAGATACCTATGTTCAATGGTGTCAAAGAGTCCACAACTCACCAAAATACGTAAACAAATACAACCATTCTGTTTTTATTTTGGGCGGTACAGTTGTCGCTCCAAATAACAACATTCCTTTTTCCTGTAATGCCCATATTTAGGACGCGTAATAAGCAGGAAGCAATCTCGTTACCGCCACGTCCTGCCACTCCTTCATGCCAGCAACACATAAATGAATTCTTGTTATCCCCAAAACTGATTCCTAAGTTATAGCATGAAAGTTGGCTCATGTAAAACATATCAGAATGGGTCAATGTAGGTACGAACATGACTTGTTCTAAATCCACTGAAAACACACTAGTGGTGCTTCCTGGTACTTGCGCCTTCTGCGTTTCGATGGTGGACGTCCAACTCCACCTTTGCTGCCCTACTTCTTTCACCTTGCGCTTTTATTTCGCAATTTAACGAGTCACATTTCCGACAGGTGTCACTTCTAGGAGCTCTAAATGAAACATTTGGAAAGTCATTTTTTAATACATTTCTGTAAAACTTATAAGTGACCAAGCTGTGGGGATATTTCTGCTTGAACGCTTTATAAAGGCGGTTAATATTTAAATCTGGACTAATATATTCCTTTGCACTTTTTGCGCGCGAATAATGAGACTGTTCTCGGGGTATACTATTTATGTGCTCTGTAACAAGTTTTTTGTCATCCTGTGTAAATTTTCCAGGGGCTGTACGAGTTCTCATATCTTTATAAACTACTTTACCGCTTTTTTTCTTTTGTATAATAGTCTCCAAATGCTTTTTTGTCAAATCGAAAGTATTCATAAACGTAAATTTGCAAACAACTACAATATTACCCTCTCCATCTGGAAGGCTATAGTGGATGGTAGCTTGACGATGACTTTCACGAGCGTCTTCATATGAGCCATGCCTTCTTCTCTTCACGTCGGTCAATGTATGTTCCGCGGACGTCAGGCCTGCACTCGTAGTATTTTTCAAAAAGAGCCAATCTATTTGCGTAATTTAACGACTTGCACCCAAATTTGCATTTACATGTTATCTATAAAAAAAAGAACGTTTTAGGGTTTACACAAAATAAATATGGTTCTGGTTCACTATAATTTTTACACACGTATAGCTACATTAGAAATAATAACTTACTTCTAGGTTAGGTATCCTTTTTTCGCCTACATCATTTCCATTTCTCCTATTATAGGACTGTCCTGCATTTTTGCGTTTTCTCTGTTCGTCACTTAATCTCCCCAATCCATTTTTGCGACGTTCTATATTCATTTTAAAGCTTACTTTATAATATTGTACAGCCGTGTGGCACGTGGCATATATTCCGGTGGGAAATAAACCAAATGAATGCACAACACAACAATGCGTACTACGGCACTTGACCCCTTTGATGTGGAAATGACCTAGCACTTGCAGAAAGCGCCATCTATCTGTCTGATTGTTTACGAAATTTAAAGTCCTGGCACTTTGCCCGTTTGATAGGATATAGTCGAAGGCACATAGCACCTATCTATAGGAATATCTCATTTTTCAGCAAATTGGCACTTAGCCCCTTTGTTACTTCTGGTCCTCAATTATTGGTAACGTTGATTTTCCCGTTTTGAGTATATCTCTCCTTACTAATCTAAAAGAGTAACGCCTCATACTTTCCTCTGTTTCTTCTAATCCCAACCTCATTCAAAGGATTATGGGACACTTTTACTATGCATACTAGTATATGATACTAAGTTTACTGTTTGGGAAATACGGTATCCAATAATCAAAGTAATAAACATAAATTAATCTGTCAACGTCGCAACCTCTGCAAATCGGCAACGCTGTAATAAAGGAAAAACGTCGCCTGTGTCTGAGTCTTCTAATGTTAAAGTAAGTAAGTAATATTATGGAGACGCGTGCCTGGGAGGTTACCATTCTCTTAAACGTACACTAAAAGTACCGTGAATCTCGCAGTTAATTATACTACATTCTTTGTGTTTGGGTAAGACGTGCACGAAATTGCACCTGAGTGTTTTGTAGTTCGCGTAAATACGTCAAATATTTTATTCTATACAGAACATGTCTTTCAAATAACCCTCGTGATATTCAGACGGCAATGAGGCTATAATTAGTCCAAGTTTAATTCATTTACTACCAATGAAATCCTAACGGTATCTCGGTGCAGTGGTTTAGGGTTGTTAAGATGATGTGTTCGTATTTATCAATATAAAAATTGTAATATTATAAGGGTGGTGAAAAGTGGAATAAACAAACATAGCAAAATAAGTTGTGTTTATTTGGCAATAATAAAACGAACTAACCTTATACTGTGGGTGATACAGTGTTTATGTGAGGCCAGGGCAACCCCCTGTTTTTAACATTTTCTTATTTAATATTATTAAGTTAACATATAACCATTACAAGTCGTAATTTAATTCCTAAGGAATTAACAAGTTTTAGTTATTCTAATGAAGACAACTAAAAATTTTTTAGGTATGCTTTTTGACTCTGTCATAGTATAGCTATAGCAAAAAAACGGTTGTTTTTTTTTTAAATGAAGAAATGTACTTGTTAGTTTTTATACCATAACATCATTAAGGGTAAGAATGTAATATTTTTGCCTATAGATCACCACAGATCACAATGTCAATGTTAAATCAAAACGGATTGAGAAAGTAAAATTAATAAAGATTATTTTTTTTATAAAAATACCTTTTGATAATGGCTCTGAGTTTTTTAGCGTAAGCAGCGCTATTTGAGAGAAAGTTTATTCTTCCAATTTTAAATGCAACACGCTAAATGCCTTTCAAATAAATTTCAAGAACAAGTTTTCATATTCAACAGCTGCTTTTGCTTTAGCTTAGTTGACTCATCTGTTTTTAATTCTAGTATCGCCAGTTGCTTTATTAGGACCCGTTAATAATAGGACATGCTGTATAAGTGTACCTAATTCATGTACACATTATCAATATTTAGGAATAATACTGGAATACGAGTCTAATTAAAGCCGTTGAATTCGTTTAGGTTAATTTAATTATTTATCAAGAAATAAGATGATGGCATGGAAGTACCAAAAAAGTGTTTATTGCATTAAATGTTTCTAGTAATGACGTCGACTTTATATGTCCGTCGTTTAAGAAACCCTGCAAGAACTGCCCCTTCAAGACGTTAAATGTCTTAATGCTAACAAAAACCCCCCTGTGGGCAATCTGTAGTTATGATTGCCAAATTTCACAGTTTATTGCTCGGGGCGGTTCAAGCTATATATCCGTACACTTTAACCGGACGGGACGCCGTAATTTATAAACGTCCGGCAGCAGGAACCGTCGATGCACCATATGCCGGCCAGTCCTGCCAACGACAGCAATCATTTGTAACTGCAGGGGCTAAACAAGGACTTTTGTTAAATATTAATAACTCTCACTCAATTACCTTACACTTACCGGAATTTTGGGACTAAGGATTTATATTAATTTGAGACCGTTTAACCTCCTCGAACGGCCGGGAAAATTTCTCGATTATGTGTGGCGCTACGCCTGTGATTTAGGCCTTTAATTTATTGTCTCGACTGCTTTGGCTAACACTTGGCATAATCGCTATATTATTGCTACCGTCCGGCCATATATTTGCACCCAAACTTCCAACTTTGGCTTAAGGTGGGTCTACAGTGAAAACTGTTAGAAGCGAATATAATAAATCCATTCCATTAAAAACTACAACCATATAAAAGACTATTTCTCGTACGACAAATAAAATAAAGATCTACTAATTGAAAGTGTAGTTCTACCATGCATAAATCTTACATAGAAAAACAGACAAAATAGCAAAAAGATTCAATATCTTTCAATCCAGATGAGGTATTCTTGGGGTAAAGTGTATCTATGTGAATGAAACTGGGTGCTCTATTTTCACTAGATTTAAGGAATATGAATGTGATATAAAAAATACACTAATTGTACAATCCCTTGTACCAACCATCAACACTTAACAGAACATTCATTTAAAGAAACCAAGCTTCTTGCATCGGTCCCTGGATCCTATAAAAGCCACATTAGAGAGTCTATCGAGATCTTTATACATTTTTAGTAGAGATGCTGGTTAGGGGCAATATGATTTATTGTGTGGAAACTGCTTAGGTATAAATACTTGGACAAAATACTGTCTGGACTCCCCTAGAGTTCTAACTTCTTATGGCAAAGGTTAGTTTAAGTTTGTTTGTGCCTTTGTGTGAATAATCCGAACTAAATACGAGCATAAATTTCGACGATTTAATCTCATATACAAAATACTAAGACTAAGACTAATTTATAAAATTTTTGGAGCTTATTTTAAACTTTCAATTTTGATCTACATAAAACAATAAGTAAATATACTATATTTTCGCTATCATCATTAAATAATGAACGAACAAAAATAAAAACTTTAATGTACCTATTAGATATTTCATTACGTCGAAACGGTTCAAACCCGTTATTGCAAGGGACTCACAAGTTATCTGAATATCTAACAGACAGGTATAAAATTAATTATCAAAGTTTTAACTCCGGGCTGTTAAATGTATGCCATAAAAAAGCAAAAACGTCTAAACTGACACAAAACGTGTCAAATATAAAATATCGCGGTCATGGCGCTAAGCACATTCCGTTCAATTTGCGAGTCCCCTGTTAAAAACTTCCGATATAGGAAAAAATAATCGGCGGGCGCCTAATTCCTAATAACTCGTCGAATACTGGGAGCATGCATACTTTTTAAAAGTAATAATGAAAAAATTCGTGCTAAACACGGCACGACGCGAGCTCGAATGAAACCCGAGGCATTTTCATCCTGATCCTGACAACTCGTCCCTATTTACTCCCGGATGTTTTGGAGACAGGACCCGACTAAATTATTTTGCAGTTTGTCAATAGTTGCGATTTTAAAATCAAATGAAAATTGTTAAATATACAAAGATGGTTTAGCGTCTGCAATCATTTTTCTAAAATTTTCTATATTTAAGTTGTGGCGTTGAGACGAAGAACGAAAAATAAGTACATTAGCATATACGCCAACTCTCCACCAATTGCTATCAAACATCAGAGAATAAATCGATATAGCCATAATATACGAGTATAAAGGCGCAACAGTTAGAAATTGTCTACACTTAGGAGGAGGCCAAAGAGTTGAGGGAACCCCTCAAAGAAATTAACAACTGTCATGCGGCTTTTAACACGGTCAAGGTCACTGCCCTTTAAGAAAACACCTGCAGAAGATTGGAATTCACGCTGTGCCCATAGAATGCAGACCATGTGGTGAAGAGGGAGAAACGATGCGTTGTCTCGCAGAAGACCCAAAAGATTTGGAGGAATTCAACAAAGTGCCACATGAAAAACTTAGAAGAAACCTTTTGGATCTAATTAAAGGAACCGGACCTTTTGAACAAGATAGGGGATTATAATAAGCATTAAGGCTGCGCTGCCAAGAAGATCAGGCTAATTTGATCCCTGTCTTTACCCAACCAGTTAACTGTCTGATACTCCGTGCTCATAACTGAGACCGACATTTTGATATAAATTTGATTTATGGAGCCCACGACATAAAAGCCGAAATTACGTCAAAATTACATAAAGAACCTCTATCCCCTTAGCATCTTTTGACGCTTCATAACGCCAAACCTTGGGGTACTTTTCCAAATCAAAAACCTCTATACACCTCAAAAACTTTTAGCGCCTCATAAAGCCCAAATTCGACCATCGCTGGAATACTGCAAAACACATTTAGGGCTCTGCTCCTTAACATACTCTGAGACTGCTAGATTCGATTCAAAGAAGAACCATTTACTTGATCGGCGATCATTTGACACCTGGGACCATCGAAGACGGTGACTTGAGCCTCTCTACCAGTTATTTCATGATAAGTGTTTAACTGATGTTGCTCGCTTGATTCCATCCAGAGCAGTATATGTAAAAATCAACGACGAACCACTGCGCTCACCCATGCGTGGTTTAGGTTAGGGTTCTTTGAATGACACTATTCAAACATTCCTTCATCTGGAAAACGTTATCAATTTGGAACAACTTTCATGAGGCGGTTTTCCGAACCAGTATAATCTGTAAAGATTTAGGACCGCTGTGTGAATCTCCGCCTTCGTACACGCACCATTGCACCACTCCCAGAACGCCATAAAGATATTTCCTTTAGTCCTGTGCCTGATCATAAAAAAAATCCAGTCAAATTAACAACATAATAACACTAGCTGTCTAACTCTGACAAATATTTTTTTTGAATAACTATATAGGACATGTGAAGGTCTTTAGCAAAGTAGTCATTATTATGGCCTTTATGGGCGAATCAAAAGCAAAACAGGTTTTTACGAAGTTTTAGTTTGCTAGAAATCAAGAACAAGGAAAAAATTGGTAGTGTCTCAGACACTAAGCCCATAATACAATTAATACATTTTGTATTGTTTTTGTGTGTTAAAATATGTTAGTATCTAAAAGAGGTTGCAAGAGTTAAATAGCAAAAATACTTTAAGGCCGCTATTAATTTCTTAGACGGTAAACCGTTATCGTGCATGAGAAATTAAAATATGTTTACTCCAACTCAATGCGTTTTCGCTTCCCTCCGGTTCGTGTCGTTATAAAATATCGTTTCGTTCCGTCCATGTCCAAGAAATTAAAAGCGGCCAGTGGCGGCTTTAGGGAGGGGGGGCGCCCCCCCCCCCCAGTAACGGACAAATCGGGGCCCATTAATCCATCCATTTTAGGATTTTGACAAAAAAACACTAAAAAAATCTTATTTTATTTTTAAGTTTGTTTTTTAGTTCTCTAGGTTTGGAAGAAAAATTAGAATTAGGTATTTTACCCAAAAAAAGGGCGTGGCACCCAAAAAATTTTCACCAACGGCGCAGAGGGGCGCCTTCGCCGCAAGAAACCATTTTTGCGCCCCCCCCCCCCCAAGACCAAATCCTAAAGCCGCCACTGAAAGCGGCCTAACAGTCACCTATCAATCGGTAATAATAATAATAATCAATAAACAGTTTTTAAATAAAACTTCATGATACTCAATGCCAAAAAAAAAGTAAGCATTATAGTTTTTACAAATCATAGAATGCTTTTACCTTTTGTTCTGTGTTTTTTATCTGCCGAAACGGCTCCTACATAGTTTAGTAAATGTGCCAATGGGCCAAAATTAAAAATTAATTTGTTTCCAAATTTAAAGTTTACCCTCTACAATTTTTAGTGTAGGACGGGGGTGTTAAGACTTTTGTAAAATAAAAGTCTATGGTGATATCACATCTAAAATTTGAAAGGAATTAGGGAGGCATTGCATTGCTTGGAAGCAGTGTAATAAAGTTCATAATTAATAAATTATGTATTTTTACTTAGGTGGTTAGGCCAATTTACCTTTGGAATGCAACAACTTGAAGTAAATGCATGCAAGATCATGCAAATCTGCTAAATAATTTTAGTAGATAATAAATATACGGGGACGTCATAAAGTAAGGAATAAATTCAATAATATTAATACTCCCAATTAAAAAACAAAATTACTGGGAAATTTTGTTTTTCCCTGAGCATTTATCAGATATTTTTTTTATACAGGGTGGTTTCAAAGAGGGTGGGCTAAGATCAACTTCAATTTTTTAAATGGGAACCCTCCTCTCTTTTTCTGCTTTTTTTGATTTTTTCCAAATTTTTCAACTAAATGAAATTGCTTTTAGGTTAGAAGTGCTTTAAAATTTGTGGACAAATTTAAAAACATCAGTACCATAAGCGCAAACAACAACATTAATAATTGTGTATCAACATTACTAGTTAGGCCTTGAACTGTTGTTGAATTGGTGTATTATATTTCTTAGTAGGTTATCACTTATCCGAGCACTTATCCAACAGCTCTAACCTAAGCACAATTGCATTTAGATATATAACATGTTATACCGTGCGAGCAAAAATTATTATCATCAAATCAAAGTGTGCTTTGCATCTAAGGCCGTACTGCTTAGCGGTAGAGCTTAATACCTGTTGGGTGTCATTGTCATATCATCCCCTTATAATTGTGATCTAAATCAAGCCCTACGTTTTTCAGTCCAAGCCCTCTTGAAAGAAATAGCCATTGGTGTATTAAGTGTATCCGCTACGCGTCAGAGTCGTTCAGAGCGGCAATGTATCATTTTGCGCTCGAATTACATATATGATTTTTTCTATAACCGGCGTTTTTGTAAAAATATTTGTTAAGCCAGGCCCCGCACACCAGAGATGCACGCCACATGCGCGATTCAAATGTATCGCGACACATTTAATGTTCGTATATATTTGAATATGACTATGCACACTGGCTTAACATTTGTGGGCGATGCTTTTGCAGCGTGTCTGCAGTAAAGCTATTTTTGCAAACTGTGGCTTTACTGCAGACACGCTGCAAAAGCAACGCGGCACAAATGTGCAGGGTCATATTCAAATATACACTAACATTAAATGTGTCGCGATACATTTGTATCGCGCATGTGGCGTGCATCTTTGGTATGCGGCCTGGCTAAAATGTATTTACTGCAAAATAAATATTACGAATTGCATAAGTACATATTACGAATTGCATAAGTACATATTACGAATTGCATAAGTACATATTATGTATTTAAATACCGTCTGACTGGTCACAAAATTGTCGACATGTGTCAAACACCCCTTAATGCCTACTTTCAAAATTGAGTTAAACCTGAGGAATACCAGATGTTTTATGATGGTTGTCAAGGTAATCAGGCGAGCGAGCGTTTTGGTTACTTTGTCGCTCGACGAGCGGCAAGTGAATAAAACGTTCGCTCCTCGGAAAAGTGCTACTTTGTGATTGTACTTTGCGCTGGGTTGTAGGAAAATAATTTTTGCTCGCAGATGTTCAGAAATTTGCAAAAAGCCAAAAAAAAACAAAAAAATAGGGGGATTTCCATTAAAAAAGTTGAAATCGGTCCCCCTTTTTTGGGGCCATCCTGTATATGAAAAGTATCTAAAAAAAAAAAAAATTCAAGTGCATGAGTGATTTTTAAAAAAATTAGGCGTTTTAATATTGTTGAATTTATTCCTTACCTCCCGGAAAAGGTTGATTTTAATTTGTTAAATATAATAACTTGTAATGTTGAGGCTACTTACGCCCGATTCGAGTAGCGCGTTTCGGATCACGCGTATTTTTTGTTGCAGATGATGCATTTTACCCGCGAGTTTTTGTAGTGTAGGGTTCCATTTTTGTGAAATCCAAATGCAACTCACTGCAAGTGTTCCACAGTCCCTAGTGTAAAGACAATAGATGGTTTGTGCTCATTTATATAAACGATGACGGTTCTGTTTTCTTTTAATACAATTTTATACGTAGACCATCATTTTCCATACCGGAATATTTCAAATTCTAAGCTTCTTTTTGTTCTTCTCTTCTAATTTGGAATTTACGAATAGTAAAATAAATATATATATATATTTTATAATTTCCACAATAATGTATTTTATTTTCAAATTGCCATAACTATTATTTCAACACACTGTGTCTTACTGACTGTACTGACCGTCAACTTAATAATTTTTTCAACCATAACAGTTTACACCCAAATATAAAATTTACTTTAGAAATAAAACAAGATAATTCAATAAACTTCCTAGATTTAACAATACCTCAGAAAAACAATAAACATGATTTCTCAATATTTCACAAATCTTCACATACTGGTATTCCATACATAACACTTCCAGTTGTCCTTACTCCCATAAAATATCTGCATATACTTCTTACATTCACAGACTTATGAACATTCCTCTATCAGAAGAAAATATAACAAATAATGTAATATTACTAAACAAATTCAGGTGAATAATGGATACCAAACTAAGATGACTGAAGATATTATTTCAAAATGCAATTAGATTAGTCTACCCAACTTCAAAAATCCAAACTAACAACATTTATAAAACCCTAACCCACCATGGCAAAATTACCGAACATATTACAAAACACCCACATAAACGTAACATAAGAATTGTATATAAAACAAATAATAAATTGGAAAAATTTAATAAAAATAATAAAACCCAAACTAACAAAGGGACTAAATCTGGAGTGTACAAACTTAAATGTAGAAGTTGCCTACAAATTTACAGAGGACAAACAGGTAGATGTTTTAATAAACGGGTTAAATAACACAAAAGTAGTTACAATAAGAAACATACAAACTCTCATTACGCCTTACACTTAAACATCGATCAAAATATTTTTGATGATAATTTCAAAATATTACACCAAGGAAATAAATCAGTTAAGTTAAACTTCCAAGAATCAATCGAAATTAATAAATACAAGATATCTAACGTACTACTCAATGATCAACTGGACTTGAATGGTTCCCATTACTGAACTTATAGGACACTGCTGTTGCTATTTGTTGGTATTTCCAATTATTAACCCTATTATGTCCGATAGTTCTTTCATACATTATTACCATAAGTAATTATTTTATTGTACCTACCTACGTACAAATTACAAATCTGTTAATTTTAGTTATTTAAGACCATCTAAAGAATACACAGTGTGTTGGCAATTTAAAAATAAAATATATTCTATTGTGGAAATTTTAACCGTTAGTGTTATTAATTCACTTTGTTATAAAGAATTTCCATCAACCAAAGGCTACTTCAATAGAATTTACAAATAGTATATTATTTATCTGGTTTCAGTTAGCCCAGCAACAAATCACATGCCAATCGTTAAAACTAGTGAGAAGGCAATATTTTTACGGTCATGCTTTATACCATGCACACTTAAAACTGTTAACTGTTGATGAGACCACTACCGCATTATTATTATATAAATAGCAAATCAAACACCAAACAAAAACTTAGTGTCTAATATCTATTGAAGACGAACGAACTTTGTTTTCCACTTTCCAAATCCAACCCTGTAAAATGACCGAGACTGGGGGAAAACCGGGGTGATGTTTATATGTTGTTTTGATGCTATATATATCGTATACAACCGTGTACACTGAGGGT
The DNA here is from genome assembly GCA_963920685.1 of Polydrusus tereticollis. NCBI lineage: Eukaryota > Metazoa > Arthropoda > Insecta > Coleoptera > Curculionidae > Polydrusus > Polydrusus tereticollis. Next base: position 62,318,437 of record OY987335.1, read on the forward strand.
CGTTGAGGGTTAGTGCCGCGTCGGCATCCACCGAAGTAACGTCATGCCGCTTCGCTTTCCGACGGCTCGCGACAAGCTCGCATTTGATCCCTTCGGAATGCAGCCCGAATTTTTCATCCTCAATTTTGGTTTTTGTTTTCGGAATGTTAATTAGTTTACTTAATTTGTAAATTTTGTCTTGTTTTCTGTCAATTTTTTATTATTCTGCAATCGGACACGTTAATTTTTATCCGTTTCATTTTATTTTGTTTCTGTTTAGCTATTCGGTTTTATTTCGTTGTTACATTTTTGTAATGACCATTAGTAGCTTTAATCATCGGGATGCTAGCTATCTGTTCATCCAAAAACGTAATGATAAGTATTTATTTAAAAAGCACGTTAGTAGTTCACTTGTGCTCATTGTGCCTGATGTTAAAAAACGCGCTTATTTTACATTTTAAACAATATGACGTAAAAATGATAGTTGAAAATAAAAAAAATGCAGTAACATTCTAAATACTCGTAAAAAACAATGTTTGTCGCCAAGTCAACTTTAGTAAATATTTTCTAAATTTATGATGATATATTTTAGATAGTGTCCTGCATCCTTAGGAACAGTAAACACAAACTAGACTACATATTGAACAATTTATATACAAAACGTGTACTTACTTCAAAAAGATCTCTGTTATGTATAGAAAATATTTTAAGAAGTGATTAACACATGTCGATTTAAAAAGACGACTGTTTGTTTTATCAAAGCTGGTGCCAAAGAATCCCTGGCGTTGATTTCGCTAAACAAATCGCGTTGGTTGACAGATCAAAGATTAACATTTTTAATTTTTTTTTGTTATTAAATTTCTCACTATACATCTGTAAACAATGAGCAGTAAATATTTAAAGTATACGTGTTTATTTTGTTCAGGCTTAAATATAATAATTTATTGTTTTGCGAATACAAACAATACTGAATTCATAAACAGTGTATTTTTACAATATTTATAATTTGACGTACCCCTGTGTCATTGAGCGCACCATCAATTGTTTTTGATAACACAGTAAATAATATATGACACTTTAACATACAGTTGTTGTTATTTTTTCACAATGGTATTGTTGTTATTTTCGAAGTTTAAAAAATAATATGTTAATTTGACTAATAATAAGGTCAATAATTTACCCAAAATGCAGCCAACCCAAGGCTAAATGCAATTTAGTCGACAAATATAGTTAGGAAAAATATACATATTGTACGTGTACCTATATAGTAATATATTGAGCAGCTTTTGTTATACAAATTTTTATTTTGTAACAAAAAAAAATTGTTTTTGGAAAAATTATAAATTATTGTATTTTGTATATGCAGCAAGCAAATAAAAAAAAATTGTAATTAAATCTGTAAGTTTTTAAGCGTCCACTTAATTAAAAAAAATTTTACATGTTTTTTGATATAAATATAAAAAAGAAAATAATGAACTACCAACTCAATTTTTTTAGTAACAGTACGAGTATATTTAAAATTGCTAAAAAAATGTATTATTCATTTTATTGTATTTTGTTTAAATTAAAAACATCATGAATGTTTTAATTATTTTTTTACCCAATTTTTATATTTATAATGTGAACATATTTAAAAGAAATTTACATAACTTCATATATTTTTAGAATTTTATTCAAATTAAAACCATGTTTTTCATAATTTAATTAGTCTCCACGCATCTTTTCTACTTAACGCCGAAATTGCATTAATACTAATAAATAGTAATAAAACATTTTTTGTTTGGAAAGCAGGAGGTGTTATTGCAACGAAGATGGAAAAACTTGTATGAAGGTCGTAACATATAATGTAGGTATATTATTTGCATGTTCAAGAACTTAGTGACAATCCTTCGCAGGACCACCCCCTTCCGTCTGAAGTAAGACGGTCTTAAATATCAGAAATTTGTTTTTAAAATTTTTTGCAAAATATAACTATTTGCGATATACATTAAATAAAAAAAAATATTGTGAGGAAAAATTTGTTTAAAGGTATTAATTTGTTTTAAAATATCAAGTGCATAACAAGTGTCAAACAAAAATTATTTATGTTTTGTAAGAAATTCTGATAATATATGAAAAAATTATTAAAACAACCTGTTGAAAAATGAAATGATATCAATAAATAACACAGAAAATGCATAATAATAAATAAATAAATATAAGGGGGTACCTGAGCAAAAGAGGCCAGCATTCGCGTCTCGCAGTACTTCATTTGAATGTGGAGCGCGTGAGCTCCGGTCCGGCTCGTGTTCAGTAAACACAACACTCACAGCACAACACCTAAACACAACTAAACACATAAACGGTAACAGCCTCTATTAATTATTTCTTTTTCGCTAGAAAGAACAAGAGTTAGTTGTGTTGTTGCGCAAAAAGGGTCATTGAAGTCGCCGAGATGGCACACGACGGGTTCGTAGGCGGTCCGCGCGTCTGCCGATGCGCCGCGATGCCGCCGCCGACGCCGCCGTTGCAGTTTGTGTTGTTTGTATGTGTGTATATCTATAGCGAGGCGAGGCGAGTTGAGCCACCAAAAGAGATGCGACGACGCCGATGGGGCGGCAGACCACCTCGCCGCCTCGTCTCACACCTTGCGCCCAGCGTCTTGCCGATGCATCCCACCCACCCCCACACTCTATAAACATCATCCTTGTTCGGGGCAATCGAGAGCGGCTCTACCGCATATGCTCATAGCTCTATCTGGATAATTCTGAACTCGGAACACTCCTGCAAATATTTTTGCCAACTACTTTATTTCATAATATTTTCAAAATATTTTCTCCAACGCGCAGCGTCCAGAAAAAGTTAATATTGATATACCAAGGTAAACCAATATTTTAAAGTAAATTTAAAAAAATATTATTATTCAAGTACTTATGTTCTAAGCTAGCCTCGGCATTGTCTTTATTGTATTGGACTTTTAGCCTTTATGTGTAAACTAAAGTTTTGCTGGTCATTGAAACAAGATGGAAAACATATTTCTTTAAATAATAAGTGGACATATTGAAGTATCGTGCGAAAGAAGCTAGGTAGGTTAGTTCGGGTTAGTTATAACTGAGATCCTAACAACAACATTTTTGATAATGATAAAACCTGGAATTAAATTAAAAAAGATATAATACAACATTTTTTTATTGAAGTATGCAGAGTAAAGTATTTTTATAATCCTTCAAAATTGTTTTGTATTGTGATATTTTTAGCTACCGGCTTTACAGATTCAACGCTGGCGCTGCAATGTGTATCACTAATAGTAGCTGTCACATAGAGGTAGAGCAACGTACGCTAGTAGGTTCTTATGGGTTTATAAAAAGGATGATATGCACTGCCCAAGATATAATTTATGTTTAAATTGCATTTTCTAACCTGAACTAACCTGAATTTGTATACACTGTGGGTATAAGGTCTCCCCCACCCCCGTCGTGTTCGTCGTTTACAAATGTGAGAATATTGAAATTTTAATACGTTCTAGAGCAACTAAAATATTATTTTCTAACTGTAATTTCTTGACTCAATTTGTAAAGATGGCGGCGGCATTAAATTAAATAATAAATAATTATTTAATAAATAAAAATCGTATGAGAAGTTTGATATCTTATCAAACGTGTTTATCGTTTGTAGATTGAACACCTGTCCAACGAGGAATCCCACGACCCCACATGCCATTTAGAAGCTTTAAGTCAGTCACTTGGTCACTTTTAGGTGCAACAAAATAATTTTAATTATAAGCGCTTTGGCAGCAACCGACAATATGTCAGCTTGCAGCAGAAACTTACTAAGTTATTTTACCACCTTATGTAATGTGTTTATTTTTAATTATGTGCCCACTAATTACTTATTCAAGTCTGGTTTCTTTTTAACATTCTGGCAAATATTTAAAAGTCTTAATTCCAATAACGGTATTTGCAAAATTCCGTGAATTTATCATATTTAACTATATTTGCCGTTCGCTTAAAACTACATATTTTGACTTAAGTAAGCTACTCTTATTTTTAGACAGACTAAATTTCAGAAAAAATACATGGAATTTTTGAATTTTTGAATTTAATATAAAATCAATCATGAAATATTCAAATATTTTTTTTGTTGAAATTTTTACATAAAATTCTAAATACTAATATGCAAACATTGCCTAACATTAATATAAAGGATACTTTAAGTCTATTTGTATTACATTTAAATGTAATCTCAATAAACTGCAGATCAAATTAAAATATTACAAAGTGTTTTTAGCGTCTGTAATTTCATATTTTTAAAGAAATTAGTGGCATCCAGATAAAACTGAGAAACCAGGAAATAGTAGGCTCAGGAATATATTTTTTTCTGAATCTTTAAACGCTAATTTATTTGGAACATTTTAAAAGGAAGCCATAAAAGGGATTTAAATAAATCAGATGTGTTGACAACGAAAAAATAAATAAATTAACAAGATAATTATCGTTCTTTTTGTTAGTGTATGAAACATTTATCACTATTTACCAAACTGAAAAAATGTATGTCAACAGAGTATAAAAATAGATTTACTAAATAATATATCAATTTCGAAAATAATTGAAAATCGACTCGTAATATATTCTTCAACTTCTGCTAAAATAGTTTTTGAAAATTATAGGATAAAAAGGTTCTTATCTACCATTCAAGAATAAATCAGGTATCAATGTCTATTTCAAACTTAAAGAGATATAAAACAATTTTTGTGCAGTAATGCCTATTCATTTCCTCAAAAAATACATGATCCTACTGAAGCATGGTAACTTTTTCCTTTGCTAATGTTTGTAATGAAACCCTTATTTTACAAATCCCGACTGCTTAATCGAATATACCGAAAAGACAAAAAATGCCCCTAAATCGTCTTCCCGTAAAGCCATTGATAGAAAAGGCCACTTATTCAAAGTCTTCGGAAATGTTGACAGTCTTTTTTGTCGACAAAGAAAAGAATAGAGGCTGAGAAAAAATTAACAATACCCTTATTATTGGTTCCCCCTTTTCCCTATTGCCGACCAATATTAAGCCATCTCAGCAGAACAGATTTAAAATATGACCGTTTTATTAGTAGCGAATTTTCGCATGCTTTTCATTAAGCCAGTAACGTAATTTGTCATCGTTAATACATTTTAAAAATATCCCGCTTCCTCATCCTTGTTCCAATTTAAACGTAACCGTTATTTTTTCTGAGAGAGTAGGCATTATATCCGATTGCTTTTGTGATAATGTACTAATCACATGAAAATTTAATATATATTTTATAAAAATCTTTAAAATATGTAGGTTTCTAAATAATACAGTCCTAAAATAAAAATATACAAATAAATATATATTTAATCGGCATAATCTCCAATTTAAATATCGTTAACCGTTAATATCATTAAATAGTGAACTTTGTAAACCACTAGTCGTTTAAGCTAAATAATTAGGTTTTTAAAATAAATCTCCTTTCGTGTTATCAGGTTAAAATTTTTTTATTGGTCAAACAAAAATTGTTGCCTTGCTTTTTAGTCTCATATTTTGCTTGAACTTTTTGGTCACTATGACTATAAACTTAACTTTTTTTATCGTGCTTGGGAGTTATGAAGGTTAAAGAGAATCAGGGAATACTTACATTTACTAAATATAAGTATGGACCTGAATGATATTACTGAAGGTAGGAACCACATTTGAATATTTTAGGCATTGTGTAGCATGAAACGACATCAAAAATTTGAATAAAGGCAAAATAATACTTATTTGCTTACCTCTCTACTAAAGGGTGATTAAATTTGGATTTCCACATAAAAGTATTTAAAAAAACGCGTGTTTGAAACAATGCAAAAAAAATTATTTGCCCTTTGAGTTTACTTCATTACAATTAGGTATGAAAGATTATATCTGGTAAATGGCCGCCGCGGTTCATGTGGCATGTCGTAATCCGTTTGTTAAAATTTTCAAACACTCTGCAGTACAAATTAGGTTCCATGCCGACATTTTCGCGTCTCATCTCCTGTTTCTGCTCTGCAATAGTGCTTGGTTTACTCTTGTACACTCTACTTTTCAGATACCCGCCCAAAGAAGAAATCCGCGGGAGTTAAATCAAATGATCGCGGCGGTCAATAATTGATGTCGCCGTCACGTGAAATAATGCGGCATGGAAACTCGCCGCGCAGTATCCATTCGGCAAACACACGGCGATGTTGATGGTTTCTAAGCATTAACTTCTGCGTTATTTGAAGTTTGTATGGGTTTAACTGCAAATATTTTTTTAAAATTCGCTGTGTTGTGGAATGTGTAAGGCTCACTTGCAGCGATCGATGTGCTTGGATTCTCGGTCACACTTTCACGAACAATGGCAATATTTTCTTCCGAACTACCTCTACAAGCATGCTGGGTATTTTAGTGTTTACAGATCCAGTTTGCTCGAATTCTTAAACCACATTCCAAATTGTCCTCTCAGACGATTTTGCGCACCAAAAAATTCACGTAGAGCACGGAATGCATTTATCCGCGATCGCCTAATTTCATAATATAGGCTTTCAAAATTTTAACGCGTTGTTCCGTGGTGTATTGCTCCATAACTAATTTTGTTTGTGTTTTGAGGTTGGAAATCTTACATTGCCGTTGACAAATACAGTGGCGTTTCAAAAATATTTTAGACTGTAATGTGGAAACTCAATTTGAATCCCCCTTTAGTTTACCCACGTAAAAATCATTATTCTATTTTTAATTACGTTTTAGTATGTTGCGGATAAAACAGTTTTTCTTAAGGGGGTCACTTGCCTCTCTTTTATCCCCTGTAACACAATTAAACTTAGTTTTTAAAATCCACCTCAACCAAATTATTTGAAACAAATTACTTATATTCCTTAAATAAGAAAATCCGTTATTAACAATAAATTGCGTATAAAAAGACTTTAGCATTAAATTATGTGACATTTTAATAAAAAAATATTTGCTTTTATTCTTCAAACGACTGATTTCATTCAACTGAAAAATATTCATAGTAAATAAAAAAAACAGCACATAATTCTATGGCATTTTCGGAGTATATATTTTCTATTTACATTCAGTTATCTTATCCGAAATGTGGTCATATTTGCGAAGACCATAAATTAGTCTACAATACATATTTTGCACCTTCTGCACTTTGTGTCTACCTCGTAGAGACACGGTCCATAGATGAAGTCACAGTAAGTGAAGTGCGATAACACCAAACTTTCAAAAAATGTTTTTCTTAATTGAATAGGTAGTATGTGGCAATTACTATATAAAAGTTTAAGTGAGGCGAATGCTTTTTTGTTAAGATTTTTTATATGCCCACGAAAGCGCAGCTCTTCATCGACCATTAGGCCCAAGTCTCTAGCAGAATTGACAAAGTTTAAAGGAGTGTCGGAAACTTGCAGTTTTAAGCTGCTCTTAACATAGTTTCTTTTAGCCTTGGTACCTATATATAGCTACTGTGATTATTTAGAGTTTAAAATTAGATTGTGTTCCTCCGAGAGTAATTTAATGTTTTCGAGATCATGAGTAATATTGTGAGTCGATTAAGCTATGTCTGACTGATGAATAGAATAACATAATTATATAAATAATTATAAAAAGTAGAGGAGACAAGACAGAGCTCTAAGGCACTTAACAGTGGATGCTTACGCTGATGGACTCAACACCATTACACGTAACCCTTTGAGAACGTTTTGATAGAAATGAGTTCACTAGTTTCAGAGCATCGAAATTAATTTGCACATAAAAGCCTATGGTCCAGAGTGTCAAATGCCTTGGAATGATCTAGCAGTACAAGCACACTCACCATTTCCACGTCGACCGTTTTTTTGGCATCGCCAATAACCGAAGTTAGTGCAGTAGCTGTACTAAAACCTTTTCGGACGCCAGATTGGAAGCCGGGAATAATTTTATTTTCTGTAAAGAAATTTGAAATTGTGGACAAAATACTAATTATTCTTAAATTTAAAAAGTTTTTGGGTTATCTAATTTTTGCGGTTTTCCACAAAGCAGGAACATGATTATTCTTAATGAGGCTATTAAATATATATTAACAATGTGCAAAATAATATGTTCTATAAACGGACTGCACAGTTTCAGAATTTTTAGATTTATGCCATCATTTACTTATGCATTTGCTTTAATACTGTTCAGAATAAGGTAAATGTCGTTAATTATTGCTAACGAGAAACTAAATACTTTTTTAGGATTGTATGCATTATTATTATTAAAGGGCAATTCTGTTGTTGCATTTGTCGGAAACATTTTTCAAAAAAGAGGCGAAGTATTGGTTAATGCTTTCTGGATCGGGAAGATTGTTAGGCATCGTATTGGATTTACTACAGAGAACTTCTTTTTTTTTATGATAAGGCCCAGCACTGCAGGATAAATCCTTTATGGCGCTCTGGGAGCAGTGCGTGTGCGCAGGAAACGATTCACATTGGTCTTGAATCTTTGGAGATTATACTCGTTGGGGAACACGATCTCAGGGAGGTCGTTCCAGAGTGATGACGTTCTCCAAATGAAAGAATTTTGAAACAGTGTCGTTCGAGGGAAACCAAGCTGAACCACGTACTGGTGGGCTGCAGTGGCTCGTCGTGTATTTCTACCATGCACCGCTCTGGGTGGTATCAAGCGGGCAACCTCAGTTGAACACTTGCCATGAAAATATTTATAAAATAGACTCAAGCCGCCAACCTGCCTTCGATGTTTAAGGCTTTCCAGGTTGTATGTCAGACTATGGACACCGACTAAACGAATAGCTCTTCTTTGAATGGAATCTAGCAATCTCAGGGTATGTTTAAGAGCAGAGCCCCAAATATGCGAACAGTACTCCAGCGATGGTCGAATTTGGGCTTTATAGAGCATCAAAAGTTGTTGGGGTGTATAGAGGTTCTTTGTTCGGAAAAGTACTCCAAGCTTCTGCGAGGCTGCCTTAGCAATGGCCGCAACGTGACTATGCCAAGACATATGACTATCCAAATTAACGCCCAATAAATGAATTGATGAAGCCAAGGGAATCGAGTGTCCCGCCATAACTATATCCGGTTCTTCAATATTAACTTTTTTAGAAAAGACTGCTGCCTGGGTCTTTATAGCGTTAAATTCTACTTGGTTACTGTCACCCCAAGACAGCATTTCTTCCAGGTCTTTGTTGAGTAGTGAGACCTCTTGCCGCCTATAGAGATGTGCATTAGCAGCCGATGTCCGAGCATCCAAAGTAAAAGATGAAACAAGTGTGCTGTCATCAGCGAAGCTATATATATAGGATTTTTAGTTTTTTCCAAAAGATCGTTAATGTACAGTAAGAAAAGGGTAGGCGACAATATGGAAACTTGAGGGACTCCGGCGTTGATGTTAAATGTGTCTGAAAGAAATCCGTCCATCGCCACTCGCAGATAACGGTCTTTCAGAAAGCTCGACAGCCATGAACAAAGTTGAAACGGCATTCCGTATGCTCTCACTTTAGTTAGGAGCCCCTCATGCCATACTCGGTCAAAAGCCTTGGAAATGTCCATTGCTACCTTCCGGGCCTCCCCATGATGTTCTATTGCGTTGTTCCAAATATGAGTAACATAAGCCAGAAGGTCTCCTGTTGATCTAGACTTACGGAATTCATACTGGCGGTCACTAATTATGTTGAAGCCTTCCAGGTATTTTAATAATTTTTCGTTGATAGCCTTCTCCATGACTTTTGATATAACTGAAAGCAATGCGACTGGACGATAGTTGTTTGGCAAGGTCTTCTTGCCTTTTTTGGGTATGGGCTGGACTCGCTCGTTTTCCAGCAAGAAGGAAATATTCCTTTTTTGTAGGATAAGTTAAAAAGCCTACAAAATACCGGTGTCAGTTCGTCAGCGCATGACTTAATTACAATGACTGGAATATCGTCAGGACCAGAACCTTTTTAGTGTCAAGACTCCTCAAGATTCGTTTAACATGGCGTTGGCGAAAAACAATCTCGGGCATTCTCGATTCTACAGGGGGAATGTTCGGTGGAGTACTTCCCTGAAAAGTTACCGTTGAATGTGAAGAGAATAGTTCCGCCAGTAAGTTTGGTTTTTCCTGTGCATTGGTCGCAATGGTGCCATCAGAACGTGTTAGGCAGCGAACATGTTGCAGCAGCGATAAAAGCTATAAAAGCGCCGATAAAAGCAGCGATAAAAGCAACAAAGAAGTATCGTTCTTTTATGTGTGCATAATGAAGCAGTGATCAAAGCGAGGATCAAAGTCTCGTAAGCTGTAGCCTTATTATTTCAGTCGGTTCTGTTTTTTACTACAAGACATTGATTGCATAACATTTAACGGGCATTAATAACCGAAATTCAAGATAAAATGAGTGATTCTGAGGAAGAACTTTTGCTATCCTCAAACACCGCAATATGGTATATTAATAACCGGCAGAAACGTAGATATTGTGCACATCCTATTAATACATTGCGATTTGAATTTGGAGAATTTCATCATTTATACAACGATCTGAGAAAGTTTTCCTCAAAATTTTTTGAGTATATGCGCATGACGGCAGAAACTTTTGATTATATTTTATGCCACATCTCTGAAACAATAGAAAAAAAGTGGAACAACTGTCATGCCAGGCCTATAATTCCTGAAGAACGATTAATGATAACATTAAGGTAAGTAAAAGAACAAATAATATTTTATTATTACACATTTTACTTTACAAAAAAAGGTTTTTGTAATTATCTTTTAACAAAACTGAAAAATGATTTCTAATAATATATAAAAATATTAAAAATTAACCTGAGATAATCTAAGTTTATTTAAAATAAGTTTAACATAACTGAAAATTTCTCTTAAATACATACCTATACTAATAAAAAGAAACCTGAGAAAAAATTGCAAGGGATAATTAATTTATATAGTTGCAAGGAACGGATTATCAGAAGTCATTTCAAGCTGAGTTTGACAATTATTGTAATATGTTCTTGCACACGGGGTTTCATGAATGTTTCTGTTCGCATTAAAAGTATTATCAGCAGTACGGTATGTTGAAACCTCATTCCGATCCGTAACTAGATTGGAAGTCCCTGAGGTAACCTGTTGGGGAATTTGCTGAGTAAGTTGCTGAGACCACTGCGGTGGAATCTGGTGTGGCACCTGCTTCATAAATGATTGGGTTATCCGTATTACTTCAATGCGATAAGACATTTTATCGACCGCTGAAAATTGTTTCACATGCGGCAGTAAACTTTTGAAGAAAGCTAAATCTTCAGTTTCTTCTGTCTGTGCCTGCTTCGTTTTCTCTTCCAAATATTGTATTTTTCGGTTTTCTATTTCTAATAATGCAGGTCCTATATCTGTATTTGAAAAACGCTTCTTTTTTATAGTTATACTGGTATGGTTGCCGGCTGCAGAGGAAGGACGAGATGAAGATGGGATGGAACGAGGTGTAGCAACTTCTGGTAATTCATTCGACTCTGATAAACCCTCTGTCGATTGCTGACTGTCCTGGGGGTCCAAGGTTTCTTCATCTTCCAAAATTTCATCTCCTTCAACGTATGTTTCGAAATTTCCTCCATGAGCTCTAGGCGTAAACTGGTCCTTTAAAAATAATAAAGACTGGAAATATTTCCATTGCCCTGTATATTTGATATTAGGTGGTGCAGGATCGCCTGACTTGGGTTTGGGAATACCCGCTAGAGTTGTCCTGAATTTATCCCTCAGGGATTTCCACTTGTTTCGTGCAACAGCGCCTAGAAAAAAAATCTTAAATATTTGAAACAAAGGCAAACCCTTTTATTTAGCTGTAACAACTCGTTACTTAATTGATCGAAAATTGGGTTGACCGCCGAAGATTTTTATTTACACAAGACTAACTATAATTTTATTTTTTTTGCAGGTACTTGTCAACAGGACAGTTGAGAGGTTTAAGCTTTTCTTTTCGAACAGGAGTATCAACGATTTCGGCAATTGTAAAGGAGACAGTAAAGGCAATATGGACCAAACTTCAACCACTTCACATGAAAGTACCAACAGAAGAGGATTTTAAAAGTATTGCACATGACTACTATGACATATGGAACTTTCCAAATTGTATAGGTTCGATTGATGGAAAACATATTAGGGTGGTATGCCCTGCAAATTCAGGATCAATGTTTTACAACTATAAGCAGTTTTTTTCCATTGTGCTCCAGGGTTTGGTAGATACTAATTATAAATTTATACACATTGACGTGGGGGCTTACGGAAAACAGAGCGATGGTGGAACATTTAGATCATCCGCTTTGTTTTTATATTTAGCAGAGGGGCGTCTACTAATTCCAGATGATTCTGCTTTACCTAATTCAGAGATTGCTGTACCATATGTATTCATCGGAGATGAAGCTTATCCACTTTTAACAAATTTGCTTAAACCTTATAGCAGACAATACTTAGATGCAGACAAAGAGTGTTTTAATGCTAGATTATCTAGAGCACGCAGAACTGTTGAATGCGCCTTCGGAATTGTTAGTTCGAAATGGAGAATTTTAAACAAGGCCATAGAAACTCATATAAATGTAGCCGATGATATTGTTAAAGCTATTTGTGTCTTGCATGGTACGATAATTGATAAAGAGGGCATTGAACATCATCTAGAACAATCATCATATCCTGCGAGACATTTACATGTGGGACCTGATATTGGTAGACCACCTAATGCTGCACAAGACATCCGAAATTTATTTAAGGCTTATTTTTGTCGCAACCCTCTGTTGGTAAATAATTAATAATTAAGATATAGGGCACTTTTGCATATATCCAAATAAAATCTAAATTTTCACTTATAATATCACAAGAGCTTAAATTATTTCCAGGAATAATTTAAGCTTGCGTGGGATTCGGTAAGAAAATTTCACACCACTTCACACCATAATTTGGAAAAAAATTATTAATCCAACCGGACATTTTAAATTAATTTCACTGCTTGTGAAGTTGGCCAGGGTATTGTTGTTTTTGACATATGTTGATTTGTCATTTTTGTTTAACCGGTTCTGTCACAAAGCTTAATAATTACTATATAATTTTTTTAGATTAGTTCAGGTTAGTTCAGGTTACTATATGATTTTTTTAGAATTTGTTTCATGTTGAACTAATATCTTCATTGGCGAATCTCTAATGATATCGACTAATAAGCAAAATAATAACCTAATAAATTTAATTATTATATATATCTTATTATAGGATGGGTTAGAATTCAAGCAACATTTAAATCTTACTATGTTTGTACATTCTACGTTTTTTGAAATATAAATTGTTAATGCATAATAATTAAACAAATTTGTGTTTTCTGTTTAATGAAACTTTATAGCGAATAATAAATAATAATGTTAATTCAGAAATTTTGCATTATTCACAGGTACATCTACATTATTTAATGGTTGTAGATCATTGTTTACCTTTTCAACTGTCAAAAAATTTTCACTTAAATATCGTGGCGCCTCGAAAAAATTTCCGGAAATTTTTTTAGTTGTCATGGTAACTAGTCAAAATTAAGGTATCTTATTGGTTAAAAAGTAGAGGTGTGAAATTTTCAATAAAAAAATCAATATCGTCCAAGCAGTTATAATTTTCCTTTAACCCCAAAACCACAGTTAAAAAGGCACTATTTAGGAAAGTAACTTAATTATTATTTATTATGTAAATTTAAAAGAATAATAAAGGTAATATTTTACACTACGCATTTTAACTTACGGGTTGTGTTTAATTGTTCGGCCACTTCGTCCCATTTTTTATCAAGCACGAACCTATTATGGTGATTTTTGTCCTGTTGGTCCCACAAAGCTGTTCTTATAAACACTTCGGTTATTAATTTATCGACGTCCATATTGTTGGCAAATGGTGATTTAAAAATAAATATAATTCAGATGAAAAGTAGTAACAACTACAAGCGATAAACGCAAAGAAATATACACAGCTACTTCTCGCCGCTCTTATCACTGGTCGGGCAAATAACTTCGCTCTGCTCGCTGCTCCTACATGAACACGACATATAAGCTAAATGCTTTCTTTCTCTTTGCTTCGCTACTATCATCGCTCTTATTGTTTATCGCAGCTTCAACATGTTCGCACCCTTAGAGGTGGAAGGGTTGACTTGGTAAAGTTCTGAGTGACGGCCTTAGCTACCGACCAAAATGATCTTGAGCCGTTGGGACTTTCAAGAAGTTTGTCTTTGATCCTCTGGCTATGTGCTTATTTGCTTTGGTTTACCGTTTGCTTGCATTTGTTTCGAGCGTTAGCAAAGATGGTACAATTTTCGGCGGTAGGATTTTTACACCATTGTCGGTAGAAATAATTTTTTAATTTAACAGCTCGTTCGCAATTTTTGATAAACCAAGGCTTGCCGTTAGAAGGGCACTTTTTTGAGAAAGGGATGAAGGCTTCCATGCCAGTAAGGATAACCTCCTATATTTCTGTTGCACAGATGGATGGATCATCAGAGGTAAAACAGACGTCCCGCCAAGGAAAGGTTCGAAAATGGTCATTTAGGTCATCCCACTTAGCTGATGTATAATGCCATATCTTGTGTGGTTTAGGAGGCTGTTCGGCACTAATTGGTAGTTTGTTCCGTGCCGAAATAAGGTTGTGGTCAGGCATTCCTAACGGCGGCTTCACGGTGACAGTGTACAAGTCGGGGTTTGAAGTTAAGAAAATATTCAACAAACTGGCAAAATCACCATCTCGGGATATAAATAGCTAACCGTACTAATCGATGATCTGACTTTTGTTTCGGTTAGTGCAAGTACATGAGGTTTGGTAGATTGTAGATGTTGATGGACCGCATTGATGTTCGAGTTCAGTCCTTTTATATTGCAGAAGTCAATTTGAAAGCTGCTAATCTCGGGTCTTTTAACAACTCCAGTTTTCACACCATTTCCATTTAAAATATTGTTTGAAGAACCCGCATGGCAACTGGACATGGTGGATGATTGGATAATTTCGCTTGATAAGGCGCCAGGACCTGCCCCCACCCGAAGATCTGATCGGGGGGCGATTTTATCTCCGGAAGATTTTGGTTCTGAAACCATCATCATAGCATTTTTCATATATTCCCCACCCTGGAAACCGGAGACATCGGCACAGTGACGAAACGTTAGCTCAATGAGCAACTTCACGCCACCCAAAACTAAATAGTGATGTTTTATTATCTATACTGCATTCTCTGAAAAGATCATACCAGGGTAGGTTGATCAGGTTAGTTTCAAAATTAATATCTAGACTTTTATTACATCGGTATTTAATTTCAGAATAATATATTTTTCCTTCATAGACAAAAGTTGTTTCCCATACTCTGCTTTACAGACGCAAAATAATACCAAGTCAATTTAATTTATTTTTGAAGATATATTTTTGCTGCATCACGGCTTATTAGTAAGACGCGCCAAATGTTCAACTTATGGAACAAGGTAAGAAATTCATGATGAGGCACTGCCACTCACCTTAATCTGAAGAACTTCATCACTCTGGAACAACCTTGTCGAGTCCGGGTTCCTAAACAAATACAATCTTCGAGGGATTCAAGATTAACGCGAGTCTCTTCCTACGCACACGAACCGCTAGCAGAGCACCATAAAGAAATTTCCTGCACTGTTTGTACCTAATCATAAAAAAGACTTAAAATATAGATTCTGTTACTAGGCTACTGCATGCAATTCACTAAATAAAAAAACAGGAGCGGATTTTTAGCGTTAACATTGAGCAATATAGTATCGATGTTTCGGTCTTAATTTATTATCTCTATCTCTATCTATATCTTTATATATTATACAAATAGATGTTATTTCTCTAAACTCCCATTGTTTTAACCTTAAACCCTTTTAGTATTATGTGTCAGCAACAACAAAACACGAATGCAAAGTTTCCTTCTTACTCTGCACACATTTTCATATATCTCTCTCTTGTATGGTCATCCAGAGCATCAATTCGGTTCTATTAGGATAGGCAGATTCGTATTCCATCTTTGAGTATTTGCTTATTAAAATGACGGTATTTATATTTAAAGTAATAATATGTTTATTAATTTTTTTTTCTTTACCAGTTTTTTTAATACGGATATTAGTATACTTTGTAATAAAATAGGAGATCACCCCCAATGGCACATACAGCTGTTAAATCAGTTAGGTACAAAACAATTATATGATTATAACAGTTGTTTTGTTTTTGAAACAATAATAAATTGAAATTGAAATTGAAATATCTTAATAATCACCTGTAAGCTGTCTCCCGAGCAATCAATTGCAACTTTAATTGTTGCTGTGAAATTAAATAATGGCAAATATAAGTACAAGTATTTTAGAGATCAAGAAACATACAAATTAATCAAAGAAGGTCACTAACATAATATAAATTTGTTTTAAAATATAAAATATGCATTTAAAATAAATATTGCACCGATAAAAAAAAGCATGTCTAGAATTATGGTTGTATGCGAGACAAAAACTCACTATATTATGACGAAGTGATTCACACGAGCCAATACGCCCAAAGGAAAATAAAGACGAAAGCAAGGGATACTGGGGTCGGTCCATGAACATAGTAAACAAATAAATAATCCCTTTGGTCAACGGGAACGATCACTTGAGTCCATTCGCAAATTCATAGATTCGTTTGTATAATTCGAGACAATGCCTGTCCACCAAATTAGATCAGCTCCATGTAAACAACAATTATACTAATGATATAGTTGGAGACGGAATAAGGGTTTCTCATAGACAATAGATATGCATACACATATTATGCAATGGGAACAGCTTATTGTATACCACACGCATTTTTTTTTATCACATAATATATATCCTGAGGTTACTTTAAACTATTTTTAGGCACAGCGGGGAAGACGTCAAAACCTGCTTAATTTCATTTCTATAACAATGGAGTGATCAGCAAACCTTGAAAAAAGCTTATTGCAATTCTACATCACATAAAGTGCACGCTGGTGCGCCGCCGTTTTAGCGCCAGGACGTTTTGGCGCCGACCGTTTTGGCGCTAAGACGAATTATTTGTACTTTTTTATTGAGGTGTGTACATAAATTAATTAAAGACTTGAGTTGTCATATGAGTAAGGATTGTGGTTTGGAGTCTGTAGGTTCCAACAAGAAAGCCTACTGGGTGTGGAAAGACATGTGACCATTGTAACCCAGAAGAAGTACTTAAACTGACTTATTTACACTAATTTAATAAAATCTGGTATACAAAGGTTTCTAATTAGTATGCCCGATTCAAAGGTAATAATAATATACAGGCTAGCCTATTAGTGCGAGGAAGTCGAAAATCAGTTGTCAACAGAAATAAGAAGAAATATTACATACAAATAGAGGTGCAACACTAGAGTATTTTAGTTTGGTGTTCATTGCGGTGTTCGCACGATATTTATAAATTACAAAAGAATCCAAGCAGACAAACTAAATTTACTAATTAAAGTTTAATAAGACTGGGTAACGGTTTTCATAACCCAAAAATAATATCATTTATCTAATAATATTGTTTTGTGGCGGCGCAAATATTGCTATGTTTGAAGTAGACAAATCTTTTCAAATTTTTTCATATGGAATACTCTATATTATATTAATGCGCCAGGTTGATAAAGTATTTAATGGGCTATAATTTGCAATTATAACTTTGTCCTAAAATTTGTCGTTTTGCCGCAATTCAGATTTTAATGGAAAATCAAAAAATATCGTTTTGTTTATTTTTTTTTCTGAATGACTTAAGCAAAAACAACCATTGACGTCTGAAAGTTTTTTTAATTACTTGTGTAACTAACTTGATGTTTTAAATCTGTAATATGAACGAATTATTAATAAATAACAATTTTTTGAAAGATAAACTTGTTTTTATACAGGGTGTTTCAAAAAACATGTGCGATCGCTCGTGTGGTGATTCCCTACCCAAAAATAGGACAAATAGTTTATATCAACATTGGTTCAGTGGATTGTAATGACCCTTGACAGTGAAAGAGTTCCGCTTCCCTCTCTAACATTCATACCACTCGTCTTTTAAATTAAACGTATTGAATATTTTTAAAGAATTGAATAGTTCCTTAAGACAAGTTTTATGATATAGGGTTTATTCAATTTGTTTGTCAAAATGACATATGACCATAAATGTTAAATACATGAACTACACAATGAAAATAAGTAATACGTATAATTCAAATAAGAACTATTTTATTGGATGTTTAATATGTCATTGATAGCTAGGCAACAGCTAAGCATGTCCCTAAACTCCCTTCCGTAAGATGTGTCGAAATAATTCCATCGAATGCCATCTATTTGATAAAATAAATAAATTTATTATTTTGAGTGATAAAACCCAGCAAAGACTAAATCATTTAATTTCTCTTGTAAGGGATTATTTGAATCTTTATATACAGCACGTTCAATTTAAAATTTAAAAGTTAATATTATTTGTGACCAACCCTGTATGGTTACAGAAATAGTTTTATTCTTCAACGGTATTCAGTTTCTAACTATATTGACCCAATTTCCCAAAAATGTATCAAGTAGTTTTTTAAATATTTGCAATATTCCAGGGTTTTTTGACACACTCTACAGGGTGTCTCAATGTTATACCGACAAATTGAAACAGGTGATTCCTTGACAAAAAATAATGAAAAAAGTTCCCATTAATGGAGGTCCAGAAACCCTTCGTTTGTAAGATTCGGGGCGTTAAACTTTTAATTTTTTTTCGGTTTCTCCTATTTATTTTATGCGTGCTTAAAGATTATTTATTCAAATTCTGTACTTTTGTTACATATTAGAGTATCTAAATAATTACCCTATTGTCATTTAAAACTATCTACAGGGTATTATTTTTTTGGGCGTCACGACCACTGCTACCTCTCAACTTTTTTTTGATAGGACACTGACTATCCTTTCATATAAAAACAACTTTTTTGGTTTATCATTAACCTTTTTTATTTCTTGCACTATTTTAATATCTTATACGGTTCGGTTGATATAAAATTTATGATTTAAAGCAGGGCTACATTTTTAATCTGGTCAAATAAAAATAAATTTGTACATGAAGTAAAAACTACACCAAAAACTGTTAACGCAAGGACAGGGGCGGTCATATCAACATTTTGAGGGGGGGGGGGCATGCAGTGGCGGCTCATGTCAATTTAGAGAGGCGGTGCTAGGGAAAGTCTTAGCGCCGCAGACGAAAAATTTTTGGGTGCCACGCCCTTTTTTGTTGACGATTCTTGGTTTTCAAGTAGGAAAAATACGCAAAAAACGGTTAAGTAAATTTTAAAATTATAGATACCTATTTTATATTATACCTACTTACTTAATTATTTTTATTAATATTTTTTGTGTTTAAATATTTTTAAAAAATCAAGGGTTTGACACGATTGGTCAATTTATGGAGGCAGGGCTTTTATAATGTAAATCGACGCCAAGGGGGGGGCCATGGCCCCCATGCCCCCCCCCCCCCCGTATGACCGCCCCTGCTCAAGGAACCTGAAGCGAATTGATAAAGATTTACTTAATACTTTCCTAATAGACAGCCATTTTCATGATATAGTCTACATTTCAGATATTAATCAAAAAGCGCTATTTCTAAACAAACTATTGTAAACTATTTTTGATACGTTAGCCCCTCTAAAAGTTTTGTTGTTAAAAATCCCAAACCACCGTGGTTAACCGATAATATCCAATTTATGATAAAGCTTAAAGATAACGCCTTTAAAAAATGTAAGAGAACACGCAATCATGCGCACTGGGAATATCACAAACAAATTAGGAACCAGACCAGCATTGCGATAGCTTATGAAAAAAAAACGGTGTCTTGAGTTTTTTGTTCGGTCAAGCATGACTTTGTGGAAAAAGATTGTGATTTTAATATCTACAGGAGACCTTCAGAATCTCAAATCCCAGAAACATTAAATAAAACGAAATAAATAATTATTTTTTGGAATTCTCAAGTTAGGGCCTCCTGACAAAATACTGTTACAAGCATATGAACAAGAATGTAAATGTAATCGCGACGATTTGTTTAGTTTCACTACCATTACTATTACAGATACGGAAAAATATCTTTATGAAATTAAATCTACGGCCACTGGACCGGACCTGATAAATCTCGAAATGATACATTTATGCTGTCCCACAATCCTGCCTTATCTGACTAATATTATCAACTCTTGTCTACTGGAGTCTGTATTTCCTGATTGCTGGAAGATTTCGCGTATCATTCCTATTCCAATCTTTGGAGATTATACTCGTTGGGGAACACCGCCTCAGGGAGGTCGTTACAGAGTGATAACGTTCCCCAGATGAAAGAATTTTTAAACAGCGTCGTTCGAAGGACAATAAGCTAAACCACGTACGGGTGGGCTGCAGTAGCTCGTCGTGTATTTCTACCATGCACCGCTCTGGGTGGAATCAAGCGGGCAACCTCAGTTGAGCACTTGCCATGAAAATACTTGTCAAATAGACTAAAGTCGCCAACCTGCCTTCGATGTTCAAGACTTTCCAGGTTGTTTGTCAGATCATGGTCGCCGATCAAGCGAATGGCTCTTCTTTTAATGGAATCTAGCAATCTCAGGGTATGTTTAGGAGCAGAGCCCCAAATATGCGAACAATACTCCAGCGATGGTCGAATTTGGGCTTTATAGAGCATCAAAAGTTGTTGAGGCGTATAGAGGTTCTTTGTTCGGAAAAGTACTCCAAGCTACTGCGAGGCCGCTTTAGCAATGGCCGCAACGTGACTGTGCCAAGACATATGACTATCCAAATTGACGCCCAATAAATAAATTGATGAAGCCAAGGGAATCGAGTGTCGCGCCATGACTATATCCGGTTCTTCGACATTAACTTTTTTAGAAAAAACTACCGCCTGGGTTTTTTAGCGTTAAATTCTACTTGGTTCCTGTCACCCCAAGACAGAATTTCTTCCAGATCTTTGTTGAGATGTGAGACCTCTTGCTGCCTGTAGAGATGTGCTATGACAGCCGATGTCCGAACATCCAAAGAAAAAGATAAAACAAGTGTGCTATCATCAGCGAAGCTATATATAGGATTTTTAGATTTTTCCAAAAGATCGTTAATGTATACCTAGTAAAAAGAGGGTGACAATATGGAACCTCGAGGGACTCCGCCGTTGATGTTAAATGTGTCTGATAGAAATCCGTCCATCGCCACTCGCAGAGAACGGTCTTGAAGAATGCTCGACAGCCATGAACAAAATTGAACCGGCATTCCGTATGCTCTCACTTTAGTTAGGAGCGCCTCATGCTTTGGTCAAAGGCCTTGGAAATATCCAGTGCTACCGCCCTATAGCCAAGGTTTCTAAAATTTCAAAAATATTTTTAATTTATTAAAATTAAATACCTACTCTGTCTTTTGCTAAACTGCGCAAGGCCGTAGGCCTTGGCCATATAGTTATTGAAAGCATAGATGTCTATTATTTATTATTAAGCATTATACTTAATTAACTATATATATTTTTTAAAAATAATTAGATGAAGATTTTTATTTATGTTTTTCATCTATTTTAGATGAAAATATTTCATTAGTTTCATCTAAAGACACATTTTTTTTTATTTATGATAATCTTTTAAATCCTTATCGAGGAAGAAAGTCTTAAAAACTTTCAGGGATACCACTTGAAGTTATTGACAACACTCTAATTTTAAATTTTATGTTTAAAAAGTTAACTAAAAAACAGCTATTCATATTTTCCCACTTTTAATAGTAATTTAACTCAACTTAATTTATATAATGGATTTTGCTAAACTGCAATATAACTTGGGACACCCGGTACACTAAAGCCAATCAAAAAAAAACATTAGACATTAGACATGAAAATCTTCCAATATTTTTTCTTTATAATTAATTGTTTTAAAAAGTTAGCCACATAAATTAAAAAACGACTTTTTGGGTCATCCTGTATATGTGAATTTTCGAATTTCAACAACATTGGCCTTTCTCTACCAATAAATTTGTGTAGATATTCCTTAGATAAATATGCAAAAAGAAATTTTACTGTATCTTAATATTTTCCGATTTTTATTATGATTTTCGCTCAACTCAAAACATATTTTAGGACACCCGGTACACTAAAGCCGGTCGAAACGGTCGCTCTAGTGTAGGACAACAAAATAACATATAAAATTGGCTTGGATAAAGGTTATTAATTTTTCCAGGACTTCTTTTTAGCCCTGTATAAAATCAACACACACAAATGAGGCAAAAAGAGGAAAGAAATGGAAGAAAAACGAATTCTTCAAACCTGGAAACTTTAAGCTACAAGAAAATGCCTTTTTGGGACATTCTGTATATGTAAATATTCGTATTTCAACAGAATTATTGACCCTTTATTTTATAATATATTATTAACCGTAAATTATTCTATATTGGATAAGTTTTAAATTTTTAACTAACGTATTTTCCATCCTGTATAAAATAAACACATAAAAATTAGCCAAATAGTCTAAAGGCATTTAAGAAAAACTCTACTATTTGGGGAAAAATTACTGGGTCAACAAAAAGAAAACATAATTTAAAACACATATATCCAATTTTTAAAGCTAATAATATAAACATAGACATTGAATTAAAACTCGAATTTTCTGACATCTTGACGTCTATCGTAATTTAGTTTTTGCTAAATACAAACTTTTTCTCATGGCCAACTTTTTATATTTGAGAATGGTTATAATCCCGAAAATGCCTAATACTTTGGCAGATTTCGTGGCATAAAAACCCTTCTTTCTGTAATATTATTGAGAAACCTAATTTGTTTTAGTGAAGGTTGTTCAAGAAAAACGGGGAAATCGAATTAACCCAATATGAATGTAAAAAAAATATTTTTTCTATAAAATATTTCAGTTTAAACAGAAATTCTTGATTTATTTAATTTTTTGCATACTCTATGTACCTATATAAAAAAAAATTTCTGTTTTGATTACCAATCGATCAAAAAAATACTAGCCATTTTCTGATCTTATCGAAAAACAATAGGCTTTTAAAGGTCGGCGTTTTCTACAAAATCAGAAAATTTTAATCAATTATACCATTGACCGCTACAGTCCACGAGTAATTTTTTCTTTCAAGGTTGTGTAAGTTTTTTTCGAAACACCCCGTATATTTGAATTTTAATTTACCAAATAGCATTAATATTTCTTGCATTGTTAAGAAAGTTTAATCGATCCACCGCGAACCGTTTTTGAAGAATTGTTGATTGACACGGTGACAACGACTACACAACACGAACATTATATTCTAAACACGATGTATAAGAAGCGGGATGAAAACCCGCTCATAACAAACTAAATTTATAAAAGGTACAATCTGATTGGGAACACCGAATGTTTATGGATATAAAGAGTGTCCCTGAATTCGTGAGGAATCTCCTCATATAGGTCACGTGAAAATTACGTCTTAAGTTCATATATTTTTTTTCGTACGAGCCTATATTTTACCTCGTAGGAAAAAAATAAGCGAACTTGTAATGTTTTTTTCACAGGATCTAAATAAATCCGAGAGATTGCCCACGAATTCTGGGACACCCTCTATAATCGAAAGGGATTTCTTGCAAATTGTTGGTAAATCGGCCCTTAAAGTCCAATCTTTTAGTTCAGGTTACTGACATTAAGAAGTTTAGGTCATTGCTTTATTGTTTTTCTTTTCAATTAATTTAAATGGATATTTTCAGTAAACTAACCAGAAATCTCTATTTACGATTCTTCTAATAATCATAATTTCATGGCCATGTCTCTAAATTTGGAAATTTGTAAGGTCAGCTTTTTCTCTGAAAAACACATAAAAAATCGTAAGCGATATAAGCGACTCGTCGCAGTTTTCAATAAGATCGGCACGTTATAGCTTTGGGGCGCCAATATAAGGTATAATATAAATAAAGCCTGGGGATGCATGGGGACGCATAGGGACACCCTGTATACGAACGACAATAACACTAGCTCATAACGCCTATAATATATGGTTAAGTCCCCAGTTTATGCTTAAAAATGCCGTCAAGGGTTACTATGTGCATAATCGGCCGGAAAATGTCG
Organism: Polydrusus tereticollis; assembly: GCA_963920685.1. Classification (NCBI taxonomy): domain Eukaryota; kingdom Metazoa; phylum Arthropoda; class Insecta; order Coleoptera; family Curculionidae; genus Polydrusus; species Polydrusus tereticollis. Next base: position 62,342,438 of record OY987335.1, read on the forward strand.
GTTTCTCCAAAAATCACGATAAACGTGGACAAGCACGAAGTACATCATATAATACTAAAATTTACTTATAGGTATAGATAGGTAGATTAGGGTAGAAGGAAGGAGTTTTTTCCTTAGCGCTTCATCTTGTTCCAATGCCCAGTGTATGGGGGTTAATTTTTTTTTTGGCTAAAATGCCTTTATTTTCAACAGATATTATTTTCAAAAATACGCGCTTGTAGAAAGACGAAATCATTCAATTTAAAATCGAATATTTCAAATAATATTTAAAAGTATACATACATAATATAGAGTATCCCATTCTACTGGGCCCATACAACACCTAGCGATATTAGAGTCTGAAACAAGAAGATTGAACCCCATATGCCTCGGTAAAATGTTGGTGACTATTGAAATGTATTAATAATTTGAAAACCATTTAAGATATTAACTCTAAATTTTGATGATGAAAACTAAAAATTTTGGAATGCTTTTTAAATTCCCTGCAAATCTCCTTTTCTAGGGCTCACATTTGTAGTTTTTGTCCAACTTTTGCTATAATATATTAAAGTAAAATAATTATTTATTCAATCGTCATTAAGTTAACCTGACTATTATTAACTTTATGAAATATAAAAGCAACAAACAAACCATCTCGCCCACAATGCTAATTAAGATATACAGGGTGTCCAGTTTTCGTATGTTTTACGGGTTATCTGCGTTATTAGTAAAGATAGAAGGTTGCGGCTTTCGCGCCACTGTGTTACTTTTTTGAGAAACAAACGGTGCCATCAACAGAATTTTCATATCCCCCTTAGTTTTTTAGATACGGAGTGATTTTGAAAATTTTGCATTTTGGGACACTCGGTTACGCTGCAACTTATCAAAAAGGTAAAAAATGAACTTACTTTTTTACGTAGAATCCAGTGGCTTAGTCAGATTTTTTTCTATGTTTAATTGTTTTCGAGAAAAAGAGCAAACTTGCATTTTTTTAAATGGGGCACCCTATATATTTTTAGCTATTATGATTCAGTTTATCACAAGCTTTTCAAAAATTCAAAATTATATAATACTTTATAGCTGTTTTCAATGTGAAGCTCAAAATTTACATTTTTCAACAAATTTAAATTTTTTATTAGTAGGCCATGATGGGTATTTAGGAAAACAAAAGATGACAGCTGGCCATTTGGTTTCAACCAGAGCCATTGACTTAATACACACACACAAAAGATGACAGGCTTGTTATCTGAAAAATCTTTATTTACTGTCATAATAGGTTATCCATTTTCTGTTCTTTATTTCTATTCAGTTTCGATAAATAGCAGTTTTTTCTTAATTATGGATGCGAATGCAAAATTCGGGAATTATGAAAAGTACGATATGTTCGTTTGTTATATTCAGTGTAACGAAAATTCGGATGAAGCATTAGAAGTTTATTTTAACAGGTATGGGCATCTTTTTGTATTTTTCATCATATTATTTTAAAATTTATAAAAACGTAATAATAGCAGATTCTCAGAAAGAAGACAGCCGGATAAAAGAATATTTTTAAAAATAAAATCAAACTTAATTGAAGTCGGTTCATTTTCCAAACCCCGACCTAGTATTTACAATAAGGAAAACCTGGACATTGATGAAGTAAACGTTTTGGCTTCAATTGAAACAAATCAAAGTAGTTCTTGTAGAACAGTGGAAGGTTCTGTCGGTGTTACATAATTAAGGGTTCAAACTATTCTAAAAAAACACAATTTTAAGCCATACAAATTTCATGTCGTACAATACTTACATCTCGGTGACGCAGAGCGCCGCGTAGAGTTTTGTAATTGGTATTTACAAAACGTATAATCGTTCTTTCAAAAAAATTATTTTGAAAGATTATATCGTCTGAAGAGAGTCATTTTACCAGTGCCGGTGTATTTAATCGGCAAAATACTAGGTTTTGGTGCCAGGAAAATCAACATGTTTTATTTCCACGGGAACAGCAAGGCAGATTTGGGTTTAGCGTTTCATGCTTCATACTGGGAAGTAAAATTTTATATAATATATTTGAAGGCAGTCTTACTGGAAACAAATATTCAGAAATTTTGGAAAACATTGTGCCCGAAATAGTAGAAAATGTGCCCCTAGCTCATCTAAATAGCTTATATTTGCAACAGGACGGAGCTCCCGCTTACAATGCTCAAATTGTAAGAGCATATCTTAACAATAATTTTCCTGGCCGTTGGATTGGAACACATGGACCTGTAAGATGGCCACCCAGGTCACCCGATTTAACGGTTTTGGATTTTTTTTTGTGGGGCTACCTAAAAAATAAAATTTATACCGTCCAGTACCAAACGATGCCAGATTTAAGAGAAGCCACTGAAAGAGCCTTGTTACATGCACGGCCTTTTATTATTTTAAATGCACTGACGCGAATCAGAACAATGTGTGAAACATGTCTTAGGCATAATGGAGAACAGTTTGAGTAATATTTATGAGACAGTTTCCTAAATCATCAAATAATTGTAGCTTTTAATTTTTGAACGTATAACACAACTGAGTTAATTGTTATTTATATTTATAAAAGTTATTGTTATAGGTATATATTTTTAAAATTAGTGTTTTATATTTGTGAGAAGCTTGTGACAATTGTTTAATCTTAAAATTTATACAGCGTGCCGTTTAAAAAAATGTAAATTTGTTGAAAAATGTAAATTTTGAGCTTCACATTGAAAACAGCTATTATATATTTTTAAAAAGCTTGTGATAAACTGAATCATAATAGCTAAAAATATATAGGGTGTCTCATTAAAAAAAAATGCAAGTTTGCTGTTTTTTTCGAAAACAATTAAACATAGAAAAAATCTGACCAAGCCACTGGATTTTACGTGAAAAAAACTAACAAGTTTATTTTTGCCTCTTTGATAAGTTGCAGCGTAACCAAAATGCAACATTTTCAAAAACATCCCGTATCTAAAAAACTAAGGGGGCTATGAAAATTCTGTTTGTGGCATCGTTTGTTTCTCAAAAAAGTAACACAGTGCCGCGAAAACCGCAACCTTCTATCTTTACTAATAACGCAGATAACCCGTAAAACATACGAAAACTGAACACCCTGAACACCTGCGAATTATGGTAACTTGGAGCTTGCAATATCGCTTTTCTGAAGTTTTAGAATATATTTGACCAGGTTTGCTTCAACAGCTTCGCCTAATGTTGAGCTAGTTCCAAGAGGAACCTCTTCTACATCATTTTTATATTTTTTTTTCTGTAGAGTTGTTGCCGGCACACTAAAGGCTCGAGCAGGTCCATTGACCACCAACTGATAATAACGGTTTTAATCGCTTTGGTAAACTATTGGTTGGTTCAGGTTGAATCGGAACAACGTTCTCTGCGCTTATTTTTTGTAGGCAATCTGCAATAAAAAGAAACAAAATCTCACCCCAAACATAAGCGAGGCATGTATCCTCATTTTGTAAGGGGAGATGGTGCACCTCGAAAACAGCAAACACTTATGAATATCAAGGCTTTTGAGGTTATATAAAGAAAGTTTAATGTTTTTACTTACCTGAGTTGCTAATGTGATCTAAAATAATTGTGAAATCGTAAAATCAGGGCACCAAGAAAAAATTTCTCACGAGAGTTTTGAATCAACCAAATCCCGATTTATTTTATAGTATATTTTGCTTTTATTTAGTAAAGACAGGCGTTACGGCGGACAACTTCGATGGACTAAGGTGAAAATGATGCAACCAGGTCTCAGTGTGTTGGCACTAATCTTGTGATACAGCAAAACGATTGCCCAATCTCGCCCTTTACCAGTAGCGTAGCCACAGGGGGCGAAGGGGGGCAGTCGCCCCATCCCCTTGACCTGACGCCCCTTTACTACTTAAATAATAGGGACAGAAATAAACTTAATAAAACCGGTTTCGAGAGCGTCTCACCACATTATATTAATTTTTTTATATAGCGGAATTTCAATTCGTTTGGGGCCAGACCCCCGTTCCCAAGGAAGCATAAGGAAGGTGAATTCCTACAAAATTTGGGCCTGGTCCTAAAAATTTTTTGCCTGCGACGCCGACGCTTTAGCTCCGCAATTTGCGCACCTCCAATAGTTTGCCCCCGCCCCAAAATGCTGGCTACGCCACTGCCCTTTACGCTATCTATTCTCTAAAGTTATAAGCTTTTAGACATCAAACTATAATAAATACAATATTTTGAATGAAAAAGGTTCTCTCCATTAGTTTTAATATCCCAGTCCGTTTTTAATATCATATTGCAAGTTATTGTAGAAACCCCAAAATTCAAAAAAACTCGAAAACAAATTGAGAGGTTAATGTTAACAGAGAACAGCATTGGTTGTCCAACAATAGTCTTCTTGCTTGTTTGAGGTCAAAAAGCTTGAGTTACTTCAGGTTCAGGTTAACTCTATAAGAAAAATCTGCATAGATTTATTAAACTTGTTTGGTGTAACTAGGGCTCTCTAGGATAAATATAAAAAATGTTTATAGATCAACATTTTCCACCCTTAGAAACATAATTATGACAAAAGTTGAATTACATTACACAAAGCAGACAATGCCAAATTATAAAAATAAATCTCAACAACATATTTTAAGACATATTTGACCTAACCTATTTTAATCTCTAGTAAGTATTACCAGTTGCTCTGTGGTGCATTAGCAATGGAACTAACTGTATGTTTTTTAATTGTTCTTATGGCAAGTAATCTGTTGTGGTTTGATTTGCTTCCTAGACAGAGTTTTCTTAAAATTGGAAAAATAATAAGCCTTCGGGAGAAAAATTTCCCACCATTTCTAGGACAAAAGTCTGAACCATACCATTACACATTAAGAATTAATTATTATGAACGCCACAAAACGATGAAAGTCGGTTTTCTTCGTATAAGGGTCTGCAAGAAAAAAGATAAATGGCCGATTTATATTATCATAGGCACAAGTAGTATCGCATATCATACAAAAAGGAGGGATACTTTCCTTATAAGCTTTGCAGCCAATATTCTTTTTAGTTGCAGGTGCCTATATTTTCAATATCCTTAAATCTGGAGAGGCGAATATTTGTCATTGGTTCGTATTAGATCCATACAAATGAAAAATGTCAATGTTTCATTTCAGAAACGTTTCACTAGGTAAGTGACTACTTTTTACTTTACTGCAAGAGTAAAAGACCAAATTAATAAAAGTGTTCGTAATACTGTGAATCGGTGAACTGATGGTTAATAAAGGTGCAGGTGCCGTTAGAAGCCAGAAAACAGTCTAAGCTACGAGGACTGGATAAAAAGTTCTTAGCCTAACACAGAAATCACATTGCTATCAATGATGTGGTCGTACATCTCTTGAAGATCTCATGAAGAAAGTCATCGAGAAGCTATACAATATTGCGTTGGACGCTCATCGATTAAATGTGTATAAATTAGCTAAAGCCTTAGACGTGTCAAAAAAATAGGTATAATTCTATATTAGGAATTAAATGTGAGAAAGCTTTGTTTGGAAAACGGATTTTAGTGAGTTAATTTGTTACGATGGAGAAGACTGTCGGAAAGGTCATCACCAGTGTTTTTTGGTGTGATGAAGATAAGGTATTTTAGGCATTTCCTTTCTGAAATACATTTTGTTTTGTTGTTTCCGGACAAGCGCTTTACAGGGTCTGCAACTCAGTTTCCTTGGTCTCCAAATTCTATACTTTTGCAGATACAGATTTCGATCTGCTACAGGATAATATCGTACGTTGAGCGTACCGCTAGTGTAGTATGAAAAACCGAAAGAGACTGTTTTAACCGAAAAATATGAACTTGCTATTGCTTTAGTTTCAGTGATGGCGGTTGGGTGTTCGAGAAATTAGTAAAAACTCCAACATCTAAAGAATCTTCAGTAAAAGTACAAGAGAAAATAATAATGATTTGGCAACGCCGCAGACAATAATAAAAACATTTTAAAGTTATAAGGGAAAGTTTCAATTTTTGATAAAATATAGGGTGCTTCTTTTAAAAAAATTGAGTAAAACGAATTTAAACGTCCCGAAATATGAAAGTCCAATTAGAAAACCGTGTATAAATACATCTCGTAAAATAATAGAAATAGTTCTCGTATAACCCTGATGCAACTGTCTGCGAAAAACATAATATTATATTTATCAAATTATAATAATAAATGAATTGTGACATATCTATTGCGACCGTGCAAAAGCAAATAAATTAGGACAATAATTAATAACGTGGCAACATTGCAATAGCCTAATAAAAAAAAAAAATTGGGATCGCATAAACAATATTATTAGTGTGAAAAAAATTCGATTCGGTAGTTTCTTAAATAAAGTACTGAAAGTGTGGTGGTGTCCCAGAATATGTGGGCAATCTCTCGGATTCAGATAGAACACATAAAAGTATTTTCACAAGTTCCTATACCTACATTTTTTTCCTACACCCTACAAATGAACTGTTTATGAAAATAAATATATTTCTTTTCTATATGGTTTCTTGCATTGGTTAAATCTTCATACAATTCCTTTTTTGTTGCTATGAGTTCTTTGACATGATATACCAATTGAAATACGGATACTTATTCCAGTGTCAGGTAAAAAGAGTGTTTTGAAATTTTCGATCTTTTTTCTTCTTTTTCTTTTTGGTTAGTTAATGTTAGTTAATTAGTAATGAAATACGTTTGCTGAATATGCCGACATTTAATGTATGGGCTTGCATCATGTAATAGCTTAAAAGCCAGAAGGCTCTATGAAGAACGATTTCCAAATGGAAAAATTCCTGATAGGAAAATCTTTGAAAGGGTGAAAGGTTGAAGAAAACATCCTAAATGCCGTAGCAGCAGAGCCTTTTACAAGTGTCCAAAAATTGGCTGTTCAGTTTGATTACCCAAAATCGGCATCATAAACTCCAATAATTTACATTTATGGACGGAGGAAAATCCCCATGCTTCTATTGAAACGCATCATCAGCATCAATTTAAACCCATCAACGTGTGGGCCGGAATCATCGGACAATATTTAATTGGACCATTTATATTGCCAAGAAGGTTAACTGGAGAACTTTATTTGGAATTTCTTCAAAACAACTTGCCAGAAGTTTTAAAAGATATACCTCTGACAATACGATGTGATATGTGGTTCATGCATAATGGGGCCCTGTCACATTTTAGTCTAGTAGATCGAGAACATCTAAACAGGAACTTCGAAAATCAATGGATAGGAAGAGAAGGAACAGTGGCTTAGCCTTCTCGATCACCTGACCTAAATCCATTAGATTTTTTATGTGGGGCTATTTAAAAACGTTAGCCTAAGCCAATCCAATCCAATAGACTGGAGAAAACTAATTGGAAATGATTAATTTTCATTGCCGCGAAATAAGGACTAATGTTTAGGCATTGTGGAAGGTTCAACAATCTTCAATTCTTAGAGCTAGGGAATGCATAAGAGTAAAAGGAGCTCATGTTGAACCGACACACAAAATTATTCAAAAAAAACATATTGAATACATTTTTTTTTTGGTAAACAGTTCATTTTATTTCATTTTATCGATGTCGAACAAGAGTACCTTTCTTTTAGTTTAAAGTTTAAGCTGTCCAAAAATAATATTGTTGTGTCTTTATCGTACAGGGTGTAAGAAAAATAGCATTACTATAGAGCTGTTAGAGCTAGTCCGTCCCTGGCAAACTAAATAGGCCGAATGTGATTAAAAGGACCCATTTTAAGGAGACTTACCTAGTAACCGTCATATAAAAAAATTATTAAATTACACCTAGTACTTCAAAACTAATTTAAAAATAAACGATTTCCAGGGGCGTCCTATATGGGCCCGTATCTCTGTAGGGGGGGGGGGGGGCGTAGGAAAAAAATGTATATGAGCTTGTCAAATTATTCTTATGTGTTTTATATGAATGAATCCGTATATGTATATATCCATATTCTGGGACATCCTGTATATGTATTGTATACTATATCTAAAAAATCTTGTTATCTCGCTCTGAAATGACTGTGGAAATATCTCTTAATGCTGGTAGAGTCATGAAATTTAACATTAATATTTTAAGCTATGTTCCTTAAAAACTGTGCAAAGCAAAAAAATTTGAAAATCATATTTTTAGAGAAAATGTAAAACGAAAAATACAATGTAGGATACTTATTTTTGCTATCCGATTTTTAAGTCACAATTTCTTATCTTGATTACTAGCAATAAGTTCAAAGATTTCAATTTTAAGAAACCGCAAGCCGTGAGCCCCTCTAACTCAAACACAATAATCACTTTCTCTAGTTTTTATTTTTGGGATTCGGTAATATATTTATAATTTTAATAGTATTGTAATGATACTAAGTAGTTTTTTACTGACAATTTTTCAATAAATATGAATATTAAAGTCCAGATACGAAATTGTCTAAATGTTTATGGGAAAATACATGTCTAAAAAGAAACAGCTTTAGGAAAAACAATTTTCAGCTATAAAAATGCACCTGATAACTGCCGCTATCGATTTGAGAACGCGTTTTGTGCCGCCAAACGCGAGAATCAAATTTTAATATTATTTGCCCACCGCGACTGCCACAAGTGCATACGAAACTAGAATGGGAAGACGGTTACCACACAACCAGTTATTTTAACCAGCTGCTATATACAATTACAACTTATTAAACTAAAACATCAAAATTATCCCAAAAGTTTTCAATAACATGGAATATTTACTACCGTCACTAGAAGTCTGGGGAAAACAGTGAAAATTTCAAATATGAAACAAAAATGTGTTCATCAATTATCGGATTTTCCGTAGAAACAAGGATCTGCATAAAATCTACATACAACTTCTTTAAAAGATATATACAATTGGTAGATTTCGATATGTTATAAAATATTTTGTAAACACTTTTACTAGATTTGTTTGGCGTCAATTTTGTGACAAAAAAATACAAAATATAGTTATGAAATTTGACTTAGTATTCTCAAAAAATTTATATTTTCTGCAATACAACAAACAGCAAAAAACTTATTGTGATTTTCACGGTTAAAGCCGTTTCTCTATTTCTCGCCTCATGGAGTACTGGTGGTGTTATTAAATTGAAAGCGATCAATGCAGGACGCTACTTCTTAGGAAATTTTAATAACATAATTCCATAATAAAGAATCGATCCTTAAAGTCTGATAGGAGAGTTTCTCGATGCCCATGTACATATGAGATGCAAAATGAGGCCAAAAATAAAGTGGTAGATTTAATTCCTATCAAAAAAAAAAAAAACAATTGAGAGGGCTGCATAGAATAAAAAAAAAATTGATGACCTGATAACACAAGACATGTCATAAATCTTAATGATTCATTTGTCACCGAGTCTATTTAGTGCCAAGTTTTTTAGTATTAAAAGTGGCAATACATAACGAGTGATTTTTAATTATTTTGCTCAAGGGAGGCCATGCAATTTAAAAGCATCATGGCCGTACTGCGTAGATAAGATGACATGATTGTTTTATGTCATTTACGTCTTATTTGAATTTGTGTATTTGTAAAGTTTAAAAATTGGAGAAATTTTGTAATTTTTGCAGTTATTTGAAGGTAGGTTACTATTGCTTTAACTAATATTTCTCCGGGGAGTCGTCTTTTGACTATTATAAAGTGCTATTTGCAGGATATGATTTAATTTTTTATTTTTTTTTTATTTTTCAGCGTATCAAGTTTTGGTGAAGCTTTGTTGCCGGATTGAAAGTTGTACAGTAAAAATGTTTAGTGAAGCACAAAAAATTTTTATTGTTGAAAGTTTTTTTAGAAATGGAAACAAAATAGGCGGTGTGTGGAATTACTCTATGCATAACTGCTTTGATGAATTTCGAACCGAGTTTCCTGATGTTGCGGTGACCTTTCATAATTTTCGTACTGGGTCACAATACCTAATTGATAAATTTCTTCAGACTGGTTCTGTTCAACATAAAAAAGGGGCTGGAAGACCAACGAAACGATCGAATGAGGTTATTGAAGAAGCGCGACAAATTATGGAAAATAATCCTTCAACTTCTATTAGGCATTTATCTCAACAAATTCAGCAAACGGATTTATGCTACAGTGCATGTCAAACACTTTTGAAAAAGGATCTGCATCTATACCCTTATCGTGTTACGGCTATTCATGAACTCCTTCCCAATGACGTTCCCCAAAGACTTAATTTTTGTGAATGGTTTTTAAACAATTTTCAAGAAGAAAATAGTGGTGCTTTTGAAAAAACATTTTTTACCGATGAGGCTTATTTTTATTTATCAGGCTATGTTAATTCACAAAATATGCGAATGTGGAATACGCAAAATCCGCATGTTTTTGTAGAAAGACCTCTTCATCCTCAAAAAGTTGGTGTGTGGGCAGCAATTAGTTCTAGAAGAATAGTAGGCCCAATTTACTTTGATGGCACAATTACAGCTGAGAGATATCGGATCGAAAGTCTGACAACATTTATTAATGAGCTTCACGATGATGAATTGCGGGAAGGTTACTTCCAACAAGATGGCGCTACACCTCATGTAACCAGAGAAAATTTAAATTTTTTAAGTGAATTTTTTGAAAACAGACTTATAAGCTGAAATACGCAACAAATATGGCCACCTCGTTCCTGCGATTTAACACCCTGCGATTTCTTCTTGTGGCCTTTTATAAAAAACTCCATTTATCGAACACCAATCGAGGATATAAATGATCTTAAACGAAGGATTTCAGAAAAAATTGCCGAAATTAATAATTCTCCAAACGTATTGGTTAATGTGTCTCTGAGGGTAAGAAGAAACATCAGAAGGTGTCTAGAAGTAGGAGGCGGCCATATAAAGTAGGCTTTCAAAGTAAGATAGCTCAGGATTTTATATTACATACCGTCAAAAAACATTATTTTAGGTTTTCAACGTGACAACGCTGCTTTCTTGCAAATTCGCCCTATGATTTAATCTACGCGCTACTGCTACACTATGTATACTGGGTCACAGCCGCCCTTGAGCAAAATAATTAATAATCACTCGTTATTTGTTAGTTATTATTTCGTATAATAATTAAATTAGCTAAGTATTTTTTCTGTTAAAAGACTATTTAAAGACCATTTTAGGCTCAGTATCCTTTTATACCATATTATAGGATGCCTTTGGACGTAATTTAGATTTTATAAAAATGAGGCAAAGATCCAACATAAAATAAGGGTAAGTTTGAAATAATATGGTGGTCTGTTAGTTCTCAATAAAAAGCTGATATAACCCTTTTCTAATTTGGTGATAAGCAAACTATGTATCAGGCGTTCCTTCAACATATTTACTGATTAACCGACATTGCCGCATAAAATACTACATTCTTCTGTTTCCAATAATTAAATGTGCTTGCGTCTTGTCTAAAGCTAAGTTCAGCTTAGGTCTCAAGTAAGTCTGACTTCTCGTCTTCCTGTAGCTTTCATTCACTTCGTCCCGTTTCGTCCATTCAATATTTATTTTTTCTGTTCGTTAGCTTTTTCATTTTTGGCAAATTTCTATTTTATCCTCCTTACTTATCTGTTTTTTTTTACTTTCATTCCTCTTCAGGTTTTCTCAAATTACGTGTAACCATAAACTGTTGTATATGCAAATATGCATGTATAAACGCGCCTTCGGTTAACTCCAGATGTCATGCAATACAACTACTTGAAACTAACTAATTTTAGTGCTCGCGGACAGCATGTAGGTATCAGTAAAGGCAAAACTTAATATGTGGTAGCGTGTCAAGTTGATGAGAAGGAACGGCGTGTAAGGGCAAAGGTATATAAACAGCAGTTATGATAAATATGCAAGACGAGCGAGAAATTCTTTCTCGAATGTAAGCTCTGGATTGAGGCTTTTGACTTCAATTCTGAGTGTTTGCTCTGATAGATTTTCCTTACTTTTATAAATAAAAGCTGCATCTATTAAAGCAATAATAAATTTAAAGTAATACAGTAAAAACTTTGATCTTTAATTATGGCATTAGCTGTTCGTTAGGTTTCAACCAGAACCACCACCTGTGTATAAAATATTTAAAAAAAAATTTAAACCTGTTTAAACTAAATACGTGCATCATTAAATGGCTAAGAAAAGTCTGAAATTTTTATTTTATTTTATTCAGGTTCAGGATTGGACTTGACAGTAACTAAAATGTATATTGTTTAAATTTTAACGCTTGACATCAGTCATATGGGTGCGTCCCTATAGCATTATCTTATATGAACTGCCCCTAAATATATTATGCAAGGACAAACAAAAGAAAATAAAAAAGGCGTAGAGGTCCAAAATGATCGGCAAAAAGGTAACATATGCAGGACAGTCGTAACTCATCGAGCCTTTGCAATATTCACGATCGAGTTGGCTTAACAAATAATCGACACCGGTGTCACTTGGAGAAATAAAGGCAATTTCAGAGATACAATCTTTTCATTTTTCTTCGTACTGTGCAGAGCGGGGGGAACTAACGTTCGTCCAGAGGGTCCGATCTGATATAACAAAAATATCTTATGGAGGGATCTTGGGACTTTCGTAGTTTTAACAGTTATGTCGAGATGTCATACAGGATTTTCGGAATTTCTGCGTTGGTCACTTACGAAAAAAGATTGCGAGTGACCGGCCAGATTTACGTACAGATTATCTTTAATGTAACCTTTTTTAGACCTGGTCGAAAGCAAGAAAAACTTGGGCTCGGTGTATTGTTAAAAAGTTTTTTGAGGTAGAATAAAAGGGGGGAAGAGAATTTAGAGAATGGCGATTGCACGTTAAATCTTTCTCATTTAGTATTTTGTCCGTTGGTGAATGAGCGGAGAAGTCGAAAAGACAAAAAGGCAGTATCGTCCCCCCTTAAAAAACAAATCGGCGAATATTATATTTTTGCAGGTCCCGGGCGATAAACGAATTAGGCTTTTGTTTAGCAAACGCGCGGGCTGAGAGGAGCCGAATTAAAATGGCCGCCAGTTTTCTCATCCACAGCGTGGCGGTTTATTTCTGTAACAAAAAGACAATAAGAGCCCGCCGACTGACAGGCAGCAGTATTTGTTTTACAGATGGATCCTGAAACCCAAACACAAACAAGCCGCAGCAGCGGCCGCTCCGTTCGCTTACTCTCATTGCTACCCGATGAGAACAACGCTGCCAGTGCTAATCCATCGACGTCACTTTTTATTTTTTACATTATTTACATCTAACCATTAATATTACTTTTTCTGCGAAAGAGTTTTCCCATAAGTATTTCGGGATTTGTTTTTTAACAAAATATATATTTATTGTATTAAGGATTCATTATCTTATAAGAAATAAGTGAACTTTCCTTATTTTATAGTAAGCGTAGTGATGTAACAATTGCAATTAAAAAAACATATAGAAATACAACTTTAGTAATGAGTTTCTTATGTAATAGGATTTTAAAACTCAGTTATATGACATATAAATACCTATGTATAGACTAGTGTAGTCACTAGTCTATTTCTCAACCAGTCAGCAACGACTACCCTCTAAATATGTATATATGTGAGATGTGAGAAACTTTGTTCCCTATATCGATTTGCTGAGACCTTATACAATAACGATTAACCAAATGTTACAAAGCACAATTTGGCGAACAACCTTTCTCACATACACAGTGTGTAAAAAGTCCCGGGCCGGTAAATTATTTAGAGAATGGCGCACACAATATAAAAAAACTTCCGGTATAAAAGTTGTAGGCCTTAAAAAAATCTATAAAACTAAGACACCTGTAATTATATAGGGTGCCTTAAACAGTCATGGTTAACAAAACTTTGGTTCATTTAAATGGAATGACCCCTTTTTAATCACATTTTCTGATTCCCCTAAACATTCTAAACAACAATTATAAAACATGTCATCTGGCTGAACCCATTAGTTTAAGAAATAATTTGAGTAAAAGGACATAAATACAACAGGTAAAATATTACCTACATTTTGCATTTTTACAAGCTGGTACCAGAATGTTTTGCGTTAAAACTGTAAAAAAAAAAACATAAAAGTTGTACTAAATGTACTCACGCAAGTTTTGTCAAAAATTTAATAACAATTAAATTAAATACAAGCAGTAAAATTAATAACAAATTTACAAGAACAAAAATAAATTTAAGTAAGTCGTTATTTAATTAAATGTTGAGAATGTCCCCCTCCCAGAGTCTGACAATGGGGTAGGTTATAATAAAATTTGTCGGTTACGTTTTGTACAATTTCCTGGTTAATAGATTCACATTCTTCAATAATTCTTCTTCTCAATTCGTCGAGATCTGCAGGTTTTGTCACATACACTTTATTTTTTAGTTATCCCCAGAAAAAATAATCAAAGGGCGTGCGGGCCATTCTATGGTGCACCTTCGCCCTATCCATCGGTTAGGAAAAGTATTATTTAAGTAAACTCTTACAGCTCGCCCAAAATGAGGAGGAGCTCCTCCTGCTGAAACCCCGTATGTCGTAATAGTGGTCCTACTGTATTGGTTATTGCTGACACCATTTGATTTTGCAGCATGTGGAGATAATATTCTCCATTCAAATTCCCCTCTATTAAGAAAGGTTAATCTATTGCCAATAATACCACGATACACATAAGTTACACGGTATGATCTTTAGACAGACAAAAATACGAAATTTCTGCGCATGACGTCATCTGGGTGACATTTCTGTCAGGTTGTGCATTTGTTGATATGTAAAATATCTGTCGTTTTGAAGTTTTTGTGTAATTTTATTGTTATTTGCTTAATGAAACGTATTTTATAATAATATATTGATATAAACATTATGTACGTAAACGTGAAAGTGCTTTGAAGTTGCCTAAATTTGTGATGAACGACTAAAATGCCCAATTGTGCTGTGGTACATTGTAATAACCATACCCGAAAGACTAAGGGGAGCACTATAAAGTTCTTTCGATTTCCAAAAGACGCTAATTTATCAAAACAGTGAGACGAGAGGAAGTTAAGAATAGGTACTATGGCAGAAACTGTTGTTATGCAGACAGCATCTCTTGAACCGGAGACCTCATCGGATAACATGGATCCGGCGTCTGTCAGCACTAAAGCAACTTCTGTTTTTACAAAGACAGAGGCGTATGTGTAAGTTTGTATTGTTATTTTACTTAACTTGAACATACAATGAACTGCTTTAAATATAATTTATGAAGAAAAAAAAAAATTTCAACTTATTTATTTATTTCAAGGGAAATGGAAATAGAATTAAACGAGCTTAGAAACAAAGTTAAGCTTTTAGACGATCAAAACAATGAACTTCAAAGAGAGGCCAAAAAAGCAAAAGAATCAACAGAGCAAAAGTTGAGTTTAGAATTGTCCGTAGAATCCAATAATGCAACGATATACAGGGTATTCCATTTTAAAAAAATATAACTTTGATCTGTCACGCTTTGATGCAACACCCTGTATCTACGAAAATACATTTTGCAAATTTGCAAAAAGTTTACATTAAATCCTACAACTTTTGTATTTAACAGTTTTTTCTTATTTAAAAAAAAAAAAAAAAAAAAAAAAATTTGAGACCAAGACTTTGGGTTTTTTAACTCCTAATTTATATCAGGTCTCTTTGGGAACTATGGACCGACTCTTTATTCAGTTTTTTCTTAATTCCAAAACAAAGAAACTAAAGAACGAAAAGTGAACACCCTGTACCTATTCTGAAATACCTATATTATTATTATTATTATTAAGAATAAACATTATAAAAAATCAATAATATTTTTATTATTTTGTGGAGAACACTTTTGAACCACCTATAAAGAAATTATAGCTATTCAACCATTCACCAATTCCTACATAAAAAAAAATTCTTTTAACCAATGTGTCTTGAAAAATATAAAATATTTAATAAAAATATATAAGCTAGTTATTAAATCTCCATTATATAGTAACAACTTAATAGAAATATTAGCTAAATTAAGTAAAAATGTTCCAAAAGTAGCCACATATCTTAAATCTCCATTCCTTTTATATGGCAAGTGTTAAATTTTATCACCCAGCTGACGTCATTATTGTGGGAGAGAGATAGCTATACTATGCGCAAGAGCATACCGTGTTTATGTGTATCGTGAATAATACCGGTCCACACATTTACTTTCTGGGGGTGTTGAGTGTGTGTTTCTCTCATCCAATGTGGGTCTTGATCAGCCCAATAACGACAATTATGTCTATTGACATTCCCGTTTAACATGAATGTTGCCTCATCCGAAAAAACTATTTGGCTAAAAAAAATGTTATTTTCTTCCTGTTTTTGCATCATTACTTCGCAAAATTCCATTATACGTTCGAAATCGTCTTCTGATGATTCCTGGACTAAAGTTATCTTATAGGGGTAAAAATTACTGTTTTTTAAAATAATTTGAACTGATTTAAAACATAGATCAACTTGGGTAGCAGCTTTTCTCAACGACAAATGTGGATCCTAAACAAAATGAAGTTATGTCTCTAACTTTTTTCATCACTAGTTGTCGATTTTGGCCTTCCGGAACGAACTTTATCTCTGCAACACCCGGTTTCCTCGAATCTTTGAACTGTTGTCACAACTGTAGATTTTCATATAGGCTGTCGGTTTAGAAATGTTATATTGAAAAATTGCTTTGTTTCGGTAAATGATCTTTGTCGGTCTCCAAAACCTCTGATCATTAGTAAAGTTATACGTTCTCTTTCGTTGAGAGACATTTTCAGAAATTAATATGACAGTGACGCAGAACATTCTAGTACCAGCTCGTAAAAATGCAAAATGTAGGTAATATCTTACCTGTTGTATTTATGTCCTTTAACTGAAATTAGTTTTTAAACTAGTGGCTTTAGCCATATGACATGTTTCATAATTGTTGTTTAGAATTTTTAGAGGAATCAGAAAACGTGATTAAAAAGGGGTCATTCTATTTAAATAAACTAAAGTTTTGTTTACCATGACTGTTTGAGGCACCCTATATAATTACAGGTGTCTTAGTTTTATAGATTTTTTTAAGGCCTACAACTTTTACACCGGAAGTTTTTTTACGTTGTGCGCTATTTTCTAAATAATTGACCGGCCGACTCTTTTAGGGTTGTTTCACTTGTCTACAAAATAGTTGTACTGGTTTATTAGTTTTAGGTATATAAATCTATATTTATTAAATATTTTATATCAGGAACCAATAGATTACAAAGGCGTCTTTTAAAAAAAGGTGGATTCTGTCGATCTGAAGTATAAAGGTCATACGTCATGGTACGAGAGTCATAAGTGGTTATGTGTGAGTTATTTTAAACAAGGTTTATTTTGTTGGCCATGTTTGTTGGGAAAAATAATGTATAGTTTTTTCAGGGATTTTCAGACTTTAAAAATTTGTCTGCCAGTATTAAAAAGCATGAGGGATGACTTGTCCATGTTCATCTTCAAGAACAGAGTAGACTAAAAAATTTTCCCTGCGTACCATTATATGTATTTCTTGACAACTCGTTTAGTATATGCACTACTTAGGAACATCAGGTTAGCTTGATTGTGTTTGTTTAGATTTTTAACTATTAAATCAACTTTTGGACATTTTCATTGCGTCCCATCTACACTCTGCATTTTTTTTTAATTTTCATCAAAGCGTGCTTTGCATCTAAAGCCGTACTGCTTAGAGGTAGAGCTTAATACCTGTTGGGCGTCAGTAAATACCAGCTATATCAATCAATCAGCTATTCCGTCCTCTTTAACAGTCGTTAAAAGTAATTTGATTCATCGCTAGTTTATCCAATTTCTTGAATAATTCCCTCAATCGGTTATAAGGAATAGCACAAGAAATTCATGGTTGAAGCGTATTTTCACAATGGGGTTAGATTTAATGATGAGTGGCAATACAATTAGCGTTTGTGCATGGAAGATTTTCGCGAAACTTTTCCTAGCGTCGCTTTTACAACATAGAAAAAGGAGCTGGTAGAACATCTGTAAGAACAGAAGAACTTGTTGCAAACGTTCGTGAAATAATGCAAAATAGGGCAACAAATTGTGTAAAAAGCCTGTCTCAAGAAATGGGAACATCTTATGGAACATGTAACAGTATTCTTAGCAACACTTAACTTTACCCACAATTTGTTGGGAATAAATGATTTATTAGACCTGACGTTTTTTCTGATGAAGCCTAGTCCCACCTTACCGGTTATGTGAATTCTCAGAATACGCGCATGAGAGGTAGCAAAAATCTACATTCCACTCTCAAAAATTTTTTGTTTGGTTGGCTGTTTCCCCAAGAAGAATTGTTGGTCCTATGTTTTTCCATGCCACAGTTTTATATTGAAATACCATGTTAAAATTACAAAAGTACCGAGATGCGGCTCTTCAAATCTTACAGAAAAAAGGGTTCGCTCATAATTATAACGCATCTTAATTTTTCCCTCTCAAATTGTGACCTTAAAAAGCTTATTACTTTTATGCAATAGGTAAAACAATCTTTAGAAGGTGGGAAAACTAAAAAGGAGGGTTTCAATAAGAATTTCGATTCATTCGGAATTATGGATCAACCCATATTCTATGAAGAGGTATTTTTCTTTTTTTCTGTAAAAAATATTTATGCGCCCAAATTCTTCTTATCATTGAACGACACTCAGAGCTCAATAGTCCAATTTAAAACTAAATAGACGACGAAAGGCGAAAACCGAATTCAAGCCGAATCTCGGATTGATGGTTAGGATAAAGATCAGGACAGGCCAAAATCAAAGTGGAGCGAAGTAAGCGGTCAGCAGCGCGAGCCGTTGATTGCCACCCTTCGTCACACGTCAAGGCCTAAGATTACCACCCTCTTAACCATAACACCGGCACTTTGGCTGCGTAAAAAAGATAAAGAAAAAGCGCTCAGCCAATAAAACAAGCAGGGGACAAAAAAAGGAAAGGTTTTTCATCTGATTAATACTTGCTCTGGACCGTCAATAAGCAAACTTCTATTACTTGTCCTATAGAATACTTTAAATATGCACCTTCTGGCTTTTCTCCATTTTTCGGAATTTAACTAACCGAAAAGTAAGGTGTAATATGTTCTAGTCGTAATATTTTTGTTTGTTTATGTTAAACGGCTTCAAAATGGTGGAATCCAAATAACTGAACATACCGCAAATATAACAACAACCAAATTACAATAATGTCAGTGATGTCGATGAAATATAACAAGAAATGTTATTTACATGTAAATATTCAATGACAAAATGAGCTAAATATCTTTCTAAATGAAGGCCTATGATATGTGAGCGTCTTTTAAATAATGACGAAATGGGTATTGCAAATATTAATAATCTTGATGGTTCTTTAGATTTTTGTCGACAACTGTTTATTCAGGGTGGCAGTTTCATCACCCATCAAGACCATAAATACCATGGAAAGAAAAGATAGACTTTCGTTTGTTGACAAGGCCTGTAAGATTAAGGCAGTTCAAATCTCAGATCACCATTTAATATTTATAAATATCTAAAGATCGCCTTCAACAAATTTTAACAACTTACCGCACTGACACTTACACATTAAATAAAATGAATAAGCTTAGGAAATGGTGGTTTTAACATACACTTTTATTCGAATAACGTACAAGATGTAATATTTAGAGATTTAATTGTTTCCTTTGGATTCCATGTCAGAATCTAGAGTAATCACCACTTGGCCAGTGCAGTTTAAATAATGTTTTAACAAATTTCGATACTAATTTTAGTAATATTGTCTCGAGCTTCTGCTTATCTGATCATAAATCAATTCTGGAATTAAAGTTAAACCTAAATAAAAGAAACTCTAATATCGTCTCATATACAGGGTGTCTGTAAAAGGTCTTTACAAAAGCCTACCACATATTCTTCAGACCAAAATTAGCCGATTTGAGTAAACTTACCTTAGTTTAGTACAAAGTTGCTTAGTTTGGGCGCTAGAGGGCACTGAAATGACAATTTTTAAATCGTTTTTCTGGATTAATTTAAAAACTGCTCATACAATTTTGCCGAAATTTGGTACGTTGACATAGCTTTATGTGGCAAAAAAACCCATGCCACAATTCTGAATAATATCAGTCCATGGGCGTAGAACCTGGGTTTTTTACTAATTGCTTGTTTCAGATTTCTATGCCAATGAAACAAGAGGGGTTGGGGCACAAAATTCAGATGAACCAACTGATTTGCTACAAAAAAGGTATTCTTGATAAGACTCGATTCCTCTGACGGTTTTCGAGAAATTTGAATTTTATTACCTACTTAATACGTAGTAGTTCTTACCACGTAGTACTTGGGTTTTATAGAATTTTTCTGTTTTTGATTTCTACGCCAATGGAAGATAAGAGGTTTAAGTTTAAATTTTAGATTAAACCAACTTATGTACTACAAAAAACCTCTTGAACGGTTTTCTTATCATCTGCTTTTTGTTCGCACGGTATTTTCTGGTATGTACAACACGACCTTACACCTCACAAACGATTGTTATTGTTGGTTATTATTTTGCCAACAATATTCTTATTTAAGAAGAGGGATTACAAATTTTTATAATGAACATGTTTATGCGGATGAAAATCCACATGCTATCAAGGTAAAGCATTTTCAAAATGAGTTTAGAATTACTGTGTGGGCTGGAATAATTGGTAATCACATTGTTGGTCCTGTCATTATTCCACAAAGATTAACCGGGGAAATTTATTTGCAACATCTACAAAATACGCTGCCAGATTTGCTAGAAGATTAACCTTTAGAACTTCGGAGAGATATGTGGTTTATGCACGATGGAGCTCCACCACAATTTGCATTAAATGCTAGAAACTTTTTTAATCAGCAGTGCCCAAACAAATGGACTGGTAGAGATAATGCCCCTGTAAATTGACCACCACGATCTCCGGACTTAAATCCATTGGATTATTTCTTATGGGGGCATCTTAAGACAGTGGTTTACAGGATAACTCCAGATAACGCAGAACAACTATGGCAACGAATTGAAGATGCAATAAATATTCTTAAGGGCGATGAACAAGTTCTGCAAAGAGTGTGTTTTAATTTTCTTCGACGTATAAATCTTTGTATTAATGAAAATGGTGGACATTTTAAGCAATTTTTATGATATTTCTATTTATTTCTGTTCATGATTTAGTTATTTTTTTCTTTTTTTGTAAAAACTAATACGTAATAAGTAATAAAATGCAAATTTCCCGAAAACCGTCAAAATAATCGAGTCTTATCAAGAGTACCTTTTTTTTGTAGCAAATGAGTTGGTTCATCTGAACTTTGTGCCCAAACCCCTCTTGTTCCATTGGCATAGAAATCTGAAACAAGCAATTAGTAAAGAACCCAGGATTTACGCTCATGAACTGATATTAATCAGAATTGTGGCATGGTTTTTTTTGCCCCATAAGGTTTTTTTGCCCTATAAAGCTATGCCAATGTACCAAATTTCGGCAAAATAGTATGAGCAGTTTTTGAATTAATCCAGAAAAACGATTTAAAAATTGTCACTTCAGCGCCCAAACTAAGCATCTTTGTACTAAGGTAAGTTTACTTAAATCGGCTAATTTTGGTCTGAAGAATATGTGGTAGGTTTTTGTAAAGACCTTCTACAGACATCCATGTATATAATTCCGACATTTGACGGGTAATCTATAGGAAGCTATATTAAAACAACAAATGTATGTCTTCTTAAGTGCCAACTCTGTAATATTTTGCAATCAGTACCTCATCTATACGAGTTAATTTCTAGTAGATTTCATTCAAAGTAAGCACAATGTAGGTGCTTGTAGGTGATATAGTTTATAATGTACTGTAAGAAAACTAATTTACAGCTTAATTATTGATCACTGTCATCCGTGACATGTAACAGTACCAAAATATCTGAGTACATGCTCCTTTCTTTAAATAAACATAATACAAAATTTACACCTATACTATAGCAAACGTTTTAAATGTATTTTATTTCATTGTTTTTTTCATATCCCTTCTTTCATATCCCTTCTGAGTCTTAACAGGTGGATAATTTTAGTTTTAAAAACATTTTTGAACTTTCATTTGTTTAGAGAACGACCATATCTCAAAAACTATTAGTCATACATTTCAAGGAATTTTTTTATAGGTAAACCTACAAAAAGCTGGAAATTATTTAAAGAAAGGCCCCATCAAGGCACTGTTTCGATATCTGGAATGGAAAGCTTCCATCCAGTTTTGCCACAGTTTGATCATACAATTCTTTTTCGTATCTCCGTAATAAATGTGGGGGAAGCTGATGAACATCTTTAAAAGCATTGTATCTTTCATACCTTCTATCCGATTGATCAAACTTATAGGCTCGCTTGAGAGTGGATTTCATGCTTACCACAAAACTAATTTCTGTGATGCTCGCCAATTCATGTTTTGTTTCCCAGAGAGCTTTCTGTACAAAAGTTTGTTTTCCGAATTTTCTTTAAAAAAAGACTCATATATTTATCATGATAAGCTGCATTCTGGCGAAAACCGTGTTTATTAGTGTTTGAGTAATTTCAAAATAACCCTAAAATTGCTGTTTTTTCAAATTTTTTTATTTTTTATTAAATGCGGTATTCCAATGACGTATGAAATAATGTTCGCCGATTTTTTAATGTTTTTAAAATCCTTTAATAATTGCATCCAGACAGTAAGCTTTCAGATATCCTGACAGGTTTCGTCACTCATGTTATAAGATACCTACAATTACGATTTCTTGTTCAAGGATTCCTATTCAAATTTCCTTTTTCCGAGAATTCGCGGTCTACTAAATTTCGTTGAAGCCAATTTCTAGGCTTTCTTAGTTAAGACTATACATAAAACATTTGTTATATGGCTAACATTAATTTTATGTGGAAAAATAAGAATATTTGGAAATAACTCGAAGCGAATAAATAGAATCGAGGCTAAGCTTAATATAATCAGCACCAGCTTCCACACCGATATTTTCGAAGATGCAAAAAAAAAAACTTAAGACCTGACAGTACCTTAGCAGGGCAGTTTTTAAATAATGTGAAGTTTTAATTTTGTCTCAGCAGTTACGCCCTCCAATGCCAATTGGACAACAGTAATTTTTATTATATTCTCTTTCACGGTTTACACCCCTTAATAGGGTACACTTTTTTGAATTAAGAGAGAAATTAGTACATTTTTTTGTATTTTGGCCGAGCGGTTTCGGCCTTAGGCCATCATCAGTGCTACTTTGTCAGGAAATAGGAATTATTGATGAAACTCGAGTGGTACATGAACACCACAGTATAAAAAACTTTTTACATAAAACATTAAAATTGTATAAAATTATATAAAACAAACATTGGGGACGAACCACTTCGAAAATCTTTATCTATTAATTAACATTTTCTTTTAATTTTGTGTTTCACTTGGAAACGTGCTTCCAAGTCGAAATTTCGACTTGCAAGCACTAACCTGACAAAGAGGCACTGATGATAGCTTAAGGCCGAAAGATCTCTTAATTCTTCTTAAGGTATATTAAAACAAGTTTACTTCTAAAGTACTAGAATCTCACTGTTAGGTCATTGAGAGGCTTTTTACTAGAATCTGACTAATGTATTATGTATATATCAAATCGTTTCGGTTGTCTAAAGCGATTTACAGTGTATGATATTCCTAAAGTCTCTTTCTCAATTTAACGTTTTTCCGCTTTCTTCAGTGACTTAGAACAATTAATAGACTACTTCGGTGATCTTAATCTGACAAGCAACCTGAAAAGCCTTGAACATCGAAGACACGTTGGCGACTTTAGTCTATTTTACAAATATTTTCATGGCAAGTGCTCAACTGAGGTTGCTCGCTTGATTCCACCCAGAATGGTGCATCGTAGAAACACACGACGAGCCACTAACTAATTTAGTCAGTAGATTATTTATCCTGGTCAAGACCCCAAACAAGTAACATTTGTCTTAATTGTAATGTTTTGTCAGCGTAGTTGTTGTTTGGAAATTTCAAGTGTTGCATGTTGCATGTGGAATTATCTCCATAGGTGTCTATTATTTGACAAAACGTCTTTTAAAGAACTTCTGGGAGTGGTTAAATTCCAAATGGTCAAGAATTACATGCAAACCGACTAGATGGGATTTAAACTGTTGTTAGGTTAGTTTAGATTAGTTTGGAATTTGGAAAAATCTTTTCCATTCTCTGTTCTTCCCAAAGTCAATTTAACAGATCGTAACAACTGGAATGGTCCTATGTTTACAAAGTTGTTACTATCTAAATTATAGTTTCACAGTTCCAAATTTTGTTTCCTTATGTGTGCGGCTCATTTAATTTTATAGTAATTGTTTTTCTAAAGTTAAAAACACATCTATCTGCAAGTTTTCCGAAAGATTTATCTCCAAAATTTCAACAATAAAAGGACCTCTTATTAACTGATTTTTACAATTTTTAGATATTAAAATCAAGAATGAGATCAGCATAATATCGACAAATAAAAAATCAACGCCTTCAAAATATGCCCAGAACAAAAAGCTTTTATGATTGAAACTAACTTTAGAAATAGTAGAAGGGTTGATGACCACTGGGTTTATTTAAAACTTGAATTTTTACACATTGTCATGGCTTTCGACCAGTTTTGCTTTGAGTTATCTGTGGCTCCTTTTTTTAGAGAAGCAGGACGTGTGAATAGAACGAAAGGCAGTAGGAAACCCAAAGTTCGCACTGAACAAAAAGTAGAACAATTGAGGCAAATTGGCGTTTAAGCCAGCAAGTAAATGTATCCTACGGGACCTGCAATCCAATCCTGAAATATAACCCGCATGTGCACTCTTTTCGTTTAAGTTCAGTCCAAGAATTGTTTTCAAACGACAATCCGCAGCAAATGCAATTTTCAGGGTGGTTTATGGGTAATTTGCGTAATAATGAAAACGTCTTTGAAATTTTTGATGACTGGGCATGGTTTTACCTGTCTGGTTATTTAACCTCTTAACACATTTCATTCAATTCATTTTCACATCTCTTTATAGAGAAGACTCTGCATCTGTAAAGTTGGCGTGTGGAGGGCTATATTAAAAGAAGGTTAAGTGAACCGAAAAGGTTTTCAATTCGGCGCGATACCGTCACGACATATTAGAAAATTTAGTAAACGCATTAGACGATGAAGAGATGCGACAATGCTACTTCCAACAGGATGGCGCATCTAAATTTTCGGAATGGATATTGAAAATCGAGTTTTTAATGAAAACATTTTATTTAAATGTATTTGTAATTTTGATCCGCAAGTCATCTAAATCCAAGAGTAACTCTTGGTAATATAAGTTTAAGAATTTTTCGAACAACGAATCACTCGTAATATGTCAGTTAGTTTGCGAAGATTTAGATTAATTATGGGCCAGAATTACAAATACATTTACGTTCCATCCATATACAAGGTGTTCGGAAATAGTGGTATTTAACTTTGTGTGCAGATTGAATTGGTCGACTCAAAATAAATTAATAAGAGTTGAAAGAAATGGTTGCTTATTTAATTATTTTAACTGATTTGAAAAATAGTGACTTTTGGATGTTAAGTTACCAGTTAGCAAGTGTTATTATTTGATGGTAATAGTAGATTCAGCTTATAGCCAGTGCGAACTAGAGGGTTTATTAAATTAAATTAATTTTTTTTCATTAGAGTTGCAATTGTTGATATAGTTATTTTGATTGAAATTGTTGATATTTCTATTATGACTGTAATTGTAAAATTCTTATTTAAAATGTTTTAGTAAAAAAGATTTTTGAACTCGTTTGAATTTTTAATATTAATTTTTCTCGAAAATTAATGGTTTTAGAGTACCTACTTTTTTTTGCATAAAATAGTCCAAAAAATAGCCTGATCTAAAATTTTGAAACAATTACCCCGCTAAAAAAAAGTGTCACTAAAATGTGAACATACCCCTGGTTATGAACCGGATAGACTATTACCCACAAATAATAATATTTCTAGTGGTACCCTCGTAAACTCGTCCACTTCTTCAAAACAATTATCTATTAAATAAAAACCATTTCCTTAATCATTTAAAGGTGCCTACCTCCCTTGGGATACATTTGCGGACCCATGCTTATATAAAATTTTTATCTTATTTTGAGTCGACCAACCTGTCTCCAAAGTAAGTACCATTATTTCCAAACATTCTGTATACTAAGGAAGATTTACACATCTATAAAAAAAACGTCTATCAAATCCATACTGCTTTAGAAATTTTCCTTTCAAAATTCCAAGCAAGCCTTGCAATTCGAACGCTTTTTGTTGCTAACATAAAATAAAAATAAAAAATAAAATTTCAGTTTCATGAAATGGATTATTCTTAAACTTTATAGCATTTCATAAAGTTCTCCGTTTCTTAATATGTTGCTGCTTTTTCTTTAATTAATTTCAAAGGCATTGTAAAGACATTTTTAATTGAGAATACATTTTATGATTTTAAAGGGTATCTCTGTGTGCAAATATAAATGTTATATAATGTTTAGTGTTGAATACATTTTTATTAGTGTTATGTGTATTTTAGTCGTTTTAGTTTTCATTACGAGATGTCCCGGATAAGAATGCACTCCAGAGGGATCTCATAAAGCGTAGGGCATACAGAGATGATTAATTAGAAAAAAAGTCACGCATCAATGAATCCTGCAACATCATATATCCAAATTTAATAAATTTGGGAAATGTCCTTAGATACTTGGACAAAATCGCATTTTTGAGATATCGTTTTTATTGTTTTTCGCCTCTATTTGAAGAGATGTGTCAAAAGAAATTTTACATTCTAATTGATTCTATTAATTTCTTCACTACATGATGATTTAATGAAATTTTTATTCGTTGTTTATTAGCAATCATCAAGTGATAATTAATTTTTTCTAATACTAACTTGAAAAATCGCCAGTACTTACTCCATTTCTCTAATGAGAAGTAAAACGTCTCTATCTAGGGAAATAACCATAATAAATAATAACCGAAGTAAATAATAAAAAAATATTTGTGTAATGAGGTTAAGTCACACACGATTTTAGCATTCTTACTCACCGTTTCTTTAACATTTTCTTGGTTTTGAGTCTTGACTAACCATTTTAAATGAATAAATTCCGGAAAATTGTATTAAATTTTTAATAAAACAGAAATTTTGATGGGGCGTGTTTTAAAAACCTTTCAAAACAAAAATTAATTGCATTGAAGATTCCATAAGATATTTTTGCAAGCCTTGGTACACGTTCATAAGCGACAAATAAGCAATTTTTTCAAATAATTCATATTTTTGGTGATATTATTGACTTATTTACAGCCGCAGATAGAGGTAAGTGTTTCCTGAAAATATTTTATCGGCGTCTGAATAAGTTTGAGGTTATGTTATTTTTGTTAACGTTATTGTTTATCAAGACATAATTGTTTATTCATTAATATGAAGTAAACCCAGTCTATAGCCTGAATAATTTTGATTATAGATTCAATGTCTGCTAAAGTGGTTATGTGGTTAAAGGTTTTTAAAACCATGCCCCTTGTGACGTCAGACAGGAAACCGTCATATTCAAAAATGTCAGCACGACCACACCACAAATTTGATAGAATACAGAATCGTCTTTCGCTATCGACAACAATATCTTCCAAGGTTGGCAAATTGGCCCCTTTAATCGGTATTATGCCGGGTTGCATAGGTTCTCGTTAACCGGCAATTCATTTTTATAATAAGGGTAACATTTTTATTAAGACTTTTAAATAGCGTCTATTTTCTACAAACTGACATTTAAAATCGCATTTCTTTAGTGTGACAAGTGAAACCCCAAACTACTTGATATTCAAAATATTTTAAAAATTAGGCGAAAATGGCTAATATAAAGATTTTAGTGTCAGTAGTAGAAAATAATTTATATACACGGTCGCTGATATGTATGGAAACGGTCGATTATTTCTTAAAGTAAGACAGCTAGCGAAAAATATTCAAGACAAAAATTTTAGGAGTTTTTAAAGTATATTACAACATAAATAAAATAAGTAAACAGGATGAGTCAGAAAGCCGTCGAAAAACAAAGTTACTTTTTTTTTAATGGATGGTTTTTGCAACGATTTAAGCAAAATCATAATTTTACTAGGATTGTCTTGTTCACGGTCAAAGCCGGTTTTACCCGAGACAGATTAATAAATTGCCATAATTTGCATATCTTGCATGAAGAAAGTCCCCATGCAACAGTACAGACAAAGCACCAACAAAGGTTCATGTTCGGGTTCATGGTTAACATGTGGGTGGGGATTATTGGGAATCATCTCATTGAACCGTTCTTTAGTGAAGGCAGATTAAATGGTGTAATGTATCGGCAATTCTTGCAACAAAACTTAAACGGTTTATTAGAAAATGCGCCCTTAGAAATCAGAATTTAGATGTGGTATATGCACGACGGTACACCGCTCATTTAAGCAATTAAGTTTGTCAGCACTTATCGAGGTGGGTCTATTTTATGGCCACGAGGTCGCCCGACATGCCTCCATTGGATTTCTTTTTATTGGGAATTTTAAAGAGGCTTGTATATTTAACGCCAGTTCAATCCAGAGAAGATCTGTTAGAAAGAATAGCACACCATTTCAACGAAATTCGAGACAATCCTGAAATGTTGTTTCAAGTACAACGAGAAAACATCCGTCGGCTAACGAAATGTATAGAGGTACCGGGCGACTATTTCGAAAAAATCTGCTGAAGTAAACAAGAAGAAGCAAATCTTTTACATTTTTAACATTCTTGCGTTTAAGGGATTTCCGAAAGGTCAACCCTTTCAATGGTTCCTTTATGCGGCACATTTTGATTTGGAAATATATCTGAATAAATTCTTCTAGCATCCACACAATTTCGGAGTACTTGTCCATAAGTTTAATGCATGTGAGCATTAATGAGATGTAATAATGACAAATTATATTATTAGTTATGTTGTTATCCGATTAGGTACTGTGTTAAACTAACTTATAATAATAAACTTGATTATTAAATAAATTTCGACAGTCAATAACACGTTTATTATACAAAAAATGTATTATTTTCAAAAACGGCTGATTTGATCGAAACAAATGTAGAATACCGTTTTTAAAGAGGAATGACTGGAGTATTTAAAAAATCAGTTTTCGACACCTGGCAAAATGGCCCAACAAGTGTGGTGGCAAGTCCGTTCTTGACTTCCCTGACGATGTAAAACATGTACTGTAGGATGGTTTTTATAGTCTTTATAGCCTACATAAAACATTCTAATTTCATTAAATTACACATTTTGTTTCAAAAGTTGGAGTAGAAAAGGTAAGTCGATGGGTACCCATTTGGGGCTCTGTATCTCTGTTAAGTGGCACTTTAGGATTTTTTTTTTCTATGATAAATTGGGTTTTTTTTACCTCCCCTATTCGATTCCAAGAGCATGACATAAACTTACCGGACACCCTGTATATAGTTTTTTTATTACAAATTATTTTTTATGTTCAGAAATATCATCCCCACTCTACAAACATAAGAATAACACCGGTACACCATTTCTTATATGACGTTGTTTATTACTTCTAGAGTTATTTTTCTTATTGCAGCTAGAAATTCTTCACTATTGTAGAACCCTTCCAGCATAGTTATTATCGCTGACAGGTTTAAAGTAAGGTATTAATTTTGTACTAGTCTAGAACACGAAGATGTACCAATTATTCGAAACCTTCGTTGAGAGAAGTCCATTGTTGGCTCTAGTTTGTCATCGATTCAAAAACTTGTAAAGAAATAGTATAATGTAATGCAATATAATATAGGCGGCCTATAACAATTTGTACAATAATTAACCACCTAATAATTTGAGCTTTCCTAGTATCATTCATGGCATTCTTAATTGCCGACCATAGTGCGGAGTATAGAGAGGCCGTGCTATAATGAGTGAAACACCGTTGCACTCAAAGGCGAGTCTAGTTTTGATGCATGATGTCAACACCAGATTAAGTTTTCTGTAAAAAGGAATCACAGCATGACCGCCCACATGTCACCCCATCTTCTTACGTTTCTCGAAATGTAAACTAATCCTGCTTTTCAGCAAGGTCGACTTTGAACTTTCGCGCATAAACTTTCTCCAATGGTCTCCTAGATCTCCAGTCCTTTCTCCAATTAAACATATCTGGGGTATGATGGGAAGTGGGAAGAGCACTGCAAAATTTAGCCTCTCAAAAGCTAGAGGCTCTTTGGCACACATTTTAGGTTGCTTGCATCTGATTCAATCCATTGCAGGAACTTGTTGTATTTCCCTTAAACTTTAATCACTCTTAACTGATCACGTGTTGCAAAATACTTAACAATATTGACCCGTCATAAACAGGTGTTGAATTTTTTATATCAATAAGAATATGTTATATTATACTCGTAAATAGAGTTTTTAATAGGGCTGCGCATACGGAATAGTTACTCTGCGAGTAAACAATAAAGGAAATGAAGTGTATCCTCAGGATATCAGTACTCTTTCTCCGTTCTTCTTCCGGTCACTGTCTCTTATTATTTCGGTTAAACATTTCTCGGCGCCACTCGCTTCACGAATACTAAATAAACATAAGTTTTAATTGAAGAATCTCGTTGTATCTCCGGCCCGAGCTTGGACGGCGCGGCGAGGCTCGAACCTCCTCCCCTCGGCGTTGCGGAACTCCGCGCCGCGTTTTCCCCAGAGTTATTATTAGATCGGTACAAGCTGATGCAAATACAGATTACAAAGATCGGCCAGATGAAAAATGAGATACAGCATTCGCATTGTCTTATGTTATGACAATAGCGGTTCGCGAGAGACCTAAACCAAATATTTGCCTTCCACCATAATGCCGTGCGGTGTACCTTCATCCACATTCTCTTCGCGAACTTCGCCTTACAAAACGTGGAAATATGGGGTGAAATTGTTATATAAACATTCGTTTACACACCAACAAACCTTCAAGCCTATATGACGATTTCTTGTTAAATAACAATACTTCATTAAAAACATATAAAAGCATAATACTTTTAAAAAATACTCATTTCTTTAAAACTTTTTTTAAAAGGCAAAAAAATAATATTTAAACTAAATCGTACTAAATCCAACAACTTTTTTAGTATGATATTTCTATTCTATATCAAATAATATGTATTTACACTATTTTCGGAAATATGAGGGTAAGGGGGGATTTTTTTAAAAACATAACTTGATTTTCCATTTATATTAGGTTGGTTCTGCTTGGCAGTCATTTTAACTTAGATTTACGAAAATATACGAACAAAAATAGTTTAGCCTATATTTAAGACATAACATATCGATAAATTATTGTTAAGTTACTTTGCATAAATACGTGTCTTATATATATGAGCTACCAAAGTGTAGATTTAAAACTGAATCTGCGACTTCAAACTTGCTACCTATAACCAATAGTTAACATTGACATGTTATGCAGTTACATAGGATCTTAAAACGTTGGACATTTTTTGTTAAAAACCATTATCTCAAAAATGGCTTTAATATCTCGCTTTTCATCGTGTATTAAAAAGTGCTGACACGGACACGTTCAGTATAGCTATCTTGAAGCTGAACTATCACTTATTTTTCCTACAAAGAATACTAATATTGAAACAATGTGTTTAATAGAAAAGGGGTGACTTTGACAGCCGGTCAAACTGATTTGGCACTTACATGTAAGTGCCAAATCACAACTTGCTACCTTTCAATTGTAATAATAAGTAGTTTGTGAGTTCCGGAATTAAATTATTCATGTCCTATATACCGGGTGTACACTTTTATCTGGTATATAAGAAATTACTTTGAAAAAAATTAATGAATAAAATAGTTTCCTTTTTAAACTCTAAAAGGTAAAAATGTTGATATGAAATAATATCGAAACTATAATGTAAAATAAATTTCTGAAAATCCCGTTCAATCTGTTAAAAAAAATATATATATATTATTCAATCTTTTATACAGGGTGAGTTTTTTAAAGTTTTACGAGGTGGTACCTCAAAAACGGGTTAGACTAGGGTGACCTAAAATTGGTAAAAAAATATTGTCTCCGAGAGAGCAATCCACCCCCAGGCAGTTGCCAATTGAGCAAAAACATATCTGAAGGGTAGGCAATCCCAAAGTAAGGTGCTATCAGTGACCTGCGCATGCACTAGAGCACTGTTTCTAGCACCTGATACCTAATTATAGCGTAGTAGGGTATGAGAACACATTCAAATGATAAAATTCGCATCAAGGTATAGGGTGAGTCGGGAGGAATGGGCCTAACTCTAAGGGCATAATCTATGCATCAAAATAATAAGAAAAAACTCAAATGTTGTTACCCAATATTCATTTCTTTTCAAGTTACAGCGTTAAATAAAATAATAATATTGTTAAACCAAAATATCCAACTTTAACATTGTTAAATAAATCATTGGTTTAGTAAATTTTCAAAAATACCGCCATTGACTTCCAAACATTTCCTGCTTCGTTTACGAAGGGCGCGCGTGAATCTTCTAATTGATTCGTGCTTTTCTTTAATATTGAGTACAGCATTTCTAATGCGTCTAATTAATGCATCACTAGTAACTACTTTTACTTTGTAAACCTCAGTTTTTAACCAACCCCATAAATTGTAGTCCAACGGCGTGAGGTCTGGCGATCTAGGACGCCAACTAATTGGACCACCGCGACCAATCCAAACCCCTGGAAACCTTTGGTCTAAATATTGCTTGACCCGACGATCGAAATGGGCAGGCGCTCCGTAGTGTTGATAATACATTTCAATTCTGATGTTTAAAGGAATCTCCTGCAGTAGTTCATGCAATTAATTTTGTAAAAAACTTAAGTAGTGATCCCCTCTGTAAGGCGATTTTCCAAAAGAAAAGGGCCAACTAAATTATTATCGATCATGCCGCACCACACGTTTACTGAACACCTGTGTTGAAAATTACTTTTGACTATTGCGTGAGGATTTTCGTCCGATCATACATGGGATTTTCGATTATTATTGATGCCGTCACGGGTGAATGTAGCCTCGTCAGTAAAAAGTATGTGCGGTAAAAGATGACGATAATTAATTACCCACTCACAAAATTGCATACGCTTGGCGTAGTCTCCAGGTTGAAGATTCTGTACACGCTGTACATAGTACTTGCTCGTGAAGCGTATTGAGCGTATTGATCACTCTTTTTTGGGGAATCCCCAACTGAACTCCAATTCTTCGTGAGCTTGTCGTCGCATCTTCTTCTACTAAAGCTAGAACATTTTCTATTTCTTCTAAATCCTGTTGAATGGCTCTTCGGATGTTACATTAGCACTTGGAAGCGTTCCGGTCTCGCAGAGTTTGTTGAAAACTCTGATAAAGGCCATTCTGTTCGGTGTTCTTTCATGTGGAAATCGTTCACGATATTCTTCAGCAGCCGCTGTAGCATTCCCATTACACAAACCATAAATAAAAAACATATTGGCGTATTCGAGATGTGAATAAATATGTGGCATAATAACATTTATTACAGGAAAGTTAAATTAATGCAATATTTTGTTTTTGCCTTATAACTTGAAAACAAATGAATATTGGATAACATCATTTTATTTTTTTCTTATTATTTTGATGCATAAATTACACCCTTAGAGTTAGGCCCATTCCTCCCGACTCACTCAGTATAAACTTAAAATATTTTTACGATGCGCAAAAAAACCTGGATATTTTAACGAAACATAAAGTTTTTTAAATATATTTCAATATGGGAGTTTAGTATCTACGCAAAGGGGAACCCCCTAAAAAAAGATATAAAACTACAATATCTATAAAAAGAATTTTTGGAAATTTTCATATTTAAACCCATTTTCATTTCTAGGTTCTTAATTTAGGATGTTTTTTTTTATGATAAGGCACAGCGCTGCAGGATAAATCCTTTATGGCGCTCTGGGAGCGGTGCTTGTGCGCAGGAAACGATTCACGACGTTGATCTTGAATCTTTGGAGATTATACTCGTTGAGGAACACGATCTCAAGGAGGTCGTTCCAGAGTGATGACGTTCTCTAGATGACAGAATTTTGAAACAGTGTCGTTCGAGGGACACTAAGCTGGACCACGTACTGGTGGGCTGCAGTGGCTCGTCGTGTATTTCTACCATGCACCGGGGTGGTATCAAGCGGGCAACCTCAGTTTAGCACTTGCCATGAAAATATTTGTCAAATAGACTCAAGTCGCCAACCCGGCTTCGATGTTCAAGGCTTTCCAGGTTGTTTGTCAGCTCTTCTTTGAATGGAATCTAGCAATCTCAGGGTATGTTTAGGAGCAGAGCCCCAAATATGCGAACAGTACTCCAGCGATGGTCGAATTTGGGCTTTATAGAGCATCAAAAGTTGTTGGGGTGTATAGAGGTTCTTAGTTCGGAAAAGTACTCCAAGCTTCTGCAAGGCTGCCTTAGCAATGGCTGCAACGTGACTATGCCAAGACATATGACTATTCAAATTGACCCCCAATAAATGAACTGATGAAGCCAAGGGAATCAAGTGTCCCGCCATAACTATATCCGGTTCTTCAACATTAACTTTTTTAGAAAATACTGCTGCCTGGGTCTTTATAGCATTAAATTCTACTAGGTTACTGTCACCCCAAGACAAAATTTCTTCCAGGTCCTTATTGAGATGTGGGACATCTCGCTGCCTATAGAGATGTACATTAGCAGTCGATGTCCGAGCATCCAAAGTAAAAGATGAAACAAGTTTGCTGTCATCAGCGAAGCTATATATAGTATTTTTCCAAAAGACCGTTAATGTATAGTAAGAAGAGGGTGGGCGACAATATAGAACTTTGAGGGACTCCGCCGTTGATGTTAAATGTGCCTGAAAGAAATCCGAACCGGCATTCCGTATGCTCTCACTTTAGTTAGGAGCCCCTCATGCAATACTCGATCAAAAGCCTTGGAAGTGTCCAGTGCTACCGCCCGGGACTCCCCATGATGTTCTATTGCGTTGTTACAAACGTAAGTAACATAAGCGAAAAGGTCTCCTGTTGATCTAGACTTACGGAATCCATACTGGCGGTCCCTCAATAATGTTAAAGCCTTCCAAGTATTTTAATAACTTTTCGTTGATAGCCTTTTCCATAACTTTGATATAACTAAAAGCAATGCGACTGGACGATAGTTGTTTGGCAAGGTATTCTTGCCTTTTTTGGGTATGGGCTGGACTAGCGCAGTTTTCCAGCAAGAAGGAAATATTCCTTTTTTGTAGGATAAGTTAAAAAGCCTACAAAATACCGGTGTCAATTCGTCAGCGCATGTCTTAAATACAATGACTGGAATATCGTCAGGACCAGAAGCCTTTTTAGTGTCAAGACTCCTCAAGATTCGTGTAACATGGCGGTGGCGGAAAACAATCTCGGGCATTCTCGATTCTACAGGGGGAATGTTCGGTGGAGAACTTCCCTGAAAATTAACCGTTAAATGTGAAGAGAATAGTTCCGCCAGTAAGTTTGCTTTTTTCTGTGCTTTGGTCGCAATGGTGCCATCAGAACGTATTAGAGGTGGAATGGTTGACTTGGTAAAGTTCTGACTGACGGCCTTAGCTACCGACCAAAATGATCTTGAGCCGTTAGGACAATCAAGAAGTTTGTCTTTGATTCTCTGATTGTGTGCTTCTTTGCTTTGGTTTAATATAGTTGTATAGCATATCAAAGTTTCGCGGGGATAGAATAGAGGCAACGCCAAAGCTGTTGTCATTAACTACAGAATAACTAAGTACACAATTATTGTGGTTTTGGAATCCTTGTTACATTAACTTCCTTCAATATCAAACACATTCTTTATAGATGGACACTTTTTACGGCAATATAATAGATATCATCTAGAAGACAACTTGCTTCTGATCCTTATTATAAACTTATTATCAAAGTATTTTATTAGTTAGCTCTCTGTGCAGCATATTGATTCTGACCTTTAAAGGACATTTCACTACTCCTTATGCTTTCTGATAATAAGCTAATGTTGAAAGAATCTATAGTGATTATGGCAGTTTTTACGATTTATATAAAATATATATTATATACAGGGTGTAACTAAATAAGTGTAAAACATTTAAGGGGCTGATTCCTCATCGAAAAAAAGATAGGATCTTTCATATAAACAAACTTTATTGGAGCATCCCTTATTAAGATACAGCCCCTTAAAGGGGGTACATAAAATTTGTTTAACAATTTTTTTCACACGCACTAAAAAAGTTACAATATTTACAAACTGACAGCTTGATACCAATTTAATTGTCACTATCGCTAATAGCGGCCTACTAGATAAATTAGTTTCGTATTTTCGTTTTATGGCGATATGTATCTTGGTCGTAAAATAATTTTTTGCTGCGAACTGGTTTATTTTGGGCAAAAAATTCAAGAGACATTTTTTGTTTAGAATGAAACAGGCTATCGGAAATTAATTTTTTAATGGTAAACAAATAATAAGGCAAAAAGTTGCATTGGAAATTAATTTTAGGGGTTGCGTTTTCCACCCCTTACAACAATGGGGTAAACCAAATAAATTTCTGGCTAAGTGTCTTTTTGGTAGTAGAAAATGTCAGGTTAATTTCAATATTGTAACTTTTGTAGTGCTTGTGAAAAAAATTGTTAAACAAATTTTATGTACCCCCTTTAAGGGGCTGTATCTTAATAAGGGATGCTCCAATAAAGTTTGTTTATATGAAAGATCCTATCTTTTTTTCGATGAGGAATCACCCCCTTAAATGTTTTACACTTATTTAGTTACACCCTGTATATAAAATATATAAAATATATATATATCTTTGAAATTTTTTTATAGCTTAAAAAATTAATCATGTCTGATTATTCATGCAAGTCTTGTCGTTTAAATGTATTTTCCTACCCTACTACCCTATGATCAGGTGTTAAAAACAGTGCTCTAACGCATTAACAGGTGACAGCGGCCTCGGATTGGACTATGTGCAGCAGCCTGTCATAAAGTCGAAAATGATAATATTCGAATTTTTAAAAAAAAAGTATACCATCCAGTTTACAATTCCAAAACTACCCCCACCCCTCATAAATTGGACGGGTTAAATACGTCATAATTAATATAGGATAATCCCCTTCTCCGGTAATTACTAGTCCCGATCTTCATTAATATAGTAGAAACCCTTTAATATTTTTTTTTTTTTATGATAAGGCACAGCACTGCAGGATAAATACTTTATGGCGCTCTGGGAGCGGTGCGTGTGCGCAGGAAACGATTCACGTTGGTCTTGAATCTTTAAAGATTATAGTCGTTGGGGAACACGATCTCAGGGAGGTCGTTCCAGAGTGATGACGTTCTCCAGATGAAAGAATTTTGAAACAGTGTCGTTCGAGGGACACTAAGCTGAACCACGTACTGGTGGGTTGCAGTGGCTAGTCGTGTATTTCTACCATGCACCGCTCTGGGTGGTATCAAGCGGGCAACCTCAGTTGAACACTTGCCATGAAAATATTTGTAAAATAGACTCAAGTCGCCAACCTGCCTTCGATGTTCAAGGCTTTCCAGGTTGTTTGTCAGACTATGGTCACCGATCAAGCGAATGGAATGGAATCTAGCAATCTCAGGGTATGTTTAGGAGCAGAGCCCCAAATATGCGAACAGTACTCCAGCGATGGTCGAATATCGCATTGTAT
This sequence comes from Polydrusus tereticollis, assembly GCA_963920685.1. Classification (NCBI taxonomy): domain Eukaryota; kingdom Metazoa; phylum Arthropoda; class Insecta; order Coleoptera; family Curculionidae; genus Polydrusus; species Polydrusus tereticollis. The sequence goes on from OY987335.1 coordinate 62,379,921, forward strand.
AACACTGTTTAGCTTAGTCTGCAAAAACTTAATTACAATAGTACTTAAATCTCCTTTTTAAATAATTTTCGGGTAAAACTATCAATAATGAAGATAAAAGTGATGAAATTTTGACCATTTATTATTTTTGCATGTAAATGCCCATGCCTGAAAAACAGGGCGGCGGAACTTTCGGCCCCATATTGGGTAAGGTACCTGCTAGAAATTTTAGGTCAAGTAATCTTGCAAGAAATTTCGGCCCCAAACATTGCAGGTAATGCGATTTGAACCAAAAAGGTGGATTAGATGCCGTGTTAGCGCTGTTTAACCAATATAAGTCTATAAAAGGGGCAAACAATTAATAATAATATTCCCCGGTGAACTTGAAAAAGGCGAATTGGAACCAAAAAGGTGGATTAGATGCCGTGTTAGCGCTGTTTAACCAATATAAGTCTATAAATATAAAAGATAAAAGATCATAAGAAAATTAAAATGTTATAACGTTAGACCATTGGGGCCGAAAATGCCTGTAATAAAAACATGACCCTTCCATCCCGGGGCCCAAAGTTCCAGTCAAAATCGGGCTGCTACCTGGCCGGGGCCGAAATTTCCTACGCCCGAAAAACAACTACCCACCCTGTATATATTAAAATATCGAAATTTGGAATGCATATGTATCCTAAGTAAGACTTTATGTTCAAATCTAGTGCTATTTTGAATATGGACAACTAAAAATGTATGCAACTGGATTTTCTTTTATCCAGATAAATAAATATTAGTTGAAATCCGAGTCGAGAACGAGCAAGTAAAAGTAAGTTTTTTTTTATTACAGCGAAACCACATAATATATAGAGTTTATTTAAATAAATCTGTTTTCTTATCTGTATTCTAAAGTTATTGTAATCTAAGTTATGTAAAAATATTATGTTCCTTAAAAGGCCACGAAATGTTTTTAGTTTTGTTTAACTTGGATGCATTACGCAGTAAGTCAAAAATAACAGTATTAAAACCACATTTAGTTTGCTAGCTGACTTTTAATACTTACTTAAAATAATTACGTTAATTGTAAAATGACAAATAATATCATTTGTTTGTTTAACACTGTTTCAGCAAACAATCGCATACAAAATCAAATTCTTTGTCACGATATGTAAAAAACAAACAAATCTATTAATTTCAGAAGAACCTGTTTAAAAAACCTCATAAGTGATGCCATTGAGTTAGTAGGCGGCAGTGGCGGCTCGTGAACTGGTGGTATTGGTGAATGTGCTGCACAAATTTTGGACCACGCCCAAATAGTACCTAACTGAAGGCTAAGGAAAGTTTTAATTTTTTAATAAATACCTAAAAATAGAGGCCCGGCTTCACCTGCCACGAATCGCCACGGTTGCTACACTAACAAAACAATAGTATAAACTATAAACAAACAAATATAATTAAAAACGCTTACCTTATAACTTATTTAATTTTCTTAAATTGCAGTGGAATTTTTGATAAAATATATATATTGCCTCTTCATTATGTTTTTCAATGTTTATCCAACAAGCGGAATCCAGTTGAGCTTATAGGTATATTGACTTTGCCAAATATTGCGACCCGCATTTGACTGTTAATGTGGGTTTTACTTTGTTCATGTTTTTTTAACTTTGTCACTTAAATGCATTCCCGTACACCCTCCTCTTTCCATACCTTTTCTCACGACCAGTCCCACATAAGACACACGGAAAACAAAACAAGGCGTTTTCATCTGAACAACCACTAATCCACTTATTTTTTAATAGGAGTCCTTGTTATACTGCCGTTCACAGATTTTGCCACGAGTTTTACCCGCAATTTCAATATATAAATTGGGCGACCACGCTTTTTTATAACTAACTTTTTTTCATACGTAAGTTTGTGAAAAACTTAGTCTCGTTTAATTTAAATTAACCCTCCATTTCTCGCGAAACCCGCCAACAAGTGACAAGAAAAAATATAAACATTAGTCCGATGCTACGAATACCGAGAACTAACCGAAACTGAAATAACTTGCAGCACTGAACCCAATATAATCGGCTTTTTGTAACAAACTCGGCCGTATATGTTCAGCTCACTTCGGCATTGGCTATTTCAAAGAGAAAATGCGCTGTGAACCTCTTTTAAGTTTTGTGGCGCTGTTAGTACTCGGCGGATGCACAGAATAGGATTAAGGTGGTTCACACACGCGGAGAGGTGAGCCCATCTGGCGGAAGTCCTTGTGGCCCTGAGCTCATTTGCTCAGAGTCTCAATGACTCCTTCCAGACTTCCTTCCACGCCCTCCTGCGGTCCAGTTCCGCAGGGTCTCACCAAAAAGTACTAAAGGTACTTTTACTCTGGAATCTAAGAGAGGGGTGTATTATTGGTTTTGGGAGGTATATCGGGGGAGGGCTTTGGTGGGTGGGTGATGCTGCTTGGCGCACCTAGAGAAGTTGGTGACGGGGACGTTTATGACGGTACGGGGCATCGATGTCATAATTGGAAGCTTGTCTGATAAGGGGGTTCTGCAGCTCTGCAGCTTATATTGGAGCCGACGCTGATACAGGGTGGCCCATTAGTGCGAGAAAGTTTAATATCCAGTCGGCAACAGAAATACGGCAAAATATTACATACGAAAGTTATTGGATCCGTAGCCGTGCATATTTTTAAAACATTATTTAGCAGAGTGTCCCAAGAAAGCAGAGCGGCAAAAATATACTTTTTTCAACCCAATTTGTTTTCATTTATCATAAAATAAAAATTGTATTTTATTTATGCGTATATTGTATTTTAAATACAATATACGCTATTTATAATTTACAAAAAAGAATACAAGAAAAACAGTCAATTTACAATACACACATAAAATTGCTGATTTAAATTGAAAAATAATTGTTTACGGTTTTCGCAATCCAAGGGATGGTTAAATAATCTCATCCGAGAAACCTATCCATAATGTATACAAAGTGTTTTCATGATGTTGGTCTTCATTTTTACAAGAGGACCGCTTTGTATTTTATGCTCTATAAATTCGCAATTAAAAGTTATGACCTAAAAACGGCCGTCTTGCCACAAGTTTAGATTTTAATAGAAAATGCAAAATTACCGTTGTTTTTTCTTAGTACGCCATAACTGTATACATTACGGTCAGTTTTCTCAGATAAGATTATTCTGACATCCTTTGGGTTGCTAAAACCGTAACCCATGATTATTCAATTTGAATGACTTAATTGCTTGAAGACACTTTGTATTGGCTGTTTTTATAAATTATGAATAGTATCGCAACATCGCGCAGAACACCACATTAAAACACTGTAGTGTATTCTAAATATTATGCTAAATTCAATTCCGTTTAAAAAAATGGGGATTGAAGACGTATCTTTTTGTCGCTCTGCATTTTTGGGGCACCCTGTATACTAAATATGCACGTCTACGGGTCTAATAACTGAGATACTGGACTTACTCGCACTAATGGGCCACCCTGTGTCCACAGTATTAAAAGGTGACCATATCCGAACGGAGAATAGATAAAGGTATTAAATTTTAATTCGACTACAGAGTTATAAAAATGCCAAATTTATAATTGTTATATCGGCAACTCACACACCTATGATAAAAGCCCAACTTAACAATTTGTATATAATTGTAATGAAACCTCAAGTTAGGGTCTACGAAAAAGCGCCTTCCTGTACAGAAACAATTATGTTGATTCCTTTAGGATTAAGTTTAGTGCCGCTACTGTAGTCGGAGACGAGAACGATGTGCTGACGTAGCAGTGCAAGACTCGGTAGCCAGAATGGACAGCGTGGTCGGCTAATGGCCAAACGGGTGCCACTTATTCGCCTTCAACTAAATTGTTAAGGACGGCAAAAAACAGTTTGACCCTACGGTTGCAGTGACGGACTCACTTATTTATTATTATTTCTCTAAAAGCAAGAATAGGCTAACGTGCTTGCCCTGATTTTTAAGTTTAAATTACGAAGACAAATTAATGATGTAACAAAATTACGGCGTTTTACATTTGATAATGTTTCAAAAGGGTTTAGTGAAATAGAACTTTGCTTAAAGTTGCCCAATTTGTAGGCACTTACTTTTGTTTGTGTGTGTTTTCGAGTTTATGAAATCCCATATCTGCATTGACTTAAAAAGAAAGCAACGCGCCTAAAATATTTATAAATGTATTATAACGTTTAATAACTTTTAACCGGGTGTTAGGTCCCATTTAAATTTTATTGTTTTGTAATTGTTCAGATTAAATCAACTATATAATTTATGACTTTTATTGCTATTTATAATACATTGTCAAATCAAAGCTTTGTGTATTCCTAATTTTTTTAACTCCGTGCAGAATGATCTATCCACAAATCGGTTTTGTCGCCTTATCCTTACACCTCAATCTGAATCTGTTGTTTAAGAAATAAAGATATATAATTAAGTAGTAGTAAACTCCATTATTTAACAAATTTGACCAACAGTCCTTGTAATTTAAGTCTAGAAATAGCTTTCTAATTTTGACAGATTTAATTGTTATTGACTGTATTTACGTTTTAACATTTTTAAAACGAAAGAAGTAATGCTGTACTAAAATGGCTATGTCTTCTGCAACAAAAGCAAATACGGACTTTAACCAAATAGAAAATAATCTGCAGGAACCAGACCAAATTATTAATGAAAAAATTTGATTCTTCCCGTAAGTGATCTACAGGAAATTTGAATATAATATGTTAAAAAACCTAGGTTTCGATTAAACCCTGTATATTCGATGGCAATAATTCTTATTTCTTATTCACAGTAGTGTGAACAAATTCGATAACCCATCTAAAGTTAATTAAATTGAAATGTCTTAAATATTTTAGGCCCCTTATTATTTTTTTGTAACCCCATAAAGTTGGATGTAAAAATAAATAAGCAATAAGATCTTTACAATTCTTTTAATAAACTGAAACTGTAGATGTTTTATTAAATAAAGAAGAAATAAATAATGAAATTATTATGTTTAAGTGGTTATAATATATCTGTAGAATTTTCAAAAAGGTTGGTTCTTTTTTATTATCTAATATTATTCTCTATACTTTGCGGAATATTAAAAAAAAAATAGGCAAACATACCAAATAATGACAAAGATACGATACATCTTAACGCGCATCGGACAATTGGCTCCGATGTCGGCGCAGGCGTAAGTTACCAATTATAATATTAGTCTTTCGTTAATAACTTAGAGATAGCTATCAGCTTTTGAAGTTTTTTTTTGTATTAGCGTTTACCTGGGTGCCTTTAGGAAAGTGGCTGCCATCAGAAGATCTTGGTCGCAAACTTTAAAATCATTTTTGTTCATGGCCCGCATGAATACTTCAAAACCTTTTAATGGTTGTCCAAAATTAAGCTTCCGATTTAAATTTCATTTCTAGCAATCTTTATTGACAGTTTTTCTATAGTGACATATGTCAAGTAAAAACTTTGGGGTTAGTTGTTTCTTGGTCAACATGGAGCAACTGTCAATTCAAGAACGTCTTTTTATTGTGAAAACTTATTACCAAAATGGGGAATGTTTTGCTGCAATTGCAAGAAGATGCCGTACGCATTTTGGAAGAAATTTAGCACCATCTGTTAAAGTAATTGAGTATTTTATGAAGAAATTTCAACAGACTGGGTCAGTAGAAATTAGCAGGCGTCGTGTTTACAATCGTGGTGCCCGATCAGAAGAAAACATTGCTGGGGTTAGGGCTAGTGTTGGTGAAATCCCGAAAATGTCAGTTCGAAAACGTCCACAGCAAGTCAACATTACAAGATCGAGCCTGCATAGTATTTTAAAGAAAGATCTTTATTTCAAGGCTTAAGAGGTACAGTTAACTCGAGAATTAAAACCAAACGATCATAATATGGTAAGTCGTATGTTTGTTAATTGGGCCATAAAAAGAAGGCAAGAAAATAACGATTTTTTAGAAAATTATCTTTAGCGACGAAGCTCATTTTGAAATTGGTGGATACGTAAACAAGCAGAATAACAGAATATGGGGTGAGGAAAATCAAAGAGAAATAATGGAGAAATGACTGTATCTAGGAAAAGTGACTGCGTGGTGTGGTCGGATGGTGTTATTGACCCTTATTTTTTCCAGAATGAAGCTTGAGTTAACTTATTATTCAAAAAAATTGGTGAAATTGAACAGTCATGTCCGCGAAAATCTTATCGAAAATTTTGAAAAAATAATGTTAGCTTGATAAAGAACCAGAGGTGATCACTTGCCCTATATCATTTTTTATCATTAACCGCAATATTTCAACTTTAAAATAAAACAATAAAATTATAATATTTCCAGAATTTTTTGTGTTTTATTATTAAATTAAATTGGAAGCTCAATTTTGGAAACTAATTATTATTTTTACAATATTTATTTTAAATTCTTCAAAATACTTTTCTCGACAGTCAGGTTTTTCGAATCAACCGATTTAACAGCGAGATATCACGCACACCGTGATTTGTCTTTTTTTTTTACAAACGATGTTTTTCCTATTCTAGACCCAATAGAACATAGGTATCCAATTCTTCAAAATCATTCTTTCACATTATCTATTACCCTTCAAAAATTCCCTAAATTCATTAAATTTTCCTGCGCATCAAGGTACTTAGGTAATCCCTAAAAGGAATAATGATTGGAAATAAACTGTTAAATTTTAAATTAGTTAAAACACCCTTATATTGTCCGCCCATTTTCTTCTACTTATTTTTCGTATTTAATCTTATTTCGGCTCTGTACTGTTGCCCTTACACATACGAACTGACGATGCAAAGAAACGCCGTCAGCAGCCTTTAATGGGAAATAATTTAAATGCCATCATTGGGCCGTTTAAATCGATAAACTGGCGGAATTAATTATCTGATGGCCAACGTGTTTAAGTTAACTTTGAATTTTGGCAAACTTTTCTGCCTTTAGAGAAATATATATTATATAACCTCGGGGAAATGAAGCAAATTATCAGAAAATTACACAATAATAAGACACCCGGTAAATACGGGATCACCAATGTCTTGTTAAAAATATGCCAATGAAAACTGTAAGTATACTAATCAATAAACATAAACGCTTCAGGTCATTTTGAGGATCATGAAGGTCGCAAGGATTTTATTCAGATATGAAGGTTGGTTACAATGCAATCTATTATTGCAAACATAATTGAATAATGCAAAGTCGCCATTTATGAATAAAAGTTACAAAGTATGTAGTTGATTAAGAACCACTGTTCCACTAGGTGGGAGTGCATGAATCGGAGATTTATCCGATGTGGTCTTTGATTAATTGTACGTGCCTTTTCCTGCATAACCCTCTGAAATATTTAATATAATTTATGTACAACAATTGACAACATCCTCTGCTTCAAAATTCTACAGTTGCATTGAATTTCGTATAACCTTTGCAAGATCCATCGCAAAAGGTTCTTCTGCTACTTCATCATACATGATATCAAAAACATGAAGTTCTATACTACCAACTAAGGGTCAACACCAGCCCCGGCGGCCTTGGCCGCGCCGCTCCAGTGGACTGTCTTCAGGCAGCCGTACTAGGACCCCTGGCATATTATTACTGTATTGAAATTAAATTAGTTACTGTTAAATGTCACATGAAAATATTAATAATGATTAAAGAGTTTTTAAATCATTAATTACTATTTATATAAATGATTATCAAGTACTTATATTATTTTTTAAGTTGAAAAGAGGAGCGTCATACATTATAAAGTTCTGGAGTTCCTCCAAAACAAAACCATTGAATATTTTATAGCGAATTAGAGTTTTGCGCGTAAAATATGGTTTCTTGTAAACTGATTATTATCAATTACCGAATAGTTGTCATGCTCTAAACATTGTGATCAATTATAAAATAAGTAAAAACACAAATAATGTTTAAGGAAGTTCAGGATGATTATCTATTATTTGCAAAAAGCACTAAATTTTTAAATTTTCCCCATTCTATGCAGATCCAGCGAGGTGGGTGGCCAGATAAGCAAAACCTCGTACGTAGAAAGTAATTTATGATGGGCAAATATTTCCTTTTAAAATGAGTCACCGCGTATAAGAATAAATATTTTCCTAATTTGCATTCTCTCGACATTTTCACGTTAGGATTTTCAAAAGGGGAAAGGTAAGGGTGTTTAGATAAAGAGAAATTATACCGAGAGAAAGAATATGGGGTTAGGGTTTAACCGTATATTATTTTATATTATATAAAGTTATCATTTGCTGAAAAATACTATTCTAGAACTTTTGAGATTTGTATTAGTGTCCAATTAGCGAAGGCAGCCTCGCAGAAACTTGGGGTACTCTTTTGAACCAAGAAATTTAACAAGTATTGACGCTTTGTTAAGCCCAAATTTGATCATCAGTGCAATAATTCTTATGCTTATCGTATATACATACTCATATTTGTCGCTCTGCTCCCAATCATACTCTAGATTTGATGACGCCGATTTGACAAAAGAGCGCAATTTTGAGAATAACTACTGATGAATATTTTCAATAATGATCCATATATAGTTTTCGAAAAGATTAATTATATTTTCAGGTAAGGCAACGTTTATCTAAATGGAAGTATAAATAAACGTCACTGTCGCTATTGGTGTATAGTCACACCCAATATCAAAAACTTAATGGTTGGACAGAGGACCGGGTCCAGAAAGAAATTTTGAGACCCCGAGTTATTTATAATTTTTAGAAAGTAATCTAGTGTCACATTACACTTCAATCCAAAAGATCTTAATGCACCAAACACATTTTGTGTGGTATCAGCAAGATTGAGCTCTGGCATATTACACTTGTCCCGTGCGTGAGTATCTCAATTCAGTTTTTCCTGAACTATGGACTGGTCGACTGGGTCTAGTTGAATGTCCAGTCAGATCTTCGGAATTCACCCCTGCAGATTATTTTTTTGTGGGGTTATTTCAAGTTTATGGTCAATATTAACCGACCCACCAATATTGAAGACTTAAAGAACAGGATAAGAGACGAATTGAGATTGATAGGACCTTACGTACTTAATAACGTTCTTCAGGAATTTGAACATCATCTCGGGTACTGTCAGAAGGTTGGTCGATTCTCTTGATAACATATAAAAAGTTTTTAGAACATAATTTTATTACGTTTAGAAAAAGCAGTCCCAAACCTATTCTCAAAACTTATGTGACAGGGGTTTAGTTAGGCATAGGATAGGATACATGAAATACAAAATATAGAATTTTATGCAAATTATAAAAATGAAACTAAAAGTAGGGGTCACATGAAATAGCGTTCAAAAACGCTACAACAAAAACAAGAAATTAACGGTTCTGAGCGTTTACTCTAAAAAAAAAAAGTTCAATGAATTTGTTCCAACCTTTAGGTTCCCGCTGTATATTACGAGTTAAACAGGATTTAAAAATTGTTTGTTTGTATTTTATCTATAAAAATAAACGGAGGTAGAACATAAAAGAGCCACCAAACAGGATGGGGTAGAAATAAGGTAAACGACGGACGTTCTGACCACAGGCCGAATATCTCATCGAGGTGTTTACCTCAGCGGCGACCGCGGCGTTAACGGCCAACACGCCGCACAGTTGCCGAGGAGTGGCTTGCTATTTCAAGCAGAATAAACACATGGCTGTTTTCTTTGTTCCGGCAAACTAAACAACCATTCTGGAATCCAAACAAGGCCGGCCAGTCCCAAATTCAATTTAGTCTTTGCATGCGGCTATATCGCGAAACGTCAACACTGCGGATCGGACTGCCGATGCCGGGGACTTGACGAAAGCAGCTTTCTAAGCTACATGCTCTGCTGCCCTGCCGTTGCTGGTCCGCTGCATACCGTCCGCTTTTGGTCAATGCAAGCCGCCGCCGGCCCAATTTGCATATTATGCATCCCATATTAACCCTCGAAGAAACATTATTACACCCGTAAAGGAGTAGAATTCAAGCAAATCTTAAACTTAATCAATTTTGTAAATGATTCGACATTTGTAAACTTAAAAGAGATAAGAACAAGCAACTGAACCAAAAAATAACTGTCGAAGTTTACAAGGGGGAACACCACTGTTAGGGGTAATGTGTTTTTTTTTTGTAACTTTCTTAAATGATCAGGTGACCCACTAAGGGACGATGCCGACTATATTTCAGAAGCCGTTAATCGCACAACTTTGGGAAAATGATATTTTTGGTAAAAGTGACCAAGAGAAGTTCTTTTAAAGTCTCTAGGTTGATCGCTGGAGGGCCTAACACTAATGACTAATTAGAGAAACGGGGTTAATATTTATTTCAAACATATTGATAACTCCGGTTTGATTTAATAACATTAAGGAAATTTTATCTCGGTTTGAAGGGTTTTTTTGACTTATTATTTCTATTATAAATTACGCCGCTCAAGTTTTTGCAGCTAGTTGAATTACCAACGTATTTTGCGTGTCTCATAAAAATGTTAAATAAAACGGTGTATTATTCATTGGCCCATGGTTAAAGAGAGTATTAAAAACAAAACTATTCCGTAACCTAACGTTAAACATACTAATCAGAATGCAAATAAGTGACCGTGGGAGCAAAAATTATTATTATCAAAATGTGCTTTGCATCTAAGGCCGTACTGCTTAGCGGTAGAGCTTACCACCTGTTGGGTGTCAGTAAATCCCAGCATTATTAATCAATCAGTTATTCCGTCATCTTTAACGGTCGCTGCAAGTAATTTGATTCATCGCTAATTTATCCAATCTCTTGAATAATTCACGCAATGGGTTTTCGGAACAGCACAAGAAATTGATGTTTGAAGGATATTTTCGAAACGGGGTTAGAGTAAATGGTGAGTGGCAATACAACCAGCGTTTGTAAATAAACGATTTTCGCGAAAATTTTCCTAACATCGCTTTTGCTGCTGCAGATTTTTATCATTCCTAAGGAGAACCGTGGCTCTGTCTAGGGGAACAGGTTCTATACAACAATAATAAGAAGCTGGAAGACCATCTGTAAGAACAGAAGAACTCGTTGCAAAACGTTTGTCAAATAATGCAAAATACGCCAACAAAATGTGTAGAATGCCTGTCTCAAGAAGTGGGAACATCTTATGGAGCATGCAGGACTATTTTTGAAAAACAGTTAAATTTGTTTCCTTATAAATGGCAAGTATTACTGTCAGTGGTTTAGCCAAAATTTATTGGAAGTATAGTATTTGTAGAATTATATCGTTGATCTTTAGACTGCAATAAAACCCTCATTATCCCTTTGACCATAAAATAAATAGGGAAATCCCAAATTTTAAAACCTTTTCGAGTAGAGCCGGACCAGGTACATTTATTATAGGTACCTTAAACTAAAAATACCTGTCTATTTATTTTAAATTATAAGAGTCAACGGTATAATTCTGCAAATATTATAAATGAATTATTAGACCTGACATATTTTTCTGACAAAGCCTGGTCTTACCTCACCGCTTAGGTGAGTTCTCAAAATACACGCATGTTGAGTGGTGAAAATCTTCATTTTGTCCACATTGCATCTTCAAAAAATTAGTGTCTGGTTGACCGTTTCCCGAAGGAGAATAATTGTTGGTCCTATTTTTTTCCATGACACAGTTACAGCACAGCAGTATAGGGACAATATTTTGAATCCATTTTTGGAGCAATTACTTGATTGATGAACTAAGTTCTGGCTATTTTCAACAGGACGGTGCAACCGACCATATATCCGTCGAAACTATTAACTATTTACGCAATTTTTTCGACGACAGATTGATCAGTTTTCGAACAGACATTGAATTCCCACCCAGATCACCTTGTTTGGCGGATATATTAATAAATAAAGATAGGGTGTTGTAAATCACGTTGTCTCTTGATCGCTGATCCATGATGCGCTGGCACCGGTTACAGATGTTCTGAGGAACAGTAACATAATTGCCCAATAGCTTGTGCTACAAGCAGATAACTGATGTTACTCATAGACTTATGGATAGTAAGGAGGTAGCCCGACTGCCTTATTGTCACTGCGACTTATTCGGTCTACTGTAAACTACTGTAAAATCCTTATATTTAGAGTGCTTCGTAAAACTGCATTTTTTTCATTATGTTAGGGAGAGCTGAGGAGCGCCTAAGGCAAAAATTTGTGGAGACCACGCCCAAATTTCCGTTTTTTCTACTATTCTAATATTTGCATTGAACAGATAAATGATAAATTATTTAGTTTCACTTCCATTTTTCTTAAATTTCTATGCAAGAAGGTCGCTTTGGGAAAATGTAAATCAAACATTCTATATTCATGGTCATAGTATGTAAGATTATATATTTTTAGAGGGGGGGGGGGTCATGACCCCCATAACGCCCCCTGGATCCGCGCCAGAGTCGGTATCTATATTGTTTTTACTTCTTTACATAACAGAACTACTATTAAAATAAATATAGAGTTATGTGATTTTAATGAGCTTTAGATTCTAAAGCGCGTTAAAACTTTACATACGAAAAGCCTCGCTCATTTGACACAGATTGTGCGTGAACATGACAATAATTAATAAATTTCCGGAACTTTGTTTTACAATACCTATATTGGTAGGTATATGTTATACTTAAGTAAAATAATACATTTTCCCAACATACAAAATTTAGCGGATCAACATTGCATTTCTAACCGTTTTCCTACGTTAAAAAAAATGATTGATAGCATTGACAACATATTTTTCAACAAATACCTACTTTTATCATATAAAAATGTTTTTTGTTTATCAAATAAATCAAGTTCTTTTAATTTGTCGTACAGGCGCACGACGGATTTTAATATTTTCCTTTTTGATTTGAAAATAAAATGCATGTTATGGCCAATTAATAAAGCAATGTTTTTAGTGGTTGACGAACACGACCATTGTTTTTGTATTTTACTTTGTTCATCAAATGAAAGAGAAAACGAAAATACAGTTAATAGGATCATTAAGATCCCTTTTCACCTCAGTTTTAACTTAGTTTGTCCTATCATTGCGTGATGCGTGCGTCCAAACAAGATATTTTATATAAATTTTAAAACACTTACCTGAGGTCTTTATCCTAAACAAACCTATAAACCAAACCGAAACCTTTGTTTTTCAACAGACCACACTCACTCTGACTTATTTCACAGTAATTCGATTTTTTTTTTAAATAATAACAAACAACCGATAATTAACGAGTATAACAACCAACAAAAATAATAACAATAACTAACTAACTAATCTTACTTTCTTTAAAGGTTAGTTCCAACCCGCTATTCTATGCCCGAACGATTATTTCCAGCCGGTCAATTAAACTTTGAACTTGGCAATCGACTGTTGCAGTGGTAAATTAGTTGTGCGACCATTCGGGGTACTGTACTGATACGGTTTTTAGTCGAGTTACAACAAACCTTAAATTTACCGGCAAATATATTTTTGCCGTTTCTGACGATGTGTGAAGTTTTGAAATATATTACTATATATTATATATGTATGTGTGGTTGCCTATCCTGAAGCCGTTCGACGTAATGGCAGGGTAGGCTTGCCGGCCCCAGCCTGGGTTACTTGAAAAGTAAAACAATTTATTTTATGGCGGCTTATTGGCGTAATATGGGGGTATGAGGTCCGGGCTTACAAGGGCGATTTAAAAACTGGAACGGTTACTCGCTGGCAGTTTGCGAGTCATTAAAAATTGATATTAATGTAGATAAATAATAATATTATACTGTCTGTCGTCTGCTTGACACTGGGCCGGCGCTGCCGGCTCTGCCGACCCTGCCGCCCCTGAAAAGCCGCCACTGAATATTTCTGTTCAGTCGGCAATGTCCTGTTTGAGGACCAACTGTTATCCTTATCGACTTTTGGGTCAAAAATATTCGCCAACTCAAAATGATAAGTTAATCTCACGTTTAAACAAAATTTTTATGAATACCAAAAATCAAAAGCCAATGCACACTTTCTTGATCAGTTAGGCAGACAGTCCAAGAAGCAAATAGTTAGTCAGAAAAGTGGAAACGAAGTTTAAAGCGTTATTAACGAAAATAAAACGTCTGTATCTCTTAATCTGACGTTTATCGTTTATGTCACCAAGAAGCATGGTGATGATTCTTTTCAGAAATGAAAAAACGCCGCTTAACGAAAGAAAACAGAAAGGGTCAAAAATGCAACGTGTTCAAAATTATTTGCTTACTTCCAATTCAAAGTGGATTAGCGAAGATAAAAGCTTCGGTTTAGCGTGGCGAGAATGACGGCGTAAAGGGGAGGAGGGGGCTTCACGAGGGTAGCGAAGTTTGAAGGGAATTTATCGACGACACGTTTCGTTTCTAAAATATATCGAGTAATTACTGGAATTACTTGTCGGATTTCGCGAGCGTGATTTTTCTAACCCAAATTTTATTGTTTTTCTTTCCCTAATTTTAATTTTTGTCGGGAATATCAGGTTAACCAAGCATTTGAAATGCACGTTGCTTTTTTTTTGCAACCGATTCGCTAGTGTTGAACGAGTAGTAAAAACGGAGAATTTTTTACATCTCTAAAAACTTTCAGTATTAATATGTTTTAAATGCGGTATTTACCAAACGTATCTAAAGAATTTGCGAAGAATCAAAGCTAAGCCTTCGATTTTTAATATTCGTCTTTTTTCAATTCGCAAAGATTTTCCTTCGTGGCAGTTTTCTTAGAATATAAATCTGTTTTACTAACAAAAGGCTAAAGACCCAAGTTCACGAACGGCATCAGTCTTAAGTCGTCTCAAACTTCGACATAATTTCACACGTCGCTAGAGTTATTTATCTTTTAGAAATTGGCTCGGAATTTTACTTCTGAAGGTCTTTATTATCTATTTGCTTCTACGAAACTTATACATCTTATGTAATTTTCTTGTTATAATAAGTAACATCATTCTAAACCCCATATTTGTTGCTACTTTGTATGTAAAAGCACATCCCTGAATCCGTTACTATTTCAGTCAAGTTTTAACTTTACTGACTAATTTTTTGTTATTTAAAATTCATCTAATTTTTTAACTTATCTGAATAATTAACCCTACAGTAGAAATACTTTATTAGTACTTTACAACGAAACAAATGCAACTGCACTTATTCGTGCTAATAATTGGGAACGAAATAAATAGAATTGTGGAAACGCGACTGCAATAACGTTTTAGCTATTCAGAAACACATTAAAATACTTTAGACCAATTTTTTTACCCCCATACGGTC
The DNA here is from genome assembly GCA_963920685.1 of Polydrusus tereticollis. Taxonomy (NCBI): domain Eukaryota; kingdom Metazoa; phylum Arthropoda; class Insecta; order Coleoptera; family Curculionidae; genus Polydrusus; species Polydrusus tereticollis. The sequence continues at coordinate 62,395,076 of OY987335.1, forward strand.
GGATATTGGACATATATATTTTCAACTACATTAATGATTAAATTTAAGTAATATCAACGGTAAAATATCTCTTTGAAGCAACTGGATTGTTGATTTTTGGACAGAGACTATACGACATAGGTATAACATTAAAGTAATGGAACCAGTCTATTAATTCATTAGATTATTCCTTTATTTGCCCTCGAATTCGCAGCTTTAATGCTGTCCCATCAGGCATTATTTAGTTATTTTTTTGCTAAAATTAATATTAATCCACTTAGTTTTGTTGTTCTGTTTCAAAAAGGTAAAAATGTGTTGGAAAATAATAATAGAAGCTTTTACATGACTAATTTTGGTTAATGTGTGTTTTCTTAATGAACATGAAATCCGCTAGAAAGGTTTATTTTACGTCACACGTCCAAAAACTTCTGTAAACATTACTTTCCGGATTTGCAACGTAAATAGACAACTATTATTATGTAACTTTTAAATTGCCCGTACAAGATAAATTAAGTTGGAATGTTTTACTAAATTTACTTATTTTTTATGTAAACTAGTATAAAACTTTTTAAAGAAAATAGGAATTTTTGGAGTAGGGTGGATAATGGAAGGTTTTATTTTTCCATTGAACGAATCCCCAATATACGAGGCAGCTGCAAATTTCTGCATGACCGAACGGAGTGTGTCAGTTCTTAATGCTTAGAAAATATATGATCGGAGGTGCGTATAGTGCCGTTCTCTCGCGAAAAGCCATCTTCCAATGACAAGAGATTTTCATCGATAAAAAAAATTACTAATACGATGCGAGGATTTTGCTGATATTGCTTTTATGTCTCGTCATTTTTTCCCTTGAAGGTGCATTTTCCATATTTTTTACTTGACTGAGTTCTTTGTGTTCCTTGCTAATGATATTTTCAGCACATTTTACTTAACGAAAAGAAAACATCCAGTGTTTTTGTTAATAATGTAAAGAAACTGGCCACTGGCCTTTCTGTTATCTTAAAGGGTATTTGGAAAGATGACCTGTGGCAAAAAGAACAATAGCATTTGGTTAGGACGATACTAAAATAAAATGACCACATCTTTGGCAATAGGGGCACTACAGTGGTGTATTAAAGGCATTTTAGAATCGGGAATCCCACATTATTAATTTGGGCTTCGCGCTTTTAGCGTTAAAGCAATTTTTTAAATGACGTTTCATCAAAAACTTCTTTAACAAAGCAAACAAAATATTTTGAGTTTCATTCACTTTTCTACAACAATATTTTATCAATATTTAACATTTGTTATCAATTAGCGCGATCATTTTTCTGTAAAATTCATATTCTTAATAACTTCAAAGTCAGTAATTTTTTTTATTTTACTACAGAAAAAAATTAAAACTGCAATCTAATATAGGGAACAATATTAAATGTCGACCTCTACCTTGAGGGGTTTTTGAGAAGATGAGGTTATACTCTACACGACCCAATCCATCTTTCTTTGTATTGCAATAAACATTTTGTGCCTTGCTCACCACGCCAAGTAAGCTCATGGGAAACGTCATAGCAAAACTTCTTCTGCGGTCGTACCGGTGTGTTTTTATTTCATAATTTGACAATTTTCAAAAACAGTTTATAATTAAAAGCAGCTGCACTAGTTCTTTTATCAGATTTATTTTGCAGAATTTTTTCACATCACTTGCGGATGTGGAAGAAATGTCCGAAAATACTCTGTTTTCCTACCGTATTCGATGAAGTACTTTTTCTTTAAACTTAATAGTCTTGAGGAGTCTCCCAACCCAAAATGTATTTATTTTCTTCTTTGCAAAATTTCGATCTGCAATCCTATCTACGGCCTTGGCCGTTTAGTATCTACTGGCGTTAGATTTTCGATATTTTTGACTATATTTTCAATTGAAATTTTGCCGAAACACGACAAATTTATTTGTTTTTTTGACGTTCATGCAATTTAGAGCAAGCTTAATTGCATTTAAGTATGTAAATTTTTGAAAAATTGCCAATACTTTTCAATACACTTATTATATTACATACAGTGTGTCCCCGGATCGACGCAACGATAGGTGAAAAAGGCTGAAATTTTTTGAGTTGAAACTTTATCTTCTGGAGTTCAGCCCTGCTAGGATAGAAACTAATTTGTGGCATAACGTTAATTTCGAAAAATCAAGTGTGCTTTGGAAATTTTCAAAAAACTTAATAAAAATAATAAATGAGTAAGAATACAAAATTTTAAAATCCTATGCCTACTTGATGTTTTGCATTATTTTTATTGCACGCACCTCTGTATTGAAGACATTAAAAAAAATTTCGTTAAGAACTATACTATAACATAAACATTCACTACTGATTTTACACATAACTAGTCACTACATTTGTTTAGTACATTTGCTGGGTGCCTTTTTTTGAGGCAATGCTATTTGTTTCAATCCGACGGAAAGAAACCACGTGCGTTTGTTGACATACGACCTTGCTTTATCTTAGCCAAAAATGTACTAGAGTCGAAAAAGGAAAACTATATTATCTGACAGCAAGGTTACACCCCCGCTGTCACGACGACTAACAACTATAGAAAAGTTGTTCAAAATAATAAATTAAATACGATCGGTTTATAAGATACATCAAAAAATTAATTTATTTCAATAGTAACATTAACAACGGTTTATACAATACATCAAAAAATTAATTTATTTCAATGCTAACATCAACTGAAAGATTTATTTATTCAATAAGTTCGCCGCCTTTATTCGCACATTCCTCAATGTTTTCCCGAAATGCAGTGAAAGCTGCTCTTATCTCCTCCAGGGGAATAGAGTTTATTGAATCTGTAATGCGATTTTTTAAAACTTCTATGTACGTCATTTGGAAGCCTATTCTAATATACCTACAATTTGTTTTATTCGACCCCAAAAATAAAAATCCATTATGGTTAGATCCAGAGATCTGGGCGGCCACAAAATGGGACCAGCATTGGCTATCCATCTTTCTTGAAAATGCTCATTGAGCCATTCACATACCCGAAATGTCGAGTAGGCAGGGCAGCCGCTGTGTTGAAAGTATGAAAAATATCTTGGTTCGTATGGTAGTTCGTCAAGAAACTGAATTAGGATATTTAAATAAGTATGTTGATTAAGTCTTCCCTCAATAAAATATGGCCCAATTACACCACAATGATAGGAAATGGCACACCAAATATTAACCTTTTTAAAATACTGCCGCCTAGAATTTATTACATATTTTGGATTATCTTTAGACCAATAACGGCAATTCCGTGATGAAGGTACACCCTTAGTGGTAAAAGTCGATTCGTCTGAGAAAATAATATTTTTATGGAAATTTCGATCTTCTAGAATCTTCTCACCTAAAGTTGGGCAAAACTCCAACCTTCGGGATTCATCCCCTTCTTCTAACGTGTGACGAAATCTAACTTTATATGGTTTTACCTTATTTGCTTCATAAATGCGTTGCAAATGTGATTTGCTAAAACGAGTCTCCTCGAACAGCTTTCTTAGTGACAGCTTTGGATTTTCGCGTAATGAATCCATTGCTAACACAGTACCTACATCATCTTCATCAAAGTTCTTCTTCTTTTTTAGTATGTTATGTACAGTACCGGTAGTAACAAATTTTTTAACCAGTCTGGATACTGTAGATTTGACTAAAACTGTGTTCGGAAATTTCATATTAAATCGCCTGATAACCTCTGGAATAGATAATTCACCTATACCATAACATTGAATTAGGTAGATCCGTTCTGGTATAATAAGCATGATTGATATTTCACAGTAATGTTTTCAAAAGTTCGGATCAGTTTTAAAGCACAGAACACTACAACAATATTTAAAAATACCAAACTATTTTTGACAACGAACTGTCAAAATATTATTTTATTCTTTTTCCTTCCATGGCAAACTATTTTTTTCTGAATAGCATTGAAACAAATTTATTCATATTTTGAAAGAAGTGAATTGCTTGTATTTTTTATGTTCGCATTTCTTTAATTATCTAAATATCTATTAAAGGGAATAAAATAAACCGATCGTGTTTAGGGAGGTGCGTGCAATAAAAATAATGCAAAGCATCAAAGTAGGCATAGGATTTTAAAATTTTGTATTTTTACTCATTTATTATTTCCGAACATCTTTTCTTAATAAAATTTTTTCGTATCTCCTAGAAATCAAGCAATTTACTGGTGGGAACAAAAAGTTTTTTGAAAATTTTCAAAGTGCACTTGATTTTTCGAAATTAAAATTATGCCACAAATTAGTTTCTATCCAAGCAGGGCTGAACCCCAGAAGATAAAGTTTCAACTCGAAAAATTTCAGCCTTTTTTACCTATCGTTGCGTCGATCCGGGGACAGACTGTTTACAGGGTGTCCGGTAACTTATGGGCCACTGGAGATAGTAGATATAAAAATATGTCTTTTGAACCAAATTTGCCCAAGTAAAATGTTAGAGGTTAAAGAGATACGGTGTGTTGAAAGTGAAAATTAATTTTCGAAAAATGATGATAATTTTGAAACGGTTTAAGATATCGAATTCAAAATCGGTATAACTCGGTTTTCGAGAGTGAGAAATTCGAATTTGGTGTTAATTTCAAGATACTCTCTAGAGGGCGCTTGCTACGTGCTTCATGTTGAACTAATTCATCCATATTTTTTTTAACCGTGCAGTTACTAGTATTTATACTTTAAACTATAAAAGAACCTACCTTTTTACGTAAAAAAGGTACTCTTGGTCGATCTCGATATCTCAAGCCGTTACCCAGATTCTAGCGTCTGAATGTTCCATTGCACATTCTGTTGATTGCTGAGAAATATTTAATTCACAAAGTGTGCCTTGCATTTTGACAAAATTTGTTGCGGTGAAAACTGTCATTATTTTCTACTTTTTCCCGTCAAAGGTACGTAAATAAAAAGTTTTTGCAATATCCAAGTACTGTAATCTTTTCAAATAAAAATGCCCAGGCTTAATAAGTTTTCTAACCGTGATTTACGTGATATGGTCTGCTTTTATGCACAAGAGAATTATAATAGTCGTGCTGCACAAGGTATGTAGAACTCTACCCAACCAGAATCATTCCAGACCGAAAAATATTTTTTCTACTAGCGTGCGGAAAAACGCATTTAAATGCTTGCCACCACTCCGCTACGCGTCGTGCTGTCAACGGCATTTGCGTGCGGAAAAATCGATTTTCTGCACTTGTTAGGAAAATAGCTATCAAAGAATATTCAATCAGTTAGGTGAAACAGGTTCGTTTTATGTCAAAAATCCTGGTGGACGACCGAAAACTATAACGGTCGAACAAGAAGAAGAGATCTTGGTTCGTATCGCGGAAAATCCTGAATTAAGCACTAGGCGTTTGGAAGCTTCTACAGGAATAGGTAAATCGACCGTCTCAGAAGTCATCAATGCAGAAAATTTATTTCCTTACCATTTCACGCCCGTTCAAAATTTACTGCCAGGAGATTTGCCAGTCAGATCAGAATTCTGTCAAAATCTACTAAATAAGAATAACGAAGATCCCATGTTACTGAGAAAAATATTATTTACTGACGAGGCAACTTTTACAAGACGCGGAATTTTTAACTGGAAAAATAATCATCACTATACTTTGGAAAATCCACGACTACCCAAAGAAAGACATTTTCAGCACGAGTTTTCGATAAATATTTGGTGCGGCATTATCGACAATTTCTTGATCGGCCCATATCAGCTTCCGCAGAGCCTTAATGGAGAGCAATATTTGCAGTTTTTAGAAAACGATTTACCTTACCTTCTGGATGATATACCTCTGAACATAAGACACAATATGTGGTACATGCAAGATGGTGCCCCAGCACACTTTGCAGTTCCTGTTCGAAATCATTTAAATCAGCGTTTTCCACATCGGTGGATTGGTCGCGGTAGCGAATTTCCTTAGCCACCCCGTAGCCCAGATATTAACCCGTTAGATATTTACCTGTGGGGTCACATGAAGGATTTGGTATATGGTGATGAATCCAATACACGGGAAGAACTTGAACAAAAAATTCAAGAAGCCGCCATTGTTATAGGAGATAATCAAAATATCTTCCTGAATGTGAGACGTCATTTGTTAAAAAGCTTAAGAAAATGTATTGAAGTAAACGGTGGACACTTTCAACATTTACTAAAGTGAATTAAAACAAATTTTTAATAGTTTCCAATATTTTCATTTTGTTTTTTTTTCTGCCTTTTTATCATGAAGTCCTAGAATCTGGGTAACGGCTTGAGATATCGAGATCGACCAAGAGTACCTTTTTTACGTAAAACGGTAGGTTATTTTATAGTTTAAAGTATAAATACTAGTAACTGCACGGTTAAAAAAAATATGGATGAATTAGTTCAACATGAAGCACGTAGCAAGCGCCCTCTAGGGAGTATCTTGAAATTAACACCAAATTCGAATTTCTCACTCGCGAAAACCGAGTTATACCGATTTTGAATTCGATATCTTAAACCGTTTCAAAATTATCATCATTTTTCGAAAATTAATTTTCACTTTCAACACCCTGTATCTCTTTAACCTCTAACATTTTACTTGGGCAAATTTGGCTCAAAAGACATATTTTTATATCTACTATCTCCAGTTGCTCTATGGCCCATAAGTTACCGGACACCCTGTATATGATGAGTTTTAGTCACTTAGTAAACTCTACCCTTAAAAATTTATATTTGACATATATCGTTGCATCGCACGGAATTAAAAAATAAAGAAAAAACTAACGAAGTCATAATCCAATAAAATACCCTCGTGTAATTTTAAAACTATTATTTTTCATACTAAATAAATATTGTTAGAATGTTAAAAAGAAACCCACATAAATAGTAATTAGAAATAACCAACTTCTAAAATACGACGGTTGTGACAATGTAAACTAGGAAGACAGTTGTTGAGCGTTCCGTACCGCTTTTTTATACTCCTGACCTTAATAAATTAGTAAAGAAAAATAATACCTTCAATTATTTTGTGCATGATTTTTAATATTTGAGCTATGAGGCCTTCTATCTTGTCAAATTTGAAGATTTTTGGTCAACGGAAAGTACCTTTTAGGCTTTGATGAGCGAGTTTCACAATATTTGTTTTTGGAAGATCATAGCTATATACAGGGTGATTTCTTAAGTAATACTTTTTTTTAACTGTATATACAACTATTTAAAAGAAACAACTTTTTCAAACAACTTTTTTTAAATAACTCAAAAATAAAGGAGATACGGTAATGTAAAAAGCCTACGATACGACTGCTGGTAATTTTTTTTTTTATGTCAAGCAGTGAAGTCTTAATTTGTTGTTAGTTCATCGCGTGATAGATTTCAGTTAGTTTGGGAGTGTTTAAAAATAAAAATGGCTCATGTGTATGAAAAAATATCTCCTTTATTTTTGAGTTATTTAAAAAAAGTTATTTGAAAAAGTTATTTGAAAAAGTTGTTTCTTTTAAGTAGTTGTATACACAGGTGAAAAAGTTTCACCTTAGAAATCACCCTGTATATGTCTATTGTATTGAGAAACTTAAATTTTTTACAGGGCTTTGGAATTGTATTGATATTTACTAATTTTAACTTCATATCTCATGGGAAACGGTCTCTGGCACGGATAGGCAAACAGACAACAAAGTGATAATACAAGGATTCTTTCCGTTCCTTTTGAGTTATAAAATATTAAAAAAAGGATAGTTTCCCTAGTTCCCCTAGTTTCGCTAGTTTCCCTAGTTTCGCTATATCGAAAAATGTTTTGGCGCTTGAATAAAGGACATAAAAAATAGCATAGTAATAAAGATTAATAAAATTATTATGTATCCACACTATATGATTAACATAATAAAGAAAACATCCCCAGAGAAAAAGAGCAGAAAGTTCTGTGCTTCAATTTAAATTTGTGGTCGAATTTAAACGGCGAGCAAAGTTCACAGAATTCACATTAAATTATATCTAAACCCCACTTTTTAATTTTACCGTTGCAGTTGAGAAAAGTGCTCAAGCTCGGAGGTGAGAAAAAAGTCCAAGAACCGGGGCAAACCAACAGGCCGGCGACACCTGGCATTTGTTAAAATCTTTAATTAAAATACGAGACCGAAAACAAAGAATGTTGCAAAATTAGCTTCATTTCTAATTATGCAGCAGCAGCGCAAATATCTTAATTTTGAGAACCGGAAGCGAACGAACAGCGCGAAAAACTTTATCGAACACATCTATCAAGAAGAAATATTCCGTTTTAATTTATGAAATCTCCGATTTGCTTAGAAAAGGACTGTATAGTTCCATATACGGGGCGAAATTAATTTTATGCCCCTAATCATAATTTAAATAATAGGTTCTCCGCCAAAAAATATGTAAAACACTCAAGGATCCGGAAACTGCCTTGTTTTCAGGTACAGTGTTACAAAATATGTTTATTTTACTTTTTTAAATTTACCCTAAAGGCATAAGAATATTATTCATATTATACAGTGTACGCAAAACATTCTGCACCTTATGCGAAATGTTTGTGATGGATGAACTTTTGGCCAACGGCGTCTTATGACTTTTTCTTGCCGGAAAAATACTTACATCTTTTTTTCATATAATTTTACCGTGTTTTGTGTGTGAGTGATGGATTCAGTTTCACAAAGTAAATATTATACTCCAACAAATGTATTTCCCATTATTTAGAAGGTAAAAAGGAGAAAAATTAAAAATAAAAATGTTTGCATAAAATACAATTTTGTGGTAAATACAAACAAGTTTTTGCCTTATTTTTATACCTAACTAATGCTATACTTGGTTACTATAATTTTTTAAATTACATTTGATATATCTCACTGTTTTGGTTCAGCTAACCTATTATGCAAAACCTTAGATCAAAAATTCAACATGGGTACAAGAAAAAATATGGTGTAGACATTTTCATGGACAATGTATAGGTATAACAAAATAGATGCTCGCCCTTAAATTTTTTGCCGAATGGGAAAACTTTCATTTACAGAGCTTTCAAAATTAAAAAATGTATAGTTTTGCATTATTACTCGTTTTTGTTTAACAAAAGGAATGAAGATAATTGGGATTTAAAGCAATCCTAGTTTTTTAAGAATAAAATACACTGCACAGCAAATTTAACCAGACAATTTTGTATTATTATACAAAGTTCAATAAAGAATACGACAAATTGTAGCTTAATATATTTTGTTTATCTTCAATTTTCGACGTTAACAATAGGAATTTGCTATTATACAGAGGAAAACAAAACAGTGTTTTTGGTACAATATCTTTGAAACGCCCTGTGGAAAATAAACGTTAGTTTAAAAAGTATAATGAAATGCGGGTTGCTATCGAGTGAAAGTGTCCAAATGTGTGAATAGATTTAAAAAATAGTGGGAAATAAAAAAGTTACGATCGAAGAAAATGGAATATTTTAATTTTTTCAAAATGTCTTGGAAACAAAAGAAACAGAACAGATACACAATCGCCAAAAATCTTCTAGCAACTGCCTAAATCTTTCCCGATTTAACCGCCTTTCTATCTCTTATTTTTTCCGAGTTCGCAATAATGTCATCACCCATTTGGGATAGTATACCTATTATTAAACTAATAAGTTGTTACCGATGAAAAGAAAAACTAAATTACAAAGAATAAATAAAAAAACTGATCTCCTACAATTGACAAAAAACACTTAGAACTTATAATACCATCCTGTTTGCAAAAAGATGCAATTTAAATCGCGAAACACCGCGAAGACAGTTTTATATCCAGCTCTGTCCTCTTTCTAATCAGACGCTGTCTAGAATATTATAGAACTCTCCCACCCTTAAAGCCACCCACTTGCACCGCTTTATTCCTTTACCCTCCAACCCCCTTTTTAAATACGCTTTCCCCAGCGCCTTGCCCGTACTAATGCACTGGATTTTTCATCTTAATTGAAAGCGTTTTGCCCAGATGTCTCCAATATAAAACGGAAAGAAGAAAGGAAAGGTGTATTCTTTTTGATTTCAACTGTTTTATATTTGTACAATAATTGTATCAAGGCTTACTCTTTATTTAAGAATTCAAATTGTACAAGATTTGTCAATTAAGGTGGATTATCATGTCACTCGCACATCTAAACATCATCGTCCATCAGTAAATAAATCCATTTGCTGATTGTTACTGTAATTTTCTATTGCACAGTACAATGTACATGTACCGGGTGAGTCAATGATCCGATAAAGTCATTTTTTGCATTTTTTAATAAATTTTACAAAAAACCTGTCTAGGCAATACCTACTATATTATGATTGGCAAATGTGCACATTTTCAAAAATATGTATTACTATACAGGGTGTGCCAAAACAATATAGTAGGACAAAGCTGCAATTTTTAAATAGAAAACCTTGTATAGTATGTGACATTCTGATTCTACGTTTTTATTAAAATACTTTTTACTAAAGGCATAATAAATCTAAACCTTAAAGTTTTTTAGACTTTCAATTATTTATTAAGCTTGTCCTTAGTTTCGCCAAAGCAACAGGTTTTATCGGTATCAGTAAAGACAAAGATAGAACAAATAAGACGCCCATCAAATAATTGAAATATAAGATACAGGGTAGGGTGCTTTTTATATAATTCCAAACCTAAAAATGTTTAAATTAAAGAATATTGGTTTTTTCAAATGGACCACTTAAACTCGGCCGAGCGACAAAGTAACCAAAACGCTTACTCGCCTGATTACCTTGACAACCCTCATAAAATATCTGGTGTTCCTCATGTTTGACCCAATTTTGAAAGTAGGCGTTGAGGGCTGTTTGACACATGTCGACAATTTTGTGACCAGTAAGACGGTATTTAAATAAGTAATATATACCAATAAAATTGGTAATGTTTATTTTGGAGTAAATACATTTTTGCAAGAAAATCGGTTATAGAAAAAATCATGTGTGTAATTCGAGCACAATGTGACATTGCAACTCTCGCGTGTCAAACTTCTCGTTCAGAACGGCAATGTATCACTTTGCGCTCTTAACACATAAACAGTTATTAAAATAAAAAATTAAATTATTTAAAAAACCATTAGAGTATAAACTATACTCCATTCCGCAATCATTCGTTGATTTCCCGACCGCAATAAAATTTAAACCCAGCCATAAATAAGTGCCTTTTGAAAGGGTACAGGTCCTGATTGCCTACTAATTTCAATAATTAATAGTAACGTAAGGCCCTTAACAATTAGTTTAGGCATAGATGATATTATAATATTGTAGATTAGTATTTTTGTATAAATATTAATAGCTATTTAATTACATGATTTAAATAAATATACTTACCTATTATTTTATATTTGTTGTTTTGTTGAAAATAGCTAACCTAAACTATTGAAATTAGTAGGTAATCAGGACCTGTACCCTTTCAAAAGGTCCGGTGCCTACACAATGGATATTTGTCAGGCAACTTATTTATGGTTGGAATTACGACTGAGGGGTGTCATTTAAATCTTATTGCGGTCGAGAAATCAACGAATTATTGTGGAATGGAGTTACTAACCTATACAAAATTTGTAGGTTTAATATAGAGTTTTTCGTTAAAATTCTAAACATCTCGAAAACTATAAGGTTTAGCTCTATTAGACCTTTAGTAGAAAAATCTATATTCTATTTTAAAAAATACAATATGGCTCCACCCTACGTTTTTGGCAAACCTGTATAGTACTCAATATTTTTAAAATGTGCACACGCAACTAACGAACTATATGGTATGGGGTAAACATTTCTTAAAATTTATTCAAAAATGCATCAAATTACTTTATCAGGCCGCTGGCTCACCCTGTACAGGGTGTCCAGTTTTCGTATGTTTTTATATACCAGCTACCTTATTATAAAAGATAGAAAGATGCGGTTTGCGGCTTACTGCTCTATTATTTTATGAAACTTTCATTGTCACAAACGAAATTTTCATAGCCTCCTCAATTTTTGACATACAGGGTAATTTTGAAAATTTGTAATTTTTGACGCTCTCCTGTATTTCTGTTATTTAATAACTTATCAATAAGATAGCTATTATAGAGTTATTTATGTAGAATTCAGTGGCGTAGTAAGTTTTTCTTCCTAAAAAGTTTTGTTTTTGAGTTATGACCCAAACCTGTGTTTTTTTAAATAAGACACCTTATTTATTATTTCATTGTCTTATTCCTCTTTGTAAGAGCTTTTCAAAAATATATAATACTCCATATTTATTTCTAAAAAGGGGACAATTTAAACATTTTTTGTAAAATTAATCATTTTTCGTATTTTGCTCGCAAATAAAAAACAAAATTAACAACATTATTTTTATTATACTACTAACTTTATATTATTAGATAACCTTAAACCAACAAAAAAACAAATATATTATTTTATTAAATTACAAAAATTTCTCGAATTGGGCTCCGTTGTGTTCTAAACACTTTCGACACACCGTTTCGATTTTTCGCAATTCATTTAATTAAATAATTGGCCTTCCCTGCAAAAGTATAAAGGTTTGATGGGTAGCTTCTCGAACTTGATCAATATTGTGGTATTGTCTCTTATATAACTGATTTTCTATATACCCGTATGAAAAAAAAATCCAACACAGAAAGATCAGGTGATCTTGGAAGCCACCTGACAGGTCCATTGGTACCAATCTTATTATCGGGAAATGTGGTTGCTAAATATTCTCTCACTTATGAGAATTGTGACTCGGAGCGCCATCTTGCTGGTAATAAATATTATTTAAATCGGCCAAAGGAACACCCTCTAATATTTCCATTAGTGCATCTTGCATTATATCTAGATGTCTATTTCCGGTTAAAGTTCCTTCATAGATAAATTACATAATTTTAGTGCCAAAAATAAAGCATGACATGCTAAATCCAAACCGACCTTGACCTTCTCCTGGAAATATTACGTCTTGGTTCTCTTGGGACCAGTACCTTGAATTGTTTCGGTTTAAGATAGCAGAACTCGTAAAATAAGCCTCGTCGGACCTACCACCCTTCTTTCAACTTTTGCGTTTTCCTGCGACATTTTTTGTAGGTACCAGTCGCAAAAAACTATAATACGTTCTGCGTCACCGGGATGCAAATGTTGGACTAGATGGTATTTGTTTGGTTTATAATTATATTTTTTTAGTATTAACTGGGTTCTTGATTTTTTAATCCCAACTTCATCCTACACTTTTCTGCAAGACATTTATTTCTTCTTCTTCCCTGTTTCCTTGTTGTAAAAATTAGGCCTTGGTTTTTTAAAAGATCGGTGCTCAATGAGAATGGCTTGGATTTTTTGAAATATTATTTCATCAGGTTATTGTCTTTCTGGATATCTACGAAAAATTTAAATATGCAGCAAAAACCCAGTAATAAATTTTATTCTTTAATTTTTATTATCAATATTAATGGTACCTAACAAATTATTTTAAAACTTACCTATTAAAATACAGCTCCGAGGCTGCTTTCGCGTCTTCATTAGCTTGAATTAAACAAACATACATATCGTGTTTTTCGTAATTTTTATATTTATTATATTGTGCCATGTTGAACAATTTTCCACAGAAATAAAAAATTAACTTACAAATTCAAACAAATACCAGTAATATTTGACAACAATCCGTAATGGCGCATTTACAGAATTGGGTTTTCTGTTATGGCTATCCGTGATTGACCATGCCATAGCCTTTTATACGAAAAATAATTAATTTTACAAAAAATGTTAAAATTATGCCTTTTTAAAAGAAATGAATATAGACTGTTATACAGGGTGATCAGTTAAGGGTTCGGAGCGGCTATATCTCGAAAACTATTCATGTTACGATTTAAAGGTAAAAAATTATTAACAAATATTGCCAAAAGAATTTAAATAAAAATACTTTTAAGTTCCTAGTTTTAACGCTAGGGGTCGTATTTGCTATGGTGTCACAAAAAGTCGTTAAAATCTCCTAATATTCCATATTTAATGTAGGTAAGAAATTTACTTTTTACATTCCCTGTTCAAATATCTACAAATTTTATAATGACACTTTTTCTCTTCTTACAATGGCAACGGCAGGGTGACCGATAATAATTTAGATACTATAAACTGATGTAACTTAGGTTTGCGGTAACCGAATATAACAAACTAGGGCTTATTTTAAAGGTCTCTTAAACTTGATTAAACATGGGTTTTAAAAAAATTCTATTTATTTTAATGCCAAGCGGTAGGTGGCGCTGTTGAAAAAAATGTTATACTAGTTCCGATTACTTCATAAATGCAAATGGTACCATAAAGATTTTTTTCTTCGTTTGGTAGGTTATTAGTTAAGAAAACGAAATCTGAAAACCGGGGACCGATATCTCTTGTTGTTTTAAAATTATTGCGAAGATAGATATTTCTGTTATTTCCATTTTTCTTATTTCTACTTTTCATTTTGTTACTATAATCTAGTTTTAGCTTATTATAATATAAAATTTTTAAATAAATTCTCTGTTACTAGGATTAAGATGTAAGAACAGGCATCCATTTTTTTCGGAATTGGATGAACTGAATCTCGCCCTTTAAATTGTAATTATTTTGCTTTTGTAATAGTTTTTTTTTTCATGAATAAAAGACCTTTATTATTATTATTATTATTATTATTATAGTAGTAGATGAGTGTTAAGACCGCTTTCATTAAATTATTGCAAAAATAAATAAAGTGTTCTAGCTAACTATTGTGTGTTAAAAATTTGATAGAGGCTAGAGGTCTCCATAGAAATGACTATTTTGTAGTCACTTTATTTTTTTATTTATAACGAACACGTTTTATATATTTTTTTTAATTTAAAAAATACATAATATTTATTACCCTTAAATGCTGTATTTATAGCGAGGCAGGCCATTATTTAATAAAATAAGACAAAAGAATAAAAATTCACTTACGCCGAATGATACAATGACAGTTTCACTGTCGTTGCCATTGCTAGTAACATCTGCTTGATAAAAGTATTTCTAAAAAATGCCTTTTACAAATGAAGAAGCTTATGATATGTTAGCCATTTTTTTTTCAATGTTTTGAAAATGCAGTTATAGCTTCGAGAGAGTATGCTTTTCATTATCCATTAAGAACACACCACTCAAGAGAGGTATTTCAGCGTTTAGCCCGACGCACACTGGGGCAAGAAACCACCAAAACTGGCATTAAATAGAAAACTCAAATAAAAATTAGGCATATTCTCTTAATGCGGTTTACAAGACCAGCTATCAGTACGCACAAACAAGATATTTTTATGCTTCACATCGCGCGCAATGGCCATGAATTAGAGCTATTGCAGTAGCTTATCAGCATTATTATAATAAGCGGCGCGATTTAAAGTTTTTTATAACTAGTTTCGACTTGTGATTTTGTGCTAAATAATCAATATTAATATTGTTGAGCTATGGAATCTTCATCTTCAGGTATGTAACTAATTTTTAGTTACTTTTAATTTATTTCTAAGTAGATTAATATACGATAAAATAGGCTTAACTAATATGATCTCAGTTTTTTTTTACGTCTGACAAAATTTAAAATTATTTAACATTTTAGTTATGTTCCAAGGTAGTTCGAGCGACATACATTTTTTTAAGTCTAAGAGTTGAGTTGTAGGAATACAAAGATCTTTAAATTTTTTGCTACTTTTTGCTACTTTGACAGTTAGACATGTTTTTGTAGCAAGTCGTAAGTAATGTTTTATAAGTTAAGCCACATAATGTCTGATTTATGTATTATTTTGTTTTGGGAACGGCTTTAAATACCCTTTTTATAACAAGAAGAGAACTTCTTGATATAATGAAACGTTCTGGAGCACGTAATTGCCAGACGTTTTTTTCAAAATTCAGAACTTTCTGCTCAAATTACAAAAATTGATTTAGAATTAATTAAAAAGCTACATTTAATTATGATTGTGGTATCCAGTGGATTTGACAGATGTAGAAAAATACCGTCTATTTGCGCTTGATACAGCCAGATACTTCGTGTTCAAGTACCCTTGGTGTAATATGCCTTCAACATTACACAAATATTTAATTCGTGGCTCAGAAATTATATCCTCTGCACTTTTACCCATAGGACAATTGACCGAAGAAGCACAAAAGGCAAAAAATAAAGATTTTAAGAGGTACAGGGAGTATTACTCCAGAAAATGTAGCAGAGAAAAAACCAACACGGACATTTTTAAATTTTTCTTATTGACTTCTGATCCGGTGATCACCAGTAAACAAAAGACACCGAAGAGAAAGCTGCAACATCTGCCAAGAGAAGCTATTGAGTTGTTAAAAGTACCAACCGTTAATACATCTAGTAATAGCGATAACGACAGTCAAGATGATACCTGCGGTGATAGTGATGACCAGGGGAACGATAGTGATGATGATACCCTACGATTTATTAGTTAACAAGACCGACATTTCTGTTCATTTTTTTTTTCAATAAAATTGAAATCTGGTTATTAGTACTACTATTATGGCCGGTTACCATCCATTTACTTGCTTTTGTTTATGCTATATCATCCCAAAAATAATTATGATACCAAAAATATTGTAAGAGGTAAATTGGATTTAATGCCAGTTTTAAAGGCTCCTTGCCCCAGTGTGCGACGCTTAAAACAAATAGGAAGAGTGCAATCATTTTCTTCTGTGAGAAGATATTGTCGTTCAAGGACAGAAGAAAACATAATTAATGTTCTGGCGTATGTACATGCAGATCGTCATATAAGTATTAGACAAATTGTCATAGATTTGCAAATTTCTTTTGGCACAGTACAGACAATTCTTGCTGATTAAAAAATGCATCCATATCACGTAGTATTACACCAGGCTCTCAAAGAGACCGATTTTGATCAAAGATTGAATTATTGTCATTGGCTTTAAAATATGTCTCACGAAAACCCCCACATCCTGTCTCGAACACTGTGGACAGATGAAGCTGCGCTTGGCAATAATGGGCGGGTTAACCTTTATAATATGCACTGTTGGTCAGATACCAATCCACACTGGATGCGTGAAGTTGATAACCAGCACCGCTGGAGTGTTAATGTCTGGTGTGGTATTGTCAATGGTATGATTATTGAGCCGCATATTCTTCCAGGTAATTTAACAAGTGTAATGTATTTGAACTTTTTAACATTTCAATTATCGGATTTACTGGAAAACGTACCATTGGAAACAAGAAGAGATATGTGGTTACAGCACGATGGGTGTCCAGCCCATTTTTCTCGTATCGTACAAAACTTCCTAAATGAACAATATCCCAACCGGTGGATAGGTAGAGGCAGTTTGTATCCCTGGCCACCCAGGTCCTCCGATTTGACGTGTTTAGATTATTATTTATGGGGCAGAATAAAAGATTTAGTGTATAAAACTAGACCAACCACGCAAGAAGATATGATAGGTCGAATTCAAAAGGCCATAAATAGTATATCTAGGGCAAAAATAGAAGCGGCAGTAATGTCAAGTCGGAAAGGGCTAAATCGCTGCATCGAAAATGATGGAAGGCAATTTGAACACCTTAAATAAGTTTTAATTTTGTTGTATTATTTAATTTATTTGTTGTTGTGTTTTGGTTCATAGTTTTAAATTTTATTGTAACTTATAAATAAAAATATTTTTATCGAGCAGTTGCTATCAATATTGCGAACAGCAGTAAAACTGTCATTGTATCATTCGGCCTAAGTAAATTTTTATTATTTTGTCTTATTTTACTAAATCATGGCCTGCCTCGATATAAATACAGCATTTAAGTGTAATAAATATTATGATGCATTTTTTAAATAAAAAATATATATAAAACGTGTTCGTTATAAATAAAAAATAAAGTGACTACAAAATAGTCAATTCTATTGAGACCTGTAGCCCCTATCAAATTTTTAACAGACAATAGTTAGCTAGAGCACTTTATTTATTTTTCCAATAATTAAATGAAAGCGGTCTCGACACTCATCTATTATCTTCGCAATAATTTTAAAACGACAAGAGATATCGATCCCCGGTTTTCAGATTTCGTTTTCTTAACTAATAACCTACCAAACGAAGTAAGAAAATCTGTAGGGTACCATTTGCAATTATGAAGTAATCGGAACTAGTATAACATTTTTTTCAACAGCGCCACCTACCGCTTAGCATTAAAACAAATAGAATTTTTTTAAAAGCCATGTTTAATCAAGTTTAAAAGGCCTTTAAAATAAGCCCTAGTTTGTTATATTCGGTTACCGCAAACCTAAGTTACATCAGTTTAAAGTATCTAAATTATTATCGGTCACCCTGCCGTTGCCATGGTAATAAGAGAAAAATTGTCACTATAAAATTTGTAGATATTTGAACAACGAATGTAAAAAGTAAATTTCTTACCTACATTAAATATGAAATGTTAGGCGATTTTAACGACTTTTTGTGACACCCCTAGCGGTAAAATTAGGAACTTAAAAGTATTTTTATCCAAATTCTTTTGGCAATATTTGGTAATAATTTTTTTACCTTTAAATCGTAACATGAATAGTTTTTGAGATATAGCCGTTCCGTATCCTTAACTGATCACCCTGTATATTTTTTAAAAGCTCTTAGGAACTCAAAAATAAAACTTAATAGAAAAAAACTAACTACGCCACTGAATTCTACATAAAAAGCTCTGTAATAACCCATTTTTTACCTTATTGATAAGTTATCAAATAATCGAGCTACAGGAGAGCGTCAAAATGACAAATTTTAAAAATCGCCCTGTATGCCAGAAATTGAGGGGGCTATGATAATGTCGCTTGCGGCAATAAAAGTTTCATAAAATAATAGAACAGTAAGCCGCAAACCGCATATTTTGATCTTTTCTAATAAGAGAGCTGGTATATGAAAACACTCAAAAACTGGACACCCTGTACACTCTACAGGGTGGACATTTCTCGATGGCTTTACGGTGACTTTCCGTTATTAATAAAGATTAACCGGACAAGCAAACGCGTTGTTGATTTGATAAAGCTTTTTGTCTAGACAATTTACTCGAAAGGGTACATAGGCCTTATTACTTTATATTTGTTTAGCATTTTCTTTTCTAACACGATACATTCTGATTTTGTAACGATTTTGGAAATAAATATTATTGGATTTGAATTTGAATTGAAAGATGCGGATTTCGCATCACTGTGCTACATTTATATTAAACAAAAAATGCCGCAATTCGATTTTTCCTAGTCCTCTTGCTTTTTCAGATTTAAGAAAATTATACATTTTGAGACAACCCTCATATTATCTTATTATTAAGGTAAAAAAATAAGCTTAATGGGTTTTTTACCTACGTCATCAGTGGCGTACTAACATTTTTTCTACGTTCAATAGTATTCGAGAAATAAAACAAGCTTGCAAACTTTTAAATCTTATTTTTAGACAATATGCTTAAGTTTATCACAGGCTTAACAAAAATATATAACATTGTATATTTACGTTTTTTTTTTTATAAAATATCCATTTTTGATAGTAAGCCATGTAAAAAAGGACAATTACTGGTATATTGATTTGCGCCACTGAATCTTAATCTAATCCAATTAGCAATTATAACTCAATAACAATAACAATCGGTACAGTAATGTAATAAATTAAAAACTAAAATTGACCAAACTAATTGCTTATAAATTATTTTATGTGTTATATCTTTACAATAATATATATTGGGGTGACCTTGATAGCCTTCTTATAGATCCGTTTGTACCAATCCAATGGCCTAAAACATGCGTGTTTAGGTATGCCTATGCAATATAAAACAAACAGGGCTAGAAAAAAATCTAATTGCGGCATCTTTTGTTTTAATAGAAAAGTACCACACTGATGCAAAACTGAGTCCTTTTATCACTAATAACGGAGATAATCCGTAAACCATCGGTAAATTAGCATTAATTTGTATGACGAGGACGGTAGGTACCTGTCTAATTTAAAAAGAAATTACCCAAGATATTTACATTAGGAAAGTAACAGACGATTATTAAGGCTATTACCTATGGTATTAAAGAAATTAAAAGAGAGAAGTATGCTTCTACAAAGTATTTTAAACTGTGGCAGTACCTACTAGGTATATTATGCTAATTTCAAAAGAGAAATGCTTTTTCACTAAAAATGCACATTATTAATAAGCCTCTACTTAAATCAAAGAGGTATACAAATTTGTTAAGGATATAGTGATTTTACGCATAATCTGATTTTAAGAAAAACGTTAGATACCTACCTGTTCGACGTCATCTTGATGCAAACTGTCATTTGGCGTCGTAGCGGCAGACGGCCTTTGGGACGTAGAAAGGTTAATAGCACCATCTCCGTCTAACATGTCCTGATCCATAGTTCCATCATCCTGAAATCAAAACAACTACATAAATATAAGAAGTTCACAAATAATACATAATGGTTCAAAAATGTTCGCAAATGGCAGATTCGGAGGAGAATTTGAAGCATAACTTCACCCAAAGAACCATAAAAAATAAATATAAATTAATATCGGAAAAACAAAAACAATAATAATTTCAAATACAGAGAGAACACATGAAATAAGGCTGGGCGAAAAACAAATTGAACAAGTAGAGTATTTTAAATAGGTAGGCGCAACAATTAATCATAGAAGAAAACGGAATATTGGACAGGGCAAAGAAAAACAAGAGAATGCAGGAAATCTATTCGACAAAATGAAGATGACATTCCTAAAAAAAAAAGAGAAATGTTGAAGAAGATAAGTTGTAAAAAAGTAGTTCAACCAACAAACACACACAGTAGCAAGACAGAAAGCCAAAAATCACGAATTAACGCAATCTAAATTAGGTGCCTGGGAAGAATAAAAAGCCACATTAGGAGAGATGAAACAAGAAACATTTAGATAAAACCTACAAATAGAGTCGATCAATGAAATCTTTTTAGAAGAACAAATCAGATGGTTAGGTTAGGTTAAGTAGCACGTGAGTGTCGAATATTAAACGATGGTCTTACAAAAGAGCATTTGAAACGCGAGCACCTATACCAGGGAAAAATTAGAAAGGAAGATCATAAGATGAATCGACAAAATCAGAGAAGAATAACAGAAGAAGGAAATGACGTTGGATGGAATAGGAAAGCTAATGCAAAATAGAAAACAATGGAAATAAAAACATATGACTCGACTTCATCAGCTTTACAGTTGATGGTAGAAAGGCTCAGAACTTATAAGGAGTAAGTAAGTAATTTTTGCTAGTTATTGTGGGTTTATTATTGGTTTGTATGTATTTATCATTTAAAATAAATTATCATTCAATTTAAAAAGTTTTAGATAATATATCTGCTTGTTCACAAAAAGTTTTCCAAATGCTGATTTCTATGTCGTTTAGTTAGTAGGTATATTTATAGGAATTATGGCTAGGAGGGTATATATTTTCGAAATATTCACATTTCTAGAAAATAATATAGTGGTTATTATATTTTTTCGGTAGTATAAACTCGTCTAAGGGGTGTTTTAAGGGCAAAATAATTATTTTATGGAGCGTCACTTCTAAAAATGCAGCCCTTGACTAGATAGAATGGTAGATAGAGCTCCCTGGTCTCCCCTAAATTATTCTAAACCAATGTTTCGTTATAAAAAGATTTAGAGTCCACTTCAAGGCGTAGAAATAAATTTAAAATTCGTATAACAAACATAAATTATCAATGAAAATTGTGGCAATTTCTTGCCCATTTAAAAATATATCCTGTCAACGAAAGAGTATGACACATTTATTCACTTAGGCAGTTTAATACATGTATAAATTGAGACCTTTAATATGCTAAAATGTATATTACCCATTAAAGGTCCCTGGAGGTTACTCGATTCAGTGGGTAAACTCCCTTTTTAGTCGATTTAGGATTTTGGAAGTCCAGTTCTTGCACTTTTATTTTTAAAATGTGGCTTTGGATCAACCAAGTCTATGGTTATTTTTATTTGACACCAATGTCACACTTTACCAATTTAAAGGGTAATAAATAGGCATAAATAAGGATAAACACAAATAGGTTTTAAAGTCATCCTATTTTATAAATTCGATGTAATTTATTTGGAAATCCTTGCTTAAGGATAATTGCTTGAATAAGGTATGTCATGCTCGTGTAAAATTATAATTTTCGGCTATTTTCATACAGATTAACTGAACTTATTCATTTTAAATTGGTTACTTACATAATATTATGTACCTACAGCTAACCTAAAGTAACCTAATATTGTTAAAAAAAATTAATATAAATTAGCCATATGTCTATGAAATTAGCTATGTTTTATTGTTTCCTCAAGAATAATATTGTGCAAAATGTTTTTTGAAAATTTTGGAGATTACATTAAGCCCGAAACGAAAATTTTTTACAAATTCAAAACACACAGGTCTTCTTTTATTGATCCAAAACTACTTTAAAACTGTGTTTGCCTGTTTAATTCGCGAGACGGAAATATAAACGTCTCTGATTGACATTTTAGTGAGGTAAGCAAATAATTTCAATTCGGGGGTTGACCGTTCTTCTTTATTTAGGATAAAGCACTGACAATCGGATCCTAAAACTTCAATATAACTGAGTAGTCTGTTTAAATAATACCAGTGGCGCAGAAATTTCAAATGTTAAAGAAGAATTAAATGTTTTAAGGGTTGCCTTAACTCGAAAAAAGAAACGAAACTATTAGAGGATTAAAAAAGAAAGATGTTTTTCCCTTTTCTTTTCGTCAGACCCAATCCTTGGACGCATTTCGCCGTATTACGGCTCATCGGCAAGGCTATAGAGTCTGACGAAAAGAAAAGGGATCTTACAGTGTTTTCAACACATAATGTATAAATACATATGCCTTCTCTAAGACCTCGCTGGTCTGGTTAGGTGGATAGCTCGATTGCTACGAGATGTCGCCACGTGTAACATCTCGCATGTGTATTTATTAGAGGATTACTTTTTTATCAGTCTGTCAGGCTATTAAGACTCGTTTTCTCAGGAACAGCTCGAGATATCAAGTTAAAATTAATACGAAATACTAGGGCCCCATGTCCTTTAAAATTTAAGCTTTTAACTTAATGCACTAAAAAAATATGTTTTTTTTACAAAGTTTCATACTCTCTGACTAGTCACTAATTAAAACTTATTGGGTACTTCTCGTTGACCTATACTTTTAGAATTTGGTACGAAGGGAGGTCTTATAGGTAATACGAGTAAAAGAAACCATCCGAAAACTGAAATTACTACGTAAAAAAAAACATGATATAACGGAACTGAACCCTCAGAGTGCACGTTTTTGTTTTTATGATCAGGCACAGCACTGCAGGAAAATCCCTTATGGCGCTTGGTAAGCGGTGCATGTGCTAAGGAAGCTATTTACGTTGAACTTGAATCTTTGGAGATTAAACTCGTTGGGAAATACGACCTTAAGGATGACGTTCCAGAATGATAGCGTTCTCCAGATGATGGATTTTTTGAGGTGTCGTTCGAGGAACACTAAGCTGAATCACGTGCGTGGAATCAAGTGGGCAATGTCAGTTAAACATTTGCCATAAATTTATCTGCAAAAAAGGTTAAAGTCATCAACCTCTTCTCGAAGTTCTGAGCTTTTAAGGTTGTTTATCATGGTCGTCGATCAAACGCATGACTCTTCTTTGAAAGGAATGCAGCAATCTTAAAATATGTCTAGGGGCACAGTCCAAATGTGTGAGCAGTACTACAATCATCGTCGAATTTGGGCTGTATTGCGCGCCAAAAGTTGTTTAAATGGATATTAGGGTGAAGTGAAAAAATATTTATTCGAGTTTAAGTGGAATAGTTGCCTTTTTAGGACTTATTTAGCCAAAAAAATCAGCTTACAAAAGCAATAATCTTTAGGTTCCTTTTTGATTGTGAAATTTTGAATTTTTTTATTGAAATAAAAACATCTTTTGGAATTCTCATATGCCTGGGAGTTAAAGGGTTTCTTTTCTAAGTCAAATTTACCAAAAAAAAAAAAATGAAGTAGAATAGTACAATATCTTCTGGTTGCTTTTTGATTGTGACTTTTCAATTTTTTTATAAAAACACCTGTTTTTAAAATTACTAAACTAAAGAAAGTTACATTATCTCAACTTAAAATAATTATTTTATTTCCTCAGTTTGCCCGATATTTGTTAAAATTTTTTTATTGATTTAAAATTGGCAGCAAGTTTCCCTTCCGACTTTTTCGGACCAGAGAATAATTCATAAGCCAAAAGCCTTACCATGAGAAACATACAGTTATAAAGAAAAACAAATCTTCCCCAAAAATTAGGTTCTTTAAAGAAGAAAGTGACAAACTATTCGATATTTCCACATTTGAATGTTTAAGTTTTGATTCCTGTGTATGTAAAACAAAAGTGCCGGAATTTCTGCAAGAAGCAGCGAAGTAATAGGAAAATGATGATCGGCGGCATTGATGTAAAAACTACGAAGAAACTCGCTTGAAAGAAAGGAGATGGCAAGATAAGGATGTGAAACAATAATTGTTCAGATTATTTCAAGAGATATTAAAAACATAGCTGAGACTGAAACTGACGAAATTTAGGACGTTTCAAATAAAGGTATTTAATTTTAATAACAACGGAGTAACCGTTTTAAATAAGGCTGATATTATTTTAACGCCTTCAACATTATTATTTTCAAAAATACCTGACAAGAATAGGATAAAGATTATTAAGATAGTGTGTTGCTACCGAAGAACCATTATGTGAATTAAATATATTAACAGAATATGTCAATTGGGATCCCAATATTTGTTCCAGCTAATTTATTCTTCACAATATTTGCCAATAAATTTAAAAGATATTGAGAATAGAGTTATTCGAGGAAAGCTCATTCCGAAAATATTTTGATCGAATGCTTGGTGATGAAAAAAAAATGTATTAGAGAGTTGGATTTAAGCAGCAAAATTTTAAAATGTCGAAAATCACTGCAGTGTGTTGATGAAGTTCGAGATTTCAAAGTACCTACCAGAAATAAATTTTAAAGCAAGAAATTACAGAGTTAATTGATTGGCAAACAGTCAAAGTAACAGAACCACCACTGATTCAAAGTATTGATAAAACAGAGCTTCGAGAAATGATAAGAAATATTCCCGATAATATTGAAGCTTAAAATTTTCCCTGTCACACCCAAGCTGTAAAACGGCACCTAAAGATGGTAACTGAGGCATTGTCATCAGTATATAGTGAGAGGAAGAGATGGATTGATTCGTGCAAAAATTTGTTCTAGGAAAGCAATACCAAAGATGGAGACAAAAAAAGATTTGATCAAATAAGACCTTAAGGGAGGGCGAAGGGGTGGAATCCATCTTGCAGTCACCTCCTCGTGGTGGGGTTCGTTTTACTTTTGTATATGAAGTTTGCATTATTAGAAAGCGAAAAGCTGCAATAAAAATTTCTTGTAGTAATATAAATAATTAAAAAGTCCACACCCAGGCCAACGGAATTTATTATTTACACTTTTACGCATTGTAATAACAATATGTGTAAATAACCATTTTATTTAACTTAACAAAGGAACCTGAAGCCATTAAAATTTTTAATTTTTTTTATAGATACATTTTATGAACTGAAAGGCAATTATTTCACACCCAGGTCAGCTAAAAAATTAAAATTTCGTCTATATAGGTACCACTCCACCCTAGTGGACATATAGGTTCAAAAAAGTACCCAAGCATCTGCGAGGCTGCCTCGGCTATGTCCGCAACGTGATGATTGAGTTAGATTTTAATACTTTTCACGCTTTTGTATCCGAGGCGTTCTCATTGCAGTTTTAAAATCGATTTTAATACGATTCGAATTTTCGATATTTGTCAGCGGTCATGTTCCGTTTATAATAATTTTTTGATAATTTGTATATTTTTTTCCATAAAATAACCGTAATAGCCTAAGTAATATCCGCCAATAAACAGTTTGAAATGGAAAGATTCAAACCTAAACAGCAAATAATTTGTAGGTTATAACTGGCAGCTGAGACAAAGTGTGCTTTAGTTAATGGCAGTTTCGTAACTTATTTTCAATTTGGACTAAAATCTTGTCTTCAAGGCAGATTCTACATTACCTGCGATTGTGGAATTTAATTTTTAGCGAGATGTGACGGTTTTTTCCCTGCTTGATTGTTTAAAACTGTTTTACTGTCTTCTATTTTTTTAATTACATTTGGTTATACTCGTAGTATACATTTATATCAACTACATATTAGTTTTTTATTTCTCAATACTTTTTTAATTTTTTTTTTTAACTTTCATAATTATGAACTACTTATCTACTTTTATATGTTCAGACACAGTCACAGAAAAAATCCTTTATGGCGCTTAATGAGCGTGGTCTCAAGCGTGCAATATCAGTTGAACATTTGCCACGCCATCTGTAAATCTAGCTCAAGTAACCAATCTGGGTTCGATGTTCTAAGCTTTAACGGTTTCTGTCAGAATAGTATCTTCGTAAGTTTCTATCCTAACACTTGAGGCGCTTTAATGTTTTGCGAGCATGTGAACTTATTGAGTATTCAATGTTTTATTTACTATGCAATAACAGAGTTTTTAAAAACATGCAGGTATTGTGCTTCTTATCTAATAAGATCTTTAGGAGTTTTAAACAGTCACTTCTTGTACAGCGAACAGCTATCAGCTTATCTCGAAACAGTTTCGTAGGGTGGCAAAAAAATCCTATTTTTCAAATGGACCACAAAAGAAGCCGTTTAGGAAGGTTGATTACTGACTGCTCTTTTTTCAAGCCCATTCATACAGACGTCAAGTAAAGTGGGAGTCGGCCATCGAAACTAGCCGCCAGAAATTTCTTATTTACAATTTCAAATGGGTGGAAAGAAAGCCATTCAGGGCTGTATTAAGAATTGGAGCAACCTGATTTGTACAAAAATGAAATAAATATTATTAAAGAATAAGTTTTGAGTAAAGATTTTCCATAAAAAATAATCAATTAAGCCTAAAATAATGGATATCTTTAATTGATTTCATTGATGTAAATGTTCAATCATGTTTGGATTCATAAAATCAATGGACAAGTTTGTTATTAAAGTACTGAACTTTATTAAATATAATTAGTACCAACGGATGTTAAGTTATTTTTGTAACGTCCTGCCATTTCAACTATGACTAACCCGTACCTAATTTCCTTTTTATATCCAACTATATTATAAAACATTAAAATGAATAATCAGCTTAGAATATCAATGATAATCGGCAACTTAAAATGGCAACAAAATAATGTTTAATTTACTTGTGGTGGGCTACATTCTTGGTGAAACCGTATATCCATTACGGGAAGAAATAAAAATTATTTGTTCTGGTTCACAGTTTTTATATTCAGTTATCTGACACGCGTGTTTCGGCCCTCTCGGGTCATTTTTAAAGAAATACAAAGACAAATAACTAACTAACTAACAATTAGTCTTTGTACTCCTTTGAAAATGACCCGAAAGGGCCGAAACACGCGTGTCAGGTAACTGAATATAAAAACTGTGAACCAGAACAAGTAATTTTATTTCTACCCATAAAATAATGTTTATCAAAAAAATTTCACACCTTAATTATAAACGTAGGTATGTACTTATTTTTTTTACGTTTGGTGCTCATATAATTTATGGATAAGTGTATTTAATATTAAAGACCACCGGCAAGATCAACCGATATTAAATATTGATATTGGAATTCATGGGGAAATGTCAACAAGTCGCCATGTTGTAGATAATATTTCGTGAAGACATCAATAACTTGTCAACGTCTGATGACAGACTCCTGATGTCAAAATAGGTTGACCTGAACCAACTAAGTTACATCCGAAAGTGCTTCGATTAGATGGTAGAAGGCGTCAAAAATTACCATCTTTTTGGCTTTTGATAATTTTAGTAAAAACCTGAAAATTGGTTTCAATGACATATAAAATGTACCATAGTCATGTAATACTCGTATAAAATGACTGTGCATATCTCTAAATCACTGTCGGCTTTGCTGGTCAACCTAAAATTGTATAACTGCAGTCACAGGATATACCGATTGAACACAGAATACTTGGTAGCATTCATTTTTGCTGTAGTTGTATATATATAAAAAATTGGAAGGGTGGTATTTTTGACTGACTAGTTGGAAAACAAGGTTTTTTAAAGTATTGCGGTATCAGTCATTGGAGGGCCATATAAGTAAAACCTCTTTTTTACTACGCCGAGCTTTCGAAAATCTTTATTTTCTTTTTCAAGGCTACAAAACAGAGAAGCAATTATTATAACATGAAAAGTGACAATTTTTTTAAATAAATCTATTAGCTTGGGTGCAAATTGGGTACTAATTGCAAAGTTAGGCATTATTAGAACAGTAAAATATAGAAAAGCATCGGAAAATCACTTAGAAACAGTCAATCATAGTTTTACGTCACTGTACATGTGCTTGACTGATTATTCAAGAATTTTTAATTTTTTTTTTGTTTGATTTTTTAAATCAACCCGGTTACTCCCGACATACATTGTTGAAGGCCGGTAACACCAAGAACCAAGGAAAGGAAACACCTGTCACATGGCCCTCCACACATGGTTACTCGGATCACCGTCCAACAGGTGGCGACTGCAGAAAATAATTGCTTCCCTGTTTTGTAGCCTTGAAAAAGAAAATAAAGATTTTCGAAAGCTCGGCGTAGTAAAAAAGAGGTTTTACTTATATGGCCCTCCAATGACTGATACCCCAATACTCTAAAAAACCTATATATATATATATAGAAAATCCTAATATTGGGAGATCGATCCCCCAATATTAGGATTTTCTGTTTAACTAGTCGATCAAGACTACCTTCCCACTATATATATATATATACATATATAGGATGCTACATGGCTTTATATAAGATATGTGTATACTATACCTTTTTCTATGTTATATGTGGATACTAAGTTTAGCTCTTTAGTCAAAAGGATCATATTTTGTTTGTTGGTCTTATCTTTCTTCTAGAGGATTTTCATTGATACTTGACTGAAGATCACCCATGAATGTGATAGTCGGCGGGGTTTAAGCGGCCTCCTTTTGTTTGATTTAAAAAGGTCGACCAACTTTTGTTGGCACTTCATGTGGTTGTAGAGTGTCCTCATTTCTATTATGGTCAGATTCGTTTTTTTTGTCTCCCTATCTTGTTTTTTTTTATAACTTTAATTTTCACAAACATGTGCTAAATTTTTAGATCTGTACACGAGGACCCCAAATTTATTTTGGCAATTTCTGATATGGTACCATCAGACAGCCAATGAGGCAGGATATATTTTAAAATTCTTGAAATCAGATATCTAATTCGCTTTTTCGATTTTAGGGTTTTTTCCCGGTTTTTAGTAGAGGTTTTTCTTTCAGCTAGTTATTTTTGATTTTGAATACGTATACGTATTTCTTCGACCACGTGCTGTTACTTAAAGTTGATCTTCGTTAGAAGACCACATGGACCTGTAGCCTGTATCCTGTAGCCTATAGATGTGATGTGTACTGTCTTGTACTGTTCGTGTCCACCAGACTGAAGACAGGATGCCTATAAACTTAAATCAACACAACGTGGGATCTTGGAAATAAGATCAGTGTATTAAGATACTTTTAATTTCTTTTTATAACACACTTTAATTCATCTAATTGTAATGCCGCCTTGATAATGTTGAATAAGAAGTCCTAGGTATTATGACCACATATTTACGAAGGTTCTAGAACATTCTTTTTCCCCTTTTGAATTAAACAACTACCTATATTAATTTTATATCCAGTTACCAAGCGAGGTGGCGAGTGGTAAGGCCTACCACTTAAGTGTCCTTTTTTATTTCAATATTTGATTGATTTTTTTAAAAGCTTTATGAGATCCAGTTTGAGAGTTTAATAAAATAATTCCCATATTATTTTGTATATCTGTGTTCTGTTGTTACTCTCTGTACTACAAGAGAAACTGTTATCAACTTTAGAAGCAAGCGGTTTTCCTTTTTTCAAACGTTTTGTAAGTATTTAGTTTTTTTAACATTTAAATTAGGTGGCGTCCAAGAAATTAAAAAAGTTTACAACTGCTATAGACAAGAACTCCGAGCCTCCGACATAAGAGCTGCCGTTCACACCATGGTACGTAAAGTAACCTTTAAAGGTAATTTTACGGATCATTTTTAATTATTTTATTATATTTATTATTATTATTTTTAATTATTACCGACACCTTTCTTTTTAATAATGAATAATGATGATACTTAATAATATGATAATTTTATGATTTCTTTAAATAATTTCATGCTGCAGAGGCCAGTTGCGTGATTATAATATTATTGGGTAACACTATATTCTCTTCCTTTCAATATTGAATTGCTAGTAATAATTAAAATACTAATCCCCCCAGGTAGATTTAAATACTGGGCGGATTCAAACTTTACAACTCCCCTTTAAAGTCGATTAAACGATTTTTTAGTATTTTGTCCGAGCATCTTCATAGCTTCTTAAGTTTTAATATATTTTCTTCTATATGTTTTAGTTTACCAACAACTATAGCTTCCACGTTGTTTCCATCAATACTTCTTCGTGGCAATTGTAAACTAACGTATACCCACTGTGCCATGTTATAAATATAACATCAGAATAACTTTATCATTTTTTATTTTATTTTAATGCCAAGCTGACAATTACAATAATAGTCCCTCCAGGTAGAGCCAAATATTGAGAGAATTCAAACATTAGAAGGCCTACCTGTCATAGCCACGTGTTTTTTATATTAATAATTAATACTTTTGAAACATAACAAAAATAAGCAGATACCTATATAATATTTTACTGCGAAAAGTGTTCTTTTTGTCGTAGATCTTCTAGGCCTAATCCTGTTCTGAAATATGGAGTAGTGGACATATACAATTGGAAGTTTGTGGAGGTGCCGGGGTGTAAAGGGGGGTGAAAAACACTCGAGAGGCGAGAAGAATTGATGCCGAATGTATCTAACGACCGGCGCGAGGCATTGGGGTCCCCTAAAATGTGCCGAAACATAAAAAACTGCTTTTATTTTCTTATATTCTTATTATTTATGATAATACGTTTTGGGTTTCTTGAGGAAAAAGTCTAGCAATTTATATTATACACGTTCGGAGTTTTTTCTCGCTTTGCCCCGAGAACATTTTTTGCTGAGACGGTATTAAGCTTAAACTGGGGTAGTTTCAAAGGAAATATGTTTTGCTTTTTATAGCCAGTTGATAAGAAGTAATTTTTATTAATATACAGGGTTATTCACGTTATTCGGCCCAAAAGATTATGGCTATATAATTTGATTTTAAAAATGTTTATTTCCGCGATGGATAGGATGTATTGGAGATTATATTTTAAAATTATTCTCATAATGTACTTATAGGATGTTCCAAAAACATAAAACGTATTAAAGTTAATTTGTTTTTAATGAAATGCTGTGTATAATATTTCATGTCCAGTTTCTACTATCAAACTAAAAGTGAATCTTATTAGGATTTACCTGACTTAACTTATACAAGGTATCCAAAAAGTGAGACTAAATAAATACAAGTTTTAAACGGTCATAACTTGTTTAATTTAAATATAGCTTTATACTGTGTTATGACATTGACAGATGTAAATTATTTTAACATTTTTAATCTATGAAACGACCTATGGCATCTTTAAAGTCAGAACTACTCGTCAAAAAACAGATTTTTAGAAAAAAAAAACGAACGAATAACAATATTCCTGACTAGTTTAAGAAAGGAAGAAAATAAAAGAACGGTGGTATACAACAAACAATTGCTTATAAAAAATGGCGACCGTGACTCTAAACACAAACATAATATAATCCTCTTTTAAAAAAACTTCAGCAACACTTTACAATATTTCTGGGCTTATGTTTCGGTAAGCTTCTCTAAGGTCTGACGTGCTCCTTCATATTATTTGCTGTCGATTTTAGAAATGAACCTTTAAAAACTCGCGACTTAAATAACTCAAAATGTCATAATAAGTGACTTGATGAATATTAATTTGGGGTTAAAATATGTCTACATTATGAAATTTTGAATTTTTCATGAAAACGTGAATACTTAGCTATAGTGAAGTAATATGTCGTGGGATAAACATCTACATTTTACAGCGGCTGCTGACATAGAATACAGAGTGTTGCGTTTAAATTGTTTAAATTAAACGAGTTATGCCCGTTCAACTTGTTATTATCTAGTCTTACTTTTTGGACACCTTGTGTACGTTTTTCACTAGGGCGACACAAAATTTGATTAACTAGTAAACTCCAGTGTGAAGTTCATTCAAAAGTAGAAAACATAAAAGTTTTACTTCATTTATACACCATATTTCAAAAAGCGTAAGGTTTTATGGTAAACCTTGATAAAACTCATTTTTACTTTGAGCGCAACACTGACGATAACTTAAAGTACAGACTTTAATACATTTTGTGTATTTGGGGCACCTTGTGCATAATGAAAATAATTTTAAAATGTACCGAAACATAACTTTTTAAAATCAAATTATATAGTTGCATCGTGTCGAATGACGTGAATAACCCTGCAGTATAAATATAGGGCATGTTAAAAAGTTACTTAGACGTGTACAGGGTAATATTGTACCTGTGATAAAAATGAAAACGGGCAAGAAAAGTCGGTTATCTTGTATCAGTGATTCGGTAAAGACACATTTATTAGATTTGCGCGATGTATTTCAGTTTTGTGGAGAAACTGGGCACTGGAATAATATTTTGGTGTATTTTCATCTTTTCTTAATTTTTATTTTTTATTTATTTCGACATTGGAAATCCGAGAAGTGATAAAAATTGAAGGGGAAATCTCTGGCATTATACTTATTTAATAAAAGTAGATATATGGAAATTATTTCTATAGCCTAGCTGAAATAAACTCACAAGAATACATCCTAGTCCTTAATCGTCGTCACATTGGGGTATTTGGGGGTCTGCTCCTAAACATACTCTGAGATTGCTGGATTCCATTCAAAGAAGAGCCATTCTTTTGATCGGTGACCATGATCTGACAAACAACCTAGAAAGCCTTGAACATCGAAGGCAGGTTGGCGACTTGAGCCTCTTTTACAAATATTTTCATGGCAAGTGGTCAGCTGAGATTCTACCCAGAGCGGTGCATGGTAGATATACACGACAAGCCACTGCAGTCCACCCGTACGTGGTTCAGCTTAGTGTTCCTTGAACGACACTGTTTAAAAACTCTTTCATCTGAAGAACGTCATCACTCTGGAACGACATCCCTGAGGCCATGTTCCCCAACGAGTATAATCTCCAAAGATTCAAGACCAACGTGAACCGTTTCCTACGCACAAGTACCGCTTGCAGAGCGCCATAAGTGATTGATCCTGCAGTGCTATGCCTGATCATAAAAAAAAAACATGTCTTCCTAACATGTCGAGCACCTGTTCGATAGGATTTAGGTCAGGGCTACGAGGGGGCCAGTTTCAATTTTCAATATTCAAATCAGTCACATATTTGCTGATTACCTACAATGTGATGTCTGGCATTGTCAGCACAAAATTATCGTCAATAAACGGCGCGAACGGTAGAAAATGATCTGCTAAATAGTTAATCAGGGATATCGGCATTTACGTAGGTATTAAGGAAAAATCGCAGGGTTTCCTTTAAAAATGTATACTTAGTTCATTTAAGAAAATGAATATAAAAAATATTGAGAAAAGGTAGGGGTTCGAAACAATCGGGATATTACCCAACTGCCCAATTTGTCCACATGGTGTTTAAAATTTGAGTCTAATAACTTTGGTTTGTTCCTCCTTGTATAATATTAAAATTATTATTATTTTACGAAAACTGGTTTATTATATTGCGCAAATCCAATAAATATGCACCCTTTTCCTCTGTCGAAAATTCCGTTAAAATCGGTATTAGATTTAAAAAGTTATTGAACATTAAAACTAACTCATATTCGTCTTGCACGTTTTTTTTTTATCGGCAAATTATAAATATGTTTAAGTAAGTTGTAAAAAATGTAAAATTAAGATTTTAGACAGATACTGTTAGGTTAGTGCAGGTTAGTTTACCATTTAGGCCTTCCCTTTGGCCCTTTTAAAATAATGTATCCACCATTTGGAAAAAATTTCATGTTAACAATCCAAGTAACCAAGTAAAACAGGAACTTGAAAACCGTTTTTCTCTAAGTTATTTATTAATTAGCTACAGGATGTCCAGATTAAAAATATAATTTTTCAAATATTGATATTATATAGCAACCATTGTGTTTAGATATAGAGTATGTTAACAAAACATGTTTGGAATTTCGAGCCCCATTTAAAAATGAAATAAAGCATAGGGCGTGGCAAATCAACTTTTTAGTTTATTTTAAGAACGCAATGTTTATTTGTTTTCCGCTATAATATTATTTTAAAGGTAAAAATAAATGATATTACTAATCTGATAATATTACCTAATGTTATGGGTAGCTACCAAAGTTACAAATAGTACGCACTTAATTTGGGCCAGCATGTACAACTAAAGTTTTTATAGGTATTCGTAATATTTTATAAAAGTGTAGCGAGTAAAAGAAACAGAAATGTAATGAAATTTAACGAAGAAGCAACTAATTTTATATATTCAGTAGTTGCAACTGAAGGAAATGAGGAGAATTTTAATAGAACGATATAAATTAGAAAGGCAAGTGCGCCTGTAAATGAAGTATTGCTGATTTGTGGCGCGAAGCTATTGAAAGAAGTGGGGAACAAATCGGGTAGGATGGTCCAAAAAGGAAGAAGCGGGGAAAGAGAGGGGCTTTGCGATCGCCGAACAAATAAAAAGTATAAAAACATAAATTAAAGAAAAAGAGAGCAATGAAAAGATCCGGGGATGGGACCATTTACATTCATGGAGAGTCGTCAATGGGGTTGCAATTACGAGGTTTCTTCGACGCCTCAACGATGTTGCCACGTTGGAAATACCTAATTATCTTTCGTATTTTTATACCTTATTTTGCATACCTATTATATTTTTCCAAGGAAAAAGATACAGTACGTGCGTGAAACTGTTTAGTTAGTTACAGGATATTCGGAAATGACGAGGAAAAAACTATGGGTACTTCTAATCGAAAAATATTGAAACCTTATTAACATTTTTTCAATAACTGAAAAATAAGGGAACGGTTTAGCATTTTTATTGCATATTCTGAAAGAGTTTGTAATTTTAGTGTGAATTGCAAAAAGTTTTAATTTGCTGACGCCGCTAGAGCCTTTAATAGTAAATTATATACCTAGGCTGAGAAGTGTCTTATACAGGGTGTCCGGGAAAATGAGGGAAATCTATCGGATTCAGATAGAACATGAAAAAATAAGATAACAAGTCTCTATAATTTTTTTCTTACAGGCCCTGCCTATGTGCCCCTGAAGGACGCCGCTGTAAATCGGGTTTTCTTGAATAACTTTTAAAGTACCTAATATAAGTTATTAGAAATTTAATGTGATGAATACGAGTAAGGACCTATTAAAATAGTGTCCTTGAAACATATTTAGCTTTTCTAGTTTACCAGGGGCGGACTAAGCTTTACAATTTAATGCTTAAACTTTTAAAACATTAAATGATTAAGACTTAAAAAAAATTAATCTTGGTAGCTTGCACCTTAGACTAAAACAAAGGTACCCTTGTTTATTTTCGATAAAATGATAAGTAGTATAAAAAATAATTTACGAACATCGACTCGCAGAAACCGCTGTGTGACATCACCATCTCCTATAGCAAGTCTGGTCGCGCTCGCTGCCGCGGTTAGTTCAGGTTAGTTTGCGACTAAGAAAACAGGT
Source organism: Polydrusus tereticollis (assembly GCA_963920685.1). Taxonomy (NCBI): domain Eukaryota; kingdom Metazoa; phylum Arthropoda; class Insecta; order Coleoptera; family Curculionidae; genus Polydrusus; species Polydrusus tereticollis. Next base: position 62,430,757 of record OY987335.1, read on the forward strand.
GGCCATTTACATCGCCCTTTCTCTGTTGCTGGGTAACGGAGTTGACATTGACAGGAGAGAAAAAATAATTTTTAATAATTTCTTTTTCTTTTTTCTAAAATAGTCTTAAAGAAAGTATGGTCTCGTATGGCAATTCCTACTTGTTATGCAATATAGTATTAAAAGTAGTAATAATAAGCTTCTGCTTTAACTGAACAAAGAAACGGTAAGCGCATCTACCTAGTATAGGTATGCACAGAAAGACCGTTGCACAAGTTCAAAGCGGACGAACTTAGTGAGGTAATGACGTTTTATTTGATTTTGATCTCGCTTATTTCGAAAACTACTTATCGGATTGACTTCAAATTTTCAGAGCATACCTCAAAAATGCTTCATAAAAATTAGGTAAAGAGTCTAATTTGAGGTTTAACCAAATAAACCCATTCCAGGGTGTAAAAATTTGTTGTCTAAAACCAATTAAGCTTTATAGTTTTTTTGTTAGTATGCGGATTCTCTTTAAAGTTCTCAAAATATTTATTTTTATCCATATTGGTATGAAAAATCATAAATTATGTTTTACTTGAAATTATCTTTATTCATCTATGAACTAGTTAGAATGGTAATCCTTAGTTCGTCGAATCAGTTCATTTGCGTCAATATACCTACATAATACAGGGAATGACTATTATAGAGTTAAGTTTCCTTAAAACATTTCTGTTATTACATGAAATATTCATCAGAGTGATACTTTTTCCCAGTTCAAACATGTTGTGCCCTCAAAGTATTTTTCTCAATTGTTTAAAAGAAACACATTATGCTTTTGTACATACTTTACTTTTGTATGTAAATACTACAACTTTTAGAGGAACACTTAAGAAAAAAAAGTTTCGGAGTAAGATGGAAAAATTAACCGAGTGATCTAATTGAGTTAGCGCATGGCCCCCTGAAAAAAGTATCACTCTGTAGATTATTTATAATAATAATAATAAAAATGATTTATGGGACCTGCAAAAAGTATTACGTGCACCAAATTTGACTAAATTCTTTTTTAAACAAATAAGGTAAATTTAAAAAAATAATAAAAGTTAACACGCTGTATCTTAAAAAATAAGCCTTATCGGACATAACATGCTTAAGTGAATTTTATCTCGATAACAATCAATTAAAATATTTGGCACTAATTTGGAAATTTTTAAAATATGTCCCAAACATTTGATTAAACTTTTTAGAATCAAGTAAGAAGGTGGGCGTTATCTGCTTACGCCACGGATTTATCGATCTCGAGCGACACGAGACAAGAACATTTTAAAGTCAAAGTGAGATAGAACACGTTCTAAGTTTCAAGCGAGTGACGCGGTGGCCTTTTCTTAGTTGACTTACTACTTACTTAGTTACTTACTTACTGCTACTTAGTTGAACTCTAGTTCTGACGTAACACCTATGTAATTTAGTTAATAGTAATTAGTTAGCAATCCGTAGGAAAAAAAAAAGTTTTTTTGATGCAAGACTACACAACTTCTCAAACTTATGGCAAGACCTAAAAAAATTTTGTTTCCTAAATCTAAACAAAAAACCGGTTATCCTGAAGTCAGTGCAAAAATGTCCTCCAACTTAACTTTCAGAGAAGTGTCTGAAGTTGATATTTTTAAAATTATATTGGGCATTAAATCTAGGAATGAAGGTGTCGACTGCATTAGCAGTTACATTCTAAAATTGGGGTTTCCATTTCTATTGCCATATATTGCGTACATCATTAATTTTTGTGTTCAAAAGTTTTGAAAAGTGCTTTCCACTTCCTAAGGTCTCCTTGCCAAAGAAGTTTAGGGATCTTCGTCCTATCAGTGTTTTACCATGTTTATCGAAAGTTCTACAAAAAATTATAAAAATACAACTATCAGAACACTTCGAAAGTAATAACATTTTGCATCATATAGGCCTCTTCGAGAGTGCGGTCCTCTTTTTTAGAAACGTATTATCACATAGAACTCAGTCCGTTCAGATCGGCAACATAATATCAACCCCCATTACAATTCGGAATGGCGTGCCACAGAGTTCTACCTTATCTCCACTTGTCGCTTCTCTCAAAATCGCTAAGAGAGTGCTCTGCTCAATACTATGCTGACGACACCTAAGTGTACATGTCGTTTAACAGGGTCGATGTTATTGAGAGCTGTGGGACTATGAGTATGAGTATGGAACCAAATTCCTTAAATCAATTATCATTAGAATATTCCCTTATATAAAATCCTGGAAAGTGTTCTTCAATGGTGTTCGGTCGGAAGTCTGATGTCGATCAGGTTGAAAATGAAATTCATGTTGAAATAGATAATACGCCTTTGCCAGTGAAAGACGATGGTCGCAATTTGGGCATACTTTTTAACAGTTCCTTACGATTTAGTGCGCATATATCAAGATGCATCACAATGCCTTTGTAAGATTAAAATTGTTGTACCATATGCGTCATTTTTTATGACGAAAGGTAAAAACTTTATTGTGCGATTCTTTGGTACTCTCGCTGTTTAGGCACTATGGAAATTATCTTAATAGTGTCGATAAGGGTCGGACACAGCGTGTTCAAAATTCTTGGAATAGACGGTATCCGAAAATATCACCATATTATATCCTATAAACTAATCGAGTCTGGATGGCTGGATAAAACTGAGAGAAGAGAGTTGCATCAGTTATGCTTCTTTTATAAAATTATTAGTTTATCGTGTTCTAGATACTCAGATAATCGTATTGTTTTTCGAACACATGCTCATACGCTTAACATTAGGTTTAGAGGTAAGATAACACCGCCATATCATCGGACCGCAATTTTTGAGTACAGTTTTTATAACATTGCAAAGTTTTATAACTCCTTTCCGGAAAATTTTAAGAATCTTCCAATATCTGCTTTCAAATTAAACTATACAAAGTAAATTAGAGGTAAATGGTAGAATTGATCTCTTTATAATGTATATACATATACCATTTCTATTGCCATTTAAAAGCCACCTTTACACTATCAGTTATGTAGTTATGTAGTTATGTAAATATGTTAGGGTTAGTTTTCATTACAGGTTGAGCTTGATCAGGGAGGTATTCTAGAATGCCTCATCTGAACCTAGCCCTTTTCTGAACATACCATTTTTTAAAATATCTTTTGAATGGGATTGATGAAGTATTTGTGTATTCAGAAATAAAGACAATTATTATTTATTATTATTATTAGTTAGATAAATGTAATTTCAAGAAAAAAATAATTTATGATTTTTTATAGCAAGGGTACCTACAGGTAGAAATTTGTAAGCCAGCACGAATTTCTAAGGCTAAAATATGACTACCTAGCCCAATTTACCTTAGGCCAAAAGGTAGTTTTCAAAATGAATGTCCTAAAAGTAAATTTTTTAAAAATTTTTTTCGGTACATCCTTAAAAAACTTTTTCAAACAAAACTCTCCGCCCCGGACACAGGTTTCTTTTTCGAACTGAAAAAAAATTAGGGAGCTTAGACCCGTCGTAGGCTTGGATAAAGAGCGAAGAAAGGCAACACCGACGAGTTTCACTACACAATAAAATATTTCAGTTCAATTATCTCAGAAATGGTTACTCGTAGCGAAACCTACCAAAAACACTTTTTTTAACTAAAGATGCCTTCGAATACGAATTTATTAGTATAAATTTAATAAAAAAGTTATGAAGCTTTAGAAGCATGCGAACTGCTGCTGGTGGCATCCTTTGCAATTTATATCTAAACTGTTTTCAGATCGATGGATTTTGCACACCAAAAAAACACTAACTACCAAATTTCGTGCAAATTCTGCTATGAGGAAGATAAATATTTGGAAAAAAGTTTTAAAAAATATTATCTTTTTCGGGAATATAAGATCTAAAACTAACCTAACCTGTATATGATTAAAAATTGGTATATGAGGTAATCAGAAATGAACTCTCAGTACAGTTTTTTTAAATATCAATAGAAAAAAAGTTTCTCATGTACCTAGCCAACCTTATGGCGGACAGTGCGGATACTGTAGTAAAATTGCTTCCTTCTTTACAAAGACCATGTCTATACTAACCATCTAAAGAAAAATGGGCTTTCTTGCATTGTGCTGATAGTGTCGAATGAAGCGCCGGCAGTGAAAAATTCTGGAAAAATTATTAATAAATCTTTGTGTATTTAAATTTCAAGTACTTACGTTACTTAAACGTTTAATAAAGTGATCCAAATGAAGACGAATTTTAAGAGACGCTGAATTAGGACATAATTGAATGGAAACTAGCACCTCAGGCTAAAATATTACTTAAAAATGGTAGAAATAGAGCCGATGGCTATTTGATATTATGTATTTTTTTGTATAAAAATTAAAACACATTATTTAAAACCTGTCTGGTGGTAAAATTTTCCGAGTATAGATAGTTCATGCAACACACTAAAATCTTACAAAATTCATATAGAACAGAAAACCTTAAATACTTGCTATTAGTATCTTTCTACAGAAACAAACCGCTTTTACGGTCTGTGTAAATCAAAAGAACATTTAAAAATGACCGTGGAGCCCTCATCATGCACTAAACATTTACAGGAAGCCGATAAGGCGCAGGCACACACAAAGCTGGTCCCTCATGGTCATTTATACCGTTTAAGGGATAATCTGGATAATACGTTCTCCAGTTATCTTTTCGGTTGCCACTGCTTTGAACAAGCCACTCTGTAATACAGTCAAACGAATATATCCTTAACCCCATTTTTCCTTTGGATTTTTAACTCCTCATTTAATGGCTACCGTAAACTAGAATATTTTAAACAGTTCTACCTAAAAGAAGTGTATCCACTTATATTTCAAAATTAAACTGATTAATGGCTTTCGATTTGTTTTTATGTTTCGCATTCCTGCGAATTCACAACAATAATAACAAAATAAATATATTGCAGAATTATAATAAAATGAAGTTAAAAATACAGATATATATATAAACAGCAAATACAATATCGCTTGGAAATAGGTCAATTTTTATTCTAATAAATTTCTAATAAACTTACGACTCCTTAGGCGTATAGGCTCTTATTCTACTGGAGGAAGATTGTTCAACTGGACGTCAAGATACGAATGCGGCCTTTCGAACATTTACATAGGCGGCAGATTATTCTAAAGAAGGTAACGTTCCAAATATGGCCATGGCGGGACACGCGATTTCCTTGGGTTTAACAATTAATTTATTGGTCATCCATTTAGATGTTAACGTGGGTTGGCATAGTCATATTGCTACCATAGAAGGCAGCATTACATATCCTTGGGGTCGGAAAGGACCTCTATATAGCTGAATAACTTTTGATGGTCCACAAAGTACAAACTTGACCATCGCGGGAATACCACCCACCCACATGGACACCTGGTCTTAAACAAGCCTACACTAAATATCACCGAAACCTCGGAAGCATTCGGCTCATCGGCTCCTTTCGGAGATACGCTGGCTTTTATTCTACGGTTACTAGATTAACTGACACTAGTAAGCAATTGAGTGGTTCTGTGGATATAGTAGCTGGGTGAGATGCCGTAGGCCCCGGGATCGATTCCCGTTGCGGCCACTTTTTCTTAATGACTTTTTTTAGTTTTCTTATGACTTTTTTTTAGTTTTTTATAACTCTTTTATTTTTTTTTAAGTAGATCGACTCAAAAAGGGCTGGTAAATAATTGGCCGGTGAACTTGAAAAAGGCGAATTGGAACCAAAAAGGTGGATTAGATGTCGTGTTAGCGCCTGTTTAACCAATAAAGTCTATAAAGAGACTTGAAAAAGGCGAATTGGAACCAAAAAGGTGGATTAGATGCCGTGTTAGCGCCTGTTTAACCAATAAAGTCTATAATTATTAGTTACAGCAATATTTAGTTGAGTTAAGCAATATAATTGTTCCGATCCGTTACGTAACATAATATCTTATTTGACATTTCCGACCGACATGCGCCTATTTCTGACGCCACCAACAAATCCCCATTCGAAATTCCCGCCAGGGTATCTCCGAAAGAAGCCGAATGCGTCCGGGGTTTCGGTGATATTTAGTGTCGCCTTCTTAAACATACTGCGGGACTGACAAATAAACCTCAAATCTTGAAACGCCGAAGACAGCCTCTTTTACAAATATTTTAAAGTCAAATGTTCAAAATTCGCAGGATCTGATGAATTTCCCTTATATTTTCTGACCGTTAGTGCTGAACTTAAGCTCCGGCAATAAGGAGGAGAGAGAGTATATTTTTAAAAATTTCAAATTTAGTTAAAAAAATAATATATCTCGTTCATTGAGAAGTTACGCGAAGTTGGTAGGTCAAAGAAATTGTTATTTTTATACTTTCTTTTATTATTTTAAGAATAACACTCTAATTTAAGCGAATCGGAACACTCCTATAAAAGTTATGTATATAGAGTTGAAAAACAATTTTAATTATGAAAAACATACAGTCTAAACTACTCAATCGTTGGCACTGCGCTAAGGTATGCGTACGCAAATAATAATATATTATATTCGTTTATAATTTATTATTTATTTATTTCTCGATTCAGAATTTAATTTTTACCGCTACTATAGTTTTTGTTTATTGAGTACTTGTATTCTTAATTTTCCTAGTTGGTGGTTCGGTAGAAAGTTACAAGTCAAGAAAGTAATAACTGGTTATAGCTACAGCTATAAAACGACTTATGACAATTAAGGACTAAGGAGCTACCTGATGTTCGGGGACTTTCGTGACCGGTCGGGAAGTGTTCGTTCGTGGCTACAGATTGACTTAAGCAATTCATTTTATTTCCGAAGGTAGAAGATTGCGCGTGCACGTATGTTTTTCCGCTTTCGACTGTGGTGATTTCAAAAATTATTATTATTATTATGATTGATAAGATGAAAGATGAAGTAAATACATATTTTATAAATAACAATCAAGTGTTTAACGACACATAAAAAAACCAGACAAGAAGGTAAAAGAATTCGAAACAAATTACTTAATTGTCAAAAAACAAGTTTATTTTAATGAAGGTGCCTACTAACTTGTATCATAGAGGAATAATAAAATATATTCCACTATATTGATGATATTAAAAATAATTCTAGTTCTTTAGCAATCAAGTAATTTGCTGCTATTATTTTACAGGCATTATGAGCGACTTTTTGCCACTCTGTATCCTGTCCAACAACACACTAAAAAACTAATAAGTAATACTGTTTATTTCTTGATAATGTAAAAAACAAAAAAAAATTAATGTAGGAGATGTTGAAAATGCTCGCCGCGAACGTCTTGGCAACATCCTAATCTTAAATAGAAATTTCTTCTAACGTTACTGAACATCTCAGGCGTGACCGATCTAATCCCAAGCGTTATTCATCTTCTTAAGTCAGCTAAGTCGAGGGGTTTAGTTTTGAATACAATATTTTTGACACAACCCCATAAGAAGAAGTCTAATGACGTCAAATCAGGGGATCGTGCTGGCCATTCCATCGATCCACGCCTCCCTATCCGCCGATTTGGAAATACTCGGTTGAGGTACTGCCGGACATTGATTTGGTAATGGGGCGGTGCTCCATCTTGCTGAAACCATATCATAACCGCTGGAAGTTGTGGGTTTGCTGGATCAGGATATAAGTTTGTCAAAGTTAACAAGGCATTATTTTGGAGCAGTGCTAAATAAGTATCGCCATTTAAATTGCCATTAATAAAAAAGGGACCTATGATATTATCTCCAACAATTCCTGCCCAAACATTAACCTTTTCAGGATGTTGCGTATGTTCTCCTCATCCAGTGAGGATTATCTCTAGAGCAATAGCGGCAATTCTGACGATTAGCATGACCGTGCAGTGTAAAGGTGCACTCATCAGAAAACAAAACATGTTCTAATTGGATCACATTGTTATCTAACATTGCCATCATTTGTTCACAAAAATACGTTCTCCTATCAAAATCGTCTTCCATGAGCTTATGAGTAGGTATCATTTTATAGGGATACATTTTATTTTCTTGTAATGTCCGAATAATCGATGAATGGCAAACATCGAACATTGGGGCTGTTTTTCAACTAGAAGTATGTGGGTTTTCTTGAAACTCAAGCATAATATCTAATTTGGTATCATCACTTATTGCATTGGCAGCTACTTTTTTTATCTGCTTTACTTGTCCAAGCTGGCAAAACTGCTTTTCTATTTTACTAATTGCCCCTTGAGTTATAGGCGGCAAATTTGGAAATTTTTCATGAAATAAGCGAGCAACTTCCATTTGTGTCCGTGTTTCATCTCCATAACCAATCATCTGTAGAATTGTTATTTTGTGCATTTCTGTTAAATAAACCATTTTTCTGATATGCAGTTAACGAAATTCAAACGAATATAACACTGAAAACTACTGTCATGCAGACAGACAACAATTTTCTAAGGTCAGGCATTTTAAACAAAAGTAAACAAAACTATTTATACCTTCTTTTATTTCATTTCAGTAAAAACATTTTAACATCAATTTTCAACATCTCCTACATCAATGTTTTTTTTTTTTGTTTTTTACATTATCAAGAAATAAACAGTATTACTTATTAGTTTTTTAGTGTGTTGTTAATTTTTGCAATGAATCTGAAAACCCTTAATATTTCCGAAACAATTGAAGATAGGTATAGGATATTGTACATGAAATATGTCTAAAATTTTCTGAAGAATCCAAAAATTGAATAACATACAGGTATTTAAAATAAGAAAGTTAGTATTGGCCACTGTTACATGACACACCCTGTATAAAAAGTTTTTATTGAAAAAAGATGCGCAACTAGAAATACCAATCGACGTGTCCGAGCATTTTTTCGGACACGCCCCCATGTATTTATTATCGAATCGTCAGCTAAATTAACAAGAACGCATTACTCTGCTTACGATGATAGGCTATGGGAAGAGATGGAAATATTTTGAAGAAGCAACCCACCTTTTTAATCAACGTTTTTTCTGATCGAGATCCCATTTCTAAATCAAGTGCTAATAAAATGTTTCATAACTTTGAGAATACGGGTACTGCTACAAATGAAAAAAAAACTCTGGATGTTTTGCCTGCCCTGCAAGAAGAGCCACAGACCTCAGTTCCAAACTTGCCCTCGTATATGATAACAGCAAAAATCCATTAAAATAATTCTTAAAAAAAATAAAATGTTTCTGTATAAAGCCAGGTTGCTTCAAGAGCTATCATAGGACGATCCTGATAGGCGTATGCAATTTTGTCAAGAAATAATGGACTACATAGCCATACAACCTAACTTTGTAAGTACGTATTTTATTTTCTGACCAGCTCACATTCTGTCTTAATGGCTTCGTCAATAGGCACGACTGTCGGAAATGGGCAGACCATAATCTTCATTGGATGATGGACCACCGTGGGCAACATCCCCAAAAATTAAATGTGTGGGCACTGGGCAGGTATAATTGGAAACCATAATATAAGGTATTTCCTCAACGAAACTTGACAGCTAATTATTACTTAGATCTGCTTGAGAATAAACCTATACCAAGTTTGATTACTTTGTATCATGATCAAGATAACGATAAAATACTAGGGAATGACATTTGGTGGGGGCGCCACTGCATTTTGGTATACATGTCAGAAACTATTTGGATCAAACGATTCCTGGTAGGTGGATAGGTAGGAGAGGGCCCATTGAATGACCTCCTAGATCTCCACCTGTAGATTTCTACCTCTGGGGTAATTTAAATACAGTCGTTGTTATATCGCACGAAACCCTAACTCTTTGGAGGATCTTAAAAACAGAATTTTGGATGCTGTGCATGCTTTTTCTCGTAAACATTTGCAAAACGTGCTTTTCTAGCTTTTTTCTTCTTCTTTTTCAGAGAGGATTGGAGACTATCAGGTGGCCGAAGGACGACACTTTGAACATTTGATTAAATAGCTTCTATTTTGTATTAATGTTTAAAAAATAAGAACGTTAGAAATAATGCATAATAATTAAAGATATTAGTAATGCCGGTAGCGACATTTTTTTGTAACGGTAACAAAGACTGCTTGGTAACTACAGCAAACTTGAACGACTTATGTGGATTCTACTTGTGGTAAGTCGGTTGATCCAGACCTTTTATATTTTAATAACCACAACAAGTGATATAATGTATCCTGTGAAGATTTGTGGCTATAAAGTCGTGGTTATTTTTCTATCGTCCTAGCCTCACTGACGAACCGGGATAAAGCGAAACGCATCTGGGGATAACTCTGGTGAAAGGGAAAATGCGAGCGGTTACTAAGAATGACATACCCTTACATTTCTTAATCACTGGTAAAGTAAAAATATTCCTTAAATTGGCAATCATTGCGCAGTTTAGTCCACTTTAAGAGAACGCTGTGGAAGACGAGCCATATTTATTTTTTTTTTAAATAAACAAAACCGTGCAATGATATTGTTTCGAGTATTTTAATAAATATTCATTTTACGGATAAAAGAACTTGTTGAAGCTTACGCCAATTTCTCCCCTTATCAAAAAATATAGACCACTTAAATATTGTATTTTGTATTAGTAAAAATATCATTGTCCTCTTTAACCGAAACATTAGTATTTTTTTTTGATCTTTTATGAAAATATTCAGTACCTGAGTTATCGATAGACATACATATTTAGCAAAAAATGGTTACAGCAATTCGTTCACAATAAAAAATTACTAAATTCACTAACGCATTTTTTTTTGTTAAAAAAATAATTCCTATTGCCAATATTAATGGTATATTTTTAACGAAACTCTTTAATTCGTGGCAATCCTGCATTCAATATCTCAATTCACTGCTAATTATATTCCACGAGTGAAAACGAGCATCGACTATTTGTTTTCGATGCTTCCTTGTTCCTGTCTTTCCCATCCCTTCGTCCCTACTCTCCCCTTGCTGAAAAGCTTTAAGCTGTGCAAAAGCTTATCCTATCGACTGATAAAAACCCAATTGTTACGATTGCGATAAAGTTTATTTCGAATCCACTCCAAATCCGTTGGGTTTTGTTAAAAATATGTCTTGTAGCTTTTAAATTAGATTCATATCGAAAGAGTTTATTTAGTCAGTTTAATTTGAGGTGATTTTATGCAGTTTTTTTTTATAATTATTATCAATAAAAAAATTTTTTGGCCTCAGTCTATTACTACTGAAATACATTATTTAAAAAAAAATTAAGCATACCCTGATAACTAACTGATGTATAATCATTACGTCTAAGCTATAAAATATATTATCATAAAAAAGAAACACATAAACAGGATTTTAATCAGGGCAAAGAACGTTAAAAAAATAGGTAATATGTAAGTATATAAAATTAAAAAACAAGAGAGTATATTATTTTAAATGATGATAAAATATATCTCTTGACTGGGTTTTAATATTATGAGAATTATGGTTTAACTTTATTTTAAAAATGTTCATTTCTTTATCACTTTAGGAAAAAAAATGAATTAATTTTATTACAGGGTGTCGCAAAACTAATAGGGCAGGAGCATGCGGTGAGTTAGCAGAATGAGGAAACGTCGCTCGTAGGCCCGCCGGAGAAAAAGCGCCACAGGTTACATTTTTTTTGAGGGCCACGCCCAAAAATTGCTAAGAATTCATCCAAGAGCAGAGTTGGGTATCTACCTACATTTTTGTTTTCGACATGTAGAAAAGGTTTTTCGACGTTTTACGTTTTCGACAGTCTAACCTAACCTAACCTGAACTCATTATATAGTCTATAATTAAGTTTCAATTGAATGTCCAAAAAAGAATACTGTCAAAAAATGTGAGGTTATGTTTTTTTTACGGAAAACCATCTGTAGGTAGATTGTCTACGGTTTTCTACTGAACAAACCCTGCCTAAGAGTAGTTAAAAACAAGTTGCCCAATCTACTAATAGAAAGTAATGCAAAAAATATTATACATTTTTACCTTCCATGTACAATTTTCTTTTCTTTAAACGGAAACTCGGTTTGTAATTATTATAGTTTGTATGTTGGTTCTTTGCTGGCGCGTCAATATTTTCACGTGACTAAAACCATATGAATCTAACAAAAATTCGAGGATCAAAAAATCAAAACAAAGTCTGAGTTCATAAACGTCAAAATTTTCGTGCCTACCATTCGGACTTTAATAATAATAACAAATATCCATAATTACTTACCGCCAACACGAAAGTACGATAAAAATGGCTCTGAAAGAAACAGTTTGTAGGATTAAATTGAAGTTCAAGACACAAAAGCGTTTAAAAATAAATTAAAGTTGACAGATCGAAACGATGACTTTGACATCAATGAATAACTCTCCAAATATCTTTGTCTCTATCTAGCACGTTACATTGAAGTCGATACGTATTACGTAACCCCGGAGACGCTCTATTATGTTTTTATCAATTTTTAACGCTATAATAAAAAAAAGAAGATGGGGTGTTGTAAATCACGTTGTCTCTTGATCGTTTATCCATAACGCACCGGAAGAGAACCACCGTACGTATGTGATAAATTTACACAAAGCATTTGGTTGCTTCATTCCATTACAAAATAATAAAGAAAAACTCAAAAGCAAAGTACAAAAGTAAACAAAAAAACAGATAGATACTCTCGTGGAAGCCGGGTTTCATAGACCGAAAAACCTCGACAGATTCGCAAATCTATGGAGGGTAAACTAGATATTTTTTCGGTTTGATTATAATTTAAAAGGCGTGTGATAGACCTTTGGCCCAGCGGACCTAAAACCCAGCGTTGCAGACCGATGACCATATCGAAACTCGACATTTTGTTGACGATTATCTACGGCTACCCGGCAAATTAGAGGGCAGTATTTAATGTAAGGAGCTTTATAGTGCGCTGGTCAGGGAGGCATGCACGGTCGGATTTGGTTTCAAAATTAGAAATAAATAGGTATTATGTATTTAAGCGTGCATAGATTAAATTATTTTTGATAAAAAATTTGTTTTATTATGAAAGCAGTAGGGGAAGCGGTGCTTCCATCGCTTACATGTACCGCACGCCCCTGCCATAGGGTCTGATAATTCTTAAGATAAAATATGATTAGGCAAAATACTTAACCAACTTAGTAAAATGTTGCTGATTAGTGAGGTTGTTTAGGGTTATTCTTGAATTACCTGTAGCAATTATTTACCGCGGTTTAAATTTAATATTAGTTAAATTATGTTTTTAAAAATAAGTATCTACAGTAGAAACTCTGAATAGCGGACAGTTTTGCTTTCGCAGAATTTTACAATGAGCTTCTCTTAATATTATCATCTTCTAATAACGGACCCTCTATATACGGACGCGGATACTCTCTTACACCAATATATAAATTTCTCAGTTAATAGCGGACTGGGTTATATTTATGTATTAAGCAATATTGTTCATTGAAAATTCAGGTAAAAGACAACTGGGAATAATCTAATGGTTTTATTGAACCCTACCCAAATACGTAACCTAGCTTTTCCCGATCGGACGGCTATCCTAAAAACTTTAATTTCTGGAAATACACAATCAATGCAAAATCAGCTGTACTAACAGAAATTAGATGGTGGTTTGTATTTACATATTTTGCTTCAAATTTTATTCGCCTTTTATAGTGTCAACATGGAGTCTCGGCAGGGTTGACTGCCCAGTGGGTAACCCAAAAAAACCCAGTGATTTTTTTTGGGTAAAACCCACTTAAAAAAACCCGCCGGGTTTTTTTAAAACTATGTTTTTTGAATGTTTTTTCTTAAACTGAAACTCTGTATACATTTTACATTTTTATATTTTGTAAAAAAATAAAACATATTAATAAAACACATTGTTATAAAAAATAAACGTAACACAAAACTAACAAAAATAGGAAGAAAAAAATGGGGATCCTACTACTACATAATTGTCATAAATGATTCTATTCATTTATTAAAATCTTGATAGAATTAAAAAAAAAAACCAATTAAACCCGCTTATAAAACCCAAAAAAGCCCGTGGGCTGGGCTTTATATAAAAAACCCGGGTTTTTTCCAACCCTGGGTCTCGGAAAAGAAAGAGAGTTTATATATTGTCTACTGTAGATAAAAGTTGTGGCTAGTGAAGAAATGTCCGAAACCTTGCGGAAAGCTTAGTGTGGGAAAAACGCAGACTTGGAAAATGGAAACCTGAAGCAGAAAAGAAAATTTCCAAAACTACTGGTTTATCCATTGACGTTTTTAGTAGCAGTTTTTAACTGGTTCCGTTATGTACGAAACAAGAATATTCCCATATCTGTACCTTTACTAAAAGGGAAGGCATTGAAAGCAGCTCAAGGTTTGCAGTCAACTGACTTCATAGGCATACAATTTCCTGTAAAACTGTGCTAAATCTGCATACGTAATTTATAATATATACGTAAATTTTTGAAATGTTGACAACTGGAAAGCTAAGTTGCAGACAATATTAAAAGACTACCTTCAAAAGATATTTTTAGTGCCGATAAAACAGGCTTTTTGTTCGTGCACTTCCCACAAAAACATGTGCGTTAAGAAATGGCAGGTGTGTAGGAGGAAAATCTGCAAGAGAAAGACTTACGATACTGTTGCACTGAAATATAGAAGGAAATAAGAAAAAACTGTTAGTTATTGGTAAAAGAAATATTTTTTAAGGGTTACGCTCCCTGGATAAATTGGGTAAAAACGGTAAAGAAATATATAGAGTCTCCATTACAAAAACATGGATGACTTCGGACATTATGTCAACATAGTTAAAAAAGCTTTGGAAGTAAGAGGAAAAGGGAAAAGTCAAAGGTAGTGATATTTCTCGATAATGCAACTTATCATCCGAGTATTTCATTAGAAAACGTCAAACTGATTTTTCTCCCTCCAAATACTACCTCGCATTGCCAACTTATAGGCGAGAACATCATTGAAAATGGTAGAGAAAAGCATAACAGTAGTTAATGTATTAATATAATTTAATCTGTGCGATAGTGATATGCGAGTTAGAAGATGATATACCATTAGTCTTTTTATTTCCAGATTTTAATGTCACTAATTCACATTTAAGAATATACCTATTGAATCTGATATCTGAAAACTTAGAATCCAGGTGTCTCTAGTATTCATGAAATGAGTCATTATATCGAAACTGAAACTGAATAAGAGGAACTGTAACTAGTATTTCAAGTATTTCAAAAGCCCATAAAAGAATTAAAGATCTTGAGAATTATTTTTTAAGCTCTAGCAATTTTAACATCGCTAAAAATATTTCTCAAGCTATACTTGAATGCGAATCATATGACAATGAAGTTTTTAATAATAAAATGAGAAGTTCATATAAACATAGGTCCGCGATCGCTCTATTTTTGAGATAGAGTTATGTAGACAGTTCAATGTCTAATGCATAGTACCTTTTGATATTTTTTGATTTCTGCTACGTTTAGGAGATAAATGCAATAATGCCAAACTATGATATGGGCATAGCGATATGCAAATAAATGTCATTTATTACTTATTATATCATTAAAACGGTTGGTCACACGAAGAAAACTTTAGAGACTATTTTTGCTAAGTGATAATGCACAATTTTGAAAATAATATATATTTTGAAAGAATACAGTGGCGTATAATTTTGTTCGTTAAAAATTTCAGAAGACTTGTTAGCGCGGACGCCACTGATCGCAGTAGAGAAAATCTTTTTTTATGAAAAAATGTGTTTATATTCCTTGTTAGTATTTACTAAAAATCAAAATGATATCTTAAGCGGTCTCAAAATTAAAGCGACTGCGGACCAATATTAATATGAACTTTTGAAATCATTTTGAGATCCTCGATCGTGTGATACTATGCATTGTACTTTTTTCAATGTCACCCTGTATAAAAGCTAGCTATTTTATATTTTTCACAAAATTCATTGAGTGGTATGGTAAAAATATCTTAAAAACGAAGGGATATATTAAAATGAAATAAATAATGTGCTTTATTCAAAAATGGTATCTCGTAACATGCATTATGAGTACCGTTGGTGTCATAGGGTTTTATTTAAAAGTGTAGATTAGTGTCTTTAACAACTCGGATAAGTCACTATTTCTTTTATCTTAAAATTAAAGTAAATAAGGATTTCAAAAAATTAGCTTGTTATAAAATATACCATTATTAAACTACAAATCTATAGGCAGATCCCCGTAACATAATTTCGTGACGTCACGTCGGAAGTTAACTAATTTATTAAGCAATTACCGAAACTTGCTAAATTGGTTGTTTTGCGCCCCACTGTGAGTGACATTATCATATTTTAGCTTGTTTTGTTTGGCGCCCGCGTGTAAATCATTTTGATTTGTCAAGCACGCCAAGAACTAATAAATAAGCGCCCTATCAAGGAAAATTCGCACTCAATAGAAACGATTGTAAAATCGTACTCTGAAAATAGCAGATTGATGCGATGGCTACTTTTGCAGGTAAATCATTTATTAGAAGGTATAAATGTCAAAAAACTAGACTACAAATAAATAAGACCCCCAAATTTCCACTGAAATCATAGTGTGAAACCTCCCCTATTGATTAAGTAAGGGCAAAGCTGTAATAAGCTCAAAGTAAAGGATGAAGTTCAGGAGTCAGGACGTCGCCTAAAGCTACACCGAGCGATCTAAGGAGGTCTGGGCTCATTCATTTGTTTGTAATGAATTATAAATGGCCACCCCGGATCGCTTGCCTCCAATATGCTTGTTTTGTTTAGCGGCAAAAATGAAACGCTGTGTATAGGTTAATTAAATGATTATTGTATGAACGTTTTGAATGCAAGGTTGCCAACCCTTTTTTTACAAAAGGTGTTTTTTGTTACTGCTCCATTTTGTTATATATAATTTATATATAAAGTTTTTTCGAACCTTAAAAGATTTAAACTACAGATGTTTTTCTACTTAAAAGTATAGCAACCCTATTTGTGGCTACATGGCGACATGTATGAGGTTAGTGAAAAACATCCTTGATTATATATTAATCAAGAGTAAACTTAACGCATAGACAATATATATATACTATAATAGCCCCCTCTTCCAAATGAAAACTTTTGCGCCGCCAATGCACGAAACATCAGTTCTTTTTTAGAAAATGTTTAATTATTCGATTAATGATTATACAGGGTGTTTATTAAACATACGGCAAAAATTAAAGGGATCATTCCCTGGACTATTCTAAGAATATTTTGTCCTTTGATGATTTTTCAAAAGACGCTTTATTTCGAAGATGCAGGATACAGGGCGAGAAAATTTTTCGACAATAACAACATTTTATTACCAAAAACTACATGTAAAGATTCTTAATCTACAAGAACTGTTGATAATGATTACCTCCAGCTAGGATGCAAGAATCTAATCTTCTCCTCATTGACTGCCGAACCCTTTCACAAACACCAGGGTCGTCTCTTATTGAGTGACACCCAGCAATTATCCAATTATTTAAATCTTCCATATTCTCCACTGGAATAGCATAATTTAATGATAAATGATCTAATGATTTTAGATGGCGTCATGGGAAATAATCCAAGGGGTTTAAGGTCGGGAATCGAGCAGGCCATAAGTGAGGTCCACCTCGACCAATCCAGCAATCTCCATATGTTACTGTTAAAAATTCACAACCACACTAAAATGCGCTGGTGCACCATCATGCATAAACCACATTGTATTTCTTGTTGCCAATGGTACATCCTTCAGAAACTGAGGTAGCGTTTGTTCCAAAAAGTTGCAAAACATCTCGCCGGAAAGTCTTCCTGATAGAAATACCGGTCCAATTAGCCAGCCACCCACAACTGCAACCCAAACGTTCAACGAGAACTGATGTCGAAAACGACCCTCAAGTACCTCATGCGGATTTTCTTCAGGCTACACATGGTTGTTGTGAAAATTCCTTATTGCATTTCTTGAGAAATCCGATTCATCGGTACAAAGAATCAGCGTCAGTAGTTGAGGGATTTGAACCAATGTGGCAAAAGTCATTGACAGAATGCAATCCGTGGAAGGAAATCAGCGGGAAGAAGTGCCTGAACGCGTTGTATTTGGTATGGGCACAATAAATGGTCAGTAAGGATTTTCCAAACAGTCCCATTACTTACGTTCAAAGTATATGCAACTTTTCGAGTAGAAGTACCTGGATGTTCCTCTATTATGTCCAGCACATTCTCTTTCACTTCTACCGTTCTTACAGTCATTGGCCTTCTTGGTCCCCCACTTCGTTATAATGTGCCTGTTTCATGAAGGCGGTGATAAATACTTTAAAGGGGTTTTTATCAGGAACATTATGATCAGGAAATCGTTCAATGTACAACCCCCAGCTTGTAATGAATTGCCATCAGCAAGTCCGTAAATGAGATGCATGTCAGTCTTCTCGCTCGTATAGCGATTTATGATAGAGGACTTCACTAACAAAAGTAACTATTAAAGACTGAAAATACACGTCCAACAAGAAAACGTCAAAGGACAAAATATTCTTACAATAGGTCCAGGGAATAGCCCCTTCAAATTTTTCCGTATGTTTATTAAACACCCTGTATACAGGAGTTTTCACTTATAACAGCGAGGGCGTTTATCTCGAAAACGAATGGATATATTTTGATTTCGTAAAAAGCCCTCGTAAGGTTGAATCAATTTGCATTTTGTAAAGATAGTATCACTGCGACCCCGTCGACGCTTCAAAAATATAAATCGATTGCAAGGACTTCAAAGATAGGTACATTTGGAAGTCCTTTGGCTTTTTTGTCATTTCCCCTAATACGATTACTTCGCTCGTTCTTAAGTAATACAAGGTTCTATTTAATTTTTTTTTATTAATTTTAAAAACGGGTCAGTAGTAGAATTATTTCATTCTTCAGTTTTCACATTCAGTAAATTTCGTTAAAAATTCATTCCTTCTGCCGAACATAACTGTTAAAATTTGTTTAAAAGTGCTGTGGGTAACTTTTAAAACCCTTCTTCTTGTATTAGCATGTACTACATGCCGCTGTAATTTTGTTTATTAGATCGGCCATGTCTTCAACTGCTGTTTCGACAATACCATCTAAGTAACCCCAGAGAAAAAATCTAAGGGTGTTATATCTGGAGATCTTGTACATCTTTTTCGTCCGTTGGTTCCACACCATCGATTGGGATGCGGTCTGTCCAAATCGTAATTAACAATTTGAGCATTATGAGCAGGAGCCCTATCCTGCTGCAGCCACATATTTGTTCTGGACTCAAAGGGTACCTCTTCTAACAGTTCTGCAAGTGAAGAAAAGTAAGCAGCGTTCTCCAGTTAAAGTACCTCCGTATAAATGAGGTCCAATGAGATATCGTAAACCGCACCAGTTATTAATTCCAAAAGCGCGCTGATATCCTCTTTCTCTAACCCAACGAGAATAATAATTCTGGGACCAATAGACAAATCTGAGTTATGTCGGTTCACGATTACATTATTATGAAAGCGACTCTCGTCGCTTCATAAAAGTTGATATTTGCATTTTGTCAATACAATTCGGAAGGTCTTGCTACGAATTCCAGTCTTCGCGCGGGATCCCCGGACTCCAGCCTATGGATTAATTTGGTTTTGTACAGATGAAACTTCTTGTTGTGTAATATCCTCCATCAAGAGTTTTTGGAAACATCAGTATTTTTTTGTTTTGGCTAGTGAGGCTTTAGGACCATCATCATCTTGCAGTAAAACTTTGACTGTATTTTCATTATTTACAGCAATTTTCCTCCCGTCTCGTTTCGGTTTTATGAAGCAGCCACAGTTCTATAAGTTTTGTCATCAGGAATTCATCTATGGAGATAACGATGCTCATACACTCTTTGTGTGTCTTTAGCATTTGACATGCATTCACCGTAAATCAGTATATATATATCTACTTTTTTTTGGTTAGGGTGGTGAACCATTTTCATAGGATATTATCAATTCGTATAAATGCCAACGTGACAAATACTTAGGGAAGGTAAATTGTTAGATTTTGGGAGACAGACTACCTATTCAAGTTAATAGAAATTAGGTTTTACAGCAATCGAATTAGGGTAAGTGAAAAAAAAAATCAATATTTAAAGAACTTTGTACCGGGTGTCCCACTAAGAATGGCTGTCGGCCGTATCTCAGAAAGTGTTAGTCGTATGGCTTGCGGAAAAAAAATATATTAGATAAAGTGATTATGAGAAATTGCTGGAAATTATTTTCAAGTGTCTCAGACTAGCGCTAGAGGGCGCAACAGTAACGGTAAATATGAATCACGAAGTTTCCTCAAAAGTCGCCTAGTTAAGGTATCCCGAAAATAACATTTTTGTATATTTCGAAGATTTATTAATAAAATTCACCTATAGAACGTGTTCGTCACTTTTCAAATAAAGTGGTGTGGGAAGGTTGAACATTATTTGTAATAAATGCTGATAACTCCGGTCTGGCTTAACATAATTTAGTAAACTTAGTTTTGTTAAAAAGGGGTTTTCTCACTCTATATATCATCTTATTAACTACGGCAATATGTGTTTTACACTAGACGCTAGGGGGCGCTGTCTTACAACTTCACAAACATTGCGCGTTTTGTCCATAATTGTAAATATAATAATATATTTAATTTTACCTGATTACAAGGATGATTAAAAGTCTAAGAAGTCAGCGAAAAGCGCAAGTTAATATCAATTTTCAATTCCGAGATATCAGCAACAATAATCATAATTACGGAACATTATGATTTTATTTTGAAGTTGCCAATGTAAAGGTTTTTTTAAGAGTCAAATAGGCCTTGGAAAAACAAAATAGGAAGGTACGTATGTTTCAAGCAAATACATCGTTACGACAATAATTCTCAGTGGCGCCCTAAATGTTTAAATTGTCGCCCATCGTTCTGTATACACGACTCCAATCTCTCCCTGGTTGATAATA
The DNA here is from genome assembly GCA_963920685.1 of Polydrusus tereticollis. Classification (NCBI taxonomy): domain Eukaryota; kingdom Metazoa; phylum Arthropoda; class Insecta; order Coleoptera; family Curculionidae; genus Polydrusus; species Polydrusus tereticollis. Next base: position 62,451,555 of record OY987335.1, read on the forward strand.
CTGCAGTTTCCACCTCTGCCATAGGGATACGGCGGCTGCTGTCCCTTATCCTTTCTATCATGTTTTCCCTTGTGGTGGGTCTGGTAACGAAAACAAGATCCTTCAATCTCCCCCATAGATAAAAATCTAGGCATGTTAAGTCAGGCGATCTAAAATAGAAATTACCACTTTCATTAACAGTATCACAATATATCCTATAATATTACCTGGCAGGCCACGGAAATATACTCCCTCTTCCTATCCATCTTGCAGGAAATGTGTCGTCAAGAAAAGAAAATAACATCCAAGTTAAGTATATCAAAGGTGTACCGCAAATAGTCGTGAATCCGGAAAACTAAGCAATGACAGTCAATGCCAAAATCATATATCTGCACTAAACATATATTACCAAAATGTCCGTGGCTTGCGGACAAAGCTCACAACATTTACTTGCAATGTAGCCTTGTACAATTACCATGTAATTATGCTAACCGAAACCAATTTATCGGCTGATACATCTGATTCAGAGCTGGGCTTAAACAATTACTTTATCTTTAGAAAGGATCGCTTAAGGGAAACAAGTAGAAAAGAGTGTCTTGGCGGAGTTTTGTTGGCTGTGCACAGATCCATCACCTGTAATCTCCTTCCAACAACTGCACCAATCGAGCAAGTATATGTAACCATTGGTTCTTGCAATATGAGGTGTGTTCTTGGCTGCGTATATCTGCCTCCTGATTCTACCTTTGAAAACTATCTGATGATTAGTGACACTGCTGACATGATCTGTAATTGTTACCCAAATGCAGAACTCTGTGTAGCCAGAGACTTTAACCTACCCAAGGCCAGATGGATCAACGAGGACATCTGCACAGTTGGTGTTTCCCGTCCAGATGTCTATGTTGCTCCTCAAACTGTACAAAAAATAGCAGCTATTTCTGATTTTTGCGCATTTCACAATCTATTTCAAAATAATCTTGTTCAGAATGTTAATAATGTTATTTTAGATTTGATCTTTTCACGTAACTTAAGCCCAGTCGAATAGTGCGATCCTCTGGTCACTATTGATAACCATCATCCTCCCTTATGCTTCAAATTGGATATTCCAAACCCTGGTTTCAGAGTTGTCAGTCCGAGAGCTGACAACTTCTACTATGATTTTAAGTCTGCCGATTTTAGATTGATAAATGACTACTTGGCTACTTTCTGCTGGGACAGTATCTTGGTGAACACGGATGTTGATAATATGATTAATATTTTCTATGATATACTCTATAATTGCTTTGATCTTTTTGTTCCAATTAAGAGGGTGCCTAGCGGAAAGTTCCCTAGATGGTTTGGCAATGACTTAAAAAATCTAACAATTGAAAAAAAACTGCTCACAAGAATTACAAAATTAGTAAGTCCACTCACGATTATGAGGTCTTTTCAAATCTAAGATCTCAGTGCAAGGTTCTCTCTCGAGAACACTATAAAAAATTTGTACAAGGTACTGAAAATCTTCTCTGTAGCAACACTAAGCCATTCTGGAATTTTGCCAACTCGAGACGTACAACACCTCAGATACCCAATGTGCTGTCACTAGATAATGAAACAGTAAACATGGGGCCTAACACTGCAAATCTATTTGCAGACTATTTCTCATCTGTTTATTCTTTTGACAGCCCAGGGTATGGTAGGGAATTATCATGGAATCATCATAATATAAACAACTGCTCAATATCCATATCTAAAATATATACAGAGCTTAGTGGACTGAGTCCACACAAAGGACCTGGCCCTGATAATATTCATCCCATCTTTCTTAAAAACTGCTCTTTCATACTTGCAAGGCCTTTACATATCATATTCAATAAATCCCTAGAGAGCGGATTCTTCCCTACATTCTGGAAATCAAGTTTTGTCGTTCCCATTCATAAATCGGGGGATAAATCTAACATAAAAAACTACCGACCAATTTCTATCATTAATACAATCCCTAAAGTTTTTGAAAATCTTGTTACTAAATATCTAACTTCGCTATTGACTATCGAGGTCATCACCCAGCAATTTAGATTCTATGTGGGCAAAAATACCGAATTAAATGTGTTGTCTTACACTCACTCTATAACACAGGCATTGGAGTGTGGGGCGGAGGTCCACTCAATCTACACCGACTTTTCCAAGGCCTTCGATAAGGTCCCGCACAATATATTAGTTGGAAAGCTAGAAACTATGGGGATATCTGGATCTATGCTTTGCTGAATAACTAGCTATCTTGCTGATCGGATCCAGATAGTTAAAATTAATAACTTTCTATCGCGAGAGATACTAGTACCATCGGGAGTCCCCCAGGGATCCCACATAGGTCCTCTTCTTTTTAACATCTTTGTCAATGACGTTACACCTTGTTTCCGATCTTCTGAGTTCCTTCTGCTCGCGGATGACCTAAAAATGTTCAAAGTTATCTCAACTCCCGAGGACTGCATTGCTTTGCAGGATGACCTCGACCGATTTGTAGCATGGTCTCATGACAATTGTATGCATATTAACACCTCAAAGTGCAATCCCTTGGTATTCTCTCGTCGGCAATTAAAAACTATTTACGATTACAATGTAGACGGCACAATTTTAACTTCTGTTGACAACATGAGAGATCTGGGTATAATTCTCGACTCAAAATTATCATTTGTTACTCATATATCTACACTAGTGAGCAAGTCGTTGAGAATGCTGGAATTCGTAAGCAGAACTACGGGAGACTTCATGACTATTCGTTCCTTTAAAATCCTCTTTTGCAGCCTTGTCAGAAGTGGTTTGGAGTATGCAGCCTCTGTGTGAAATCCTCAATATGCCTGTCATGTTAACAGAATTGAGCGCGTGCAGAGGAAGTTTATGCACCATATCCACTTTAGATTTTTCATAGACACTGAATATAACTACGAGAGAATGTGTCAGAGACTGAATATGTCACCACTTTATGATAGAAGAAGTCTCCATGATCTTCTCCTTTTCTTTAAAATCATTAACTCTATTGTCGACTGTCCATACCTTACCTCTAGTGTTACCTTGCATGTACCCCCTGTCAACACAAGAAACGTTCAAACTTTCTACCAACCATATCACCGCACCAACTATGGTTGTAATTCCTTTCTTCCCAGGTTAGTGCCTCTCGCTAACCAGAATCAGCTACAACGCTTAAACTTGTTTTGTCCCCTTAAGAATTTTATTAAACAGCTGTATGAGGTGAACGCTGTTGGACTGCAAATGGGTGGACGTTGATGTCAAGTCTTTTCTTTTTCATACTTTAGTTTAGTGGTAGTACTTGTGAAGTGGTTATTATAGAACCTATTCACACTTTAACGAACTATGCATGCTAGCTTTAGTTATCGTTTTATTTCTAGTCTTAGTCGTAGTCTTAGATATAGTCCTTACTATTTAATTTTGTATGTTATTTGTAAAAAATGGCACTGGCCGTCAATAAATAAATAAATAAATAAATAAATAAAATGAGCAGGACATCCATCGTGTTGGAAAACCATAGTTCTGCGAATATCCAAGGGCACATCTTCGAGAAGAATTGGGAGTACGTAATTTAAAAAATGTAAATATCTTTGACCAGTAAGCGACTCAATAAATACAAACGGTCCAATTATTCTGCCACCCAAAATGCCGCACCAGGCATTGACACTCCATCTTCCTTGATGCTGCACCTCCCGCATCCAATGGGGATTATTCCGCGACCAATAATGCATATTATGGCGGTTTACTCCTCCATTACTATGGAAAGTAGCTTCATCAGTCCACAAAATTCTGGAGAGGAGATTTCTATCTTCCAATATCATATTGAGCAACCAATAGCAATGATCCAATCTTCTATCATAATCTTGCGGGGTCAAAGCCTGGTGGAGCACAATATGGTAGGGATGTAGCCTAAAGAAAAACAAAATACTTATTACATTGACTTGAAATCTATTAAGAGAAATATTGGCATTATTCTAAACTATTTAAGAGTTATAACATATAGATATAATTACTTACCTTTCTTCTAATAAAATCCTATGCACAGTAGAGCGAGTAACGCCCAAGTCTCTAACAATTATTAATCTAATCCTAATTTGTGAATTAAATTCCACATATGCCAAAACATTTACAATGTTTTCATCGGTTCGACCTCGGCGGCGTCTGCGATATACAGGGCGACGAATACTTCCAGTAGTACGAAAATGGCTGGCTAAACGATTAAACATTCTACTGTCGTATCGGCGCCTCTGAGGGTATCGTACTGCGTAAACCCGTTCAGCAATTGTTGCATTTCCCAAACATTCAAAATAAACCGCAATGATGTCAACCGCTTCTTCAAGTAACAGAGGCATTTTGAAAATCAAATACGACACAACACAACACTGTTGGCACGACAAAAATTTTGACGTAATAATAAAAGGTGACACGCGTGCACAGTGTCAATACATATTTTGTTTTTTCAAGGCCTGTTTGACTCTTAAAAAAACCTTTACAATGGCAACTTGAAAATTAAATCATAATATTCCGTAATTATGATTATTGTTGTTGATATCTCCGGATTGAAAATAGATATTGACTTGCAGTTTTCGCTGACTTCTTAGACTTTTAATCATCCTTGTAATCAGGTAAAATTAAATATACTATTATATTTACTATTATGGAAAAAACACGCAATGTTTGTGAAGTTGTAAGACTGCGCCCCCTAGCGCCTAGTGTAAAACACATATTGCCCAGGGGCGGTCATACGGGGGGGGCATGGGGCCATGGCCCCCCTTGGCGTTGATTTACATTATAAAAGCCCTGCCTCCCTAAATTGACCAATCGTGTCAAACCCTTAATTTTTTAAAAATATTTAAACGCAAAAAATAATATTAAAAATAATTAAGTAAGTAGGTATAATATATTATAGGTATCTATAATTTTCTTAAAATTTACTTAGCCGTTTTTTGCGTATTTTTCCTACTTGAAAACCAAGAATCATCAACAAAAAAGGGCGTGGCACCCAAAAATTTTTCGCTTGCGGCGCTAAGAATTTTCCTGCCACCGCCTCTCTAAATTGGCATGAGCCGCGACTGCATGCCCCCCCCCCCCCTTAAAATGTTGATATGACCGCCCCTGATATTGCCGTAGTTCATAAGGTGATATATAGATTGAGAAAACCCTTTTTAACAAAACTGAGTTTACTAAATTATGTTAAGCCAGACCGGAGTTATCAGCATTTATTACAAATAATGTTCAACCTTCCCACACCACTTTATTTGAAAAGTGACGAACACGTTCTATAGGTGAATTTTATTAATAAATCTTCGAAATATACAAAAATGTTATTTTCGGGATACCTTAATTAGGCGACTTTTAAGGAAACTTCGTGATTCATATTTACCGTTACTGTTGCGCCCTCTAGCGCCAGTCCGCAAGCCATACGACTAACACTTTCTGAGATACGGCCGACAGCCATTCTTAGTGGGACACCCGGTTCTTAGTATCGTTGTCTCTGCAATCGATTTATATTTTCCTACCCAACGACGGCTTTTTACGAAAACAAAATATATCGATTCGTTTTCGAGATATAGGCCCTTGGAGTTTTAACTGAAAAACCCTGTATATCATATGACAGTCATCCCGTAAGTGAGCTTTTTTGCATCACAATAATATAACTTTCCGTAATGCAAAGTCAATGAATATTGCAAGATTAATTTTAGTGTTAAATGTATAAATGTATTATTTTACATAGTTTATTAGTAATGAGACGAGTATAAATTGTTTTTGCGCAAAAATACCAAAAATGTCGAGGTTAGAATTCAGCTGCATCAGTAGCTTCCATTGTGAGGTAGCGGTAAATGATATGCTAATTTAAAATCATGTTGATCATTGGGCCACTGTTGACCAATGGGATATTTTTTATTTGTGTTATCCTAAAAAGGGATTTTTAGGATCTTGGTGCTGCTTTATTCGCTTAAATAAAAATGAATTGAAAACTTCCGTTTTCATGAAAGGCTGCATCATACGGGACACGTCACCCAGTAAAGCACCCAAACAATATATCTTTAGGATTTTTATCTCGCAAAAGTGTCGTGTATTATAGGTAAAGAAAAATGTGAAAACATTTGAGAGGTGTACATTATAGCGTCGTAGTATTAGCATAAAATAACATTGCGCGAACTATTTAGTTATTCAAATCACGGGGGCAATATTTTCAAAAGAAAAGCTACCGTTATTTTTCAGTAGAAAAAACGTCATAATCATACTATCATCCCCTAATTTAGGCTTCTTTTCCCCTTCGTATTTCCTGATAGCGGTTTAAGTGGAGGCAAGCGTCAACCTATATTTTTCCAGACATTCAGTAAAGGTATTTTCATAAGCGGGACAAAAAAAAAATTATTTTTACTTAGGATTGTTGCATAACAGCTTCACATTTTTTTAATTAACACATCGACTCTGATTTATGTTGACACTAATTTTATCACACTTTAGTGTGATAATAAATAAATAAATACAACACCTTAGATATATACCACCATAAATTTAAAAAGCCATCATTAATAGATTTTGCATAAACATAGGTATTAGGGCGGTCCAATTTATATTAAAAAAAAAAGTTGTTTCTATCGTATAGGACACGTTACAAATATAAAAATAAACTGTAACACCTTGACTGCTCATTTCGCGAAAAAAAAAAGGATTTAGGTACTTCGTAGAAAAGTGGTACTCTATTGCTGTTTATTGTTACAGCCTAAAAGAAACAATAATGTACTTATTCTTATTCTTATAGTGGCAGATGGCAATATTAATTTTCAGATTACAAGATATTTCGATAATAATAACTGTTCCCATAATCATGAGCCAACTTCTTGGTGGTCACAGGATGATTATCGTACATAATAAGATCGCCTATTAGACGCATCTGTTTGTCCAAAAACTAAATTAATTTCGTACGAACAATACTTTTCTGACCTGGGCGTGTGGTCGGGCGGGTGAGTGTCCCCTGAGTTCCCCCATAGATCTACCCCGGGTTAGTCCACTTTATGTAAGCAAATATTTTAAACCTCAATTAAATACATTTTTAATTATCATTAACATTCTTTGTTCGACGAGCAGATATTTTAAATTTTAAACATTGTGCTGACTTAGATGTGATGCAGCCTATATTACCAGGGTCCTTTTTAATATTTCTCAATTTTCAGATAATTAGGGGTGGTTAATTAAATTTAAGTCTCCGCGAGATGCGAAAGAACAATCAGCATTTTTAATAAGCAGCTTACTGGTTCATTAATTTTATATTAATGTTTGGACAAAAACTTCTTTTGTCAATATGGGTGTTTTAATTAATTTTAAAAAAGACTCAAATCAAAAATATTATTTCAGTATTTATTTACTTACTACTTATTTGTTTCTCGTAAATTTTAGTTACACACACTTCGTTTTAGGTTGATCTTAGATCCCTTCTAGTTTCTAAAGCTCTTTCACAAATATTACTAGAACAGTTGTCAATATTTTTATATACCTACTAATTTTTTAATTGCTCAAAATATTTTTTTACTGTTTATTTAAATCTCTGGGGCTTCTTAAATATTTTTTTTAATAAAATTTGTATTAACAATAAAGAACGAAATTTGTAGTGACACAAATTTAATTTTGTTTAATATTGTAATAAAGTTTATTTTTTTGAAATTAAATAATATCATTTGAATAATATCAAGGTTATTTAGTGACCAGGATGTGTTTACATTTTTCAAATCTACCGGTTTATAAAGCCCATATGTTTTTTTTTAATATACCTATAAGTAATATAAACTATGAAATAAAGAAATATAAAACGGTCGTTACATAATAAAAGAAAACGATTTCCACAAATTTTAAATATTAACTTTTGGTAGGTCTGTACCTAATTAGTAATTTTATAATGTAACGGGTTCTTGTTTTTTGTATTTATATTTTCTCTTAAACGAAAACAAAATATATTGATTTTACATAAGTAAAGACTACATATTTTATTTGTCTGCAAGAATCTCAGAAATTAGATTACAGATATCTACAAGTATAAAAGAGTTTTTATTAAAATTAATGTAGAACTGAAGCAAAACGTAAAAATATTGACTTAATAGGTATCTGTTTTTGGATACCGCACTCATAGAAACTATTTCTAGTTTAAATAATCGGCTTATAGTATTTGCCTACCCAAGCAGCGCTTCTTTGCCTCAACCGTCTTGCAACCTACTTTTTACTTAACCCAACGTCCATATAAAAGTTGGCTAACGACTTAAAATTATTGGTTGGAATACGACGTTATATTTATGTCAGTTTCTGTCGCGAATTAGGTCATCAAATTTTGGACGTCATACAACAGAGAAATTTTAGTAAATCCTTGTTAAATAGTCAGCTCAAGATCAAGAATATAGGTATTGAATTATGTTCGAAAACAGATGACCTTAAGATATCGTCAAATGGACGATGGCCGTCGGATAAGATATACCTATATGCAACAGGTGTGAACTTTAAAGTTAAGTAGACATAATCGGTATTTTTAATTATTTGCATTATTTGTAGGTATGTATTTTGTCTGCTAAAAGCTGTAATAAAAACACTTTTTGTGTAATATGGACAAAAAAAAGTAATAAAAGGCAGAAGTTATGCGAGAAACTAAAACAAGCAAAACCAATTGTGATTAAGTGGTTAAGACAAATCCCACCTCTAGCAAGTTCTGATGGTACCATTGCGACCAAAGCTCAGGAAAAAGCAAACTTACTGGCGGAACTATTCTCTTCGCATTCAACGTTAGTTTTCAGGGAAAAACCGAACATTACCCCTGAGGAATCGAGAATGTCCGAAGATTGTTTTCCGGCAGCGCCATGTTAAGCGAATCTTGAGGAGTCTTGACACTAAAAAAGCTTCTGGACCTGACAAAATTCCAGTCATCGTAATTAAGACATGCGCTGATGAATTGACACTGGTATTTTGTACTCTATTTAACCTATCCTACCGGAAAGGAATATTTCCATCTCGCTGAAAAACTGCGCGAGTCTAGCCCATACCCAAACAACGCAAGAAGACCGTGCCAAACAAATATCGTCCAGTGGCATTGCTTTCGGTTATATCCAAAGTTATGGATAACAAAAAATGTTTACCTGATACCTGGAAGGCTTCAATATTATTAGTGACCGCCAGTATAGATTATATATATATATATACATATATGTTGGACGGTGATCCGAGTAACCATTTGTGGGGGAGCATGTGACAGATGTTTCCTTTCCTTGGTTCTTGGGTTTCCTGCCTTTAGCAACGTATGTCAGGAGTAACCGAATTATTTTAAAAAATTGTACAAAAAAAGTAAAAATTCTCGAACAATCAGTCAAACACATGTACAGTGATGTAAAACTATGATTGACTGTTTCTAAGTGATTTTCCGATGCTTTTCTATATTTTCCTGTTGTAATAATGCCTAACTTTGCAATTAATACCCAATTTGCACCCAAGGTAATAGATTTATTTATAAAAAAATTGTCACTTTTCATGTTATAATAATTATTGCTTCTCTGTTTTGTAGCCTTGAAAAAGAAAATAAAGATTTTCGAAAGCTCGGCGTAGTAAAAAAGAGGTTTTACTTATATGGCCCTCCAATGACTGATACCCCAATACTTTAAAAAACTTTATATACATATATATATATTATATAAAAGAGTCCGTTCTCTTCAAGTGACGATGGACGGATTTCTTTCAGACACATTTAACATCAACATCGGAGTCCCTCAAGGCTCCATATTGTCGCCCACCCTCTTTTCACTACACATTAACGATCTTTTGGAAAAAACTAACAATCGTATATAGCTTCGCTGATGACATCACACTTGATTCATCATTTACTTTGGATGCTCGAACATCAGTGGCCGGTGCACATCTCTATAGGCAGCAAGAGCAACAAAGACCTGGAAGATACTCTGTCTTGGGGTGTAACCAAGTGGAATTTACCGCTAAAAAAGCCAAGCGGCAGCTTTTTCCGAAAAAGTTAATGTTGAAGAACCAATTTTAGCCATGGCGGGATACTCGATTCTCCTGGCTACAATTCATTTATTGAGCGTCAATTAGGATAGTCATATATCTTGGTATAGTCATGCTGCGGCCATTGCTAGGGCAGCCTCGAAGAAGCTTGAGATACTTTTCCGAACCAAGAACCTCTCTACACCTTAACAACTGAATTGAAATTACAGATTTATTATGTATACAAGATTTATTGTAGAAGTTGATATATTATATATGGGTAGCTTAAATTTTTTTCACTCGCTTAGAGGTTAAGTGTATATAAGAATAGCCAATGGCTAAACTTCGCCTTTATTGTCAGTGTTCTGTTTTCCTTATTCTGAAATATGCTGTTACTTATGGAGTGAATTAACAATAAAAGACGTTTATTTTTATTATTATTATTAACTTTTGATGCTCTATATAGCCCAAATTAGACCGTCGCTGGAGTACTGTTCGCATATGTGGGGCTCTGCTTCTGAACATACCCTGAGATTGCTAGATTCCATTCAAAGAAGAGCCATTCGTTTAATCGGTGACCATGATCTGACAAACAACCTGGAAAATCTTGAACAACAAAGGCAGGTTGGCGACTTGAGTCTATTTTACAAATATTTTCATGGCAAGTGCTGAAGTGAGGTTGCCCGCTTGATTCCACCCAGAACGGTGCATGGTAGAAATACACGACGAGCCACTGCAGCCTACCCGTACGTGGTTCAGCTTAGTGTCCCTCGAACGACACTGTTAAAAAATTCTTTTATTTGAAGAACGTTATCACTCTGGAACGACTCTCCAAAGATTCAACCTGAATCGTTTTCTGCGCACACGCCGCTCGCAGAGCGCCCTAAAGGAGTAATCCTGCTGTGCCTTATCATAAAAAAAAATAGTGGGCCATATACGAAGGTTGCATTCTGTCATTCTTTCTTTTAACATTCTTTTCTTTTATAAAACTAATTGGAAAATAACACTGACACAATATATTATTTAGCGTTTTTTCCTCTCACGCTTTCCCGCAGGTTAGTCATCTCATCTTTCATGAAAGAAATGATCTCGTCCGCTAAGGTAAAATGCGTATTCTTGATTATTTTCTTTTAAAACTGATTCCTGAGAAAATAACTGACGATTAGTGAATAAATTTAGTCGTTTTGTTAGAAATTTTAAGCGATTTTTATCATTTTAATTTTAACTGCAGATATTGTTTTCACGTCAGTGCCTAGAGTAGGTAGAGTTTCTTAAACAGACTACTTATTGACGAAAGTAAACGGAAAATCGTTGTCCTCTGTGTTGGCATAGCTAGAGAAGTCTTATTGAATAGAAAAAAAATCATAGACTAAAAGGTGGTTTTTGCAACGACAAATATTCAGTTACATAAATATTTAAAGAGAGTTGAAAGCACATGAGCCAGCTAATTTTAAAAACTTACTAAGAATGGTATCTTTCAGTTTTTCCGTCACCACTTAGAGTAACAGATGTTTGCGACTGTGATTCTTTCGTATTAATTTTTTTTATTTTATAATTACTAACAGGATAAAACGGCATACCAGAAAAACCCTTGGCGAAACCTATTAGTACACTAACGCAACGGAAAAATCGTGTTCTTCCTGTCGTATCGGAGCGTCTTATTTCTTGACGAGAAAAATGCAAATGAATATATTCAAGATATTACCGACTGACCAGCATCCATTCCGTCGGGATTGATCTTTCTCGCATGAAAGATCACCCGTGTATGGCTAGGTATTATCTTAAATCAGGGAAATGCAAGTAATTTACCACAGTTTTTTTTTTTGAAATTCTTTATTTATTTATTCATTATTACATATTATCATTAAACAATAATAATCTCTAAACAGTGCATTAAGCACTGGTAACGAGAACAATAATTTCACAATATAACGCTTAAGTTCTATACAGCTATTACTTATTTCCTATGTGTGACTTTAGCAAGCTTACAAATTTTGGAAAGGTGTTACAGTTTTTTAGAACCTCCGGTAATTTATTATATGTTCCGCATGCCTGTGATAGGGGATTGTTAAGTCCTCTATTGTTATGTACATTATATTGGTAAATATTATCACATTGTCTTGTATTGTAACTATGAATATCATCTATAAATGTAATTTGTGTATTGCACTTTTGCTTTTTATTTTATAACCTTATAGACATGTTTGCATTGATCTAATTCTAAAAGTTTATGTATGTCAAAAACGTTCACCATGTTATAAAGATCGCTTGTATGTACTAACCTATCAATACTAAATAATATTTTTATTATTTTATTTTGTATAGTTTGTGCCCTGTTAAAATTGACCGTTCCGCATGTTTCCCATACTGGGAGAAGATACCTTAAGTGCGATGCAAAATATGCGTTGTAGATATCTATTCTAGTTTTATTTGTAAAGTAGTTTCTACATTTATACAGCGCGCCAATCATTGATGTCATTTTCTTAATTATGTATGTAATGTGTTCACTCCAATTTAAATTTACATCAATTATTAGACCTAGATACTTAATACTATCAACTGATTTTAATTCTACGTCTTTTATTTTTATTTTTGGCATTGGTATAATTTTATTTTTTTGTTTAAAGAGCATAAATTTAGTTTTTTCTATATTAATTTTTAGTCTATTACATATCAGCCACCTATAATATACATTCAGATCATTATTTATCACAGTCTGTAAATCTCCCGAATTTTCACCAGTATACAGTAGTACGGTGTCATCCGCAAAAGTAAAGTACCGAGCAGCCAAATCGGCACGCTTTAAGCTTAATACATATAATGAATACAGAAGAGGCCCAAGAATAGACCCCTGAGGTACTCCACATAAGTTGCCCAATTTGGTGCTCTTGTTACTGCCTGTTTTAACATACTGTTGCCTACCAACTAAATAAGTTTTTATTACATCAAATGTTTTGCCTCTAAATCCCATATAATTAAGTTTTTTTAACAAAATATCAAGGCTAACAACATCAAATGCTTTGCTTAGGTCTACAAAAACGGCCGCTACAATTTTTCCGTTGTCTAATGCTGTAGAAATGTTATTAGTGAGGTCCATGGTGGCACTCAACGTATTACTGCCCTTTATAAACCCATATTGAAACAAATCTCTGTCAATATACTTATCAATAAACCTTAACATTCTTTTTTTTATCACAGTTTCTATAATTTTAGAAAACACGCTTACCACAGATATGGGTCTATAGTTGTTCATAGAATCTCTAGTTCCAGTTTTGAAAATAGGTGTTATTTTGCTCAATTTGTTTTCTTCTGGAAATTGTCCACTTATGAGTACCTTATTTGTTAGTCGAACCAAGATTAGGACAATGTCCTCTTTTATATTTAAGAGATCCTTTACAGTAACACCATCGTCTCCAGGAGCAGAAGTTTTTTTTAGTTCCATGATGATGTCAAGAACTTCCCTTTCATTGGTTTCTTCCATAAAACAAGTTTTATCACAATAAGTTTCATTAAATGCGATATTTGGTTGTTCAGTCTGTATCTCTGTATTTATCTGCTCGACAATATTTTTTCCCACATTGGCAAAGTGATCATTCAAATAAGTAACGATATTGAGCGGATCTGTCACAGTGATGTCGTTGACAATCAGCTTTTCGATGTTTGTTTCTGCCTTTGTCTCTTTAAGCATGCTATTCACCAATTTCCATTGTTTTCTTTGGTTGCCTCCTGTTTCATTCCATTTTTTACTGAAATGTAGGTTTTTCGGTACTTTAATCTTATTATTTATCTTATTTTTTATCTTTTTGAATTCAGCTGCTACAGTTACATTAGTAGGATTCACTTTTTTTCTTTTAAACAGTTTATCACGCTTAGATTCGCATCCTTCAACATGACACCTGCTTATAAATGACAGTGGCAAATGGTGACTCCAGACAGTACAAACAGAACAGGTAGTCTGATTTCAAAAGATTTTGGTATATTTTTTTCAAGTGAAGGTCCAGGTTAGCAAAAACAAGTTGTAAGTGCCAACTTGTTATCGCCATTTTCGAACGTTGAAAAACTGGCGGCACATGAGGGCCAGTGCATCGGCTGGAATTAGCCGAATGACTCATTAAAACATGTCAAGATTAAGCAGAAATATTGCTATCTTCTTTGGTGTAAAAAAATTATTGTTTTTTTATTACATTTTTTTTATAAGTTTTCACCATTTTCAAGGCGATCTCATATTAATCGACCTATCGTCTTCATATTCATCAGTAAACCTGCTTTCGTTGACATTTCAACTTTTAGTGTCGTGATCAGTAAAATACCATGCACCTACCGTTCATTAACCGACACAAGAGACCATTTTGATATTGCATTCGTGAGTTCCAATTATTTTATAAATGAGATCAAGGTAAATCCACTGCATCACTGTTTCAATATTTGGTATAAAAAAGTAATGTCAAGCAAATTCGTCCGACTAACGTGACAATAAAACTGACTAAAACTACATAACGTCAGGTTGACGTTGTAGCGCCGCCCCAAAATGAATTCCTCATTTTGGTGCAAGTAAGGCGACGCACGGTGGGGTATTTGGTTATTATACCTGGCCAATATTCTATTTACGAAAACGCTGTAAGTACACCCTTTCATGACTAATTAAATACTTAATAGGTAGATGCGAGATGGATGCGTCCGAAAATCCCGTTTTAGGTAGCATTAAACGGAGTAGGCTTAGTCGAAATTTTGGCGTTAGCCATGGCACAAGTGTGACAATTGCGGTTTGGGTAAGTGAGCAATAGTTTACAGCAAAATAAAACAATTCAGGCTTATTGTATTAAAGTGAAAGTTATGGACAAGTTACCTGCAGGTTTGTACATACTTAAGATGCTATTTGTATAATGATATTGTTAATACTTTTAGAAAAAAATTCACAGAAAAGTGTTTAATTTTTGTTTATGTTTTTTTTTTTTATCTCAGAAGTTTGGCTAGTGTTTTAGTTATTGATACCGTGTTATCCCGTAAATGTTGCTGCTGAAAACGGATATGGCATATTTTATTTACTAAAATACGTTTAAAACACCTGCCCTTTTTTGCTCGTTAAAACAGAAACGGTATATTTAAAAATAGGTTTTTTTCTAAAGAACATTCATTTTGTTATAGGCCCTAGCTGTTCCTATTGGGAAGTAAGCAGAATGGATTTATTTAATCGTCTGAGGGTGTGCCCGTTTAAAAACAAACAAAAACAGTTTGATGAACTTGTAAGTTATGTACAGAATGAGACTAACAACTCAGATGAGAACATACAAGATATAAAAGCGAAAATTGCAAAATACATATTTCATATAATATGACTAAAAAAATGGAAAGTTCCCAAAGCAGAGAAAAATATAAAAGAAGACAGAAAGCGAGACATACAGAAAAACTTTAAAGACCAATTCGGAATTATGATTGACCAACCAAAACAAGGATTTGGCAACACAAATACTGGTAATATGGCCAGACGTTTTTTTAAAAATCATCAGATCACAGCACAAATTACCCAGTTAGATGAAGATCTGATTAAACGATTTTACACTATATTGCAAACCATTTCTTGTGAGTTTCGAATAGACGTAGAAAAATTTCAAGATTTTTGCCATGAGACAGCTCGTAAATATGTCAACCTATATGAATGGTATCCGATGCCACCAAGTATACATAAAATCTTACTCCATGGAGCAACAGTGATTAAGAACGCGTTACTTCCAATTGGTCAACTTAGTGAAGAGGCGCGAGAGGCAAGAAATAAAGATTTTAAACAATATCGGGAGGGTTTTTCACGAAAAACTTCCCGAATACAGACAAACCAAGACGTTTTGAATAGGTTACTCATATAATCTGACCCTTTCATTACGAGGTTGAGCAAGAGTAATGCAAAAAAGAGGAAAATGCTGCCACAAGACGTGTTAGATATGTTGCTTGAACCAGAAGAACCCATGTCCGCAACGCAATCCGCGAGCGATAGCAGCTCTGAAGAATCGGAAGACGAATAAACACACAACATCATTTGTTAGGTTCTCACTTATTTATTTACTATATCTGGCTACAGTGGAAGGAGAAACAATTGTCATAATATTAATAAATAAGTGAAAATGTTCATCGTTTATAATTTGTCCTAAATATATAGCCCAAACTAAATATAATATTTTTTAATAAAGTTTCACCACGCATACTTTTTGTGTTCTTTTGGTCTAAATATATGTGTAAAGCTATCACCTATTATTACTCTGTCTAAATAAAAACAGAAGACTCCTAACTTGTTTATGACCAACTTTGAACCCCCAATACCCCACCGTGCGACGTCAGGTCATTGAAATGCTGCTTGGGTATAAGCTATTCATAAAATTAAAAAGTGTTTTCCCAGCAATCAGCTGGGTAAAAAAGGTTGGGACACCCTATATAGTTTTATTCTAGTTCTTGTTCTTATTGATTTTTCTATAGTCCTATTTTTTGTCAGCACTTATCTTTTGTATTTAACTTCATTTCTAATGAGTCGCATACTTTTTTTTCTAATTACACCCCATCATCTAATAGATACAATATTATAAATGTAATCAGGTTAAAAACCCAACATTTCTATATCTAATTTGGAAGTTTTTAATATGACAATTTATTTTAAATTACTTAAAACATCATAAATGTGTTGCTGACTCAGTTGAGCTCCCTGCAGTAATGCTTCATGTAGTGGAAGTTACGACCAAAGTTTGATTGTCTCGATCCTTAGCTTTGTGCTCTGTTAGTGTAGAAGTAATTTTTTTTCATGCATCCTATGTAACCTATATTATTACGATGGAAATAATTCGATATTTATTAACTAAAAAAAATGTAACAGGATTATCTTTACCTGTTTCTTTAGCTTATTTTAAGTTACCACACATATAAAAATAAATAATATTATGAAACAGCATACTAACTTAAAGTAACATTTCTGATAAATAACTATTTTTTAATAAACGAAACATAAAGAAATAAAGTGAAAAAGATAAAGACATTCCAGAAACAATATGAAATGTTAATTTTATCGAAATCCGGAACAACCTATTCTGAATTTGGGTTGATGATCTTTAGTCATTGATTGGCAGTGGCACACAAATTTTTATTGAGGTAGGTCCAATCTTGATGATTGATGGTTTTAGGTCCATTTTACGAGCTCTATCTGGATTTTCAGAGTACTAGATATTAAGTGACGACTGATTCGTTGCAATGACGATATTTGTTTTAGTCATGTATATAGCACGTGTGAAAGAAGAAAACAAATGTATGTAGATACCTATGGGTTTAAGCCTGTAGAGCTTATATCTTTCAAAAATAAAAACGAATAGTGAATTTTAAATTAAATATAAGGTATGTATTAAACATTAAGATTTATGAAACTTACGTAGGTACCTACGTCTTTTACTTCAAAAATCAGCAAATATATTTGACCTCGATATTGAGATTGACCTATTTTGTTTAAATTCATAAATGCATGTATGATGCCTGACCTAATTTGGCAAACAAATACCTAATCCCTTTGCACAAACGTAAAAGATACCTACTTCTATACTTTTTTTCTTGTTTTAAGGATAAGTAGCAATCAATTAAAAATAAAATAAATGTCAATCCTATAATATAAAGAAAAGTACTTAGATACTAATATTAATAGTCTAATGTTGCCTTAAGGCTTAACGGGCACATCTTAACGTTCTGTGATTACGAGTTTTCCTTTTTGGATATTGGTAGAGGTCAGTAGTAGAGTTAAGGAAAAACGAATATGTACTTAATATTTACAAAATTATTAGTAGGTAATAGATAGGTAGGTATTTATTTTTGACTTTCCTATGCCTATAGAGATAGGTACGTTGGTAAATTGAACGATTAGAGTTGCAAAACAGAAAATGTAAGTTTGATTGTTTCGATGTTTCGTTGCGAAAGAAGAATCATATGGCGTCGTCGGATTTTCGGTAACGTTGCAAAGAAATAAATCAGATGGCTGCATGGCGGTAAGGATCGAGTAGGTGCAGAGGTTGTTTTATTTGTTTTTTGAGCGTTGGCAGAATGGAACGTTGTGCATTGGCTTGACCGCGGCCAGGCAGCAGGAATAAGGGCAGGCCCGACCATGCGGCGCAAGATCCGCAGCATCTCAAGACTTTTATTTTGTTGTTTTGTAGACAAGAAATAGAATAAAATGTGTTGTGTTGTTGCGTGGGCTGGGCCGCGAACGTTCGGATTCGCGGCTGGGCGGCGCACACTGAGCCAACCAGGTGGCGACTGCGCGATCTTTCGACACGCCTCTGGGCCTTCAGCAGCGGTCAAGAGCGAAATCGTCTCGAATGGACCTTACTTTGAGGTGTAATGTGTCTGCTCCTGCATCTCTCATCACGATTTTTAGCTCAGTTCTTCAAAAAATTGCCTATTTGTGTCATACCTATAAAGTTTATGATGTGAGAACTTAGCTAATAAATAATTATGACATTTCTTGCTTTTGAAATGCTTATTGAAGTTTATTTTCTTTTATTACAGATACCTAGCCAACAAAAGATAAAAAAATACCCCGCAGTAGATTAACTTGTAATTTTTCCTCGTGACGTTGATTAATCCATTTTATAAAACTTCACACCTGCTACCATAGTTTGTTATTATTAGGTACCTGTTAAGTCATGATTGATTATATAGAGTAAAAATAGGACATTTTTGAAAAATATAATATATTATAATATATATAAAATAATATAAGCAGTTTAAATAGTGAATTTTACCGGGTATCTCGTTATTAGGGGGGGCGTTTGGATTTTTTTAAACATCTATACGACGTATACTGGGTAGCTTTAAAATAAGCGTGAAATCAAACACTTAAATAATTTGCCACATACCGCAAAATGTATTTATATCGTTATTAGCAATTTCTTATGAACAAAAAAAAAACGGATTTAAATATAAAAAATAAAATTAGTTCTTAGACAGAATGCTATTATTATGTAGGCATGTACCTATACCTATACAAAAAAAAACCGTAACATTAAATATCAAAAACTTTAATAAAAACGAAACACATAAGAACTTTTAACCAAAAGGTAATAAAATGAACAGAACCCTATAAAACAAAATCTAATTTTCTGTTTTTTTGCTTGCAAATTTATCTATTACTTTTTCTTCACCTTCTTTAATATCCTTATGGATATTGAGTAATGCTAAGGCAGAAAGTCTTAATTGCGACATGTTTGTCCGTAAATAAGACTTAATCAGTCTTAAAGAAGAAAAACTTCTTTCTGGCGTAGCAATCGTAGCATTACTTATTGGCAAGCAACCTAATATCGTTAAAAATTGTTTCACATTTGGAAATATATCGTCGCAATGTTTTAGTGCGTCTAATACATTGTCAAGAACTTTCTTTGTCAACAAACTCTTGCAGCCAGTATTTTTTCCAAAGCTGATATTCCCCTAACAAAATATTTAATAAATGTTTCTCTTCAACATGAAACACTTTAAAATACTTTTTAACAAGACAAGACACATTTTTTTCAATCACATCATCTGAAGATATAATTATTACACTGTGTAAAAAAATATTTAGATCATAATATAAGTACTTATACCTAAAACGCTTTCTGAAAAACGCGTTTCTAAATCTGATATTACATTGTTCAATAGTGGTAAATAAATAGTAACCCTCCAATAATGTTCCGGGACATCTATTGAGTGATTTTCACGATAAGTAACTTTTTTGGGTAGTCTTGGTAGTTTCTGATTTATGCCTAAATCGTTTATATTTTCTTCAATATCCTTCCATTCATAAACCTATTAAAATTATTCTCAGAAAATGATCGTTTATCTTTTAAGTTTTTGAAAGTTATCAAAATATTAGGTAATAGCCTGGGTTTTGTCCAGATATACTTTTTTGCTGAAAGAAAACACTCAAAGGTTGTGTAATTGACAGGATATCAGAAAGACAAGTCAACGTTACAATAAACTCACAGTTCAGGATTACTGTTTTAAACGCACAAGATTTTCTTGAAGATGCGGATTTCTTCCACAAGCTTATTTTATCCAATGCCTCAATTATGTTTTTTAAATCACAAAACTGAACATGTCTTTTTGTCCACCGGGTTTCACACAACCCTTGAATGTTATGCTTTAGGGTGTTTTTTTAAAACAAGTTGTCTTTTGGAGGAACCATTAAAAAACGCAGCTACTTCTTTAATGTTTCCCACTAAATTTCTTACAGCCTGAACTTGCGAAGATTTCGAAATACTAAGGTTAAGCATGTGATTAAAGCAGGCGCAACGCTCTGCAACTAATGTTTGTGATTTAATTTTTTGGATTGCACCAACTTGCTACTTCGCAGCCATCTGTACCTATTTCAACACAAAATGCTGGGTTTAGTTCAATAGATTCTAATATCTTTAGAACAATACCACCAAGTACCCTACCCGTTAATAAGGGCTCACAGTTATCAATTTCATTAATATCAGAAGAATATGCATCCTCATGACAATTCATAAAGCCAACAAAATCTTCATAAATATTGTTATTACAAATATACCTTACAGCGACAGACATTTAAGAAGTATGGTATAAATCCGTCGTTTCGTCAAATAGAACACTGTAATATTTACAGGTATACACACGTTCTTTAATTTTTTCCAATATTACACTGCCACAACGCTCAATTAGATCGCTCTGCACAGTTTTGTTTATAAAAGTTGCTTATGAGCTACACGTTTTAAGATCTTCTAACAGTTTATCCCCTGCATCAACACGAAATTTCAAGAGTTCGCGAAGATTTCCTTCTTTTCTCGTTACAGAACTTTCAATTTCGGTACTTTCATCTGATGTTTTATCAGTTTGAAGCAATAGCCCATCGTCTCTATGACCTCGAAAAGGTACCTATATTTTGTCGCCCTAATAGTTCAATGGTTTTTATAGTAGGTAATAATCGAGCTCGGTTGAGCAAAAGCCTGACCTGATATTATAGCTTTCTTATGATTGTTATTGTTATTGTAAGTCTCTAAAACACCATCCTTCCCAGTTAATTTGGCAAATCTAATGACAGGTTATGTAACTAAACCCTTTAGGCCCAATTTTTCCTTTACAGGAGTAAAAATTACACAATACTTGCTGAACAACCCTTAAAAAATGTGTGAGAAAGTTACCCATTCGAAACATTCTATGTGGTTTAATCCTAAAAAAGGTTTTTCAACTTTATCATTTTTTCGGTGCACACTATACGGTAAGCTGTAATCCGATGTAGGAGATCATGTAAATATGTTTTAGGTAATTATATTTATCGTCATCATTTAAAACAATTACAATTTCTGACTTTAACTGTACAACTTTACCTATATCGTAATTGTTTTCGCATATAACATTTTCGACTTGTTTATGTGACGTTGACGACGAGGAGGATAAAGAATCACGTTCTTCTTGTCCATCATTTACACTTACTGCTTTTGTACCTGTAGAAGTTTTTATAATTTTCGGTGTAAAAAATTTGTTAAGGTACAGGGTTATTGGTTATAAATGTCACCCCACTCTAGCCTCTTCATTTTTTAAGATAGAAAGCTGATTTTTTTACTGAATTGTAGGGCATGGTCTGAATTTTTTTAACGATAATAGAAATATAAACACAAAAACGCACCGAATCAAATTTATATATTTTTTAATAGAACGCCCTATATATTAGGTATTGCATATTCGGATTCTGCATAAAATTCTGATCATAACTCATGTAACATGTCCTATACCTAAATGTAACTGTTTTCCAACTAGAAGCAATCGAAAATTGGCTATTTATTTTTTTCATGAAATCACTAGTAATCGGATAGTATAGTTTTTGAAAGTTTTAAAGTTTAAAAGTAATAAAAAAAAAATATATTGAATTAAATGTTCCACATGCTCCCCATTTTGCTCAATGTATTTCCTATAAATTTTGATCTGTCTTTCGATAGCTGCCAAAATAATTCCCTGATTGCGATGGTTTAGTGTTTCAACTTGTTGGGTTATTCTTTCTCTTATAATATTAACGGTTAGCGGACGTCTTTCTTCGCCCAACTTTCCTTTTAAAAAGCCCCACAGAAAGGAATCCATTACAGTCAAGTCTGGGCTATTTGGTGGCCACCTCATCTGGCCAAACCTGCCTATCCAAAATGGAAAATTTTTGTTTGAAAATTCCGTACCGGCAGCAATGTTGTGGACTGGAGCGCCATCTTGTTGCCAAAATATATCATTATGATGTTCAACCAAATTTTGAATTACTGGTCTTATTAACTCTAAATAATTACGCCCGTTCAGATTTCCATTATAAAATATTGGCCCTAAAATTAGATTGTTAAGAATCCCACCCCATACGTGCACGGAATTTCGACCAGAATGCCGTATTTTCCGAATAGCGTAAGGATTTTCAGGAGCCCAATAGTGCACATTTTTCCTATTAAATCTTCCAGAGGTTGAAAACGCTGCTTCATCTGTCCAGATAATTTTATTGAAAAATTAATGTTGTTGATTCAAGCGTTCAATCATTTCTTGACAAAAGCGTAAGCGCGCGGCTTTATTCTCTTGGCTCTACGCTTGAACGGGTAAAAGCTTATAGGCATGGAAATTATATTTTGACAAAGTTCTCTGTATCTTATAGTATGTTTTGCTTAGAATATCAACAGCATTTGAAATTGAAGTAAAAGGATTTTCTAAAATAATAATTATTAATTATTGACAAGAACAAACGTTCAAATTGTGTATAACATACCTTGAAAATAGAGAAGGATATCTAATTCGTCGTTTTCATTTTGTTCATTTGGCTGTATTGTTCTTCTCTTTCGTTTGATGCTTCATGTGAAGCTTTCTAAAAGACTCTTAAAAATGTTTTATTGGTGGGAATTCTCCTTACGCCTTCATAAAGTCTTCGATAGTCTCGTACGGCAAGTTTGGCATTATAACCATTGTTGATATAAAGTTCGAAAATTTCGCGTTTTTTATTCTCTGAATAAGACATTTAAGTATACTATATTTTTATACTTATACTCACATAACAAGCTGTCAATATCTCAACTTAGACAAATTATAATATAGGGTAAAAGGAGTGTGATTGAGGTAATTTTAAAGTCAATATTTGATTGCTTTTAGTTGGAAAACAGTTACATTTAGGTATAGGTCATGTTACATGAGTTATGATCAGAACTTTATGCAGAATCCGAATATGCAATAATTTATAGGGCGTTCTATTAAAAATAATATAAATTTGATTCGGTGCGTTTTTGTGGAACACCCTGAATTATATTTCTATCATCGTTAAAAAAATTCAGACGATGCCCTATAATTCAGTAAAAAAATCAGCTTTCTATCTTAAAAAATGAAGCGGCTAGAGTGGGGTGACATTTATAACCAATAACCCTGTACTTTGCCGCTTTATTGTTAATAATACACAAATAAAACAAATAACACTCAACGCAACTCGTACACGACGGTAAAAACAACCTAAAAACAAGGCGCGCGCGTGCGCACTTGGCGATGAATAAGCAAAAACTGTCCCGTCACACGTCACCTCGTCGGGCGCTGTTACCTACGGCGCTGCCATAGTTCTTCTTCCGCCGAAGAGAGCAGCACAACGCAAGGAACCTTACGTAGGCCTACAATGGATTAGTTGGGCCGTCGTATTTCACGATATTAGATGGGCTGTTACAATATTAAACCTAACTGCTTTTCTCCTTTCCTGGCAGTTAACATATAAAAGAGGGGGGGCGAACGCCCCCCCCCCCCCCCTTCATCAGCCGCTGTTGATCATAGGGCTGATTTACAGAGTTTAAATTTGAATTTATTAATGTTGTATTATCTGAATTTCTCAGGCAAAGAGTTATATTATAGACTAATGGCGTTCAATGAAAAACTTCTCTTAAGCATTGCTGTTCTATGCTGGGGCATTGTTCGTCGGTATCGTATCGGCATATCGGCAAATTTTGCCGATAATCGGTATCGGCAATATTTTGCCGATAAATAAGGGCATATTTAAGATTAACTATTTTATTAATTGTAAGTGACAACCCATTTTTAACATTTTTTTTTTAATAAAACAACTAAATTAATCTAACATTAATCTTATTAATTTTAGGTTATATACATAATATTAGGCATATGACAAAATTAAATAAGGCATATGTTGGTCAATAAAAACAAGACTCTTTAACCAAACTGAACAAGTACAAGTTGTAGTTAACTTACAATGACATTAAAATTATTAGGTATTGCAAAAAATGAACATATTGCACGACACGATCGATATCAGAAGTAGCAATATACAATGTAATAATTTGATCCAAGAACTAAACAACGATTGAAGCAACGCGGGAGCACTACACTTTCCGTAAAACGGGTAATCACCACTGGTATTTGGAATCGGGCGGTCGGGGAATTACCGAAATTTGTTCACGTTACGTCCGCGTTGATGCCAGTATTTGACTTAAAGATGCTTTACAATGTTGCCACTATTGACAATTTTTACTTAATCCACATATATTGAATAGTAACAGATCTTTTAAAAATGTGGTGCCGATACCGATATAATATCAGTACTAACTAAAATATCGGTATCGGCAAAAAAAGTCCGTATCGGCCGATCACTAGTACTTATTCCTAAATGATATGTTCCTATTATGAAAACTTGTTCTAGGAATAAACTTATTCTTTACCAGATTCGAAGTACAGTAAGCAAATGTAGGTTGTACTTCCGGTCTCCATCCAAATGAATTTCTATGTAAGCCACTCTCCAAATGCATTTTTATTGTTTTGTAGGTTAGTTGGGAAACTGTTCGTAGCTACTCTAGGAAGTGAATCTTGTACAACGTCTTTATACCTGCACTGTAGTAGGTATATTTTATGTTTTTAATAGGACATTTAGGTAAATAATCCCTTTGACAAGTATTTATATCGTGATATCAAAAATTATCTTCGTCAATGGACAATGGATCTCAAATGTCAATCATTCTTTGAAATAATTCTTTCCAGTTTAGGTTAGTACCGATGTTAATCATTCTTTGATTGCCAAAACTTCATAGACAGTTTTGGTAAAGTTTTCTTCCGTGCTCTAGTTTAATTTTTTTTTTTTAAATACTTTGTAGCAAATATTTCGTGATGTAAGATTTTACCCATATTTACTTTACAAAAAAAAATTAGAGATAGGTCCTTCGGTCCTTTAACTTTTAGTTTTTATTTAGAATTTGCTTCTTATTACTCTGCTTTCCTAGATCTTGAATTTATGCTAACTCTTTAGAAACCGATATTTAAAAATATTTCCGGCCGGTAGATGGCTACACTTATTATATATTTATTAATAGAACACCTCATATCTTAGAATATCTTTGGATTTTACATAAAATTACAATTATTTGTTATTAAGTGCATTATAAGTCTAAACCTAATAGCTTTTAACATATCGACTTTTGAAAAATTACATTTTTGAATTTTGACAGCTTCTAGATTTCTAACGGTACCTACGCTATAGAGCAAAACGGCTTACATGTCCCTATCTAACTCTTTTATTATCTTTCCGAAAATACCAACTTCCGGTTAAACCGGAAGTACTATATTTCCGACTTTTGAGCTACATCCGGTTTAACCAGAAGTTGACACTTTTAAAAAGAGAGTTAAAAACTAAGATAGGTACATGTAAGCCGTTTTACTCTAAGACGTACCGTTAGAAAGCTAGACGCTGTCAAAATTCAAAAATGTCATTTTTCAGAATTCAATTTCTCGGAAACTATTAGGTTTAGACTTATAATTCACTTAATAAAAAATAATTGTAATTTTATGCAAAATCTAAAAATATTCTAAGATATAGGGTATTCCATTAAAAAAAAAGTAACTTTATTTCTCTACGGCTTTCTGACTCTTCCTGTATACTTAACTTTTTAAAATTCTAATAGACTATAAAAAAACCCTAAAACTTTTGTCTCAAATATTTTTTGCTAGCCGTTGTACTTTAAGAAATAATCGACCGTTTCCATACATACCAACGACCCTGTATATATTTCTGTATAATAATGAAAAATTATACCTGTTTTGAAATACCTATACCTACATAAACAGACAATTCTCATATAAACCTACATACATGGCGTCCCAAATAGAATTATCCAGCCGCAGGGGGGTAGACTCTACGACCAATAATAAGACGAAAATCACTTATGCGAAAGAGACCATAAAGGCAAACAATAACGTCATCCTTGTCATTTCGAATTCTGTCTTCATCAAAGATGACTTAATTCAAATTATGATAAACAATTTTTTTAGGTACTTGGGTATTTGAAAACATGAAAATTACATGATTTTAACAAGGAGTCACTTTTTGATGGTGGCTGGGGAATTCTTTTTGGAAAAGTGACTCCTTCTTAAAATCTTTGGCTTGTCTACACCCCGGCGTCTGCCGCCACTCCTCCCTGGAGAGGTTGGCGGCCCATTCCCCTAGGGCCGAATTCCGTTACTAGATGAGCAATTCAATTTTTTTTGTTACGTAGTTTATTATAAGTTTTATAAACGAAAGTACATCATCCTGTTTAAAATTGCAACAAAGTCACTCTTTACTCTTCAAAATAGGAAGAAGGGAAAATGTTGAAAGTATGGTAAGGTAAAGCAATATATCCATTATACTGTGGCATATTTACTTCAAAACTTGATAGTTCTATTTTTCATTCACATTTACCTTTTACCTAGGTTGCACTTCAATAATAAAAATTCAAGATTTGCGGAACTGACATGACATGTTACGATACTATTACAATACCTATAAACAAAAGAAGAAATCTTGCAGCTTTCAGGGCCCCATCGCTGTATGATGAATCACTGCCCTTAAGAGAGGAGGCGAAATACTTAAGAGTGACAGAAAACTAACATGAAAATCTCATGTAGAAAATACAGTAAAGAAAGTCACAGCTATACTGTGGCAACTGTGCCGCGTAGTGGGAAGAAAGTGGGCCTTCAGCCCCACTGCATTGGTTGCACACCGCGGTGATAAGACCGAAGATCACGTACGCATCGTTGGGCTGGTGGCCCGCACCGAAGTAAACCATCTACGCCCTAAACCTCGGGTCTGCAAAGACTAAGAGGTTAACACAGGAGACGAGAAAGATATATACATCTACTCAGACAGTCAGGCAGCACTGAAGGCAGTTCAACAAGCAAGGACGAGCTCTAAGCTCGTTCGACAGTGTCAGGCTATAGGAATAAAGAAAATAGTACAACTTAGCTGGGTCCCGGGACACTCCGGTGTACCAGGTAATAAGAGGGCCGATTAACTCGCTAGACGGGACTCGTTGATGCTTCCCATACGACCGAAGCCATAGCTGAGAATAAGCAGAACACAGGCATCCAAGATCCACTCTGAGTGGGCTTGGAGTCGCACGATCGCTAACTGGGCTCCGTCTGTAGACAGGCGAGAACCATGGTTCCGGAGCCAAGCTCTTCCCGGGCAACTTGGTTGTTGTCAAAGGGGCAGGCAGCTCTAGCAGACCTAGTGGGCATTCTGACCAGTCATTGTAGGTTGAATGGGCACCTACATCTTCTAGGAATCGGAGAAACTCCACTCTGCCCCGACTGCGGAGCAGGAGAGGAGACCTTGTATCATCAGGTACGAGTGTGTAATAGATGGGGTCGCGCTAGAAGGCATATCCTTGGTGCAACAACAACTGACACGAGAGGAGTTAAGTACCCTGATTTGGGAGAAGCTACTAACCTTTCTAAGAAAGTCTTAGTTTAGGGGCAGTGTTGTAGTTGCTGAGGGGTGGATCCGGGAAGGCGAAAAGGGACTATTAGGCCTACTCGCCGGGCTTCTGCCCTCCCAAAAGTACTACTACTACATTACCATATCAGCAACAAAATCGGAATAGAAATGAATGATAATAATACCTAAGTATACAATAATTTGATTTAATTTGTTTTTTATTGTTTTATAGTTCCTACTGTTTATATTAAAAGCTTATGCGATCTGAATGTTAAAGATTTTTGTTTATTATGTTTAATTGCGTGTGTAAAAGCTCATGAAGCAGTAGCAATGTGTGGCACGAGGGAGATGAGGCCTAAATTAAATAAAGTACGTAACAAAAAATAAATCTAAAAGTAAGTAATTTGTTGTCCAAATTGCAATAGGTACTAATTTTGTATTATTAAATTGAAAATCTGCTTAATTCTGAAGAATCTGCTATACTGGTAATAGTGGTGGTCCCCGTCCAGAAGAACCAAGCGCATTCACCCCGCATCAACGCGACGCACAGGTCGAGGCGAGCACGGGTCTCAAGGACGCCTGTTTCTCTGCGTTCAATTAAGCTCCAACAGTCTCTCTTGCTTTGTTTTCGTGTCAATCTCGCACGTACTTATTTGCCTATTTTAATTGGACAGAAGGCACGGGTTTACGTAGCTCGATTTACAGTAGTTTTAAATTTATAGAGCCGTAACATAATATTATTCTCTCTTCACTTGAAATGAAGTTTTCACATCACGCATTCAATATTTCCAAATACAATTCTTGATACTTTATACTTAATAAATAACCTTACCCGTCGTGGCTCGCAAGTAGAACAAGCACAAAAATGTTTAAACACATCCATGTAACTCCATTGCGTACACCGCCAAAACACTGACAACACCCAACTAAGCGAAAAATGAAAACCTTTAAATGACTCCAAAAGTCATAAATGTGTTTCCTCTTGATACCAATATGAAATAATGGGTAGTTAATTATAATAGTAAAAGTAATCTATACATTTTATCTGGAAGGTATGCAAAATTTATACAAAAAGTTACCTTGTAGAGAGTCAGTAAGTTATCTGTTACTACAATTAATTTGATAATACATTTAAAACAAAGAGTATAAATGCCCGATTAAACTCCAACTTTATGGATAAAATGTAGCAGGAATTTAATCACATGAATAAAAATTTTTATCCCGTAAAACATTATGAAGTGTAAAGTTCAATAGTATTTACATCCGTAAGTTTATCGTTACATCATATACGTTAAATCTTCGTCTGATATTCCCATTCTCAAAGAGGGTTCACTTATACTGACATTTTGCCAATCAATTAAGGCCACATACTCTTCACAATCAAAATTTAGTTCTTTCACTTAAAATATTCTAACATCCTCTGTTCTTGCCGATGTTTTTCTATATTTTAAAATTCTTCTTCAAGCCAACTCTCGAATTAATTTTTTGTCATCTGCTAACATTGATATTAAAAGATTTTCTCAATGGGCAAAATATCCGTTCCCCTTTATTACAGGATCTATCACTTTTTAAGTTCGTCAGGGAGGTATCGAGATCCTTTACTCATGTTGAAATAGTGCCTATCACTATCTTTACAAGATTAGTTGCATTTAATTTCAAACCAACATACGGCATACACTTTAACTATAAATTCAGTTAATATTTGAACGCCTTAAGATGGTTCTTTAGTAGAAACGTAAGTTCAGAACTCTGTATCGTAAGCCATCTGGCGTATGACATTTTTCCAGTCGCTTTTCAAGCTAAATCTTCTCCCAAGATTCCGTTGGAGACTCTCTGACACAACTTAAACATCTATTTAAGGTAACACAGTCTCAATTTGCTTATACTCTACCACAGGTAAGTTCTTGCACGATTTTATAGACTTGCCTCGAAAACCCTTTTGGTTCAGAAGTTTTTCCATCCAAATAGTTCGTTAAGTGACGCAGTGGTAATTAGGTCGTCTAAAGCAAACAAACCAATCACTGTAATTATATTTATATTAGTATTTTTAAGTAAAAGTTAAAGTATTTAAGTTTTAATTACTATTGCACTTCTAGATGTTGAACTAACTTGTCCGAGATATCTCGATCGGAGTTCAGAAACTAAAGCATAATGTTCTTCGTTAACAGTTTTTTGATGGTACTTATTCCCTTTTTTTATTCTTGGACCACGATTTTGTCCCTCTGTCCATCAAAAGAGATTGCCTGCACTTCTAGAGTATAGTCACTAAGTTTTTCTTGTTAGAGTAGCGCGACTTTTAATTCTTTCTCTACGCATCTTACTACAATCTACTATTTTTGAACGATCAGTATCTACGTCTTTTAGGACAGTCCTTACTATTATTGCCGCTGAACGATCGGAAATTGTAGTCTGGTCACATGCTTCTGCTAAAGTTGGTAAATGGAGTATCATTTGGGAAGAAGATGTAGGTTTGATAGTTCCTGAACTTGTGGGGGAACCTGGTGCTAAAAGATCATTTGCCTTGGAAGCAGATGGAATACATCCTAGTTCATTTGGCTCACGTTTAGGCAAAGAATGTTGAACTGTTTGTAGCTCACTTTCTTTAGATCTTCAGATTATATTGACTGTCTGGCTAAATCCTTCGATTTTCTTTTAAGTGCTTTTTGATTTTACTTCGTTGTCTCAATATCTAAATTTACGATTGCCATTTTCTGGTTTGCTCTTTGACCTAAAAGGAAATCTCGCTCGGCTACACGTATTTTGTTTTTGCACTTACAAGTTGAAATATTGTTACATTTGCAGATAGCTATATCGAACGGTTTTGTCTCTGCACATTCTTTAAATGCCTGTACTCTTTTTTTTTGTAGTTGTCCTTATACTTAGATTCAAGGCTGTTCTTCATTGTTCGATATTTAGCATGATACTGTTTTACTTGACTAAATGTTTGCTGATCTGATACTATGGAATCGAACTTTTCTTCCATATTCCTTTAGGTCCTTTACTAGCTACTTAGAAACGTCTCTTACACTGGGTTGTTGTTTATTTTCATTTAATTTTTTTAACCTAGCCACGAATAATATTTAATAATGTCAATAAAAAGCTAAAATGTCTAAAATTGAATTTATTCGAACATAGTAAAAAAAAATTTAAATTAAAAAAAACTTAATTTCCAAAATTTAAGATAGTCACGGCAGCCGAATATATTATTTTTGGGAATTTAGGTATTTTCACTTATTCTAGCATGTAATAGGCACATCTTAAGTAGGGGTGGGCAAAATAATCGATTAATCGATATATAATCGATGAATCGATTAATCGATTTTTCGATTTGAGAAAAATTTTAATCGATTAATCGATTGTTCGATTAATCGATTTTCCGATTAATCGATTTTCCAATTAATCGATTTTTCGATTAATCGATTTTCCGATTAATCGATTTTCCAATTAATCGATCTTTCGATTAATCGATTTTCCGATTTTCTGATTAGTCGATTGTAAAATCGAGTGTAAATAAATTTTTACCCGATAATCGAAAATTTAAATTATTATGTTAGTGAATGATTTTGAAGTTGCTGGTGAAATATTAATTAATATACTGCACAATTAATTATTACTCTATACAATAACAGTTACGTGTACTGCGCCCGTATTTGTACTAGTATACAGGGTGTTAATTAATGGTATGCAGATATTTCAGGGGGTGATAGTACTTGTCAAAATAAGAAAAAAATGCAAATATTTGCATGGTCTAAAACGCGTTATTTTCGTTATACAGGGTGGCAAACTTTCAATTTTTTTTCTCGTATCTTGCGTTTTCTCTCTTATATTCTCTGATAATTGTTTTAAATTTGGAACAACAACCATTTTTTAGAATCTCTACAATAAAGTATCAAAATTGTTGGTCGCAGTATACAGGGTGTTACATTTTCTTGAATCGGCTACAATTTTATCTTTCAGAACTTTTTTTGGGGCTCCCTGTATGAATTCCGGTATGAAATTTGAACTATCTGTTCCCTTGTTTAGCGGTCTATAAAAATTGCCTAATCGACCAGGACCAAATAAGTTATTGGACAATAAATTTTTTGCCTGTCCGATTTATCGATTCATCTAAATAATCGATATACCGATTACATCGAAATTATCCAAAATGATAAATATAATAAGATCGATTAAAGGAAAAATTCAAATAATCGAAATAATCGATTAATGGAAAAAATTGATTAATCGAAATAATCGATTAATCGAAATAATCGATTAATGGAAAAAATCGATTAATCGAAATAATCGATTAATGGAAAAAATCGATTAATCGAAATAATCAATTTTCCGATTAATCGATTAAATCGAAATTATCGATTATTTTTTATAATCGATAACCGATTATAACTTTTGATAATCGCCCACCCCTAATCTTAAGCATACAGGGTTACTAAGTTTTAACAGTTAAAAAATTCGCTCCGCCCTATTGCCTACGTTTGCAGGTGCATGACCTTGGTTGTATGTTTTATCCTTTGTGCATCTGATTTATTGTTAAACAACTCTTTATCCCCTCATCGAAGGACGCCTTCATTTTTTCAAAAATCAAAATATCGGACAGTAATTTCGATATTTTGTAATTTAAAATAAGAAAGCCTTATCAAGGATTCAAATCAATGAATCCTTAAAATGCATTGTTATTTTTTAAAATTCATCTGGGCTTGACATGAATTTGGTCGAAAATGGGTTCATTTTGATTTAAAATTTTCAATATTCATTCATTATTATTAGTGTTAATTTATTGTGGAAACAATAAAAAAAAAACACTTCTTCCTTGCACTTTTATGTACAGGGTGTTCCAATAAAAAAAACAATTTAGTTTCGCAGCTTAACTTCTTTTCTATCTAGCGCCACTTCCGAGTAGTCGGCGGGGTAAATAGAGTTGAAAAAAACACAAAATCATTCTACAATTTTTTAGAACTTTCGTAAACGATTTATTTTACGGGCAATCTCGTAGTTATAGAAACTATGGAGATTTGGTCTCAAATACAATAAAACTTATAGAGGTTATCTTGTAAATAGAATATTGTTCTCAAGACGAATTTCTTCCAAATGGCGGTAGTGATAAAAAAAAAAAACTAAACATCTGCAGCTTAGGATTGTAAAATTAAATTATTTTTTTCAAATTCATTTAAATTTGTCAATTTGTGATTAATTAATTTAGCGATACTTTCACTGATTAATAATATGTTTCATCTTCTGATTTCAGATAAGCCGCAAAATTAAATCACCGATCATAGTTTGTTTTTGCAGCTGCCGCGCAGCGCCATCCTTATCTGGTAATTTTGGAAAAAAAAACTATTCTTATTCTAAATTTTAATTTGTTTTAATGAACAAGTTTTCAAATAAACATATAAATTCCTATACCTCTTTCTCATATAGCGCACCTCTAAAGTATCCCCCCCCCCCTTCCACTCCTTGTTATTGTCTTTTGATTAACCAATGTGAATATAATGAAATTTTGGAACTTCCTATAACCAGTAAAATACTACTTTTTTAGTGTAAATTCTTGACTCAGTTTTCAAAGATAGCGGCACGGCGCCATCTTGAATAAATAAATAAATATATATCACAGTTCCATATCCATAAAATATTATCCAACTTGGGGATTGTGTGGATAAAAAATACCTTTCCTGCTATTAAAAAAATGTATTCAAAATGTCCATGTTTAAAATCTTAGTCAAGGATTCACACTTAAAAAGTAGTATTTTAGTTTTTTAGATCGTACCATAGTTTCTTTTATCTCACATTTGTTAATGAAAAAAAGTGAAGGGTGGATGACTTTAGATGCATACTGTATACATTTTTTTTTTCACATTAGATAACCTATTTTTTTAGCCTCCAACTTGAGATGCTTAAATCATTTTTTTTTAGAAAAAAAAAACATAATGCTAAATCTTGATCAGTTTACTCATGTTACAAAGAACTTACCTTGTTTCTGTTGTTCTTGTTTCTAGGGATAACAATATAATCATTTAATTCATCGCAAACATGTTCGTAGATTATTTTAGATTTCCATTTAGCAAACGCCTTCATTTTGAAAATTAGTTTTTATTTCACTTTTTGTGTATTTTTTTTCACAGTTATGTTTGTAAAAATTTATTTGTTTGAGTTAGTTTACCGATTTCTTATAAATGTCGTGCCAAGTGTAACGTTTAACGACATCTATTTGTTATTACAAGCGATGCGAATTATTGAAATTATCAATGAAATAATGATTTGTTTATCGATTTTGTTTAGATTTAATTTGTTTTATTGTAGAGCTGAGAATTAACCAGGCATTTCTTTCTTGACTTAATGGAATATACAAACTCATAAACTATTAGTATTGTGTTTGTTTTTCCAAACTGAGCAAATCGGTTTA
Organism: Polydrusus tereticollis; assembly: GCA_963920685.1. Taxonomy (NCBI): domain Eukaryota; kingdom Metazoa; phylum Arthropoda; class Insecta; order Coleoptera; family Curculionidae; genus Polydrusus; species Polydrusus tereticollis. The sequence continues at coordinate 62,485,619 of OY987335.1, forward strand.
TTGCTAAAATGTGTTAATTTAGTTGAGCAATGCCGATTCAAAAAAATATACGCTTTTATGCGTAAGTACACAATAATAATTATTATATTCTAAAAATATTTGTTTCTTTTGGCAAGACAAGGCTTTTAAATAGATATATCTTGATCTTGTCAGGTTAATTATTACTGCTATAAACTAACTTGAATTTATAGTTCAATCACAATCCAGAGATACATTAAAAAATAAAAATATTTTTTTAGGATTGTTGGAAAATTATTCGGAAACGTCTTATCCTACGATCCTAAAAATTTCTGTGCTAACTTTCTTAAAGTAGTATTGTAGGTCAGATTTTTCTCTTCAAAATAAAGGTAATCTACGACTTATTTTAAAAAAAGTAATTTTTGAAGAGTAGAATACATTTTTAAAATTAAGTATTGAACTTTTAGAAAGTATTATGGATTCTTTTTTAAACGCGTCTTTAGATATTTTATAATATTGTTTTTCTGGGTAAAGAAGGAGAGGGCGAATTATTTGTCCTACAGTGGCACGTTTTCTATGTTTTTTATCCCTGTCATTAATAACATTTTTATTTCAGTCCAAGAGGGCAATATTTTTATTCCTTTATCTACAACCAAATATCATTTTCAGATAAATGACTGCTTCTTGTGTGCCCAAAAAGATACAAATTTCTTAATTGTATTATAGGGCATTCAGAACTTAAAAAATATAAACAGTGAGAAATTACAATATTTTTAGGCATGCTTTACACCTGCACTAACCTATATCATGGTGTAAAAAAACTGTATGAAACTACCAAAGTTATATTATGCGTCAGTCAATTTAACGCACATTCTGTCAAATGGAAGCCAAAATTTAAACGGTTTGCTAAATAGAGTAAATATGATCGGTAAAATATTATAGTTGAGAATCCCGAAATTAAATTTTTTCTTTATATTTGGTAGGTATATAGATATATACAGGTAAAATATGTTAAAGATTGATGTGCATATCTCGCTTCCGGGTCACTAAATAATTGTTGCAAATTTACAGAGTTAAAAAAATGTGTAATTTTACTTCTTTGTCTTTAGTTTACATAGGTTTTGATTAAATATCTCAACAATTAACAGACGTATCACATACATTTAGGATGTTTGTTTTTTCTAAAATTCACGCCGGCTATCGATTTCATTTTAGAAGAAATATCGATATATTTGCACAATTCTACCAAAAAACTATTAAACCTGTAGAAAGGAAGTAGATTTAAAAACAATAAAAGTCAGAGCATGGTAAGTACATATAGCATTTTACTATCTTTAACACCTGTTCATTTTTCCTATAGAGAAAACAAGGCTGCCGGATAGAGGAGTTCGGTTAAGGTTTTCTTATATTTCCTTTGTATTCATGTATAATTGGCATAAAATGTTGATTGAAATTAATCTTTGTCAGGTCCACTTTGTATTAAAAAACATGAATTGGTCGTCATTTTAGTCTGTGTCTACCAAAACTATTTAAAGAATATGCAGACAAGGATTGTCCCTGTTAAAGGAGCTTAACCTATGGCTTCGCTTCCCTCTTACGGATACCGCGTAGATACAGACTGGAACGATGTACTTTAGTTATACACTACCTATCTTACGTGTTCCATCCTCCATATTCTTACAGCCCCAATATGAATTTATAATAAAATATTTTTGGTAACACTTTTATAGAGTTTCCTTTATTTTTGACAGCATTTTTGCCCGCGCCCCTGTTTTTATTTTTTATTTGGATGGTAAATAACAGTCACTGTTTCGCCTGCGCTCATCGCCTTCAAAACCTGGAGATGCAAATGTGTTTAGCCATTTATTTTTATATCCTAGCAGCACTACACGAATTCCTTAAGATCATTTTATTAGCAGCACATATGCGCCCCCGACGCATCAAAATTTAGGCTTTAAACTACTTTGTTGAAAAAGAAGATGGCCTATCAAAGATTTTTATTTTTACTAATAATTATTATTATTTCACTATAGCATCACAAATACTACTTTCATATTTTTTGGGCATAACATTACTATGTTTAGGTACACTAAGTAACAAAGAAGTCGTACCGCAATATAATGTACTTATTTGGATATTCTTTTTCTCCTTTTAAATAATCATTAAGAGTTTTGGCAAAGGTGACAAAAATGTTCCAAAAAGGAGTGTTTTTAAGTATTTATTAATTAAAAAGACACTTAAAAAATAATTGTTATTGAGAGCAATGCGGAATGCCGGTTCAATATTGTTCATGGCTCTCAAGCTTTCTTAAAGACCGCTCTCTGCGAGTGGCGATGGACAGATTCCATTCAGACACATTTAACATCAACGCTGTAGTACCTCAAGGTTCCATATTGTCGCCCACCCTCTTGTTACTATACATTAACGATGTTGTGGGAAAACTAAAAATCCTATATAGCTTCGCTTATGACAGCACACTTGTTTCATCTTTTATTTTGGATGCTTAAACATCGACTGCCAGTGCATATCTCTAGAGGCGGCAAGAGCTCTCACACCTCAACAAGGACCTGGAAGAAATTCTGTCTTGGGTGACAGTAACCAAGTAAAATTTAACGCTAAAAAACCCAGGCCGCAGTTTGTTCTAAAAAAGTTAATGTTGAAGAATCGGGTATAGTCATGGCGGGACACTCGATTCCCTTGGCGTTATCAATTCATTTATTGGGCGTCAACTTGGATAGTCATATGTCTTGGCATAGTCATGTGGTAGCCATTGCTATAGCAGCCTCGCAGAAGCTTGGAATACTTTTCCGAACAAAGAACGTCTATACACCCCAACAACTTTTAATGCTCTATAAAACCCAAAATCGACCATTGCTAAGTACTGTTCGCATGTTTGGGGCTCTGCTCCTAAACATACCCTGAGATTGCTAGAATGCTTAACTGAAGTTGCCTGCTTGATTCCACCCAGGGCGGTGCATGTTAGAAATACGCGACAAGCCACTGCAACCCACCCGTACGTGGTTCAGCTTGATATCCCACGAACCACACTGTTTAAAAATTCTTTTATCTGGAGAACGTCATCTCATCACTCTGGAACGACCTCCCTGAGGCCGTGTTTCCCAACGAGTACAATCTCCAGAGATTCAAGACCAACGCAGAGCGCCATAAAGGATTAATCATCTAGTGATGTACCTTATCATAAAAAAAAGTACATGATAGTGTTAAATATTATTTTATTTTTCACAGAAAATGTAAACAAGCTCATTATAATTATATCGATCATATACCGACGCACATGAAGTAATATCGTCGCTTTCAATATTATTTATTTGAAAAAATACCTTTTTTGAACTATTTCTAAGCGTATTTTTATAATATTGACCATTGTCTAACACTTTATTTCACTAAAAATTTAGAAATATATCTAAAAAATAATGAAATAATGTCAATTCAAATTCAAAACGTTTATGGTAGATGTAATTATGAGATTTTGTACATTTAGACCAGGTCCTGCAATAATATGAACAGGGATATTGATTATAAATGGGCCCTCATCTATATAAGTAATTTGATGAGCTACATAAAAAATGTAAATATAAAAGTTGTAGTTTTTTTTCTAAATTGTTTTATGGTGTTACCAAAAAAAGTCGAGCGTCACATTTGTGACATATGACCTAAAGATGTTAGTTTTTAAATGAAATCCCCTGTATATTGTTTTTTAGTTTTATAAAACTTTTAATTCTCTATTCAGCTATATAAAGTTTTATGATGTTTTTATGTAAAATAGAGAAGATAAAAGCGTTTTTTCTAATTTTGATAAGAGTGGAGCCAATTTTGTATTGTAAAATTAACATTACTAAATTAAATTAAAAATATTTCAAATATACCTCGCTTCTCACTATCGGAAAAGGTCATTATTAAATCAACATTCATTAAAAGCTAGGTAACGTCAAAGTTTTTAATATAAAGAGACGTCATTTTTAGATTGCACTGCATGCATCTCAACTTTATCAAAATTTTAAAAACGCTTTTACCTCCTTTATTTTACACAGAAACATCATAAAACTTTATACCTATAGCTGAATAGAGAATTAATAGTTTTATAAAACTAAAAAACAATTCCATTTAAAAATAACATCTCCATGTCATAATATGTCACAAATACGATGCTCGATTGCTTTTTTTGCAACACCATAAAATAGCCTAAAATTGTTTGTAATTTCCGTTGGTAGTTTAAGAGCGATAAATTAAAAACTAAAAAAAAGAAGCTTTGCAACACAGGAAAAAGTCAAAAAACCAATCCAAAAGTATTTTTTTAGCCACAGCATTATGTAAGACTGATATAGGGTTTAGAGATTCAGAGATTCTATGAATTAAATAGTATTATTTATTCATTTTTCAATTTTGTGGGTATATAGGTAATATTTGAATAAAGGTTTAGTTTTCCAATTGAAAAATAAAAGATTTCAATCAAACGGTCAGGAAGAATAATATACTATTATTTACTCAATTTATACAGTGTTTACAATAATGTTTCAAAAACGACACAATTTAAACAAACTTTTTTTTTAGTTTTTCAAATAGAACACCCTGTATATTACATCAAAATTTTATTGTAGAATTTTAATACAAATAATTTTTGTTATAACAATTTATAATAAAGTTTTATAAGCAAAATGGCTGGGCGGCTATAAAAAACAAGCACGTTTTTTAATTAAATACATTTTGACATTACTTGTCCGAAATAATTAGTTGTAATTAGAAATAAATAACGGGTCTCGTGGCCGCGCCGTTAAGGTGACGGTTTCGGATACACAGGGATTGGTATAGCGCGGGTTCAATCCCCGGGCCCGGCAAACGTTTCGAGTAAGTTTGGATTTTAGTAGTTCGACATGGCGTTGCACTCTGACGTTCTGCAATATAAGGGAAGAGCGAAAAATATATCGGCATCCAAACCCCCCTCTCCCCCCATTCACGCCGGATAGAGGCCGGAAGAGATCGAATATCTCGTGGGGGAAGGGTGAAGTTACGCACTCCGCAGTCGGTAGGTCACAACTGACTTGGAGGGTGCGGGGCGGGATGGTTGTTGTGAATGAGGACCGTGGTTCGGAACCCACGTTAAGTAGTAGGTCCCCTCGGGAATGGCCCGGGCAGCGAACGATGAGGTGAAAATCCAATTAAAAAAAAAGTAAAGGTTGATTTATGCATTATGGTTATTATTATTTGATATATTTGGTCATTTTTTTTAATTGGTCTGCATAAATCTACTTTAAAGGTTAGTTTAGGAGAACTAAGACTTTAATTTTTTTTAATATTTATTAATTGTTAGGTTATTTGCACCATAGCATTACGAATGATTATATGTTAATCATTAATTTAATTCAATTTTTCTTGAATTCTTAATTTAAAAACGCTGAAACACGGAAATTGATTTAAATTTATGAGCTATTCGAAATTTAGCACTTACCTGATTCAACTTATTTTATCAAATACTGAAAGTGGCCTCCACCTTCCACTGGACATGCACCAAGTCTATGGTAAATACTATTTATCGCACGACGAACACTTTCGGCCGGTAAATTATTTATCTCCATCCTTATTCTATATTTTAGGTCATCAATGCTGTCTGGTCTATTCTGATACACTCTCTCCTCCCAATCCCGTATAGAAAGAAATCCAATGGCGTAAGGTCCGGAGACCTTAGTGGCCATTTAATTGAACTCCGTTGATCTATCCAGCGATTTGGGGAAATTTCGTCTAAGTATCTTTATTTACATCAAAGTGCGGCGGTGCGCCATCTTGTTAAAGTCATATTCTTTCATAGGGAATATCTGGATCATCTTCGTTAGAAGAAATTACTGCTAATGTAGGTATTAAATCAAATGAGGAAATCTAAGTAACGCTGATTACTAAGATTTTCGTCAAAGAAATATGGTCCTATAATTCTGTTATTAATTATTCCAGTCCACACCTTGACTTTATGAAGATGTTATGTATGGTCTTCACGTATCCACTGTGGATTTTGATTAGACCAGAATCAATAATTATGTCTGTTGATAATAGGTATCATTTAAATAAAATGTATTCTCATCACATCAGAGATTAAAATATTTTGGAAAAAAATGTAGTTATCTTCGCTCTTGCTATTATTTCCTCACCAAATTGTAATTTCCTATCGTAATCGTTCTCGAGACGTTCCTGTAAAACATGCACTTTATATAGGTGATACTCCTGGCTCTACACGGAAGCTCTAATAACATCGTTCTTTAGCGCTTAGGTATTAGTTGAAGAATGCAGATTTTCACTTAATGATAGGAGTATATCAATTTCTCTTCAGTTAAGGCGGATGGTCGCCTACTCTTAGGTAAATCACGTACTATCACATGGTCTTCAAATTTGTGAAATACTCTAATCATAGTTGACTGCGTAATTGGACTCTCAGGATATTTTCACGTAAGATACAAACTTCGTCCATACCTTGTCTCCACAACCAAACAATATTAATATTTCAATATGCTGCTTTTCTGAGAGCACCATAAGTCAAAAACACAGAATGATAGGGAACTAAACTACCCCACATTTGCTTACAATAAAAGGTAATAAGGAACAAAACAGTGCAAAAAACAATTTTTTATTTTATTTACTAAAGGCTTGAAAACAAACGTGATTTACAATTTAAATAAGATATCCTTTTTTAAATGTAATGGCCAAATGTAAATAATGTAGGCTTCTGCTAAGTGATAAGAGCTTTTTGGGAAAAACTTATTTGGGTTGGTTTTACCGTAACGAAGTGAGCAAACCCCTACTTTTTTGATACCATGTTATTCAGTATTTGAATACCTTTTCATCGAGCCCCATGTGACCTAAGTTGCCATTAAAAAAGAAAGTTGGGGTAGCTACAGATTAAGGGGTTGACGGGAGGGGGCTGAAAATATTACAGAAAGATGAACAACAATTTAAACCAATTTACCTGTTTCAGCGTTTTTCTTAAACATGAATTTTATGCAGGACTTTTAAACAACCCTGTATATAGTGATGGAAAATTTGACCGTAGTGTCTGTTTTTACTAAATAAAACACTCAGAACTAGAAAAATGTCCGTTGTATTAATTTTGATTATTTTTAAAATTTGCTTCTATTTGCATCTCATCTCCAGTTCTTCAATTTAATGTGCCATGCAAACCGAAAATTTAAAAATATTTCCGGCGGGTCGATAACCACACCTACGGCGTATTGTTTCGCGGTGCGCCAGATAATATTATTCACGATTGGTTTTATAACTTACTTCACAATGATATATTTACTACTTTTACACAAATAATACTAAAATATAGAACTTTGTGGTTTGCTGTCCTATTTCAAACTCTTTGAGAGAAATCAGCTTTCTCGCACTAGATTTAGCTGGAACGCACTTGAGTTATAAATAAAATATCAAAAAAATCGTATAGTTTAGAAAAGTAATGTCAAAATGTCAAAATGTATTTAAATACCTTGATCAAGATGGAAGATATTTCAAACATTTTTTAAAATAACTTTGTTTACTAATGTTAATACAAATTGATTCTTTTCAGAGCCACAGATCAATAATAAAAACTTAGTAAGTTTTTCAAGCCAATTTAAACCACAATACCTCAAAGACTGTATTGTAAAGTACAGTAAATAAAATGTATGTATTTGAAAAACATGCTTGTTTTTCCATGACCGCTTAGCTATTTTGTTTATAAAATTTTATTACAGATATCGACATTTATGATTTTTGGTAAATATTTTGGAAACGGTTTGGAATTTTAAATAAATTGCTGTAACAAAAATTATTGGTTTTGAAATTCTACTATTATCCAATACACCTAAATTAGCAAATGAATAAACCTTTTTAACTTAATTCGTATAGAAGGTAGCCTGACGTACTATTGCCAATGGCGAATCGTGGGTTAGCTGTTCGGTACAGGCACGGATTCAAAAAATTATTGGAGGCCTCGCTCAAATTTCGCATTTGCCTACTATTCTAATATTTGCATTGAACAGACGTGTAATCAATTATTTAATTTCAGGTCCTTTTTCATTTATGCAAAAAGGTAGGCTTGAGAAAATGTAAATCACATATTCATTATTCATGATAATAATGTAGTATCAAATTTATTTAGGGGGGAGGGGGGTTATGACCACCATGACCTCCCCCCCCCCCTGGATCCGACCTGGCTCGGTATAATATTTTGATTTCTTTAGATAACATAACTACTAATAAAATAAAAATGGAGAAATGTGATTTATCACAGAATTTTTTTTTATTTATTTTTTATATAAATTACACGCTAACTAAAAAATAAGTACCATGAGAAAATTTTGGAGTTTTTCAAATCTGTTTGTGAAATGGCGAATAACAGCATCATAAAATTTAGATGTTTTTGTAGTTTTTTTGGATTTTTTTTCTATTGATAATTGTGACAAACTTAACATTCGCTCCTAGTTAATTCTATTACGAGAATAAGCTTTGACGGGCTTTAGACACGAAGAGCCTCGGCACAGATGTGGGTAAAAATGAAAATAATTTATAAATTTCCGGAACGGTGTTTTGCAATAAATTTTTGTACCTAAAATAATACATTTCCACAAGTTTTACCCAATTAAAAAAAAAAAAATAGCGAATCGGCATACCTATAACACTTTTAACTTATTCTCTATGTTAAAAAAATTATTAAAATCTTTCTGCCAGATAATGAGTATAACTAGCTAACCAACCTTACTTTAAATATAACGGCAAACCCGAATTTGCGTTCCTGATGACTTCAAATACTTAGTGGTGTATGTTTGTTTGCCTATCTAAATGCCTGGAATATTTAAGTCCTTTGCTGAAATTCTTAAGGCAGGCTCGGCTAGCCGGTTGTTACAAGCCGATTTCAAAAGTAAAATAATTTATTTGTTGGCGGTGTTGAAGTTTGTGAACAAGCCACTATTCCGTTCTGGCTTACAAGAGCGATTTAAAAAGTGGAGCGGCTCGTTGGCCACTGACTACACGACCCTGTATATAAAATAGAATATCTATCACCCTCTCATGTTAAAAATTTAGAACAACCGTTATTTTGGTGAAGGATAGGACTCACCTTTGCTAGTAGCAAAGAATATTATAGCTACGTAACATAACGAATATTCGCGACCCTTTTAAATGGAAGTTAGTGATATCTATAGACCGCTTAGGTTAAAGGGCAGTATAACTTGTTGTATAAAATAGTTTTTTCATTTATAGTTGTATCAACCCTGATGTCTGATGTAATAAGTATTTGGTCATAAGTTAGAAGTTGGGAGTTTTATTTGTTTTTTTATCTCTCAAATTGCAGACTACAGCAGTGGTTTGCCATCTGAAAAGCTCCAGATTTTAAGATTTTTCATTGTGAACATCCCCAAAAAAACGTACAATCATTGTTGTTTACGAAAAACGGGCGCAAGGGAGACCGGCTATGGATTGCACCGAGTCATCTTGCCTATGCATTTACCGAACGAAGAATGTAAACAAACCTATCACGGGAGAGAATCGAGCCCCATCAAAATACCGACTATTCTGTTCGGGTGTTGTTTTGCTTTTTTCTTGTTTTTCCGTCTAGCCGGAGAATTTTACGGATATTGCATGAAATAGCAAGTATTAAGATCCGGGTGAATTTAAAAATAACACTGGGATAGAGGAATATTTTTATGCAGATGCTTGCACGGAAAATATATTAGAAATATTAAAAAAATTAGGGTACACAAGCAACACAGCATCGAAAAAGCATTAAAAGTGCCGTGATGCTACTTAACTGCATCTAAAATACATGCGATAAGTATAACGTCTAAACAACACATACTTTTTTTAAGGAATTTTAAAGGTTAAGAAATATTTTAGGTACGCGCACGGATTCTTTAAACTTTTTTTTCAATCCATTTTAGGTAGGTACTGTTCTATTGAAATTAAAAAGAGCTAAATGTTGCAGCAGATAAACAACTTAAGATACCACTTTGTAAGTAATGCTAAAACAAATAGACAAAAAATGCAATAATTTTTGTGTTAAAAGTTACTCCCAGATTTTATTTCTTTACTACATAATAATTATGAAACTCGAAATGCTGTCAACGACAAGCCAACCGCGTAAGAAATATAATTTTGCTTTAGGACAGTATGCTTTTTTGTGTCTTACTTAAAATAGGTATATTTTTTTAACGTTCTTTTGAGGTTTATATTGACAACTCAATACATTACAAATAATTAACCTTTACAAATAAGGAATAATAATGTGTTTTTTATCAACTAACTACGCTACAAAGCTCTTGAATCTTGTGTGTAGCGTCAATGTAAGTATGTAAATACCTGCATGAACTTAACTGCTTTATTTTATATAAGCAAAAGCTTTGCGCAAACTTGGCTGTGCAATGCATCGCGTCGCCTTGACAACGCAAATGCTTGTATTAGCAAAGGCAATTTAGACGTCAACATTTTTAATTTGCACATTATTTTCAGTTAAATTAGTAAAGTATAAGTAACTCCGATATTGAGATTAAATATGAAGTCGTAGAAAGAGTATAGTACACATCTCGAGTGGTACCACTCTTGGTATGTAATATGTTATTTTAAAATAATGGGCATATTATATAAATACCGATATGCATGTAAGGAAACCAATTAATAGTAACTTAAACTAATAATTAAGGTATTTTACATTTTATTTATCAACTCCTACTAGTTCCGCTATATGGTCCATATTGGGAATTATGGCCCATAATAAGATTTTTAGCTGAAACATTTTTAGTCTTAAATTGTGAAGAATATGTAGAAAATACAAACTGGCCAGCGTGTCGTGTTGTACTTCCAGAAATGTAAGAAGGAACGAGCTTTAACACAATATCTTTTGCTACTAAAGTATCCTTGTCGCGTTTAATCGGGAATAAAAATTTATAAGCTATAATTTTAATTAAATAAGAAATATTGTATTCCTCTCCAATTATCTTCTAACTGACTAACTTGACATAAGGTTTAACGGATTTTTTTGTCATGAATATAACGTAATGTATTTCTTGAAATTCTGGTGTGAAGCATTCTAAATCGCTGGAATCGTTGCAAATGCTTCACTAACTAACGCGAACTAGTGTCATCATTAACAACTTTACTTCAATTTTTATTTATAGGCTTCTGCTTCTTTTCTTCTGCGCGAACTGCTTTTTTCATCATTCTTATTCAAAGCTATTCCTCTATATCTGCTTTATTTGTAAATATACTTGACACAATGGCTTCAAGCATATATCGCACTCAAATTACTTTTTAGAAGTGCGATATTCACGTCCCAATTTCCTTGTAGACGCTCCAATTCTATTATTGGCCCTCCTCATCAATCTATCTGTTTTATCTTGTGTAAAAATCCTGAGTCTTTATACTTATTGGTAAATTTACGCCTAGTATGCCGTGCACACAATGAGCTATTGTACGATAAATAGTACGGCGCGAGATCTTTTGATTTTCGGATATACTATTTCCGGTTTCGGCATCCGCCCAACTAAATTTTAAATACTTTTTCGAAGTTTTAATTTATAAGCCATTTTAATGCTAATGATTTCTCAAACTAAACTGTCAACAGCAAGGGGAGACATTAAAAACTTTTTGTTTCCGAAGGAACTAAATATTTTATTATTATACCGCGTATTATAACCTGAATGACAGAATGAATGTTGTGCCAAAGCTTGTGAGACGTACGTTATTCGATGTAAAGCGTGCTTTTTATTAGCACTTATCGAAGCCATTTGACTTATGACAACATCTTCTACAGCAAAATGCAATTTTTCAGCATGTACCTACACTAAGAAAATTGTATAGTATATTATATATTTAAGAAACTATATTTAAGTTGCATAAAATTCATAATTAAATTCACAGTAAAAAATTGAGTTTTAGAAAAACACCGGTTATAGAAAAAATCATGTATGTAATTTGAGAGCAAAGCGACATTGCCGCCCTCGCGAGATAGCCGAGATAATCAAACTTCTCGCTCATAGCGGCAATGTATCACATTGCGCTCTTAATACATAAATAGCTATTACAGAAACAAAGTTTCCTTTATTGTGGCAACATGTTTCACACCCATGAAATGGTTTAAACACCAAACTAATGATAGCTACCCGCTTAAAATTAACCGGCACTAACAGTTGATTTGGGTGGTAAATAATGGTAAATAATATTTGCAGGAGTGTAAAAATATACACTCTCAATTTTTACCACTTTGAAATGACTCTTACCTGCTTCATATTTTTTACTGTGCATATGATACTGTATGGTTATAGAAGTAAAAAAATTATAAATTAAGCCTTTTTCCTAGAAATATATTTAAAACTAACATTCATTATTTATTTATTTCTTATGCTATATTCTAAATTACGCCAGTTTGTTATAGCATAACGTACAGAATGACACATCTGTGTGTTAATATCTAAAATACTGTATTACCTATCATTAAAATGTTTATGCTTAAATTTAAAAGGAAGGTTTTGTAAAATATTGTATATTAAAATATTAAAATACTGTATGTTAAAACAATATATTCAATGAGCAGGAAACAAAACCTAAACCCTCATTATGACATGTAACTTTCATTTAACTATCAGCGATCAGCGGTGAACGTTGTTTCGCGCCCTCTGCTGTGAGTCAGTACAGAACCCCTTGCTAGGTATAGCTTGTCAGATTTGGATGAGTATAATGAGTAATAATTTTATGGAACGGGTGATTTGGCAAAAAAATGTTAAGGTAAGTACCTTTAAAAGTTATCGTACATAGTTTTACCCGATATATTAAAAAAGTTCCCTTGCAAGCAGACATAGACATAGGCTAGGGTGCATTATACTGTTTTAAAATATTGGTTTAAGAATGTAAGCAAAATATCAATATCAAAAATATTTGTGAGAATACTTTATCTAAAATATTTATATTGTTATTTTAAATATATTATTATATATATTATATCATATGGCTGTCCCAAATATATCTAAAATATAACTCATTATTTTTAAATTTGGGATATATTTTCTCAGTGTATATTATATCTCAGTATGGACCGCCATATATTTTCCCACTGTGCATTAAAATTCAAATTAACACTACTTTATGTAAGTGGTAGGGTAGGACTAGGCATAAATGGAACTAAGCAACATTCGTTCGTTTTGCCAAATTTAATTGTCAAAAATTGTTTCTTAGATTTAATAATTTATTATCAACTATTATCATCCATGTGTAATTTATAATTTTTGCTTTTGATATTTATTTATGCTTAATAAGTTATATGTTATTATTATCCTAGTACCTTAACTTAAATTAAAAACTAGGGATTTTAACACTTACCTATGCTGCTTACTACTCTGGTAGATATAGTGTATGTTACAAGAGTAAAGTTATCTTTGTTTTAAAGCATATTAATTAACAAATTGTTTACGTATATCTGTACGACAGACACGACTTTGAACGCTTTGAAGTGTTTAGCAGAATAATACCTTTTTGGTTTTTAAATATTTTCTTGTATTTTGCAAAGCTCTTGGATAAATGTGTATACAGTGAGCTCAATAAGACGCGCTTAAAATTTAGTCGTTATTCTTTTTCGAGATCAAGCTGCGATCCCACAATTTTGATTTTTGGATGGGCATTTTTTAAAATTTCAAGAGGAGGGCAAAAAACTTCATTTTTCCTTTTTAAACGTAAACTTTTAATCATATTTTATGCATAACCTGCGTCTAAATTTATTCGGTTAAGTTAAATCATTTTAATTTGAAAACAAATTCCTATATTGTTTCTAAATAATAAATCTGTCAATGACAAAATTGTAAAAAATTGATTTAATAAATGTTGGAACTGATCACCAGCAACATCCTAATACGAGGCGATCTGTTTACGGTGAGAGATATGAAAACATAATCATCCTTGGCGATTTTACCATCACTTTTTTGGGAGCTTCTGCTCATCTCCTTAAACTAACTGTCCTTTTTGATAGTTTTGGAATGAGGGCTAGCATCTCGACCTTCGCTAGAGTAACCGACAAAACTGCTAGTTGTATACTTAGATAACATACCAACTAATTTGATTTTTTGACAGGTTGTCAGTCTCTTATTAATAAGTTTTTTCCTTTAAAATCTGTTAGAGATAATCAACCTCCTGTCCGTTGGTTCACTAAATAATTAAAGGAAGAGTGGGAAAAAATCTTGACTGTAGAATTTATTAGTAATAATGGCAATGAAAATTTGTACGCTTTGTATAAAATATTTAACTACAAAAATTCTATTATAAAGACACAAGCATATAGTAATTTTGTGGTGGGCACTTAAGGGGTCACCAGTGTGATTTTGACATTCCGAGGAAATCAAATTTAATATGTACATTATTATTAAGAGAACATAATTTATACATATTGATTTTAAAAGGTATTTACTTAAAAACGAGGCGGTTATGACCTTATAGGTACTACTCGTAGGTTAGTTCAAATTGTGTTAGTAAAAAGGACATAAGTATACTTATATTTTTTGTTAATTAAAGATATATCTCTTCTATATAATAGTCAATACAAATCAATGAAAATTATAATTCGACTTACGAAATACTTTTAAATTTCACGAAACGCTCTTATCGGTTTAAGCATATTTATGTTCTTTTAAGAATGGTTGAATAAGAATTATCGAAATATAGTTTAAGTCGATATATGTTGTTGATAGAAGTGATATTTTTTTCGTATGTTAACATGCCAACTTTTGTGAGTTTTCAATATAGATTTTCGCTGATATACGACTTTTGTCCGACATTTACTCCCACCATTTTACAGTTTACTTATTTATTTATTTATTCAATCCTTTCTCCATGATACAAAAATGTATATTGGATGCATCAATAAACATAACCATAGTATAATAATAATAATCATTGCATCGTCCAATGCAACAGCAGTCTTAAATATATCTTTTAATCCGACGAAGAAAACGGAACAGAATCGACAAGACACACTAATCGTTCAGGACACAAGATTCATTGTACACACAACTACTATCATTAGAAATACTAATTGGTTTGCCCTTCTGTGTGGCAGCCGATGTCAGTGATCATAGGTAGTTAGTAGATGTTACATGTGTTCAAAGTAGTCAGAGTGACTGTACAGTACATTTTCTATAAGTATGCTTTTCAAATGTTGTTTGTACTTGACGAAATATTTTATGCTTCTTGTGCTCGCTGGGAGTTTGTTATATGCCTTAATCCCCATGTATAATGGAGATTTCTCATACAGGGATCTCTGGTGTTTGGGAATGGAGAGCTGAGAGGACAGTCTGGTCTGCATGCCGTTGTTAATTGAGCGGTTTGTTGTAAAGTTAGTTATATGTGTTCTTGTAAAAAGAAACAATTTGTAGTAATACAGAGAAAATATGGACATTAGCTTGTCCTTTCTAAAGATTGGGGTAGCATGTGCATCCCAGTGTGCTCCATCCAAGATACGCACTGGCAGCCAATGCTCGCAAATACCAAGCAAGCTGGGGCTCATTTCATCAAAGAGGGCTTCTAGCTGTAAATTTTTGCTACGAAGACTATGTTGATCTGGCAAATGCCTATCAATTGGCCCACATGGACCATAGCTATCTTATTGTTTCCGATGTCTTAAGATTCCGAAAAAACTCAGTTGGAGCCACTGAGAGAACCTCTAGAAAGTTACCAGTGTTTTGCACACAAATAAGAGAAAATCTTGTTTCACTGCACTGGCGCGGCTCGGCAGCATGTCCGCGATTTAAAGGGTCCGCCCGATCACCACCATTCCCCGAACCGACGGCACTTTCCCCATTCTTCGAACATCTTCCTCGCCTCACAGTTATGTCCAGTGTTTGGTTGTATTCCACGCTTGATGTTTGAGTTTCAGAATCAGCTGAGAGTGTCGTGGCAGGGCATACAGATGTGTATTCAGGCGGAGCGGCTATTTGTTGTAGTTCCTCCATCAGCGAAAGAGGACTCAGTACTCCATTCTCAAGGACCACAATCCTTGACCCTGTAGACAGGGCAGCAGGAATATCACTCCCCCTCAACGCCTCCATGCAGTCTCCTCTCAAATTCCTCATTCTATTCGAAATATTCCGGATGCATATGGTTCTGATATATGAACTCTATAATGTGTCCCCTGTTGTAGGTATTCCGCAGGTATTAAATTTTCTTTAGTTGAGAAGCATTAATGAAAACCCCGCTGTGCTCGGATGATTCATAATTGACTTGCTCCTTAAGTTTCCTGAGGGCAACATTGTGTCTCTGTGCAGGAAGAGCTTCGACCACTAGGAGATTCGTTTTCCGAGAGATGTCGCCGAGAATGTGCAGTTCATGCTTTTTTATTGTATGTCCCATTACAACGTCCAGCCTTGTCACAAAGAGGATACAAAATTACTTTTAATAGAACAATTACAAATAATGTTTCCACCCTACCTGCTAATACAGAGACAACGATTTGTTTGTTATTTAGGAAAAATAAAAACATGGACCCTAGAAAATACCGACTGTGTAAATTACTTGGGAGTATTGTTTGATAAACATTTGAAATATAATTTTCATATAGAGTATTTAACAAAAACACTCCGGTTCCTGCTATACATGTTCAAACGGGTTAAAAGAATTTCTGATATAGTATGTATACGTACTATGTGTTTTATTCTAGTACAGTAATTTCTGAGTCATGGCATAATTGCATGGGGTGGAGCCTATGAGAATATATTGAGACCACTGGAGGTCGCACAAAAAAGAACAATTAACACTATATATAGTTTGGATATGAGATTTCCCACCGATCAGTTATTGGAATACACACACTTTCTAAGTGTAAGACATATACTACTAAACTTCTTTATAACATCTGATTAAAATAAATTATGTCGGCACAACTACCTCATCAAATTATCAAACTAAATTTCAGACAAGCGCTAATAAAAAAAAACTACCAAAAATGACAAAATCAGCGGGCCAAAGAATTTATTTATATGTTGGAAATAAGTTATTTAACATGATTCCCCAAGCTCTTAAAAGTAGAATCCGCCAGGTACGATTTAAGATCTGTCTATCAGGATGGATGATTGCAAACTCGCCTGTAATCCTTTAATTGAGTTGTAGATTTGTGCATTTTTGATTTTGGAATATGCCTACGGTATTTGGGATATGCTCACAGTAGTTGATTCCCTCATAGAAAAGTATAGAATAGACTATTATTATACTAGATACTGTATTTTTTGGATACTTTAATATATCTTTAAACTATAAATACTTTATCTATATACTTGTTAAATCTTGAAGGTGTAATATATGAAGTACAGAAATTGTAAATAATTATTGTTTTTCTTCTGACTTAAATGTAGTAAAGCGTAACACCGTTAGTTAACAAGACATATTCAGATTGCAGTCAAACGTCAAGTTTTGCAAATCTGTATTGTGTACTTTCTTTTGTTTTATTTGTTGCTATGTAAATTCAGGCAGCTTAATAATATATATATTTTATATAAACAGTTATTTAAAGCTATAATCAAAGTGGTAAGAAATAAACATATTTTTGAAATTGGAAAAGAAATAACAAAAAATAAGTTGAGTTATAGCAAAGGAAATTATAGCTACGCAATAGAAGTGTAATCCTTACGAGCGGCTAAGAACCGCGAGAGGCGCTGTACCAGGTTAGTAAACAGACGATTTTGCAGCAAATTTTAATTCGCGCGTCCCGTGCTCAGTTTGATGGAGAGCTATGTTGCCAATAGTTGTATACTTTCTTAAAAGGTTAAAATTGAAAACAGAAGTTAAAGTTATTACATCTTTTATTAGGTTAATCTTAATAATAAGAGCTAAAACTGACCAGTCAGTGATACAAGACACTTACTACAGCCACACGGAACTAGGTTTTAAATATTCTTACCGGATCTGGGGGCGAGAAGGATCACTAATCTTTTTCATTTTATTGAAATGTGCTTGCGGCGCAGTGGTTAAGGTGGCGTCTTTTAGATAAATGTCGTTCTACTAGTCGCGAGTTCGTTTCTACTTCCCAGTGTTTTCTTGTTGTTTTTATTATTTTTTGTTGCTTTGAATTTTTTGTAAATTTATTTCTACTATAATATTGGTGGATTTATAGATTAATAGTATATTATTTGACTAGCATGTTACAGCTCTAGGACTTGCAAGTAAAATACTATAATTTTTCTGCGATCATTTTTAAGAATTTAATTATCACAAAAAACTTTACCTACGACCTGAACCAACATGTGAAAGTTAGCAAAACAGCCTAGTTAACTTGGAAAAAAAATTTACAGTCCTTTACAAAGATGCAACCGGGGAGGACATTGAAAATGCCGAAGCAGAGTGCAACGCTTTTGACTATTGTGAGATTTGAGATCTGCGAAAACTCATAGATTTGAATGTAATATTTAGATAGTTGATATAAGTTTTATTGATTCATAATATAAAAAATAGTAAAATAAAGGTTATAAACTCTAACGCGCCTCTAACTCTCGACTTGGTCTGATCCCGTCGTCCTTCGTCCCTTCTCTTTTCCCCGTCATCATCGGGCCACCGGCTCGGCGGCGGCGCACAGTGGTCGATTTTGATGATTTAGGGGGACATCAAAAATCTATTAGAAAAATAGCAGAATTACGCTATTTTGACACTTTGTACATAAAATATGCTTAATTTAGAATAATATGAATTGAAAACTATTATTTTTAACTGTTTATAAACGAAATATATTAAAAAAGAAATAAACTACAAATATTACAATTTTTCTAACTATAAATATTTTTGAAAATTATCACCTTCTGAGTCATAATCATCCTCAGAAGCCTCAAGAGATTCTTTACTTTGAGTTGTTGATGATACAAATGATGTATGGGCAATATCTAGTAGATTCCGGACTTCTGGAAATAAGGTACACAATTTCTTTTTACGTAGTGGCCTCAATGATGAAATTACTATATCTGAAGAGACTAGCAGAATGTATATGAGGTCTTCGGCTAGTTTTTCTTGCACTATCGAGATGGAAATAACGACACTCTTTATGACGTGCCTCCAAGGCTTCCTCGCTCAGTTGTCCAATAGGTAGCAAAAGAGTATCTATAACATCAGCACCGTGAATCATTATTTTGTGTACACTGGCGGGCATGTTATACCAGTTAAATAACTCAACAAATGTTGTTGGCTGTTTGAAGCGCATAATCTTCAAATTTTTCATACTCCAGTCTGTGCCCACAAGAAATCGCTTGTAAGATTACTGCAAACCTAAAGATAAGGTCCTTATCGACTCCAGTGATTTCAGATGTTTTCTTAATATCCTTGAAGAAACGTCTTGCTGTGTTGCCATCATTAGTATTGCCCGAACCCTGCTCAACAACGTCTACAAAAATCCCAGTCTCTTGGCGAAATTTAGAGATAATATTTCTTTTTGTTTGATCGAAAAATTTTTTGTTCTCAGGCCCTTGAACACGCCATTTTTGGTTTTTTAAACGATATGAAACATGCAAAATACACTGAAAAAATCTTATATTCGCATGGAGGACAGGCATACCATACTGAAACGTGTCCGTATTGCAGGGTCTATTGAGAATATTTTCTAAGTCGTTCATATGTTTGGGTGTTGCCTTGCAGATATAACAACTTTGACTCGAAGAATTCTCTGCCAGAGTATTTGCGATCTACCCATCCAGCATTGTTTTTAACAGAATATGGCTTCTCGATATCTTTTCCCATATTTGTGCAATATGTTGGAACCAAGTTCTTAATCTGACATTCTATACGCTTATTTTCTTTTTTAATAACATCATATGTTTCCTTAATAAACTGAAACTTGATCGGTATACAAAAACGTGTAGAAGAAAATCGGGGATTTTGTCAAATAACCTTCACACCCCAATTTGTCTTACATGTCATTCACAATGGTAAAATAGATGTCAGTAACAAATCTGAATCAGTTAAATTAGAGTCATTTTTAAGCTGAAGCACTTGCGTATATGTGGATTGGTTGGAGCTACCATCAAACCCCCATTTGTAAATCATTTGAAAATCAGAAGCTTCATCCTCCAAAGCTTGCTACAACACTTCGTTTTGCACCATGCATAAACGCGTGCTTGTATGATCTAAGAGACTTTGTAATTTTATATTGGCCATAGATTCAGTGATAGTGATATTCGTTGGATAGCACTCTTTTTTGGCTCGAAGAACTAAATCGTAAGAAGGGAAAATATCGCAATTTCGTCATTTAGCACCCTCTCTTAGCTTAATGTATTGTGATTTGCTTAGCTTTATATAAACTATTAAAGCTTAAGCGTCTTCTGGGGGATAAGGTAAAGAAATGTTTGCAGAAGAATCAATATCCTTAATTAATTTTATTTCTTGTGCTGTTAAAAAAGTTGCTTTCTTAATCACAGGAGCAACATTTCTTTTTCCTTCTTTGGTAAAACTTAATTGCACAGCAAACGCAAGTTCGTGAGGGCTATAATCTTTAACCAAGGTTTTCGTCCGCCTTCTTTTGGTTCTTTCGCTGGCATTCTCAAAGTCCTCAACAGTTCTAAATCGCTTAGGAGTTTCCGAATACATTTTAAAAGTACCTCCAGTTTAAAATCTGTACACAAAATCCTTTAGCCAAATAACGTGTTTTTTGAGAAACTGCTTTATATTTCTTCCACTGTTTCTCCAGCGATTTACAATTTTACAAGAAAACAAAGAAATTTTGTTAATTACCTCTATCTCATTAACATGTGAGCTTCTCTTTTTTATGTAATCTACCATTTTCTGTCTTACCTCTTTGGTATTTGCGCTTGTAATCATCGAATTCGCGCAGAGAAACTCTAAAACTAAAGTTTCATTCTGGGGACTCCTGGTATCACACTAAAACGAAAAAAACAAAAAAAATATGTTTCGCACATCTCCGCACATTGGGACTACTATTATTTTAAAGAAAATTGATGAACCATTAAAATAAAATTTAATTTGGCCCGTTTGAAAGGGGACTTTTTTTTGCATCCCACAGAAGTTTGAAAAAAGTAAAAATTGCATTACTGTACAAAAAAATATTTATTTCGAACTAACTCTTTAAAAAAACTAAGATGAAACTTACCCAAGGAATCTGCAGCCATGTCTAAATAATACCAAAATATAACAATAATATAAACTTTTCCGAACCCCGCAAAAATAGCAAGCACACATCGTGATTTGAACAAATGCATATGCGGTATATTTTTTAGTAATTTGGTTGAGTAAAGAAATACCTTTACATCCTCATTTTGGTTTTTAAATTTTTTTGGTATCCCATTTTAATTTGGTTATATTATCCAATTTTTGTATTCTATCTAAAGTTTTACACGTATTTCATGTAACACACGTTATACCTTAACGGCCTTAACTAAACAAAAAACTGTTCGATAAGGTAAATGTGAATATTGTGATGCACCTGGTAAAATTTATTTACGATTTACCCACTTAAAGGAAATTTTATCCCTTCTTAATGTGAGTATTTTGATAATCGTTGGGTTAAGGTATAACGTATGTCACATGAAATACGATTACAATTTTGACTAAGGGAATTCGTGGATAACCCTGCAAAAAGTATTTCAAATACCCTACAAGTTAAAAAATTGTATTTTTACCTTGCATGAAAAATAAAAAAGTTAAGAGGGTGGTACTCTATAGCGAATCACCCTGCACCTAATTGTAAAAAGCATTAATGCAAATATTTTATTAAAACGTTTTTTTTGTACTTATCTACCAATTATTAATTATACGTTAAATAAAAATAACGCAATGTTGTGGCAACAAGTAATATTTCAATTTTTTTTGTTCTTGTCGTTTAAGACCAGGGATGCACATATCGCATGCGGCCCGCTGTCGATATTTATGCGGCCCGCCCACGAATTTTAAAAGCGATATTTATGCGGCCTGCCAACGAATTTCAAAAGTATTCTACTCGCCGCGCTCCGGTCTAAGCATATTGTTACGAGACTAAAAACACGTCGGTAGTATCCCCAAACAAAGTGGAAGAAGGTTCTCGATGTTTGGTAACTCGTATAAATACGACGCATCGCCATCTACCGGGGCAATTAAGTTTTAACTACGGAAAAGTGAACGTTATACTGATTGAGAACTGTAATCTGTGACGGGTAAATATTTCGTCGTTCGAACTTGGCTTCTACCTACGTAACAATATAATATCAATTTTGATATGGATAAACCAGGCCCCAGTAAGAAACGTAGTCGTAAGGTTAAAGATGAAAATCGACAGTTTCAAGATATTTGGACCGAAACATACTTTTTTATTTCATCGCGTAACAAAATTGTCTGTTTAATATGCAAGAGTAGTATTTCTTATTCCGAAGGAATATAATGTGAAAAGGCACTATGAAACCCAGCATCCTACTTTTACCAAATTAGCTGGCGAAAATTGAACGCAAAGAATTTTCACTTTACAACGGGAACTAATAGGCCAGCAAGCTATGTTTACAAAACCAATTCAAGATGCTAAAACAGCTACTGAAGTTAGCTTTGAAATATCTCGAATAATAGCGAAAACTTGTCGGCCTTTTAAAGATGGTGAGTTTGTTAAGCAATGTTTAGATATCGCCGCAAAAAAAGTTTGTCCAGAAAATGTAAAGAAGTTGAAAAAGTAGTACATACTTACAGTGGAGTCAATGTAATGTAAATGAAACAATGCAGTCTTCCTCCACAGTTTAATGTTAAAGTAAATTTTAAGTTCCCAACATGTTTCGAATGCTTAAGCATTCATCATCAGGGGATACTAACATCCAGTTTAAAAGCGATGTATGTTGTCTCAAACTAATGAGTACAAGTTATAATGTGATACAGTAATATGTAAAAGTTGAAGACTTGGTATGAACTAGCTAGTTGTGTTGAAATTAATGTAAAGATAAAAATTTGAGTAAAATGTGAAATTTTAATAGAAAAAGAAGCATTTTAATGAGACAGTAAATTAATTTAAATCATATGAAGGAAAAAGTTTTATTTTATATTGTATGATATTAAATTTGTTAAACTTAGGTGTTTAACCAAATTTAGAAATAAAAAATTTAGAGAATTAAAAAGAGGAAATTTAAAATATGTTGGTGTCTTAGCTGACATGATGGTATGGGGATATACCCCATAATTTAAATTGTATTTGGATTTTTATCATTTTATTAAATTAAATTTGAAAGTTAATGAAAAATTTTTTAGTTATAAATGAATTAAATATAACCTGTGCTACAACACGACCGTAGTACTTGCCTGCAACGTGGAAGTTGAAGTGATGAATATAGAATAAAACTTTTTCCTTCATATGCTTTAAATTAATTTACTGTCAATAAAATGCTTCTTTTTCTGTTTAAATTTCACATTTCACTCAAATTTTTAACTTTACATTAATTCCAACACAACTAGCTAGTTCATACCAAGTCTTCAACTTTCACATATTACTGTATCACATTATTAGTTGTACTCATTAGTTTAAGACAACATACATCGCTTTTAAACTGGATATTAGTATCCCCTGATCATGAATGCTTAAGCATTCGAAACATGTTGGAAACTTAAAATTTACTTTAACATTAAACTGTGGAGAAAGACTGCATTGTTTCATTTACACAAATGTAAAGAAGTTTGAAAAAATTCAGGTAAAGCGGATGACTGTTCAAAGAAGAATTACCGCATTAGCAGCTAATATACACTGTGTTCAAAAAGTCCCGGACCGGTCAATTATTTAAAAAATGGCGCACAATATAAAAAAACTTTCGGTATAAATGTTGTAGGCCTTAAAAAAATCTATAAAACTGGGACACCTGTAATTATACAGGGTGCCTCAAACAGTCGTGGTAAACAAAACTTTCATTTTTTTAAATGGAATGCTCTATATCTTATAATACTTTTGGATTCTACATAAAATATCAATTATTTTTTAATAAGCACACTATAAGTCTAAACTTAATGGTTTCTGAGATATCGACTTTCGAGAAATTACATTTTTGAACTTTGACAGCTTCTAGCTCTCTAACGGTATATCTTAGAGCAAAACGGCTTACATGTCCCTATCTTACTTTTTTATTATCTTCCCAGAAGTGTAAACTTCCGGTTAAACCGGAAGTACTATATTTCTGGCTTTTAAGCTACATTCGGTTTAACCGGAAGTTGACACTTTTAGAAAGATAGTTAAAAACTTTTATACCGGAAGTTTTTTTATATTCGGGACTTTTTGAACACAGTGTAGAAGAGCAATTAGCTACGAAATCGAGAAGTTTTGAATATTTTTCTATAGCACTCGACGAATCTACAGATATAAGTTCCACTGCTCAATTCTTAATATTTTTACGAAGTGTAACGCAAAATTTTGAAGTGAGTGAAGAACTGATAGGAGTTCTTTGACAAGTCAAACCAAGGGGAGTGACATGCTCAAAGCTCTTCTGGAAAAATGTTTTATAATGAATTTGGATTAACGAAAATATCTGGAATTACGACTGACGGAGCATCTTCAATGGTTGGAAGTACATCTGGGATAGTAACTATGTTATAAAAATATTTACAAACTAAAAACATAAATACCAAGGAATTAATGCAGTTTCATTACATTATACATCAAGAGGCCCTCTGTTCAAAATTATTGGGATTTGAAAATGTGATGAAAGTTGTAGTACCTACTGTAAACTTTATAAAATCACGAGGTCTCAATCACCGACAATTCAAACAATTTCTCGAGGATATTGAAAGGGAATATGGTGATCTCCTGTTTTACACTGAAGTAAGCTGGCTAAGTCGTGGGTTAACACTACAGCGGTTTCTTAACTTGATTGAAGAAATCCAATTATTTCTGGCGGAAAAGAAAAACGACGTCCCCGAACTCGACAACGTTGATTGGCTATGTGACTTAGCGTTTCTTGTAGACATCACAAATCACTTGAATGTCTTAAATACGCGACTCCAAGGCAAAGATCAATTGATTTCGCAGTTATACTCTCATGTTTCGTCCTTTCAATGCAAATTGAGTCTTTTCAGGACACAAATCAATTCAGCCAATTACAGCCATTTTCCGAACTACAAAAAAATTATGGAGAAAGTCAATAAAACTGACGTCAATTTCGATCATGTTGAAAAAATTGATATTTTGATACAAGCTTTTCAAAATCGTTTTGTAGACTTCAAAAAAGTTAAACCTCTATTGGACATTTTCAGCAATCCTTTCAACATTTCACCCGAAAATGCGCCGGAATCAATGCAGCTGGAATTAATAAACATGCAAAATGATAATAGTTTACGAAACAAATTTAATGAAGGTAACTTACTTAACTTCTACCGTTGCGTTGATAAAAACGCTTATAAAGAGTTGCGAATAAATGCATTGAAATGCGCAAGCTTATTTGGATCGACGTATATTTGTGAACAAACGTTTTTAGTGATGAAACTAAACAAAACGAAAAACCGAAACCGTCTGGCAAATGAATTTGGAAGCAATTTTACGTGTGGCAAAAAGTAATGTGGAGCCAAATATAAAAAAACTTAGTAGTTCAATGCAATGTCATGCATCAAAATAATAAAACATAAAATATTACATTGTAATGATTAGATTACCTTACGATTACATAATTACAACAAACATTTTTGAAGGTTCTTTTATTTTTATCATTGAATTTCATACTATTTAAAAATAAAATTTTTTGTGTTAATAAGTATTGTTTGTAGTGGCCCGTCATTGGCTTATATTTTTCCCGAGTGGCCCCTGTTCCCTATAAGTCTGTGCATCTCTGTTTTAGACCCATGACCGAAAACGTTTACTACTCACGTCTAGAAGCCGTAAAATAACATAATTTTGGCAGATACCAAAAAGAAATGTTAATTTCTTAAATATACAAACGGAAGTTCGAAACCTGTCTACAGGTAGCAGCAGTGTAGCATCCTATCACTGGAAATAAAGATTAATTCCTTTCTTTTCCTGTAGTTTCTGCAATCTGAGTTTGTATTTTAGTACTAACACTGTTAGTCAAAATAGGCCAAATTTTGCTATACAGCGTGGTAATTAATGTCATGCAGATATTTCAGGGGGTAATAGTACTCGTCAATATAAGAAAAAAATGCAAATATATGCATGGTCTAAAACGCGTTATTTTCGTTACACAGGGTGGCGACGTTTCAATTTTTTTTCTCGTATTTTGCGTTTTCTCTCTTATATTCTGTGATTATTGTTTCAAATTTGGAACATCAACCATTTTTTAGAATCTCTACAATAAAGTATCAAAATTGTCGGTCGCAGAATACTATATGGACTTGCCGATGGCAATTGTTATGAAGCCAGACGACTGTATGCACAAAGGTATCCAAATCGAATACTGCCTGACCCACGGACATTCGCAAATCTACATAATCGACTATGTGAAAATGGATCGTTCAAGAAATCCACTTATTTAGCAGGAGCAAGTAGAACGGTTGGGACTCCTGAAGTCGAGGAAGCTGTCCCGAATGCAGTAGAAAATGATCCTGCTACTACTACGAGAAAAATTGCCGCAACACTTAACATTTCATTTGTGCTTGTCTTGAAAATTTTAATAGCCAACTTAATGTATCGTTACCACATCCAAAGGGTTCAAGCTCTTCTCCCACGTGACTTTCCACTACGTTTTAATTTTTGCCAATGGTTCCTACAAATGCTAGCCCAAAATCCGTTATTTGAAAACACGATTTTATTTAGCGATGAAGCAAATTTCTCAAGGAATGCCATAAACAATTTTGACAACAACCATTTTTGGGCAGAAGAGAATCCGCATTCGATACGCGAAAATAATTTCCAACAACAGTTGTCAGTAAATGTGTGAGCCGGCATTATTGGAGATTATTTGATAGGACCATTTTTCCTACCAGCAAGGCTAAACGGACAGTATTATCGTCAATTTCTTGAAGAGGAACTCCCGGGGCTGCTATAAGAGGTACCAATTCTTGTCAGAAACCAAATGTGGTTCATGCACGATGGTGCACTACCGCACTTCAGCATAGAGGTGAGAAACTTTCTCAATCAAATTTTTAACAACCGTTGGATAGGTCGAGGGGGATCTCAGCCATGGCCCCCTAGATCACCAGACCTGACTAGCCTGGATTTCTTTTTCTGGGGACACCTGACAGCATTAGTGTATCAGACCCCAGTCCAGACAGAAGAGGATTTAAGAAACAGAATAATAGCTTCATGCGACATCATTCGCAATACTTCTGGAATATTTGGCAGAGTCCGTCAGTCCATGAGGCGAAGACTTGATTCGTGCATTTTAGCAAGAGGCTGACATTTTCAACAGTTTTTATAATTTTGTTTTATTTTTATTTGAGTAACTAATCTGTTTTGTTTTAATTTATTTTTAATTTGTAATGTTTTTATCTAATTGTTGATAACCCTGTCGGTTGATCTAAAATAAAAATGAAAATAATTACTTAGAATATATACAAACAAAAACAGCTTTTTGCTCTGCTTTATTTCGCCTACACTTAATTTCCATCGATGGCTATTTTTTCAAATAAATCGAAAACGGTCACAGTTACAAGAATAGTGCAAGAGATCAGAACGCTAAACAAAGGAACATAGAGTTCAAATTTCATACCGGAATTCATACAGGGAGCTCCAGAAAAAAGTTCTGAAAGATAAAATTGTAGCCGATTCAAGAAAATGTAACACCCTGTATACTGCGATCGACAATTTTGATACTTTATTGTAGAGATTCTAAAAAATGGTTGATCTTCCGAATTTCAAACAATTATCACAGAATATAAGAGAGAAAACGCAAAATACTGACATTGAAATATCTGCATGACATTAATTATCACCCTGTATAATTCAGCGCTTGTTGGGGCATGTAGCCCAGAGAATAGCTGTTTTAGCATAATTTGGCTAATCCTTATTGTATAAGGTCTTAGCAAGTGGCTAGAGAACAAAGTTCTCACATTGTATATACATATTTATGTCATATTACCACTTGTCAAGTAGTATTATTTTGCTATTTATTGTTGTTGTTTTTTTAACCACCTTATATGCGGATAAACGTACAATTTATATCCCTTTTTATGTTGTTAATACAGTTCTTCTATTTATTTTATTTATTCGTCATTGGACTAAATTAATAACTAATCAATTTGATAAGTATTAGTAGCATTTCAAAAATGATATAATTTGTCAAGAGTAAAGACGACAACTGTGGAAGTGCATTCGGCAAAGCCCGGCCGCTTAACGAAGAAGGATATCCGCTTTGAAAACCGGGATCCATCGAGAGGTCGAATTATTAACATTACATCGGACATCTATTGGGTAGCTATAATTTTTTTTGGTTATACTCATGCTTAAAATAACCCTTTGACAGGGATTTACCGTCAATGTCAATGTAAACTAACGTAGGTAACATATTATTATTTTTATTAATGGTTTGAGTAAAATTTAAACTGTTAATATGTGTGAAGTTTAAATTAACAGAAATAAGTTATGGTACATGAAATATAATCAAAATTTTATATTGAGTCTAAAAATAAAATTTAAAAATGGGGAATTCAATTTAATTTTTAAATACCTATCACCTGAAATATTGTTTTTTGAGTCATCCCATATAATAGACAATTAGTTTAAAAAATGCTAATCTAGAAATAAAAACTATGGTTCGAGCGTCTTTTCGAAAAAAAATGGGATTATCCCTTTTTGGGCTTTTTCTAGCTGATTTATAACAGTTTTATATGCAGATATGGACAACACTTTGAACCATTGCGTAACAAAACATTTTAATTCTTTCGCGATTTAAAAATGTGTACATAGTTTTTCCTACATTATTTGTAATTTCAAATAAGTCATTTTTTTTCAAGGAGAGTCACTCCCAGGTATTTTTTAACTGTACAATATTTAATATTCTGGTCATTAATATAAAGTGGTAGTATATTGTTCTCTGTTTGCAAAAGGGGGACAGCAACAGTTTTTAACATGGTTCGTGTACGAAGGTTTTGAAGCAAATTATTATTATCACTGCTTTTTATATCCGCATCGGCCATTCTTACTATGTCCGTCTACGTTTAAGCTGCAAATGAGACTGACGTGCCATTAACGTACGCGACCACATTAGTATTAAGAATAAATATATAATTGAAGTATAATATAGAGAAGGGTTATTAAATGGACTTACTTTATTATTCGCCCGATTATGGTGCACTGCCATCGATTTGAGAGATAATATTTTATTAAATGAAAGCAGTTTCCTCTAATACCGCATTTAAAATTCCGTATTTGAGTTTGTTGTAAATAAAACACAAAGGTTGTATTATGTATTGTTTAAAGGTTTTAATTACCTTTACCGATATTTTATCCAAGCCTACGGCCATATTATGTTTTAGTCCATTTGTCAGGTTGTGCAATTAATTTACTTCAAATGGGCGCAAATAATAATTGTCAAGTTTACATTGTTTATACCGTGCGAGCAAAAATTATTAACATCAATGTGTGCTATAAGCATCTAAGGCCGTACTGCTTTGCGGTAAAGCTTAATGCCTATTGGGTGTCAGTAAATACCAGCATTATCAATCAATCAGTTATTTCATCATCTTTAACAGTCGTTACAAGTATTTTGATTCATCGCTAATTTATCTATTTTCTTGAATTATTCACACAATGGGTTTTACGAAACAGCAGAAAAAATTTTCTAAACGGGGTTAGAGTAAATCGTGAGTGGCAATACAATCGGCTTTTGTGCATGGACGATTTTCGCGAAAATTTTCCTAACGTCGCTTTTACTGCTGCGGATTTAATCATTGCTTGAGAAGAACCGTGGCTTTGTTTAGGGAAGCAGGTTCTATATAACATAAAAAGGAACTGGAATACCATCTATAAGAACAAAAGAACTGGTTGCAAACGTTCGTGAAATAATGCAAATACGCCAATATAGTGTCTAATACACCTGTCTCAAGAAGTGGGAAGATCTTATGGAACATGCACGACAATTCTTAAAAACAGTTAAATTTGTTTCCTTATAAAGTGCAAGTATTCCAAGAGATACGAGCTGCAGATCTTGAAAGTCGCACGAACTAATGTTAGTGGTTTACCCAAAATTTATTGGAAAAAAAATTTATTAGACCTGACATTTTTTTTTGATGAAGCCTGGTACCACCTCACCGGTTATATGAATTCTCGTAGTAAAAATCCCCATTTATTCGTAGAATCTGTATTACACACAAAAATTAGTGTCTGGTTGGCTGTTTTCCCAACAAAAATTAATTGTTGGTCCAATTTTTTCATGACACAGTTACAGCACAACGATATAGAGACAGTATTTTGAATCCATTTGTGGAGCAATAACTTGACGATGAACTACGTTTTGGTTATTTTCAACAGGACGGGGCAACCGCCCATACATCCGCCGAAACTATTAACTACTTACACAATTTTTCGACGACAGATTGATCAGTTTTGAAACAGACCTTGAATTTCCATCCAGATCACCTTGTTTGACGGTTATTTTTCCTCATTTAAAGAATAATATTTTTTAAACTCCAGTTGAAAATTTAGAACAGTTACAAAAAGGATTATCCAAGAATGTTGCAACATTTCGTCAGAGATGCTGGTCAACGCTTTCGAAAATATGAAGAGACGCGTGAATTTATGCTTGGAGCATGGCGATGGCAATTTCTGTAATTTTTATTATTCTTTATATTCTTACTTTGTTAATTAATAATAACAACAAAAATAAATTTATATTTGATTTCGATTTGATGATTGACCTTTTTTATCTTTCTCGTTTCTCTGACCATACTGAGATTCCCTATTTTATAACATCCACCATATTGTTCTTCAACTGTCAACGTTTAACTGTCAATTGATACAGAACACGTTTTCAGTTCTCCTTTTAATTGTGTTTGTCTCCCGGTTTTTATCTTTAGGGGAAAAAAATTAAAGATTTTATGTTTTAAAAAGTTTTAATTTTTTGATCAATCTTGATTCATTTCTCTACAAAATGGGACAAATTTAATTCCGGGTTACGGTACCTTAGGTCTCCAGTAGTACCCCCAAAAATTTTGATAAATATGTTTTAAACCTTTATAAATGAGTCTTCAACAAAATGGAGTAAGTACAGACCTTATTAATAATTCTAACTAATTACTAATTACATTTTTATTTACAGAATCGTACTTAAATTCTAACAAAATCCTTTAAACAAATATCATGACATGAATTAAAATGTCCTACAATCCCATTTATATATCCCTTCTTAAAACTTTCATAGGAAGAACATAATTTTTCTTTATAACCTACTAAATGTGAGAAACCTTTTACACTTTTGAATTAAAAAAATTTTATTTAAGATTTCAGTATGCTGATTACGTTCACTGCTTAACATATTTTTAAATCTTAAAGCTCCATCAACGTCACCTTCCTCCAATAATTTCTCTCTACTGCTAATATTGACAGCAGCACTTCTTGTGTCTCCTGAGGATGAAGGTCACTACCTTCGAAACATGTATACTTTTTATTATAAAATAGAGCCTTTGATTGCTCTTTATTAAATCGGTGGAGAAAGACTTTTTGACTTTATTTCCTTTCCCTATCTTTCAACTCCACTTTGAGAATGGAGTATTTCTTTAAATTAAATTTCTATTTGTTTATTCTTATTTTAATATTCATCAGTTTGACATCATGTCATAATATGAATTTTACATAATTTTAACCTAGATTTGGTTCGATATATCATCCCCTTATAATTGTGATCTAAACCAAGTCCTACGTTTTTCAGTCCAAACCCTCCTGGATGAAAATAATTTTTGCTTGCACAAGGGCGCTACTTTCCTTAAAATATATTAATCTAGTTGTTTTGCCAAAGACGAGTTCATACGGTGTATATCGAGTTTCAGTACGCTCACTATTGTTAGGTATAATAAAATCCCCAAAAGGGTATCCCAGGATGCCAGGTATTTAAAATCCTGGCTATTCGCATCCGCAAAACTCTTCAAATGACTTATGAGGGTTCTCCAAAGATTCTATGGTTTGATGACGGTAAGTTGTTAAACTTAATTGCTTAATTTGGAGTATTTTACAAGTTGCCTTGAAAGTTATATGAAGAATATAGCTTCGCTGATGACATCACACTTGTTTAATCTTTTACTTTGGATGCTCGAACATCGACTACCAATGTACATCTCTATAGGCAGCAAGAAGTCTCACATCTCAACAAAGACCTGAAAGAAATTCTGTCTTGGAGTGACAGTAATCAAGTAGAATTTAACGCTAAAAAAACCCAGGCGGCAGTTTTTTCTAAAAAAGTTAATGTTGAAAAACCGGATACAGTTATGGTGGGACACTCGATTTCTCTTGGTTTTATCAATTCATTTATTGGGCGTCAACTTGGATAGTCATATGTCTTGGCATAGTTACGTTGCGACCATTGCTAAGGCAGCCTCGCAGAAGCAACGAACCACAACAACTTTTCACGCTCTATAAAACCCAAATTCGACCATCGCTGGAATACTGTTATATGTGGGCTCTGCTCCTAAACAAACCCTAAGATTGCTGGATTCCATTCAAAGAAGAGTGATTCGCTTGATCGGTGATCATGATCAGACAAACAACCTGGAAAGCCTTGAACATCGAAGGCAGGTTGGCGACTTGAATCTTTTTTACAAATATTTTCATGGCAGGTACTTAACTGAGCCACTGCAGCCCTCCCGTACGTAGTTTAGCTTAGTGTCCCTCGAACGACATTGTTTAAAAATTCTTTCGACGACGGGACGACCTTCCTGAGGCAGTGTTCCCTAACGAGTATAATCTCCGAAGATTCAAGCCCAATGTGAGTTGATTTCTGTGCACATGCGCCGCTCGCAGAGCGCCATAAAGAATTGATCATGCAGTGCTGTGCCTGAACATGAAAAAAAATGTTTTACGATATTATCGTAATAGGTTTCGTCACTGATGCTATACAGTACCTACGATTACGATTTCTTATCTAAGGATCCATATTCAAATTTACTTTTAAGGAGTAATTATGGCCTACTAAATTCCGTTTAAGCCAATTCCAAAGCCCCCGTAGTCAAGACTACGCATAAAAAACATAATATGTTAAATAACTAGCACACCAACGAATAAAGAAATTAAATGCGGTCTCGCCAAAATGTACGTTTCGTGTCTTTTACGAAAATGGGGAAGAACTGAAACTTCTATAAAAAGCGTCTTTTGGATTGCAAAATATGAATTAGCAATCATCATCAAAATTAGTTTCTAAATAAGCATGAAATGCTCTTTCAATCGAGCCTTAGTTTAACAAAATCGGATAGAAGCTGTAAAAGATATAGTACTTTTAAAGATAAAAAGTTGAAAAAATAGTCCATACTTTCAGTGGAGTCAATCTAATATGAATAAAATAATGCAGTCTTCCTCCACAGTTTAATAGTTGTAATATAATTATAAGTTCCCGAGTTTCGAGCACTTAAGTACTCATCTTCAGGGGATACTAAAAAGGACAGTACAAATTTAAATTAAAAGAAAATGCGAGGTAAATATTAATATATGGTTAGCTTATATGATGATATGGGGCTATGCCCCATATTTTAGGAAAATTGTAGAAGAAATCATTTTTTTTTTTAATATTTTATTTATGAGAGGAAAATAAAGAATTAAAGAAAATATTTGTTGAGAAAAGTATTTAAATTGGTTATAAAGAGAAATTCAGTATAACCTATGTGCGTACACAACCGCGGTATTCTCCGCAACGTGGAAATGGAAGTGAGGTTAAGTATGAGGGAAAAATGAGCACCATGACATATAACCAGGTACCACCATTAGAAACATCACTCAACTTCATACGTTGGACACACAGCACACAGGGAGAACATTTAAAATTCGCATCAATGAACATTGTAAAGAGATAGTAAGAGCTTCTAATCTTAATTTATCCCCTTCTAAAATCAAGTCCAATTTTTCCAGACATGTATCTACAAATAAACATAATTTTAACCCAGATACAGACACAAAATTTTTGCATTTTTGTAACAAAAGTAATAAATTAGAACTCCTTGAAATATCAGAAATAAACAAAATAATTTAAAATCCAAACATAGATTGTGTAAAGGATCAAATCATTCATAGCAGTACCAATTTTTTCAATGCTCTGAATCTGCGTAGTCTATAATTCAGTCTCCTTTGCATAATATATACCTCTTCCTATCTCTGCTCATTACTCTTTAGCAACCCTTGTACAACTCTATTGTATCCAACCATTGTTTATAGTTTGATATGTTTTCATCAATTTTCAACATAAAAAATATCTATATCCACTAGATTTACGGTGTCAGCTAGTGTGGTGTCTTCACCAACCCTCGCAACTGTAATTTTTAGTGCAGCGCTTTATCTCCCTCCGATAAACATTTACTACCCCCCTTTAACATAACCATACATTTTAGTCATTCATTGACAGATGTCTGTTTCTGCCAATTCTCAAGTATTTTATACGTCCAGTGATGACAACAACTGAGATTGATCGATTCTGTATGGATTTTGTAACTAATATCGGGCTTGTTCAAATTTACTCTTCTGATTTCAACAATCATTTTTAATTTTGATATTTCTAAAGGTGGTACCTGGTTGTATGTCATGGTTGTCTTTTTTCTCTCATATTTAACCTTACTTCCATTTCCACGTTGCGGAGAGTACCGCGGTTGTGTCTGCACATAGGTTATACTGAATTTCCCTTTATAACCAATTTAAATAACTTTCTCAACAAATATTTTCTTTAATTCTTTATTTGGCGCTCATAAATAAAATATTTGAAAAAATTCCATATTCTTTTACAATTTTTCTAAAATATGGGGCATAGCCCCATATCATCATATAAGCTAACCATATAGCTTATTAATATTTATCTCGCATTTTCTTTTAATCCCTTTTCAATAAATAAAAATTAAGCTTTAACAGCTCAACTTAAAATAAAAGAAAACTTTTCTCCTCCAGATATCATAATAAACTTATAATCTTCTCTAAAATGTCTTCTACTATCCTAAATTTCAAAACCTAATCTAAACTTCACTTATATTTAAATATATACAACCATTTCATCACCAAGTCTTCAACCTTTGAGTTGTACTCATTAATTTGAGACAACTCACTTTTATGTTAAACTCGATGTTGGGTAAGTCCTTCCTAATCTTTAATTTATATTCATTTTTATTCTCAAATTTGTACTGTCCTTTTAGTATCCCCTGAAGATGAGTACTTAAGTGCTCGAAACATGTCGGGAAATTAGAATTGTATTACAACTATTAAACTGTGGAGGAATACTTCATTGTTTTATTCATATTTTAAAAAGTTATTGGTCAGCTTCCCCCACTCTTAGCATCAAAGATACGAAAAAAAACTTAAGACCAAACTGTTATAAAAATGGACAAGCTTTTCATTTCGTTTATTGAAACGGTACCTTAAGGCAATTCTTTAAATAATTTGAATTTTTAATTTTATCTCAGCAGTAAAGCCCTCGTACAACTATTAAAATAGTTTCCAGCATTTTCCCTTTGCCGGTATCATAATACAATTTCTGTCCTAAAGGTCTAGGAGCAACACAGGTGAACTATTAATTTCCGAATCAATTCATTGCCCGCTTTGGATAAATGCAATGGCCTGGCAAAGTGCTACATCAAAACTGTTATCAGATCTGGATTCCGCAAACCAAGAAAGTTGGGGCAGATCGTTATCGTCATATTTTAGTCTTAGGAATTTGTTAGCATTATTTAAAGACCTTTTAGAGACACCCTGTAAATTCTTGCCAAGGTAAAAACACGACAAGAAATAAATTGCATAAAATAAAATCGAAATTTATTACACATTACATATTTTAAATGATATATTATTATGAAATTTACTTCGCATTCACCATTAAGTCAGCAAGTGGATATTTTTTTTAGCAAGCGGGTATATTGCGTACAGTCATAAACGCAACAGTTAACGGGGGTTACAATTCATTTTTGTTTTGATGTTTGAGGGATGTACTAAAAATCTCAAACGATTTTTGACTTTCTTTTCTTTCCCTATATATATATAAATATAGTAATATATATATCTTATTTACATTTAACCATCCCAGCAACTTGGCTCATCAGAATATTTGTACGCATTTCACGCTCATAAGTAGAGTCAACTATCCAGCTTTTATTAGCAATGTGGGTAGACCGGTAGTTAATCACAATTTATAAACGCAGAATGAAAATAATGCAATGGAACGAAAAACGTATACTAAAAATTGTGCTTTACGTCTTAGAAAACAAATATTTACAGAATAATGTTATAAATTATAAAAAATTTTCCGACCAACATATTATTGTATATTTTCTAAAGTTTTAGCTTCCCTCGCTATGGGCACCACCACTACTGACCGCTAACTATTATAGTCAGGAATAGATGAGAGGTGTTTCAGTTGGAGTAGGAGACACCAAAATTATAGCCCGATGTAAAATTAAGCTGCAATATTGATAATCGGCATAAGCAGGGGCTCGCACGATACTCTCAACAAAATGGCGCCCCAATAGTATAATCACTTTTTTGCACTTCTCAACCAATGCACTCATAGGTTCCTACTCACTGGACCAAGTTTAAGTTCAACTTTATGTAAAGCTCAGCGCCTTTTCAATAAAAAAAAACAACATTCCGTGAGAATGACATCTTCGACTTCGTCTCCTTCTCGCTTACCCTATTTCCCTATCATCAGGAGTGCTCTGACCATTTCCTTATTTAGCCCTTGTATTTTATTCCAACCCGAAAGACCCCATTAGGACAAAAACAACCTACAGGTCGACAATACTTTGCCTTTGGCATACAATTTATTATGATGTTTTTATGTTCTGTTTATAAGG
The DNA here is from genome assembly GCA_963920685.1 of Polydrusus tereticollis. Lineage (NCBI taxonomy): Eukaryota > Metazoa > Arthropoda > Insecta > Coleoptera > Curculionidae > Polydrusus > Polydrusus tereticollis. The sequence goes on from OY987335.1 coordinate 62,522,423, forward strand.
AACACAAGAAGGCATATACACAAATACTCACAAAAAAGCAAGTTGAATGAGGTTCCTCTCAGATACTTACAAAAACGAAAAAATAAATGACCAAATGTATGAATGAGTTAAATAGAAACTAAATATAAAAGGGAGACTACGTACGCAAGTTCAGAGACAAGGCTGCTTAGATCAAATTTGGCCTATATTTCTGATTCGATAGCAATAATAAACAAGTTGGGTAGTCTTTTCTAGCTACAGACACAGGAAGAACTAACAAAATTTGCAGTGGTATAGAATAGTAGGAAATATACAAATTATAGAATTTGCAAAATGAATTGTGTGTCAACAATCAATCACTTATAAACTTTTTTAAAAACTTTGAGTTCCGTTGTTTAAATGAAGATCATCTATGTCCGAATTATGTTCTTGGTTGTCTAATTGCAATCGCAAATTTAATTTTACATTATTACATTATAATTTCTGGCATAGCAGGCAAGTGTATTATTTCCTAATGTCGTAATTATATATTTTTGGCTAATGACCAGGGTTAAAAAAAAACGCAAAATAATTTTTAAAGCAATTTCTTGCAAAAAATACTATCGTTCAAAAACGAAACTGAAATATTCAAAAGCAATTAGCAAGCTGACATAGAGCTTACAGCACTGGTTATTTTATTATTGATCAACTTTTATTGTGCGTTCTTCAGTTTTGTTTTGCCAGAAGAAAAAGTCTTTAGTGACCTGTAAAATCGCAATCAAATTTAAATGCGATGGGCCCACCATGGGCGTACCTAAAAATATTGGATACATAGTAGTTGCTTGTTGGTATTTCTGTATATACACCAAAATGAGTAAAATTGAAACAATTGTGAAATAATCGAAATACGATGTTCCCGTGTATTGAGAAACCTAAACAAATTAGTTTTTGAAATAAAACAAATGCAGTCTTTATATACAAAATGTATTAATAAACAATCAGGTTTTATCCCGACATGTTTAGAATGTGTAAAGGCTCATCATCAGGGATTACTACAAAAAATTAGGATTAACCAATAAAGTTTATGTTAACATATACAGCCTTCACATTACACATACATTGAACAAACTGGACGTAAATTCAATACTCGAATAAAAGATCACTGTCATTCCAGCCTAATAGAGCATTACCGATATCTCAAAGAAGAAAATAAACGTATAATTAAATTAGCTCTTAGGCTTTATCGCCTAACTGATGAGACCCAGAAAGGTCGAAAGCTACCATCAAAATGGGATCCTTACTATAACACAAGGTTAAGGTGAATCCTGATGACCCAGTTTACTCGCTTCGAGTAACCTTTGGTTCAAAGCAAAAGTGTGGTACTCCTTTTGGATTTCGCAAATCTCCGCAAAATTCGCGGCGCGATTGACCTTTTGGACACACAAAAGCAAAGAGTCTTTGGTACTCAAAGAAAGCAAAAGTATTCTTTGGTCCGAAAACCTGTAAAGTTTGGTGCTTGTTTCGACTTTGGTTGGTCTTCTTTAGTCAGGGAAATTACTAAATACTAATCACTATTTCAATTTGGATACAAGTACGAAGGTGTTTATATTTTTGCAATTAAAGTAAAAATTCGATATTCTTGGAATCGTGGAAATAAATTAGCTGTCTAAAAAACCTATAATCAATTCTGTGAATTGCAGTTTATTCCAGCACAATTTTTGTCAGTTCTCTAATCTTTCATCATATGGACAGTTGTAATACAAATTTCACTTTGAATCTAATTCACCCTCTCTCATTTATATGCCTGCTGATGCCATTTGTTGTTGGCTTGATTTTCATATTCATATTTTATCATAACGTATTTGCTCTGAATAATTTAATGCTTAAAGTCTTAAGAACTGAAATTTTTAATCTAGACGTCACATGTGTCAAACGCTAGCTGGCTTGGTGATGTCTATCATATAGTAAACAATGCAAATATTTCTTTATAAAGCGTATCTGCCTGCATTTCTTTTACCATATACGTAGTTACGCCCAAAGAAACATGGCAACTTTGAAACCCAAAACTTCAGCATACATGGCCCGACAGTTAAATTCTAATGCTTTTTTTAGATCAGGCAGGAAAAATCTTTTATGGCGCTTTGCAAGTGTTGATTGCACGTTGATTTTGAATCCCTGAAGGTTATATTCCTTTGGGTAGCATCAGGAAGGTCATTCCAGAGTAGTGACGTTCTCCAGATGAAGAAGTTTCTGAACAGTGTTGTTTGGGAAGCACCAAGCTAGAACACACACAGGTGGGCGGCAGTGGTTTTTCGTATATCGTTTCTATCATCACTCGTGGAATGATGAATATTTTCTATAAAAATATCTGTGAAAAAGGCTCAAGTCACCAACATGTCTTCGATGCACTAGTAGCCAATAGCTCTTCTTTGAATGGAATCCAGCATTTGAGACTGCTGATGTTTAGAAGCGAAGACCCAAATGTGTGAGTAGTATTCCAGCGATGGTCGAATTTGGGGTTTATACAGCTTTAAAAGCGGTTGTATATTATGTATATGCATAAATCTCAGATATTTCTTTCTTATTCAAAAACGTCAGAAATAAAACAAAATCTCATATTTTGTCCCTAGAGTTACAACCTTACAAAGTCGATGCTTTGCAAACACAACTTAATGCCTCCCCTATTTCTTCTTTAAAACTAAAAGAGGTATTCTATCACCATATACGATCTAAATTTTCTTTTTGGTGAGTACGCCACTGCTAAACCGGGAAATAGTGGTAAGAAGAGGGTTTTTAGCCATCAAGCGGGCCGATGCTGATTTCTTAACGCCTTTGTCTCCTTTTAGCCTCTTTAAAGAGGATTTAAAAGTGATAATTAAAAACTTCGACGTCAAAGTGCAGTCGACTTCATTATTTCAAAAATTAACTTTAAATCGATATTAATTAGTGTTTCTTTGTCATCTAAATTGGACTTCTTTTCTATATATTTACATCTTTTTCTATATATTTTACGCATAAACAGTATAATAAGAGTAAAAAAAAATATATATATAAAAAAAATATAAAAAGAATTATAGAAATTTAAATTAAAGCAATTTAATTCTGGCTAAATCAACGTTCAAATTTAAATTCATGATTAGAATCAAAAGCACTAGATATTTGTAGTATCAATAAAGTGTTACTTACCCGCAGGTCCTCCTGGAGATGGCTGGTACTCTTAAGAGATGTTCCTTGTTTGGATAATGTTGATTGCCCTCAAATAGGCCTCACAAAGTGACTCAAAAAAGTCCGGACTTGACTTATACGGAACAGTCCGAATTATTGCAAAAATCAGCAAAGTGATAAAATGGCAAAGTGCCTTAAACAAGACTAGGTGTGGAAAACCGAAAGATGGAAAAAGATTTTCCTATTTTTTCCACAAAGGCTTTAGTCTGTGACCAGTGTGCAAAGTAGAGTTTCACCGGATGACACAGATGACGGTTTTATGTCAATCTCAAAACATACAGCAAGTGTCACACCGAATAATCAAAATTTTGAGCCAACACAGCCTAAAGTAAAGATCAGTTTCACACAAGGAGGTAAAATAACGGACATGCGGTAGTATGACAGATACAATTATATGATAAGAACGTTCCTGAAAGTAACAACGTTACAAAGCCAAACAACAAGTTTAGAATTAGCCCAGATTCTACAGTAACGGATAAACAAATAAGTCGAGATAGATAACTACCCTATGTTTGGTTTTGAAGGTATAAATACAAGGCTTTTCGGCAGAAAATGTATTTCAACAATTGCTTTCAAGGATACCTATGTATAAGTGGAAGTCCTGATTCCTAAAAATATTTAGTAATTGCTACACACAACGGGCGATTATCGTTTGATGTCAGTCTTGCCCCATCACTGTTTCAACGTACCAGAAACCAAATACAGGAATAGAGGGCGTGATGCGTGGTACATATTAGTAACGGTTTCAAGTTTGATAATACACACCCAAACTGCAGGCGTTTATGAACTGCTGGAATTAAAACTGACCAAGCAAATGCGACTGGCATCAAATTGACCAAAAAGTTTTATATCCAACTAAAAAACATATTGAAACAATAAAAAACTGCCGGTACCACTAAATACTACTCATTTACGATCATTTCTAAGTGCCATCCATACTATGACAGATACACTGAAATTATATACGTAAAATGTGCATCTCAATATCATCACCTACAAAAAAATTTGAAGTGGGCTACAAAGTTAAACCAGAGCTTACTTTTATATTATACCCTGGTTCACTACAATTATAAACGAAATTTGCTTGTTACTAGTAATGCTACAATATCGATGCAGGTTAGTATGCAGTACTATGACCCTGATTTCGAAACGGTGTTTTGAAACCAATCACTTTCACCTAGCGCTCTTAAAGTTTCATCAGTATTTATATAGCAGACGCCACAAACCTTTGGACTGCATTTTTGGAGAAAATCTGCCAACAAACCATAATAAACAGTAATTGTTTTTTGCTGTATTCGGTGTAAGGACGACTCCATATATAGTGAAGGAATTGAATTTTTTTTCTAAATTTTTGAATGTAGTTGAGTCTGGTGCACATTTTGAATATTGAGCCAGCTACCTTTCACTTCTGGGTTAAATGGAAGTCATATCAACTTTGTATTTTTAATAGAACTCCCTGTATATTTCCTTAAATTTCGTAAATTCCTACATAAAAATATGACGTTCTATACAAATTTTTGATAGTTTCTAGGAAAATAGCGATTGAAAATGTCAAATTGGTCATAAATTATGGCGTTTTGACAAAAAGAACAAATGGATATAAGAAAAATACACTATGCCAATTTAGGTTTATTTACGGAGTACCTACTACTTATAACGTCCACAACAATTTCACATCCGATTCAACTGGAAATGCTACAAAAATTAACATTCAAGGTCAAATTACTTCGCAAATTTTAATGGAACACCCTATAAAAAATATTACATCTTAATAATTTTGCTTACTTTCATATAATTTTTGTTCATACTGTCCTATAGTTCTTGAGATATCGGCAATTTAACATACAACTGTATTATAAGCGAAGTAATAATAAATAAATATAAAATTTGTTTCTTCAATTAGGTAAATGTCAGCAACACAATGATTAAAGAAATTATCCAGATATAGTGAAGGCACTAGAAAATTATGTAACAGCATTTCTGCAATAAAATTTTCTGAAGCCTAGTCTTAAATATTTTAATATTTGAAGAAGACCTTATTCCACCTTGGGAGCATTAAAATATTAACATGCATTATAGCAAATATTTTTTTGGTAAAAAGGTGACCGATAGTTGTCAGGCAGAGGCAAATATCTCCCACAAGTAATATGCATATAATCAGGGCAAGTAGCCTGCAAGTGAGTGCTTTTTAAAAGGATACACACATACTTCCATAATATAAACGCTATGCACAGTTAAAATGTCAAGATTCTTAAAGTCAGCTCTACATGATTCCTCATAAGATAGTTCCGCCAATGTTCTAATTACCCTCAATTAACAATCCCATAATAGAGTATATTATGTGCGTGAAAATTCGCATAGTACAGTGTCAAGAGAAAGTTCCTACCACAGTCCTTAGATAAATATTTTAACGCGTAGCAAGTACTACGTGGCTTACTGCAGAGGCCCTTAGCATGTTCATCCCATTGAAAAATAACCCATGCAAAACTAACGATACCTTAATCCAGGCTATGCCTATTAAAAGATCTTTCTAGTCCTTATTATTTGTTTTGTGACACCATGATTTTGGCATAGTTAAAGGACCTTTATCGATTGTAGTTATTTAATTTTATGTTTTATTCTCAAATTTTATTTTATAACATTATCTTCAAAATGCCTTTTTTTAGTTGTACTCATGAAATGTCAAATATGTTAATAATATACAGAAATGCACGAGGAAACTAAAGAGAAGCGAAGGCATTGTATACACAACGATATCCGGAACGTGATTACGCCTGTGAACAATATATTCCATGGTTGGAAAAACATTTGAAACTGGAAAATGATCACGCAAATGAAAATGGTATTATATTAAGTGAGGAGGCGGAGACAAATACGTTGACTTGTGTTGAGAATGATCCTACAACAACTACAAGACAAACTTGCATTGTAGATGCATATTGGAATATGCAACGAAAGTGCTGGAAAAATTCTACATAAACGTGGTTATAAATACCCAACGAAGATTATATTTTTGCAATTGGTACAGTTGTTTTCTGTAGTAATATATTAAGGGATAGGGAAATTATCGAAAATCATTCCGAAGATTTTTTGCCGTGGAAATCGCTCGAGGGCTTGCCCGAGAGCGATTTCCTAATGGCAAAAAATCTGAGAATGATTTTCTGATTATTTCCCAATCCCGAAATGTATTTTGAAGATTATTTACCAAATAAAAAACTAACGATTTCTGAAGGGTGAGATTTTCACTTTTGACAAGGGTGATTTTCACCGGAGAGCGGGAGATTATCGCTGGATTTCTGACGGGTGAGATTTTCACTTTTGACAAGGGTGATTTTCACCGGAGAGCGGGAGATTATCGCTGAATAATCAGGTGAAAATCAACCCGCTTTTATAATGGATGAGGTAAATAATCAGATGAATCTCATTTTACTAACATGGGAATGCTTAACAGGAACAACATGAGGTACTGGGCAACTGAAAATCCCTATTTGGTTAGAGAAGGCCTTCTTCAAGAAAGATTGAGCGGTAACGATTGACTGGGAGTTCTAGGAATTATAATTGTTAGATCGATATTTTTTAATTAACCTTCAAACGCGGCTAAATATTTCAACTTTCTACAAATACAAATTAAAAATTGTATTGAAAATTTACCAGTGAGATAATATGTACAGAGTTTTTAACCACAGGATGGTACACCAGCCTTTATTGCAACAGTAGTGACTATAAGGTGGCCGGCGAGGTCTCCGGACCTTACTTCCCTAGATTTTTTTTTATTGTGTTCATATTAAAGAAAAAGTGTAGAACACAAGACTTTAAATTTTACATTACAGGATCTTTGAAACAGCATTACGAAAATAGTAAACTCTACTACTCTGGTTTTTTTTTGCTTCTTATTTTTAACTTCTCATTCTCGTGTTAAATTTATGACTTTTCAAAAAAACCTGTTTAATAGCCGATACCTCATGAACTATTACATTTTGACATAGGACAGCATGAACGAAAAATATTTAAACAAAAGTAAGCAGAATTCAAATGTATGCCATGGAATCAATCTCACATGACATGAACTATTACTCTTGAAAGGTAACCTTGATGAGAGGTAAAGGTGAATGAAAAATAGACCGTCAAATTCTGAAGGTTATATTTTTAGAAAATTAAATATGGTAATCACAAAAAACTTTTATGGTCAAAAGTTACTTAAAGAAATGAAAGAAAGGTTGATAGTCAGTGGGTTTATTCAACACGGGACGCCATTCAGGATTTTGAACCAGAATTTCGACACATAGTGATGGATTTCGGTCAGTTTTGCCACTGTCACTTTGTTTAGAGAAACAGGAAGTATGAATAGAAAGGAAAATAATGAGCGACTTAAAGTTCGCACTACACAAGATGTAGAACAATTGGGGCAGATTGTTAATGAACACCCATAAACCTTGTTTGGCACTTAAGCCAGCAAATAAATGTATCCTACGAAACCTGCATATAATCCTGAAATGTGACATGCAAATGCACGCTTATGATCTAAGCTCATTATTATCAAACGACAATCCGCAGCGAATGCAATTTTCAGAGTGGTTTATGGGTAATTGGCATGATAGTGAAAATGTCTTTGAAAAAACCTAATATACGAGGTATTGTTTTACCTCTTTGGTTATTTAAATTCTCAACAAATTAGAATGTGGAGTTCTGGAAATCCACATCTCTTTGTAGAGAATCCTCGGCATTCTCAGAAAGTTGGCGTGTGGGTGGTCATGTCAAAAAGTAGGTGAATTGGACCGATTTTTTAAGAGCGATTCTCAATTCGATACCGCCATGAAATACTAGAAAATTTTATAATCGCATTAAATGATGACGAGATGCAATAAGGCTACTTCCAGCGGGATGGCGCACCTATTCGTATAACTTTTGAAAATGTAAATATTATGGAAGACATTTTCGAAGCACGAATTAGTCTTAATATGCCAGGTAGGTGGCCACCACGGTTCTGCGATCTCACGCCGCGCAGTTACGCATTAAAATCTCTGTTTTCAAAACCCATTGAGAATATTTGAAAGACCTACGAGCAAGAATTACAAATAAATTTCAAGAGATTCGCTTCCCCGCGTGCCCACCAATGTTGTGGATTCTGTAAAAAGAATAATGAGAACATGTTTGGAAGTAGAAGACAGGCACATCTCTCATTTCACGTTTATTTTTTTTATTATTTTATATACAGGGCTACCCCGAAGTCCGGAATAAAATTAATATAGCCTTAACTTGTAACTTTTGGGGAAAATGCTCGGACACGTCAATTTAGTTATATATACGCTCACATTTTGACGTTATTCGTTTGTTTTTTTATAGTATATTATTTGTCAAAGATATGACGATATCGATCTTTTTTTTAAATGGAAACATAGAGCTTGTGATACATCACTTGAAAGCTAATATCTCGTACAGTATTCTCATAAATTTTGTCGCGATTCTGTCAAGCTATTTTAAAATTACGACTGTTAGAAGTTTTAAAAAAATCCCTATTTAAATAAGCGGAAATGATAACTCATTGATGTTTTTTTTTACCTTTCAAGGTAAGACATCTTCATTATTTCATTTTGACATTTTGTGACATTGTGACTTAACAATAGTTATGGGTTATTTGTTATTTATTTTGTCAAAAAAAAATAAAAATATAACGAAGCAAAGCAAAACACAACAAAAAGGTGGTTTAACGTGGCAAATGTTGGAAATGTCCTCCACCCTCTACTTGGCATGCTCCCAGACGATGGTAAAATCCGTCGACGGAATTTCGAATGGCTTCAGCCGTTATGTTATGTGTCTCCAATCTAATTTTGTGTTTCAAATCTTCAATATTATTTGGCCTATTTTGGTAAACTTTTTCTTTTAAATATCCCCAAAGAAAATAGTCTAGAGGCGTTAAGTCTGGGGACCCATTCAATTGTACCACGTCGTCCAATCCAGCGACCTGGAAATATCTGATCTAAATAGCTACTCACATTGACACCAAAATGCGGGGGAGCACCATCTTGCTGAAACCAAATTGTTTCATTAGGTATATCTGAATCTACTTCGTTGGGAAAAATTACAGCTAGAGCAGGCCTCAACTCGAAGGTTAAGAAATCCAGGTACCGTTCAGCTGTGAGGTTTCCTTTCAAAAAGAATGGCCCTAAAATTCGGTTATTAATGATACCTGCCCATATATTTACTTTCTGGGGCCGCTGAGTATGCGCTTCAAATATTCATCGTGGATTTTCTTGACTCCAGAAACGATAATTATGTCTGTTAATCACCCCGTTTAAATAGAAAGTAGCTTCATCCGAAAATAATATGTTCTGTGAAAACCTATTATTCTCATCATTTCTTCGCAAAATTGCAAACGCCTATCATAGACATCTTCCAAAAGCTCTTGGACAATCCATACTTTATAAGGGTGGTATTTTTCATGTATCATGATTTTGAGCCAATAAAACTGTGAAACATGCGGATTATCCTGCAGAGATAATGCAATATCCAATTTTTCATCGTCGCCTAAAACTCGTGGCCGTACATTCCTAGGCAAGTCCTTTACTGTGCCATGTTCATCAAATTTCTGGAATATTTTACTAACAGTGCCCTGTAAAATTTAATTTTCCGGATATTTAGCATTAAATAAAGTGCACACTTCACTTTGACTTCTTATTTTATCTCCACATCCTAACAATATCAAGTGTTTTGTTTTGCTTCGTTACATTTTTATTTTTTTGACAAAATAAATAACAAATAAACCATAACTATTATTAGGTCACAATGTCACAAAATGTCAGAATGTGAAACAATGAAGATTTCTTACCTTGAAAGGTAAAAAAAAACGTCAATGATTTATCATTTCCGCTTATTTAAATAGGGTTTTTTTTTAAACTTTTAACAGTCGCCATTTTGAAATAGCTTGACATAATCGTGCCAAAATTTATGAGCTACTGTACGAGATATTAGCTTTCAAATGATGTATCACAAGCTGTATGTTTCCATTTAAAAAAAAGATCGATCTTTGACAAATGTCTATAAAAAAACAAACGAATAACGTCAAAATGTGAGCATATGTAAAACTAAATTGACGTGTCCGAGCATTTTCCCCAAAAGTTACAAGTTAAGGCTATATTAATTTTATTCCGGACTTCTGGGCAGCCCTGTATATAATTCTATTTAATACATGATATTACATAGTAATTAAGACATTTAAAGCACTTTTTAATTTATTAATTTTAGTCTTTAAATATAGTTTCCCATAAAATCTTTAAATTCTGAAAAACACCTAATACATTTGAGCATTACATGAAATAAGTACAACAAACACCAAATTAGGATAATTTAATATTTTTTAAGAAAACAACAAATATTTATCAATAGCCCGCAAATATTTTAATTAATAAAAAATGGAAAAAAGATACATTATGGATTTTAAAACAATTAGGTACCTATTTATTTAAATGGTTAAAATGTCGGCCATTAATACTGTGACAATTCCGTCAGTTTTTTGAAAACTTTTCTGACAACTATATGAAGCGTATTTTCATTGACCGAGTTAAATACATGTCTTACGCGTTCTTCCTGGTTTTCGGGCGGGTCGAATTCGCAGATTTCATTTTAAGCTCATCCCCATCAATAAAAATCAAGCGGCGTAAGGTCTAGCGACTGGCGATGATCGCCAAATACTTCCATTAAAAACGCTCGAACTGCTCTGGTAACATATGCTGGACAGCCTTTCTCCTGAAACACCAGTCTTTGAAAATCGGCTTTATCTGGCACTAGTTATACACAATGCAGGGATTAATTAATTTCCTTATAGGTTTATATATCGTTCTCAATTAAGATTACCATTATAAATAAACGGACCAATTAAACGGCCTCCTAAAAATAAAAAAAGGACTTTTTTTAATAGGTATTCTTAACATACCTATAATACCACACTACATCACCATACGTTAAAACCAAATATCCCTTCTAGTCTCCATTGTTCTAATAAGTGGGGACTTTCTGTGCTCCAATAGTGTCGGTTGTGTCTGTTAAATACTCCACAGTGTGTCACTTGGGACTCAATAGTCCAAATGATCAGCATAGCAAAATTCAGTTCATCCATGCATTTTTGAATAAACCATTCACAAAATTCCATTCTTCTTGAATAATCATTGTAATTTTTTTTGGGTTTGGAAGGATGATGCTTGTTTTCTTGTAAAATTTTATGTACCATTGTCTTAGGTACATTGATGTCTGCTCCTATGCATCTTACAATGTCGGATGGGTTTTCACAAAATGCTTCCAATACAATCTATCTCGATCCTCATTATTTTTATTATAATTATCTCGGGGTTCTTAATAAGAACCAAAATTAATTAAATTTGTATGTCTACTATTTTTCTGTAATAGGTTTTGTGTGGTTGATATCTTTCTGGATACAATTCCAAATATCTAGTAAACGCTCGTTCAGCATTTCGGTGTGATTACAACTAAATTATACTTATTTTAAAATTCGTTCAATTTGTACATCGTTTAAAAGGTAATTTAAGAAGAAATAGTATTATGTAGTACAAGGCCAAGATGGCTGCCATAAGAAATAACAAAGTAGGTATGTAACTGCTAAACAAAAGGCAATCTGATTTTTTTTCTACACTACTGTTCTTTCTTATAAAGTGTCTTAAAAATATATAACTTTGGAATATGTCAAATTAACCGCTATTAAGAAAAATCGAAATGCATCACTTTTAGTTTTTGTTTAATAACAAAACTTTTAATAATTTTATATTCGAGATCAGCATTAAATTCTCTAAAATATATCCCACCTAAACAACTTAATAACCATATAAGAAATTCGAATTTGAGTTTTCTTTTGTTTCGTTTAGGTGATAAATGCCATTTTATTAGGAAAGTACCAATTTATTTACGGATTTATTTCGAGCTTCATATTTAATGGAGTTTGATAAAATTGTATTTATCTCCTAACCCCCAAAATAAAAGGCAATATTTCAAAGGTACTTTTTATAGGGCATTTCTCTCTACATAGCAACTGTACAGGGTTTTCGCTTATATTTAGACCCCTATCTAGAACGAAAACAATAAGAGAAACTTTAAATATGAAAGTTTAAGGATTTTTACTGAATCATCAGAATCTTAGCAAAATATTTTCAAAAGATTATTACAATGCCGAAAAAAATAAGCAACTAATGTTTTTTTAAATGGAACACCCTGTATCCATTTCATTTAAACTATAGATATTTATTTCCTGATTCCAAAAACATACAGTTTGTCTATATTAGCTCAAACCGTTTTTAAGATATTAGCAATCAAAATTTTAAAAAGTTGTATTTATTTTCGTTTATAAGTCTAGAATGCCTTGAAAATCACATGGCCTGCATTGGTGATGCTTCTCTTACTAATGAAATGATAAAGTCTGTCGGCCTTTTCTTATTGCAATTACATATTACGTCTAGAAAGCCATGGAAAACAAATTTTATAATGACATTTTTGGCATTGCTACTTGTTTGCTTGTAACAAACATTTTTCTTCGTATTTATAATAATAAAATGGGATATTCTACATTTTTCTTCGTATTTATAATAAAATGGAATACTCTGCAACAGAAAAAATCGATGTTATCCGTCTACATTATTCAAATAATTAAAATTCATTTACAACTCGTAATGAATACCACAGGTTATTTCCCAATAGATTTTTACCTTCCAAAAGCACTATTAAATATGTTGTAAAAATTTTTGAAGAGACTAAAAGCTTAGAAAGAAAAAAGAGGAGAGTAGTGAGGGATGAGGAATTAGACTTAAATGTCTTGCTGTTCTATGAAGGTGATTATTTCCATTATTTATATTTAATATTAACTCCTACTATAATTACTTTTGTATTACTGAAAATTATGAGTATTCTGTACCAGATGCGGCGGGCAATTTTAACAAATCTTTATCAACAATTCACGAAATACTGTTATTATCTCTATAAATTTTTACCAGTCCAAAAATTAACAGAAGATCACAAGAAACAGCGGTTAGAGTTTTGTTTGAATATTTCAAGAAGGCGTGAAATTGATGGAAATATTTTAAACAAAATTTTGTTCACCGACGAGGCAACTTTTAGCACAGCTGGTATGTTTAATCGAAAAAATAAACATGTTTGGGCAACTTCTAATCCCCACAAAATTCAGCCTGTTAGAATTCAGGGCTGTAGGTCTATAAATGTTTGGTGCGGCATTATATGAAATAAAGTTATTGGTCCAATAATTTATAATAGGACTTTAACTGGCTTAAGATATTTGGAATTTCTTGAGAATGAGATTGAAAACTTTTTAGAACAGCTTCCTCTCAACCAACACGCTACGCTTATCTGGCAGCAGGACGGTGCGCCAGCCCATAATGTTGCCCCTGTTACAAGGTATTTAAATATAATTGTGGATTGGAAGAAACGGGCCAATAATGTGTTTGGGGCTATTTAGAAAACAAAGTTTATTACAATAGGCCAGAGAACATTCAAGTTTTGGAACAAAGAATTCGAGAAGAAATTTTGGTGCTAAATAGGGTCTATTATGAACTCAATAAATCATAAATTATTTTTTCATTTTAACATTGTACTAATTTTCTTTTAAAATTTAAATAACAATCATAAAAGTAAATTTTTTATTTTAATTAATTGTTACTAGAATATTAATACTTAATGATTAAATAAAAATTTTGATAGCAAATGGACTTAAACTTGTTGCATTTATTTTTCAACGCCTCCTAAATGTTATTTTTTTAATAGTAAGAGAGGCATCACCAATGTAGGCCATGTGATTTTTAAGGCATTCTAGACCTATAAACGAAAATAAAAAACAACTTTTTAAAATTTTGATTGCTAATATCTTAAAAACGGTTTGAGCTAATATAGACAAACTATACATTTTTGGAATCAAGAAATAAATATCTATAATTTTAATAAAATAGATTCAGGGTGTTCTATTTAAAAAAACATAAGTTGCTTATTTTTTTCGGCATTGTAATCATCTTTTGAAAATTTTTTACTAAGATTTGATGATTTAGTAAAAATCTTAAAACTTTTTCTTTAAAGTTTTTTTTCTATCTCTAATTGTTTTCGCTCTAGATAGGGGTCTAAATATAAACGAAAACCCTGTACTATCAAAAAGTAATATTTTTAATTCTGCTTAAAAATTGCGACACCCTGTATCTTTGAAACAAATCGCCTACCTATTCATATTTTTTACGTAGAATCACACCTTATTTTTGTTACCTTTGTTATCATAATTTCCTCATACTTGAACAACTGTACTCGGTGCAATGATACAAATTACTAGCTAACCAAATATAGTAGAAGATGTATAGAGCCTACTAAACACTATTTAATAACTTGCTTTGGGTACTTTACACGTTTAAATTTGTCTTACGCGACAAAAAAGCCTAACATTGGCGGTTTTCAGGAATGTGCAAACATTTTGAGGAAAGTGGTTTTTATTGGCAGGTGAGTTTTTTTCGCAGGAACATGACTACGGTCAGTTCACAAGTCACGATGATTATTGTTTCGATAAAATCCCTGATCGTACTTAATGTTGTTTAATTTATATATTCTTTGAAACTGTTTTTCGTCGGTATTTTCAAACGTTTCTTTTAATTTATTAATTAAAAGCGAAAATAAATATTGTTTTAAGAAAATTTAAAAGATTTACTGGATGATGTTTATGTTAAAAAATTTCCCAGTCTTTTATATTGTTATTTTTGCAATAACAACATAAAATAAACACGTTATTTTATAAATCTTATTCCATTTATTTATGTACTGTGAAAGTAGGATTATTAAGATTAATTTAAATAAAATGTTTTTGATTACACATTCTAAAAAGTTTATGTTAATGTAATCCATCGAAATTAATATGTGTTTACTCTAATTTTATTTGTTTTACATGCATATGTTTTTGTTAACGTTTTGTACAATTGTTGGCACACGTTTCAGATTATTAAATAGAATAGAAAATTAAATTTACCCCTAATATTACATTGGAAATAATTATTATTGTATTTTGTTAAGTAAATAAATATGGCCATTGAAATTTATAATAGGTAATTATTTCTAGCAAAAAAATTTACTCGCTACGTGTATTTTGTTTCGTTTCCAAATTTCAGTTGCACACAATGGCGATAATATGGTTGTTTGCACTGCCAGCACAAAAATACCATTATAAAAACTGAAGATATTGTCAGTTACTTCAGGGGAAAATTAAAGTAAGATATGTTAGTAGAAAAGTGCGACCATTTTGTTACTAACAGAAATTCGTAATTATTAAAAGACAACTGCTTTTTTTAAATGGGTGACCCTCAAAGTATAATATTGTGTTACTTTATACCAACACATTAAATTAGTGATTTCTTTTAATCCGTTGATTAATAACGAAGATGTTATGGCTGCATGGCCATAAACTCGCCTGTGACATTATGTCTCTACATCCGGGCGCTAATCTATACAGTTTGAAGCGGCTACATTAAAATTTTATAACGTTTTTAAGTTATCCTAATTTTTTTGCAGTTTTGATTCATTTTGCTTAAATGTTGATTAATATTTGTCTAAAAAAAACATTGTAAAGTCCTCCATTGCTTGTTTGAATTATAGATAATTTTAGAAAATCGGCAATACCGTAGGGTAATTCCGGGAGGGATGCCGACTTTTCACGTTTTCTTGGTTTACTGATTTCATATTAATCATAAAATAATGAAACTAAGGCAATCGGATATAATATTTATTAAGTAAACAAGGCACATAAGCTTTATTTCTTAAACTAAATACAATAAATAATAAAAAACCATTTTCTCACATTCTGTAATGCCGATTTACCTTTTAATACTGGAGAGACGCCTCTACACTTTTTTTTTTAATGAGCAATTTTACACAGATTTTGCACGGATTTTGGTATTTCGTGCACCCCTTATGCAGCCAGTGCTGACAATGGATGTACTGAATCCAGTTATCAACTCAATCTCAATCACAAACGAAATACATAATTACCCAACAAGAACACAAAACAACATCTATCACATACAAAACAGAACATGTATAGGTACTAACAATCCTTTTTTTCAACTGTCGTATGTATTTAATCATCTTCCAATAGAAATTAAAGAAATTGTGATATATACATTGTTTATTAGGAAACTAAAAACATATTGTAACATTGTGTAAGCTATAATAATAATAAGCGTTTTAGTTTCTTCGGTTCCATGTCTTTATTGCGCTCTTGATTTTTCTTGCGCCTTTCTATGCTTTCTGCGCTATTTAAAATCTCTGGGATTCTCTTAGCTTTTCTCCTAACGTCCTCCTAACACAGCAACTGCTGGAACAGGTGATACAAAGTCCAGGGCTTTACCGGGCGTAATTTTTGTAGGAGTAGAAACATATGCGGTTTGCGCTGTTGGCAATTCAGCAACGTGTAAAGTTGATGCCTGTAGGGAAAATTTTCCTTCTTCTTGACACGGCACTTCCGCAGGCGCTTTATTTGTCCCCACGACAATACATTCGTAAGCGTAGCCCGGAATGTTTTGCAGATCAAGCGGATAAACCGCCTTAAAACTGGATGTTGCGTTTTGAACATTTGCAGATTTTCTCCAAGCGACACTTAGGAGTCGTCCGAACTGCAGCCTACTGATTATTCTGTCGACGTTCGATTTCACCCACGTATTACGGGCTTGATAAAATGATGCTTTGAAGGACTTGAAAACGACCGGTCCAGCGGTTGAAGATAGTGTAAAGTGTAAGGTATGTGGGGGAAGGCAAAAAGTGTTTGGACTGAACTGCCGTACAATCCATGGCCGTCTCTACTCTAGAAAAATCTGTAAGATGTATGCGACTTCTGGTTCATGTACACGACAGAGCCTCCTCGAATTCGTGTTTTTTATTTCTGCCCTTAAAAAAGTACGCTGGTGCCAAAAAAGTTCCTTCTGCGCTGCAACAGCTTATAACTGTTATCGTTTCTACCTTTCTGCAGCTGTTAACGCAGACATAATTTTTAACCCTTTTTTGGCAATCACTTCTCCTGGACGGTTGTTCAGTTGGAGTGCTGTCTCGTCCATATTATATGGATAAGCGGGTTTAGATAATTATTATAAATTTGATAAAAGTAGCTTTTACAAAAATACAGCTAAAATAATATAAACAAAAAAAAAATATTAGTTCTAAACTATATATACATCTGAGAATATAAAAATAGTAACTATATGTATTGATTTTATTAAATTTACATATTTTTGCGAATTATTTCTGCTTAATACGTAAAATAACACTAAACAAAAGATATATTCTTATTAGAACCACATACTTTCTCTACAGTTTTTACTACTTTCTTGCTCTGTTTCCAATTTCCATTTTTGATTTCGCGCCATTTCCCTACCATCTGTACCTAAGTATAAATATAAACAATTTTATTTTTATATAATTGATTTGTGATGGGCTACATGCTTGGTGAAATGGATATTCCATGGTAGAGGAAATTAAAGTCGTACTTGTTATATTATTTTATTTTTCATTTAACTTCAGTAAAATAATGATTGTTACAATTTAAAATAATTCAATATTATAGAGATTATTTGTGGACCACCTCACAATTTTCCAGTATTTAAGTTTATAGCTACAATGTAACCTAAAAAGCAGTAGGAATAAAGCAAAAATAGACTAATCCGCCTTTTCCAGGGTTATTGTTTTTTGGCAACAAATGTAAATGTTTTATTCTATTTCCGGGAAGTAGTATTGTCTTTGCTTATATTTTGTGCGTATTAAATGTGGCAGGACTATCTAAAACTGTTTTGTACTTTAAAGATTTAAAGGCACTTCTCTGTTAATATTAAGCATACATTTATAACAATGTTTCAAAGTACTGACGAGAAGCCGTCAGGCTTTGCAGATTCCGGATCAGAATATGTGCCATCTAATCTGGAGAATGAGAGGTTAGGGTCCACTTCACAAGAATTAAGTCAGCCTGGAGTTGAAAATATGAAACTCAAAGGGGAAAAGCGTGTTAAGAAATAACATACATGGAAGCGTAATGAAAGGAAACACAAACGACTAAATGTCCAAGAATATATCGGTGTAAAAGGTCACGTTTTTCCTAAAAAAAGTACCAACGACGGGTGCTTGTCATTGTAGCAATAAATGTTTCACAAAAAATTCCGAAAAGCGACAACTTCAAATATTTAACGACTTTCACAAGCTTGGAACTTATGGTTTGCAGTTTTTAATCAGCAGAATTCTAAACGGCTATAACTCCAATTGTGCCACTTTTCATCCTAATCGTTTGAATAAATTTCCAAAATTTAAGACCATATACTGACATAACTTTAGAATGTATCATTGTAGATCTAATAAATTTTACTTACTCAGACGAAACGAACTGTCAGAAATTGTAATGTGCCACTTTTCCACCAACACATTTTGACAACAGTCAAGGAAGTCAATGGCATAATGCTGGAATAGTCGCGTCACACATGCTAAATAGCGGTAAAGTTTCCAGCATGGAAACTCGAAACACATTTTTTCTTAATCGTGCCATTATAAAACTTAGGAAGCGATATATTTCCTGTGACTCTTGTTAATCCTCACCGCTTCCATATCATAATGAAAGTGCTATACGAAAATTAGCATAAAATCCACGGTGTCGGTTCCGCAAAGGATAACGATATTTTAGAGGTTGTTTGTATTGTTTAATATTCGTTTTAGTAAACTATAAAGGGAGTTAATTAATGCGTACAGTCGTACGACTCTGCCCCGTGTATTTTGCACAAGTAAACTTGAGTATTTGAACTCTCAAAAACAGGTTTTCGTGTATTACATCCATACGAAGCTGTTTTAAAATGGGTAATGTTTATTTAAAAGAAACACCCCTCAATTCATTTTTGAGGAATTATATAGCATTTAATACCATATTCAGTTTATTACTTCAAATTTGCATTCTTTAAGAAATACGGGATGTAAAACAAGTTTGGAATATTTCATTCTAGTATATCCATGTATTATCTATCTTACCAAGATGTTTTCTTTTTGGTTAAACTTGTATTTATTTGGCTTTACCACTGTTCCAAATTGTGTTACACTTTGGTCCGTTTAATCATGGTTTCAAGCAGCGGCATGATGATTAATTTAACGTACATCCGGCAGAGCCATGAGTAACTTAATGAAAAGATACTTAAAGTAACTAGTATATACGTAGTAGCTAAGATACTTTTTTTAATTACGCCAAAAGGAACCATAACTTCGTTACTTTTGAGAAAAAATATCTTCTGTCTAATTACTTTTTAGGAGTAACTATACACTGAAAAAAGTAACTAGTTATTTAAAAGTAACTAAAATACATTTAAAGTAACCAGGATACTTTAAGAGGTTTGATGATATAAAAATGCACACGCGCCTTTTTTTTTGGTTCCTTATAAAAGTTTCTTGTTTATTTAGCTTTGTTACGTTATTTGTGTCTATTTAATAGTCTTTATTTAAATTATTTTTACAAGCATAACAAAACAACAATAAGGCAAAATTTAACAGAAATAATAAAATTTTGGTAAACCCTAGTGGGTGGTTGTTTGTTACTGCGTTTTACAATAATAATTAGGAAATCATGTTTCAAAATTTAAAATCTATCAAGTAAACTCAGACATTGTTTAATCATTGGGATGGTGTATATACCTAAATAAACTACCCAAGAACATACAAGTTTTATTATAGAGGTGTAATTAGAAATGAGAAATATTTAATGTATGTATAGTAAATTAGTATCCGTTATACAAAGTTATAAAAAATATCTATTTCTAATAGGGCATCGTAACTTAAAAAAAAAATGGGCCGTATAAATAAAGTTACGTAAATATACTAACGTACTATCCTACCATACCCCCCTTGTTTCTTAACTGCGTGAATATAATTAAAAAAATATTTCCATAAAGTTGTGCTAATTGCTAACTCTTTATTTTTATTACTCAATGCGTGCCTTGTAAAAATCCTTAATATTTTGGATCAAATATATTCTTAAGTGACTATATCAGTCATGTAGTAACTGTAGTTGTCTTTTTAGAAACTAGTTACTTTTTTATGCAACTTATAAATACTGTTTTTACTATGTAAATTTTTGGTACCTATAAGTTACTTTAAAAGTATCTTAGTTGCAATAATTAGTTACTTTAACCAAGGAACTAAGAACTAAGTTACCTTTTGTTAAAAAGTAACTATTCCTTTTAAGTAAGTATCTAGACACATTGATGCAAAATAATGTTTAAAGTAACGGTATAGGGTTTTAATGTCTGTTTTAGTCCTCGCACCCGCAATCGATTCAAAAATTCTATCTCGTAATGGAAAAACTCATCGAAATTAAGGATAAAAAAAATAAAACAACAAATTAGTATTATATGCCATTGTTTACTATTTATTGTCTTATTAGTTTCATATGCGCCACAATTTCAAGATAATCCAAATATGGTGATTAGGATAAGCTGCTATGTAACTATGTAGGTATTAGGAACATACATTATTTGTTTGTCTGTTGACATTGTTACCAAAATTCACCTACATAAAAGTAAGCGTGAAAACGGATTAGGCAGGATTAAATTACTATGTAGGTAAGTACTTACTTATGGTTCTGGATTACCTAGTTACTTTAGAGTATACTTTTAGACAGTGCAATTTTACAGGGTCTTCACAAGATAGAAAAAAAAAATATGTATATGACCGATGCAGAATAGCATTCTTATTTCTTTTGACATGCACGTTTATTGGTCAGATTTTTGTCTATGTAGACACAGTAACTTGAATACTTGATCTAATATGAAGAAACAACAGTAAAACTTTAAACCAGAAAATTAAAACTTTAGCTTTAGTTACACATACAATTTATGCAGGTATTTATGCAGTATTAAAAAGTTTTTAAATTTTTCAAATACCTATAATTTCAAAAACGAGGAATATTTTTTTTCATTAAAATTCGTAATTTGACATTAGTAGTTAATAACACCTTGGAAAGAAAAAAATATATTTTAAAACTCTACGACGGAGTAAAATTTTTTGTTTAAAATGAAACAGCCTGTACATCTTTTATTATTTTGGTAGTTTGGTAGTTGGGCGGTCACATGTCTTGGCATAATGATGTTCCGGTAAAAGCTAAGACAGCCTTGCAGAACCTCTAAATTTCAATAATTTTGATATTCTACAAAATCCAAATTCGGCCATGGCCAGAATACTACCTGGGATACTACTTCCACATATGGAGCTCTGTTACTGAATATTCTAAGACTATGATCTGACAAACAATCTAGAAAGCTTAAAACATCGAAGGCAGGTTGGTGAGTTCAAACTCTTTTGTAGATATTTTCATGGCAAATATTCAATTGATACTATCCGTTTGATTCTACCCAGAGCAATAAATGTTGGAAATACACGATGGAGCACTGCCTCCTACCCGTGCTTAGTGTTCAAAAATTGCTCTATCTATGAGAAACGTCATCACTCTGGAACGTGGTCGTGTTCCCAATAAATAATACCGTGTGAGCAAAAATTATTATCATCAAAATGTGCTTTGCATCTAAGACCGTACTGCTTAGCGGTAGAGCTTAATATATGTTGGCTGTCAGTAAACACCAGCATTATCAATCAATTAGTTACTCCGACATCCTTAAGAGTCGGTTGAAGCATATTTTCGAAACGGGGTTAGAGTAAATGGTGAGCTTGTTGCAAACGTTCTTGAAATAATGCAATGTACGCCAACAAAATGTGTAAGACGCCTGTCTCAAGAAGTGGGAAGAACTTATGGAACACGCAGGAGTATTCTTAAAAACCAGTTAAATGTGTTTCCTAATAAAGTGCAAGTATTCCAAGAAATACGAGCAGCAGATTTTTTAGAGTCGCAGGATTTACTGTCAGTGGTTTACCCAAAATGTATTAGAAATAAACGATTTATTAGACCTGGAATTTTTTTCTAATAAAGCTATAAGCACCGGCTATAATACACGCATGTGAAGTAGTGGAAATCCTCATTTTTTTGTAGGGTCCACATTCCAAAAAACTGGGGTCTGGTTGACTGTTTTCAGAAGAATTGTTGGTCCTATTTTTTTTTATGACACAGTTACAGCCCAGCGGTATAGGGACAATATTTGTAGAGTCAGTTCTTGACGATGAACTACGTTTTGGTTATTTTTAACAGGACGTTGCAACCGCTCATACATCTGCTAAAACTATTAACTACCTACTTACGCAGTTTTTTCGATGACAGATTCATCAGGTTTGACAGACATTGAATTCCCACGCAGACCACGTTGTTTGACGGTTAGGGATTACTTAATTTTTCCTCATTTGTACAACGATATCTTTAAAACACCAGTTGAAAATTTAGAACATTTATAAGAAAGGATTATCCAAGAATGTGGTAACATTTCTCCAGAGATGCTGGTCAATAGGTTTTGAAAATATGGAGAATTTATGTGGCCAATCTCAGCAATTTCTATAATTTTTATTTTCCTTTCTCTATATTCTTACCATGTTAATTTAGCAAATAACAAAAATAAATTTGTATTTATTTACTTATTTTAATATTCGTCAGTTTGGCTTCACAATATGAATTTGACACAATTTTAATCTAGATTTGATTAGATATATCGTCCCCTATAATTGTGATCTAACCCAAGCCCTACGTTTTTCAGTGCAATCCCTCTTGTATGAAAATAATTCTTGCTCGCAAGGGTATAATCTCCAAAGATTCAAGACCAACTTGAATCGCTCCCTTCGCATACGCATTGCTCATAAGGAATTTTTTCTGCAGTGCTCGTATCTGACCCCTAAAAAGTGATTAAACAAGGAAATAAACAAACAACACGCTAGGTGTTTTACAAATGTTCAAATGATCTACCACTGTTGGCTAATATTCAATTGGGGCCTTTAGATCTTAAATATAACGGAGTCCAATTTCCTTAGTAAACTCGCGGAATTCTCGGTGATTCAGCTCAGTGGATCTGATGAAATTAACAATTGATGTGACTGGTTTTAAAACTTCAGACATATCCAAACATTTTCCGCACAGAGACGGTTGACGAGTGATACAATGTAAGACTAACGGTTTTGAACGACCATCATTTTCCACAGCCTTGGACACAAGAGCGACCACTCCTTTATCTTTACCACACATGTTTTTGCGTCCATCAGTTGTAATATCCTTCGAGCCAAGCTGTTTGCTGACAAACTGACAGATTTGAATAAATTTACCTTTTCGGGGCACATTTCCTCGGCTACTGCAATTACGCATTCTTTGATCATTTCTCTATCGGTGAATGGTTTTCCACGTTTTGCGATTTCAAGAGCCACAAGAAAGCTGGCACGAGTTGCAGCCTCTTGTTCAGTATTAAGATTTGTAAACGAAGATTGCTGCGATTTCAATCCGCGCTTCAAAGCTTCAAATTTGTCTGTCCGCAAACTTCCAGTATATTTTGAGTAATTTTTAAAATGTTTCGTTTCATAATAACGTTTAATGTTATATTCTTTGAGAACGGCTATGGTTTCATTGCAAATTAAGCATAGCGCCTTCTTACTGGACTTAATTATGAAATATTGAAAGTTCCATTGATCTTCGAATGTTCTGCATTCACTGTCTATTTTTCGCTTCTTTTCCATACTAGTAAATCACACACAAAAACAACAAGTCAAATCAAAATACTGTTACGAAGATGTCTTTTAAACACGCACAAACTTGTTTCAAGGAGATACGCACTACTTTATTTCACAACACACAGATTCGCTTCCTTCGTGTTCCCTAGGTGGACTGACTCGCGGTCGCGCCGCTATACTTTTTATACTCCAATTACTGCCATCTAGAGATGAGTGGAATACACTAGAACTTTCGCGATTTGAGCGCTATCTGTTACCGATGGATAGAGGGTGCACTACCTATTTCCGCGTGTATATAACCACCAGATGTCGTCAAGTGTCGCGGTCGTAACAATACAGTAGTGATTGAACTAGCTAGTTTAGCAAGCGTTTGCTCGCTCAGGGCGCATACTCGGCGATTAGTCTAGAAATTATAGAAAATGGCAGGAAAATTAAAACGGTGTTGGCCCTTGGACCTTACTAGAGTAATCAGTATGGCCCTAGGGCTAAAAAGTAAGGAGACCCCTGAACTAGGAACTAGGGGATTTAATCCCGGGATTTCGGAGTCCCAAAATCCCATAAAAAAAATCACCTATTTTAAGAACCCGGGATTCCCGGTATTATAATTTCAGATCTTTGCATTATAGTTGTAAAATTGAATTCTAAAAGGCATCTTTCGTAATTTTAATATTACTTCAATAGTAGACAGTAAGAAAGTAAGACATGATTGGGCAAGTTTATTTTAATGGTCCAAAGATGTTGTCTTCTAAAAAATTGTATTAATTAGATCCTAATTTAACCAATGAAAATGCTTTTCGAAGAAGTGGACACCATATAATAAAGCATTTAATATAAATCTTAGAACCTGTGAGTTTTAAAATGTTTGATTGCGTAGCTTGACAGTCGGTCTTCTCCTTTGAGTAGCGACTTGAAGAGTCAATGGAGACAGGGCAACAATGCTTGACTGTATTCTCAGGTGTATATTTTTCGATAGCAGGTTTCATTTTAGCTAAATTTCGTTCTCCTCCGTTTGATAAAATAGTCTCAATCTCATCTTTTTGCGTGATCTTAAAGAGAAAAAAATGATAATATACTATTGAAAAACCTTTTTATATTATTAATCTTTTTCCAAAAATATTGTGTGAGTTTCCTTTTTGAGTGTTTCTTTAAAATAAATTCTATTTTATTTGAATATTGTACCAGCTTTAAAAATAGTTAGGCATTATTCTATTGAATTGGGATCTCGGGATTAGAAAAGATGTTATCTAAACATCCCGGGATGGTCATATTACTAGGGATTGGATCCCCTACTGGTTACATACGTTTTGATTTATACCACATTGGCGAATCGATTGATTTGGATTTTCTTGCAGTCAATTTTGTTTTCGTTTTTAAAAATAGTAATTATGTCAATCTAAGATGTCATCAACTAATTTGAACATCATTAAATTTATTCTGAAGAAGGCAACTAAAAGTCTAAAAATGTATACAGTTACCGATATACCGAATAGATATTACCCTTCCAATAAGCTGTGCAACTTTTAACTATGTCGACAAGCAAATTTTCTTTTTTCTTTTTTGGCATCCTGTATAATATATCTACTTTTCATGTCACTGCGTATTCAAGGCTTATGAGTTCAAAGAGAAATTACTAAACAGCTTGTAAAATAAATAAAAATAATTCGGTAGAACGAAAAAGCTAAAAATGGCATTATTTGTAGCAATGCTACACCTTCTACCTCATTAAAATAAAACAAAAACATATACATATATTTGCTAATGTTGTGTATATAGGCTCTTACAGATAATTTTAAGAGTCGCCAAAGTAATGTGAAGAATATAAAAGGATCTAGGTACATATGGGACTAAAAAACGGTATATTTTAAAGACAGTCTATTAATGGTATTTCATTTTTAATAGTTGTTTGTTTTTCCTGGATGCTTCATCTTTGCTCAAACATAGTTAACGTTTAAACAGAAAGAAGAAAAAACTGAACCTCGCTAGGAATATTTATATTTCCAAACGAAAGCCGCTTGTATAGATTTAGATAAATATACACAACAAATGTTTGTTAAATATTTCTTCGAAACCACATTTTCATTGTTTACACAAATTATCCAATGTATGTATGTATTCGTATTTCTTCCCATCACCTGCCATATACGCTGACTTGTCCAGCAGATTTTACATCATTTCAATACAATAATTATTGTCATTGGCTGAACAATTTATACTTATCTATTGTTATTTAGATATCTTAACCTAAATAACAATAAATTTTATAAGTATTATTGAGTATGCATAGGTTATTTTTTTTTAATAATATACATATACGAGGGTAAGGGGAAAAGTTCTTGGCCAGCAGTGGAATACTGCGTGTGATTTAGTTCAAGAATGCATTTATTTTTCTAAGTAATCCCCCTTGGTTTAACTTTACCCAAAAGAATAGATGCCATCTGTGAAGTTAATGCTAAAAGATTTCCAAAATACCTACGGCTGCTATTGCCTCTTCATTTGATTAAAACGACAAATTTCTTTGGATTTGGGAATAGGTGTAAGTCAGAAAAAGGCTAATCTGGTTTATTTAGGTTCCCATGTCTAAAGCACTTTGATAAGTAGGTGCATAATCCTGATTAGAGATTATTTTTTTGTTTTGAGATCCAGGTCTCACGATTTTTTTAAATTTAGTTTGTCATGCGTAGTATTCGCAAGTTATTGGTTTATTGTTTTCAGTGAAATCGATAGCAAAATCCCCATTTGCTTTCCAGAAGACACTTTCCATGACCTTTCTGGTAGCCGAAATAAACGTCGCTTATTTGGGTACCGAGCAACCGGTTCTACCTACTGCTTGTTAGATTGCTATTTCATATCTGGCATAAAGTGGTGGATTCTTTTAAACACTGTCCAAAAATTAGTGACAATTAATGTAATATTTTTGTTTTTGGTCAGCATTTAACAAATGTACTGTATCCATTATTTTGAGATCTATACGGCCTCAGTTGTTGTATGCACCTTTAATCTCCGTCATCCGGTACAATATTGATTGTGCAATTTTTATTCGTGCTTTACGTGGATCGTATTTAAGAGATGGCCACCTTTGAAAGGACCCCTTATCAACTTAGAATGATTTTCTGATGACGATGAACCGTCCTAAACCAAGAATATTATGGCTGCCCGATATTCCAGTTTATTCATTTCATGGAAACTCATACAACACGTCTGCTTAAAATATTGTTTACCTTTTTGTTAATTTTAAGAGTTCCGTACTTCAAAAGAAAAACCGGAAACTAATTAGTTATCCGTCAGTATGTCTCTCCGTCTTATTTTAAATGGAACACCCTGTATACTTTTACTTTATTTGATGACAATCTAATTGCTCTTTAAAATGAGTGGACACTTTTTTTTAAAACTAAGTCAACACGTAACAATACTATTTTTTCAAATGAAAAATAACATCTACACTAATGCCTATAACGGCCAAAAAAGTTGTACCCTTTACTAAAATTTATGCACTAATAAACAACAAATTGTGTTAAATTTATTCTTCCATTAAAAACGATCCGAACTTTGAACAATTATTATTATTTAGTCTTCTTCTTAGATATTCTTATATCAAATTGCAAAAGTAGTCCATACGGGCAGGTTGTTTAGAAGTAACTGGTGCCCTTCACTACATACCGACGACGACTTTCGGAGTGATGTTACATCTGCTGCACGTGGACATTTATGGAAAAAGTATGGCCGCAAAAAGTACTCTACGACTAAAATAGTCGTAATGCTGGAACGACACCAACTACGGGCACAGCAGTATACTAAGAGCATTCCCAGTCCAAAGTCCGAGAGCCGACTTATACATCGTCCCACTAAGAGACTTCGTAGAGGGGTTTTCTGTGCTCATTCCGACTAGGGAAGAGTGGGAGGGCAATCAATTAACAATGGTGACGGATCACTCGATTTTCACAGACGGTTCAAAAATGGACGTCGGTATCTTCTCTGAGAGCATGAAAATACATACTACTGCAGAATTTTTAGAGTTAGAAAGCAGAAAAGATCCTGCAGAAACATCCAGACCTGAGAGCAGCTACGTCAATAGTTATCTATATTGATAGTCCAGCAGCGATAAAGGCAATTTGTCCCAACAACAAAAGTCACTGGTTCCTAGTCATCACAACATCGATGGCAATGAGTCTGCTGATGTGCTCGCCAGGGAGGGTGCGGGCATGTCTACCGATCTAGCAGATAATATCGTGACTAGACCACTGGGATCGGTCAAAATGAGATCGCATAACCAAGCAACTTGCAATAAGCAGATGGACAAAGCTAACAACCTGTAGCATCTCCAAGCAATTGTGGCCCCTATACTTGATGACAGGAAAACCGCAGCGTTATTGCAACACAGTCGGAAGGACCTAAGAAATATCACTGCGTGGTTACCGGACACTGCCTTTTCGGTAGACATGCCGATCGTATGCAAATAGTAGCTAACGACTTCTGCAGAAAATGCTGACGAAGAAGAGGAGGAAAGTATTCAACATTTCTTATGTGAATGCCCTGGTCTTGCAAGAAGAAGTTTTAGTGCCTTGGGCGAACCATTCTTCAATAAACTGGAGGAATTAAGCAGCTTACAACTGGGTAGACATACTAGGTTTATTAACTGTAGTGGCTGCTTCGAGTGAGCTGCCAAGATTCTTCTGCGTTGTACGTCGCACTAGCCATCAGGGAGCTGATGCTGATAGGTTCCGTGGAACATGTGTGGTATCACGACGGTCCTTTTAGGACTACGTGAGACTGTCTGGACATATCAGAAGGCTGCCACCCTTACCTAACCTAACCTAACCTGCAGTGAAGTTGGTGTAATGTAAATAAAACAATTAAGCCTTCCTCCACAAATTTAATAAAAAACAACGGGGTTATTTGTTCCCTACATATTTAGGGCGTCTAGACGTTCATCTTCAGGGGATATCAAAATCCAGTTGAATAAAATTTTTAGAGTTCCCTCAAATTAATGAGTACAACTAAATAGAAATAGGAATCTCAAAATTAAAAACAGGGTAAACGTGCAAGCTAAATTGTGAATGGTGTTATGTCGATAGTATGTAGATTTTTACGAAATATTAATGGTTTAGGTAATACAGCAAACGCCAGCAAATAATTTCTATGACGCTATTGTCAAAAATTGACGTAAAGCTGGACATAAAGATTATTTCACATTAAAAACACATTTTTGTTTCACCAATCCTGCAATCACACATCCAAAATAAAATGCACCAATATGTTTTTTTTACTAAGCCTTTAATTTAACATAAAATACCTAAGACTAAAGATTATCAAAAGAACATTAATTAATTAAATGTTCAAATAACCCTCCAATAACAGCTAAACAATATTCTTACCGATCATAAAATTCATTTCTAACATTACTGAGTTGATATTGAGAAATTCTAACGAAATACAGTTTTTTAGCTGGTCTAGATTTTCTTATTTTAAATCTTTATAATAACATTTTTTAAGTTACCCCACCGAAAGAAGTCGTTTAGCGAAAGAACAGGAGACCTGACTGGCCAAAGGATTAGATGCTCTGGGCCAATAATATTTCTGTTAAAAATATTTTGCAAGTATTCCCTAACTATGAGAGAATCATGGGTAGGACAACCATCTATTTGATACCAGATCTTCTGATTTTTGCGTACAACTTTTTCTAGTGCAGGTTCAATTCGATTTTGTAGCAAGTACAAATAGGTTACTGCTGTAAGGTTGCCTTCCATAAAAAATGAACCAATAATATGATGTTCTACAATTCCCGCCAAAACTTTTATTTTTTTATGGATATTGCGTCCGAGTAGTAAGACGATGTTCATTTTCTAGGCTCCAATACCGGCCATTTTGAACATTTGGTTCGTTGTTTAGGGTGAAAATACATTCATCGGTAAAACAAATATTTCTCAAAAAATCCCTATTATTATTTGCTCTTTCCATTACCTTAAAACAGAATACCATTCTCCGTTCTTCATCACCTTACCGTAGCTCTTGATGTTTTTCATACTTGGAAGAAAAATATTTATGTTTTTTTTTAAGCGCGCAACACTGTGGTTTGATGTTTTCCTACGGTTGGCCCAAGAATCCTCTTGCTAATCGTTTTATTTTCCTCCACGTGCAGTAAAATATCAAGATGTCTATTATCCCTTTCTTCAGCTCTATCGGCAGTCAATATTTAGCCACCTCAAAATTTAAATGGGATTTTCTATGTTCAACTAAGCCATGCATCACCCGGTATATAAATGTTAAGAAATAAATTTAATTAAAAAGCGGAGCCATGCTTCACTTTCTAATCAATTTTACTCAACTCGATTTTGGTATCCCCTGAAGATGGACGTCTAGACGCCCGAAACATGTAGGGAATACAACAACTCCGTTTTTTATTAAAATTGTGGAGGAAGACTTGACTGTTTTATTTAAATTCTTATATCAGGTGTGGGATTGGATGATTGGGATGGGGATATTTGTCATTATGCGCTTAACTTAATTTTGCCAGATTAAATGTAAACAGTTACTTAATGAATTTTAAAAACTTGACTTGAAAAACCGAGCGTGGCATTTTTCAGAACCAGAATATTTGACAGTCTGAATAACATAATTTAGTGATATGTACAATTATTTTCCTTATTACATCGTATTACAGTAGCTATGTACATTTGTTTTCATAGGACACTTGAAACGCGTTCATATGTAATAATATGTATTAAAAGGTGTATACTTTAGAGAGCAATTAATTTGTTATAAATTAAAATAAAAATGTACAGGGTGTTCCATGGAAAATAAAAAAGCTTTTAATGTTTAAATTTTTTCGCAGTAAACCTTGAATAGTGACCACTTTTAAAGATTTTTTGAGATTGGCTGATCGTCTTGTTATACAAGACAAAAAAAGTTTTGGTCCAGGAGGTAAAGTAAAACTGTGTATATGAGTTATTTCATCACCACGCATTTGTCAAATAATTACAAAAAGTACTGTACCTATCTTAAAGACTAGTACACTCAGGGAAAAACACGTTTTATAAAATTTGCTTAGAATCTAACGGGATATCCAAAAATATAATAAAAATAACCATGCTGTATTTGGTAACTGACAGCGGTAAAAGCAGAGAGCATAAATATTTTTAGTAGTTCCTCCAAAAGTCTAATGCAAGCCAGTCGCGAATCACGCTGTATAAACAATTAATTGGTCATTATTTGGATTAGTCTAAATTATGCTTAATCAATTATTGTCAAAAATTGATGAATAACAGAAAAATTAAATTTTTAAGAAAAACTACGCCATTGAACTTCACGCAAACAAATCTATAAATATCAGTTTTTACCTATTTGATAAGTTGATGCATAAAGCGAAGAATTTCAAAATAGCTTTGTAGATTAAAAACTAAAACAGACACCGGAATCTTTCGTCTCGTTAAAATCTAACAAACTAAAGTAAAATCTACAACACGCTATCTTGATAATAACTCCAATACCTGCCCAATAAAACCCTCGAAAATGGGTATATTTTTCAATACCCAATATCATTTAATTTATTTTTTAACGGACCATTTGAATGTTCAACATTATATAGGTAGGGCGTTGCATTTAAATTTAAAAAGTTTCAGGTATCCTGAGCAACGCTGTATAATTACAGAAACGGTTTTATCCTTCCAGGTTATGCTGTTTTTAGCTATATTCGTGTGCCAATTTTCAGAATATTCAGTAGTTTTTTAACTATTTGCAATAGGTATTCTAGACTTTTTGACACCCTGTATCAGTATCAGTAGTTTAATTCACTTATTTAAAGATGGTAATATGTAAAGATATTCAAATTACAATGTCGCAGTTCTGTTACAGTCTGAGAGTCAACAAATAAAATTATTTAATTTAATTTAGTTTATTGGTTCATTATTATGTATATGGGGTTTTATAATAAAAGCTACTCAAATAGGAAATTAGCAAAATATCAATTTATCGATTTGACTACTTGATAAAAACTTTTAACCGATTTTTCAAAAAAAATCATAAAGATCATTAACCTCTTTAAAATAATAATAAACTGGAAGCAAAAAAAAAGGCATTGAAACAAAAAACCAAAAGGATGTAAGATGTAAGAATGGAAATTGAAAATCTTAAAATGTGTTAAGTATGATAAGTAGTGTTAAAGATTTTTTTTAATAGGATTTTTTAAAAACTAAATATTACAAAACTATTAGGTACGAACATACATACCTACTCATATATTGTTTAGAAATACAAACATCTAACAAGCTAACAAAAATCTGCTAAAATTTGCAAAACTTTTTAAAAGAATGTTTTATTTAAAAACAAAACAACAATGTAAATTGAATTGATTATCACTTTTAGCAATGTTAATAAATTATGAATACAGTAACCAAAGGCGTAGCGAATAATGTTTTAATCCTTCCTGGATGTACAGGGACATTTTTTTAAGTGTCAAAAAGTGACAGATACGACGCCATTTTAAATTTTTTTAAACGGCAACCCTCATAAATAACCACACGAGTAAATTGCACTTGGCGATCCGATTTAAAAAAACTATAGTTGTTAATATTTATTTTCAGCCGTTTCGGAAATACAGGGGATCCTAATTTGCCTTTATGGATTTTGTATTTTAAGGGTTTCACCCCTTTAATAAATAGATCTTCTAAGCTGAACACTTCAGTCTTTTTCACAGCTACATAATCTCCCGTGGCCAAGCTATCTACGCTATAATCAAATCCGACAGATGTCAAAAAGTGACAGATACCACGCCATTTTGAATTTTTTTAAATGGCAACCCTCATAAATAACTACACAAGTAAATTGTAATTGGCGATCCGATTCCAAAAACCTATAGTTGTTGATATTTATTTTCAGCCGTTTCGGTTAGGTTCCTAATTATTAAATTTGATTACTGTTCTTGTTTTAAATTAGCAATTTTAGTCACCATCTCATCATCCTGAATTGATTTGGAGGGGCACACTTAATTAATAAAAGCTCTCTATTGTTTTTATTGGTTTTTTATACTTATATAAAATAAGACCTAAAACAATGTGTAGCTATAATACATATAATATGTTAAATAAAGATGTTTGTCCCTTTTCTTTCCGTCAGACCCAATCCTTGGACGCGTTTCGCCGTATTACGGCTCATCGGCAAGGCTATAGAGTCTGACGAAAAGGAAACTTACAGTGTTTTCAACACATAATGTATTAATACATATGCGAGATGTTACACGTGGCGACATCTCGTAGCAATCGAGCTATCCACCCAACCAGACCAGCGAGGTCTTAGAGAAGACCAAACGCTGGAATGGATCCCGCATAAGCAGGTATCTAAAGTCAGGTGGCGCTGAAAGCCAATCGTCGGTTTCTGTGAACCGAAAACGTAATATTAAAGAAATATGTTTGTCCCATTTCTTTCCGTCAGACCCAATCCTTGGACGCGTTTCGCCGTATTACGGCTCATCGGCAAGGCTATAGAGTCTGACGAAAAGGAAAGGGACCTTACAGTGTTTTCAACACATAATGTATTAATACATATGCGAGATGTTACACGTGGCGACATCTCGTAGCAATCGAGCTATCCACCCTGCTTATGCGGGATCCATTCCAGCATTTGGTCTTCTCTAAGACCTCGCTGGTCTGGTTGGGTGGATAGCTCGATTGCTACGAGATGTCGCCACGTGTATCGCATATGTATTAATACATTATGTGTTGAAAACACTGTAAGGTCGCTTTCCTTTTCGTCAGACTCTATAGCCTTGCCGATGAGCCGTAATACGGCGAAACGCGTCCAAGGATTGGATCTGACGGAAAGAAAAGGGACAAACATCTTTCTTTAATATTACGTTTTCGGTTCACAGAAACCGACGATTGGCTTTCAGCGCCACCTGACTTTAGATACCTGCTTATGCGGGATCCATTTCAGCGTTTGGTCTTCTCTAAGACCTCGCTGGTCTGGTTGGGTGGATAGCTCGATTGCTACGAGATGTCGCCACGTGTAACATCTCGCATATGTATTAATACATTATGTGTTGACAACACTGTAAGGTCCCTTTCCTTTTCGTCAGACTCTATAGCCTTGCCGATGAGCCGTAATACGGCGAAACGCGTCCAAGGATTGGGTCTGACGGAAAGAAAAGGGACAAACATCTTTCTTTAATATTACGTTTTCGGTTCACAGAAACCGACGATTGGCTTTCAGCGCCACCTGACTTTAGATACCTGCTTATGCGGGATCCATTCCAGCGTTTGGTCTTCTCTAAGACCTCGCTGGTCTGGTTGGGTGGATAGCTCGATTGCTACGAGATGTCGCCACGTGTAACATCTAGCATATGTATTAATATAATATGTTGTTAAATTCTGTTTCAAAAATGTATCGAAAAATATGTACCAGTTTTAAACTTAATGCATATCCAAAACAGCCTCGTTTGAAATTAAAAACTAACCAATATAATATTTTTAAGAATATTAAAACCAAGAACTAAACCAAGAAATATTTTTTTTTCTCCTGTGGCGTAGAATTTGTTTAACCATCAATTTAGATAATAATAATAATAATAATAAACACGGAAAACTGATCTTTGTTCGACTGTCGAATTCGCCCTCACTTGAATCGATTCTGTTTGGGTTGTGTGTTATGCTGTAAAGCCAGTAGGCGCTAAAATTGCAATTTTCGATTTTTGTTTTACAAAACAGTTATTTTTTTAGTGTACTAATTTCTGACGGGGTCACTTGTTTAAACTTCTAAACACCAAAACTTAGAAAGATTTCCATGTATGACATTGTCTTTAAAAATGGTGTCCTTAAAATGTTTACTTTTCTACTGGCAAATGTGGTCGAGTAAAATAGATAAAGCGTGTTTCAATATAGGAGTAAACAAATTTTGTACGAGCCGCCATCTCGAAATTTCCATTTTATTAGTAAGTGAGGTCGACTTATACCTTATTCGAGAGCCCGTTTTAGTCAATCCCGAAGTTTACAAATAGCGACCAGTCCTGTAACATTATATTTTTCGCGTGCGTTTTGACGCTTAACAATATAGGTACATACATGTGGATGGTAGATGTTGGCTCACCTGACATCGCCCGGTGAAATACCATCGCATCGGCTTAGGTGGCGTGAAGTTGCTCATTGAACTAACGTTTCTTCGTCACTGTGCCGATGTCTCCGGTTGCCAGGGTAAGAAAATATATGAAAAATTCTATGATGATGGTTCCAAGATCAAACTGTTCCGGAGTTAAAATCGCCCCCCAATTGGATCTCCGGGTGGGGGCGGGTCCTGGCGCCTTATCAAGCGAAATTATTCAATCACCTACCATGTCCAGTAGCCATGCGGTTCCTTCGAACAATATTCTAAATGGAAATGGTGTGAAAACTGGAGTTGTTAAAAGACCCGAGATTAGCAGCTTCCAAATTGACTTCTGTAATATAAGAGGACTGAACTCGAACATCAATGCAGTCCATCAACATCTACAACCTACCAAACCTCATGTTCTTGCACTAACCGAACCCAAAGTGAGATCATCGATTAGTACGGTCAGCTATTTATATCCTGGGTACGACTTTCATCACCGATTTAGGCGGAAATTTGGCCTTTGTCTCTTTGTCCGGAGTGATATTTCTTGTCAACGAGAGGAGACACTCGAGCCTAACGACTTTGATGTAATGTGGTTTAAAATATCAACGCAGAGAATTACTAAATTCATCTGCTGCCTTTACCGCCCGCCAAGTGATACCCATTATAGAGACTTGTCCTTCTCTCTTGCTAATACTATCGACTTTTTACAAACCCACCATCCCAATTCCGAAGTTGTCATCCTTGGCGACTTCAACGTTCATAATGTCAACTGGCTCAAATACTCAAACATGACCGACAAACAAGGTCGTGAAGCCGAATCCTTTGCCATCAGCTCTGGCCTCACCCAGCTGGTGGGTGAACAAACTCGGATTCCAGACCGAGATGGTGATTTTGCTAGTTTGTTGGATCTTTTCTTAACTTCAAAACCCGACTTGTACACTGTCACCGTGAAGCCGCCGTTAGGAACGTCTGCCACAACCTTATTTCAGCACTGAGCAAACTACCAATTAGTGCCGAAGAGCCTCCTAAACCACGCAAGGTATGGCATTATACGTCAGCTAAGTGGGATGACCTAAGGGACCATTTTCGAACCTTTCCTTAGCGGGACGTTTGTTTTACCTCGGATGATCCATTCATCTGTGCAACAGAAATATCGGAGATAATCCTTACTAGCATGGAAACCTTCATCCCTTTCTCAAAAAAGTGCCCTTCTAACGGCAAGCCTTGGTTTACCAAAAATTGCGAACGAGCTGTTAAATCAAAAAACTATTTCTACCGACAATGGCGTAAAAATCCTCCCGCCGAAAATCGTACCATCTTTGTTAACGCTCGAAACGAATGCAAGCAAACGTAAACCAAAGCAAAGAAGCACACAACCAGAGGATCAAAGACAAACTTCTTGAATGTCCTAACGGCTCAAGATCATTTTGGTCGGTAGCTAAGGCCGTCAGTCAGAACTTTACCAAGTCAATCATTCCACCTCTAACACGTTCTGATGGCACCATTGCGACCAAAGCACAGGAAAAAGCAAACTTACTGGCGGAACTATTCTCTTTACATTCAACGGTAAATATTTAGGGAAGTACTCCATCGAACATTACTCCTGTAGAATCGAGAATGCCCGAGATTGTTTTTCGCCACCGCCATGTTAAACGAATCTCGAGGAGTCTTGACACTAAAAAGGCTTCTGGTCCTGACGATATTCCAGTCATTGTAATTAAGACATGCGCTGACGAACTGACACCGGTATTTTGTAGGCTTTTTAACTTATCCTACAAAAACGGAATATTTTCTTCTTGCTGGAAAACTGCGC
Organism: Polydrusus tereticollis; assembly: GCA_963920685.1. NCBI lineage: Eukaryota > Metazoa > Arthropoda > Insecta > Coleoptera > Curculionidae > Polydrusus > Polydrusus tereticollis. The sequence goes on from OY987335.1 coordinate 62,559,138, forward strand.
GCGTCCAGCCCATATCTAAAAAAGGCAAGAAGACTTTGCCAAACAACTATCGTCCAGTCGCATTGCTTTCGGTTATATCAAAAGTTATGGAGAAGGCTATCAACGAAAAATTATTAAAATACCTGAAAGGCTTCAACATTATTAGTGACCGCCAGTATGGATTCCGTAAGTCTAGATCAACAGGAGACCTTCTCGCTTATGTTACTCATGTTTGAAACAACGCAATAGAACATCATGGGGAGTCCCGGGCGGTAGCACTGGACATTTCAAAGGCTTTTAATCGAGTATGGCATGAGGGACTCCTAACTAAAGTGAGACCATACGGAATGCCAATTTCGTTCATGGCTGTCGGCTTTCTTAAAGACCGTTCTCTGCGAGTGGCGATGGACGGATTTCTTTCAGACACATTTAACATCAACGCCGGAGTCCCCCAAGGTTCTATATTGTCGCCCACCCTCTTCTTACTATACATTAACGATCTTCTGGAAAAAACCAAAAATCCTATATATAGCTTCGCTGATGACAGCACACTTGTTTCATCTTTTACTTTGGATGCTCGGACATCGGCTGCTAATGCACATTTCTATAGGCAGCAAGAGGTCTCACATCTCAACAAATACCTGGAAGAAATTTTGTCTTGGGGTGACAGTAACCAAGTAGAACTTAACGCTAAAAAGACCCAGGCGACAGCTTTTTCTAAAAAAGTTAATGTTGAAGAACCGGATATAGTTATGGCGGGACACTCGATTCCCTTGGCTTCATCAATTCATTTATTGGGCGTTAATTTGGATAGTCATGTCTTGACATAGTCACGTTGCGGCCATTGCTAAGGCAGCCTCGTAGAAGCTTGGAGTACTTTTCCGAACAAAGAACCTCTATACACCCCAACAACTTTTGATGCTCTATAAAGCCCAAATTCGACCATCGCTGGAGTACTGTTCGCATATTTGGGGCTCTGCTCCTAAACATACCCTGAGATTGCTAGATTCCATTCAAAGAAGAGCCATTCGCTTGATCGGTGGCCATAGTCTGACAAACAACCTGGACAGCCTTGAACATCGAAGGCAGGTTGGCGACTTGAGTCTATTTTACAAATATTTTCATGGTAAGTATTCAACTGAGGTTGCCCGCTAAAAAGACCCAGGCGACAGCTTTTTCTAAAAAAGTTAATGTTGAAGAACCGGATATAGTTATGGCGGGACACTCGATTCCCTTGGCTTCATCAATTCATTTATTGGGCGTTAATTTGGATAGTCATGTCTTGACATAGTCACGTTGCGGCCATTGCTAAGGCAGCCTCGTAGAAGCTTGGAGTACTTTTCCGAACAAAGAACCTCTATACACCCCAACAACTTTTGATGCTCTATAAAGCCCAAATTCGACCATCGCTGGAGTACTGTTCGCATATTTGGGGCTCTGCTCCTAAACATACCCTGAGATTGCTAGATTCCATTCAAAGAAGAGCCATTCGCTTGATCGGTGGCCATAGTCTGACAAACAACCTGGACAGCCTTGAACATCGAAGGCAGGTTGGCGACTTGAGTCTATTTTACAAATATTTTCATGGTAAGTATTCAACTGAGGTTGCCCGCTTGATACCATCCAGAGCGGTGCATGGTAGAAATACACGACGAGCTACTGCAGCCCACCAGTACGGGGTTCAGCTTAGTGTCCCTCGAACGACACTGTTTCAAAATTCTTTCATCTGGAGAACGTCATCACTCTGGAACGACCTCCCTGAGATCGTGTTCCCCAACGAGTATAATCTCCAAAGATTCAAGACCAACGTGAATCGTTTCCGCACACGCACCGTTCCCAGAGCGCCATAAAGGATTAATCCTGCAGTGCTGTGCCTTATCATAAAAAAAAAATTACCTTTAATAAAGATTTTACTAAAAAAAAAACCTGGTTATTCATTTGTCAAAGTTTACGTTTTATTTCTGAACTAATATCACATTACTTAAATGATTACTCGACATAAAAACTCTCAAACTGCGGACTTTGGTGAAAAATTCAACCAATAAACTGCAAAATCGGTCTCTTATTCCAGGTGTCGATAAGGGTGGAAGAAGGTAGTTGCCTTCTGATGGTAAAAATGACGACCATGGTTTCGCATGCGTCCCTCGCCCTCAGAACATAGCTCGGCACCTGTATTTATCTTGAGTTTAGTATAAAAATTTGCATACATATTCTTTGATGCCCATGTTCCACTTATTTTGATTTTTAGGAGTTCATATTATATAATAATAGATTCGCCAAATTCGCCAGAAAAATATATACAAATATAAAACCAATCTCTTTGATATACAAAAAAGCATGCGAAAATGTCCTCAGTTTAAAAATATTTTACCACAAATATTGGAGGTGTGTGATTTTATAAATAATTAGTTACGCACAAACACGTGTAAACAACATTTATTAGATAACTTAAAATCGTTTTAATTTTATTTAAAACTGACGCCGCCGCTGAACGAGACACAAATAAACACATAATTATTTATTATGGTAAAGTAGCACGAAGTAAGATATGAACTACTTAGTATTAATCAGAGGAAAGAAGATGACTATAAAACCGTATGTCGGAAATTGGATACAGCATATTAAAAGACCATGTATAATAAACATCTTTTATCTGTACATCATGTTTATTTGTTTATTATAACATGACGTCACTTGTTTATTCAACTTGACAGAATTAGAAATATTGGAAGGTTACGGGTTTTCGAATATATTGTTGCTGGTTTTAGTATTTTTGTAGCACGGCAGTTGATTTTTTGGACTGAAAATATGTATGTATATTTTCTACAAGTCATGCACTTATACAAATAAAGGGTGTCCCAATAAATGCTTCACGATTTGTTTTTCTGATAAACATTCTCATTTTTGGTAATATCTAGTTTGTTTAACTTAACATAAAGTAGAAACATGTTGATCAATGATTTGTATCCAAAATGTAAGTTGAATTTACACGTGCAAAGTAGCTAAAACCTAAACATGTGTAGATTCAAACAAAGTAACTGTACTGCACTTGCCCCCTGGATACAAAAAATGACTAATAAGCAGCTAAAAAGCAAGAATTATCAAACAAAAAAATTATTTCGTGATGGGTAATACGATAATCAGCTATATAGAGTTAAAATAAATATAAGGGAGGAACCAAATAAGAAATAAAAATCTATAAGGTTATAAGGGTAACAAGGACAGCAGAAAGTGGTAATGATAAAAATGCAAAAAATAATAAAAATATGCAATGTTGGGACGCAGAAAGAAAAAGAAACCTTAATGCAAAAATAAGAAGTCATAAATTAGAAAAAAAAAAACAGATATCAAAGAAAATATCAAGAACAGCAGGAGTAGACGATAAATGGAGACTATTTAAACAAAACATAGCAGAAAAGGTTTGTGGCACAACGAAAATGACTAACAGAAAGATAAAGATTAGTGAACTGAGGAAATCTTATTAAGATTATAGACAAGAAAACAGTAGTCCATCTAGTAAAGTATTTAATTTTTAAAAAATATTTATTGATTAAATAGTTTAAACTTTTACTGCCAGTTGTACTCTTTTCATTTTTTAAGAAATTATAAATAATTTTAAAATGTTACAAAAAACTGGGCGTTTCTTTAAAAGAAGTTTAAAATTGAAATTAGCAATAAATATAGTACTTAATAAATTTAAATTGAACATTATTTATTTAATTCAATTTTTCCGAATTAAAAGAGAATTCTGGGCCTCGCACATGAGGTGAACTGCTGTTTTATTACGTATGCCCTGTTATGTGTTGTTTATACCTACTAACATTGTCTGAAAAAAGTAATTTTCTAGCAAAGGGAAACTTTTTAACTGCACGTAGCTTTATTTTTTTTGACAATAATACATACATACCTACATAATATGTATGAAGTTATTTGTCGCGTACTTTAGATATGCATCAAACCATACTAGATTACATTTATTAAAAACAAACAGATGAGACTTAAAGCATTAGTAAACAGATGTTTATTTAAAAATAGACAATTGTTTTCTTAATATGTAATCTAGCAAAAATATGTCTTACCCTTAACAAATCTGATATAGGTGACAAACGAAGTGTAAAGCTATTGATGAAATGAATCGAATTTGTTAACGCGAAATTACACACTCTACTCTACATATTGCTTAAAATGTAACTTTACGCACTAATGCGACAAGTAAATTCTTCATTTTTACGTTTTTTTTTTTCACAAATTAATATCAAACAATATTTTATTCATTTTATTAGATACATGTCCCCTAGGGAGCTAGGCGCCCTTGAAGATGACTTAATATTTAATAACTTTGAACTGCTTCGAAGAAGAGGTATAAGATATTATGTTTCGGGTGATAAGGTACTACTAAAAAACATTCTTTCTTGAGAGTATATTAGTCGCTCCAGATTATAACCAGTATTTTTTTTATGTTAAGGCATAGCACTGCAGGATTAATCCTTTATGGCGCTCTATGAGCGGTGCATGTGCGCAGGAGAAGATTTACGTTGATCTTGAACCTTTGGAGATTATACTCGTTGGGGATGACGGTCTCAGTGAGATCGTTCCAGAGTGATGACGTTTCCAGATGAAAGAATTTTAAAACAGTGTAGTTCGAGGGACACCAAGCCGAACCACGTACGGGTGGGCTGCAGTGGCTCGTCGTGTATTTCTGCCATGCACCATCCTGGGTGGAGTCAAGCGGGCCACCTCAGTTGAGCAGTTGCCATAAAAATATTTGTAAAATAAGCCGCCAACCCGCCTTCGAGGTTCAAGGTTTTCCAGGTTGTTTGTCAGATCATGGTCACCGATCAAGCGAATGGCTCTTCTTTGAATGGAATTTAGCAATCTCAGGGTATGTTTAGGAGCAGAGCCCCAAATATGCGAACAGTACTCCAGCGATGGTCGAATTTGGGCTTTATAGAGCATCAAAAGTTATTGGGGTGTATAGAGGTCCTTAGTTAGGAAAAGTATTCCAAGCTTCTGCGAGGCTGCCTTAGCAAGGGCCGCAACGTGACTATGCCAAGACATATAACTATCCAAATTGACGCCCAATAAATGAATTGATGAAGCCAAGGAAATCGAGTGTCCCGCCATGACTATATCCGGTTCTTCAACATTAACTTTTTTAGAAAAAATTGCCGCCTGGGTTGTTTACTGCCATCCCAAGACAGAATTTTTTTCAGGTCTTTGTCGAGATGTGACACCTCTTGCTGCCTATAGAGATGTGCATTAGCAGTCGATGCTCGAGTATACAAAATAAAAGGTAATTTTTAGGAAATTTAGCATCACCAGGTGATTATTTGGATTATTTGATGCAATAAGGGTACTCTTAGTTCGACAGTCTAAAAGCAATGATTTTCAAGAAAACCCAAAATTAAAAATTTAGCAGAAATTCAAACACCTTTTATAATGGACAATTACTGAAATAACTATATCAACAATTGGATAGATATTGTTGACATTGTTATATTAATTGCTAAATTATATAAGCTTTCAGTTTAATTTTTAATTTTGGGTTTTCTCAGGAAGGATTGGTTTTAGAGTATCGAGCTATGAGTACCTTTTTTGCATAAAATAAACCAACAGAATCGCTTGTTGTGATGTTAAATTCCCTATAAATTACTCCACTAAAAAATTTGCCACTTAAATGTGAGCATACCCACCTAGTTCGCACGCCACTCGCTATAATCTAAACTAAGTCGACTATTACCCTTATATTATTATTATTGTTATTATTATTTTTAAACGTCTTTATTTGCAATATTACAATTGAAATTATAATATTAAGGGCAAAGTTTAATCTATATCATAGAGTTATTCTAACATTTAATCTTGTTAACACTATTTTGAACATCCTGTATATGGGTGTAGGCTGTGTAGGCATGGTACAATTACTGTACATAACATTTTTTTTGTAATAAAGAAAGAATTTTGATTATATTGTCTCTAAATATGTATTTTTTTAGGTAGTGTGTAACTAGTTTGTATGATTTTTCGAGATACTTTTCTCTAGAGTCTCTCCAGCCCTTTTTTATATCATGTTTAGTAAAATTTGTATTTACAATTAATTGTCATAAACAAAATTTACTTTGGCTTAAAATTCAATAAAACTGTTTTAAATATTTAATACGATAGACTATAAGGACAATGTTAATAGGGATTTGTTTCAATTTTTGGAATACAACCAATTTAACAAAAAAATACCATGTACACCGTGAAGCGGTTTTTCTATACAGATGAACAGTGTAATAAAAAAATTACGCCCTGGTGGATGTACTTCAGACAACATACCCTAAAAATGACCTATATTGTGCTGCCTGAAAACTCACCCCTTAGCTAGCTCAACTCAGAGTAGGTTCGCTATTTTGTTTCTAGTTTGAGTAGTGTAGCACTCTTATATATGTAAGTTAAAGTCAAATCCTGAAGGCGCCACCTTAGTTTTATTTTACTTAAAAGCCTTTAAATGTTCTAGTGTTTAGCCTCAGAAAAAAAACAAACCAGGAAAAAAAAACACTTATGTCACAATCGGTATACATTAGCTTCTTATAAGCTCTCATTTACTCAAGACCCTCAAAGTCGCTGTCTTTTAAATAAAAGCCAAATTCTAGCAGAGGCCAATACAAATATTTATTTCTTATGTCGTGTTAGGCCCCTGGCTACCTTGGATTAATAAATGCAAACTCCTCTTACTTTGGTGGACAATAGGTATTTAAAGTTAAAAGATAGTTAAGTGAAATGTAATAACAAAATGGTAGTATTAAGTTTGACAAGAAAGTTCTGAAGGTTTAAATTACAAAGTTATCATCAAAAGAATAAGTAAAAGTCAAACCCTGTCAAGTTTGACATAGTCTTGCACAAGACGGCAACTGTCAGACCTACACTGTAAAAAAACGACTGTTTAGTCTGATCTGGTAGCCACATAGACCTACATCCAGGACATTGCCTCAGACTTGGAATTTCCGCAAGGTCTGTGCAAGAACCTCTCACAACTAACTAAATTTACCATAAGAGCATTCTTAAAGTACAATACAAAATCTTACGGGTACCTGTGGTTACTAAATAAGCATACTACCCCCTCGGGCATAGATAAGTTAAAATGTTAAAGTAAGAAGTGTTAAATTTAGAAGAAACAAATTGCCTTTAGCCGGGAAACAAAAATATTTACTTAATAATAATAAATTGTAACTATATTTACAGCAAAATCAGCTGTAACAGACCACCTACTAGAGACTCTTGTGACGTCTTAACGCTATGTCGACATACGCTACTTTATCAAAACACTGTATATCGAACAATACGCAAATGCAAAATATTAAGATTTTAGGTTGACTACTTTTTAAAGAGAAATGAACACAGGGTAATGATACTTAGCTGCAACTTTACGTGCTACCCATGGTCTCTCAAACAGCTAACGTGGATACTGCTACATTGCTATTCTTCAAGAATTCCAATAGTACACGGCAACTGGCACGTCCCGCGTCCAGGGAGGTTCCAACAAGAGAAAACTAGTACTCTAGTTTGAACTCGGACTTTAAGCCCCTAACAAAAAAAAAACACAAATAACTAGCGAGGATTCCAATTTACCAAATGACGTCTAGGACCGCTTGTTGAAGTTTAGCAAAGCATTTTAAATCGGCATTCCGTACTAAGAATAGGCAAACTACAAAACCATACCCTTTTTAAGACATTTGTGGATGTTTTATCGGCACTACATTGCCTTCCCTGCCCAAGAAACTAAACTTAGGGAGCTATTTCCACAAACGTGCTTTAACTTCCAGTGTCCATTGCCGAAAGCGCCGATAACATTCCCTCTTCAACGTACATAGATGCCAAAACAAAACATCGACAAAAATTAGTCAACCCTATCTATAAAAACTAACCTCTTTTAATAACAAAACCTTGACAAACCGCGTGAACCAATCACGACCGCAAAAATTATACACAATTAACCGGAGGTTATCGTGAAAATGCACAGAACTGTCAGTCTCTTCTTTTAATGACACTGACCTGCGTAACAATTTATCGATTTTCTTAAAAACAGCTGATTCACGACAGCCGAGACATTTAACCTACATCTTAAATACAAGGTTTAGAAATTATTATGTACTATTGATAACTTGAAAAGTTTATTAATTTCTAATTAACTAAAATAAGGATTTGAAATAAGACCTGTCCACAAGTAGTATAAAATAAAGAACAGAAGAAATTAATCCACTTGGCTATGTCCTACAAGATACAAAACATTCCTGGAATATAAACATCAACAAAGGTTCCAAACTGATTGAAATGAATGAAAATATTGGCTATTACAGGTAACCTAATTATTAATTAATGTCTAAGGTGAGAGTCCACATAGGTACTTTAACAATTTAAAACCGAAAACTTAACATAGATAACCAAACCTATGAAATGCACTTTTCGAACTGTAACAACAGGATATGGTTTTATTATTAAAAAATAATTATTATCTTGAAGAAACAATAAAACAAACTATATTATTTTTAAACTATATTAGGTACTTTTAAACAGAGGTCCTAACGTTATTCCTTTTCCCTATGGCTGACAGTGCATTCTTTAAACCTCACCCCATGGAATCTTGCTTACTTAATTTTAAAGCCAATGTTGGGGCCTCTTCTGCTGCTAAAACCAGAAACAGGTAAAGTTCAGGGTCTCAGGGTTAAGAAAAGTTGATTTTTGACCCAAAAACCTACGAGAAATAACTTTAAAAGCCATTCCTCCGATAAAGAAAATTGGGACTCGATACCATTGTATTTCCGCTTGAGAGCAAGTACAGGTGACGTTCCTATTGTAATCATTTGTAAATTTCCAAAAAAATGTCGTTTACACAACAGAGGAATATATTCAGGTGGTCTTGAGTGATGTCTACTTCTTAAAGCTTTTTTTATATCCCAAAAATGAGACGGTATTTGGTATACCAATATCTAGAGTAGTTATTTTTGTCACGTGACATATGTCAAAAAATTTCTACTGCAATCACGCCTAGAGTACCCAAGAGGAAAAAAAATCCGAAAATATTTTTAGTTGTTAGGATAACGATACAAAAACAGGCCTACTATTGGTCAAAATTTATCGGTGTGAAATTTTTATGATAATCGGCGTTAATACGAATATCTTAATAAATAATAATATTATGTTCATATAGGTATAATATGTATTTAATAAATACATATGTATATGATCTTCCCACCAACTTGTATTTACCACATATAAGATTAATAATAATCCCTAAAACTTAAGCTAGTATTTATTAAAATCTATATTATCAAAAGGTTATCAGGAGTACATTACCCTGCATGGTTCTCTTATAAGCAACTAAAACCCTTTAATCAGAAATTATTACAATTCAAATTCAGCGCCTTCGCCACAAATACAAACCAAACTTATTGATTTTTGTTTTGTTTTTAATTTCTTGTAGTATTATTTTGTTAGGATTATGCTTATTAAAGTATGGTAGCTATTGTTGATAAATTGTAGACACCGCATAGCATCAAGTAAACTTTGTCTTTCTAGAGGTTATAGGAAGTACCTACGTAAAAATAAATGCATGGGCCACTGGAACTGATAAAGAACACTGTCACATATTTACCTAAGCACTAGCAAAGAAAATGATACAAAGAAAGACATAGTATAAATTTACAGGCAAGCATATCATAAGGCACCTAAGCTATTCAATCAGTTTAAGAAAGTTACTTAAGGCAAGGGCCTAGCGACACCTAAAGCACCGGTTCCCGTCAGATCACCGAAGTTAAGCGGTGTCGAGCGCGGCTAGTACTTGGATGGGTGACCGCTTGGGAAACACCGCGTGCTCTTGTCTTAGGGAAGAGTGTAAAATGAATCGACATCAAAACCATCCTATTCACGCCGGACAGGCCGGATGAGATCGGATATCTCGTAGGATGAAGGTGCCGTTTCACACTCCCCAGTCGGTAGACCGCGCGATTAAAAACCGTACGGTCGATGACCGGTTCTAGATGGCCTCAGATACGCCGACGAACCGTAAAAAAGTAAAATAAAAAAAAAAAAAAAAGAAAGTTACTTGAATCATTTAACTATTAATTATAATTAGCTGTGACTTATAGAAATAGACTGATTTTACCTGGAACAAATTCTGATCATAACGTTATCATCAGTTCCTTAAAAAACAAAAACATGCTGCTAAGTAGGTTTATAAATATTCTTAATTAAGTCTAATCATATACAGGGTTAGGAGAAATTACTAGAACGGTCGATTATTTCAAAAGATATACGAGTTTGCAAAAAATGTCTTTTATAAAAGTTGTAAGGCTTTTAAAATCTACATATCTGTAATAAATTGGAATATACAGGTACCCCAATAAGTTGTGAAGAGTCAAAGTTATATTTTCTAAAATAGAACACCCCGTATATTGTTACTTATTTTGATCGTCCGGTCAATTTGAAACATTTTCTATTAATCATATGCTGTGTCTATGTCTACAGTTTCCGAGATATCATGACATTTTGATCAGTTACAAAGCACAAAATCAATTTCAATAAACAATTTAATAAGTTAACATGAAAAAAAATCGGTATAACAAGTCATGGAAACACAGCTCTATTTTTTAATAAATGTTGAAAATGGCCCCCATTTACTAAAGTCTGTGCGTTTTAAGAAGTCCGCTAAGCCATAAAACCTCTTGAGCATTATGTCGGTGGCTCTCAAACAATAAATTATATTGAAGGTAATTTTGGATGTTGATGAATTACATTTTCTAAATAAAATAATTTAAAGTAAATAAAAAATTAGTTTAGGTAAAGAAAAATAATAATTTTTTAGCTTTTGTAGTATTCAGACAAATTAGTTTTCCGAATTCTTTTTTATAAAAAGAACCGATTTTGTAGTCTTGCGACAGAACGTACCTACTTGTAGATAGGTACTACTAAAAGTAGTCTTCTTCTGCATTTGAAATTTCACCCATGCTTTCAGACTCATCAGAATCAACATCATCGTCATCATCATCATCATTCGTAATAATTAACGGTCTTACTTCGTCTATAACCTGTTCTGTCTCATAAGATTCAAAAATAATTTTTTCTGTGTGTTCAATGCATTTCCGCCATTCTTCTTTGCCCGCTTGGCTAAGCGCCTCCTCCCATAACTTTATAACGCTAGGCTTACCGATATTTTTACAGGCATGTTTGTCATAATAGTTCTTGCTAATACCCCATACCAATTCAATTGCGTTGTAATGACAATGGTAGGGCGGCAATCTCAAAACTTGATGTCCATATTTGAGGGCTAATTCGTTAACAACATATTTTTTTTTAAATGACTGCTCTTTACACTTGCTTAAAAGTTCACTTTTTAAATATAAATTTTCATGGTTTATGTTTTTCTTTGACAACCACTCTTTTATTTCTTCCTTTTTCCAGCTGCTTGTAGGGAATTTCTCTTCGAGTCTCGTATGGTAAGAGGCATTGTCTAAAACAATTAAGGAAGGTTTTTCTAAACTTTTTAAAAGTTGGTTCTTGGAAAATAGCGATTATTATATAGATTTAACTATAATAATAGCAAAATAATTTAATTATCTATTTAATTATTATTTATGCTCAACGCGTAATTCTAAGATAATTTTGTTTTGAAACCTCTGATTTCGCCCAGTAATAGAATACAGTAAACCAGTGGGATGTTCGGTGTGATCAAGTATAGCGAAGGTGCGAAGATATTGTAACTTAACCGACTTACTGTTTTAAAAGCGATAACATCACTTGGTGATTTAATCCGATATCGCGGACTTCTTAAAACGCACAGACTTTAACTGACAATGATACAAATTGTCGCAAAAATGTCTTTGGTTATTTAAAACCATTTCCCTTGTTATTCTCTCACTTTCATTTAAAATTTTAATTCTTAATTCTTCTAAATTATTGGATTTGTTCCGATAGACATTGTTTTTCAGGTGACCCCAATAAAAGAAATATAAGGGCGAAAGATAGGAGGATCGTGAAGGCCACTCGATAGGCCCTCTTCTACCTATCCATCTATTTGGGAACGTGACATCCAAAAATTCTCTAATTTCACGAGAAAATGCGGAGGAGCTCCATCTTGCTGATACCAGGTTAAGTTAATATCGAGAGTTAAATTGTTTATAGTTAGAACTATTTCTTGCCGAAGAAGCTGGAGATATCGTTCACCGTTCAAATTTCCCTCGATAAAAAAGGGTCCAATTACATGTCCCGCTAACAATCCAGCCCAGACATTAACTTTTTCTGGGTACTGTGTATGCAGTTCTTCATACCAGTTTGGGTTATTTCGCCCCCAGTAACGGTAATTTTGTTTATTGACCATTCCGTGTAGTGTGAAGGTCGCTTTTATCATCGGCGGTAGCACTCCTAGGTCTTCGAGATCGTGGTCTGTTTTTTACACTTCCAGTCATTCTGTAACGCTCCACAGTTCGAGAAACTGCATTTTTTTTAATTTGCCTATCTGGGTGCAAATTGTTAAAAATATCACATATCTCCTGATATGATCTCTGCTTATCGCAATATCCCCTTAAAATTAAAATATCAATTCTCTCTGTTTCAGTAAGTGAAAACGTCATGCTATTTTCTTTTTTACTCAATTCTGACAAATGTCAAAGACCATACCTAATTTGTTGCTAAGGTAAATACGACTACGTTCGAATAGAGCATTGTTATCCGTTATTATTTAAAACGCCGATATCTCGGAAACTAATAAATTTAGGCATAGCATATGGTTAATAGAAAATGTTTAAAATTGACTGGACGATCAAGATAAGTAATAATATAGGGGGTGTTCCTTTAAAAAAATATAACTTTGACTCTCCACAACTTTTTGGGCGTACCTGTATATTCCAGTATATTACAGATATGTAGATTTTTAAAAGCCTTACAACTTTTATAAAAGACATTTTTTGCTAACTCGTATATCTTTTGAAATAATCGACCGTTCTGGTAATTTCTCCTAACCCTGTATACAGTGAAATAGCGAAATTTTGTGAAAGACAATATGCTCCCGTGAATGTCATCATTCTTCAAGTCGCTTGTTGTATGTCCGAAATATATTGACATGCCTGTTCTTCTCACGTACACCGGCGAATGGCTACATTTGACATGCATATGTATAGTGAATGTTTATGATAATATGTTTTATATGTCACCTCGTATTTTATAAAGTTGAAAGAAAAGGCTTTTTTATAATAATTTATTACTAAAACATTTATTATTATGTTAGCTTGCAAAATGGGAGGGTTTTAAGTGACCTCACAAAGAGAACGACCACTATAATTAATTTATAAATAAAAGAACACATCAGTATTATAAAACAAATAAAATAATAAAATGGAGAAAGTGTTTTACATATTTTATTTGTTGCAACAGCTAAACCTAATATTGCATTTTTAATTGCACAAAACTCAGCTACATATTTACTTTACTCGTACTGTGCTCATAGCTCATACACTTCTTTTTGCAATTAGAACACTTATAATATGTCCTTTATTTTTCAAATTAGCAGAAATTTACGAAGGCGTAGAAGGGCCACAGAAAATAATAAAATAAAAATTTCTTAAAATTTCGTGTTTTAAGTCGAAATTTTAAATAATTTTTATTTTATTATTTTATGTGGCCCTTTTACGCCTTCGTTAAAATTTTATCGGTGCTCTCTCTCTACAAATTACGGGCTAGTTTCGGGTAAAAAGCTGCTTTACGTACCAGGTACAATTGCGATAAAAAAAAATCAACAACATTTTATACTAGCTCTAAAGGTAAGTACAGACCGGCCAACAATCGCCCGGATACATGTTGTCAACACTGTTGCCAACATGTATCCCATCAACTCGCAACAAGTTGATAGATACACGGCAACATAGCGCCGATGTTGTGCGGCAAGACATCAAAAAATTTTGTTGAGTATTGCATGTATCCGTGTTTTCCATTTCAAACAGAAAACATCGCTCTGTTTGGACGGTGTTGCCAACAAGTATCGTCGAATAAAGCCGGGGACACATTATTGTCACGTCACGTGAGCTCACGTAATATCACATGAGCTCACGTGGCGCTTGCAAGATGTAGTTCAATATTTTTCCATGCATTTAAATCGATCAGAGACATACTGTTGTCACGTCACGCGTGTCACGGTATGTTATACTTATCACCCATGCTAGCACGTCTTTGATTTCATGTCAGAACAGATTTTTTGGCTCACGTGCTACGAGTTGTGTTTACGTTTTGTTGACAAAGAGGTACTTTAAAACATGGATGAACTATTAATTGAAAAAGTTAGACAGCATGAGGTACTTTTTCTCTCTTTCTCTTCTTTGATTAATCTCATGAACCCATATTGACCTATTATAGGTTTTTAAGTTTAGCAACATAAATGTAGCTAAATTTTCCATATCCTCTTCTGAATCAGAAGAACTGCTGCTTGAATAGCTGTTTTCCATTTCTTTGTTAAATTACTTGAAATAAAACAAACGCTGAACTGAACCAATAAGTATGAGACGTGACACCATAAAAGAGGAGTGACGTGATATATATGTGTCTCCGATGCGTATTTTCACGCGTCTCATGCCTAACGTGCTATCACGTGAGCTCACGTGACGTGACAATAATGTGTCCCCGGCTTAAGACTAGTGAGGTATCATCTATTCGGTAATCGGTGCTTTATTTTGTTATTTGTTACAACTGGCAGGTACGTTAATAATGTTAACTTCATATAATAATATGGACATGTTTTTTCACGGTTGCTTGGTCAATTTCGCTGTTTTTTTTACATTTACATTTATTTAGAAATGATTTATACTGCATATTATTTGCAGAACATAAGTACCATGAAAATATAAAAAGCTGGAAGTGAAGTGACCCATATAAAATATATGTCAATAATATGTTTGTGCGTACTTTTATTATTTGTTGACACAAGAGAGTGTAGTTCCTTGATATCTCTTACAGCCAACATGTTATGGACCAAAGAGCAAGTGGTATTCTTTTTGATGATTTTAGGGGCAACCAAACAGAGAACTTCTTCGAAATCAGATTTTGTAAGTCTGACAAAATTGCGGAACGAACTACCATCGTTCAGGAGTAACTCCGCCATTAGGTTGTTCCATTTTGTAAGAACTGTCGCTGCCACCATCTTCTTTTTCGTCTCTGGGCGTGGGAAGCTATTATGATAAAAGCAGCACTAACACCAGCAGCAGTAGAGGGGTCCATTTTCGCCAACACTGCGTTCAGTTTCAACGTTCAACTGGTTTTGGTTTGGACGCGCAACACTGTTGACAACATGTAGCCAGACACAAGTTGTTGTGTCCAACAAATAAGTTGCCAACACCCGTCAACATGTTGCCAACAGTTGGCAACATTTTGTTGTCTGGTTTGTACATACCTTTAGACTATAATAAAAACCCTCAAAACATGTTATCGTTGATGTGGAAATTGATTATTTTTTTTGTGTTATTTTTATTGGTATGCGAATTTTACCTTGATAATTAAGTAAGTGATATTTAATTCTTTAACAATATCTCTTATGGGAACATGATCTCTCACCTGAGTATATACAGGGTGCCCTAAAAGGTATGGTAAATAATTAGGGATCGGATAGATTGGGTCAAAATAGGGCTCGAAAGTCATGTAACCTTATATCCCTCCACAAACAAGCTACAGAGCTCCAAAAGGGAGACCCCCAAAGATGTTTTTTTCTTAATGTTTTCGAAACTGAGAAAGATACAAACATGAAATTTAGGTATTCTAGTAAGCTTTACACGTCGAATCGAACTATTGTGGTTAAAATGTCAAGAATCTAAAAGTGGCGTCAGAAATAGGGGAGGGCATAGTCGACATATACCTTTTCTTTTATAACGATTTTTATAATTTTTTTATCTTAAATTAGGAAACTCTATAATTTTTTGCAAAACAAAAGTACTTGTAGACACGATTTAAAGCATCGTTTTCGAGATATATCGATTTAAAAACAACCTTGCATGCGAAAAAGAAAACATAATTAAAATTATTTGCCTAATTTTTGATATTCTTCACAACCACATTTATTAAAAATGTCAATCACTAAATTCGTGCTACACATGTTCCTCGTGAAAAAATTGAAATTTACTTCTTTGATCACTTTATGACATTCATCTTTTTACACCAGCTAAACACAATAACTTTGGTATGCAAGATAATTTTTTGATATCGATATATCTCGAACACGACGTCCTTAATTCTGTCTGACTACTATTACTTTTTTTTGCAGCCCCGTTGAAGTTTTTTAATTTTACATAAAAAAGTATAAAAATCAACATGAAAAAAAGTTAGGTATATTTTAACTCCGCGCTCCCCTATTTCTGACCCCTCTTATAAATTGTCGATATTTTAACGAAAATAGTCCGATTCTGCCTATAAAGTTTACTTGAGTACCTAAAGTTCATGTTTGTATCTTTATTGATTTCGAAAATATTAAGAGAAAAACATCTTCAGGGTCTACTCTATGTGAGGCTGTAGCTTAGTTATGGGGGGATATAGGACAAAATGTTACATGACCTTAGGACCCTATTTTGACCCGATCTAGCCGATCCCTGATTATTGACCATACGTTTTAGGACACCCTGTAAAATAGCTTTTTGTTTCATGTTTAACCCGGATATTTTTATCACATTCGAATATTTGACAAATTGTCAAAATTTCAACATCAAAGCTGAAAATTGTGTAATAGCATAGGAGAAGTAATGCAAGCAATGGCAAGAAAACGTCAC
Source organism: Polydrusus tereticollis (assembly GCA_963920685.1). Classification (NCBI taxonomy): domain Eukaryota; kingdom Metazoa; phylum Arthropoda; class Insecta; order Coleoptera; family Curculionidae; genus Polydrusus; species Polydrusus tereticollis. The sequence goes on from OY987335.1 coordinate 62,575,895, forward strand.
TTTGGATTTTAAAAAAATAATTTTTTAATTCCCGGAGCACGATATTAGAATAAATTTGGGGAAAAATACGAAAGTTCGTCGCTAAATTTTGCCAGCGCTTATAAGCAACCCTTCAACCATGTTTATACGGGATTTACATGAGAGTGGACCTGAATAAGAAGTGCAGAACAACTATATAGATTGGTCCAAAACCGTTAAGAACTGGCATGGTAGGAGATGGTAAACTTGGAATAGCACAGTTGACGGGGTTCTTGTCAACTGGGTTAAGCCCCCCTCAAACTTCGTTATTTTTCATCTGTTCGTATCGCCATGATTCCGAACTTCGTGTTAAATCGCCGAACTTTCTTGCCCAACACCCTACGGGTAATCCTGGTAGTTAATCAGCCGTATGATCAAACACACAAGTTAACTCTAGACGCTAACTTCAAAATTACCTGTTTTCAACCACACTGACAAATTAACAAGTAGGCTTTTTTCGGTTATTGTCATGGAAACGGTACGTTAATAGTTAACTTGTGCGTTTGATGACGGGTCTGATTTTCTGTTCGCTCAAAATACTACTTGTATTACATTATTAGCAGCGGCAGCGGCGGTTACCGTTTTTAAGCAAAGAGAATAAAAAAACGAAGATCAATTTGGGTGAAAGAATAGCTTTTGAAACGAAAAACTTATTCGTATATTAATTTATTAAGTGAACTTAAATTGGCACCAGGAGATTAGTTTCCTAAATGCGCCGCGCAGTGAATATATTTCGTTTGTACTGTTGCATTGATATCTATTTCTTTGAATTTATTGATTTTGATTTTTTTTTATTTCGGTCTCGGTATTCTATCAATAAAATTGATTAGAAATTATTTGCTTATTGATTTTCCATTTTAAATCATAAAATAAAAACAAACGAAAGAAAATAAAACTCGTATGAACTTCTACGCAGCTCACAAATCACAAATTACATGCGACTGCGCTATTGTGTAAAAAACGACGATTATGAACGAAATCCCCATACACTGTTAATTTGGAACGACAACCGACCAACCATCGTTCCAAAAATCAAGCGCCAGCAGAAATTTTCACGGGGGACGCGACACGACAGTTTTTCCCCACACACATTGACTTTTGGCATTTTTGACTCGACTGCCCGAATCGCGGCGATATACGAACGGATAAAAAATAACGAAGACTGTGGGGGGCTTTAGACTTAAACGTCGGTAATTTAAAAATAATCTACTCGTTTCTACGTAGAAGACCTACTACCTACCTAAAAAAATCAGATTTTTTTGGTTCAATTGACCATTTTCGCGATTTAACCGACAAAAATAATGGATATTTGTAATAATAAATGATTAAACAATAAATAATATGTACGTCTCGCACAAGATGACAAAACAAACCAAAAAATCGGCGCACAGTCCCAAAATCAAAAATTAAATGCGTAAATGCGTTATCGACTGTCCATGCATCGAACCATTATCGAATTGTCGGTCTCCACCTCAGACTTGAAAAAGTTGTTACTTTATAGACAAACCTCGATCACTTTCCTTCTCTTTCCATTTATTTACAGCTTATGCACTACAGTCAGCGATAGACAATACAAGGTAAGAGAACGGTGGGTACGCGTACTATAAAAAGTCGTTCGTTAGTATTTTATTGTGGGTAAATTCTGTGGTACTTAAAAAACGCATTTCAGTGAGAAATAGGTGGTATAATTTTTATTTATTTTTTAACCATTAATAAGATAATCTTTTAGATACTAAAGGATATATTTTTAAATATTTTTTATTCGACACACATTTTAATGGTTATTAGGCATTTTGTTGCTGTTGTGGCAAATAACGATAATAGCTTTAAATCAAAATAAAGACTTCGTTTTTTCCTAAAAAGTAATTTAATGAAGTAATAGCAGAACAAAAATGATTTTCTCAGTGCGCAATAATTCTTTTTGGTTTTACGCCATGTCATCATACGCCCGTCTCCATATTACGGAGACGCGCGTATTCCTTCGTAATATGTGGTGTTATTAGCGAACTTGACAAAGGGTAAACCATCTGACCATTTATTTGTATGATTATCGCTCATCCACGCGGTTAACATATTTATTCTGATGTATATCCTGAATGGTCCTTTCCACCGACCCATGTATTTGACTGACGTGGCTTTCCGTTAACTCTCTTTACATCTTTCCAAATGAATACCACATAATTCAGATATTACTCGATTATTCAACTATCTGCAATTACCTGAATGTAAAATGGGGCCCCAAAATTCAAAAAAATATTAAGAAGGTGATACCTGACATCTTGAATTCAATGTCTTTGAGCATACGTGTCCATCCTAGGTGACCTGTTCTAATAATATGAGGTTCGGAATATTCGTTTCTCCTAGTTTTAATGGCAGTAAACTTGTCAATCCAACGGTGTAATAAATTTAGGTTTAGCAGAAGTTTTTAAAGTATCTTTTCTGACTAAAGTCAAAATAATTCTCTTATTTAATGTCAATTATTAACGTACGTGATTTTTTTAAAAGGCCACGGTTTATTGTAGTATTTACTATAAATATAAATTATAATATAAGATTAGGAATCCAGGTTATAAAAAACTTTACACGCACACTGAAATAGCCTGCGTAAGACTGGCGAGTAAAAGTAGACAAAGGCGAGGCTCTTCGAGTGGTCAAATTGCATACACGACATATACCGGAGAATGTTGGCATACACTAAGTTCGGTCTTTTACAGCAACATAAATACGCAAAGTTAAGGTTATATATGATAATAACATGTAACAGGGCTAGTGCGACTAAATTATGCTACTAGGTGGTTCTGGACCTAGTCCTTGCCAGGAAACTGATCTGTCGATTAAAAATGTGGTAGAAACCATAAAATATTGTTTATTTAGTTTATAAAAAAAGTGTTTTGTTCTTTTTTAATGGGAAAAATGTTCATTTAATTATTTGTTTCTTACTAGGAGTGGCACACTTTTTCGTTTCTCGTAAAACCACCCAAGTACAGTATTAAAATACCCTCATTATTGACAATTATTAAAAAACTAGAACACACAATCGGATATCTGCTGGGTTTGCAAATTACTAAAATTACTTTATTTAATAAACACAACAGTAATGGTCAAACAAATAATCTAAATGACGAAATAATTATTGATACTGTTATTGTAATACAAGTTTTACTTGTAAACTTGAACCCATTAACGGAGAAAAAATAAAATAATTTTGAATATACTTTGGACGAATTAAATACTTTGTTTTTTTAGAAGCTACTTTCTATTTCGCTTAAAAATTTGTGATACTATTATCACAGAAAATATCATATTTTCTGTGCTGTAATTTATTAAGTGCCTCTTTCTCTTTCAAAAAATTGGAGTCAAGTGATTATCACGTGAGGTGACTGTCGGGGCACATAACCATAATACATATTGGAATAAAAAAAAACCTGCTTAATGAAACTACTTTGTTGTTATGCAGAAAAGTAGTAGGCTCTCTGCCTTTTTTAATTTACGAGAATTCAAACCACTTGTCAGATATAATTACCAATAATAAAAAATAGTGATATAATTCTTTGCAAAAGTTGTGTTTTACGATTAATCAGACACGTAATATATTTTTTCTACTACTAACTTCAGAAATCGCCATTATTTACTCTATTTCTCTAACGAAAACTAAAATTGCTCTACCCAGGTAAATAACGATAATAAATAATCACCTAGGTCCATAATGAAAAACTTTCTGAATAATGAAGTTAAGTTACATACGATTAAAGCATTCTCACTAACCGTTTCTTTAACATGCTATTGGTTTTGAGCCTTGACTAACCATTTTAAATAAAAAAATTCCAGAAAATAGTATTAACTTTTTAATAAAATAGAAATTTGTATCACAAATTGGAAGATAGTTTAAAAGGAAACTGTCATATTTAAAAATGTCAATACGACAACAAATTTTTTACAAACTAACATTTAAAATCGCATTTCCATAGTTTTATTTTTCGCAGCCTACTTAATTTTCAAAATACTATTATTAAAAACTAAGCAGAAATGGCTAATATAAAGAGCTAAACGAAATAAATATGTAATATTTTTTATCAGTAGTAGGAAAAAATTATATATACCTCAGTTGAGAAAGCTTTTATAAAAATAAAAGTTCTCGCTATATAACAGGTCACTTCTCAACCTACGTATATAATGTACTATTTATATACCTACAGAAAACCTCGATTATTATTGGTCAACTTTTGTCAAAGGTAAGCGCGCATTTGGTCGTATGGGACGGACGCATCGGGCATACGGATCGAACGACAATTATTATTTACACTATTTTAAATGAGATACAACACATTTTTATAATAATATACGTATCGAACGCATCGTAGGGACGGAACTCCGTGCAGAATTATCCAAAAATTATTAAATCCGTGTATACGATGCTTACGGATGACGTCCTTCGCAAATTCCGAGTAATGCGCGGACAAGTCACAGCAGGAATCGGCTCGGGGAAATTGTATTTTAGTGTCATTCTTGTAAGTATTTGTACCACATCAAATTATAATGGATGGTTTACTAATAACTTTTGTACAGCAAAATAAAGAAATTTATAATTTGAAACATGGCAGGACCGATCGATTTCTGAAAAGTTCTCTTCTGCTTCATCTTTTACCAAATCGTCGAACAGAGTATAAAATTCTGCATAGCGTTTCCTCTCCAAATTTATATTATCGACCCAAATTCGTTTTTTTTTCTTTTCTTGCCCCTTTGTTCTTCATCTTCATATGCGCATGCAATTGCAAATATTTCTTCTTTAGAACTGCTTACTTTATCGTCCAGAACAAACAGGGAAAAGAGAGTTTGCACACTACCCGTATTTTGCATTGCACTCTGAAAATGCGCCAAGCCGATCCAAATATAATGTGCCATGATGACAAATATTACGATTCATCCGATGCGTCCGTTGCTTGCGCCCGAAGCGTACAAATGCGTACTTTCTATAACTGTCACTACCGGGGGCGGATTTACAAATTTTCCCGCCTCTGTGCAGAATCTAAATGCGGCCAATAAATCTTATGAATAATCGGTATTAGACCTAAAGAGGGATTTTATTCAATTAATGTTTAAAGTATTTTTTTGTAAACATGTTTATTTTTATTTCAGCTCGTTTTATACTGTCTAATAAGTTAATTTTAAATATTTCGAATTTTTGGTGTAATTTGCCGTCCAAGAGAATCTGCCGCCATGTGTTTTGTTCGGCAAATCCACTCCCTTCACCTTGTTTGTCGCCGCGGGAATTAAATTTTTTTTCCTCCTTTTTAAAAGATAATTTTGACAATGAATATCGTTGTATAGGTGGGTGCATACATCTTCTTTTATGTAACATTATATTTTATAATTATGCCTGTTTTTGCTTCTGATTCTTGAAACTCGTTAACTATACGAGGTTGTACAGTTTTGTATTTATTAGGTGATTATATTTTGTCACTTAAAAATTATTACGTAAAGAACCCACAGGGTCGAGTTATTGAAAGACATTAACAGTGACACTTTAGACGCGATAAGCGTGTGACCCGAGACCTTTTTTAAGTGGAAAACAGTTGAAGTTAGTTTTTAGGCAGAGAATAAGATTATTTTTTATGTTTTTAAAAACCTTCATAGACAACGCGTCGGAAGAGGCAAACACTCGCCCACCATTTTATTAAACTAAATAAAATGATTACACTTATACAGAGTTTTTAATTTATTACAAAAGTAACGCGATCTGTTTGGATCCACTACACAACATTGGTCCTTCGAGCCTGGATAGTTAAATCGGCAAAACGGTCGGTAAAAACGGCTTTGTTCGGCAACACAACCGGGAAAGCTAATATACAAGTGCGACAAAACGGTCGTCAAAGGGACTTTTCGGCAACACAGTCGGAAAACCAAATACCTACAACAGTTTGTTTGGCAACACAGCTGAAAGAAAACCACAACCAAGGAAAATAGCGTCAATTGGTAAGTCGTCAATATTCCTTTTTACCATTTCCTTTACATATTCAATTGCATTATCTGATACTTTAGTGTGTTTAGAGATTTAAAAAAAAATATGGCTTCTGAAAATACTAACAATGCACTCGATTTAGCTGATATGTTAGCCAAATTAAAGTTAAAACGGGGACAAGTCAAATCCCAATTAACTAGATTTATTACATACCTAGATAATTTTGAATCTTTTTCGGGAAATTGTGAAGAAGTTAGTGCTCGCGTAGAGAGAACAACGTTTCTTTTGGATCAATTTAATGACATCCAAACCGAAATTGAATACTTATCGGGAAATATTTCTCAGGACGCCGAGCGAGATGATTTCGAATCAAAATTCTTTAAGGCTATCGGTCAAGCCAAGAAAATGCTTTCAGATTTTTTAAAAACGCAAGATACACCACCAAATCCTGGTGCAAGCATTTTTAGTGTTAATAATGCAATTGGAAATACAAATGTTAATTTACAAGGTCCGGTAAGATTACCACCGATTAGCTTACCAGAATTTTATGGGGCCTACAGTCAATGGATGACATTCTATGAAATTTTTAATTCTTTAGTACATTCAAATGCGCAGTTAAATGATGTACACAAATTCTGGTACTTAAAATCATGCCTGAAAGGCGAAGCTGCTCATTTAATTCAGTCACTTGAAATTTCAAATCAAAACTATCAAATTGCTTGGGATATGTTAAGGGATAGGTTTGAAAACAAGAGATTGATTGTACACACTCACATAAAACATATTTTGGATGGTTTCACAATGAAAAACGAGTCACATTCTCAACTAAGAAATTTATTGGATAATTTCAACAAAAATTTACGTGCGTTAAAGGCACTTGGGCAGCCCATAGATATGTGGGATACACTTCTCATATACATATTGGGTAACAAACTTGACATTGTAACTAAACGGGAATGGGAGGAACATTTAAATAAACAAGGAATTGACTTTCCTACGGTTTCTCAACTAACGGAATTTCTAACCAAGCGTTGCAATTTCTTAGAGACCCTGGAAAGCAAAAATAAGACAGACAGAGGACAACAACACAACAAAATTCTAACACACGTGACGACAGGAAAGATTTCTTGTGCCTTTTGTCATAAAAATCATTTAAACTTTCAATGCGAAAAAATACATACAATGCCGAAAAGGGATCTTTACACGGAAATTAAAAAACATAAACTATGCATCAACTGTCTAAGACCTTTTCATGATCACAATTCCTGCAATTCAGCAGGCTGTAAAAACTGCGGTCGAAAACATAATTCATTATTACATTTATTCTTTAATAACAGCGGTAACGTTGTCGGCGTCAATAGCTCTGTTAATAACCCAAACACTGTCGATCGCGACAATAATAACAAATCCCATGGCGGGTCACAAAGTACCCATAATACTCAAACTTTACTCTCAACGGAAATTAGTCGAGAAAATAAACAAACCTCAAATGATGCCTCAACTTCCAAGATCCAAGATTTTTCTAATCAAAACATAACAATGCATTGTTTATCGACTGGAAACAACAAACAAATACTTTTGGCAACAGCCATGATTAAAATTTTAGATTGCAATGGAAAAATAATAGAAGCTAGGGCCATTCTAGACAGTGCATCTCAAAGTAATTTTATTACCGATTCATTGGCTAGGCAACTCAATCTAAAAACTAAAAATTTTAGTATTCCCGTGGCTGGGATAAATAACTCTCTTAGCAAAATTTCAAAAAAGGTTGACGCCACATTTTATTCTGTCAGCGAAAAATATCAAATGAAAGATTCATTTTTAATTGTAAACAAAATTACCGAAAATCTTCCGCAAACCTCTTTTGACTTGTCTAACATAGACCTACCAAACAATATTGAATTTGCCGATAAAAATTTTAATTTGTCGCGCCCTGTAGATGTTTTGTTAGGAGTAAACATATTCTATGACATACTATGTGTAGGACAAATTAAATTGGGCAAAGGCAAACTAATCTTAAACAAAACTAAACTGGGTTGGATTTTTGCAGGAACCTTATTTTTTGATTACAATGCATCATATAAAAATAATGACTCCACCATTTGTAACCTTTCAATAACAAATAATGAGTTGCATAGGCAAATCGAAAAATTTTGGACTGTAGAAAATTGCGACACTAAAAAACGGGACATTTTACCACAAGATTTGGCATGCGAAAAACATTTCACTGAAAACTATAGACGCGTATCGCAAGGTCGTTTTGAAGTAAGTTTACCCTTATCAAATAATTCTTTCGAATTGGGTGATTCGAAAAATGCAGCTATCAATCGATTTTACAGTCTCGAAAGAAGATTACAAAGGGACGAAAATTTAAAACGCGATTATATTAATTTTATGTCGGAATATGAAAAATTGGGACATATGTCACAAATCAGTTCGAATATAGACACGATTGACACGACATATTACTTACCACATCACGGTGTTGTCAAGGTTGACAGTACTACAACAAAATTACGCGTCGTGTATGATGCTTCGGCAAAAAGCGATAGCGGAGTGTCTTTAAACGACATCCTAATGACGGGTCCTGTCATACAACCAGATTTATTAACTATTATTTTAAACTTTAGACTTCATAATGTAGTTTTTACCGGGGACATTGAAAAAATGTATCGACAGGTCCAATTAAGGGAATGTGATCGACATTTGCAGCGTATTGTATGGCGTTCAAGTCCGAATGAGGATCTTAAGTTTTATACTTTAAACACTGTAACATATGGAACTGCACCTGCCTCATTTTTAGCGATTAGATCTTTAAATCAAGCCGCTATTGATAACGCTAAAAATTTGCAGAATGCTAGTAACGCAATTTTGAATTGTTTTTATGTTGATGATTTGCTAACTGGATCCGACTCTGTTAAAAATGCTATCACATTAAAAAACCAAATAATTCAGATTCTAAATGGTGCATGCTTTCCATTACGAAAATTTTATTCGAACAAGCCGGAAGTGTTAGCTGATTGCGATCAGGGTCAGTTAGAAAATTATGATTTATCTGAAGATAAAACTCGCAAAACACTTGGATTATTTTGGCAACCAAATAACGATACTTTAGGTTATTCAATTAACTTTGAGAACTACGCAACGGTAACAAAACGTCAGATTTTATCGGTTATCGCAAAAATATTTGACCCTTTAGGTCTGGCAGGCCCGATTACTGTACGTGCAAAAATAATTATGCAACGTCTTTGGCAGTGTAAGTTAGGCTGGGACGAATCGGTGCCCTTAGATATTTATACACTTTGGACTTCATTTTTTGAACAACTACCAATCCTTGACAAAATAAAAATACCGCGTCAAGTAGTCACTCCAAATTATATAACTATAGAATTGCATGGTTTTTGCGACGCAAGCGAAGCCGCGTACGGTTCTTGTACATATTTAGTTACGACAGATATTAACGGGTTACGTCATTCAAAGTTATTATGCGCTAAAGGTCGAGTTGCTCCTTTAAAAACAATCTCATTGCCTCGGTTGGAACTTTGTGGGGCTCTACTTTTAGCGTGCTTGGCAAAAAATGTAGAAAGGTCTCTCGAAATTGACATAAAAAATAAATTTTTTTGGTGCGATTCCACTATTGCACTGTCGTGGATCGCGGGTGAACCGAGTAACTGGAATACCTTTGTAGCTAACAGGGTAACACAAATACATGAATCGACTGACAAATTTCAATGGAGACACGTTGGCTCCAAAGAAAATTCAGCAGACGTACTTTCCCGCGGATTAAATCCGCAACAATTACTTGATTGTCACTTGTGGTGGCACGGACCAGAATTTCTGACAAAACATGAAAACTTCTGGCCCGTTATAGATCAAATTAATATTGACAACATACCGGACAGAAAACGGACAATTCAACTATCGTTTATGACTAACACAACTTATTAGGATCAGGATATTTTTAGAAGATATTCAAATTTCAATAAACTGCTTCGAATTTTTGCATATATATTAAGATTTATGCTAAATATTAAAACAAAACATAAAACCAGCAGAATTTTTGCGGAAATATCTCAAAATGAGTTAGATCAATCATTAAACACTTTAATAAAAATGGTTCAATATTATGAATATTCCAAAGAAATTAACGATTTGCGGAAACACAAACAAATTTCTAGGGACAGTAAACTGTTTTCATTGAATCCATTTATTGACGAGCAGGGTATATTACGCGTGGGTGGAAGAATTCGACACTCGACCTTGACTCCTGATATGAAACATCCAATTTTATTACCTCCATATCATGATTTTACTAGACTTCTAATTGAGCATGAGCACAAACGAAACTTACATGCAGCAACTCAAGCTCTTTTGGTAATTTTGCGAAATAAATATTGGATTATTCATGGCAAAAATGCAGTAAAGCGTGCTATCAATCAATGTCTTGTTTGTTTCAAATCTAAACCTTATGTGAGCACTCCGATGATGGGTGATCTTCCTCAATCAAGACTAATGCCTTCACGTCCATTTTTAACTGTAGGCTGCGATTTTGCTGGTCCTATAATGATAAAGGATGGTAAACTACGTTCTCGCAAGATAATAAAGGCTTACATTTGTATTTTCATTTGTTTTGTTACACGAGCTATTCATATTGAGCTCGTTGGAGATCTAAGTACCGATTCATTTTTAAATGCATTAAAGCGATTTGTCTCTCGAAGAGGACTATGCAAAAATATTTACTCTGATAACGGAAAAAATTTTGTAGGAGCTAACTTTGCACTACAAAAACTTAGTAAATTCTTACAGGACGTTTCAAAGGGTCATAAAATATCAACATTTCTACTCGAAAACGATATTAAGTGGCATTTTATACCACCACGATCACCTTCATTTGGAGGTCTTTGGGAGGCTGCGGTAAAGTCTACCAAATTTCACTTAACCAGAGTCTTAAAAGAGGCTTACTTATCTTATGAATCTCTTTATACAGTATTGTGTCAGGTAGAGGCTATTTTAAATTCTCGACGTCTGACCCCATTATCCAATGATCCCGATGATCTTCATGTCCTAACCCCTAGCCATTTCCTAATTGGCGACCTACTTACCTCCATTCCACAGCGAGATGTCACCGAGGTACCTACTAACAGATTGATTCTGTACGAACGTCTTCAGCAATTAGTTCAGCATTTCTGGAGACGATGGTCATCCGAATACTTAACATCTTTGCAGTCAAGAGCAAAGTGTGGACGCAACAAGGGGTCACCTATCAAGATCGGATCCCTAGTGCTTTTACGTGAGGAAAACCTTCCCCCTCAGCAATGGTCATTAGGCAGAATCATTAAAGTTCATCCCGGAAAAGACAATGTCATCCGCGTAGTGTCCGTAAAAACTAAGACGGGAGTTTTTAAACGTGCGGTTACTAAAATAAGTGTTTTACCGATTGAGATGGACTAAAGGACTCTATTTTATTTTTTACTTTATGTTTACATTTTCTTTATACATTAATTTTATATTTGTATGTTGGTATACATCTTGTAACCTATATCATTGAAATTACTCTTTCAAGGTGGGCGGGATGTACAGTTTTGTATTTATTAGGTGATTATATTTTGTCACTTAAAAATTATTACGTAAAGAACCCACAGGGTCGAGTTATTGAAAGACATTAACAGTGACACTTTAGACGCGATAAGCGTGTGACCCGAGACCTTTTTTAAGTGGAAAACAGTTGAAGTTAGTTCTTAGGCAGAGAATAAGATTATTTTTTATGTTTTTAAAAACCTTCATAGACAACGCGTCGGAAGAGGCAAACACTCGCCCACCATTTTATTAAACTAAATAAAATGATTACACTTATACAGAGTTTTTAATTTATTACAAAAGTAACGCGATCTGTTTGGATCCACTACACAACAGAGGTTATCAAATTAACATGAAATTTTAAAAGTTCTTTAAAGTTATGTAGCATGTCACATTACTCTAGTTCAACTCTTTAACACAGAGAAATAGAAGATGAAAGCGAGAAATTTAAAATTTAATACTGATGGATTTATTTCTTTGGTGAATATTGCGCAGATTTACCACTGATGAAACGATATTTTCATTTGTTTTTCGGGCCTTCGAGCAAGATTTTTACATCTTTTAACAGAGCACGACATGTTTTTCTAAAAAACTTACGCTTTAAATAAACCACCACACAGTAGTTAAAGTAAGTTTTAAATAACAGACAAATCACACCAAGAAAGTTTATTAAGTTAAGTTTTTACATGCAAACCTCAAAAACAAATATTTCTCTCCTTCTTTTTCTACAAAAACAGATGAATGCAGCCAACCAAATGTCAAAATTGGGGATTCAGTTGTCTATGCCAGTTCTGTATCCGTTTCATTTCTCTGCTTTGAGAGCTAAGTTGTCATAAAAAAAGTGTATCTTCTGGTACGCATCAGAATCCCAATTTTGAACGTATAAAATACACTTGAAAGGTTTTAAGCGGTACAAAAAGTGTTAATTGGGCCTACAACTTGGGGATCTCTTTCTACTGTGAGACTGGCTTCTTTTAATGGCCTTTTAGCCAAAAAAGACTCTGCCGCCAAGATAAAAACGCATCCCTACAAGAATTGTGCAGGAAAATACAAACCCATGCCAATACGAACCATCCAAGGGAGATGTTCCTAAAGATAGAATGTCTCAATCGAAACTTTAAACCCAAAACTTGGTCAATTAAGAATAACGATGGACATCTCATCACCAACTTGAACGAGATTATTGAGGTGTGGCGCACATATTGTGAGAGTCTTTATTCTGATATTCACTTCCAAGCTCCTCTTTTGACTTATGAGCGTGAGCCGGATATTCTCTTTTCGGAAGTGGAACATGCCGTTAAGAAATTGAAAGCCGGTAAAGCCACGGGCATTGATGCGATTCCTGCTGAAACGTTAAAATGTTTGGGTGATGACGGTCTGCATCTTTTACATCGTATCTGTCAGAAAATTTGGTCCTCCGGTTTTTGGCCACACAAATGGAGCACTTCAATTTTTATTCCACTTCATAAAAAGGGATCGCTGACAGACCCAGATAATTATCGGCTACTCTCATTGATCTCTCATTCAAGCAAGGTGCTACTATATATTTTGAAATCACGTTTGGAGGGTTTTATTGACTGGCAAATATCTCCAGAGCAGGCAGGTTTCGTTAAGGGACGTGGTACGCGCGAACAGATCTTGAACTTGAGACAGATTATTGAGAAAGCCAGAGAACATTATTTCCCAGTCTATATCTGCTTCGTGGACTACTCTAAGGCCTTTGACAACGTAAAGTGGCCTATAAGCTTTGGGATATTCTTTTATCCATGGGAGTTCCTTATCACTTGATATTTCCCATACAACAGCTCTATGAATCCAACACAGCCCGAGTGAGAGTTGACAGCAACATGTCTGGTCAAACCATAACAAAAAAAGGAGTTCGCCAAGGATGTGTATTGTCGCCGATGTTGTTTAACATCTATTCCGAGTTTGTGATGCGGGGGGTGCTGGACGGATGGCAGGGTGGTGTGACTATTGGTGGTGTCAGGATATCCAATTTAAGGTTTGCTGACGATACAACCCTTATTGCTGCTTCTCAAGGCGAACTGTTAACTCTACTTAACATCTTGGAACAACAGAGTGAAGCATATGGTCTTAGTATCAACTACAAAAAGACCAAAGTTATGATCGTGGATAGAGAACATGATAATCACCCTGCAATAACATCAGTAGGCCGCTGTCAGGTAGTCCAAAGTTTTGTATACCTTGGTTCTTCGATCGATAACTCGGGAGGTTGTGAGGTTGAAATCCGACGGCGCATTCAACAAGCACGGTCAGCTATGACTAAACTGACTAGAATATGGCGTGATAATAATGTCACCAAAGCCACCAAAATGTCGCTGGTTCAGTCTCTTGTCTTTTCCATATTTATGTATGGCTCTGAAACTTGGACTGTGAGAAAGGCAGACCGCCACCGCATAGATGCTTTCGAAATGTGGGCTTGGAGAAGAATGCTAAGAGTTCCTTATACAGCCCACCGAACTAATGTTTCTATATTGAGTGAACTCGGAAATCCAAAGCGACTATCTTCCATTGTCTTGACGCGTATCCTGACGTTCTTCGGCCATATCCATAGAAGTGATAATATGGAAAAACTTGTTGTCCAGGGTCATGCTCCGGGAGGACGGCGTCGTGGCCGTTCTCCTACACGCTGGGTGGATGCGACAAAACAATTGCTAAATACTAGCGTCACAAGAGCGACCGAATTGACAAATAATCGTGAAAGATGGCGAAATACAATTTCTAGAGCAATTGACAACCTTCGTTTCGGCAACCCTCCAGCTCTGACTTAGAACATTTCATTTTACGAGTTCACAACATGTCTGCTAAGACATTGTGACTATGATGATAGCCAAATGACATTGAAAATAAAAATGCTATAGAATAATATAACTTTAATTTGGTATCAAATAAAAAAAAATCCAAAATGGCGGCTCGCAGAAAGTTGACAGCCATTTTCAAATCAATCTTAAAACCGTTCTACAACTACTACTACATCACTTGCCATTAAAATGGCGTCTTGCCGCTATTTTTACAGAAAGCCTCACGTCAATTAAAGCCTAGAAGATAGTGTTATAGATATTGAATAATGTGACAATATTTCAGCTTTTAAAATTTTTTTGCTGAAAAGACTGTCGGACACTATTTATCGAAACAAATTGTTCCAAAGGCAAATCTCAAAATTCGTAACGAAAACAATATACAGGGCTGCCCAGAAGTCCGAAATAAAATTAATATAGCCTTAACCTGTAACTTTTGGAGAAAATGCTCGGACACGTCAATTTAGTTTTATATACGCCCACATTTTGACGTTATTCGTTTGTTTTTTTATAGACATTTGTCAAAGATATGACGATATCGATCTTTTTTTAAATGGAAAAATACAGCTTGTGATACATCATTTGAAAGCTAATATCTCGTACAGTATGCTCATAAATTTTGGCGCGATTCTGTCAATCTATTTCAAAATGGCGACTGTTAAAAGTTAAAAAAAAATCCCTATTTAAATAAGCGGAAATGATAAATCATTGAAGTTTTTTTACCTTTGAAGGTAAGAAATCTTCATTGTTTCACATTCTGACATTTTGTGACATTGTGAACTTGTAAAATTAATTTAGGTATTTCCGAAGTATTATTTTACAATTTTCTAAACAAAAATGGTTTTGTCGGAAAGGCAGCGTACCGAAGTCGTGATATTGTTAGGATGTGGAGATAAAATACGAAGTCAAAGTGAAGTGTGCACTTTATTTAATGCTAAATATCCGGAAAATCAAATTTCACAGGGCACTGTTAGTGAAATATTCCACAAATTTGATGAACATGGCACAGTAAAGAACTTGCCTAGGAATGGACGGCCACGTGTTTAAGGCGACGATGAAAAATTGGATATTGCGTTATCTCTGCAGGATAATCCGCATGTTTCAACAGTTTCATTGGCTCAAAATCATGATACATCTAGAGGTACTATTGGAAGATTTTTGAAGGCAGAAAAATACCACCCTTATAAAGTATGTCTTGTCCAAGAGCTTTTAGAAGATGACTATGATAGGCGTTTGCAATTTTGCGAAGAAATTACGAGACGGTGTGCTGAGAATAATAGGTTTCCACAGAACATATTATTTTCGGATTAAGCTACTTTCTATTTAAACGGGGTGGTTAATAGACATAATTATCATTTCTGGAGTCAAGAAAATCCACGATGGATATTTGAAGCGCATACTCAGCGGCTCCAAAACGTAAATGTATGGGCAGCTATCAATAATAATAACCGAATTTTAGGGCCATTCTTTTTGGAAGGAAACCTCACAGCTGAACGGTACCTGGATTTCTCAACCTTCGAGTTGAGGCCTGCTCTAGCTGTAATTTTTCCCAACGAAGTAGATCCAGATATACCTAATGAAACAATTTGATTTCAGCAAGATGGTGCTCCCCCGCATTTTGGTGTCAATGTGAGAAGATTTTTAAATCAGATATTTCCAGGTCGCTGGATTGGACGACGTTGTACAATTGAATGGCCACCAAGGTCCCCAGACTTAACGCCTCTAGACTATTTTCTTTGGGGATATTTAAAAGAAAAAGTTTACCAAAATAGGCCAAATAATATTGAAGATTTAAAACACAAAATTAGATTGGAGACACATAACATACCGGCTGAAGCCATTCGAAATTCCGTCGACGGAGTTTACCATCGTCTGGGAGCATGCCAAGTTCAAGTAGAGGGTGAAGGACATTTCCAGCATTTGCCACGTTAAACCACCCTTTTGTTGTGTTTTGTTTTGCTTCGTTACACTTTTATTTTTTTTGACAAAATAAATAACAAATAAACCATAACTATTGTTAAGTCACAATATCACAAAATGCCAGAACGTGAAACAATGAAGATTTCTTACCTTGAAAGGTAAAAAAAACATCAATGATTTATCATTTCCGCTTATTTAATTAGGGATTTTTTTAAAACTTTTACTGTACGAGATATTAGGTTTCAAATGATGTATCACAAGCGGTATGTTTCCATTTAAAAAAAAAGATCGATGTCGTCATATCTTTGACAAATGTCGATAAAAAAAAACAAACGAATAACGTCAAAATGTGAGCATATATAAAACAAAATTGACGTGTCCGAGCATTTTCCCCAAAAGTTACATGTTAAGGCTATATTAATTTTATTCCGGACTTCTGGGCAGCCCTGTATGTTGTTTTCGTTACTAATTTTGAGATTTGCCTTTGGAACAATTTGTTTCGATAAATAGTGTCCGACAGCCTTTTCAGCAAAAAAATTTTAAAAGCTGAAATATTGTCACATTATTTCATATCTATAACACTGTCTTCTAGGCTTTAATTGATGTGAGGCTTTCTGTAAAAATAGCGGCAAGACGCCATCTTCATTTTTTTATAATGGCAAGTGATGTAGTAGTAGTTGTAGAACGGTTTTAAGATTTATTTCAAAATGGCTGTCAACTCTCTGCGAGCCGTCATTTTGGATTTTTTTTATTTCATACCAAATTAAAGTTATATTATTCTATAGCATTTTTATTTTCAATGTCATGTGGCTAAAAGGCCATTAAAAGAAGCCAGTCTCACAGTAGAAGAAGATCCCCAAGTTGTAGGCCCAATTAACACTTTTTGTACCGCTTAAAACCTTTAAAGTGTATTTTATACGTTCAAAATTGGGATTCTGATGCGTACCAGAAGATACACTTTTTTTATGACAACTTAGCTCTCAAAGCAGAGAAATGAAACGGATACAGAACTGGCATAGACAACTGAATCCCCAATTTTGACATTTGGTTGGCTGCATTCATCTGGTTTTGTTGAAAAAGAAGGAGAGAAATATTTGTTTTTGAGGTTTGCATGGAAAAACTTAACTTAATAACTTTCTTGGTGTGATTTGTATGTGGTTTAAAACTTACTATAACTACTGTGTACTGTGTGGTGTTTTATTTAAGGCGTAATTTTTTTTTTTGAAAAACATGTCGTGCTCTGGTAAAAGATGTAAAAATCTTGCCCGAAGGCCCGAAAAACAAATAAAAATATCGTTTCATCAGTAGTAAATGTGCGCAATATTCACCAAAGAAATATAATAAAATAATACTTCGGAAATACCTAAATTAATTTTACAAGTTCACAATGTCACAAAATGTCAGAACGTGAAACAATGAAGATTTCTTACCTTGAAAGGTAAAAAAAACATCAATGATTTATCATTTCCGCTTATTTAAATAGGGATTTTTTTTACAACTTTAACAGTGGCCATTTTGAAATAGCTTGACAGAATCGCGCCAAAATTTATGAGCATACTGTACGAGACATTAGCTTTCAAATGATGTATCACAAGCTGTATGTTTCCATTTAAAAAAAAGATCGATGTCGTCATATCTTTGACAAATGTCCATAAAAAAACAAACGAATAACGTAAAAATGTGAGCATATATAAAACTAAATTGACGTGTCCGAGCATTTTCCCCAAAAGTTACAGGTTAAGGCTATATTAATTTTATTCCGGACTTCTGGGCAGCCCTGTATAGTCATCCAAATGTTTAAAGTCCTATAGTAAATTATTCTTTCCTATAACATATAATAGTTTCAAACTCCTACCTCCATCCCTTCTATTCCTTAAACGTAAACGTTTCACACCATCATTAAAAAAAATCTGACTAAACAAAAAACACAGTGTAGATAAGGTATTTTAAAGTGTATAAAGTAGGTACATAATTATATAATATTTTTGCGAAAAATTATTAAATTTGGGTGACATTTTGTGGGTATACCTAAATAAAACTGCCGGATTTAAAAAAAAAATAGCCAGGAACAAAGCAAAAGGGTACAAACAAGCTCTTGTTAATTATCTTTAAATTAAAATGTCATATATATCTCGTTGGTGTTTTCGATTTTAGGAAACCAGTTTAAAACGCATAAATAAAGTTTGAAAACATATAGCCCGAAGGCAGTTCGTTGTATAATAATTAGTATAATGTTTATCGTATTTTTATTGTTTTCGTTAATTAATTAAAGGTAGTTTAAGCCGGTGCGCTATAAGCGACAGAAATATACTATTTTTTCAGTCGATATGAAGAGTTCAAATAAATAAGAACAAATGTTGTGAATTCGAAATGCAAAGAAACAGAATACAACATGAGAAACAAAATAGTACCAATGGGAATCAAAAATATCCCGAACGACATCATGTAGTGCATTTCTTTTAGGACGAGTCAACCCTAGGCTCCCTTAAAAATGCACTGTTTACGTAATAAATTTTTAACCCCGTCTGAGTCACTATTCTATTAGAACTCAAGAACTGAAACGGGCACAATTTAGGGTTTTTACCTTTGAAGTAAGAGTTAGTTTTAGATTAGTCCGTGTCAAAATTTTTGTTTTCACTAGCAAATGTCAGTGTACGAGGGTAAACAATAGTTTTATGAGCAAATTAAACCGCTTTAATACCAACAATACTTTGTTGGTTGTACCACATAACTAACCTAAACTATCGGCATTCAAAAATTTTAGACTTATATGTAGGAACATTGAAAAGTGACTAGAATAGCGTCGAAAATTTACCATGTAAAACTTTTGACTGTATTATAAATTAAAGTATACATGACAAAAATATAATATTTATTCAGTGAAAACAAAATCTTTTAAAAACAATTATTACCCACGATTTAGGAAAAAAAAGCGAAGAAAAAAAGAATTGACAAACAAATAATACACAAAAGGTCCCAAAGGAAAGCAATTTTTAGCGTAAGTGTTTACGTGCAGTATTATAAGCATTATGCCAAGTATTCTTTATTCCCCCATCTCAAGTTTTATCCATTCTCGAAGAATTCCAACCGAAGACGATTTAAGACATTGTTTACTTAAAATTAAAGAACATTTTTTGGATTTTCCCTTAAAACTTGTATTATTAGCCAGGGGCGGAACAAAGTACTTTTAAGATTAGATACAGACCTAAAAAGCAGTTACTAAATAAAAATACAAAATGCGTACATGTTTTATGTAAAATCCATTTAATATACAGGGTGTCCTAAACGGTATGGTCAATAATTAGGAACAAGTAGATTGGGTCAAAATAGGGTCAGAAGGTGATGCGGCATTTTGTCGTATGTCCCCCTCAACCCCGAGCTACAGCCTCGCAAAGAGTAGACCCTAATGATGTGTTTCTCTTTATGTTTTCGAAAGCAATAAACATACAAACTTGAAATATAGGTATTCTGGTAAGCTTTACGCGCAAAATCGAACTATTGTAGTTAAAATGTCGACCAACATTTTTATTTAAAAAGTACGGATACATATTTTTTGGAGCATGACCTTTACCTATTGCCATAACAGAAAAGTAGAGTCGGAATTAGGTCGCCTATAAAATTATGTGGTATAACATAGCTGCCGGAGATTATACTCGCAATAGACAGCCTAAGTGATGACGTCACAAGGGGCGTGTTTTAAAAAATCTTTCCAAACAAAAATAAATTGCATTGAAAATCCCATAAGAGATTTTTGCAAGCATTGATACACGTTTATAAGCGACAAATAAGCAATTTCTTCAAATTATTCATATTTTTGGTGATATGATTGACCCATTTACAGCCACAGATAGAGGTAAGTGTTTCCTGAAAATATTTAATCGCCATCTGAAAAAGTTTGAGGTTATGTTATTGTTGTTTACATTATTGTTTATTAAGACATAATTGTTAGTTTTTTGTAAAATAAAGCTTGTGGTAGTGTTTATTTATTAATATGAAGTAGACCCAGTCTATAGCCTAAATAATTTATATTATAGATTCAATATTGGCTAAAGTGGTTACGTATTTTGTTACCCGAACAGAAAATTTTCAAGTTTGTTGTAATCCCTGCAAAGATAGAAGAGAGGAATGCCTGGTCATCACCTATAAGCATCTTATAAGGTACATAATAGAACAATTATTATGTTAAAAAGGGATAAACGCCTTGGAGTTGAACCATTATTTGCTTTACAATGGTAGAAGTCAAGATAGAGCAGAGAACCTTCCCAACATCCTTTGGTTTGTACCTGCCATTTTGGGCACAATGACAGAAAGAAGAGGGCTACAATATTTGAGTTCAGCGCTAAAAGGCAATTTAGCATTACTTCTCCAGAAAAAAGGTATGTTATAGCTTTTATTATACAAAATGTATTCACCTTCTTAAAAACTAAAGTAAAAAATGTGAACATTTAATAGTTTGATTTAACTTTTAATAGAAAAGCAAGGCCAACATTATATTAAATTATTTTTAGAAAAGAGGTGAGCAGACAGATGTTACCGAAGATATTGACTCATGCTTTAGGAGCATCGTTAGAAGCAGAAAAGTATTTTTTAATACAAGATTTGGAAGAAATTTCAAAAAAACCTTTAAAAACTTTTAGTACGCTTTAGTTACAACCATTCTCATATCCTTATGTATGGACAGGGATATCAATGCTATACCTAATACAATTAATTTGAAATATATATTATGTAGATTATAAAACAATGTAATAAAAAGTAACAATAAATATTTGTTTAAATTTTTATAATTTCAGTACATCAAATGTTAAGGTCTACAGTATTTCTAAAATTGCTAATCAATCTGATTATCCATAGCTGCATGAATAAGGCTTACTGGGATATAGCTCCTCAGCTGTTTTAACTTCGCTGGATTTAGTTTTTTATATATATTATAACTTTTGTCTTTCATCATAGTGTGAACTTCTCCGATCTGAATCAAATTGCATCCATAGGACATGGTTTGACTCCAAGGTATTACCCCTTTTTAACATAATAATATTTGCTCCATTAGGTACCTTATAAGTGATGTCCGAGCTTTCCTTTCTTTTATCTTTGCAGGGAATACAACAACTTGAAAATTTTCTGTTCGGGTAACAAAATACGTAACCACTTTAGCCAATATTGAATCTATAATATAAATTATTTAGGCTATAGACTGGGTCTACTTCATATTAATAAATAAACACTAACACGAGCTTTATTTTACAAAAAAACTTCAATTATGTCTTAATAAACAATAATGTAAACAACAATAACATAACCTCAAACTTTTTCAAATGGCGATTAAATATTTTCAGGAAACACTTACCTCTATCTGTGGCTGTAAATGGGTCAATCATATCACCAAAAATATGAATAATTTGAAGAAATTGCTTATTTGTCGCTTATAAACGTGTATCAATGCTTGCAAAAATCTCTTATGGGATTTTCAATGCAATTTATTTTTGTTTGGAAAGATTTTTTAAAACACGCCCCTTGTGACGTCAGACTTAGGCTGTCCATTGTTACAATGCTAAAAAGGATGGGTCTGTCAGAATATGCGGTAATTTTAAGATAACTGTAAACGCACTTTTTGAAGTCGACTGTCAAATTACAAGGTGGAGTACATTTTAGTAAGCCAGATATATCTAAGGCTTATCAGCAAATTTCATTAGATAATAATTCCAGTCAGTATAATAGAACCTCTTTTGGTGTTGCAGCAGCAAAATTTTAAAGGAACATGGATTACCTGGTACATTGGGTCAAAGGGGTGGTTGTTTTCTAGGACAACATTTTAATTACAGAAAACACCGTGCTTAACATTAAAAATTTCTATAGAAAAGTACCAATTTTTTATGAACAAAATTTCATTACTAACCTTTAATATTGAAAGAATGGCTTATAAACTTCAGAGGATAAAATTAAGGCA
Source organism: Polydrusus tereticollis (assembly GCA_963920685.1). NCBI lineage: Eukaryota > Metazoa > Arthropoda > Insecta > Coleoptera > Curculionidae > Polydrusus > Polydrusus tereticollis. The sequence goes on from OY987335.1 coordinate 62,598,135, forward strand.
AATTAATATGGCGCCTACTTTAACTAATGTCACAAAATTAAAATAATTTTTGGTCTTGTTAACTATTCCTGGAATTGTGTACCAAACTTGTAAACCAAAGGGCCAGAGGGACGATCGTAGATGATTTAGTACATGTAAGTTTAATCAACTCGCATTCAATAACCTAGCTTGTATAGTAGTTTTCGACTAGAATTTCAATTTCCTAAACAGGGTTGCTGCTGGGCGGATCTTGATTAAGGGTAAGCCAGTGTCTCTCGGTGTCTATATGGTTTTTGTGGGTTAGAGTGATTGACTAATCAGGGGATTCAGGGAAATGTCCGTCCATTTGTAGTAGCCGAAATTGGTTAGTCACAATATCCAAGAACATTTAAAACCATTCGAGTGAAAGGCCGCCTTTTATGTGGTAGTAATAAAAAGCTTAGATGACATCAGCTATAATGTAAGAATGGTTTGACGATCTTGATAGAAGAATGTATATTTCTGGATATTTTTTTACCACCAAATTGTACGGCATTTGTTCAACCGCTAGACCAAGGTATTGTTCAAAACTTTGAAGTACTATGTACTGTATAGGCCCATCTTTAATATCGGAAATAGAATATCGGAAATATAATTGAATATAATGTAAAACTTAGAAATTGCAACAACATTATTCTATTTTTATGAGTCTAATTAAAACTGTACACGATTTTGATAATAATTTACTAACATATGAATATGTACTGATAAGGTCTGTAGTGTATAATGTACGCCCACTTTACCTATATATTTTTTAAAAATTTTCATATTAGCGCACACCTCGCTTAGTCGGATTTTATTATACTAATTTTAATTATTATGATTAAGGTGTTGCTCAAGGGGCATTTTACTGTATATGTTAGGTTCACCCTATATGTAAAAAAAATTTAATGTAGGAACCCGCAATAAAACATTAAAATGAAATTAATTATCCCGGCAATTTTCAAGTACCAATGTACATTTGAAATAATACACATATACGACAGAAATGTATCAAGCACTAAAACAATTGTTATTTTTCTCACATTCTACATATTATAACATTTAAAAAAATAGCCAAATAAGGGATTTAATTTAGAAAGATAAGGTTAGATAACTAAGTAAAATTATTATTTGTTTGTAAAGTAGGATATATATGTTGTATTGTTTCTTTTGTGATAAATATTTATAAACAATTCAAGGTCGAAGGTGATAAGAGCCGTTTATATTTACACACACTTTAAATTAAAATGTAACAATTTAATAATGGTTTTAACTAAATATATAAGTACGTCCCAATATGTTCATTACGTTAATATTTATATCGGGTGAAATGGTATGTAACTGGGAAATTTTAGAAGAAATGTATTAAATTTAAACAAATATTCATTGAAGTTTGTATTTATGGCACTAGAAATGTTATCTTTTGTAATACAATCCCTTCAAAAATACTTAATACAGTGTTCAAAGAATGTACTAATGAAGAATATGAACATTTTTTGCCGTTTCTTTGTATTATCCTAATTAAGTAAAAGGTGTTTGACAGTACTTTGTAAATACATGAATTATTGTGCTTCAGTTAAAAGTCTAACTTAAACTTTAGCAATAAAAAAAATTACCATATAGGGACTAATTTAAAGCCGACTGACTGACTTATTAATAGTTTAGGGTTAAACTTTCAAAGTGCAAGAATACGACAACTAGCTATTCTAAATAAATTCATATATTAATTCATGACAAAAGTACTTTTCCACAAGTATTTATTAACGCTCTTATTATTCCTAATCTTTTCTTAAGTAATCATATACATTATAACAATAAATTTATTATTTTTTTTTAGATTTTAGGATCAATTACAATTCGAATGAACTTTCTGAACGTCATACCTAGTATTAAACTTGTGTGCAATGGCTATTACTCATTCCAATAAAATAATCTTTGTGAGTAATAGGTACCTTACATTACATGCTCGTTAAGTAAAATACTATTTAATTGTGTACCATTTTAATGACTTAATTAAATTTTCCAACAACAAATCAATACAAAAATTAATTTGCAAAACATGGGCATAGTAAAGATCAATACCTATATTATAAATGACACATAAAATATATCACTATCAAAATACAACTTCCAAACTAGAAGGTAAAACCAGGTTTAATCTTAGACCTCTTTAGTAGAAATTATCACTGTTTTTAAAATAAATTATATTAATTTATTATTTTCGTATTGTTGTTAACTGGTAAAAAAAAAAGGAATGCTATTTATTTATTTATTTCCGAAGCAACAGTAAATAGGTTATGGGTCTCAAAGGTTACAAAATTACAAAAATATCTAATCTCGAGGACGATAAAGGATGTAAATCCGTAGAAAAAGAAAATTTGGCAAGAAAAAAGGGCAATATAAACCGCCCTTTCGGTTTTAAATCTCCGGAAGAAAGCTTTTTTCAGTGTTGTTCCGAGCTATCCCAGACTGTCGAACTTATTATGATGCCATTATGGCGTAAACACAAACAAGGGTTACAATATTTACGACTTCGAAACCAAAGGTCCCCCAAAAGTAATTGCCTAAACGATTTCCTTTTTTTTATATGTATTTAACAACAAATAAATTTAATTTTGAGGCACAGGTTCTTGATGTGTTTTACAGTTATAAACTTTTTTTTATCGATTTTTTAATCAAATTAGGGTTAGAGGACTTTTTTTAGTGACGTAGACAGGTAGTATGCTTGGTTATGTAACTAATAAAAACCAGGAATATTCATAAAATTTTAGTGTTCATATAGTCGAAAGGATGTTTTTATTTTCGAAAACAATCGAAGACAGTACTTATGTCTGCCTTGCTTCGAACAAAGAAAGACGATATAAACGTTTCTGTCTAAAAATAGCTTTTTCAAATTGGGCTTTTACAATAATAACAACGTTTTTCATGTAAGCTAATAATTCTTTTTTAGTTTCGTTAAAGAATTAACACTTTTTTTTATTTGCAGTTAGAAACATGACTTGCGATTGTTCTTAGATGGAAACACTAGGGGATGGATCGTAAGTCGTAAATTGTATGTTCCGGTACACTCGAACTGATAAAAGTGTATGTGACTGCTCTCAGTTACACACCGATAAGAACGTTTATTAAATGCAAATAAATGTTAGCTCAAAGAAATGGCATTTTCCGATATGATCAACCACATAACTATTTCAAAACAAATCATCCATTTCTTTGAATTGACATATTGCCGCTATGTTAAATTAAATGGTAGTATTCTTAAAATCTAATAAAATTTATTCTTAAATAAATTAAACGGCTTTAGTAGAAAGAATAAAATACACATTTTTAAGATACAACATTTGATTCAAAGAAATATTTAGTATTTAAATTTTTTTTTTTTATTTAAAAATATATTTCTTTATAAGTAATATCAAAAGATAAATTAAAAAATATGAAATATATTACTTTGTTTCTGGATTTATAGGCATGATGCTTAATACTAAAAACTTTTGATATTGAAACTAACATATGAATTTGTTAAAAAACACAAGCCAGTGTGGGAAACTTTCTTTAATACGCTGGTTTATTAAAATCATAGAACTATTAGTTAACATTTACATAACAATTATAAAACTATGTCGTTAGTTAAATTTAAAAAGTGTCATACAGTGACCGGCAGAATTCTCCCTCTATATAGAAAACTTTTTTATTAGTGATTTCTCAAAAAAATTCTATTCCTGATAAAAGTTTCTGCGTCCGCTTAAACTAAAAAAGTGCTTAGTAAAATTGAAAAAAACTGTAGTGCACACCAGGAAGATCAATTTTGTAAAAGTTGCTCAAAGGTCAACTACTTCTAATTTTTTTTTAGATACAGGTTTTGTTTGTAAACGCTGTTTAGAATTAAAACTTATGTCGGAATACGAAGTCATGCACGGCCTTCTATTCAAAATACGAAAAAATACTTTATTTCTTATCTTACCCTATATAGAGACTGAATTGAAGAGATCAAATTATTTTCAAAAGTTCTTTTTAATGTTTACTTTTAAAATATTCGTCAAACTTTTAATTTGTCATTATTTCTAATTTTTCTTAAATCATTCAAAAAAATTATGCCAAAATTCGTTTGTTTTTGATGCAATTAGGTGTAAATCAAAATTATTTCAGACAATATGTTCAAGGCCCTTGTAATTTACTTTACATTTTCATTAGGATACATTAAAAAAAAATAATATCAAAAAGATAGTCACAGTGTCACAACAATATACAGGGAACACATTTTCTTTTAATCTTCAATGTATCTACCACCGTTTTCAATACACTTACTTTATTGTTAAGTTATCCCCACAAGAAAAAGTCTAATGGCGTAAGATCTGATGATTAGTAGGTCATGGATGTGTAGAGAATCTTTCGATCCAGCGGATGAGGAAATGTTCATTTAACTACTTACTTCTAATGTACTATGTACGGGTGCACCATCTTGTCGAAAAAATAATTTTCGCCGAATGGCAATTCATCTAAAATATTGGAAGTACGGCCACACATTCGTTTACTTCGTCTGTAAAAAATACATATTTTCTAAAATGATGATCATCTTTTACAATACCTCGATATCAAAATCAGAAATCAACAAGCGCATCTAAATCCCTTTCTTTAAGAGTATGAACAAACTTTGGCTTGTATGGCTTGTACTTATTTACTTTAAAAATTCTTCTAACTTAATGTTCGGATCTCCCTTGCAGTGAATGATATTTAAGGGCTTTCAATCGCGGACAATAAAACATTTAAAGTTATTTTTTCGTTCGTTTGGGTTTTATGATGAGGTTCTTTATTTCTATTCTATACTGATCCAGTCTGCCTAAACCTTGTAACAATTCTTCTTACCGTTGAGTAAAAAATATTTCTGTTTGGATGATTCCTTTAAGAATGTTTGCAGTTTCTTGGTATGTGTAATAGTTTTCACCACAAATTGAAACAATTTCAATTTGCTCTCGAAGAGACAGATTTTAAACCATTTTGACAAGCAAAAGTGATAAAAACTTTTTACTCAAATTAAATAAGAAGAAATTCAAAACGATTTAACGGGATATTGGTTAGTTTATGTCAGTTTTCGAAGGTTTTCCATTTTTGTATTTAATTTGTTTCTTCTAGAGTTCATTCATACATTACTAAAAGCATGGCACTGATCATGGCACACTTGAATTTGCTTCGTCATTTACCGCTGTAATTTTTTAGCACAAACGGAAAGTAAGCAAATAATAACCTTATAAGAATAGTTTAACCTGTAAATAAGGTATTTTCCGGGGATTCCTTTTGTAGGAAAAAATTTAATGCGATTTAGTAGTTACTTTTTAATTACCCACCATTTATTCACTTTTAGAAATTATTGCTTTCGTAAATGGATACATTTTCTTGTACGACTCCAATGATGTAGAAATGCAATAATTAAAAATATTTTAAGCCTATTTTATTGGATAGGTACTATTATAGAATTTATAATAATAATTTGTAATCCGTTTTCTAACTTTTTTAAAAAGCCTCGTCACAGCAAAGCACTTTGGTGTTTGATGACTTTTGAGCCATCAATTCCAAAAATATTTTCTTTACTCCATAGGAGCATTCGTGCATGCGTTCACTGCTTTCAGTGACCTAATTTCTAGGGTTTCGGCCAATGTCTTCGGAATCCTCATTCGCCAACATCGCAGTATTCATACCTATAATCGGTTATACTGTATATAATATACTGTATTTAATGGTAATTCATATAGAGGAGTGCTTACATAGCAGAGTGTCCATGAGTAGGTATGTGAACTACTAAAAACCAGGTATGATCATAAAATCAAATTGTTCACATAATCGAAAGGATGTTTTTTTCGAAATCAATCGATTACAGTTTACAAATGAAATTTGTAATTCGCTCGCATGTTTTCGTAGCCAGACTTTTCAGCAAAGCCTTGTCCCTACATGTTCGCCACACCAATTAATTGTCGTTAACAGCAGAAAAAATTTTTTCCAAAGAACGGCATTCAATGATTATATTAAACGAATTGCTACTGTTCACCGTATTGGATGGTTCATATAAAGGATGGTCACATAACCAAGCGTCTATACTGCAATAATTGGTACTTAACAACGACAACAAGTAAGCAAAGGAATAACAACCTGTACTTTTAACAACCATCAATTAAAAATACCCTATATACATTCAAGAAGTTGAAAGGGTAAAAAAATGTAAGGCTAGACCAGGAATAATATTATGTGTCTGGCCTGTCATGAGAGAGTTGCATAACCACGTGGTTCCATTTTCGTGTGGTTTGATCACCTCCCGCTTCCATGGAGCCTAACGTAGCCTTTGCTTGTGTACATTACATTTTTCCTATTGATTCCAGAAGACATTTGCCTTTTCTTGTGTTGCCAGGACTATCGCAGCAGTTGCCGTATCTAAATTACGGAGGCATATTAGAATAACTCTATGTTGTGATTTCAATTCAATTGTATATAATATTAATAATACTATTATGTAAACGAAATAAATATCGATAAAATGCTTTTGTGTATTCTGTACCCCATTTTATAGGTAGATGTGCCAAGTAAAATAAGTTAAAAGCCATGTAGATCTGGCTCCTCCCCCCCCCCCCCATTACGGAACCTAGCGTAGCCTTGTTGTAGCGAACCCCTTTCCCTCTGACTCGGACACGTGGACTATGAATACTCCCTCATGCCACAAAAATATTTATTTCCGGTACGAGTAGTCGGTTTTGTTGTAACTACGTTGATTACGTCCCAAATATTATCCGTAATCAAAACAAAGTTCAAGAATTATTTGTCTCTTCTTTGTGTGTCTCGAATTTAATAAATATTAAATAAAAGCTACGAAACTTAAGTAATTTTTATACACAAGGTCATCTAAAACAGCAAGTCTACATTTTGTGTATTTGTGCTGTATAAATCAATACTGAATTTATTAATGTTTATTTATTGTTACATATTATAGTGATCCATATCGCCGAGCGCGATTTTTTCTTGCCATTAAAAACAAAAATAACATTTTATTGTTTTTAGAACAATGTAAGCCATTTAATCAACAAGTTTTTAAATTTAATGTTTTTTGCTGTTAAATAGATTTCTTTTTAGGGGACCTATCAGTGGCGTCCTGGCTAAAGATAGAAAAATGTGTGACAAATTAAGGAAAAATATAATTTTTTGGTATTGTTATTTATTAAAAAATCGAATTATTTCTATTAGTAGGTATTACTATTTTGTTATGACTAAAGCAGTACGCTTCCAATCAAATCCAGTATAGGTTTATCGTTTAATTAATGTATATACAACTAACAAAGAAATGGTTTTATTTAAAGGAGCTCCCCAGGAATCAATCTTGGGACCACTTCTGCACATTGTATATACGAATGAACTTCCAGGACGTCTATTCTCGAACGTGTTTTTGTGTCAATTATTTCTCTTAAACATGTTTAAACTGTATTCTTAAAAGTAAAAATGACTATTCACTTCCATCAATATGAAATGAGAAACGGGACCATATTGTGACAAATGCGTTGACAATCAACTAACCTATATTTCTCGAAAAATGATCTGCTGCTCAATGTGACAAAAATGCAATTTATCGTCTACGGAAACAAAACAGACAATAACGTTACACTCAACTCTAATGGTGAGTAGTTCAGGGACTACACAGTATGCGCTTTCTGTGTGTGCAGATTGATGAAAGGTTAAATTGGAAGGCGCACATTCAGAAGTTAGCAAGCAATATAGGATAGGATTATGTGGGTACTGAGGAAAAGTGCATTCGAAGTAAAAGTTGTAAATCCATTTTTATTGAAAAAAATATATTCTAACAGTGATAGGAGTGTACATTTTGGTCTCGGTAATGTTTGTGTCTGAAAACCGAGATATTTTCGCGAACTGTGACGTAAAGTACGATTATGATACTCGCCAGAAAAGTAACCTAGTACCTAACCAATACAATTTTACGTACCTGCAAGAAAATGTTAAATACTGTATTATAAAGATTTGTTTAACTATTTTCCAGATAGGATTAGAAATACACCAAAGATTAAACTTAAATGTGTTTTAAAAAATATCTAGCCAGTAAAGCGTTTCATAATATTAAAAAGTTTCTCAGGAATCCTGATAAACAGGCAATTCCATGCTTCTAAACTTTAAATGTTTGTAGTTGTACAAAATACTATAATATTTTTGTGATTATATGTATTTATGATTTTTTCTTTTAAGCAGATTAACGCTAGGCATTGAACGCTGGGATTTAAACCTGTCTCTACCCTTTTGGTTTTAAATTATGTATTTTCTTCTGTAATGTTATATTTCTTTTGTCATTTGTAGCTTATATTTTGCTATTTCAACTTTGAGGGTAATTAAGTATTTTAAAAAATTCTCATACATATATACAGAGTGCCCGGATAAGGATACGGAGGGGCAATGTCTAGGAAACCATACGTCTCACACATTTGAAAAAAAGCTAGCGTTATAAAATTGCCAAGAGAAATTCATTAAAAATAATATCAAGTTTCGGAAATTGCCGCAGGAGGGCGTAATGGCTAGTTAGCTAGTTATACTAATTATCAGGTTGAAAGATCTTGTATCGATCTGTTGTTTTTGAAGTTTTTTGTGATTATTCTTGGAAGAAAAGGACTGAATGAGTGTAAAATGAGTCAGAGTGAGTGTTGTCTATTAAAAAACAGAACTTTCGATTTTGTTTGTATTTTGTTTAGGATTGGGAAATTAGCAGAGTTTTTTTTTTAAATTTCAATAAAATAAAGGTGAAAATTGAGGGCAGCGCACACACTACGCAATGACATGCAAAACCAAGCTGAAACTGAGGTAAAAAGTGATCTTATTCAATAGACTTTAAGTTTAAGATGTGGATTTTCATCTCTTTCATACGATGAACAAATTAAATAAAGAACAATGGTCGTGTCCGACGACCCCTAATATGTTGAATTTAATTAACACTGGAGGCAAGAGGAGTAATAGGTCAATTTCAGAAAATTGGTATCAAAAATGTGCATGGCTTACGGGAAGTGAAATCAACTGTTTTGTTGGCTATAATATGCAGTTTGAAATCAAAAAGAAAAAAAATCAAAATCCGTGGTGCGGCTGTACGACAATTTAAAAGAACTGTTTCGAGCACTCCAAGGAACTAAAACTTGATTTCTGATTTTTCTCGGTAATTTTAGATTGGATGGTATAACTTTTTTTTAGTAGTATAGGACATAATTTGCATTGAAAAAAAAGCTCGTCCAAACCTCAAATCAATATCACCAACAATTAAAGAGTTATTTTGATTTTTCCTAAAAAAATTATTCGGTTTTTATCTATTATTTATTTATTAGTAGGCCATGAAATTAGTTGTTATCTTGCTTATTGCTGGTATACCGGGTACCGGTAAATGAAAACTGAATAGATTTTTTTAAAGAAAAATCAAAATAATTTTAAACTGTTGGTGATATTGATTTGCGGCAAGAAATAATTTATATTGTGACAATTCTTGAATCATCTATTTAAACTCAAAGTAATTTTAAACAAGACCAAGTTTAAGAAAATCCATCGAAAGATAACGACATAATGACAGCTTTTTAAAAATGCCCCAAATGCTTCCCCATTCCTTTATTAGGCAAGATTCAAAACATGCGAATAATAAGTTGTAATGAACGATCTACCCATTTTATTATTTGTTTTTTTACGCTTTAGTGGCACTTTTTGCTGTAAAACGAACTTTTAAAAATAGATGAGCCGTTCCGCCCTCTTGCGGAAATTTCCGAAGCTTGATATTAGTTTTAATGAGTTTCTTGGCAATTTTCATAATAGCTGCTTTTCTTTCAAATCTGTGAGAAGTATCGTTTTCGCGATATGGCCGCTCCGTACCCTTATCCGGACAGCCTGTACAATATAATATATATACCGTGTGTACATAAAGTAAGGAACAAATTCATTACTTAACAATTCAAAAATATTTCCGAACAGTCCTCGGACACGTATATATCATATATAACTTTAGTTGTGCATTTTTTGGCATAAAAGTTTATTATACAGAATAACTTATGTAGTAAATGTGAGATCATCGATGATTTTTTTTAAATTGTACGAACCCCCGCCCCTATATTTTACTTCAGATCTGTAATCTCTAAGAAGAGCTGATTCCAAGAAGATAACACCCTTAGGGCATAAGGTTGATAGTTTCGTAGTTACAGAATAAAAAATATCTTATTTAAGTTACTTCCAACGTTTTTTAAATTTCAAAAATTAAGGAAAAAATATAATAAGCTATTTAATTAAGTGTGGAAACTCTCCTCCTTCTTGTGCCTGACAGTACCTTAAGCGATTAATAATTGTTGGACCTTTCTTGGGGTTTCGTCTGAAATGTTCCTGCATTCTGTTATTCGATTTTTTAAATCTTCAATATTGGCATGCCCTATTTTATAAACAACATTATTCAGGTGACCTCACAAAAAGAATTCAAATGATGTAAGGTCTAGAGACATAGGCGGCCATTCAATAGGCCTACGTCTTCCAATCCATCTGTTCGGAAAAACTTGTTTGACATAATGGCGCACTACTGCTGCATAATGTGGCGGTGCGCCGTCTTGTTGGTGCCACAAATTTTTGTCTAGAACTGCAAGATTATCAATTTCTACTAGCGTAGGGCTAAAAAAATCTTGAAGAAAATTAGGGTAATTTAGCCCGTTTACATTGTGGTCAAAAAAATATGGTCCGATAATTTTGTTTTTAACTACGCCCGCCCAAACATTAATTTTTTGACGATTCGAGAATGATGCTCACGCATCCATCCGAGATTTTCTTTTGCCCAATATCTACAGTTTTGCCGGTTTACTTCACCATTTTATTTAAAAGTGGAGTCATCTAAAAATACTACATTTTCAATAAACAAAGGATCCTCGTTACATATTTTCATAAAAATTTGACAAAACTTACGAATTTTAAACGGGTGTCATTTTTCTACGGCTAATAGGTTGTGAACGGTCATAGCAGAATCCCCTTGATTTATGCCAATCCAGCGGACGTTGTTGTAAGGATTTTCTTCCCTAGCAAATAGAATATTAAATTTCTTATTCTCCGAAATAGCTGGACAGCCTTTCTTGGGAATGTCTTCTACAGAACCCGTTTCACTAAATATTATTGCAATTTTACTCAGAGTTGATCTAGTGATTAGCCTTTCTGGGTACTTAGCGTTGAACGCAATGCAAACTTCTTGTTGGGTACGTATCCAATCATCATAAGGATTTCCATTCTATGCATGGAAGATAAACGCATAGTAACTAAATATATATTATTATGAATTTTATCAAGTTTTAATATAATGACAGCATAATGTCATTATCTAAATACCATGGTTACAATCCAGCAAATACGCCTAACTTTTTTTTTTATTTAAGGTAGAGCTGAGGTTAGATAAAATATTTTTTTGTTTATTTATGTGTTATATTTTTGGAATCAGCTCCTGGAGATTACAGATTTAAACTAAGATGATGCCATATCTACTACAAGAGTTACCCTGTATAATAATAATAATAATAATAATAAATAAATAAATGCGCAATTAAAAATTATGATATAGGTGCCCGAAGATTTTACCGAATCATTTTTAATTGTTAAATAATGAATTTGTTTCTTACTTTATGTAAACACTGTATATAACATACACTTTTATGCTATTGTTATTACAAATGCTCTTCTGTAAATTGTAAGTGAATCTCTAAACAGTCCATAATTGAGTATAGTATTGTCAACTCTTCTGACACTGTTCAACACCCTCTGGGAGCAAATAAATATTTATTCATTTATAATGAAGGGGTGGTAAATATGTTTAGGTACATACAGGTGTTTCATAGACCTTGGTGCCATTATTATTACTAGAGTTGTACTATTATTCCAACATTTGACAAAATTGGGTTTAATGGGGCGTTAAAAGCTGTTATGGTGTATGAAAGCTTTTGGTTCGGAAAAATACCCCAAGTTTCTGGGAGGTTGCCTTAGTTATTGCCGGACACGCTATATTATATTATATCAGGGCATAAACCAACCGAAATAATATAGCTATAACTAAATTAAATGATGAAAACACTACTATATTTGTATCGAGTGTGAAGTCAAGTGTCACTCCATGACTATCTCTGATTCTTAAGACTTAGCTTTTTTAGAAGAACTGTCGCAAATATATTGGCTAATAACCAGATAATCATATTATCCTATTTTATGATTAATAGCTCATTAAAGTTTTGTTTACCTCTCATTACAGCGGATATAAAATAAATATGGCCCAATCTGCCCACATGGCATCTACTTTTCCCAGCGACGTTGAGCGGAGTAGGAAGAACTCATTCATTAGGTTGTATGTTTATTTACATATATTATTATAGCGACGCCGTTCTGCAAGGATTATTTAAACCCAAAATTCGTTTCACAAGTAAGTTAGGTTGCATTTTAAACCAATTCTCTTCTAAACCAGTCAACCACAAATTTTTTTTTTTTTTGCATAATAGGACATGCTCTACCTAACTAAAATATGTTGCCGCTTCTACTAGAAAGTATTAGGAACTTTGATATTTTAAAAATAACAGTATATTAAACTGCTTTACAATCTCAACAACTTAACTCATTATTTCCCTGTACCTGTTACCGTTTCCGCAATACTAATTAATTTCCATTCTTTTTAAACATGACCTGCAATAAATGTTAATAATTTTGGACTCTGAAATACTGAGACACTGAAACTTGGTTGGGATCAGGCAACACCCAGAGGCTATTTACGCTATGGCCAAATTTTAGTTATTTTGGTTACTTGAAAAATGTCTAAAGGTAAATCTTTTCGAATGAAACACACTCTATATTTATACTCATTTGAAAAGCTGCTGAAATTTTTTCTGCATTTATGTATATCATACCTAGTCAAGTTTCTCACTTATAAGCATTTATTTGAAACAGTTCCTTGAAGAAGTGATTATGTGTGTGTGTGTGTGTGTGTGTGTGTGTGTGAGCTATACCTTTATAACTTTTTCAATGAACTTTTCAAATAAATGTTTAGGTATACGTCAGAAACTTGACTAGTTAGGTATAGGTATGGTATTCATAAATGCAGAACAAATTTCAATAGATTTTCAAATTAGAATAAGAATTTGAAAAAACGACTTTTAGTCATTTTTTCAAGTAACCAAAATACCTGTATTTTTAGACCATCCTGTATCCTGTAACTAAGGTTTGGCCATAGCGTAAAAAGTCTCCGGATGTTGTCTAACTCTAAACCGAAGTTCTGTGCCTTAGTATCTCAAAATTCAAAAATTCCATATCATGTCTTTAAAAAGAAAATAACTTATCTCAAAAATGGTAACAGATCGGTCAAAAGAAATAATAAGAAACTACTGAGGATTGTAAAAAAATAATAGGGTGGTCTATTTAAAATATCAAAGTTGCTACTACTTCTAGAAGTAGACATACCATACCGGGTTGTCAAAAATATTTCAGCTGAACAAAGCATATTCTTTTATGCAAAAAAGTTAACTTGTGGATCATACCGTTGACGCCTAATCCGCGACCTACCATGAATCATGGTATGGTAGATGTTGGCTCACCCGACATCGCCCGATGAAATATCATCGCATCGGCTTAGGTGGCGTGATGTTGCTCTTTGAGCTCTCGTTTCATCGCTGTGCTGATGTCTCTGGTTTCCAGGGTGGGAAATATAGAAAATGCTATGATGATGGCTCCAAGATCAAAACGCTCCGGAATCAAACTCACTCGCCGATCGGATCTCCGGATGGGGGCTGGTCCTGGCGCCTCATCAAGCGAAGTTATCTCAGCATCCAACGTTGTTAAAAGACCCAAAATTAGCAGCCTCTAAATTGACTTCTGCAATATAAGAGGACTGAACTCAAACATCAATGCAGTGCATCAACATCTACAATCTTCCAAACCTCATGTACTCGCACTAACCGAAACAAAGGTCAGATCATCGATTAGACGGTCAGCTATTTATATTCTGATATAATATATAATTTAATATTGTCAATTAGAATAATATATTATCACCGGTTTAGGCGCCTTTGTCACTTTTTCCGCAGTGATATTTCTTGTCAACTAGAGGATATATTCGAGCTTAAGGACTTTGATGTAATGTGGTTTAAAATATCAACGCAGAGAATAACTAAATTTATCTGCTGCCTTTACCGACCGCCACTTGTTCTGATCACATGCTATCGACTATCGAAACTCACCGTCACAATTCCGAAGTTGTCATCCTTGGCGACTTTAACGTTCATAATGTCAACTGGCCCAAATACTCAAATTAATATAAGCGACGAGCAAGGTCGCGAAGCTGAATCCCTTGCCATCAGCTAGCCTCACTCAACTCGTTGACGAATCAACTCGGATTCCAGACCGAGATGGTAATTTTGCTAGTTTGTTGGATCTTTTTCAAACCCCGACTTGTACACTGTCACCGTGAAGCCTCCGTTAGGAACGCCTGACCACAACCTTATTTCGGCAATAAACAAACTACTAATTAGTGCTGAACAGCCTTCTAAACCACGCAAGATCTGGCATATACATCAGCTAAGTGGGATGACCTAAATGACCATTTTCGAACCTTTCCTTGGCGGAATGTTTGTTTTACCTCTGACGATCCATCCATCTGTGCTAGAGAAATATCAGATGTTATACTTAATGGCATTGAAGCCTTCACCTCTTTCTCAAAAAGCGCCCTTCTAACAGCAAGCTTTGGTTTAACAAAAATTTCGAACGAGCTGTTAAATCAAAAAACTATTTCTACCGACAATGGCGTCAAAACCTTACCGCCGAAAATCGTATCATCCTTGTTAACGTGCGCAAGCAATGCAAACAAACGATAAAAAAGCAGGGAAGCACACAACCAGAGGATCAAAGACAAACTTCTTGATTGTCCTAACGGATCAAGATCATTTTGATCGGTAGTTAAGGCCATCAGTCAGAACTTTACCAAATCAGCCATTCCACCTCTAACACGTTCTGATGGCACTTCTGCGACCTAAGCACAAGAAAAAGCAAACCTTACTGGTAGAACTATTCCCTTCACATTTAATTTTCAGGGAAAAACTCCACCGAACATTCCCCGTGTAGAATCGAGAATGCCCGAGATTGTTTTCCGGCATCGCCATGTTAAACGAATCTTAAGAAGTCTTGCCACCAAAAAAGCTTCTTTTCCTGACGAAATTCCAGTCATCGTAATTAGGACATGTGCTGATGAATTGACACCGGTATTTTGTAGGCTATTTAACTTGCCTTACAAAAAAGGAATATTTCCTTCTTGCTGGAAAATTACGCGAATTCAACCCATACCCAAAAAAAGCAAAAAGACCTTGCCAAACAACTTATCGTTCAGTCGCATTGCTTTCGATTATATCAAAAGTTATGGAGAAGGCTATCACCGAAAAATTATTAAAGTACCTGGAAGACTTCAACATTATCAGTTACCGTGACGTATGGATTCCTTAAGTCTAGATCTACAGGAGACCTTTTCGCTTATGTTACTCACGTGTAGATTAACGCATTAAAACATCATAGGGAGTCCCGGGCAGCAGCACTGGACATTTTCAAGACCTTTGCCCGAGTGTGGCATGAGGGTCTCTTAACTAAAGTGAAAGCACACGGAATGCCGGTTCAATTGTGTTCATGGCTGTCAAGCTTCCTTAAAAATCATTCTCTGCGAGTGGCGATGGACGGATTTCTTTCAGACACATTTAACATGAAGGCCGGTTTTTATATTGTCGCCCACCCTCTTTTTACTATACATTAACGATCTTTTGGAAAAAACTAAAAATTCTATATATAGCTGATGATAGCACACTTATTTTATCTTTTACTATGGATGCTCCAACAGCGACTGTCAACCCCTATCTTTAACGCTAAAAATGCCCATTCGGCAGATTTTTCTAAAAAAGTTAATGTTAAAGAACCGGATATAGCTATGGCGGGACACTCGATTCCCTTGGCTTCATCAATGAGCGTCAATTTGGATAGTAATAGGTTACGTTGCGGCTATTGCTAAGGCAGCCTAGTTAAAGCTTGGAATACTTTTCGAACTAAGAACCTCTATACACCCCAACAACTATTAATGCTCTCTAATACCCCAAGATTGCTGGATTTCGCTCAAAGAAGAGCCATTCGCTTGATCGGTGACCATGATCTGGCAAACAACCTGAAAAGCCTTGAACATCGAAAGCAGGTTGGCGACTTGAGTCTATTTTACAAATATTTTCACGTGTCTGCTCAACTGAGGTTGCGCGCTTGATTCCATCCAGAGCGCTGCATGGTAGAAATACACGACGATCCACTGCTGCCCACTCGTACGTGGTCAGCTTAGTGTCCCTCGAATGACACTGTTTAAAAATTCTTTCACCTGGAGAACGTCATCACTCTGGAACGACCTCCCTGAGACCTTGTTCCCCAACTAGTATAATTTCCAAACATTCAAGAGCAACGTGAATCGTTTCCGGCGCACACGCACCGCTTGCGCCATATAGGAATAATCCTGCAGTGCTTTATTTTTGAGCGACAAAGAGTTTGATGCAAGCTGTAGTAAGCCTTAATTTAAGTTAAAACAAATCCTTTCAAATTTTCATTTGTTCATCATTCATAACATCTTAGTTGGCATTGCAAGCTTTGTTTTCTCAAATTTAACATTGATTTCTTGAGTTGCTGTTAGTTTTCAATGATTTACTGTTTTCAAATCTGTAGTAATGGTTCAATTGACAAATGTTCCGAAAACCGAGTTTGTTCTGATTTATAGTGAATGCAATAGAAATGTTCGGCTGACGTGTGGGGTTTATTCTCAAAGGTTTGCGTTAGTTAACAATCTTCAAAGGCACAGTTTTTTTTACAAAACCTAAGGGAGGTAAATAAATCGGTAAGAACTAATATTAACAATAGAAATAATGTTATTGGTGCTGTAATTGAGAATTAATTGAATTAATTAGCGAGACCACCAATATTACTTCCACTTCCGTTAGAAGGATTCTCCAAGAAAATGGATATCACGATTACAAAATAGTTTTGATTCAGAAACTTCGACCAGGAGATTACGATCGGAGGCTAAATTGTAATATTAAAAGAAGAAAATAAAAAGTTTCTTTATAACGTCCACTGGAGTGTATATTCAATGGCATAATATGCATTACTGGAGTAACTGAAATTCTCGTTGGACGCGTGACAGACGTTTTTAAGTAAGCTATAAAGTAAATGTGTGGGCAGGAATACTAGGGGGTAGACTGAGTCGTCCTCGTTTCTTTGAAAATAACTTAAATGCCCAAATCTACCTAAATTTCTTAGAAAATGGATTACCCATTTGCCTACAATACGTTCCCTTGCAAGACAGAAGAAATATTTGGTTTCACCAAGATGTATGGCGCTGCTCTACATGATGCCCGTAATATTTCCGATGGTTTAATTGCTGTTTTTAGAAACCAGTAAGACGGCTGGCTAGATCGCCTGATCTAAATCCCCTGGATTGCTTTCTCTGGGGCTATCTTAAGAATTTTGTATATCAACCTCAATTAATTCAATTCGACTCAATATTCTCCTACGGACCGTAAATGACGAATTGGCGATTAGATTTAATTTTTGTATCTACGCTAACGAGCAAAATTCTGAACAATCATCTGAACAATATTTAAAATAATAATTCAACTCTTTTCTTTATTGGATTTTTATTAATTAATCAATAAAATAACGTTGCCAGCGTATTTTAAAGCAATCTTATTTTAATAGCGGGAAAGAATTATTGTCTTTGTCACGAAAACTAACTAACCTGAAAATTTGACATTAGTTGTTATGACTTATACTAAAACTTATTTCAACTTCCATCAAACTCTTATCACTGATACAGGGTAGGGTAAAAAATATACAAAGAAGTTGTAGTCCATAATAGTTTCTATAAAAAATTTAGGACACCCGGTATGCACTTTTAAGGATCTTGGTAAAACCTACAATTTGGTACGTCGCGCAAATTTGTTGCTCAAAAATTAAGCAAAATACGGGCCTAGGGAGTTTTAAGTGGCGAATCCTGTTTATGAATGTAAAAATGATTTTACTGGACCTTTACAACCATGTTTAGAATACTGAGGATGACCTAATATAGGTCGAAACGTGAATTAATAATAATAATAATTGGAATTATATCACTGACTAATATCCAAAAGTACTTCACCCGTCCCTCTTTCAATACCATTCAATTTTGTATTCATTTGTTTTGTATTTAGTCTAAATATTTCGGTTTATTAAATATTCTCCTGACTATAGAGTTTTCCAACCGTCTAAAACTATACCAATATAGTAAGCTATTATTAAAATTTACTCGTACACCACTGGCCTTGTGTCAAATGAAAAAAAAAATTGTACATTAAACATCCGAAAAGTACGTTACCAGGACTCGCAGGCTTCCAGGCCTCGCCTAACCGCTCGCCCTGAAAATTTCCTGTGCCAATTTGTAAAATATTACTTTCCGGTCTTCTAAGATAATGTACTATTACTGGTCTATAAAACGGTCTTCACAACGGGCCTCTTCAAGGGAACTGAAAGTCTTCGCCGGTACAGTCTTGGCACTCTTGGCAGCACTCTTTTCAACGTTGCTAACCCATTGAGCGGTATCCCGGCGCCCACACCATTAAATCGGAGCTAGAGGGCGCCGAAAAAAGTGCAGCCTTTTCGATGCGTTATCATTCATTTTACCTCGTGTCTCATTGCAATTAACATATATAATATGAATGAAGAATATAAAATACCGATAATATGTTAGTATAGTATACAATATATAGCAGCTCAGATGGGCACCCGCAGAAGGAGAAAGAGTGGAGGGCAATGGAAATTAAAATGCAATCAAATATAAGAACACTTCTTGTTTTGTAGCACGAATAATCAAAAATTCTTCCTGCACTATGTAGTCATTTATATATCATGAAAGTAAATCGAAAAGAAAACTAACAAATATTACCTGTAAGATGGTATGTTCTGGCCCATGAAATAATAACAGGCCATTTAATTCGGAATAACACCATTATATCAAAAGTTTCTTGATCTCAAAAGTGTGAAAATTTCAGCGAAAAGCGTATAACTTCCCCTAGAGGAAAAGTTAATACCGAATATTTTACAGATATAAACCCGAAAAAGATAAAAGAAATGACTTTAAAATTATATACAGTCTTTAAAATTTCCTTTGTGCCCAGGGGTCGGGAAACAAACATATATTTTATTTTCCTGGAGAGTTTCTTTTAGATGTACAGAGTGAGTCACGGATTCGATAAAGTAATTTGATGCATTTTGAATAAATCAGTTTTTCAAATAACACAATACTATCTATGTAAAAGTGTAGATATAGTATGCTTTCTAAGTGTGCACATTTTAAAAATAATTATCACTATACACAGTATGCCAAAAAAAATGGCATAGCGCCAAGTTGTATATTTTTAAATGGAACACCATGTCCATATATTATGTGATGCAAACCGTTTCTACCAAAGGTATAAAATATATACCTAAACTTATGGTTTTTCAGATTTTCTGGGTTTTATCGAAAAACTCTAGCATCCCTTTTATTTAGGTACTAAGCAATCCCCTCTAATTTTGCGAGAGAAATATTTATATTCGGCACTGGCAAAGAACAAATAAAACGCCCATCAAATATTTAATATACAAGGTGAGTTTTTTAAAGCTTTACAAGGCAATATCTCGAGAACAGTTTTAAATATTTTCATAAAATTTTGGTGAGGTAGTAGGGATATGGGGGGTCATATTTAACCATATTTTCTACATTTTACCCCTTTTTCAATTTTGAGGGGAGGGGCAAGTTCGGAATTTTACACGATGATAAAAAACTACGTTATCAAAAAATTTTCTGACACACTCTCCTGATTACGAAATTATGATTTATTATGGTATTGCAATAAACAAATAACTTACAACCTAATTTTATAATATTTAACGTCTACCAGGCTTATAAAGTTGTTCAAAATATCTTTCTTCAACTTCCAAGTTGTAGGTGCAGTTGCCATCACTTTCTCCTTTATAAAGTGCCACAAGAAGGGGTCAATGGGAGTCAAATCTGGGGACCTAGCACTTCAGTTGACCGGACTACCAGCCCGACCAATCCACCTGTTTTCAAATATTTCATTTAAATAGTTACGGGCCTGTACTAAATAATGAGGTAGAGCCCCGTCCTGCTGAAACCACATGTCAAAATGTATGTTTTGGTTTAATAATTGGGGTAATTGCGGACAAATGTCTCTATCCCCGATAATTCCACACCCAGACATTGACTGACCAGGGATGCTGATTTGGAAGAATTTTCATCCAGTGGGGATTTTCCGGCGTCCAATAGTGCATATTATGTCTGTTTACCCTAAAGAAACAACCAACTCAAATCAAGAAATAAAATTTTTAATAATGGGGAATAATTTAACATCCTACCTGCCTACAATTATGGAAAATGGCTTCGTCAGAAAATATTACATTCGTCAAGAACCTGTTATTTTCTTGTATTTGCCTTGTGACCAAATTGCAAAAGGTAATGCGATTTTCAAAGTCTTGCTCATACAGCCCTTGCCTTGGTGAAGCGTAATGTGGTATGGATGAAACTTGTTCAAGTGTAATATGGTTATAAGTAACTAATTTTTGAGCCATTCCAGCATCTCTAGTAAGCCGCCTTGAACGTACATGAGAGTCAAAGCTACCGCTCCTAAAACACATTTTTGATAACATACGTAGTTTTCCACTTAAATTCGAAATTTGGCAACAAAAATAGTCCCGTATAAAATTCCAAACTTGCCCCGCGCCCCTCAAAATTGAGAAAGGGATAAAATTTCATGAAAATATATAAAACCGTACTCAAGATATTGCCTCGAAACACTTTAAAAAACTCACCCTGTATAAACTTTTACATATAATTTTAAACCTAAAAAAGTTTAAATTAAAAAATGTTGTTTTTTTCAAATAGACCGATAAACCGATTGTTGTATGTAAGTATACTCTATATTTATCCATAGTGGTTTTTGAAATATTTCAATTATTTTTATAGT
The DNA here is from genome assembly GCA_963920685.1 of Polydrusus tereticollis. NCBI lineage: Eukaryota > Metazoa > Arthropoda > Insecta > Coleoptera > Curculionidae > Polydrusus > Polydrusus tereticollis. Next base: position 62,619,209 of record OY987335.1, read on the forward strand.
TCTAATTTTCTTACTGAACTGTCTTACGATTTTTTTCGTTTACAATTAAATGAGTCATGTAGAATTCTGAAAATAGTGATTTAAAAATTTGAAACTGTCAAAATTTAACTATTAATTTATTGATTAATTGCGGATTGTGGATTATGTGGGCAATCCTAAAAATTTAGCTTATTTACCAGTTACGAATTTTGACCAGTATAGCAACAACCTGAACTAATATGTTCTAAATTTAAAAAATAAATAATAATAAATAATTAATAACATAAAAATAAACATTGAGAGAAAAAAAAAAAGGAAATTTAAGAGTATTAGAGGCATACACACTATAAATTATTATTAATATCGTCCAAATCATCATAATAATAGTTTTATTCTACAAGATGTTCAAAAAAATGTCATTGTCTTTCCTGATGAACACCAAATATTTTAATTTTTTCTATCGGTTTAATAAATGTGTTTTTGTTATTTGTCTAAATTTGGTAATTGTAAACAAGCTTTAGTAAATCTGGAGGATTGCCCACAAAATCCGCAGTGCCACATAAGAAATGAATAATTAAATTTTGTCAGTTTAAAATATTCATTTTCATGGCAATTTCAATTGTAAACGAAAAGTGATAATAACAGTATAGAAAAAAAATTAAAAGTAGAAAAAAATATATTCCGAGCATACTGATATTTAATACATATTATAACAAAGGTATGTAATTATAAAATAAGTAAAAGGAACTCAAATAACTTACACTATATCGGGAATGTCTGATGCTAGACGGCCAAGGACTTGTGGCAGCTGGATAGTGACTTTTTGACCATCCCACTGCGGTTTCGTAGGGTACTTCGCCTATATGGCCCTGTTGAACAACAAGAAAAAGATGTATTTATATATAATATGCAATAGACTCTTAAAGACCAATTTAAAACTACGTTGTAAGTGTGTGGTATTGACCGATAATCTATCTTTAATCAAATATTTTAAGCTCTGGAACGACCTCCCTGATGCCGTGTTCCCCAACGAGTAGAGAAAGATGCTCTTGGTTTAGGTCTTTATGATATACTGTTGTTGAGAAACAATTATAAATTGCTTTAAAAGTTACTCTGCAATACAGAGATGAAAAATCAAATATTCGTTTCCTAGTTAAATCTAACTAGAAGGCCCCTTTAATCTTTAATGAAAGTGTTCGAGTCAAACCTGGTAGTGGGGGCGGACACAATAATTTTGTGATACAAGTTTTTTCTTTTGTATCATTGCTCTGGAGACCCAATTCAATGATTTGACCTGCAGGACACTCGAGATTTATGATTCGTTCATCCCCTAAAGGGCATTTCTTCAACACTACCCTAAAATTTTCGAAAAGTTTATTTATTGCACAAGAAAACTGACCTTGAAGTCGTTTTTGTATGATTTTGACATGCCAAAAACGAATACAGTGTCAAAACCGCTGTAAAATGAATCAACACTCGTGTGTTTTATTTTGTCGAATTTCCAACAAACTCCTATTAAAAGAACATGACCTACGTCACAAGCACATTTACATGTACTGTATTTTTTTGTGCAACTAGAAAAACGTTGAAATTCTTTATCCATCATAATCCATTTCCCTTGGTGCGATTATGCTAAAATACAATAAGAGCCGTTTTTTCACTCTTTCGCTGCGGCGTACCAAGTCTATCCATGACTCAATTAAAAAGACTCCGTTGCACCTTCTCCCTGAAAAACAGAGTAAAAAAGTGTCGCGAACTGGTGAAAAATGTTGCAAAACAATAAACTTTCACACGTTTATTTGTTGTGTCAAGTAGGTGGTGGGTGCTCTGCGGTCAACGCAAAAATCGCCGATTTATACCTGTACATACAATTGCCTCTGCACTGAGTGAAGAGAAGGCTGCTGCACTACGGGGCTTTCAAGCGTTTAGTGGTTGCGATTAAGTGCCCTTTTTTGCCACTAAAGGTAAAAGATCACACTAGAGGACGTAGCAGGCCCTTTCTCAAAGAACTAAAGCTTTTAAAATTTTGGGTGAAATTCATGATAGGGTGCCCGAGCACGTCCACCAACTACTCCAGGAGTACGTTGCAAGCCCCTTGGCTTCTCAGCAAGAGCTGCATCAAATGACTGGTCCAGTATGCCTACACAATGTTCGACCTAAACTATTTGACCAAGAGCACATGCTACATCTTCTTCCACCCACTGAGGCTGTCCTACATAAGCACGAGTTGCAAGCAGCATACGAGGCAGGTCAAATATGGGGACGCGTAGGATCTAGCTTTGAGTCTAACGTGCCTTTTCGAGAGAAGTGGGGCTGGAAGAAGACTGATGAGGGGTCCTGGCCACCCGACTGGATTGATCTGCCGTAGATTTGGAAAGCATGCAGGGAGCTCGATTCCAAATGTGGGTGCAGACCACAATGCGATACGATGAGGTGTCTGTGCTGAAGAGCTGCTTTTTCATGCTTCCTCGATTTTACTGGATGCCACGGAAAATGCACCAACAAGGAGTACGTATCTAAATGACACATTTATGTGGAAAACCGCGTCTGTACTTTAAATCAGTAAAATGTAATATACTTTTTCAGATACCCACCACCAGAGGAAGATTAGAAAAGTCTTGAAGAACATGTTATTTTATTATTACTATTTAATAAATTTGCTACAAATAACCTCTAAAACTTTTATTTCACTGCCAAATACCGCCATAGACACCATATGACATCATAGACGATCAGCTTGGAGTCTTCATGCTTTTGGCTGAATATATGTTAAAGAAAAAAGTACAAAATGACTAGCAACCTGTTTTTTAATATCGGATTTGTTCTTACCATAATAAAATCATACGAAAACCACCTCAACATCAGTTTTATTTTTATAATAAATTGATTTTTCCACAAAATTGGGGTAGTTTTGAAAAACGCTCCCTAGGGGACGAACAAATAAAAAATCTCAAGTGCCCTGCCATACAAATCATTTAGTTGGGTATCCAGAGCAATCGTGCCAAAGGAGAAACTTGTATCACAAAATGCCACGTTTTTTCACGTACCCCACCCACTATTGGGTTTTTGCCTTTTTTTCTAAAAACACCTACTTTTGAATAAAACTGAACAATTAAAAGGTTTTAAGTAACTACTTCTGCTTAATATGCTCTTAATGTTATACATCAGTATCAATTCTAACCATTTTTACTTCAGCACTAATTTAGTATATGAAAAAAATATAAGGAAACCCATCTTCAGGGTCGCACATTAAAGTGGCAGCAAGATACCTTTATTAAAATGAAAGGAATATCGGCGAGTGTCTCAGAGAATCATCCAATCTAAAATTGACAATTAGAAGAACATTTTTTGTTTTACATGGTCGTCTAGTAGATTTAAATAGAAAACGAATATTTGATTTGTCATCTCTGTGTTACAACGTAAATTTTAAATCGATTTTTCTCGAAAACGGTGTATTCTAGCGGCATTAACCAGTTCCTTTTTCTATTTGAATCTATCAAGGTTTCATAATTTGGTTAAAAAATAAATTAAAAATCTTTGCATTAAAAGTTAGGACTAATTTACTCCCTCTATGCCTATGTTACGCCCTTGACCAAACTTTTGACTTTAGAATTAGATTAAGCATATAAAGTTTAGTATTATATTAGAATCTCCCATTTTTTTCCCGGATAGTTTCGTCGATACTTAAAGAACCCCATCATCAGGGTACCCATTTGGGGAGCTGTAAGTCCCTTAGAAGCCATTTCTCGATATACCTATGTTTATAAATACTTATATGATTATTTTGGAAATTATATTTCTACCTGGAACTATGGCACCTTAAGTTCAGGACACCCTGTATACACCTACAATTATATAATCAATGAACCTCCACGTGTGCGAACAAAGTACAGTATTTTTGTCCCTCGAAATTTAAAATGTTTTGCTATTTATGTTTATTTTTAAAATTTTTAAACAAACAATTGCGCTATTTACACAAACACTTATCAGTAAACAGATATATCAGTCTATTTTGAATAGCTCTTATATACATTGTATTGCCTGTACATTTTTCAAGTTTAGATATTACAAGACAATAAATTTAAGGTTATTTTTTTATTTTTAGCTTTTTAGTGAAACTATAAGTTGAGATAAAATTCACAAAATATCATAAATATTTTAAAATATTTATAGTTCAAAGCACGAAGCTTGCTGTATAAAAAGAATGCGATTAAAAAAAGTGGAATATTGCCGATTTGACTAGCACCTATTTCAATAAAGAACATCTAAAAATTTATTTATATCACACTAAGTATATGATTGTTATTAGAATATGTAAATTATTTAAATTTTTCTCAGATCAATCTATTATTTAATGAAGAAATAATCATGATTTCTATCGTGGAATATCTTAATAAATTTTAATTTAAGGTAGGTACTTATCCAGATCTGGCAATAGGTCAACGCGACGAGCTTAAGGCAGGGGACCAAAAAAAAATAACTGACACAGGTTTACAAAACCAAAAAATATTTGGTATAGTGTGCATCGGAGAAGCGCCTATGACAGGCTGCTTAATACTTCATATTATGTATGGCTTTTATTTCCCCTTCCCCATCCTCTTTATACGTCGTAGCGCTAGCCTCGTGCCGCGGACTGTTTACAGTTATGAAAAAATTCAAATCTAAAAGAATAATTATTAGATTGTTTGCATTCTTACATATTTTTCTCCCGCCTTAATTCGACAGATTTAAATAAACCATTTTAACTAACTCAAACTCAAGCTCAAAATTTGATCAAAATCGGATCAGCGATAAACCAACCTGAACTAACCTGAAATAAGTAGGTGTTAATGGCCTATAACCTGAAATTGAAGAAAAAAGTAATATTTTAAAATTTGCTGGAAAAAGTGACAGCTTTTCGAGATTATAATGTGCCCATTATCCTTTAGTTCATCATTTAAGGTATGCAAGTATCATTTTGTTTTGTTTAAAAAGCTGATTAATTTCACATTCACTAATATTTTAAAATTACCATAAACCTCGAAATACTCGAAGAATCATGAAGCCTGAAGTAAAAAAAAACATATTCCAATTTTTGACGATAGGATTGAATAATTAGCAAAATTCAATGATGACAGGAAACTTATATTACCCAGTACATACTAAACACTGGGCCAAACATTACTTAGTACCGAGCACTGAGCCTCGGCACTCGGTAAAATACAGCAAAATCTCTCAATACCGACCACCCTCGGAGAACCAAATGTTGGTCGGTTAACAGGGGTGGTCGGTTAATATAGAAAAATCAAAACAACTGGTCTGCATTTTACAGTGTTTGTTTATTAATAAGTATCTACATATATGTAAACAGAGCTGGGCAAAATACTTTTAAAAAGTATTTAAATACTAAATACTAAATAGTTTATAAAAAGTGAAAGTATTTAAATACTAAATACTTTTTAAAAAGTGAAAGTATTTATTAAATACTAAATACAAAAAGGATTTAAATACTTTTAGAATGCAAATACTTTCCTCAAATACTTTGTGGCTACTAAAATACTTCTAAAAATTTATCAAACTAAACTGTTAATTAAATTGTGTTAATACAAAGATAAAATTTATCTCAGACAAATAAACATAAGTACTAAAAATTAGTATAAATTATATTATACAATACAAAAACGGTAAATAAAATAAACAAATATTCTCAACAAAAGCAGATTGAATAAAAAGAAACAGTTCGTATAAAATATCTCCATTTTAAGGCAAAAACATTATTTAAATATTTAAAAAGTGAAAGTGATTATTTATTATTAATATTATTAGCCTTCACAAGCAGTAAATTTTCAAAGTTTTGATCTGATAGAGCGTGACGGCGTGGCGTATCAATAAAAGTGGCGTAGGAAAACATTCTTTCTACTGGTGCAGATGATGGTAGCGTAGTATTGTACTTTAGAAACAATTTCTGTACAGTTGGATATTTATTAAGCATGGCCAACTCTGTTTGTGGATCTTGTAAATACTGTAAACTTTCTAGTTCGCCTTTTCGGGTACCCGATGCTGAAAGCAAAATGTTATCATTATCATTATTTCCGTAGTCAAATTCAAAAAAATCATTTAATGATTGTTCTTTTGAAATTTTATTAGTCTGAGAAGTCTGAGAAGCTTCAGACTCCAGTGTCAATTCTTCAACAGCGCAGATAAATAGTCTTTTAAAGTCCTCTGACATTTGGGTAAGATTGTCAATGACAATCTTGTCATTGTCATGCTCATGAGCTGTAAATAAATTAATCCATCTCATTTTGAATGCTGAATGCGAAATTGCCGCAATTATTGCCTCTTTATTTTTAAATGTTAGATACTCATGGAACCTTTTAGAGACTGCTAATAAGAGGTCATCCAAAACTGATGCAAATTATTTTAGGTTTTCTTTTCTTAATTTTTCTAATTTTATTTTTATGCTAGCAATGGTAGGTATTACTGACCCATAATATATATTTATTTCTCCTTGCAATATGTCTAAAGCTAGAGCCAGCGGTTTAAGTAATTTTTAAGTATTCCGTTAAATATTCGATTTCGTTTTCTTTTAGTGAATATTGTTTAATGGATAGTTTTTCGTAAAGCGTAGGCAAATTTTCTTTTTCTGTCAGAATTTGATTAATAGATTCGTAGTATGAATTCCATCGGGTAATACCCGGATAGCTGAGATGGTGATTTAAGATTTCTTTAATGATTTCTGCTGACTTAGGACGTCCAGCCTTAGTCCATAGCTGGGAACATTTATTAAGAATATTTGTAGGACGAGATCGCATTGAGAGTGACTTATTTATAGACTTCATCAAGTCTGTAGTCTGTAGTAGCAATTAAATTATTGTATGTGATATGCAGCATACTTTAGGATATACCTTAGATATTCGCTACAAATCCCTCATTTGTGGTTGTGATGCGTGCCTTCTTGCGTGCTCAGCAAATTATCATACTTTGCGTACGATCCAGCACCTCGGATCGTACATCGTACAAATACCCAAAGTATCGTCCTCGTACGATAAAAATCGTACGGTTGGCAACATGGCAACGCTGTTGTAGAGTCAGAATCAATCGTAAAAGGTATATTATACAATTACAATATACAATTATTACAATACAATGACGTAGGTGACGGCGGAGGAAAAACGTTGGATAAGGTACTGCGTGTATCAACCGCCTTGCGCGCTTGTGCCTTGAGTGGCATGCATCAATATAGGAGGACCGATTAATTTGATGAGTCAATTCTTGTTGAAAATATTAACAAAACCAAAAGTATTTCAATATTTTAGAAGTAAATAAATACTTTGAAAAAATTTAAATACTCTGAAAGTATTTAAATACTTCGAAAGGATTTAAATATTTCGAAGGTATTTAAATACTTTCTACAAGTATTTAAATACCAAATACTTCTAAAAGTATTTACAATCACAAATACAAATACCAGTTTCAGGAAAATAATTAAATACAAAGTATTTAAATACTTTAAAGTATTTAAATACTAAAACGTATTTAAACATACAAATACTGCCCAGCTCTGTATGTAAATGACTTTAAATATTTTTGTTTAAATTTATCAGAAATAATATTAAATGAGATGAAGCCAATTTACCAATATGTATTTACTGCACGTGTAAACTAACATATATATTATACAATGTACTGTATGTTTGCTTTGAAATTCGTTTTTTTTATAAAATCCAGATTCACATTTTAATAGCAATTGAGAAATATTTGTAGGCTTGTCAAAATTGTTAACATTATTATAAAAAGGCTTCCAAGTCTCTCAAACTTGCGCAGGCTTTAGATAGTCTCGATATTTTCGACACTGGAGCAAGTTCAGGTTCCTTTTCCTCTGTCTCAAAGTTGGGAGTGGTTTCATCCGTTTCTTGGATCTCTTCAATACACTCGATGATAGTTATTTCTGCACTTTCTGTTGGCAAATCGTTATTAATAGAGGCAAATTGTTTCAAGTTCACAAGTGTGTCCTTAATGTTAGGGAACAGTTGTGCGAGCGGAATATTATCTTCTTCTTTGAAGTCGTCAGTATTATCTATATAACACATAAATCCGACTTTCAGAAAGCATTTTTTTATTGTCCCCGGGGACAAATTGCGCCAGGCCACCGAAACCCATATCAAGGCGCTGGTTATGGTAATATTATTTTCGATTTATTGAAGAGGACAACCACTGTGTCTATACATGTTAAAAGCCCCTTAATAAGGTAGTTTCTGCAGAGCATTTTAATATTCTAAAAAATGCCTTGGTCCAAAGGTTGGCAATGTGAGGTAGTATTTGGTGGAAGAAAAGTAAGTTTGACATTATCCAGTGTAGTTTTGGGATAAGACGTTGCATTATCCAGAAACAATACCACTCTCCTATTCTGCCTCTTCATCCTGGTATCAAATCTGTGAAGCCATTTTGTCATGATGTCTGCTGTCATTCACGCTTTTTTGTTCGAGACCCATTAGAATGGTAACTTATCGATATGTGCGCCCTTAAAACATCGAAGATTTTTTCTTTTGTCTATTATAAGTGGTTCATCCTTCTCACCTTCCATATTTGCACAGAACAAAATTATATATCGTTGTTTTGCTGTTTTTCTTCCCCTAAACTTGTCATCTTTCAATGCAAATGTTTCTGTTGGCAATGCACGATAATAGAAACCTCTCTCACCTGCATTAAATACGTCCCTTGGGGCATAATCCTTTAAAATGGTTAATAGACTTTCTTTCCAAGCAGTTACGTCTTCGATATTGATATCGGCTGATTCTCATATTCTGTTGAAGGTAATATCGTTCCGACGACGGAATTTTTCTAACCATCCATTTGATGCCTTGAAGTTATCTATAGTCCTAGAAATTGAGCAGATTCGAGGGCATTTGCATGAATTTTTGCCCAGATACTAAGGTAAGTGCTTGTTTCGCGCCTTACAAAACCAGTTAAAAACAACTTGGTCCACTACCAGTTTTTCGGTTTTAGGAAATTTTCTTTTTTGTTCACCGTTGCCGCCTTCTTAAAACAAATTTCTAGCTAATTTTAATTTTTCAGTCAATTTCCTGGTACTTAAACCAATTTTTACACTTTTCTCTATTATTTTAATTTTTTTGCTTAGAACTTTTCTTCTTCCCGCTATCTTCAAATATTCGGGGTCGGGAAAGAGGAGCATAAAATAATGGGATTTTCATTTTTAAATATGGGGAATTCATAACTGGTCGTTTAACGCAGGTGGTCACTTTATAGAGGCGGTCGCAAGCAGAGGTTTTACTGTAGTAAAAAGGTAAAATTCCAGAACTACCTCTTACTGTTTCACTTCTTTGTCAGAGAGCCCGCTTGACTAAATTCAATTTGATGCCGAAAATCTTATCAGCTTCTTTTATTTATCTATTTTTTCTTCTAATTCTCGTTTAATTTAAAAAATTTCTAAACCTTAAAAGAAAATAAAATTATTTAAATTTGTCAATCCAATATTGGTAGCGATTAGAACTGCCAACTGCCTGTAAGAAAGAAGCATCAAGAAGAGGTGTGTTCAGCCTTGGGCCAAGTGTGTTAAACTTTGATATCGAAAAATAAAGTAAGGTAATGTTGTTGTAATTCATATCAAACCAAGTTACGAATTAAATCGCCCTCGTACCTTGCCAATTGCGATATTGTATGCCAAGCTTGATAGTTAGATAGTATGATATGTATATTAGTAGTGGAGAGAGTAGTAATGAAACAATACTATTTTTGCATTTCTGAAATAAAATTAAAATAATTACTGCCTATTAATGTACTAAAATTCGAAAAACATATTTTCTTTTGCTGTTTTTGTCAAACCTTGCAGACATTTAAACCACTTGTCTTCTCAAACCATTTCTGGATTATAAATTATATAAAAGTTAATAAACAATGTTGTTTAAAATGACCGAAGTGAGCATTCCTGTCATCTGAATTGGTTTTATATGGGTGATTTTTTTTTAATCTATCTAGAGCATATTAAATTTGAACAAAGGAGGTTGTATAGTTGCTATTATATAGATTATATTTTAAATCGTCCCTGTCGCTCGTGTAGGAAAACCTAAGTCTGGACGTTCAACGAGGACAAACTCTTTCTGGTTGATTTCCGACACCATATTCAAAAATATCGCGATGTTTGACGCGAATCCTGTTTTTATTAACCAATTTTAAAAATTCTTTTTAATTCGGAATCAGTACAGATTGGAGCTTGCCGGAATGCTTTTTTTATTGAAAAATGTTCACATTTAATATTTTTAATACATCCACAAACTGACCTAATTTTTATATGTTATTAACAGCTAACATTTTTTTAATATGACATTTTCTTACCTAGGTATAACTTTCCGACAATCAAGTTAATTATATCTTTTAATTATCGTTAACAAAAATTCTAAAATATTGCATAGTCTTCTTGGCATTTGGGTCAAAAAAACGTGGAAATACGATCCTCTTAAAACTAAAATACTAACGTTTATATTCTCTTTACCAATACAACATAAGAAGATATAAATGACAACAAATGAATGAAATTTTGAGTAAACCTAATATGTTGATTTTTCAGTTCTGGATACTTTACAGCATCAGCAAGATGAGTAAGTAGTAAGTAAGCAAGTCAGTACGGATTCGGAAGATTTTGGTTTAAATATGATGAAATGAAAAACCAACCTAACCTGAAAATTGTAAGTTTAAATAAGAAAAATAAAGATTTTAAAATTTTCTGCTCAAATAAGTTAAATTTAGGATGCAGGAAAACACTGGTCGGTTGTGATTGTTTTGTGATTCACTAATAGTAGTAAAATGCACCGCTAACCCAACATCTCCAACTCCAGCATCCGACATGAACCTTAAAAAAAACAATCTCAAGTTGTAGTAGTTGTGCAATGATACGTTAGAATCTACAATATGGAAATGTAGCACCCCAAGTTGATAAATTGCAAAAACGAATCAAAGTAGGCAAATAGGGAGCCCAGAAGCAAACTCGTTATGATGCTTTGCGAGTGGTGCGTGTACGAAGGGAGGGCTCCTCGCACACGCACTTGAATCTTTGGAGATTATACATATTTCTTGGAGAATAGACCCTCAGGAAGTTTGTTCCAGAGTGATTGCGTTTTTTCAGATGAAGGAGCTTTTAAACTGTGTCATTTGAGAAGCACTAAGTTTCATCATATCATAAGGATGGGGACGGCATGCGGCAGTGGTTTGTCGTATATCTCTACCATATACCGCTTTGGGGGGACTCAAGCGGGCAATACCAGTTCAACATTCGCTGTTAAAGTAATCTGTAAAAATGGCTCAAGTCACCAACCTGTCTTTAATGTTCTAAGCTTTCAAGGTCGTTTATCAGATTATGTTAGCCAATCAAGCGAATGGCTCTTCTTTGGATGGAATCCAGGAGAGTATGTTTAGGAGCAGAGTCTCAAATGTGTGAGCAGTATTCCGGCGATGGTCGAATTTAGGCTTTATGACACATCAACAGTTTTTGAGGTAAAAAGAGGTTCTTGGTTCGGACCCCAAGGTTCTACAAGACTGCCATAGCTATGGTTGCAAATTGACCCCCAATCATTTAATTTAATAAGGGCAAGGGAATGGAGTGTACCGCCATGACTATAGGTATCTATCTGGTTCTTCAACGTAAACTTTATTTAAAAAAAACTATCGCCTGGGTAACGACATTGAAGATGCAATTAAAATCGGGCTCGAAAGTGCGTTGTTCGATTTGCTGCATCTACCGTAGTTTTGCTAGAACTTCTAATTTACGTTGCAAACGCAACATCCTGTATATTATACATATTTTATTGTAAAAACTCACTGCAATAAAGTGTGTTTAAAATTACGCAAAGATTGTTTCGTGTGTACCTTTATTTAAATAACGTTTTGACTCCTTCATAGTTTGTTGATTATTACATTGTAGACATCGTGTCTGAAAAGACAGCAAGCTCAGCAAAATTAAATGTTTGTAGTGCCAGAAAACAAAGTATTAAATTCGAAAATTAGCAACATATTATTCTTAAAGACTAAAGAAAGCGCATATCAGCACTTGCAAATAGTCGAGTCAAGTCTGAAGAAAGTTATGGTTACGACGGCTGCTTTTGCATGCCGATTACTTGAATAATGTGCCTTGTTTTATGTTTATTCTTATTGCATGTGTCAATGTTTTTCTTAAAATCTTGCGACAAACACGTACTCGTGTATCTTCTGACGAAACCCGAATAAACAAGGGATGTGGCCCAGTTTTATGCCGTTTAAAACATTCCTTAGATGAAATGCATTTCTACAAACTTGGAAAAAGTTATTGTGTGTGTTTATCACAGCGTCATGACGTATTTGTTTTGATATAGGTACTTAACTTTTAGGGACTTCTAGGAACTTTCAGATTATTTAGAAAAAGTAATAAAAACTAGTGTGACTATTTTCTTCCACTCTTTGAAGTTAATAATATAAGACTATAATAGTTAAAAAAAAACTAGTCATCTTATTTCCTGTTTTACCACCAGAAAAAAAATTTAATGACACATAGGTACACTGAAGAAAAACTTTCTCTGTGCGAATTAAAACGCTTAATTGATATTTTAATCGTGACAGTACAGCCTATAATTCATCAAGTGAAATATATTGCATGGAAAATATTAACCAAAAGAAAATTAGTTAATTCAATAAAATTATTTAGATGCTAAATATTTTCTTACTTTAATGAAATTTTATTGAGTCAATTAAATTTTGCTAATCTCCGGAATATCTTTTATTAAGGCTTTATTATTAAAATGAAATATTAATTTCTTCAAACATTAGTTGCAAAAATAATATTAACTGCTTTATTTAATGTTGCAAAAATTATATTTTAATTCACATATTAAAAATGTTTTTGACCGAAAAGTTTTATGATGCAGTAGTCCTTCCTCGTTTGCATTCAGTTATATGTCGGCGAGATGTCGCGCGGACGCGCCAATTATGTGTTGTACGAATTTAGTTTCTGGCAAAGGTAGGCGTCCATTACACGAGATTAATTATTTATATGTTTTAGTGAGTGGATAGATACGTCAAGTAATTGTAAAAAATTGTCAAAAAAAGCGAAATTCAGGAAAAAGTTTCTGCATTATTTAAAGATATTAAGTAAAATCGGGTAGCTTGGTAAGTTACCACTTGTTAACATAATATGGCGACCGAGACAATGGAGAATCGTCTATATGACGACACAGTTAGAATGTTAAAGTTAAATGATCCTGAGTCCTTAACCTCAAAACTGAGAAACACTGTTCTCAGAAGAAATGTGGGCGGAGTTCTGCGACGCACCGCTTAAAAGGGTATTCCTGAATACACGAGATCATACACATTAGTGAGAATGGTAATTGAAATCATAGGAGAAGGGAAGGATCCTTTGAGTGATGGGATCACTTACGCCAGAGAATTAGGACCCCGAATTGGCCAATGTCAACTTTTTACTCTTGAAAGAAAAATCAGACATACTACGAGTAGTGAATAAACAAATAATATATTTGCCTATAGACGAAGACAGTTTGGAATGGCATAGTGTATAATGTATTACTTATATTTTCTGCGTTGTGTTTAAGTGATTTGTTAAAGGACTGGGAAAATGTGTTTAGATTAGATCAGGTTAGTTAATACGATATGATTAGCTAATAAGCTGACAAGAATAATATTGGAATAATTCAGCGTTTTTAGAATAAAGTACTAAGGATCATAGTGTTTGCTATAAGAGTAACTAAAAACTACTCTTCTAATACGTTAATGTCGAGGCTATCCTGCTCATCGATAACAGGACTTTAAAAAAACACTCAAGAGTGTAAAACCATTTGAATTAGTGAAATAGTTTTAGTGCAGAGCAGAGTAAAGTGCGGTAGCTCTACATGTTAATCTTATAGAGTGTTATTAGTGCTTGAGAATTATTGTTGTAAGATAACATATGGTAATAATTTACTAAACTTAGTTATACCAGGCTTATAGTAAAAGAAGTGAAGACAGAACGACAGGACAACGCAAGTGTAACTTTCGACCCAGTTGTTTTTAATTTATGTGACAGTGTGATTGACGGAATCATTATCGAGCTTAGTCGAAATAAACGTAAATTGTGATAAAGTAATATTACATATTTGTCTGAAATATATTTTAATACAGGTAATTACACTTTAGTTTAATTTCTCAATAAAATAATTTATTTCGCGAATAAAATATTTGTTTTCAATTAAATATTTTTATTGAATTAACTCGTTTAAGGTTATCCCAATTAAATCTTTTCTCAGTGTATATTATTAAGGTGGGAATAGACTCGGCAAACATTCTTAAATAGTTGAACGACAGTTGTTCAGTGGTTGGCGAACTAAAACGCAATAGCAGTTGAGAAACATCGGCCTACCTAGTTGCTTAGGTGCTCGTTCGTTCAGTAATGAGCGACGAAGATAATTTATTCGCGTGGTAGTGCATTTTAAAGAGGGCCATAGCGTTCTATCTATAAAGAACGAATCATTTGGACAGATTTACTAAACAAGGAGTAATAGATATAACTAGTTCTATGGAGGTAGAAGAAATGGCCAGCAGAATATATAGTTAAAGATGAATTGCAATCGCTATCATCATCATCATCATTGCCAAGCTACTGCATTGTCCAGGAAGCAGAGTATTGCACAGACAAAATAATGATTTTCCTGCATTCACTGGAACATGCAGTAAAAGACAATGGCAGCTAAAATAATGCCGATCGATGCAAATTTAAGGTTTATATTTTATAAGTTTAACGTCGGAAAGAAAATTTATACGGAACATTGCGCTTAGTCGAAAAAGATATTATAATTTCATTTGTGTAAACGCGCCCTTTCTCAGCTATAAAACATCACGATGTTCCTTTCCGTTTAGTTTCGCATTCGCTCCGGGATATAAGCTTTGTCCGATTTTCTGAATCATCGTGGAATAGCCACTTTATTAACTCAAGTCATAGCACAGGTTGCATGTATCTGGGCCAACATTTAAAAGAACAAGAAACGTAAATTTCAAAGAGGAAGATAGCACCATTTGATCGAAAAGCGGGAAATTTTATTGGTTTCAGGCATAATTAATTGTTGCTTATAAATCACGTGACCACGCACACACACGATTTAATAATTATTCATCCATGGGTAAATGGGAATACTTTATTCAAGAATCAACTAAATAGTGCTTAAAAAATGAAACGCAAAAATGATAGCCACACGGACCGCAAGAATTAGTCGGTTGTGCCAGCCATCGCATGGACAAATATCATTTTGTTTATGTGGTTGTTGTGGTCGGTGTGAGCTGAGCTTTAATGTTAAACAAATACTTTTTTCCGACTTTCTTATCTTTATTATATGGATTTGAAAGCATAGTAAGGCGCCGTTCTTTTAAGAACTGAATTAATAATAATTGTCTGAGAACTAAAATATACTGAAATTATTGAGAAATACCAGTATTCTTTAAAATTTGTATACTTATATCTATTCTTCTATATTTCTTCCATTTAATGTCCCTGCATATTTACACTTTGCATCAATTCCGCATCGTTCTTTAATATGTTGACTGTATTTTGAATTATTCCCCACAATTCCCCTTCATTATTAATCGGTCTGGTGTATACCATCGTTTTTAAAGACCCCCATAAAAAATAATCTAACGGAGTCATATCCGGTGAGCGTGGCGGCCACTTTACAGGAGCGTCATTTCCTCTACCGATCCATCTGTTTGGATACTGTCGATGCAAATAACTGCGGACATTTAAACTAAAATGTGGTGGAGCACCGTCATGCATAAACCACATATTTCGTCGAAGTTATAATAGCAAATCTTCTAATAAATCTGGCAGCCTATCTTGTAAATGTTCTAAATAATCCACACCATTTAGTCGTGGCGGTAAAATGACAGGACCAATAATGAAATTGCCAATGATTCCTGCCCACACATTAATTCTAAACTCATGTCGATAATGAGTTATTTTAGTGGCATGCGGGTTTTCATCAGCATAAATATGTTCGTTATGTAAGTTGGTTACACCACTTCTTGTAAAACATGCTTCGTCAGTAAATAAAATGTGCCTAGCAAAATTCACATCCTGTTGTCTTCGTTCGGTAATGAATCGACAGAAGACCAATCGTTGATCGAGATCCGGAGCCAAAAGGTCTTGTACATTTTGGATATGGTATGGATGTCTATGAAGCTGCTGTTCTTTTAATGTTCTATAAACTACATCCTTGGATACTCCTACCTCTAAACCTAAGCGTCTGGTGCTTAATTTTGGATCTTTGGGAATTCTTTCCAAAATTTGTTCCTCAACCTCAGGAGTCCTTATTGCACGTTGCCATCCATAATTGTCAGTTAAAGGAGTGAAGCTACCGGTTTCGCGAAGGCGTCTCTCAATAGCAGCAAATGTTTGATGGTTTGGTATGCGCCGATTTGGATATCTTTCCCTGTATACCCTAACACTTTCGCGGCCATTTCCTTCACCATACCAAAAAACCAATAGCATATTCGTCATTTCGGCAGAACTGTATCCTTCAGTCATCTTTACAGTCAATTTAAAATTTAACTAACACGTTTTAAACACCTTATTTATTCTCGCATTGGCAAATTCTTGCTGAAACACTTGTAATACTGTAAACAACATAGACTGATAGCGAAAATTCTTAAAATACGAAAAATATTTACATTTAAATAGTCTGTTGCAAAAAAAATTTTAAAGATGTTCATCAAACAGGTAAAGAATCCGAGGATTTCTGAATGTGACGATGTGACACTCCAAAAAAGTATCTAAAAAAAATACATTTTCCACTGCTAATTCACTGGCCACATTTCATCCTCAGAGATAACAGCAAACATTTTCAACAGCAACATATTCCGGTGCGGCATCGAGCACTATTAATCGAAATATCTCAAAAACGGCTTACTTTAGCGGATTTTTAGGAGAGTACCTTTTTTGTTTCAAAATGTTCAAAACATTAGTTCCTTAACAAAACAAGGAATAAACTACACTGATAAAAAAGTTATGACAATTCTAAACCATAAGAAGCATTGTGAAGCGCCCTCTAATGGCCACAGTGAAAAGGTGTCCGTATTCGGGTTTCGCATCCCAAAAAACCCCCGGGTACCAAGTTTTAAAGTAATACGTTAAAAAATGTTCATTAATTTTAAAAAATTCTATTTTTATTTTTTAACTTTACCACCCTGTATCTCGGAGACGGAGCAATTTCGAACTAAGGTAAGTTACTTTAAATCGCCTTATTTTGGCCTCACGAATATGTGCTCAGATTTTGTACAAACCTTTTAGAGACACCCTGTATTTAAGTCTGATAAACAATCAGCTGAAAAAAATTACAGGCCGATTTCTGTTGTGAGTACAATTCCTAAGCTTTTTGAGAAGATAGTGTGTAATCATATTGTGAGTTCAGTGACGTCTTCTATTGCTTGGGAACAGCACGGGGTAGATCAACGGCTACAAATATGATGACTTTTGCTTAAACGATGTTGGATGCCTTGGAAAGAAGATACCAAGTTGACACTGCCTATACGGATTTTAGCAAGGCACTTGACACTGTAAATCATCATTTGCTGGCACATAAACTGGAGTGCTTTGGTTTTTATCGAGCCTTTCTTAAGTGGCTAATATCTTATAAAAGTAGTAGAAAACAGTTTGTTAAGGTAAAGGGATTTGTTTCACAGGAGATATCTGTTACATCTGGTGTGTCACAGGGCAGCCATTTGCGTCCCTACTAATTAATCTTCGTTAACGATTTATAGTTGAAAATCTTGTTTTCACAGCCTTCGTTTCTTGCTGATAACTTAAAATTGTTTGCAATTGTTGAGTCAGTTTATGATGCTTTGAAAATCCAGGGGGACTTAAACAGAGTATATGAGTGGTGTGTTAGAAATAATAATAATAATAAAAATAAGTTATCTATGTTTAATAAAAAATACAATGAAATAGTGTCAGACATAAAATGGACCTACATATTAAAAAATGCAGAATAATTACTTCGGTCATCGCAAAATGCATCCACTTAACTATGACTATAAATTGAATAATTGTATTTTGGAAAGAATTACCACTGTGTATGACTTAGGCGTTCACTTGGATGTTAAAATGATTTCCATATTTACTATGAGTACATTGTCAACAAATCATTAAATTTATTAGGATTTATGTGCAGAAATACTAGAGTTGAAAATTATCAGCTTGAACACGATTTACAAAACCCTTGTTAGGTCATGTTTGGAATACCTTTCTTGTGTGTGGTCACCCTCATATTTAAAACATATTCAATATATCGAAAAGGTACAAAAAAATTTGTCAGGATTTATTTCATACAAATTTAGGTTGCCTGTTGACGCCTATGATAATGGTCTGAGGCGGAGACTAAATTTTGACTGGCTTTCTAACCTGAAATAGAATCAAAGGTTATATATATTTCCTGTTTAAATTAGTGAATCGAATAATTGAATGCCCAAATGTTTTACATTGGATTCACTTTCACGTTCCACCAAGGAACACAATAAATGAACTTACTTTTGCACTTGAACATCATAGATGCGACTAGAGTAAATCGTCTCCCATACCTAGAATTTGACTTTTTTAACGCTTCCCTCGAACATGCTTCTAGACTTGTGTGATAATACTATTGTATTAGCTGATTTAGGTTTCAGTTATTTTGTTTTTGTTTTAACTGGTATAATAATTATTAATTTGCAAGTTAAAAATTGTAATTGGATCTTTCCCGTCGATAAATAAATAAATAGGGGCAAAATTCACAAATTAACATATTGGAGAAATTAAGGTTTTAGGTTTTGGTACTTTGGTTTCGTTATGGCGGTTGTTTTTTTTTATTTAACTTTAGTAAACTAGAGGGTGTCCCGGGTAAGAATGGATCTCGTTAACCATAGGACACACAGAGATGATTCGTTTTTATTGTTTTTCCCTTTTTCGGTAGCTCGCCGACTAACTGGCCTGAGTTGCTAATACCATCTGATTGAATTTGAAGAGATATGTGAAAATAAGTCGCTGAAAATTTTGTAATAGCCGGGAAGTGAAATTGCGTGTACCAGTTTATTTTTTTTTATCGCGAAGGTGTCTGCCGCCAAATTTATTTTATGCATTAGAAATGCATTCGTTTCTATACCTGTACATTGTACATTCTAGTTCAACAAGATAAAAAATATTGAACATTTCGATTATTTAATCTGCAATATCTTTTTTATATTTTATTAAAACGTTACAAGATGTTTCTATAAAAATGCGGTCTCATGTCGTAACCTCACCTCTGATAATTTTCCGCAACAGCAAATTATTTTTGATAAAATATGCATTCTTATAGGAGAATTTATTACACTCTAAAACCTTCATCATATAGGGCGCCAAATATCGCTTCGGAAGCTTAAATACTCGCTGATAATATCCCTTATATGTCCGCATAACTTTTTCGTATGGCACTCTTATATTTAGGAGAATCACTACATGTCTGTATTTTTATTTCTAGTATATTGGATATAGGTTTTCATCACAGACTTTTTAATTATTAGATACAGCGTCTCTCAAGAGTCTATATCCAATTCTCTTAAGATACCAATATTTCAGAACTATTATTTTATTAACGAAAGGTAATATCAACTTAAAAACCCATTTGACAACGATCACCAAGCCTTATTCAATTTGAATATTGATTTTAACTCATTTTCTCAGAGATTTAGAGGCAGATTGTTACATGCGTAAAAATTGAAACTAACCTCAAAATACAAATAATCGACGAGGCGTGATACGGCGAAATGCATCTGGCGATGGGTCTGACGAAACGTAAAAGACAAACCTTTAGGAAATGTATATTCTTAACGTTTCCAAACAGTTTGTAAATAATTTTAAGCCTATACTAATAATTTTAAGTTATGTAATAAACAATAACAAGACGTATAGCTATTATAAAATTTTGGTAAAAATATGTGCACGTCCGAACAGTCCGAACTGACAGCCAAACGGAACACATAGATTTGTTTAAATTGCTGAAAGATAGGTACCTAAAGAGAAAGTTGAGACTTGACTTTAATACGACAGCGACTATTTTTAGCAATCGGGAAGGTATGACTTTTTATAAAAAAATACCTAAGCACTGATTGTTGCTACAATTACTTCGAACATAGTATGTACTTTCTGATAAATACCTAAGAAAATAAAGTACCTCAACCATCAGGAAACTGGGTTCCTATTAATAGATTCTGATAGTCCCCTTTATGTGTGACAAAATAAAGATTTTATGTTACGTGGTGCTGCTTCTGATTACGTATACGAATCGTATATAAAGAATCGGAGGAATGCTGAAGTAAGCAAAGATCTTTGTGGTGTCTCATAGTCTGGATTTACGTAAAACGCCCTTGCTCACTTAATCAAAGAAGAGGGTCGCCCTGGACAGGGCGTTTAACATTTTTTTTTCTTATTGAGTCGAGCTGTTACCAATTAGTGGTTAAGATTCAGAAGTGATTCGAAATCCTATAGGGAGAAACAAGCATTTTACACCTAGACAAGTCATGAAACATTTTTGATTATTTATTTATTTATTTACGAGATGTCCCCATTTATAAAAACAATATTACAATAAAAATATTCTAACCAACTAAATTATACAATTTATAGAGAAAAAATACAAAAATATATTAAACCCATTATAATAATGAGAACAATACTATAATAACATATAGATATAAACATAATGTAGAACTGAAAAAGTATAAATTCAATCATCAGATTCAGAAACAATCATACACATTACATACCCAACTGAAAGTAACTCCCACAGATCTACCTTATGTTTCCAATATGGTCCGCCAGACACCGCTTAAAAATTGTGTGTTTAGTATCAATAAGATCAAAGTGCTGATTAAACTGATTGCCCAACATTTGAATTCTATTAACAGGAGAGAATCTACCATAGTTTGTATGATGATATTCAACGGAAAACAAACGCATATCCCTGAGAGTGCGACTACTGCATCTGAAGTTAATCAGACTCAGCAGATCAGAGCAATCAAAAGTATGGTTAAGTAGTTTATACATAAAGGTTAGATCGCAATTCAATCTGTAATCCTGAAGAGAATTGAGGTTCAACCTCGATCTCAGTTCCACCAGCGATAATCCCTGCAACCCCAGTCTCCAAGCACAAGTTTTGAGAAACTTATTTTGAACCCTTTCAAAAGTGTAAATGTGGTTTAAGTAATAAGGAGACCAAACTATGGAAGAGTAGGACAAAATACTACGAACAAGTGTTAGATATAGGATTCTGAAAGTAGAGATTGAAAATTCTAGTGATAAAACCAAGATTGCGAAATGCCTTACTAGACAGTCTATTATTATGGGGGATAAATGACAACGAGCTGTCAAATAGCACCCCTAGATCATTGATTCCAGTGACTCTCGAGAGATAATTTGAACTAATATGATAATCATACACCATATGATGTATAGCTTTAGAAAATGTTATAGCAAAGCATTTATCTTTGTTAAGGTAAAGTGCATTGGCAAGAGACCAATTATAAAGCGAATTTAAATCTTCTTGGATCATTCAGCAGTCTGACGAATCTGAGATTTTAAAAAATAATTTAAGATCGTCAGCAAATAATAAAAATTTGCAGAACTTGATTACATCACTAATGTCATTAATAAACAAGTTAAAAAGAAGGGGACCCACATGAGAACCCTGTGGGACACCTGAAGTAACTGATATGTCAGTTGAAGCCGAACCCTTGATGTTCACAAACTGAACCCTACCAGTCAGATAACTGTTTAGCCATGAGAGCAACCACTCAGGAAACCCATACCATCTTAGTTTACAAATAAGCAAGGCGTGGTTGACCGTGTCAAAAGCCTTCGAGAAGTCCGTATAGATGGAGTCCACCTGATAACCGCCCTCGAAGGCTTTGACAATATAGTCCTGAAACAAAACAAGATTAGTAGTGGTAGATTTGCCCTGTCTAAAGCCATGTTGTTGTTCAATTAAGAGATTTCTGCAATGCCATGTCAGATGTTTATTTAAAATTAGCTCAAAAAGTTTAGGAATAGCAGACAACATAACTACTGGCCTATAATTTTTTATGCTATCTCTATCACCGTTCTTGTACACGGGAGTTATATAGCTGTCACGCCATTTATCAGGAAATACTTGCAAATGTAGAGATAGATTAAATAAAATTTGTATAGGTTTAGATAAAGAATATACACATCTTTTTAAAAAATATGTTGGAATGTAATCAGGACCATGGCTCAGCTTATCCTTGAGGATATTGCCCACAAATAATTAATAACATAAACTAGACACATTTAATTAATCTAATTATTTAGACAGCTATAGGATTACTTTTTGTGCTTTATGGTTTGTTTGCTTAAGTTGACCTATTGTAACGTCAGGAGTCTGCTATCCAACATTGTACGCGTATTTTTTGGACACTCTGGGCATTGTCACGTTTTTAGAGCAATCTGGTATGAATTGAAAAGGTAATTTTATAATGCACAACCATACACGATAAATTATTTTTTTCTTCGAGTTTGGAATGCTATCTGCTAATCGAAGCAATATCGGATTTACGAGAAAGAAATGGCTTAAATAGATCTAATGTGGGCTCAGGAGTATGTTATCAAAAATGTACATGTAGACGTATTTTTCGAAAACTTTGTAGGTTAAAATCAATGTAAAAATTTAATTTGCACATGGTTGGTCGAGGTTGTGATTGACTATAGTTTGTAAACATTTATTCATCAAAAAATTATATACATTTTTTCAACTTAAGACTAAAACTCTTAAACAGTGTTCAGTGTATACACATTGGTAACAAGGGTAGTAAAGTACAATTGTGTCACTGCACACAGGGTCGTTGCTATGTATGGAAACGGTCGATTATTTCTTAAAGTGGAATAGCTAGCAAAAAATATTCAAGACAAAAGTTTAAGGGTTTCTTAAGGTCTATTAGAATTAAAAAAAAATAAGTATATAGGATCAGTCAGAAAGCCGTAGAAAAACGAAGTTACTTTTTTTTTAATAGACTACCCTATATCTTAGAATATTTTTGAATTTTAGTTTCCTAGATATCAACTTTTGAAAAATTACATTTTTTAATTTTGACAGCTTCTACACTGATAAAACTGTGCTCCCTTAATCAAATAATCTGATTTATTTGGTGAATAATTATTGGTAATAAATAAATGTGATTTTAATTAACTAAATTTGATTTAACTGAAATAAATGAGAGTATTTCGTTTTATTTGCAAAGTTATTTGACTGTTGGTTGATTTGTGTCAAATCATAGAACCCTTCAAACAAATATCTTACCAAAAAACCACTAAAATAACAAAATCTAAATAACTAATTATTTAATCGAACTAATTTTTATTTAGGAACTAAATCCCGTTAATCGCTAGTTAAATCACCCGATAGAGAACTATTTAAATGTCTAGGTCATTTAAACTAAATAATTATGTATTTACATTAAATTCTGAATATAAAACAACCGAATATTTACAAATAACTAATTATTTAATCGAATTACATTTCAAGTTAAGAACTAAATACCTTTAACTTTAATTTAAATCATTCATTGCCGAGCTTTTCAAACAATTTGGTCATCCAAACAAATAATTAAGTATTTAAATGAACTCCTGTCGCCTACTTTGGGCTTTGAGTAATTTGATTGGCTATACAAAAGTGGCCTGATCATCGCGTTTTGGTCATTGCTGTTCGATTTTGTCTTGTAGAAATTTATGAGTGAGAGTGAAATCTTCTTTGTTAGTGGCACAGAAGTTAGTGGTTTCATCAAAAATTAAAACGAAGATATGGGGAATAAACGTAATATGAATAATTATTTAGAAGATTGGGGTATATCGAGGGGTATATCCCATATGTTAGATACTTTTCAAGGTAGGAAACTATATTTGAGTATTTTAGTTACGCATGAAACGAGTTAAAGAAGTAAGATAAGAGGCAAAGAAAAGATACTTGTAATACCTAATTTGAAATTTCGAATACAAAATCTTTTTAGAAAAATGTAGCCAGGTATTTATAAATCATGGCTATCTAGGTTACAAATAAGACAGTTTTTCTCAATTTTCACCATAATTCAATACCTATCAAACCTCCTAACGTAAAAAATATAATATAATTAATATAATATTAATAATTATTGTACCTAATGTTTGCAAATTTGACTTTATTTAATTTTTTATCAAAGTTATTAACTTCTCTATAATGTTTTATTGACGTATATTTTAAGGGGAACAACAACTAATAGTCGGTTTATACAGCAAGATAACATAACATAAAAATAAAATAAGAGTTGAATCTACACTCGAATCTACAGATCTGCCATAAGACGTTTATAGAAACACATAACATAACATAAAAATAAGACATAAAATAAGAGATGGTTATCTTTTAAATTCTATGTTATTTTTATGTAAAAATAGTTGTGCGCGTGCGCGTAATTTGTCATAACCTTTATTTTCGGCAAAAATGTGTTTTTTTTTTCTGTTGGTTTGCCTTATTATTTGAACACTATAAACAATTTGATAAGGTTTGTGATTATTATGGTAGGTATAGGTACTGATTAAACCATATTCAATAGCAACATTTCAATATTTCTTATTTTTATGTGACGTCTGTATAAACACGTACTTGGCTAAAATAAGAACTGATTTGAATGAACATTCTGATCTATTGAAAATTAAAAAAAGGTATTTAAACCAAATAAATTTATATTTGATCTAAATAAATATAAAAGACAAGTTAAACAATTATGTACTTGAATAAAAAAACAATCACTTTGATGGAAATCACCGGTTTATTTAAATCAAATTACTTAAATTGTTTAATTAAATAACGTTGTTGTTACGGCAAATACATGTAAAACAAAAGTAAAATAAATATGTACTTGATAAAATATATATAAATATCAATAAAATAAACATTTTGTTAACTTAACTTTTAACCTATTTACCTTAAGTCATTGAAACGGCTTATTTAAGTTAGGTTACTGTTAAGGAAATAAATATTTGCTTGAATTTTGTATTTAGTGATTAGTTCCAAATAAAAAGTAATTTGTATCAAATCAGATGATACTAATTGAGGCAAATAATTCCTTGGTATTTTTCAAATACATATTTGTTTGGCTAATAGGAAACAAATATTTATTTGAGTCAACCGTAAATTTTTTTAACTCAAATAATTAATTTTATCAGTGTAGCTTTCTAACGGTACGTCTTAGAGTAAAACGGCCTACATGCCCCTATTTTAGTTTTTAATTATCTTCCTAATAGTTTAGTTTCCGGTTAAACCGGTTGTAACTGAAAAGCCGGAAATGTGGTACTTCCGGTTTAGCCGGAAGTTGATGTTTTTGGGAAGATAATAAAAAAGTAATATCAGGACATGTAAGCCGTTTTGCTCTATGTCGTATCGTTAGAAAGCTAGAGGCTGTCAAAATTAAAAAATGTTATTTTTCGAAAGTCGATATCTCGGAGAACTATTAAGTATATAGTTATAATGCACTTATTAACAAATAATTACAATTTTATGTAGAATCCAAAAATATCATGTTCCATTAAAAAAAAGTAACTTTGTTATATTACAGCTTTCTGACTCATCCTGTATACCTATTTTTTTTAAATACTGATAGACTTTAAAAAACCCTAAAACTTTTGTTTTGAACATTCTTGGCTAGCTGTTTTACTTTAAGAAATAATTGATCGTTTCCATGCATATCAACGATAACAACAATATATAGCTAAAATAATAATAGTAATAAAAGTACAAATATAAACAAAAAGCACCACTATCTGAATTTAAACCTAAATACAAAGAAAAAAAAACAAAAAATATAATTTGAAATTTTAAATAGTACCTACTGGTTCTTTTACTTAAATATGAAATCGGTTCCGTCTGGTTGAATAGGACAGGATCAAGGCGTAGGTTGACAAGTTAAGGGAACGACATATTATGAAAAGATAAATGTAGGTACTAGATACTAGATATATTACCCTACATTGACTGCTGTTTAGAAGGCTCCAAATTTTGAAACTGTTTTTTTACTTTGTTTTCGAATTATTAAATGTGTGAAATTATTTGACAACTTTAGGTAATTATATGTTCAATACTCTAACAACGTATGAAACAAAGAATGTATAAATAAATTGTTCTCACCCTGTCTGTGAACCTGACCGATGTACGAAACTTGCGAAACTGGGAAAGTAGCAATTTCAAGGTCATTAGGGGAGACTTAATCCCTTGTAAGAGGAAAATAAAAGCAAAATATAGCGGCTAAGCCATTGGCACGCAGCTATACCATTTTTTGCCGTTACCAGTTTCATAAAACCGAACAATCGCTTTTTTAATGAAAATTATGGGAAAGATATTTTTATAAATTGATTTGCTCTCTTGCCTTTAAAGTTAATCTTTATCCCAAAAAGGTTCATTAGGCATTTTTGGTAGCTCGGTTTATCGATTTTAAAGTCTTGTTTTTTTTGACGAACAAAAATAGGATAAATTGGTTTGGTAAACAAAACTTGAATAATGACATATTATTCGGCTTCTCGTTCAATATTAATATGCTTATGAAAAATCTATTGTAGTAGATCAAGTTTGCAATAAAGCTTTATTAAAAAAAAAGAGGGGAGAGGAAGCAAAAATATAGTAGGCAGTAGTAGGCACAAATGAACTCTGTTCTCACTCTAATAAAAAAAAATATGGCAACAATTTTTTTTATAACGATTTACAATATTAATATTAGGGCCGCGGTCCTATCCAAAAAATGTTGTGCCCGAAAATGTTCATAAAACTTACCAAGAATGCATAGGTAAAATTATAGAGTTTTAAGGTAGCAGACCAGTGATGGCACTAAGGGATCTTCAAACTACTGGTCCTTACTTAATATTTGATAAATAATTTTTCAATTTGTATTAGTTTATAGGCAAAAGGCAAAAATACAAGTGTAAGTGGAGGGAGAGCTCTGAGGGTCCTTACCGTCATATCATGTGTTTGTCACATTCCACATTGAAATTAATGATTTTCGTAGTTTTTCTTTATTCACGCTACGAGACCTTTTTTCGAGGCAAATTTTAGGATTGTATGTTAACGGAAATTAGCACAACTCCATACTGTAGAAAAAAGTGAATCTCAGCATACGTAAATTTTGAAAGGCGGTCATGTCTTTTTATTGCATTGAATTTTTTACAGGACTACCGGGTTCTAGACTTTCGTAATTTTAATATTAACTTTAACTTGATAACTCTAGTCGTTTCTGAAAAATTGGGTCTTAGGATGAAGTGATCCTATTCTATAAAGCTTCTGTTTTTCCTGTTGAGTTAAACCGTCTTATACAAGGCGTTCTCCAATTAATGGTATACTGTTCAACAATTGAAGTGGACTCAATAATACTCCTTAAAATTTGGTATATCAACACATACACAACACATACAGAAAAATGGGCAAAACATAACTAACCTAAACCAACCCTTTAACGACATTTTTAAATGCAGATGTTGAATTCCATAACAGTTATTAAATTAAATATGCTCTATTATTTAAAAACTAACATTTTAACTTAAATATGCCTCAATACGTGAAACTGCCTCCTCTAGCCCTAATAACTACCTGTGCACGTCGGTTCATTCATTATTTAGCCTGCGAAAATAGTCTTGCATAACTAACCTAAACCAACCCTTTAACGACATTTTTAAATGCAGATGTTGAATTCCATAACAGTTATTAAATTAAATATGCTCTATTATTTAAAAACTAACATTTTAACTTAAATATGCCTCAATACGTGAAACTGCCTCCTCTAGCCCTAATAACTACCTGTGCACGTCGGTTCATTCATTATTTAGCCTGCGAAAATAGTCTTGCAAAATTTTCTCCATTCTTCTTGAGGTGCCGCACGAAGTACGTTTAATACCGCTGGTACCACTTCTCGACTTTTTAATGAGTATTAAGTCTTAATCATGTCCCACCCATGCTCTATAGGGTTTAAATCTGGACAGCATGCTGGCCAGTTAATTTTTTTAATCCCAACTTCTATCAAATATTCAGTTACGCACATTGCTGAATGTGGTTGGGCATTATCTTGCATCAAGATAAAATCATCGCCGGTAAATCGAGCAAATGAAACTACGTGATTTTCTAGAACTTTCTCAATATGTCCCTGTACGGTCTGTATCCTTTAGCAATAAATACTAATTCAGTACAGATCTCCCATGATTTTTCTGCCCGAACCATCACGGAACCTCCTCCATAACTAAGCCGGGGGCTGACCGAACATTCACTAAATCGTTCGTTCATTGATTCATTCATTTCCACACTACCGCTCATCCGTCTGGTGAGTGTAGGCCGAATCTAAACTCATCGGTAAAGAGTACATTGCTCCATTGTGACAAATTCCAATTCACATGTTCACTGTCCCTGGTCGGCAAGACTTTAAACCGACCTCCTCTAATCTTCGATGAATGGTCCAAGTACTAATATTTTTAACTCGAACCACTCGTAAGTGAGTTTTTAGCCTGTATTGAAATCAAACGACGATTGCGAAGGGTTTTAAGAACAAGAAACCGGTCATCAATTGCTGTAGTCTTGCGTTGCCTACCACTACCCGCCCCTCGTATATTTCTGCCTGTTTCTCTACTCTAAAGTGCTCAACTACACTTTCGATGGTAGAGCGGCTGGTATTAAGTACTCTAACCACATAATTTCGTCTATCTTCCACTAAAGCTACATCTTTTACACAATTTTCAGCACTTTCATTCATTATAAATACACAAATTTACTATCAAACTGACAATAAAGCGCCAAACAATTGAAGACACAGACACCTCATCAAAGAAAATACTGAATTCATATTGCATTAGAAATTATGGAAAAATTTAAGTCGTTAACAACCAAGATCATTTTGCATTTGTGTAAGAATAAATGCATGCCCTGGCATTTCGATTATCCTTGCATAATATTTGAAGTAACCACTATTACTTACAATTTGTAAAATACATGTTAAAACTGATAATTATGATGTCAGGGAGCTCCGAATAAAAATATTACGCAGATTTTCGAAATATTTAGGTTTTAATTGTGATTATTTTTTTTATTATCGATAAACTAAAACTTAAAATTAATCATAATTTGACTAGCCAATAGTTTCTTATTGATCTTATCAACCTAAAACTACATAATATGTATTAAGTGCTACCGGCGGCTCATCTTACTTTTCTTTATAGTATTCATTCATTCCCATTATTTACACTGCTTATCCGCTACACTAATTGTAACGTTTTTCCTAAAATCAAAAATTACTTTGAATATTTATTTATAAATACAATCACATATTTGAATTAATTTTTACTGTTACTTTTACGATTGAAAGAAAATAATTAGGTATTTAAGTGAAAATTTCATACATTTATATTTAGCCAAGTGATCCTACATTACGTTTACGTTCGTATAACAACAGGGCAATTATCGAAAATTTTTTATATTCTTATCAACTTACATTGAATTAGTAAGTGGAAACTTTTTGACATTTCAAATGTCAAAATAATGACATGAAAGTTAAAATTAGTATACCTACATACCCATTATATTAATTAATATGATTTGCAGATGCAGAAAAACATTATTTTGGTGCTGATGTTAACGTATTATTTCTTTTAGGTATCAGAACAAAGTTATTACATCACAAATTTTATTTCGTTTATATAATAAAACGGCAACGGCTCGGAATAGTTATCAAAATATTTCCAGTAATAATTTAAGCACTAGGGATATTATAATTGAAAATATTTTTGTTAATAAAGTTACTATCTCTTTTTTAGAAAAGTAGGTTTTCTCATCTTAAAGATATTTAATGAATTACTATTTAGTAGTTTATTTGTAAGGAAATACCTAATATGTATCAAACTTTGAATATTTTTTTAACTAGTGCATTGAGCAATTTAACCGCAAATATCTCGATACCAGTTACTCGGAGCTAGGTACGTCCACAATATACTTGTTCTCGTTACGTAATAAAGATAAAGATGTAATATTTTAATTCAAGACGTGATACACAAAGGCACAACAAGATTGTCATATTTTAAACGTTATCACAGGTCGCAGACAGTGCCTTCTACAATATATATTAAAGTTTTTAAGAAATTTTAATTTTTTGCAATAGAAAATCTCCAAATAACAAATTTTGTGCAAGAACGTTTGGCTTATTTAATATAACATGAAAGTGGGTCACTTGAATGTGCGGTCTTTATTTACAGGTTTTAATGAACTAAGAACCCTAATTGAGCAAAATGATTATGATATCTTCTTTTTATCTGAGACATGGCTTTCTGATGGTAATAGCTCTATACCTTTTGAAATCCCTAATTATCAGTTTTTCAGAAAGGATCGGATCGGTAGGGGAGGGGGAGTAGCTGCTTATGTAAAGGCTAATTATACCATTGAAATTGTTACATTTGATTTTGACATAAACGTGCAATTGGAATTTTTAATATTCAAAATAAAACTAGCAACAAAAACATATGCCTTTTCAGTTATTTATAGACCACCCTAATTAAATTTTAATAGCTTGATCCCGGATTTTGATAACATATTTTCATTTCTTTATCCCACAGTTGATGATATTTTTTGTCTAGGTGACTTCAACATTAATCTGCTTAACTTGCACAACCCTTTAACGTCATTATTTGAAAATTACAACTTTGAGCAAATTATTAAGGAGCCTACCCGTATTTCTGGCACTGTAAGTACATTGATTGATGCAATATTTGTAACAAATCAGTCTATAATAAATAAATGTGGAGTTATTTCTGCAGATAATATTTCCGATCATAGCATAATTTATTGTGATTGCAATCTTCAGAAGGCATCAACTGTTCCTACAATTATTAGATATCGGTCTTTCAAAAACATTAATGTAAATAATTTTTTAGAAAGTATGTACAGCAAGTACACAAATATACCATGGGATAATATATTTTATGATAACAATATTGACAAAAAAATGAAACTCTATAATTCTAATATTTTAACTTTGTTTTATGTGCATGCTCCTATAAAAGAATCGAGAGTAACGAAACCCAAGGCACCATGGTTGACCGCCAACATTAAAGTATTTATGAAACAGAGAGATAGTGCTTTGCAAAAAATTAAAAGAACCAAATTAAATGAAGATTGGATTAACTATAAGTATTTAAGAAATCTTACTTTGGCTATGATAAGAAGAGAAAAAAAAAATTATTTAAATTCTTTGTGTGACGAAAAAAATTCTAAAAAAATTTGGTCGGCTTTAAGAAGCTTTAATATTTGCTCTAATAAAAATAATTTAATACCAAAATCATTATCTGACCCTAATGACATTAATAATTTTTTTGCAGCTTTTCTTCAAAATACATCTAATTGTAATGATAGAGTTAATTTTTATGAAAACAATGTTTACAGTGATACATTACAATTTTCATTTAGGCTAGCCGAAATATCTGACGTCAACAAAATTTTAAACAGTATTTCAACAAATGCGACACGGGGGTAGATGAAATTTCTCCTTTGATGCTTAAGTATTGCAGTCCATATGTAGATAAATATATTACGCATATAGTTAATTGCTGTTTAGAGGTCAGTTACTACCCCGACCAATGGAAAATATCAATTGGTAAACCATTGGCTAAGGTCAGTGGCCCAACCACTTTAAATGATCTTAGGGTAATAAGCATTCTACCTGCAATCTCAAAAATGTTTGAGAGAATTTTATATAATCAGATGTACAACTATTTCACTAATAACAATATCATTCCTTCTACACAATGTGGATTTAGGAAAGGATTTGGAACTGCTGTGGCTTTAACAAATGTAGCAAATGACATTATTCGTGCGTGTGACAAGAAAATGAATAGTATATCAATTCTTCTTGACTTTTCGAAAGCTTTCGATACCATCAATCACGCACTTCTTGTATCTAAATTAAAATATTACGGCTTTCATAATGATTCTTTTCTGCTTATTAAATCATACTTATTTAACAGATTTAAAAAAGTTTTTTCCGATAATAACTATTCTGAGCAAGCTAACATTCGTTCTGGGGTGCCACAAGGCTCAATTTTAGGTCTCTTACTTTTTCTCATATATACTTCTGATATCCTTAGATCTTTAAAACATTGTAGAGTACAGGCATTTGCTGACGACACACAAATATACTGCTGTTTTGATGCTGAGGATTATGCTGATGTCGAGTTGTATATAAACCAAGATTTAAAAATTTTAAGTGAGCTTTCTCGGAGTCATAATTTAAATTTAAATCCTACTAAATCCTGCATGCTAATTTTTGGTAATAAAAATCGTATTAATGATTTAAAAGATATTTTAAACATATCCGTTGATGGATCAAAATTAAAGATTGTAGATAGTGCTAGAAATTTGGGTCTATTGATCGACACTGAACTAAGATTTAAGGAGCATCTTAAACAAATATTTCAAAAAACGTATCTTTCTCTAAAAATATTATATAGCATTAGACATATTTTAAATTTTAAATTGAGAAAAGACTTGTGTGAATCTCTCGTTTTGTCCAATTTTAACTATTGTGATTTTGTGTACGGGTTTTGTTTGGATGCTCAAACTAGATCTCGAATACAAAAAGTTCAGAATGCCTGCCTTCGATTTGTATATGGCGTGCGCAAGTTTGATCATATTTCTCACTTGTATAGGGCTATTAACTGGTTGAGAATGGATGAACGTAGAATTCTTCATTTTTGCATTTTTGTGGTAAAGATTCTTAATAATCCAAACTCCCCTATTTTGATTCGAGAGCGTTTAATTTTTCGTCATAACATTCATGATAGACCGGTTAGAGACAGAAGTAAGTTAACTATGCCACATCATCAGAGTGCCATGTTTCAGCGCTCCTTTACTTATAACGCTGTTAAGTATTATAATTCAATACCCACTGACATGTTGCTTTTAAATGCAAATTTATTTAAAATGAAATATAAGAAATATCTTTTAAATTTACAAAATACTTAACTTTTTATGATAAAATTATATATGTTTTTTAAATTTTTTGTTTGAGTTGTTAAATTATTTCTATTTAATTATTATACTCGCTAATTACACTGTGTAAAAAATTATATAAGAATTACTTTATTAATGAACAATCAAATAATTAACATATTTTTATTAATTTGTTTATAATGTCTGACTGGTTTAGTGGAGTAGCTATTACAGCTAGACTACGCCAGTATTTGACATTTATTTTTAATAATTTTTATTGTAAATCCTCTGCCGAAATAAAAAGACATTTATTATTATTATTATTAATATTATTATTAAACTTTTGACACCCACTATCTCGACTATTGTGAACTATTCAACTAAAGAAAGTTAAGGGATATCTGTGGTTCTGCTGTGTACCATTAATTAGATATAATAAAAAAATTGACGAAGAGAAAATGAAAAATGTGTCCTATGCAAAAATATTGTACAAGATTTAAATAAAAGTTAGGACTCCAGGAGGGCCTCAGGCCCGCTGCCCCCATCTGGTTGCGAACCTGTCAATCCTGCTATTAAATTACATTTTTCACTTTGCCCCATAAACTAAAAGACAAGCGAAAGTACTATTCTTAACCTGCAAAGCTTTATTTTGTTTAGTAAGAAATGGGACCAGACATACGCTCCTGATAAACATGTACCGCGTTTTGTGTTTTAATTTATAAATGGCCTTGTTTTCCTTTGTTTATTTTCTTTATCTGATATATGTAAGCATTTGTGGATCTATATTTACGCACTATTATAACAAACAACCGTATTATACTTTTTTATAACTAGTCCAATTTGTCTATTTTTGTAGATTGTACCATCATTGCTCGTTATTATTATTATTAAAAAAACTGTGGGATTTCAAAAATATTTTATTGAGTTATGTATCGTAAACATCGAGTTCAACATTTAATCGCATGTAAGGAGCAAAATTATATTCGTCGAAAGACTTGCAAATGGCGCACAAAAATTAAAGCTTAAGTGAGAAAAGCTTCCTTTTTAAACATGAAGCCGCGAAAGAATAACCTATAAGGGAAAATTAAGTAACCCTAAAAAAGAGAAAAATATTTCATTGAACACAAAACATTTAGAACTTAGTAAGAAAGTATTTTTATATTACAGCCTTCATGAATTTCGAGACACCTTGCAGGTTTTTATCTGTTTGCTGCTTTTTCTATTCCTGCTCTTGGTAATTCGTTGCCCGTTTGGGTTAGTATTCTGTTCGTTAGAACCTCTGTATTCAACCAACCAACATTAACTTTTCATGTGAGGTCCAACATTTGCAAAGAAAAAAATTTCGTTCGCATTAAAAGTTGATTCATCGTCACAAAGCATTTTGCACCCCTAAATACAGGGTCGTTGGTATGTATGGAAACAAAAGTTTTAAGGTTTTTAGAGGTCTATTAGAATTTTAAATAAATAACTATACAGGATGAGTCAGAAAACCGTAGAGAAGCAAAGTTACTTTTTTTAAGATATATAAATACCCTATTTCTTAGAATATTTTTGGATTTTACATGAAATAACAATTACTTTTTATTAAATGCACTATAAGTCTAAACCTAATAGTTTTTGAGATATCGACTTTTGAAAAATGACATTTTTGAACTTTGACAGCTTCTAGCTTTCTAACGGTACGTAAAACGACTTACATGTCCCTATCTTACTTTTTTATTATATTCTTAATTTAAACCGGAAGTACTATATTTCCTGCTTTTGAGCTACATCCAGTTTAACCGGAAGTTGACACTTTTAGAAAGATGATTAAAAACTAAGATAGGCACATGTACACCGTCCATCATCCCAAAAACATCAACTTCCTGGTATACCGGAAGTACTGTATTTCCGGCTTTTAAGTTACATCCGGTTTAACCAGAAGTTGACACTTTTAGTATAAACAGTATTTAAAGCCATACGCATTTTTGAGAATTGTGTCAATCAATGGCTAAAAAATTAATTACAATTTAGGAGCAAAAAATGTCGCTTTAGTAATAAAGTTGGAGCATTGACAACGCATACTCTTCTCACTGGTGGCGCATAACTAAAATGAGTTGTGCCACTTTTTTTTTGGTGATCAGGCAAATTACTGCACGATCAATCCTGTATGGCATTCTGCGGGCGGTGCGTCTGCGGAAGAAACGATTCACATTGGTTTTGAATCTTTGTAGATTATACTCGATAGGGAACACTGCCTTAGGGAGATCGTTCCAGAGTGATGACGTTCTCCAGATTAAAAATTTTTTAAACAGTGTAGTTCAAGGGACTCTAAGCTGAACCATGTATGGGTAGGCTGCAGTAGCTCGTCGGGTAGTTCCACCATGCACCGCTCTGGGTGGAATCAGGCGGGCAACCTCAGTTGAGCACTTGCCATGAAAATGTTTGTAAAGAGGCTCAAGCCGTTAACCTGCCTTCGATGTTGAATGCTTTCTACGTTATTTGTCAGATCATGGTCACCGATCAAGCGACTGGCTCTTGTTTGAATGGAATCCAGGAATCTCAGAGTATGTTTAGGAGCAGAGCCTTAAATATGTGAGCAGTATTCCAGCTATGGTCGAATTTAGGCTTTATAAAGCATCAAAAGCTGTTAGGCTTTATAGAGCATCAAAAGCTGTTGGGCTATTATAGAGGTTCTTAGTTCGGAAAAGTATCCCAGCTACTGTGAGACTGCCTTAGCAATGGCCGCAGCATGACTAGGCAAATTGATGCCCAATAAATGAAGTGATGAAGCCGAAGGAATCGAGTGTTCTGTCATGACTATACCCGATTATTCAAAATTCACTTTTTTAGAAAAAACTGCCGCCTGTTTTTTTGTTCTAGTGCACTGATAAAACTGTGCTCCCTTAATCAAATAATCTGATTTATTTGGTGAATAATTATTGGTAATAAATAAATGTGATTTTAATTAACTAAATTTGATTTAACCGAAATAAATGAGAGTATTTCGTTTTATTTGCAAAGTTATTTGACTGTTGGTTGATTTGTGTCAAATCATAGAACCCTTTAAACAAATATCTTACCAAAAAACCACTAAAATAACAAAATCTAAATAACTAATTATTTAATCGAACTAATTTTTATTTAGGAACTAAATCCCGTTAATCGCTAGTTAAATCACCCAATAGAGAACTATTTAAATGTCTAGGTCATTTAAACTAAATAATTATGTATTTACATTAAATCCTTAATATAAAACAACCAAATATTTACAAATAACTAATTATTTAATCGAAGTACATTTCAAGTTAAGAACTAAATACCTTTAACTTTAATTTAATTCATTCATTGCCGAACTTTTCAAATAATTTGGTCATCCAAACTAATAATTAAGTATTTAAATGAACTCCTGTCGTCTACTTTGGGCTTTGAGTAATTTGATTGGTTATACAAAAGTGGCCTGATCATCGCGTTTTGGTCATTGGTGTTCGATTTTGTCTTGTAGAAATTTATGAGTGAGAGTGAAATCTTCTTTGTTAGTGGCACAGAAGTTAGTGGTTCCATCAAAAATTAAAACGAAGATATGGGGAATAAACGTAATATGAATAATTATTTAGAAGATTGGGGTATATCAAAGGGTATATCCCATATGTTAGATACTTTTCAAGGTAGGAAACTATATTTGAATATTTTAGTTACGCATGAAAGGAGTTAAAAAAGTAAGATAAGAGGCAAAGAAAAGATACTTGTAATACCTAATTTGAAATTTCGAACACAATATCTTTTTAAAAAAATGTAGCCAAGTAGTTATAAATCATGGCTACCTAGTTTACAAAAAAGACAGTTTTTCTCAATTTTCACCATAATTCAATACCTATCAAACCTCCTAACGTAAAAAATATAATATAATTAATATAATATTAATAATTATTGTACCTAATATTTGCAAATTTGATTTTTTATCAAAGTTATTAACTTCTCTATAATGTTTTATTGACGTATATTTTAAGGGGAACAACAACTAATGGTCGGTTTATACAGCAAGATAACATAACATAAAAATAAAATAAGAGTTGAATTTACAGATCTGCCATAAGACGTTTATAGAAACACATACATAAAAATAAGAGATGGTTATCTTTTAAATTTTATGTTATTTTTATGTAAAAATAGTTGTGCGCGTGCGCGTAATTTGTCATAACCTTTATTTTCGGCAAAAATGTGTTTTTCCTGTTGGTTTGCCTTATTATTTGAACACTATAAACAATTTGATAAGGTTTGTGATTATTATGGTATAGGTACTGATTAAACCATATTCAATAGCAACATTTCAATATTTCTTATTTTTATGTGACGTCTGTATAAACACGTACTTGGATAAAATAAGAACTGATTTGAATGAACATTCTGATCTATTGAAAATTAAAAAAAGGTATTTAAACCAAATAGATTTATATTTGATCTAAATAAATATAAAAGACAAGTTAAACAATTATGTACTTGTCTGTACTGGTCTGGTTAGGTGGATAGCTCGATTGCTACGAGATGTCGCCACGTGTAACATCTCGTATATGTAATTATGTACTTGAATAAAAAAACAATCACTTTGATGGAAATCACCGGTTTATTTAAATCAAATCACTTAAATTGTTTAATTAAATAACGTTGTTGTTACGGCAAATACATGTAAAACAAAAGTAAAATAAATATGTACTTGATAAAATATACCGGGTGTTGCATCGTCGAGCGGGACATAGGAAATCCCATGTAATTTTAAATGGGGTCAATTATTGGCTTCCCTAATTATTTTAGAGAAAAATTCTATTTAGGTTTATTAAAGAGCACTAAAACCCACATTCAAAAGAATAACTCTAGATATTTTTGATGAGCCCGTTTACGGGTTATCGCCGATTTCTTTTTAACTATTTCTCCTTTTTATGGCCCCGTATTTGCGGGCACCAGTCAAATAAAGTTGTCATTTTGAAATGTGTGCTTTATTGTTATAAAAACTCGTACATCTAAAATATTAGCCATGAATTACGCTTCTGAAGAAAAAATATTGATGATTAAATGGTATTATCAAGGAAATAGTTATCAAAATGTGTCAGACATGTTTGCTGCTCTGTATCCGAATAGACCGATACCTGCAAAATCTACAGTCGAAAGGACTATCAAGAAATTTGAGACAAAAGGCACTGTAATAAATAACTGCAGATGTGAAGAAAGGCAGGAACAAAGAAGAGATGCAAGAAATGATAGGGATTTGCAAGTTTGATTGTGCGTGGAAGAAAATGATGGGAAGATCAGCACAAGGAAACTTGAGGATGACATAGGATTAGATCACACCACAGCGTTACGAGCTTTGAAACGACATACATATTATTCATACAAATATGAAAAGTACCAAGAGCTAAGAGATAGGGACGAAATACGACGACAGGAGTTTTGTTTTGGTATGATGGAAAGAGCAAACATGGATAGGGAATTTTTAAAAAACATTTGTTTCACTGACGAATGCACATTTACCTTAAACAATGAACCCAATGTTCAAAATTATCGATATTGGAGCAAAGAAAACCAACACAGGTTTGTGGAAACAAGGACGCAATATCCACAAAAAGTTAATGTATGGGCTGGGATTTTTGGAGAAAATATTATCGGGCCATTATTTCTTACACGAAATTTAAATGCAGAGTATTTTTTGGAACTACTTGAAGATCATATTTTGCCTACTTTACATGATGCCGCCAGGGAAAATCAGGAAGTTTGGTACCAAATGGATGGCTGCCCGGCACATAGTACCCTGGCTGTCCGGGAATATTTAAACCGTGCTTTTAATGGAAATGTTATTGGCTTAAATCATACAGTAAATTGGCCAGCCAGGTCTCCTGATTTATCGCCAAATGATTTCTTTCTCTGGGGCCATTTAAAAAACAGGATATACAAAGATAAAAAATACCCAAATCTAGACGAGTTAAAAAATGCTATTTCTGCCGAATGCAATAGAATTTCAGTTTACCAACTAGCGAATGTAAGAAGAGAATTTTATGATCGCCTCGGTTATTGTCTATAGCAGTCAATGGAGGAATATTTGAGCATCTTCTTAAATCCTAAAGTTCTAACAATTTAATAGTACCTACCTATTAATTAGTAAAATATTGAAACATGTAAAATGTCATAATTAACCTTGTAATTGGATACTTTATTTTAGTTTTATTCAGATTAATTTGTACTCATAAATACACCTTTAATATTTTCGATGTACGAGTTTTTATAACAATAGCACACATTTCAAAATGACAACTTTATTTGACAGTCATCTTTTACCTTGACTGGTGCCCGCAAATACGGGGCCATAAAAAGGAGAAATAGTTAAAAAGAAATCGGCGATAACCCGTAAACGGGCTCATCAAAAATATCTAAAGTTATTCTTTTGAATGTGGGTTTTAGTGCTCTTTAATAAACCTAAATAGAATTTTTCTCTAAAATAATTAGGGAAGCCAATAATTGACCCCATTTAAAATTACATGGGATTTCCTATGTCCCGCTCGACGATGCAACACCCGCTATATAAATATCAATCAAATAAACATTTTGTTAACTTAACTTTTAACCTATTTACCTTAAGTCATTGAAACGGCTTATTTAAGTTAGGTTAGTGTTAAGGAAATAAATATTTGCTTGGATTTTGTATTTAGTGATTAGTTCCAAATAAAAAGTAATTTGTATCAAATCAGATGATACTAATTGAGGCAAATAATCCCTTGGTATTTTTCAAATACATATTTGTTTGGCTAATAGGAAACAAATATTTATTTGAGTCAACCGTAAATTTTTTTAACTCAAATAATTAATTTTATCAGTGTGTCGTTTAAAGATATTTCTATTGTAAATCTAACTTTTAACAAAATAGTGTATTAATACAGGTCTTATGGTAAATAATTTGGATGATTAAATGAAATCTGCTCTTGCTAAACTCCGAAAGTGTAATCACACAAACCACTGACAACGCTCATGTAAATAAAAAGCGCACACGGAAAAGATACTAAATATCATCTATATACGGGGAAAATCAGTCAAGTAGAAACATATGGGCAAAAATTAGACAAATAAATGTATAACCCATCTGGAGTTGTGTGCATTCTGGCAAACAATAATTCATTCATAAAATCATTTAGCGGGCGCCCCACCATCTCCGTGCTTACTTTCTTCGACTGGAACTTAATCGTTCACTTTACAAATTTACAAACTTGACACTACCTCGCCATACTGTTATGGTAAAAAGGTAGAAACAGGCTCAAAACCACTAATTGATTACACCAGAAAATACGAAAAATACCTACTTCTTGAAAAGCAATATAAATATTGCGATTTCTGACGGTTCCGTCTCATGTCACGTTAAACCGAGTTTTCACCAAAAGTGTTTTGGGCAATTATTATATTGGATGCCCCACTAGGGTCGGCAGTCGACGTTATTATAGAAGCCAAAAATAATTATTGACTAAATCCAAGTGAAATTTATGTAAGATATAAAATGATGATTCCCAAATTACTGCTAGGGGGCGCAATTGCTATGATAGGTATAACTAAAAAATCAAATGTTATCAGATAGTCACTATGTTAAGGCAGTGTGTTAAAAACAAGCATTATTTGACAGTTTGTTTATAATACCCTTTATCCAATTCTAATCAACTTGGGCTGGTTTGAAATAGAGTTTCACACCTATTAATAATGCGATTTCGGCCATGGTCGCTAGTTCACACCGCGCGTTCTAGACGGCGCTGTTTACGCCAGATTCAGTTTTGGTAAATTTCCTTAATAACACTAAATATGTACTATAACACATTTCTTACGACTAAGAGCACAAACATAGTTACATTTTGGCGCAATCCATGATTCGATAGTCTTACTCATTTTTGAGTTATTTCCAAACAAATATTTTAATTAAAAAAAATAATGTTTACCATTAAACGACAAAAATGTAAAGGTTGCGTTGTCATAATTTTTCATCTCTTTAGTTATAACGGCTTATTATCAAAATGTTTAGCTCTTTGTCCCATTTTATCTGGGTCTATTCTCGCAATTTTCCAAAATAGAAGTTGATCCAAAGGCAACGTCAAAAACAAATTGTAAACCTTATTTAACAACTAAACTGCAAACCCTAATTTAATTTTAAAAATTAGAAAATAACGAAACACCCCTCTTTTTTTAAATCGTATGCCAACTGAATAAATAAAATAATATTTAATGCTATTCATACAGTATTTTTTTATTCAGCAAAAAACTGTTCCTTAATTATTTTAAGCATGATATTTTGATATTAGAGAAATTTGGAATCTGTGTATTCAAAATTTCGTTCATTATTTTAAAACTTCTACAGATACTTTGTGTTCCATTCAAAATTTTAAATTAAATTTAAAGTGCGACAATAGACCAACATAAATGCAACAAAAGGTTAAACATTTTAATTACAAGCATTTCCTTATTATTGTTGCTAATAAATGAAAAATTATGACAAAAGAACTTTTGCACTCCTCCTGTTTAACGGTAAATTAATAAGGATAAATCAAATCACGGTGCACCAATAGGTAGTTATTTGTATGTCCTTTGAGCCCAGTAATTAGACAATGTGTAATGTCATCTAATTCTATTAGGAAAATTTGAAGAAGCTGAATCCAGTATCAAGAGCGCACTCTAGAAGATGCGGTGTGAACTAGCGACCATGACTAAAGTCGCTTTCTTAATATGTGTGAAATTCTATTTTTAACAAGCCCAAGTTGATTAAATTTGGATAAAATATTTTATGAATAAACTGTCAAAAAAATAATTTCCGTTATTGAAACAGTGAAGGAGTAATCTGTGACAGTACCGTAACTGTAGAACATTTTTCGTTAATTTCTCTTGGTCGATTTAGTCATAAAAAATTTTCCCCGAAGCCATAAGGTTTATGACTGCCATAATATTGTACCCAGCCGGCCTTAGTGAGACATGTAGATTCTAATTTTTTAAAATATTGATACATTTTTATAAACTATTATAATCCAC
Organism: Polydrusus tereticollis; assembly: GCA_963920685.1. Lineage (NCBI taxonomy): Eukaryota > Metazoa > Arthropoda > Insecta > Coleoptera > Curculionidae > Polydrusus > Polydrusus tereticollis. Next base: position 62,661,214 of record OY987335.1, read on the forward strand.
AGTTATTCTGGATGTAATTACCGAATATTGGTTCGATTTATTTCGTATAATTCCATATATTCATCAATTAATGTATTGGGCGTCAATTTAGATCATAATATTATGTAGAAACTAGAGGTACTTTTCCCAACCAAAAACCGCTATACAAACTAGTAGATGCAATCGGATTTCCTCTACGACCAAACATGGAATGCATTCAAAAGTTCAAAAAAAACATTGTTAATTTAATAAATAAAATAAATCATTACTAACACAAGTGTACATTTCTTTTGGTCACACTCCTGTGGACTATGTTTTGGAAATAACCGGGTTTTAAGTCAAGCAAAGATTGACATTTTTATGCGTAGCTTATTACTTATTTGGAGTTTACTTTATTTTACTTTTTACATTATCCTTGCCTGCGGGTATTTTTCAAATTTTATAAAACAAAAAAGTGCAAAAAAACAATTTTATATAGTCAAGGTTTTTAGAATTTTAAAAATATTTTTAATTTATTAAAATTGAATACCTGCGGCCCACGGCCACGCACAGTTTGAATATGTCATGATTGAAAGTCCAGACGTCTATTATTTATTACATTAGGCATTAGGCATTATACCTAATTAACTATATATTTCGTGCCCAACTTATATGTTTTTAATCTATTTTAGATCAAAATGTTTCATTAATTTCATCTAAAAACACATTTTTTTTGTTATTTATGAAATTTTTTTAAATCCTCATCAAGGCAGAAAGTGCTAAAAACTTCCACGGATACCACATTAAGTTATTTACAACACTCTGTAATTTTAAATTTTATGTATTAAAATGTTACCAAAAAAACAGCTATTTATATTTTTTCATTTTTAGTAGTAATTTTAACAAAACATAGTGTCTTTCTTACACCCTGTACGAAATCAACACAATAATGAGTCAAAAAGCTTAAAGAATTCTACGCAACAAAAAATTTTCATCGCATAGTTTCTTATGTAGCAAATCTGATTTTAAACAATCCTGAATTTTAATAACTATTTAACTATAATCAGAAAAGCATTAATACTAGGTATCTATACATAAATAGGTACATCCAATAAAATTAAAACAATTTCCCTAGACAAACTAAAAATCCTCAAATCCCCCACAAAATATTAAAGTAACATCGCCATAGTGTTTCATTGTTATAAAAAAATGGCGAAATTTTTAATTTTTACATGACTTTTTCAACCTTGTATAAAATCAAAACACCAAAATGGGACGGAAAGACTAAAGAAATGTAAGAAAAATGAACTTGTCAAGCCCGGAGAAAAAAGTCAGGACAATTGAGTAGTCGCTTTTGAGTTACAGAAAATAAAAACGACTTCTTGGGACGTCCTCTATATGTGAATTTTCGTATTTCAACAAAATTGACCCATCTGTACCAATGCATTTCCATAGATAATCCTTCTCATTATTAATATGCAAAAAAAAAACAGTTCTGTATATTTTCCCATTTTTAATATGAATTTTGTTCAAGTCAAACATAATTTGTTGGGACACCCGGTACACTAAAGCCAGTCAAAAATATTAGGGAATAATAAATAAATCGCCAGAGTTGGTTGGTTAAAAGTTGAAAAATTTTCTCCGACTTATTTTCCATCCTGTATAAAATAAACACATAGAAATCAGTCAAATAGTCTAAAGACATCTCAGTGGGTTATTATTTTTCTAATCCGGGATCCTTATTTATTTCAGTTAAGAAGTAGGTTTTGAGCAATACAGGGTGTCCAAAATACGGTGGGCCACTATTGCTGTATCCAAAACGGTAAGAGTTACAAGGTCGTTTAAATTAGAGAAAAGTTGCCTTTTTTAAGGTCTGTTCCAACCATCAGTCCCTGACAGTTTTAAACTGTCAAATATAATCAACCAGTTGTAGGACTAAACAAGGCATCCTGGGGTCTACATGCAATATTCATCTGGTAGACTCTATTTCTGATTAAAAACTAGTCCCGGACGGCTGGTTGGAACAAGCCTTTAGTGATAATTTATAATGTGCTTACAGCGTTGCCAAATAGTTTTTAGTTCCAGAGATATTGAAGCAAATGTAAAAATTCCTCAAATTTTTTTCTCCAAATACCTCGAAAACCACTGATTTTATCAAAAATTGTTTAATACAAAAAAGTTATGGTTTTCTATTCTCTACCAAACGCACTTAACGTTTTCTTAAAATGACTTTTGACGTTTAAGATATTGCTACCAACTCAGTTATTTTAAATACGGAACTGGATTTTTTTTTCATATCTCGAAAGAGCATCCAATTTGCAATTCAACGGTATAGACACAAGTATATTTTCTAATGTTTCGAGACGTAAAATGCATCATCAACATTTTTTTTATAAACGCCCTTAATACGGTTCTGCCCTTTGGTGTTTATAGTGAGAACATATCAGATCTTAATTATAGTGTACCAATTAATATTGATAAGACTTAAAATGGATTTAAAATAATTGAAAATGTTTTTTTTAATAAAGTTTAAAAAAATGCAGAAGCAAGCTTGGAAAACAATTGAAGAAACTAGTTGTTGACATATTATGACAATTTATTATAAACTGTGCCGATTTGTAACACAGCATTAAAATGGACACAGATATGTTAGTTGTTTATATCAGAGCGTTCCGTAACGCTAACAATGCCATCCAAATGCATCAGGATTTGTATCCAGAAAGAAGAATTCCGAACGCCAAGATTTTTCAAAGACTAGAAGGAAATTTGCGAGAGTATGGATCTTTTAAGAATACCAATAAAAGAAATGCGACTAGCACAATAGAAGGCGGCGCTAACGAGATCAATGTATTAGGTATTTTATTTATACAATTAATGTTTTTTTAAATTTACAGTGTCATACCTAATATTTTTAGGGTACGTGCATTACAAAAATATTAACAATGAAGAGGTTTCACTAAGAGAAGTAGAAAAAGAAACCGGTGTAACAAAAATGTCAACTAAGAAAATATTACGTCGAAACAAATTTAGGCACTATCGCTGTCGAAAAGTGCAGCACTTAAGACCGGCTGATTATCTAGGGAGACGTATTTTTTGCCGATGGATTTTGAGACGGCGAAGAGAAGACCCTGATATCTGCAAGAAAATCTTGTGGTCCGACGAAAGCAGATTTTGCAACAACGGGTGGTTCAATCGAAATATCCATTACCACTGGACCCAACAGAATGAGCATTTCTACCGCGAGACTGCTTTTCAGGAAAGATTCGGCATAAATGTATGGCTGGGGGTACTAGGTACAAAAGTAGTGGGTCCCTTCTTTTTTGACGAACATTTGAATGGCGCAATGTATCTTAATTTCTTAACAGGCCCTTTTCAAGATCTTTTAGACGACCTTCCTCTCGACGTAATAAGAAATTTCCTGTACTTTCAACAGGATGGCGCGCCAGCACATCGAGCCCGCCGTTGTACAAGGTTTTTAAACAACTTTAAACCCAACCATTGGATTGGCAACAACAGACCCATAAACTGGCCAGCGCGCTCACCAGATTTAACCCCCATGGATTTTTCCATATGGGGTTTGATCAAGGATCAGGTGTACCATAACACACCTCGTGATTTAAATGACTTAACTGAAAGAATTCAACAGGCTTGTAACAAAATTACAGCTACAACATTACGAAGAATTCAAAGAAAGGTTATTTACAAAGCGCAAAAGTGCTTACAAAATAATGGTGGCCATTTCCAACACTTGGATTAGTTGGTAGCAATATCTTAAACGTCAAGCGTCATTTTAAGAAAACGTTAAGTGCGTTTGGTAGAGAATGGAAAACCATAACTTTTTTGTATTAAACAATGTTTGATACAATCAGTGGTTTTCGAGGTAGTTGGAAAAAAAAATTTGAGGAATTTTCACATTTCCTTTAGTATCTCCATAACTAGAAACTATTTGGCAACGCTGTAAGCACATTAAAAATTATCACTAAAAAAGGCAACTTTTCTCTAATTTAAACGACCTCGTAACTCTTACCGTTTCGGATATAGCAATAGTGGCCCACCGTATTTTAGACACCCTGTATAAATTAAAAATCTACAATTTAAAGGAAGACAGATATTACTTACCACAAATGAATATCAATTTTGCCCATTTTTTACACAATTCGGTGTCGGGCAAACAATAAAAGTCCGCATCATAAATAGATATTTTAAAACTCAGAGAGAATCATTAAAAAACAACGTACTTTGATCATATTTAGTCAAAAATAACGTATTCACTCTTTAGGTATAGGGTCACTAGAAATATTACAATGATTTTTGCATGTTAAATTTTATGAAATAGATACGGCTATTTCTAGAAAAATTACTGTGTTCACTAAAAGAAAACTTTTTTAAAACGCATATATCACATTTTTTAATTCCAACAGTATGTAATTTTATCACTAAAAGTAAATTAAAACTCGAATTTTCTGACATCTTGAAGTATTGTAAATTTCAGCTTTGCCAAATGTACAAAAACATGTTTGAATCCTAGGCTACTATGCGAAATGGATAATTTTACAACCTCGGAAATGCGTGATTTTTTGGCAGCTTTGGCAAATATTTCAGATGCTCTATCTAACGGTATAAACCGTATTTTGATGCGATTTTTGGTTTCGAAGCTATTAATTTCCGAAAAGGGGCCTGTTTTAATTTTCAATCGATCAAAAAAAAAATACTGGTCATTTTCCAATCTCACCGAAAAACAATAGGCTTCTGTAAGTCGACGCTCTCTACAAAATCGACTATGCCCAGTGGTGTAGCCGCTACAGTGCGCGTGTAATTTTTTTTTCGAAGTTGGGTAACTTTTTTTTGAAACACCCCGTATATTCAAATTTTATCTCACCAGTTGTCAAATTGTTAAGAAAGTTTAATCGTTCCACCGTGAACCGTTTCTGAAGAAACTAAAAAAGTTGCAAAAATGTCGATACTTTTGATGCTTTATAAAACCCTTATTCGGCCATCACTGGAATACTACTCACATATTTCAGGCTCTGCTTCCATCTAAACTCTGGCTGCTGGATTCCATCCAAAGAAGAGCTATTCGTTTAGTGGCCAACCACGAACTAACAAATAACCTTGAAAGCAACACGTTCGCGGACAGAGCGGGATATGCCGCTCTACTTGTAGGGACAAGACGGCATATGCCGACCGATAATTATCTTTGCCCTGGGGTCGAAGCGGCGTTTGCCGTCAAGAGTGCGTATGATTTCTATGTGATCGGTCTTTACCGTCCCAGTAAAAAAGTAAATATTTCGTGAAATGTCCGTACGTACGTTTTGGTTACCTTAACCTTATAAATAAATATGCACATGTTTAGAGTGTTTTAAGTCATCTGTGTGTGTGTTTTAAAGTCCATAAAAATTGAGTGCTGCATAAAAGTAAGTACTTATTATTAGTATATTTGTTTTTATTTTATTTTTTGCACCTTTTGAGTAGAATTATACCAGGTACTTGTAATGAAGCTTTGAGTCTGAGTCAATACGGCGTATGCCGACAACGTTGAATATAGTTTTCACCTTCTTATAGATTATTGCCCCAGCACAAACCCACATTGTATAATAAGCATAATATTGATTTTTCGTTAGAAGTGCAGTCTATTATACAGGGTGTCCCAGCGAAAAGTGACCCATTTTAAATGCTTATATTTAAATGCTTTATTCATACAGGATATCCGCGTGGTTACGTGGATGCCAGTGCAGTGTCTGCAATAATATATTCCAATATAAATTACTACCCGCGCGATCGCAGTCCGCCGCAGTTTGCGGCTCGTGCGTTACTCGCCTTTTATATAGGATTTCCGCGCGGATGCCAGTGGCGGGTCTGCATCATATTCCTATATAAATTAACGTATGCGCGACCGCCATCCGCGGCAGTTTGCGGCTCGTGCGTTACTGTATATTGGCGTATACATGGGTCAATCTCGGCTGGGAGAACCTATAGTATTTCTAAAATAATTTTATGATTTTATTTACAGAGTGAACCATGGATCTGAACGAAAGTCGAAGGCTTCAACAACTTATGGATGAGGTTAGCACTCCTGATACAGAAGGATCTTCCGAATCGGAACCATTTAGTGCACGATATTGCGGATCCGACCTATAACTCAGAAAATGAGTCTACCGAAAATAGCTCAAAAGGATCCATGTTAGATGAAGGTGACAATATAGACCAAACATTTGCTCAGGATAATGATACAGCAGCAGCTCCTGTGACAGAAAGTGATGAATTGAGTGACGACGAATGGCAAGACGATTACCAGGATATACCAGATTTTCATTTTGACAACTCTCAGTCTGGAGTGCTGTTTCAATTTTAAACTACCCCAAGCGCCGCACAGTGTTTTAATCAACTTTGGGATGATGATGTGATGAACATTATACTAATATCCATGAATACATATGCAGAAAATTTAATGAAAGTAGGAAGACCACATACAAAGAACAGTCGATATTCATCAGTCAAGTAAAGTTTTAAGATTATAGACTGCCTATTTTCAGTTTATATTTCAGTTCAATATATTTTATAAATATTATCAATGAATTTTTCTTGACGGCATTTGACGCCACTGTCCCAGTATATCAAAAACTTACTTTTATAGGGACACGACGGGATATGCCGCCCCTGTTTTTTTTCCATAAAGGAAAGTAAAAACGGGTATATCGCGCTTACAACTTATTATTTGTGTGATAAGTATAACATTTTTGATTTTTATTGTAGTGACTTTTTTTGAGTCCCCCGTTTCACCTACTGTCCGCAAACGTGTTAAAGTCAAGCAATAAAGCCTTGGTTGGTGATTTGTACCTCTCTTACAGGTATCTTTATGACAAATGCTCGACTTATATTGCGTGCTTGATTCCAAAGCGGTACATGGTAGAAATACACCATTAACCACTGGTGCAGCTTAGTGTTCTTCGAATGGCACTATTCAAATATCGTCATCATTCTGGAACGCCCCTCCTGAGGTATATGAAAATTCAAGACGAACATGAATCGCTTCCTTTGTAGAAACACCGCTTGCTGAGAGCCATAAATAAGATATTTGGCTACCCCGTTTTACGCGAAGGAGTGATATTTTACTATTATGGTAGCCTAGTTCATTTGAGAGCTTCCGAAGTTGTATTAAGAAATCGCTTTCCTGCTGTCTGGAGAGTTATATGTACAGTAATGCTCACCCTATACCTATGTTTAATGCCCGAAGAGTACTTTATTAAACCGCTCTCGCTCACAATTATTACATGAAAGCAAATAATAGGTTAAACTAAATGCATTAGATGGAAAATCCATTAATGACATTTTTGTATTTTTTTTTTCAGGCGATCGAACAAAACCGGGTGTAAGCTAATTCGACTAATTTCTTTCTGTGCTTCTACTTGGCTGGTGTTCTCTCTGTGTATCAACCTTTATGAATGACTGATTGAAGTGATTCAGTTTTTACTTGGTGGAAATCCATTATCACTAGAGTTATAATAGATAATAAATATAATAATTTTACACTTTTCACAAATTAAAGTTTTTTTTAAAAACTCTTAGTTTAGTTTAGTCGAATTAGTTAGTTTTAATTTGAGTAATTATTTAATTTAATTTAATTTAATAAAACTTTAATTTGTGGAAAGTGTAAAATTATTATTGTTACTATTTATTATAACTCTAGTTTATGAATGACCTTTACAGACAATAAAACATGTTTGATGATGTTTAAACCATGTGTATTACTATTACCATTTAATTCTAGCCATAAAATATATAATTCAACATAATCTTGCAAAAATTCAAAAATGTATGTTTAGTTATCATAATTGTTAAATGTGCATGTATAAATAAAGTGTAACAATTTAAAGTGAGAAATATGACTTTGTGTATTATTTTTGCTCCTAATTTGTGTATTTATTAAAAGAAAATTTGTATGTCAGTTAAATGGGTATATAAAAAGATATAAGGCAATAATTAATCGATGTAGAAAAAGCCTAAACAATATTTGTTTAATTTATTACATCAGCTATCCTTTTAGAAAAATGCTTTTGTTTATTTTCATTTTATTATAAAATAGTTTGCAAATTTCTTATAAAATGCCGTTATTATAAAACGTATGAAAGAAAACAGATTTGTTTAGGAAAACTTTGCCTCGATCTATAAGTATATTGAAATAAAGTAAATATTAAGAATACGTCATTTACCTACTAGTTAACACTACATTAGAATCCTATCGCTAAAAAATAATTCAGTTAACGTTAAACACAACAAAAATTTTCATGGAAGAAACATGTATGGTGTATTATGTTGTTACAAATTTGTATCATCATAAAAATAAAATTGAGCGTTTAAACAGGTAAGCAATGCCGTAAGCAGAAATTTTATATAAGGCCTTCCAGCAACGGTACTTGCAATGCTGGCGTTATTTAGAGTTAACTACCTAAACCACACTTCAACGATAAGGTAAAAAAGCCCAGGCTAAGCTAAAATCCAAGATGCTCATTTTCTTGAAGTAACAAAAATAAAGTAGTTGATTCCAATTTGTTTAATATGACAGAGAAAGATGCAGTTCTACAACTGGTGAATTTTTGTTTGTCCCCCTCCCCCTCTTCAAAATTTCAATTTTGAGGTTTTTTTTACACGATCTTCAAAATATCTAGATGAAAATGCTATTAAACGAACGAAAAAACCCATAATTATATACACAATATCATTTTCTTAATTTTATTACTTACATGTAAATACCTCTATTATCACATCTGTAATTTGGTTATACCTTTGGCCAATATCTGTAAATTAAGGACCAAAATAACCCATTATCTGTCGATTTTTATTTTAATGACATGTAGAATTTATTATTGTCTTATGCCTTTGATAATGATCCGCAAGGGTTGAAACACGTGTCAGGAAACTGAATTAAATTGTGAAATATAACAAGTACTAATTTTTTTCTCCAGTGAATTTGCCACAGTTCTCGTAATGATGTACCTAGTTGCATCATCTTTAAATTCAATAAAGCATCATATATTTCACCGATTTGTAGTTTAAGTAGTGTTATTGCCTTTATACAACTGTCCCATCTCGTATCTGACAATGGCTATAGTGTAAGTTTCGAAATATGCGCTAAGAACACACTCCACCTATGATTTGACGCCGAGAAGCCAGAAAACAATGAGGGTCATTTGGCATTATTTTTATTACATTTTCTGAAAGATTTTGTAATTTTAGTGCGAACTGCAAAAAGTTTTAATTTTCTGACGCGTCTAAAGCCTTAAAAATAATTTACGAGCATCGACTCGCGGACACCGCTGTGTGACATCACTAAGTCCTATAGTAAGTCGGGTCACTCTCGCTGTCGTTGTTTACGACTAAGAAAACAGGTAGCCATGCACATTATTGTACATCACCCTTCTCGGTTGCTGGGTAAGGGAGTTGATATCGACAGGAGAGAACAAAATAATTTTTATTCATTTTTTTTTCTTTTTTGTAAAATAGTGTCTAGAACTCGTATGAAATGACATTTCCTACTTGCTATAGCATATATGTACTATTAATAATAATAATAAGCTTCTGCTTTAACTGAATAAAGAATCAGTAAGCGCGTCTCCCTTGTACGTGCACAGAAAGACCGTTGCACAAGTTCAAAGCGGACGAACTGTGGGACTTAATGACTCGCGAGCGTTCTGTTTCATTTTGATCTGGTCTATTTCGAAAACTATTAATCGGATTGACTTCAAATGTTTAGGCTTGACCACCATACCTTATAAATGCTTCATAAAAATTAGGTAAATAATGTAATTTGAGGTTTGACCAAATGAGCCCATTCCTGAATTAGATTTGAAAAATCTACTGGAATAGCGTTGAGGCTTGGGGCGGCCGCCCCTTGGATTGGATTTGCCGCCTGTGTACCTTAAACACACTGAACATATGGAAGCGGCGGCCTTGGAGATCTTCCAGTGCTTCAAAGCTTAAATTAAACAGAACCGATCCGCTTATAATAAAATTAAAAAAAAAAGTTTTGTGTTGCAGACACCTGCAGTTCGAATTGAGACTACAACTTCGTAGATACGATTCTTTTCACTTATTAAAAAAAAAACGCTGTGAATACTGCGAGCTTTCAAAATTATGGCTTTGACACAAATCGGAAGAGTTATGTGTTTGTCTAAATTGAAAGCCATTGAAATTCTCCTCTACTGAATAACTTTAAACATCGGTGTTTTCACATTAAATTTTAAATATTACTCGACTTATTAACAAATTTTAAACAGCGCCAGGTAACATATTGTTTGTTTACTTAAAAGCTTCTACGTTTAGATTGATTTAATAGGGATTTCAGGTTGGTAACCCATCGCTCGGCACCACTGAGAATAAACAAAATTATAAACACATATGTGTTTATATTTAGAATTGTTTTCGTCAAATCTTAAATCTTAAATTACTACACTTAAATGTGGCATAAGCCATTGAGTAAGAATAGTTTTTAGATGTAATTCCAGGCTTCTGGATAATAAAATTTTAAAAACCGCGATGCCTCTTATAAATACTTCTCTTAAAAATAAATTTATCAGTGTCAAACAAACAAACAAACATTTTGCGTGGATTTAACGTTGCCATGCCAAATTTTCTGGCGTAAACGCACCATGTGTATTTTTACAGGGTGTTACAGTTTAGATTTGTTTAACAACTTGATTATTTTTTATTCTTATTTTTATTAGGTGTATAATACGGAAATAAATAAGAATAGAAGGAGACAATTTAATTTTTACAGGTATTGCAAAGAAGATAATCGCGTTGCATAAATCCACGTACAAGACAGCTATCAATCCGATTTTGATCCAAAAATCGTTACCCCTAAATCTTCTGTCATAAATGCAACTAAGTCGACGTGAAGTGAGAAAATGAAATTATTTTTAATAATAATGAATATAAACTTGAACTAAAATATTTTAAGGATTTTAAGCAAAACCATGCCAAATTAATAAGTATCTCATAGAGCAAATAATTTTATTTATATATTTAATTTTAGAGAATGATATAAAGGCATTTATTATTATTATTATTATTTAAAAAATAGTCCATACTTTCAGTGGAGTCAAAGTAATGTAAATGAAACAATCCAGTCTTCCTCCACAATTTAATATATGTAAAATATAGTTCCCTACATGTACGGTTATTGTAAACCTAATATCGAGTTCCTGTAATTTCCTCTATTATATTTTAACAGTATTTTTACATTTTAGGATAACTATCTGGTCATACACCATTAATGTCATACCTTTCTCTAAATAAACCTTACTTCTATTGCCACGTTTAGTATTTAACACGGCTGTGGCTAGCACAGGTTATATTTAAAACTTCTCTTTTATAACCACCAACTTTTTTGAAAATTCAAAAATGAAAAAGTTTTACTTTCATCTAAAATTATGAGGCATAGCCCTATATATACATGTTAGTTGATTTTCAACTACCATGTATATTTTTGTGCAAATTTTAAATTTCCTAAAACCATTTTACAAAATTTTTTTCCTCCAATAATAATGATTTTCTCAATATTTTATCTAATTTTATTCAGAATGTTTCTTCATTAAGTAAAAACAATTTTTACATCTATATTTAAAAATTTTACTTATATTAACATATCCATACAATCAATATGTTAACAAAAATCGTGTAACTAGTTATTACATTATATCTTCAATTTCATATTCCTCACCTTTGTAAGTTGTACTCATTAACTTGAGACAACTATAAGTATATTAAAATTGCACTCAACTCGATGTTAGGTAAGTTTCACTTTAACTTTCATTTTATCTTTACTGGTCGTTTATTCTAACAATGTACTATCCTTTCTAGTACCCCCTAAGGATGAACGATTAAAATTATGAGGCATAGCCCTATATATACATGTTAGTTGATTTTCAACTACCATGTATATTTTTGTGCAAATTTTAAATTTCCTAAAACCATTTTACAAAATTTTTTTCCTCCAATAATAATGATTTTCTCAATATTTTATCTAATTTTATTCAGAATGTTTCTTCATTAAGTAAAAACAATTTTTACATCTATATTTAAAAATTTTACTTATATTAACATATCCATACAATCAATATGTTAACAAAAATCGTGTAACTAGTTATTACATTATATCTTCAATTTCATATTCCTCACCTTTGTAAGTTGTACTCATTAACTTGAGACAACTATAAGTATATTAAAATTGCACTCAACTCGATGTTAGGTAAGTTTCACTTTAACTTTCATTTTATCTTTACTGGTCGTTTATTCTAACAATGTACTATCCTTTCTAGTACCCCCTAAGGATGAACGATTAAGCGTTCGAAATATGAAGGGAACTATATTTTACATATATTAAATGGTGGAGGAAGACTGGATTGTTTTATTTACATTATTACTATTTAGTTTAGATCTTATACATATTTCTACTGTAGCTTATTTATCCTTAAAGCATACTCCCGAGAGTTTATCGGATTAAATATTTGCTTAATGGGAATTAATCCATATTGATTTGACACCATCGATCAACAATTTTTCCTGATGATGCGAACTTAGTTCTTTTGTTTTGTAATTATATTTTTTCTACCACAGCAGGTAAATGGTATTAAACCAAAAAATTATATATATATTTTATAAATATCAGGCGATAATAAATAATAGGGTTACGCAATACTCTGTACTTGATTTGAAATTAGCTGTAATATACATTTTCAAAGTTCCGCTGGCCTTAATAAATCAGTGAATTTGGTAGTAAAAATCATGAATACCTGATATATATTTAAATTATGTGTACAGAATAAAAATCCCGCAGACAAGTAGAGATAGGTACACTTACAATGACCTACCTATGTGCCTATATAAATCACTGTTTGCTATTTTTGTGTCCTGCTAAAACAACAAAGAAAATAAATACACCTACAACGCTCATTAGGTCAAATTTAATGTATTACAAAATTAATTATTGGGATAAAATTTTAAAAACTTAAGGACTAGGGTATCTTTTGACATGAGGCTAACAATGCCTCCTTCCATAAGCATAAAAAAATCAATATTATTTTTTTCTGAAGGGGAGTGTGAATGTACTAGCTTAGCCATAAAGGAATATTTCTTAATATGGCATATTATAAACAGATGCTTAAATATAGTTGCTTAGCTAGGTTATTGGGCTGGGGGGGGGGGGGGGGGGGGTTGGGGGGAGACCGAACAATGGCCGTATATTCTCGACACCAAAATAAAAGAAACAAATTTAAAAAGAAAATAGCACCGCACGCGAAAATTTGAGAAAATTAGGAAAACCCCCGTAAAATTACGTCTAACCAATTATCATATACTTTGTGCATTCAAACTACGTAGTGAGGTTGCGTGCAACGACGATGATTTTTTTGGACTTTATAGAGCGTGCGGAAACAATAAGACAAATTTTAGAAGGCATTACTCATAGAGGAAAGAAAATATAACCAAGGACCTGACCCGAAGGTTTTAGTCAAAATTGTTAGAAATCAAACAGAGTCGTAATATGGAAGTGTCTATCTTTCATTAATAGCGAGATAATAAGCCACCCAAATTTTCAACGCTTAACGTTTGCAGTTAGAAGTTAAATTTGACGTACGGGGCTAGAAATCTAACCAATCAAAATAAATTCTAAATAGACGTCCGATAATCGAGATCGTTAAAAACTCTGCAACGTTAAGCGTTTAAAACTCACTTCTATTTTCTGGTCCCGCGGAGGATTAACTATCCCCATAATTAAATATACCTATAACAAACCCATTTTTTTGTTCCACGTAACGTTTTCGAGAATTTTATTTAACACTTGTTCATTGGAGACTTCTGGTGATATTTTTCCATGAATAGTTTGCTTTATAAACACGCTTTTTCATCAAATAAACATTCTACGAAATTTTTATTGTGTTCATACCATTTAAATTCGAAGTAAAGAATCATAGGCATTTAGCATTTACGAGAAAATAAATTCATTAAGTTATCTGGACGAACGTCACTGGTAAAAGAATCAGGCGCCTAATTATAGATAGCCTAATTAAGTATTGGTAAACATAAAAGAACGTATATTTTTTTATAATTTTCACTGAAAATTTGAAACAAGCCAGAGAGAGAGAGGGAGAACAAGCCCACCAGCTTTGAATTCGATTTAAAAACCCGCTGTATAAATTACGATCTGGATATACCTACAGTAGTTCCACATCATAATTATCAGTTTAGTTTAGGAAATCGTATTTTTCAGTCGTTTTTTCCAGTAAATGAAAGAAAAACACAACTGTCGTGACAGCGGCCAAAAGGAATTTAGTGTGTTTTGAAATACGAGCCGCCCTTAAATGTGTCTCAGTTATATTATTCTAGGTTTGTTTTTGTTGTTCTCTAAATATGGGAATTTTTCGTTCTTGTTTGTCTGTAGTCTAGAGAAAACAGAGTAGTTGGAAACACAAAAGGTTCCCGGACCGACTTTAGTCTAAGATAGGTAGGTATGCCAGATGCTAGTTTATTTACTTATGTGTCAAAGGGACCTACTAAATAAATATACCGGGTCATATTGAAAAATAGCTTTATAACTCGTCACTCATTGTTAACTTTTATATACCAGGTTTCACCAGCAACAGAAATATTCTCTAGGAATTTAAAAGTTAATATTTTACAATTTCTGCTCCTAATAGTTTATGTGGCATTTATTTTCGACATAAAATATTGAAATCGTATAGATGTAAAGAAAATTGTTCCTTGTAGCAAAACTTTTCAAATAAATTGAAAACGTTTTTGTTGATAAAATTTACCACCATCAAACCATATGATCTTTGGAGAACTCTCATAAGTCATTTGAAGAGTTTTGCGCAAGCGAATAGCCAGAATTTTAGATGCCCTGGGATACCCTTTTGGGAGTTATACCTAACAATAGCCTTTGGCAAAACAGCTAAATTAATATATTTTAAAGAAAGTAGCGCTCTTGTGCTACCAAAAATTATTTTCATTCAAGAGAGCTTCAACTGAAAAACGTAGGGTTTGGTTTAGATCACAATTATAAGGGGACGATATATCTAACCAAAGCTAGGTTAAAATTGTGTCAAATTCATATTATGAAATGATATACCAAACTGATGAATATTTAAATAAGTTAACAAATAAAAATGTATTCTTCTTGTTTACTAAATTAACAAAGTGAGAATATAGAAAAAGGAAAATAAGAATTATAGAAATTGCTGAAATTGGCCACAGCCATGCTCCAAGCATAAATTCACACGTCTCTTCACATTTTTGAAAGCGCTGACATCTCTGGAGAAATGTAACATTCTTGGATAATCCTTTCTTGTAACTGTTTTAAATTTTCAACTGCTGTTTAAAAATATTGTTTTTCGACTAAGGAAAAATGAAGTAGTCCATAACCGGCAAACAAGGTGATCTGGGTGGGAATTCAATGTGTTCAAAAACTGATCAATCTGTCGTCGAAAAAAATACGCAAGTAGACAATAGTTTCGTCGGATGTATAGGCGGTTGCATCGTCCTGTTGAAAATAACGAAAACGTAGTTCATCGTCCAGTAATTGCCCCACAAATGAATTCAAAATATTGTCTCTATACCGATGTGCTGTAACTGTGTCATGGAAAAAAAATAGGACCAACAATCCTTCTTCGGGAAACACTCAACAATTTTTTGAGGGTGCAATGAGAATAAAAAAAATAGCGATTTTCACTACTCCACATGCGTGTATTCTGAGAATTCACATAACCGGTGAGGTGGAACCAGGCTTCATCAGGAAAAAATGTCAGGTCTAATAAATCATTTCTTACAAATAAATTTTGGGTAAACCACTGACATTAAATCCTGCGTCTTTCAAAATCTGCCGCTCGTATTTCTTGGAAAACTTGTACTTTATAACGAAATAAATTAAACTGCTTTAAAGAATAGTCCTGAATGTTCCATAAGATCTTCCCACTTCTTGACACAGGCGTATTACACATTTTGTTGGCGCATTTGGCATTATTTCAGGAACGTTTGCAACAAGTTATTCTCTTCTTACGGATGGTCTTCCAGCTGCTTTCTTATATTGTATAGAACCACGGTTCGTCTCAGTCAATGATAAAAATCCCCAGCAGTAAAAGCGACATTACGAAATTTTTCGCGAAAATCGTCCATGCACAGACGCTGATTGTATTGCCACTCACCATTTACTCTAACTCCGTTTCGAACATACGCTTCCACCATGAATTTTTTGTACTGTTCCGTAAAACCCACTGTGTGGATTATTCAAGAACTTGAATAAATTAGCGATAAATCAAATTTCTTGCAACGACTATTAAAGATGACGGAATAACTGATTGACTGATAATGCTGGTATTTACTGACACCCAACAGATATTAAGCTCTACCGCTAAGCAGTACGGCTTTAGATACAAAGCACACTTTGATGATACTAATTTTTGCTTGCACAATATATTTTTGACAACAATCCGTTAGAGCTCAACAGGTAACGATGCAGAATATAATGTACTGACATCAAAAAGCAAAAGAAAGGATGTATATGAAAACTTGTAGTATTACTGGGGTATCAGCACAGATTTCTAGTCTGGGTTCTAATTCTCGAATCTGGGGAAAACTGTTCTAAGGAGGAATGTGGGTGTAACCCACACAATGAATGATATCTCTATTTGGGAACACACACACACAAGTTTTTTTTGTTTAATTCACACACACACACAAGTTTTTTTTGTTTAATTAGTTAGTTATTATCGTTATTCGGTGCTCTTTATTCGGTTAGTACATATTTCTTATTATTTATTTGATTATACATATGCATTGTTAGGAATATCCATTATAATTGTGGGTTAAATCGCAAAAATGACGAATTTCAACCAAAAGTTAGGTACGGACCTGTAGGTATTCTACGCAGGAACGAGTAGATTGATTTATGTTGTTTTCGGCCTGGTCCCCTTTTTCCCTCGATTTTTCCCATAAGTATAGTTTTAAGTAGATTATACCTAGGACCTCGCATGATATGTCCTAGGTAGGATGTTTTTCTTTGTTTTACAATATCTAATATTTGCCGATGTGTGTTTGCTCTTTGTAGGACTTGTTCATTATATATATGGTCTACCCAGGGAATTTTGAGTAGTCTTCTCAAGATCCACATTTCGAAGGCCTCGATTCTGTTAAGAGATTTGGCCTTTAGTGACCAGGTTTCCGCTCCGTATAGCAGTATTGGCCATATGTAGCATTTAACAACTCGCAGCCGGAGATTTAAGGGTACTTCTTGCCGTAGGAGGTAGGTATTAAACTTAACAAACGTGCTTCGAGCAATACCCACACGTATTTTAATCTCTTCATCATTGTCCCACTTGTCGTTCAACGTGGTGCCTAGATATTTAAACTTGTTCACTCTCTCAATCTGTATGTTGTCGATGTAGAGATGTGCGTTCTCATGATATTGTCGACTCACTATCATCAGTTTGGTTTTACTTATGTTGATACTAAGACCAAAATCCCTCCCCATCGCATTTATAGCACCTACGGTCGCTTGTAGGTCTTCCATATTATCTGCCAATATAGCTGTGTCATCGGCGTAACGCAAATTGTTGATGGGAATGCCATTTATCTTAATTCCTCTTGGGTTATTTTCTAGTGCCATTTGAAATATTTTTTCTACGTAGATATTGAACAGCAGTGGGGATAGTATGCAGCCTTGTCGGACCCCTTTAGCTATAGTTATGTTCTTTCTCCACCACGTCACGTAAGTATAATACTTAGTAAACAATAATTGTATTATGTTCCATTCTAAAGTGTATTTCGCGAAAAGACAATTTATTACAATATTTCTAAATTATTCCATAGATGATGCGCTTCCTCTGTCTATTCCAGCGCAAGGATTGTCAAATGGAAGAGCCGCCTTACCACATCCTGCAGCTTTCCAAACGAAGTAACCCGGGTATCGCGGGTTTGGTAGATAAGCTATATAGGCACTATTATGTTCTAATTATAATACATTCCTCGTTTTAATAAGTTAAGTTACACTCGACGAGACGTTAACATACAGGGTGTTTCATTAAGAGTGGCCACCGGCCATATCTCGAAAACTACGGGGCATAGAAATTCAGGGAAACAAATTTCATTATTAAAGTGGCAATGGGAAAATTCTGGAAATTACTTTTAAGTCCTGTATTTTGACGCAAGGGGGCACAATTCAGAAGTAAATATTACAATTCCAAATTTCTACAAAAATTAATTTTGCATTAAAGGTATACCTTTAATAACATCATCATAGAAATTATAGAAAGCTTGGAAAATATTGCATCATTTTGGTCTAAGGCTCATGACCTTGATAATAGTGGGGGAAGCTATAACTGCGGCACTTTGACTTCTAAATGACTTATGCGATTTTAGAAAACTTACGTTTGTTTGGAAGAAAAATGTAAGTACTTTTTTTTAATTATCGTATTCAATGGTGCGCGATAGTTTCAAATAAAATTGCTAGACGGCGCAACTTTTTGTTTTTTTCGCGAAAACTTAGATCATACGGTATAATTCTGATACCATAATGGTAAAGTAGATTAAATTTTAAAATATGGCATTGCCTAAAAAAAATTGAACAAAAAAACCGTTCGAGTACCATAAAAGATTTAAAAAATGATAAAAATGAGCGGATTAACAGTAACTATAAGTTAGCTTAAGAGTTCAATATTTTTTTTTTAGTGAGGTAGGTTGCATTGGCATCAAAAATTCCTACAAGTGGGAAGAAAATGTTTACCAAAAAATAAATAATAATTTAATTTTTATACAGAAGACCAATAAACCTGAAATCGAAAAAATGGTTTGTTTTAAAGTCTAATAAAGCGCCCGGAATTGACGGTATAAAGTCGGAAATTCTAAAAAAGTACGCCACCTATATAACTAAACCGCTTAATTATATTATAAATAAATGCATCCTAACAGGAATATTTCCAAATGCGTTTAAAGTAGCAGTGTCACTATTTAAATCTGGTAACAAAGATGACGGAGGTAAATACCACCCTGTTTCCCTTATTTCAAATTTATCCAAGATTTTTTAAAAATTTCGAAAAATAGATTCACGAAATTTTTAACAAAATATCAAGTTATTTCTGAGAGTTCAAATTCCAGGTGGCCCAGTCTACAAGAGATGCTATGGAGTGTTTTAGTAAAAAATTGGTTGGGCTTAAATTCAAGCAATCCAGCAATATATTGGCGAAAGCATTCGATACGGTGAATCGCTTGGAGCTTTAAGAAACATTAGTGGGTTTTAGGGCTATTTCATTTGAGCTGATGAGAAGTTACCTCTCCAAACGACAGCAGTGTCGCCATAGAAAATAAAATAAGTAATGAAGTTAGCTTTGGAGTACCCCAAAGTACTTTTGTTTACATTATATTTTAATGATATTTCTGGTATTCCCATTAACGAGATATATTAGCTTTGCTGATGATACGGCGGTATTTTATCGCAGCACTTGTTGGTCTTCACTGAAGCCCGGTCTAGAGTCCGGCTTTAACCTTGTTAATTTTTTCAACATAAAAAATTAACTATAAATTGAATGAAGGCCTATTTTCTACTCTTTTGTTCATATCAAGTCAACCTTCCTTTGTTCTCTGTCCTTAATGTTATACATAAAAGTAAAGACTATAAAATAAATAATGCCCAAAACGATGTAACTTACTTGAGTATTACTATTGACAGTCATCTAAGATGAGACAAACATATAAACTTTGTAGTGAGAAAGATTAGAAGTCTGGTTCCTATATTATAAAGGGTTTAGGTTAGATAGAACTTTAGGTAGGAGTCACTGTCAGACTGAACTGTCAATCTGCCGCTGTTTATAAAATTTATATTGCGTACAGTTTGGCAAATCATCATGCACAGACTCACGCTTGAACAACGTTACCAGATTATTCAAATTTACTTTGAAAGTCGGTCGTCGATTCGCGAAACGTATAGAAGCCTTCGTGAATTTTACGGCGCACATAATCGTCCATAATCTGAGCTAACTATCCGTCGCACTGTGGATAGGTTTCGTACCACATACTCTCTACATTATGTAAAAACACCAGTGCGTCTAAAGAATGTGCGTAATAAAAGGAATATCGCCGCTGTACGTGAAAGTGTGGAAGAAAATCCAAATTTATCCATTCGTCGTCGGTCGCAGCAAGTTTCGCTAATTGGGCTTTAGCACAATTGGAAGTTGACCCGTTGTTTTACCGCAAAATTGTGTTTAGCTATGGGGCTCATTTTTGGCTTGCCGGATATGGTGTGATACCTTTAATCATGTCAATCCACAGGAGATTCAACAGACCCCATTACATTCAGAAAAATGTACCGTTTGGTGCGGTTTACATGCTGGTAGTATTATCGGACCTTATTTTTTCTAAAATGACGCTGGGGCTACCGTTACGGTCAATGGAGAACGTTACCGGACCATGATTAATGAATTTGTGTTCCAAAAATGGATGATATTAATCAAGGCGAGATGTGGATGCAACAGGATGGCGCTACGTGTCACACCGCGAACGAAACGGTCGCCTTATTGCAAACAAGATTTGGTGATAAGTTCATTTCGAGAAATGAACCTGTTAACTGGCCACCCAGGTCCTGTGATGTGACGCCCCTAGATTATTTCCTATGGGGCTACGTCAAGTCATTGGTTTATGCTGATAAACCAGCAACAATTGACGCCCTAGAAGCCAACATTGTTCGCGTTATTCATGACATACGGCCAGCAGTGCTCGAAAAAGTCACCCAAAATTGGACTCAAAGAATGCGCTACCTCGTGAACAGCCGCGGTGTCCACATGCCCCAAATCATATTTAAATGTAAATGCCATAGAATGAGTTTTCAAATAAAATTAGTTTTTTGATCACAATAATAGTTTTTTTATTATTTTTCCAACTTCTATCGTTCTTAAAAAAACACCCTTTATATATGGCATTGCAGCGTGGGGTTCAGTAACTAATAACTATTCGAAGAGACTTGAAATAACGCACAAATGGATTTTAAAGGTAATACTTAATATGATTTATTTTTATCCAAATGACAACCTGTATTATGAAAGTGATTATTATTATATTATGATGTCCGCCAGTAGTTTTACAAAGAACTGGCAGTAATTCAATATTGCAAAGTTAAAAATGATTGTTCTGTCCTATTACACCATAACTACTTAACACGTAATAGAGAAAACAAAGCGTTAGTTCCCAAAATAAAGAAAACAATTGGACAACGTTCTCACTTATATCTTTCTGTAAAATATTTTAACGATATTCCTAATAATATAAAGCAACTTAATTCGTATGCACTGTTTAAAGAAAGATTAAATTCCTGGATATCACAAAAACCTAGAAAAGAGGTTCGTAGCTATATTGATTGAAAAATGCATATTATATTCAAAGTTTAGTTCTGGTATTGTTCAAAGTAAAACCACATTTCTTGTGTGGTTGGATGTTTGCTTGGAACCTACTAATTATTTATTGTGTTTTTTTTCGGTTTCTTTTTAAACGTCTTTGTTTAGAATTATATTGTTATTGTTGTTATTACTTTGAACTGAAATAGATTTCACTGCTGATTTTTGCTGTTTTAGTCTTGGATCGTTTGAGATGATCTTTGGACTTACAGAAATGAATCGTTAAAATTATAGTTAAGTATAATGATTGTTGTGTAATATGCAAAAACTCTGATATCTCTTGTATTACTTTATAGTAATAATTTTAGAAATGCCTAGTGCATGTTAAGTAGCTTGAGCCACTGCCGTCTCGAAGAACAGGCCGTCATTTTAGGATCGTGACGTCACATTAGAAGATGGAATTTATTATAGAGGCTATATGTACATGTAGATAATAAAATTGATATTTGTAAGTCAAAGATGTCTTAAATTATATGAAATGAGGTATAGAATCGTATATTAAAAAGGTATTTCGATGATTAGTATACAAAGTGATTCAAGACTATAAACTAGCTTATGTTACGATCACTAAGTATTGCTTTCGATCTTCGATACTCCTTCGAGGTTACAAAAATAATTCCCAAATAATCCCTGAATAACAAACATTAGAAACAATTTCATATGTAGATATTGTAAATAAAATTTTATATCAGTCGGTTGGTAGGTAGGTCCATACTATCATTTCATCTTTCTCAAAAAACTATATAAACTTTATTCAACTTGGTTTTTGACTAGAAAAATAAAAAGGCATTAAGAGGAACCTACTTTAAACTTGTAGGTATGTTTTAACCGATATTTTAAGTAAGACAAACTTGTATCGTATGAAAATCTAAACAAAATGTACAACGAATGTAGGCTTTGTTCTGTTACTAAATTTTTGTCCGAACCTAACCTAAGTAAGCATGCTCAACCTTCAATATTATACTATCTATTTAATAGCTAACTAATGTACTTATAATCTTTCTATGTTCTTTGCTTAATAACAATTTAAACAATATACCAAAATATTATTATTAAAAAAGGTACCTACACTGCACTGTTTTAGTGTTATCTACCATTCAAGTCTTCTGGTTGCCCTGAATTTCCTGACTAAAAACCTTTCCTCAAAGTACTTTATGCAAAAGCTGATACATTTTCGCAATACTAAATCATCTCTTGGGATCCTTTTTTTATCAATAAATAGCATTTTATCAGTGAAAACCATTATAGTTAAGTATACACCCCGGAACACATTATGAATTTGGCATTTTTCGCTATTTCACAGCAACTTAATCAAATAATTTATGGTTTTACATATAAAGGTCCAAACTATGTTAAATTAATGTTTATGGATTTTCTAAAATATTCACATTAAACTGCTAAAAACAACTAAAAACTTAAAGGAAACACCAAAGCGGTCTACGAAAACAATGCAAACCTGTCAAAACGTGGATCGACTAGAAACAGCTGATTATGGAATGTGGGCGGGAACATGACGGCCTGTTCTTCGAGACGGCAGTGCTTGAGCCCACAAACAAGTTTCCTTTCGTGGGTAGTCTGTTTACTTATATATATTTTGCATTTTGTTATAGTTTATTAAATGTTTGCAAATTAAGAATAAATTATTATTAATATTTTTTAACTAAATTTTTATAATTGGTCGTTTTATTAATATTGTATACTTCATGAATCTGGGAATAGGACATAAATAAACATTATATATTATTTTATTAACTTCCAAAGTCTTTGTACTTCTTTGAAAATGGCCCGAAAGGGCCGAAACTCGCGTGTCAGGTAACTGAAAATTTAAACAGTGAACCATAACAAGTAATTTTTAGTTCTACCCATAATAGCTTTTTTTGTTTTAGGCATAATAACCAGCATTAACGGCAGTGGAGAACCGTCACGTTTATTACTGCACCTGATCACTCTGGTCGGGTGGAAGCTTAACGCCTCTATAGTTCCTCATTAACCTTGGGCTTGGTCCAGGTTTCGTTGACGCCCAGCAGAACGACATGGACATCTTTGTCCTCCGGGAAGCGGAAAAAGTGATACGAAATTTATTGGACGTCAAAGAATCTCACGATTTTGAAACTATCGTTTGCTGTCGAGAGGTGGAGTCTCACGCCTCCCTCAGAAGTAATTTTGAGCGCTTTGATATTTGTTACAGGTAAATTCGGTCTTTCAGAAGTTCCGACCTGTGGCTTGATGTACTTATCATCTGAAACTGTCCCCTTTCTATTAGAGATGCTTCGGGATCGTTGCAATTTTGAGAATCCAGGACTTCGTCTTCCAAAACAGATTTTGGTTGGCTAATGGTGAGCATTTCCCACCACTACCACCACTCATTGCATCACTGTTACCCTATGTGCAAGAACTTATAAGAGAATGCACTAAAAAGGCGAAAAAACTCGAAAATTTGATAATACTTTATAAATTTCAATAATTCTGAAAATGACAGCTTTAGTCTAACCACACGTCTATTCTCTCCGAATGATGGATGAGAACTAACACCAACACTACTAAAGAAGGGAGCGTGTGATCAATACATACTACCATGGCATACGAATGTAAAACTTAGACACCAAAAACAAAGATCACAAGAAAACCAAGGTTGGCAAATAATCATGATATTTACATAAATATCAAAATATAGGATAATAAATATCCGAGACATACTGGCTGGTGCACCGTCAGGCTGTCCATAGGAAATCCCTGTAAATTTTGCCACCCTCAAATATTGGCTACCCTATTAATTTTACATCAAAATTGTCTTAGGCTTTTTTGAAGGTCCTTGTAGGTGGACTCGCAGACCAAATTTTATTATTTTCTAATAAGTCAATTAAGAATTATTTATATATTTCGTTTTCAGTACTTGCGTTTATTAAATTGGTACAATCATAATTTTTTCTTGAATACTGTAAATCATGTTGAAACTAATAAAAAATAAAACGTTTAGTAACATTTAACATTATCACAATTATTACTGGCGGTTTCATTGAGTTATGTATCAGAGCCGTACTTAATTTTTAAGAATTTTACGAAGAGTTTTTTGTAAATAACTTTTAAATTGGGTTATGAGAAAATAATAAAATTTGGTGTGCGACTCTATCATACAAGGATCATTAAAATGGTCTAATACAATTTTGATATAAATTTAATAGGGGAGCCAATATAGGTATCTGGTATACATTATTATCAAACGCTGATGTATTTTCTTTAATGACTTGTTACTTTTGGTAGTCATATGCAACCAAAAGCTAATTGAATATCATCTTGCTTATTTGCAAAACAAAAACCAATAAAAAATAATCAAATATTCCAAAACTAAAATCATTAATTCGCATGATATCCTGAACTAACCTAAAAAAAATATTCATATTGACTGGATATCTATGCTATAGATATATCGGATATCGAATATACCATTGATATATGTCATACCAACCTTGTAAATACCTAGTAGAATTCGTAAGAGATAAGGGATACAACAGAAAGCCTAGGCTATAGATATCATACACAGAATCAGATCCCTGAAATGGCAACCCGTAGAGACGGAAAATAGGTAGACCACACGAATCACGCAAAGGTATCCCGGACGTATCACGAGATGAAAGGGATGACCGACCATAAGATCGGATGAAGATCGCAAGCAGAACTTGGTTCCAATTAACCAACAACAAGAAGCAAGCTACACCATAATATATAGTTGATAAAGCCGAACAATGGACTATAGACAAATCAACATTTTTGAACTGAGCAACATTTTCACCTTGTATATTTATATTTAAATAAAACATATTAATAAAAGCTTAGTTTATAAAGGTTTTATTTTGCGGTTTTATTGGTACGCCGCTGAAATAATTACATATTGCTTATTCACATTTAAAAAAACAGTTGTAGGTTGTTTTATTGTATTTAGACTGACATTTTAAAGGGGTGACATTTTTCTTTCTATATACCATACCGTAGTGTTATATTAAAAATTCATTAAAGGTTTGTTCATTTTGAGGCCTTTGGACTGACTAATGTTAAATCTACTGCAGGATATTTTTGTTTTGATCTTAGATTAAACATAAAATCTAAAACTGTAAGAAAGTCGCCCCTTTTACCCCTAGAGGTGTATTGTAATAGTCATATAGAATCTCAAAATTGCATGGAATTCAATACTAAGAAATTAAAAAATCACAAAAACCCTCCCCTAGTCCCTGTTGCCAAGTTGCAAGAACATCATGCATCAGTTCAATAACCTTTAAATAAAATTCTGACAGTTTGTATAATATTTTCGTTATATTCCGTGTTATTTTACATTTTTATAAAACCTAAGTGCCCGAAATATATATACATATATCGAGAGGGTAGTCGTTGCTGACTAGTTAAGAGATAAACTAGTGAATATTGGGGAGTGCAGCAAATGAAAGAGTACTCTTTAAAGTTATTCCAAGCTTTCGGAAATCATATATTTCATTTCCATCCTCAGGGAGAAACTTTTTTGAGATTGTTCATAAGGATGTTCATAGAATTAATATAGGACATGCGAGAAGAAAACGTGTTGAAACCCAAGTCAATTACAATTAAAATCAAAAATTGGAGACAATACTAAAAACATTGTATATGGACGTAGAAACACACAATTTAAAATAAAATTAAAATTTTGATGTTCACATTTTGAAAATTCGTTACTTAATTTGAAATTATGGAATTATTTAGCGGGAAATCATGACTTGCGTGCCTCCATTTTAAGTGACAGTCACTTTTTGAGGAATATTTGAACATCTTCTTAAATCCTAAATTTCTAACAATTTAATAGTACCTACCTATTAATTAGTAAAATATTGAAACATGTAAAATGTCATAATTAACCTTGTAATTGGATACTTTATAACAGTTTTTATAACAATAAAGCACACATTTCAAAATGACAACTTTATTTGACAGTCATCTTTTACCTTGACTGGTGCCCGCAAATACGGGGCCATAAAAAGGAGAAATAGTTAAAAAGAAATCGGCGATAACCCGTAAACGGGCTCATCAAAAATATCTAAAGTTATTCTTTTGAATGTGGGTTTTAGTGCTCTTTAATAAACCTAAATAGAATTTTTCTCTAAAATAATTAGGGAAGCCAATAATTGACCCCATTTAAAATTACATGGGATTTCCTATGTCCCGCTCGACGATGCACCACCCGGTATATAGCTTCGCTGATGACAGCACACTTGTTTCATCTTTTACTTTGGATGCTCGGACATCGGCTGCTAATGCACATCTTTATAGGCAGCAAGAGGTCTCACATCTCAACAAAGACCTGTCTTGGGGCGACAGTAACCAAGTAGAATTTAACGCTAAAAAGACCCAGGCGGCAGTTTTTTCTAAAAAAGTTAATGTTGAAGAACCGGATATAGTTATGGCGGGACACTCGATTCCCTTGGCTTCATCAATTCATTTATTGGGCGTTAATTTGGATAGTCAGGTCTTGGCATAGCCACGTTGCGGCCATTGCTAAGGCAGCCTCGCAGAAGCTTGCATGGAGTACTTTTCCGAACAAAGAACCTCTATACACCCCAACAACTTTTGATGCTTTATAAAGCCCAAATTCGACCATCGCTGGAGTACTGTTCGCATATTTGGGGCTCTGCTCCTAAACATACCCTGAGATTGCTGAATTCCATTCAAAGAAGAGCCATTCGCTTGATCGGTGACCATAGTCTGACAAACAACCTGGAAAGCCTTGAACATCGAAGGCAGGTTGGCGACTTGAGTCTATTTTACAAATATTTTCATGGCAAGTGTTAAACTGAGGTTGCCCGCTTGATACCACCCAGAGCGGTACATGGTAGAAATACACAACGAGCCACTGCAGCCCACCAGTACGTGGTTCAGCTTAGTGTCCCTCGAACGACACTGTTTCAAAATTCTTTCATCTGGAGAACGTCATCACTCTGGAACGACCTCCCTGAGATCGTGTTCCCCAACGACTATAATCTTTAAAGATTCAAGATCAACGTGAATCGTTTCCTGCGCACACGCACCGCTCTCAGAGCGCCATAAAGGATTTATCCTGCAGTGCTGTGCCTTATCATAAAAAAAAAAAAAGTACTACTTATATTGCTTGAAGGTGTTCCGATCTTGGTTGAAAACCCAATACGGTTTCTACACGACGGGACTTCAGCTCATATTAGCTCGATTGCTCGAGAATATGTGGATAAGATGTATATGAAAGTCGCTGGCTAGGTCGCGGGGTTGTGGAGCCAAACCATCTGGGGCCGCCTAAGTTACCAAAATTGAATCCCTTGGGTAAAAACATTTAAAAACGTTAAGTTACTTTACACCAATTCAAAATATTGATCATCTATGTCTAAGAATTGTACAGAGGAGTAATGTGAGACAATTCGCCATACCCCTGATATATTTTAACGTGCTCCTGAGTACATAGAAAGAATAATAGAAAATTGCAGACGGTGTGGTTGTTACATTCAGCAATTTGCCCCTTCTAGTTATTGTGTTCCTACTGATAAGTGTATGTATGTATAAGAGTGTATAAAAACTTAGTGAAGTGTTTAAGGGGTTTACTAAAAGACACACAAAAGTAAATAAGTCTTAGCTGTACTTTAAAAAAATTACAGTAAAGGAAGACTGCAAATGATAAAATATAATTTTCATTATTTTTTATATACAGCTCACCCTATCACAACAATTGAAGAGATGTGTTTAAATATCACAATCAATCACTTATTAGATTGTAGCAAATTTCAAAAAAGTATATTTAAAGATTTTTTAAAAGTCCTAATTATCTTAAAATTCGAGTACTTGCGGACAAATATAGGATCTTTGTTTTTAGAATATCCTATTGGGAAAGGGAAATATTTGAATGACGAGTTTTAGAGGTAAATATGAGAACAAAATGTAAACAGGTTTCGAAAATCCTTCCTTTCTGATATTATACCAGTTTAAAACAATTTAATATACTTTTTTTTAATGCCTCCAAAACGAGTTACAAATATTACACTGACCTTTGGTATCCACTTTACAGGCATATAAAGACATATTCTTGATCTAAAAAGTTTTCAACATTTCACCAGTGGCGTGTGTGAAAGAAATAAATAAAATTATTTTGATGAAAGAAATTGTGTAATTTCATATGTTGCTGCTGGTGGAATAGTAATAACGTTTTAAATCGAGAAAACGTTATCTCATTTTATTATATAGCACCAGCGAACGGTCAGTGTAATACCTTAAATCGATTTCGAAGGGAAACTGGGGTAATATCGCGCAGTGGGGTAATATTGCGCACCACAAAACAAAAGAAACGAAGAGCGAGAAGTGAAATCTGGCAACGCCTACGTTATTCCGTATCGGTAGCAGCTATGTTCAAAGTGTCAGCTCGCTGGGAGTATTTAGTTGGCCGCAGTAAATCGAAGTGTGTGTACACGAATTTTCGCTATAATTTTCAGTGCTTAAGAAATAAGCAAGGTAAGTGTAGATTTTAAAACTATCGATCTTTCCTATGTACAAATACTTTCTAGCATATATCGGGGATCTATCCCTATATCTGCTTTTTATTTTCATACGTAAATAACGGAATTGTGGTTAGAAAACAAAACCAAGGTCGATATGGAGTAATAGCGCGAGATATTGCCCCACACATTGATTTCAAATTTTTTTAAATTTTAGATGGTCAGAAACTATCAAAGAAAGATCCAACGACAGAGCTGGACCATTGAACAGCATAATAATGCTTTGGCTACTATACGTTCAGGTGTTAAAATACGCGAGGCTGCAAGAAATTTCGGCATTCCCGAATCAACACTGCGCCACCATCTAAAATCTACAGAGTTGGCATAACCTGGGTCAGAAGTTGACCGCTTGGGGAGGAAACCTCTTTTTACGAAACCACAAGAAGAGGAGTTAGCAAATTATGTCATGAAGTTGGCAAATTTGTTATATGGCATAACTCCACGAGAGTTGAGAAGAATAGCATTTGATTTCGCAGAAGCTAATCACCTACTTCATAAGTTTAACAAGGAATCTAAGCTAGCCCGCAAAGATTAGCTGTCGTGTTTTATAAAGAGAAATCCCCAGCTGAGACGTCGACAACCAGAAGGTACAAGTCTGAGCCGTATATCCTCATTTAATGCTGAAGCCGTTGGAATTTTTTCCAAAAAACTAGAAAAAGTTTTGACCAAGTTTAAATTTCAGAGCAATCGAATCTTTAATGTCGACGAATCTGGTGTAACCACTGTCCAGAAAAAATCTGGAAAAGTTTATGCAAAAAAACGACAGAAACAAGTCGGTGTTGCCATTTCAGCCGAACGAGGTCAAACGATTTGCGCTGTCAGTGCAGCTGGTACATACGTTCCCCTAATGATAATTTATCCAAGAAAACTGATGTCTCCTCAATTAGAAAAAGACGGCCCAATAGGTTCCATTTATTCCTGTTTTGACAATGGGTTGCCGAACGATGATTTATTTGTTAAGTGGATAAAACATTTTCAAAATTATGTGAAAGCTACGGAAGCTGACCCAATTTTACTTATCTTGAACAACCATGGAAGTCATATTTCGTTGACAATTTATAATTTCTGCAGAGAGAACCACATCGTACTCCTTACAATTCCTTCTCATACATCAAACCACCTTTAGCCGCTTGACTTATTGTTTCTTGGACCACTGAAGAAAGCTCTGTTTGCTGTGTATGACTCTCACATGATTTCGACTGCACATGATAGGATTACTGTATATGACGTGGCTCGTTTATTAAATCAAGCATATGTGAAGGTAGCAACTATGGGAAAAGGTGTCTCAGGATTCAAAGCTGCAGGGATATTTCCTTTTAACCCAGAAAAGTGTACTGAAAAGGATTTGACAGCAGCTGAAGAATTTCGAGAACTTGTCTTAGCCCCAGAATAACGAGAGAGAATTAATCCAGCTTCCCCACAGATAGCCCCAACATCTATAGATGCTTTGAAAGATAAACCTCTGCAGTTGCTCCGGAGACGGCTCCATTAACGTCTTTAACTATTCAAGAACCCACACCATCGACATCCAAAGCAAATTTACCATCATGTTCAGGTGTCAAAATATCGGATCTTGTATCGATTTCCAAGAAAGTAGTTAACGCAGCGATCAAAAGAAAAACATCAACGAAGCAACAATCCGAAATTTGGACTTCCACCCCAATGAAGGCTACTCTCCTGGAAAAAGAAGCTAAGCGAAACCAGAAAAATGAATAACAAAACGAAAACGTCAAGCGAAAAGTGAATGCAGATATGAAGGTACAGAAAAGAAGCAAAAAGAAATTAAAATACATTAAAGAAGACACGTCGGATGATAATTCTGATTCACCCTTCAAAGCAGATCTCTCTGATGACAATAATTCGGACTACAAGGAATTTGCACTTCATGAAGAGCCTCCTGTAGCCCACGAATTAAGTGTCATATGTGGTGAATTCGAAAAGGATAGGGAGCTTTGGTTTCGTTGCATAAAATGTGCAACATGGGTTCATTCAGAAGGTTCTGGTTGAGAATCAGCTGCAGGGTACACACGCGATGGTTGTCGACTTAGCCTGGGCGCCGATAAGAAAAAAGAAGAATCAAAACGTCGTTTATTTTAGTTTAGAGTTTAGATAACAGAATATCCGATGCATAACTTTGGTAACAAGACTTATTTTTCCTATTTTTTGTGTTTATTTTAAAATTTCTTTCCATATTTTTTTTTTATTAAACTGCGCGATATTACCCGACATGTAAGGGCAATATCGCGAAGTGCAGCTCTTGCGTAATTTAATTCTTGTTTCGTGAATTCGATTTTTCTTAAAATATCCCATATGCTATCATAAAGTAAACTTATTGTATTAATATTTCCCAAGGTTAGATCATTTGGCAATTAAGAATGTAGATTTGATAAATGATTCCGCTTAGATGCGCCGTATTACCCTACTTTCCCCTACTAAAAGAAAAAATGATTAAACATTTTTTTTTACAACCTGTATATTGAAAAGAGGGCATTTCCAGACCCACACTTTTATTACCTTAGTCATCAAAATATTTCCCTTTCCCTTCAAAACAGCGTGTGTATATTCCTAGACAAATTCATATATACAGTAAATATTGCTTTATCTGTTTTTATCTTATATTAGAACCTAACCTCTACTAATAATTAGAAAAAATATAAATATTTTTTTGTATAAAACCGCGCATCTTGCTAAAAAATTGACACTTAGGCCATGAGGGCGTCTGGCTAAACCTTGGTTAATAATATGCTATTATAAATTAAACATTCTTTATTAAACAGAAAAGTTTTTTTATTTATTGTTTTTTACTAAATTTCGTAAAATATTTACAGAATATATCCGAATATGTTTTAATACTTTAAAACGTTGTCAACGTTAAAAAACTCGCGCCCTCCGTATCGTTATATCATAGTTGCCGCGTCCTAATTATTGTAAATAAAATGAGAAACTAATGATTTCGTATTACATTGAGTTAGAAGTTTAAATTGTAGGACTTTACGTAAATTCATATGTATAAGTATTTGACACTAATATCAACTTGATACTTCTAGCCGTCCCTGTTGAAAATGAGAGACTGACGAACAACAAAGTGATAAGCAAAGCCTAAATACGAATTTTTATTAAGAAATCCGAAAATAGATTTTTACATTTTTGTATTTTCTTTAAATAATGATTATTCCCGTGCACTCAAATAGTTACCTACAAAAGTTTGCTGAAGGGGAAACTACTACAAAGCACATTTTTTTTAATAACTAAACTAACTCCTGAACTAACCTAACCAGATGCGATCATATCTTCATTTATACTATCACCAGCTTTCACAGTTTGTCTTTTGGTTGGTCAAGATCACTATTATAGGGTTTTTGCTTCACTCAACCCTATAATGGTGTTAGATCAGGATCATATTATTTCCATTCTGCAATTTGTTTATAAATTTTAGTTTTTACCTACGCTACAAAATTTTTGCTGACTAAAATCCTTTGAATATGCTATTCTACCTTCGTAATACTCCAATTCCAAGACATTTTACGGGGTAAATATGTTCTTTTAATTCCCGTTTTAATAAGCTCGTGTCAAATATCGGATTAAGGTACAGAGTTAATACTGACACTAAATACAAAGCCCAATATGCAAAAAGTAAAACAGACAAATACAGAATTGTAATCATTGTAACCTTACTAAATTTAATTCTTCTTTTCTAGGATTTCTCTTGTTTATTTTTTTTTTTATAATGAATATGAGTGGACAACCTCAAAACCGGAGAAGTTTAAACTTCTCAGAAAAAGAAGTTGAAGCCCTTGTTGACTTTGCAGAAAAGTAGAACTATAATATCAGAAAATAAAGTGACTATCCGATCTCTATGTTCTTGGCGTCCGGGATGCTTCAATTATTTTCACAATATCTTCATGCTCAGATAGACCGTCTTCAAATATATCTCCAATATCTTAATTCATGGCTGGTACCTGTTATAAAATTGGTCGAGGTTATGATGAATAAAATTTTTTAAATTCTGAATTATATATTTTTTTAATACATGTACCTACAAACATCTGTATTATACAACTTAATATACCTACCTAGGATCGGTGCAAACTATACTTTTTATACATCAGCTTAACATAATTGTTGGTATGATATTTTATAAGCAAAAACAATACTTTATTTAATAGGTAAGACATATTATACCTCTGAGTATACAGGGTGTCCGGATAAGGATCCGGATAAGGTCCATATCTCAGAAACGATACGTCTCGCAGATTTAAAAAAAGCTGCCATCATAAAAATAACCAGTTTTACCAGAGTTATTCATTAGCAATAATTTCAAGTTTTGAAATTGCTGCAAGAGAGCGTAAAGGCTCATTAATTTTTAAAAGTTCATTTTACGACAATAAATGTCACTTAACCGTAGAAAAATAAATAAATAATTAAAATCAGTATATCGTTCGCTACAACTTTTATTATTGGTATTTTTTCGAATCTTACCTAATAAAGGAGTGGAGGAAGCCTTTAGGACATTTTAAGAAAACTGTCATTAAACATCCGAAACATGTAGGGATAAACCTTTAAAACATTAAATCTATTTTGTAGAGGAAGACTTCAAGTTTTTTATTTCCTGTCATTATGACGTTATCCTTCAACGAATTTTGTTATACTTGGACTTGTTTGAAATGAAATTCCTTGGAGTTTAAATAAATTATTCAGGAATTGTCACAAGTTTTCTAACACAATTTCAATATGGCGCTGTTATTCAATCTATTATTTCTTGATTTTTCTCAAAATTTTTAAATTTAATGGTACACCTTTTTTTAAGAGCATAGGAGACAATTTGCATTGAAAACGAGTCGTCCAAACCCCAAATCAATATCGCTAACGGTTTAAGAGTTATTTTAAATTTTCTTTAAAAAAATAATGATTGTGTTTTTATTTACCGGTACCCGGTATACCAGCAATAAGCAAGATAACAACTAATTTCATGACCGTATGTTTAATAAACTATAAAAGATATAATTAAAGGTCAAGGGGCCAAACAAACATCAACAACACTGAATAAAATATAAATATGAGAATATACAGAAATTTGTTTCCCTGGCCGGCTCGTTCACCGGATTTTATTTGTCTGGATTTTTACATATACAGGGTGTCCGGAAATGACGATAAAAAATTTTAAAGTATGATTCTACATAAAAAGATATGAAAAAAAGTTCATATTAACATAGGTCCGGAAATGCTTCCAGAGGGAGCTACAGGCCCTTGAAGATGGTGTTATAAAAGTGGTTTTTATTTAATTTATTAGGATCTACTTACAATACAGGAATTAACTTCTACGTGTAAGTTAGAGTGATTGGGGGTCACTTTTTGAAAATATCAGGTGACCCATATTGCAACCAGTGGCGTGGGAACAAAGGGGTGGTTAGTTATTTAGGGTCATATTTTTTTTCGCCGAGTGTATTTTCGCTATCTTTTAAATAAATTATGATTCTTTGAACATTTTTACGTAAAAAGGTTCCCTTGGTATAAAGTCGTATAGTCGACCGTTTTCGAGATAAACGGACTTAAAAGGACGACTGCAGTGCGTAAATACAGTAAACAGGCTATGTAATAAAAATAAGAAGATGCTTGAATACTATTTTAAAATGTAGTTATTCTTTTACACCCATTGCCAAAAAGAAAAACGAATTTACTGGTACCTACTACATTGGGTACATTTTTAAATTCACCTGTGGATTCCACCAAAAACTTCATTTAAAAATGTAACGCATAGGATACCAAGCGCTTCGCAACAAATCAAAGTTGGCTTAATTCAAATGCATTTTAACTTGTTTAATAAGCAACTTCACTCTGTCACTTTTTGACGTTTTAGTTGAACAACCCGTTATTGTGACTTGTGTGTTTTTACTATTTAAGAATTTCACTAAAAAGCTGAAAAATGAATAATTACTTATTTCAAGAAATGGCACCAATGCATTTTCTGTATGGAAAAGCAAATGGTAACGCTCTCGAAGCGCGGAGATTATATCAAGAGACGTACCCTGACAGGCAAGTTCCATGCATTCAATTTTTCATTAATGTACATAGAAGACTTTGTGAAAAAGGATCTTTTAAACTAGATTACTCAACTGGTAGACCACGTACCACTCGAACTGTCGAAGCTGAAGAGAGAGTTCTTGAAATAGTCGCAGGTAATCCAGGGATAAGCATTAGAAGGCTAGCTACGCAAGAAGACATTCCAAAGAGCTCGGTTTTAGAAATTTTGCATGAACAGTGTCTCTACCCATACCACATTCAAAGAGTTTAGGCTCTAAAACCCGAAGATTTTGAACCCAGGATGCAATTCTGTCGATGGCTAAGACAAAAATGGCACCGAGATCCCGACATTATAAGTAAAATATTTTTCACTGATGAGGCCGGCTTTACTAGAGACGGAATTATCAATTTCCATAATAACCACGTATGGGCAGACGAAAACCCACATGCGATTTTTGAATCAAGGCACCAAGAAAAATTTTCCATTAATGTCTGGGCGGGAATATTTGGGGACTATTTAATAGGGCCCTACATTTTACCAAATAGATTACACGGTGAATTATACTTAGAGTTTCTACGAAATGTGCTACAAGACCTGCTTGATGATGTGCCTTATGCTCTAAGGACAGATACGTACTTCATGCAAGACGGGGCTCCACCACATTTCAGTCTTAATGTGACGGCACATTTAGATGAAGTTTATCCTGAGCGATGGATAGGACGAGGGGGGCCTGTAATTTGGCCACCTCGTTCTCCAGATCTAAATCCATTAGATATTTTTTATGGGGTTACCTAAAATCCTTAGTATACGAAATACCAGTTCGCAGCGTTGAAGAATTAGAGCAGCGGGTGTTTGCTTGTTGTGAAGTTATAAGAAATAAACCTGGTATTTTTAGAAAAGTTAGAAGATCTATGAGAAAACGAGTTCGAGGATGCATTGAAATGAACGGAAATCATTTTCAACACTTATTATAAAATTTATAATAACATTGAAAAGGATTTAAAAATTTAGGGACAGCGTTGTTTATTATTTTGTTATTGATTTGTTGCTATTTTTATTAATAAAATTATTATTCAAAAAAAAAATCTGAGCATTAAAGTCCGTTTATCTCGAAAACGGTCGACTATACGACTTTATACCAAGGGAACCTTTTTTACGTAAAAATGTTCAATAATTTATTTAAAAGATAGCGAAAATACACTCGGCGAAAAAAAATATGACCCTAAATAACTAACCGCCCCTTTGTTCCCACGCCACTGGTTGCAATATGGGTCACCTAATATTTTCAAAAAGTGACCTCGAATCACTCTAACTTAGACGTAGAAGTTAATTCCTGTATTGTAAGTAGATCCTAATAAATTAAATAAAAACCACTTTTATGGCACCATCTTCAAGGGCCTGTAGCTCCCTCTGGAAGCATTTCCGGACCTATGTTAATATGAACTTTTTTTCATATCTTTTTATGTAGAATCATACCTTAAAACTTTTTATCGTCATTTCCGGACACCCTGTATAGGTAGGTTAAAAGATCTGGTTTTTTAAGAGAGACCAATAACCAGGGATGACATTGTGGAAACGGTAAGAAATGCCGTTAGAAGCTTATTCACAGCTGAAATTGAGGCAGCCGTGTTTTCTACTGAAATAAAAATAGCTAACTGCTTAGAAAATGATGGGAAACATTTTTAACATTTATCATTTTTCCTCGCTAAATTGCTAATTATTTGTAGGTCTAAGATTTATGCATATTTTCAAATTCATATTTTATTCAGTGGTATTGATGTCTGCTTGGCCCCTTGGCCTTTTATTATACCTTTTATAGTTTATTACAGTGTCGGTCATGAGATTAGTTGTTATCTTGCTTAGTGCGGATATACCGGATCCATCTTAAAATTATATTAGGAAACTTGTGACAATTCCTGACTCATTTATTTAAACTCCAAGGAATTCCCTTTTAAGCCAGTCCAAGTTCAACAAAATCCGCTGGATGATAACGACATAATGGTCTTCTTTTTTAAAATAAATGTCCTAAAAAATCACTCCTTAGGCGAGATTCGAAAATATTCCAATAATGAAAGTTGTAGTGAACGATCAACTGATTTCAATTATTTATTTGTTTTCCTACGGTTAAGTGGCATTTTTTGCCGTAAAATGAACTTTTAAAAATAAATAAGCCGTTACACCCTCTTGTGGCAATTTTCGACACTTAAAATTAGTTTCAATAAATTACTCTTGGCATTGTAGTTTTTGTTTCAAATCAGTGAGACGTATCGTTTCCGAGATATGGCCGCTCCGTGTCCTTAGCCGGACACCCTGTATAGAAACTTACCCTGACACAAGAACTCGATTAAAATTATTACTGCGGACCTTATCTTATTTAATTTCAAACAAAAACAAATAAATTTCTGCAAATATTTGAATACTGTACCGCTAAAATGTCATCACTCAATTAGTCGATGCTTTACGATAACTCTCGAGTTATGCCAAGCTACCGGACGGAGCAGAGTTAGCACCAACCTCAGACGAATAATATTGATATAATCTTAAGTTATAGGTAACCCTAGCTTATAAAACCGGGCATAAGGTTAGCAACTCTTGTTTAGTACAATATGAACACAAGGCCTGTCACGCATACATTGGCAGAAGAAGTCATTTTTGGACTAATCCACCTGCTTAAACAAAAATAAAAGTACTAAAGTTGATAATTTCATATTTTTAAAAGTGTCGAACACTGTGACTTTGATTACTGATTATAGCTTCCGAAGATAAGCAAAACTGTTTATCGGAGTAACATTTTCTCAAAAAAATCAAAAATAAGAAAGTTAAGTAGAGTAGGGTACCCTATCCGGGAACACACTGTATATGGGGCACCAACAAAATTTAAATTTAAATGTTGGTAAATTAAATATTTTATATACGGTGATGATGGACGTGACACTTAACACACGATAACGATTTAACGAATTTGACAGTAGCTGTTTGTGTATTAAGAGCGCAAAGTGATGGATTGCCGCTCTGAATGGGAGCGACAATGTCACTTGCGCTCGAACTACATACATTATTTTTTCTACAACCGGTATTTTTGTAAACATGTTTGTTAAAATGTATTTACTGAAAAATAAAAAATACCAATTGGATAAGTACATATTATTTATTTAAATACCGTCTTACTGGTCACAAAATTGTCGACATGGGTCAAAAACAGCCCTTAACGCCTTCTTTTAAAATTGGATCAAACATGAGGAACACCAGATGGTTTATGATGGTTGTCAAGGTAATT
This sequence comes from Polydrusus tereticollis, assembly GCA_963920685.1. Classification (NCBI taxonomy): domain Eukaryota; kingdom Metazoa; phylum Arthropoda; class Insecta; order Coleoptera; family Curculionidae; genus Polydrusus; species Polydrusus tereticollis. The sequence continues at coordinate 62,699,434 of OY987335.1, forward strand.
AAGCGAGCGAGCGATTTGGATACTTTGTGCTCTCTTTTGGAAGCGCAAAACTGTACTTTGCGCTTGATCATAGGAAAATCCTATTACTGGTAAGAGTGGCTATACTTTTAGGTCTGTTTAGAATGCGGCTTTTTAACCAGGATACACTGAAATGGTATTATAAGAAGTATAACTGCGAGCAAAGCTGCGAAATTCAAGCATAAGCTAGCTATAAGAAAATGATATTTTATTTTTTGGTTTCCTTAAAATTCACAAATAAACACGATAAAATAACAATAGGCTGTTGACTTTCATTGTTTAAAAGATTAAATGTGTATTTAATAATAAATAAATAACATACATGTATATACCCAGGAGATTTATCGCATTTTGTGTATTTAAGTATAACTACCAATAAATTAAATTAATAAATTATTTTTGAAACTGTGTTGGTCGTTCGTGTTGCTTGTATTTTTCATTTTAGGTAAAGATTTCATAAAGAAAACATTCTTAATCTTTTAAGCAAGTAAGTTGCGCACATAATTATTACGCTAATGTCTTTGTGGTATTCCATGGCAGTTTTTAAATAAGAGAAACGTAGTTCATTAATATATCGGGTATCCCGATAAGGCTGGCCACAAGCGATATCTAAAAAAACCATAATGCCTAGAGCTTTAGAAAAGTGGTATTTTCCACTTCCAAGATTGATCGCAAGAGGGCGCAACACACATAATCCATTAAACAACAGGTATTTTCTCCAATAATAAAGTCATTAATAAAGGGTTTAAAATATGCACATTGTAAATTACACGTGATTTTACATATCTTTTCTTCCTGACAATTTTCTCTATCTTTGAAAATAAAGTGGCGAGCTATTTTTTTATGTATTTAATAACTTTGATGCTGCATAAGAGAATTGGACAAGCTGGCTCTCGTTTAAAAAAGTTATCTTTGCTCTACTTGCCTGGGTAATAGGTAAACCATAACAGTTATTAAAGTCACCGCTAACAAAATTAATAACAAAATAAATAACAAAAAATAACATTATTTGTAAGCGGCTTACTGGCTTTTTTGGTGAATATGTCATTTAACGTAGGATCATTTCCATCAGCGCCGAAATCCGCTTGTGTGGTACCGATGCATAAAAAGCGCAATTTTCACGATATTTTCACTAACTATAGACCTGTGGCGTTATCCTCTGTTTTTAGTAAGATTTTCAAACATTGTTGTTTGGATCGGTTAAATGGTTTTGTTACGAGATACAACGTCTTGGCCGATAATCAGCCTGGCTTTAGAGCCAAAAGATCAACATCAACGTCACTGTATGCATTTTATGATAGGTTTGTCGACTGTATGAAGCGCACTGGGTGTCCTGTTGCAATATTCTGTGATCTTAGCAAGGCATGTGATTGCGTGGACCATGGGAGGCTGGCTTGCAAGATACGGAGTTCGAAGGCCAGCTCTTCAATGGCTTACTAGTTTTTTAAAAGATAGACAACCACATGTTAGAACTAATCGTAGGGGGGACGCAGCCAGGTCTTCTGAGTTTACTGTGAATATTGGAGTGCCACAGGGCTCCGTGCTTAGTCCTGTGTTATTCTTTATATATATCAATGACATTGAGTGCTCGTTGGAGGGTTTTGACTGTATGCCAACGCTGTAAGACCTACTGTGAATATTAATGTTGCGGATGACAATGAAAATATTGAGCCATCTGAGCAGATCAAATTCTTGCATTTGCTATTTGACAGCAACTTAAACTGGAAGCGATTTATTATTTTGGCTCTAACTTTGGAGCCGAATTGTATAATTTAAAAAAATATTAATATTTTATGGATGCCATAAAGAGTCATTAAACCATACTACGGTAGATGTTTTACATCGTCAGAGAAGTCAGGAATGGAATTGCTACCACACTCATTGGTCCAAAATATTGACCAGTGTCATTTGACGGAGCTGACAACCGATTTCTTAAATACTCTGGTCATCTCTCTTTAAAAAAAAAAACACTCTTAATTTATTTCGATAAAACTGGCAGTTTTCAAGACTAATCGGTTTTTTGCGAAACACTCAAAAGTTACTAATGCCAACCACAAACAGGTGGTTATTGTTAATACCTACATAATGAATTACTATTGACGGAACTATTGTTATTTCTTCATAATGCCATAATATTATATACAGAGTGGCAAAAAAGTCGCGCATAATGCCTGTAACTTTTGAATTACTTCGTATAGGAAAAAGTGACCATTATTAAAGTTGTTCAGTAAACTATTCCGCACATTTCTGCTTGCATGAATTTTTTCTGTCATTTCTGGTTTGGTTGCCATGTAGACCAACTTACTTTTTTTAAATTGGAACACCCTGCATATGATTGCATATTTGGATTCTACTGGGAAAATTCTGATTTTTTTGTACAGGGTGTCCCACTAAGAATGGCTGTCGGCCGTATCTCAGAAAGTGTTAGTCGTATGGCTTGCGAAAAAAAAATATATTGGATAAAGTGGTCATGAGAAATTGCTGGAAATTATTTTCAAGTTTCTGAGACTGGCGCTAGAGGGCGCAACAGTAACGGTAAATATGAATCACGAAGTTTCCTCAAAAGTCGCCTAGTTAAGGTAACCCGAAAATAACATTTTTGTATATTTCGAAGATGTATTAATAAAATTCACCTATAGAACGTGTTCGTCACTTTTCAAATAAAGTGGTGGGGGAAGGTTGAACATTATTTGTAATAAAAGCTGATAACTCCGGTCTGGCTTAACATATGTTAGTAAACTTAGTTTTGTTAAAAAGGGCTTTTCTCACTCTATATATCATCTTATGAACTACGGCAATATGTGTTTTACACTAGGCGCTAGGGGGCGCTATCTTACAACTTAACAAACATTGCGCGTTTTTTCCATAATTGTAAATATAATAGTATATTCAATTTTACCTGATTACAAGGATGATTAAAAGTCTAAGAAGTCAGCGAAAACCGCAAGTTAATATATATTTTCAATCCGGAGATATCAACAACAATAATCATAATTACGGAACATTATGATTTTATTTTCAAGTTGCCATTGTAAAGGTTTTTTTAAGAGTCAAATAGGCCTAGGAAAAACAAAATATGAAGGTACGTATGTTTCAAGCAAATATATCGTTACCACAATAATTCTCAGTGGCGCCCTAAATCTTCAAATTGTCGCCCATCGTTCATATATACATATACACGACTCCAATCTCTTTGGTTGATAATACTGCAGTTTCCACCTCTGCCATGCCATAGGGATACGGCGGCTGCTGTCCATTATCCTTTCCATCATGTTTTCCATTGTGGTGGGTCTGGTAACGAAAACAAGATCCTTCAATCGCCCCCATCTAGGCATATTAAGTCAGGTGATCTAAAATAGAAAGTACCACTTTCATTAACAGTATCACAATATATCCTATAATATTACCTGGCAGGCCACGGAAATATACTCCCTCTTCCTATCCACCTTGCAGGAAATGTGTCGTCAAGAAATTGACAAACGTTTGCCGCAAAATGTGCAGGACATCCATCGTGTTGGAAAACCATACTTCTGCGAATATCCAAGGGCACATCTTCGAGAAGAATTGGGAGTTCGTAATTTAAAAAATGTAAATATCTTTGCCCAGTAAGCGACTCATTAAATACAAACGGTCCAATTATTCTGCCACCCAGAATGCCGCACCAGACATTAACACTCCATCTTCCTTGATGCTGCACCTCCCGCATCCAATGGGGATTATCCCGCGACCAATAATGCATATTATGGCGGTTTACTCCTCCATTACTATGGAAAGTAGCTTCATCAGTCCACAAAATTCTGGAGAGGAGATTTCTATCTTCCAATATCATATCGAGCAACCAATAGCAATAATAAAATCTTCTATCATAATCTTGCGGGGTCAAAGCCTGGTGGAGCACAATATGGTAGGGATGTAGCATGTAGCCCAAAGAAAAACAAAATACTTATTACATTGACTAGAAAACTATTAAGAGAAATATTGGCATTATTCTAAACTATTTAAGAGTTATAACATATAGATATACCTCTCTTCAAATAAAATCCTATGCACAGTAGAGCGAGTAACGCCAAAGTCTCTAACAATTAATCTAATACCAATTTGTGGATTAAATTCCACATATGCCAAAACATTTACAATGTTTTCCTCGGTTCGACCTCGGCGGCGTCTGCGATATACAGGGCGACGAATACTTCCAATAGTACGAAAACGGCTAGCTAAACGATTAAACATTCTACTGTCGTATCGGCGCCTTTGAGGGTATCGTACTGCGTAAACCCGTTCAGCAATTATTGAATTTCCCAAACATTCAAAATACACCGCAATGATGTCAACCGCTTCTTCAAGTAACAGAAGCATTTTGAAAATCAAATACAACACAACACTGTTGGCGCGACAAAAATTTTGACGTATAAATGAAAGGTGACACGCGTGCACAGTTTCAATTCATATTTTGTTTTTCCAAGGCCTATTTGACTCTTAAAAAAACCTTTACAATGGCAACTTAAAAAAAATAAAATCATAATGTTCCTTAATTATGATTATTGTTGTTGATATCTCCGGATTGGAAATAGAATTAACTTGCGGTTTTCGCTGACTTCTTAGACTTTTATCATCCTTGTAATCAGGTAAAATTGAATATATATATATATATACATATATATATTTACAATTATGGAAAAAACGCGCAATGTTGGTGAAGTTGTAAGAAAGCGCCCCTAGCGCCTAGTGTAAAACACATATTGCCGTAGTTCATAAGATGATATATAGAGTGCGAAAAGCCCTTTTTAACAAAACTAAGTTTACTAAATTATGTTAAGCCAGACTGGAGTCATCAGCTTTTATTACAAATAATGTTCAACCTTCCCCCACCACTTTATTTTAAAAGTGACGAGCACGTTCTATAGGTGAATTTTATTAATAAATCTTCGAAATATACAAGAATGTTATTTTCGGGATACCTCTCGGGATACCTTAACTAGGCGACTTTTGAGGAAACGTCGTGATTCATATTTACCGTTACTGTTGCGCCCTCTGGCGCCAGTCTGAGAAACTGGAAAATAATTTCCAGCAATTTCTCATGACCACTTTACCTAATATATTTTTTTTCGCAAGCGATACGACTAACACTTTCTGAGATACGGCCGACACCCATTCTTAGTGGGACACCCGGTATTTCAAATTTAATTTATTTAAAATTATAACAAACTTTATAATAACAAAATAAATAGCCTAGAAAATTGAACAACTTAACATCGGAATAATAAACAAGTGAAACCTTTTCAGTGTGTCAGGTGTTCAAAATAACTACCATTTTCTGCTAAGCAGAGCGCCAGCCGATCCCTGAACCCGTGCACAACGTTTAAATGGAAGTCCTCTGAAATGGCCCGAATTTCAGCACTAATTCTGAATTTTAAAGATTCTAAGTCATTTGGACGGTTAACGTAGACTTTGTTCTTTAAGTGTCCCCACAAAAAGAAGTCGAGCGGGGTTAAGTCCGAGGATCGCGCTGGCCAGTCAATAGCACTTCTTCTGCCTATCAAACGTCCTGGAAATTGTTCGCTTATGTATTGTCTAACATTTGCCGCATAATACGCAGGTGCTTTATCTTGCTGGAACCATACCTGTTCGTTTATGCCATTATTTACACCCGGTAAAACCATTCTGCAAGAAGGAATTATGTGATTCCTGAGGAGGTCCAGATATTTTTTGCCATCCAAATTACCATCTATGAAAAAAGGTCCCACAATATGTCTACCAACTATGCCCGTCCAAACATTAACTTGTTCGGGGATTCTGAGTATGACCTTCCTGGAACCAGTGAGTATTGTCAGCAGACCAATAACGATAATTGTGTCTATTAACAATGCCATTTAAATGGAAAGTAGCTTCATCCGAGAAAATGATATTTGTTGCGAAGTTATTATCGTCATTGCATTTTTCCATCATCAGCTCACAAAATTCAGCACTTCTACAAAATCGACCTCGTTTAACTCGTGCACCAACTTTATCTTGTACGGATGGAGCTTCTCCTGCTTAAACAAATTTTTCACTGACTGATGAGACACATTAAAATCCATTGCCATTGGTGTTGGATTTTCATGTATTGAGAGCATGATATCCAAAGCTTTGTCTCCTCCGGTTGCTGTTTTAGATCGACCTGATCTAGCGGCTTTCCTAACACTGCCTGCTTCTCGAAAATTCTTTACCACTCGACACACCGTTGACTGATTTATTGGACGCCTATTTAGATATTCATTGAAAAGTTGACAAACCTGATCTTGCGATCTCTTCATATTTCCGTGGCCGTAGCTGCTGATTATTAAAATTTCAACTCCTTGTTTCTCATTCAGATGAACCATAGTGTAAACAAATTAAAAATCAGACAACAGAAAATTAAACAGGCTCTCAAAATTGACACCTCTTAGGTCGCTGTCATGAAAACACCTTGACTCAACTGGTGGGTATTAGGTAGGAATAATTATAATTAGGAAGTTTTTCATTTTTGAGCTGTCATTATGTCGAAAACACTTGCAGATAGGTGAAAATTTGAAATACACAAAATTTAGAGTTTTCGCAGTAGAATCCAAATATGCAATGATATGCAGGGTGTTCCATTTAAGAAAAGTAAGTTAGTCTCTATGGCAACCAAACCAGATATGACAGAAAAAATTTATGCAGGTAGAAATGTGGGAAATAATTTACTGAACAACTTTTATAAAGGTTACTTTTTCATATACGAGGTAATTCAAAAGTTACAGGCATTATGCGCGACTTTCTTGGCGCTCTGTATATTTATCATTATTATTATTAATATATTTTATAAGACGTGTCCAAATTACTTTCCAGTTATTTAAGGAATAAATGCGGATAAATAAATAAATAAATGGCGTTTTTATATGCAACACCCCTAAACAAAGAAACTTGTATACATATTTATTTTTCTCTAACTAAATAATGTGAACCGACCTTATTTCAATCAAATTACGATTCCTGATATTAGTGAACCATTTTTGGAGTTCAATCACATTAAATATTTAGATACAGTTAGTGACAAGCAGCCAACATGTTTTATATTTGTATCAAAAAGTCAGATGTTTAATAAACAAAGTTTACATCCTGAGAGAAATTTTCAACAAAAAACTCACCATCATAGTCTATAGGGCGCTTGTCGAACCTCTACTAAGATATGGTATTCTGGTCCGAGGAGGAATGTATAACAGTAATCTGGAACAACTCCGAGATATCCAAAATTGTATTGTGTCACCTTTATTCCAGAGAACTTTGTACCGTGCGAGCAAAAATTATTATCATCAAAGTGTGTTTTGCATCTAAGGCCGTACTGCTTAGCGGTAGAGCTTAATACCTGTTGGGTGTCAGTAAACAGCTCCGTCGCTTTGACTGCTGGATATTTGTATCATTGCCTAAGAAGAACCGTGGCTTCATTTAGGGAACCAGGTTCTATACAACATAAAAAAGGAGCTGGATGGCCATTTGTAAGAAAAGAAGAACTTGTTGCAAACGTTTGTGAAATAATGCAAAATACGCCAATATAATGTGTAAGACGCCTATCTCGAGAAGTGGGAAGATCTCAAGGAACATGCAGGACTATGCTTAAAAAACGATTAAATTTGTTTCCTTATAAAGTGTAAGTATACCAAGAAATTCGAGCTGTCGATTTTGAAAGACGCAGGAATTACTGTCACTGGTTTACCCAAAATCTATTAGATAGACATGATTATTAGACCTGACATTTTTTCCTGATGATTTTTTCTGGTTGAACCTCACCGGTTATGTGAATTCTCAGAGTACACGCATGTGTAGTAAATATTCCCATTTTTTTGTAGAGTTGCACATCGAACCATCAAAAAATTTGTATCTGGTTGGCTGATTCCAGAAGAATTGTTGTTCCTATTTTTTTCCGTTACACAGTTACAGCGCACCGGTATAGGGACAATATTTTGAATCCATTTGTGGAGCAATTACTTGACGATGAACTAACGTTTTTAGTTATTTTCAACAGGACGGTGCAACCGCTCCTAAATCCGCCGAAACTATTAACTACTTACGCAATTTTTTTGACGACAGATTGATCAGTTTTCGAACAGAAATTGAATTCCCACCCAGATCACCTTATTTGACGGTTATGGATTACATCATTCTTCCTCATTTGAAGAACAATATTTTTAAAACACCAGTTGAAGATTTAGAACAGTTACAAGAAAGGATTATCCAAGAATGTGGTAATATTTCTCCAGAGATGCTGGCCAACGCTCTCCAAAGTATGAGGAGACATGTGAATTTATGCTTGGAGCATGGCGGTGGCCAATTTCAGCAATTTATATAATTTTTATAAACAACAAAATTAAATTTATATTTGTTTACTTATTTTAATATTCATTAGTTTGGCATATCATGCCATAATATCAATGTGACACAATTTTAGACTAGATTTGGTTAGATATATCGTCTCCTTTAAATTGTGATCTAAACCAAGCCCTACGTTCTTAAGCTCCCTTGGATGAAAATAATTTTTGCTCGCACGGTACATTGTTACAGTATGTAATTTCTTTCACTCAAATAAAGACATAAAAAAATTAAAAATGTTACACGATCATCAGACCAGAGGCAATATAAATAGAACTACTACAGATTTATAGGATTAGGACAACGAAGATCGAACATTTTATCACATACTATGGTCCAAAATTATATAACTTAATACCTAAAAATATTAGAACCAAAAGGCATTAAAAAAAACGATTCTGGAAGACTATTGCTGGTTTTCATCAATGGTCTAGTTATTCTTTGTTTTCAAAAAAAAAAAGAAAAAATGTGATATTGTGCATTGGTTCTTGTTAAGATGATCTCTATAATATAGGCTTATCTTCTAGTATTTAAAGTGTAAGCTGAACAAATACATACAGGTTCTCCACATCTAGGTGTATAAAACAGTATGCTGTATTATATTAATTTTAAACTTTTACATGTCGCATTACCTATATTGTTAAAAGCTATTTTGAGTAATTTAATAAATAAGTAAGTTCTTGTAACGAAAATATATTTTAGAAAGTATTTTAGCCGTTTTCAGTAACTAGATGTTCAAATAAAGTAAATCATAAAAAAATAAAAAAATTGTGGCGAAAATTAATGGTTTCTAATTGATTATGTATTGCGGCCAATTTAGAAACTAGAAAATAGTTTCCAGATATTTCAATAAAATTGTTTTTTTTCGAGAGCTCTAGGGTTCGTAGATATCGCCGGTGACCAACTAGCAGGACTCATAATTAAAAACTATATGTATAGGGGAAGCGAACAAACATAACTTGAATTAAGTTTTTCCATATAAATAGCATTCAGAAAATAGGGAACCTATAAACCATATTCGAACCGATAACCTTTGGTTTTATTAACGCTGTGCCAATTGCGTCATCATAGGTATATCGTATATTTTTGTATATCTCAATCTTCACCTAAATATCCATATGGGTAATTTAAAAAATCACTGCAGACGCTAATAAAACTTTTTTTTCTTGGACATCGGAAAGAATTTGTTAGGTAGGTATTGAAGACATTATTATAATAATTACAATTTATTATTCACCGATAGTAAAATACTTACCACTATTACAAGTAGGTACATTGTAAGTATTAGGTGACCGACCATTCCATATTTGGGTCAGTCAATCTAAACATATGTAAATATATACATATGCGAGAAGTTGCACGTGGCGACATCTCGTAGCAATCGAGCTATCCACCCAACCAGACCAGCGAGGTCTTAGAGAAGACCAAACGCTGGAATGGAACCCGCCTAAGCAGGTATCTGATGTCAGGTGGCGCTGAAAGCCAATCGTCGGTTTCTGTGAACCGAAAACGCGATATAAAAGAAAGATGTTTGTCTCTTTTCTTTTCGTCAGACCCAATCCTTGGACGCGTTTCGCCGTATTACGGCTCCTCGGCAAGGCTATAGAGTCTGGCGAAAAGGAAAGGGACCTTACAGTGTTTTCAACACATGATGTATATATACATATGCAAGAAGTTGCACGTGCCGACATCTCGTAGCAATCGAGCTATCCACCCAACCAGACCAGCGAGGCCTTAGAGAAGACCAAACGCTGGAATGGAACCCGCATAAGCAGGTATCTGATGTCAGGTGGCGCTGAAAGCCAATCGTCATCTTTCTTTTATATCGCGGTTTCGGTTCACAGACCGACGATTGGCTTTCAGCGCCACCTGACATCAGATACCTGCTTATGCGGGTTCCATTCCAGCGTTTGGTCTTCTCTAAGACCTCGCTGGTTGGGTGAATAGCTCGATTGCTGCGAGATGTCGCCACGTGCAACTTCTCGCATATATATATATACATCATGTGTTGAAAACACTGTAAGGTCCCTTTCCTTTTCGTCAGACTCTATAGCCTTGCCGAGGAGCCGTAATACGGCGAAACGCGTCCAAGGATTGGGTCAGACGAAAAGAAAAGTGGCGTGTTTACCATGGAAGCTAGGGAAGCGCAGCTTCCCCTAAACGATTTACTTAAAAAAAGAAATAATCCAATACAATCCTACTAGAACTTACAATTAATTTTTAAAATTGTCCTAAATTTTATTTGTAAATCGGGCGAATCCGACCGCATTTTCATAAGAACTCCATAATATGCTATCTAGTTCTTCTTCACGGTGATGCCCGATTGATTTCGAGACATGCCGACGCGCCATTCGCGCCGCGCCGCCGGATTGCGGGAAGCGATTAGACAGCAGCGTATTACCGTATACTGTTTTACTGCATCGAACAAATTAGAGTGGTGCGTGTTTAGGCGAAATTTAAAACCGTGCATAAATATTGGGAAAAGTACGCTGTTTTCAAACAGATTATTATTTTAACTATGGATCCTGTTGCTAGTTCAAGTTCGGCTGAAAGTGAAAATAGACTTTTGTGTGAGTGTATTGTGTGTCAGATAGTGGTACAAGGATTTTCCACTTATATTTTTGAGGAAAAAAAACAAATTATTTCCAATGATAGGCCCACTCCATCTATTCCTAATTTAACAAAAAAAATAAACTTTGTATTAGACATTTTCAAAAATAATCATATAAAACTTGTGAATGGCTAGCTGGTTGTGAAAATAAGTCTCTTCTGTTTTGCTGGTCATGCCTCTTATTTTCTAGTGAAAAGAATTTGTGGAATAAAAATGGATTTTCGGATTTAAATAATCTACATAAATTAATTAAAAGACACGGGTCTAGTAAGTCGCATTTACAGGTAATTATTAAAGAAGAAACTTTTGGTAATATAAGAATAGAACACGCATTAGACAACCAACTAAAAATTGCTTCTGAAAAACATAACCAGGAAGTAGTAAAAAATTCGAAATATCATTCCCGATGGGGAAAGAATTTCAAATTTTTTGTTATTAAAATATTTAAAAATATATTTTAAATTGATGCACTTCATATGCCTAAAAATTTGTCAAGATTTACCCAAAAAAGGGCGTGGCACCCCAAAAATTTTCGCCTTCGGCACAAGAACCACCGCCTTCGGCGCAAGAAACACCGCCTTCGAAACCGCAACACTTTCGGCAGCCCTGGTTACAGCTTCCCATTGTATTAAAGTCTGGACACGCCGACACGCCACTATAAAAGGGACAAACATCTTTCTTTATATCGCGTTTTCGGTTCACAGAAACCGACGATTGGCTTTCAGCGCCACCTGACATCAGATACCTGCTTATGCGGGTTCCATTCCAGCGTTTGGTCTTCTCTAAGACCTTGCTGGTCTGGTTGGGTGGATAGCTCGATTGCTACGAGATGTCGCCACGTGCAACTTCTCGCATATGTATAACATCATGTGTTGAAAACACTGTAAGGTCCCTTTCCTTTTCGTCAGACTCTATAGCCTTGCCGAGGAGCCGTAATACGGCGAAACGCGTCCAAGGATTGGGTCTGACGAAAAGAAAAGGGAGAAACATCTTTCTTTTATATGTAAATATTTTTTTTAATTGGAATGTTTTTAATATCTTCGTTGATGATTAATCAATCTGATAGACCTGATGAAAAAGAAGATATTCCCGGCCACCTAGACGAAACGTTATTATGTTTAGGATTGTCTCAACGCACCGCACCGGACGCAAATACGAAATCATCAGTCAGCAAAGAGCGCGACTATTCTTGCATACAATCCATATACTTCCATAGTTATATGACGACACAACTAATAGTGCCTTATATTAAAAAAAAAACATTTATGGATATTATTGATATCTGAATAAAAGGCCAGAACTAAATTAATAAATCGCTGAGACAATTTGTTATAATCAAACCAAAATGTCGATAAAATAAATAAGAAATAACTCGCAAAATATGTTAATATTACATAACACATTTTGTGTATGTTTGCGAAAGTACAAATTTGTGGGTATACAAGAATAAAAAAGGATTGTTTAATAAAGTTGTTAACATAACAATTAAATATTCAGATGTTTACTTAAATAAATTTATCATTGTTAAGGTAAAAACGGTATGACCAGTTTTTTGTATTCGGGAAGGATTCCACGTGGCAAGGTGTTTAACCAATAAATAAAATATACTTCAATGATGTTGCTTGTTTTCAATCGGAAGAATATTCAATTAAGTACATCAACCTACAGCCTTTAATTTTTTTTTTCTTAACGTCGTTCTAAGTATTCTCGTGTAAAATCGTTAGCGGAATTATTGTCAACTTTGGGTTAGCTATGCGTTACTTGATGGATTTGTAATAAAAAATCTCAAATTATATTTTAGCGTTTAGATGAGGTTTAGACAAAGTAAGCAGTGACGCCACCCCAGGTGTTTACTGCTTTATAAAATACTCGACAGACTATGAGCGTTTAATAATTATTTTCAAATATCGCCCTAAAAAAAATAATAAAAATGTTGTCATGCTAACCCGGCGCAACGCTGATAAGAGTATGCGACCGAACAAGGCTCATGTCAGTTCTGAAGTACAAAATATTATGTTGTTGTGTTTCTTGAACTCAGAATTATAAACACGTTTGAAAGGCTTATTATGTCGAACTTGCATTGTCTTTCATTGGGGCAAAATAAATAGACCTATGGGTGAGTTCAACAAAATCAATTTTTTGATAATAATATATTCGGTACGCGACATTTGGCGCCGCCGTTTTGGCGCCAGAACGTTTTCGTACCTTTTTATTGAGTTATTAAGTAAATTGGCTGAATTGGAGCAAACCAGCTCCAAATCCACCTTTTCCAATTCGCGTATATTTTTAGAAAAAAAAGTCCACCGTCAAAATGTCCCGGCGCCAAAACAGTCGACGCCCAAATGTCCTGTTCCCTAATATATTTTCTATCGCCTTAAAGCATCAACGACTTCTTGCGATGCAGTTTTTTTTTGTTATATTAAGTAGGTACCTAGTAAAATCAATTTTGATAACGACTAAGCCAAATCCGACCACATCAACAATCTTTGCAAGACGCGTATATTTTATGCCAATTTATTTGGCCGTACAAACGAAAATAGACAAGTGGGATGAGGACCTTGTCACATTTGTTGTGAAAACAAACACTGCTGGTTATCCGCGACTGACATTAGTTTTACTGACGATTGTATTTTATAAATAAAATAAATATATTAATATACATTTATATTATTTATTTTATTTACTTACCATCTAGCTAAACGCAATAAAAACTCGTAACTCTATTTTTGCCACTGGGAAATATTTTTTATTCAATTTATAAGGGACTGTCGTTTTTAGCTAGAACTAATAGCGGTAAATTATTCAAGCTCAAAATACGAAGTCTTTAAAAGTGCATCACCAAGGCCAGTAAAATCGAATATTGAAACGGGAGTACAAAATTATTTGACTTTACAACACAATGGCAAAAAAAGGTTTACATATTTATTAACAGTATGAAAATTATAATTTATTGTTGGGATAGGGTTAAAAGTAAACTGTGAAATTTTTTATATCTTTCAAATTACCTCTTTTAGCTGCGCGGCACACGCGACTTCATTCGATGGCAGTTCCATCAATTTCATAAATTTTTTATTGCAAAATGCTAACATTTAAAAGGTAAGAACTTTTTAGCATTTAGTACATCCACGTTTTGAGTAAAAATATTACTTTATCTATCTTTATTGCGTAAAAAGGTATACATTGTAGATGTCACTCCAAGTAACTGCTTTGGAGATGGCATTTACGTTTAAATTGTTAAAGAATTATTATTTTAAAAATCGGAAATTTTAAACTTTCTTTCGGGAACTTTTGGATAAGTTTTATTAAATATTAATATTTTCTGTTTAATGTGTGGTTTTGTTGTGCACTGACCCTTTAATTATTATTATTAATTAGTCTTTTTTTGTTATCTCAAGAACAATAATGAAATTTCGTGAACAGAAATTGTTTTCAATTTTTTTACGTTATATTTTGGTTTGTAATTCTGACTATTCATTTAGTTTTTATATAAGTATAATTATATTTTATGGGAGAATTAATCGATGATTCTTCTTCAACGTGTCAAGCCCATAGATGTGGCGTCTACCGATATCGATATATCGATATATTTTTAATAATTGCCATCCCTAGATACAAGTTGTTTCAAAATAAATTAAATTAGGTATAGATCGAACAAATATTTGCGATTTAGGGAAAACCTTTTTTTTATGCAGTATGTAACTATATTATGTTTGTTGTTGTTGTTGTTGTTGTAGAAACGTGTGGGGGGAAATGGAATACCTACGATTGAGCTAAAAAAAAAATAATCGCCGATATTGAGAAACACAAAAAGCATCCAAATATGCTTTAATAATAATAATAATATTGAGGTGTTTTTACACTTAACGCAATTTTTCTATTTTCACTCGTATAGATAAGGGGTAATACGAAAATGCATATTTAGACCTAGTAATGTGCGTGTTACATTCTTGTATTTGAGGGCATGTAGGTTAAAGTTATTTTTATACTACATTGACGACAACGTAAATGCACTTACCTTAACCCTTTCAGTAACCCGGGCGGAGAAAAATAATTAGGCATTAAGTAATTATGTCCTTCCTCGGGGACGCACGATAATTACGTTTTACTTAATTGAACAACGTTTTTAAAACTACAGTTTAAAAAATTTTAAAATCTTTAAATTGTAAGGTTTTAACCTTAGTGATAAAATAATTTTGTTAATTTTGTACCCACCTGTATTATGACTAATCTCTAGTTTTTGATATTGGATTGCCCGACGTGCATTTTTAAATAAAAATATTGTGGTACTTCAGAGTACCTAAAAGTTTTGTCCCTCTGTAGGGACAAATATACTGAAAGGGTTAATAAATTGAGATTTTAATAAAACTAAAAATATTTGGGTCTCCCAAAAATACACATCCGTCTCACATGAGTAGATACTCTAATGATTCGGATAGATCTCAAGGATATGCGTGGCAAATTTGAATAATATAATACAATATCAAAGAATGTGCCCATATTGCTCTGAGACCTGATTTTTTCAAATGTAAAAGAACAGACAACACGAAGCTGTTGTCATAATTATTGAGACCGGGACTTCGTGTGGTATATTTTTTTTACATTTGATAACACACTTTCTTAGAAGAAAAATAAAACCATTGCCCCACTTACCCCTACTCTCATTTTTAAGATTGTTTCCGTTTATTGTAACGGAAATTTAATAAAAATAGAGTACGTATACAGGGTGAATATGCCGTAGTGTATTATTGGGTCACGGAGTCGCCAGATTACTGTATTTACTACAGTTCATATTGTGTGAACCATCAACACCGCGGAAATCCTCATTACAGGGTATTTAAAAAATATTAGTGGTATAATATAAAAGAAGAGGTCTTCAAATTATTTTTTAATGCATTATTTGAAGAGACGATAAAATCGGCCATTTCAGACCCGTTTTCATCAACGGTGTTGCCTACCACATGTAGTCGAAAGACAGCGTTGTCATTTTTGAAAGTAATAACTGCACTGTGGGGTAATATGCATCGAACCGTTGCATATTACCCGCAAATCTGGCAAATTTTCCCAACATGTTTTTTTTTGTTTTAGTGTTATGCAACATCCCAGTCACCTCGGATGGCAATATATTTGAAGCCATTTTAGCTATTTCATGCATCCCTGATCCAAGTGGGTGAAAAACAAACCAAAAAATAATTGAAAGCGAAGAAACAAAAACCTAAAAAAAATAATGGAAAGAAAAACATTCATAAGACCAAAGATATGTCTACCTACTTCCAGTTCATCGGAAAGTGAAGACAAAGAAGTAACTCAAAAATGAATACAGATTTATTAAAATTATGTGAACAGTGTGCTGGTTATTTTTACGATAAGAAGAAGGACCCAAATGCGATTGGATACAATGTGGGTTCAAGAAATTTGTATACCGTCTGAGATATTGCGAACGCTGTAGCCCCAGTTATTGAGGTATAGCAAGGGCCATTGCATACAAAGTCCAAGATGAAATCTAGGGAATTTGTTTACTTGTATGTGGTCTTACCTAACTGCATGATTATTATTTTAATCTTATGTTTTTGTTCTTATTTGTTGTTTCTTCGTAAAGCGTTAGCGATTAACATTTAAAATAATAAATATTTACTATTAATTAATTTATATTGTTTATGAGAATTGTATGTTGACATATCACCCAACGTTTTCTGTCATATTACCTCCAGAGAAGGGAAATATGGGAGTTTGATTACATTTGCTGTCTACTTTATTGCCAGTGATGCTGTGGTCGGACATGTATTTATTCTATATGCCCACATGTTTAACATATGTATTACAATTATAAAAGAACCGCTAACGTCAGCAGTAAGAGGGTTATAAAAACTTCAAAACATGTTGCTATATTAGCCCGGCTTACTCCAATGTTTTTCTATTTTATCTAATTAGTAAAAAAGGTATCTTAGTAGAATTTAATTCTTGCTCAAATTTGGAAATATAAAACTGTCCATTATAGCTTTATTTTCATAATTTGTTAAATTAACATTTCCTACATAGTGAGTTTATTTTTTACCGTCGCCTGTAAATATCTCAAAAATCGGTTTATGAAATTTTACAACTCTAATTAATTAATCGAGAAGTAACTTTGTACCACTCTATGCATTGCAAAATTTCATTACGGAATTTTTCATTTCCTCTCTCTATATTAATGCTATGATGGGACCTTATACATAATATTTATTTTGAACATGAATATTAAAATTAATATTTCCAAAATGTGTTTAAAATAATTATTGTAGATTATTTTGTTAACTACCTACCGATTACCCGTTTATTTAAATAGGTACCCAAAAAAGATTAATAAAAATAATACTTACTGCCAGTGTCAACTTTTGGGCATACCTAACCAAAAAAGATCCAAAATTCTAAATATTGTTTGATAGCAAAACTTTTGGCAGAACCTGTCAACAAACTGTCAACGAATCACTTGTCACTCGCGGTCCGAACAAATGCTACGGCCGTTACGTAACTCCGTCCCTGTCGGAAGAAAAGCCGGGCTTTTCGAAAGTGAGGTTATGACCGTTAGACCCACAAAGTGGTGGCGGGCAGTGGCGGCATTGGCAGTCAAACAATCCGAAAATCTCACCGTGGTCGTGGCAAGACAATCGAGCCGGCTGAACAGACCGCGTAGTCTGATTCGTACTGAGAGCGTACACACGTTTGTGCGGCACACATAATGTGCTGTGTTGTTTACTGTTTACTTGTCTGCTCGCTCGCCTCGCCCGTATGAGAGATGTTGTTTACACAGTTATATTTAGAGTTAGAGAAATGCAAAAGCAAACCAACTACACCTGCCTCGTCGGCTGGATATCATCCCGCAGGGGCGTATTTGTCGATAAATCCTCAACGGTCGTTTTAAGCCCTTGTTTTTGTAACAGAACCGTAATCGACTCATTTGCGATAATAAACTCATAAATTAAGTACCTAAATTTATTTTATCGTTTAATTATTATCAATTGTATACCTAATTGTTTTTTTAAGAGAGCATCAGTAACATGGTGTCGTTAGGTTTGAAATTTTTTCTTGATATTTTTGAAGAACATATTTTAAAACTACTAACGTGGTGGTAAGTAACAAGAGCAATATTGTGTATACTTCATATTTAAGAATACGACCTTAGGAATCGTGATGCCGTTTGTCAGTTGAAGGAATTTTGTATGGTTCGAAGAACACTAACCGGAACGAAGTACATACGGGTGAGCGGCAGTGGTTCGTCGTGTATTTATACCATCTGGTATACTGGGTGGAAACAAGCGAATAATATAAGTTGAACATTTGCTATGAAAATATTTGTAAAATACTGCTGATCATTTTGCCTGTTTAGGCGTTTACATACAACTCATGGTACAAATCCAAATTTGGTAAATATCTTTCTTGATTTAACATAACAGTCATATTGTATGTTAATTTCTAAATTACAAATGTTTCTGCCATTGTTATTGCAATAATTTGTGTTTCCATTTTTTTTCAAATATTTTCGCCGGTGGCGCTATGATCTTTTTTTGAAGATTTGTTTAATTTTATCAACGAAAAATGACTTGAATGTGGTAAAATATTTATCGCAAGCTTAAAAAAAATATATATTGTTACGCATTTATTTCAAAATAATGAGCGAAAAATTCATCCTGCACAGTGCGGCCAAAAAGCTATAGGCAGTGGATGTCAGACTTGATTACCGAATGCGTACTGATCGCAACAAAAACGAAAATACAACTCTTTATCAATATTTTCAAATGTCTGTAACTTAAAAATTTCTTAACCGATTTAATAAAGTTTTCCAGGCACTGGAGGTGCATTTTTCTTATTTTGAGTTGCGGGTAAGTATTTTGGGCGGCGTGTGTTAGTTTCATCGAGGATGAAGAAAAAAGCCGTGCAAATGTTGGAAATAAAAAACTAAGAGAATATTTCATAATAATGTTTTGTCACATTGCTATATAGCAGTGTTCGATCCCCTAAGTAAATAATAGCTATTTATACAACAAGTTACAAAACAAGGGTCTTTTAGGCACGCGACGTGAAAATTGTCCTATACGAGGCGAAGCCGAGTTGGACAACGCGTCAGAGTGACTAAAAGACATTGTTTCGTAACGAATGGTATACAATATTTTTTCTGCGGGCGTTTTATAATAAAAAACTTAATTTATTTTACTAAACATTTTATTACCGGCAGTAAACTGCGGCAAATATTAAGTAAAAAATGAGTGATTTTGAAGACTGAGACATTGAAAATGCCGCAAATGAGGCAATGGTGAACCTTCTTCCCCAAAAATCAAGGAGTTTGTGTGAGGGCACATACGAAAAATTCAAAAACTGGTGTGAAGAAAAAAAGGTAAAAAACTTATCAGAAAAAGTCATTTTTGGCATATTTTTCACGATTATCCGATGCCTATAAGCCATCAACTTTGTGGAGTACTTACTCAATGCTTCGAACGATGGTTTATTTAAATAAAAATGTTGATATAAAGACATTTAGAAACCTAATCGCATTTTTGAAAAGGAAATCTACGGGGTATAAGCCAAAAAGTCGAAAGTTTTTCCAAGGAACAAATAGAAAGATTTGTCAAAGAAGTAGACTATTTATTGGACAAAGTCATTCTTATTGTGCGAATCTCTGGAGCATGTCGCAGCGAAGAACTCACATATTTAAAGATGAATAATATCGAAATTTCGGAGTCTTTAATTAAAATAACCATTCCAAACACTAAATTAAATGTTGCAAGAAGCTTTGTAATTAGCGAAGGCTCTATTGACGGCATCAACTTCTTGAATATTGTCCGAAAGTACGCCCAATTATGTCCAGCACACATAACACATGAAAGATTTTTTATCACGTACAGAAACTCCAAATGTTCCAGACTTCCAGTGGGCATTAATATCATTGGAGCAACACCAAAGAAAATTGCTGAGTTCTTGGGGCTTCCAAAGGCAAATGAATATACAGGCCACTGCTTTGGAAGATCTTCAGCAACTTTTTTAGCGGACTCTGGAGCAGATATATTGATGCTAAAGCGAGATGGAGGTTGGCGGTCAAATGCCGTTGGTGAGGGGTATATAGACGATTCTTTAGAAAACAAAAGAAAAATTTCCGAAAAAATTCTTGATGAAAGATCTTTGGACGCTAACAACAAACGTGTTAAATCTAATTAATCAGAATGTTCTACCAGCTCTAGTAGTGGCATGGGTTTAATTGATATTGCTGTTGCAGATTCATTTTCTATTTCTAGTTTAAATTCCTTATCTATTTAACAAAGAGAAATATCTTAACGTACTGTTTTAGGTTACCCAAGCATTAATTTAATAATATAAGTAACTGTACTTTTAATATTTATAATAAATAGGTAAAATTATAGTCTGTGTTTAGTTTTTAATTGTAAATAATTACTTTTAGGCACAGCGTAAAAGGAGGTTATTTAAAAATCAAAACGACAATCAAAAAGGGGTTATTATAAAACGTCAGTGGAAAAAGATATATTAAGGCATCTAGACATAGCGTGTGAGATTAACATTAAATCAACAAGCGCAGTTTAGAATCCTCATGTTAAGTGGTGCGGTTAACTAAGGCGCCCTTACGGTTGTGTTTAGGATTGCTCTCGATTATTCAATTCCAATACATGATATGTGCTGTGCGGCAATACTCTTTGCTAACGTTAAGCACAACGGCTAATAGTACAACATTTGGTGGTTGAAAAACTCGATTTGACAATTTATTTTTGTAGGTTACATTTCCGCCCCATCAACTGCAACTGCTAACCGCATTAACTGAACGTGAACTGAAAATATTAGTGATTTAAAAGCTTTCTCATCCGCGGGGTCATGTGTGTTTTCTTAAGTCAGTCATTGACTATTAACGTCTTTAAGTTCACTGAGGTGCTTGTTAAGCGGATCTTATATTAGGATTTGGTTGAAGAATAATATCTATTCCTAATTAGTTCCGGTAGTGGACAGTGAGCAGCGTGGAAGTAATTACTTTTAATTTATACTTGGCCGTGGCTGGATTCATCTGGTGAATGAGGCGGCTCTTCCTCCGGCACAGGAGTGCGCGAGTCTTGCGTTATGATTCTGCTGGGTTAGAATGGATATGGGATCGTGTAATGTCGCTATGTACAGTATAAATCATTTCCAAACATTTCGTGGGTGTGAGTTCTTATTCTAAGCCACCCGCATGTCGAAGTGCAAACCCAGATATTTGACTTTAATAGGTACACCAGTCTAGTATGGCGTGAAAGCCCTCTAACCATTCAAGAGCTGATTTGGCGATTTTTAGTTTAATTAATTTTCTACCTAATTATATCTTAACCTAGATACGGGATGGTCGTTTAGTGTGGCAAAATACAATAGACCCGTTACTATTTAAAATACTTTAAAAATGTTAATATAAAAGTTAAAGGACGTGAGTGAGCTATAACGTCTAAAACAAGAAAAATATTACTTTTTAAATAGAACACTCTGTACATTTTTACATTTCTTTTAATTTCTCTCCAAACTCTGCTCATCATAAGTTTTAATTATTTGCAATGTTGCCAAATTTCTTAAACAATTTCTTAAATTGTAATCTTAAAATTTAAAATATAATTTAATTATCTTAAGTTATACCAAATATTATATCGAATAATTCAATATTTTGTACAGGGTGTTCTCTTCAAACGTGTCAACTTTTCAAAATGTAAAATTAATTTACCCCGTTTTCTTTTTTTAATGGAATTCTGTTTATTGTGTCTTATCTTTTATTAAATAGTTCATATATATTATTTCTTTATTTTTTTTTATTATATTTTATATTTAGCTATGACAGACAAAGAATAACCTTATATTCTAGGGACGAGACCCATAAAATCAAATCTACTTATTTTAAGATTGTGGTGGTCCCTTTTGTAAAAATTACCATAAGTAAAAATTATTAGTTGTAACAGCTAACCTATTAAAATATTTAAAGCTGAAAATATTAGTTACAAAAATTATTGTTTGATCTCCAATATAGCGGAAATGTTCGTATTAACCGCGCACAAAACCGGGGCGGTTAGAGACCCACAATGCACAAGTGCACATGTGCATAGCACATATTATAGACCTTCATAACATACACATTTCTAAATTAAAAGGATGCAGGTCGATATTTACACTAACAAATTTTCGGTCCCTCAGCTGACCCGGATTTCTTGTTGTCAATACAAACATTTTCAATGTTTACTAATTAACAATCAGTTTACCTATCTACTTACCGGAACTGTCTAATTAAATGTTCAAAGTGTCCTCCATTAACCTCTATACACTTCTGCACACAAACATCAAATTCTTCGCTTTTATTTTGACATATTTCGAGAGTAATCGTAATTTCTTATGCGAATTTGCATGTACTCTTTAGTTGTCGGAATCATTTTGTACACCCAATCTTTTACAATTTTTCATATACTAATCTATTTTTGCTATATCTGGCGATCTAGCTGGCCATGGCACAGGTCTTCCTCTTCCAAGCCATTGCTGATAATAATTACTTTAAGAATTTAATAAATATGCTTTGTATAGAGTATGTAGAGTGTACCGCTCCATTATGAAGAATCCACGTGCGTTCTCGAACTATTTTTTGTTTGAAGGTTTGAGACAATGATGAATCATGGATGATAAACGTGTTTTGGGCTTCCATTGTCATTATTTATTTTTCTCACAACGTTTCAACTGCTAAACATCTTCAGTCATCTTCAGGTGAGTAATGAACAAGCTACGAATATTTACTAGGGGTTAGCAGAGCATAACCTAGATGGATTTGGTCATGTAATGTTAATGTAAGCTTACATTTACTTAACAAGGGTTTCCAAGTATTTCTTATGTCTAAAAAGGGTTTACTAAAGCACTCAGGATTATGGGATATGCCAGCCGCTTCTTTGAATTTCCTCTTTCGTCAATGCTCTTCCTTGAGTGTAATTTTGGCTCCTGACCATTGCAAGAAGTGGCCGCAGGTCCAAGCGTGATCTGCTGTACCGGATCTGTTTGTTTCTCCATCGCTGTGTTTTTTTTGTACAATAACGTCTAGAAACGGCAGTTTGTTATTTCCTTCTTTCTCCGTGATGAATTTAATTGTTGGCGCCAAGTTATTCATGTGATGTAAAAAACGTTTGAGTTCGTGATCGTTTCCATTCCAAATAGTGAATGTGCCTTCTACGTAAGGCAGCCATGGTCTCGGTTTTATTTTTGCCTTTTCACTTGCCTGATTTTTAAACCAATCCATGTAAATGTTGGCGATTACTGGAGAGAGGGATGATCCCATCGGTAGTTCGTCCAATTGGCTGTAGAATCTATCCTTTTCCCGGAAGTACGAAATATTAGGGCAGCATTCCAGTAGGTCCATTATAGCATTGATATTCGTTCCTCACGGGTTTGGTCCTCACCAAGATTCCTTCGTATGACCTGAAGTGTATTGAAATTAAAATTGATAATCAATATATAGATTCCACCGACAGTTCTAGGAATCTGGAAGTGATTATGTACTGCCACTTACGGTTTGATTGGTTCGTTTCTTGTCTTTCCCCAGAAAGGCTACGCCAAACTTAAAGTACTTTATCTACACAAGGATTACCTGCCTAAAAATATTACACACTTATTCTTTCAGCCCTGTCTTACGCGGATGTTCACTATTGGCCGGCCTTGTTGGGGAGGGATAGGGGGAGCCTGCATAAATTACAGAACAGTTGTTTAAGATTTTTTCTCGCAGCGCAGAAATATGATCACATAACACCATTATATAATGCTGCTAAATGGTTAAAGCTAGACGACAGATTTTTACTTCATTTTGCAACTATTATTCATAAAGTGCTGATCTCTGGACATCCAATCGTAGGAAAAAATAATACATGGATTTAATGTTCATGGAAGGGATACTAGATATAATAGCCAGTTAGCTGTAATGAGACATTCAACGGCCATGTTTCAGAGATCCTACTCCTATAGAGCGCCAAATGTACAATCATGCGACGCGACGCTCCTGCATAATTACGCGTTTGGATCTTATTATTATTATTTTATTTATTTTTTTTATTGCGTATTGTAATCTCTTTACTTTTACATTGTATTATTATATTAGTTTTAAGTGTTTAAGTAAGTAACTAACCTAACCCCTAGGTAGTATAAATAATAAATAGTGACAATGGAAGTCCAAAACAGGTTTATCATTCTCTTCTCGAACTATGTTTAGTATATGGGCAATAAGCTGTGCTAAATCATTTTGAAGCAAGTCCAAAGAGATCTGACCCGTTACAGAGCCCATAAGGGAAATGTGGAGCAACCACGTAGTCTCCTACAATTCCTCCCTAAACGTTTAGGAGCCATCTGTTTTGGAAGTGAAATCTAACAAGATTAGGAAAAATAGTAGAATAATGATAAAAATTACGGTATTGAATTATTTAAAAATTAAAAAAATGAAAAGCGCCAAATTTTGCTGCTGCCTTATTTTACTTTGCTCCCTTGCACAAAATTGAAGTGGCCTACTATCATACCTACATAATCCTCATCATTATGCTCTTGCAACAATTAAACGTGGTAGGGATGCAATTTGTTTGAATGAATTAAGAGGACGCTGACTAATATGAAGAACCGCAGTAATAAACAGCAGAACATTAATGCGTCTCTTCGGTGCATACACGTTTTCTTCGGTCTTTTTTTTTATAAGTCACGCTTCCTGTAGTTTGAAACTGCGTCATTTTCTTTTTGAATGTCTTTTTTCAGAGTGTCTTTGCTCTGGATATCGTTATTCATAAATTCTTGTATCATCAGCATTTTTATCACTAGCACCCAAAACATAAATCATAGCGACAATTTTTACGTCCGAATATTTTATTTTTAGTCACAATATGAACATAATCTGAATAAAAGAAAGCAATAAAATGACATCTTAATAAAATCATTTATTGTGCAAATAACGCTTTTTTCTATTTTGTGTCATCCATAGAGTCATAGAGTCACCCATAATTTTAATTTGTCCTCCACTTTTACTTTTATATTTTTGCATTTTTGATGTATTTTAAATAGTGACGGAACTATTGATTGTACTTTGCCACACTAAATGGTCGCCTTGCGAAATGTCTAGTTCATTATAAAATTTAAAAGAGAGTTTCTAAACTGGTACTGGATGTTTCAAATTATTTCTAAATTTATATTAAAAAACGGAAAAATTTGAGAAATTATATTTTTAAAGAATTTTTATCATAACAAAGTTTAATTGACTAAAAATCATCCTTTGAAACAAATTTCAACTAAATACTGCCAAAACCCTTCCGAGACTGTAACTTAAAGAATGGAACACCGCTAGATGCGACAAAATATTAAAAAAAAACTTACTTATCAATCAAAAATTTTCTACATGGCGAACATCATGTAACTTTTCAGGATTCCAGAACACTTATGTTAATTTCTAAACCGAAAGCTTTTAATTTGTCATTGTTGTATTGGGATACATACTAAAGGCAAAAGCCATATTGGAAGATTGCATCTTTATCATAAAGATATTATTCAATCATGACCTTCATTGAGCGCCAAAATGTATTCAAATAAATTACTATATTTTTAAACTGTTGTTTTAGACGCGTGAACAAATTTGATTATTATTATTTTTACCTAATAATTCAGACGAACATAATTTTAAATACTTTGTGAATGAATCTTAATGCTAGTTCTATGTAACATAACAAACATGCCTCACTTTTCTAGTACATTTTTTATTTAAACTTTTTTTCTAATAATAGTTCCCATGGCTGTGCTCGGGTTAAATTGTGTATGGGGTATTGAGGGAGACATTGAAAAAAGTACAACCGAAAAAAGCCTACTTGTTAATTTTTCACTGTGGTTCAAAAACAGTTAATTTTGAAGTTAGCGTCTAGAGTTAACTTGTGTATTTGATCATAGGGCTGAATATCCTCTCACTGGCTGTCATATTGTTTAAAAACAATAAGATTTTTAAGCAACCAGTGCCTGTAGAAGTGTATAGGAACTTTTTACATTATTTTGAGATCCTCTATCGTGTGGTACTATGCATTGAACTTTTTTCAGTGTCACCCTCTATATTTATATGTATATACTTATATATATACACAAGTAGTGTTTCTTTGGGGTATCAATCGTGTTTGGGCTTAAAAAGTAAAACTCTTTTTTACTACGCCGAGCTTACGAAAATGTTTATTTTGTTTTTCAGGGCTACAAGACAAAGAGTAACAGGGTGGGTAAATCACTGCTTACAAGTGGCATAGGGTAGAATTTGCTTTCCTTGCACCATCTATTAGCAGTGGTTGTGACAGAAGCTGTAACCTATATTAAATACTAATATCAGGAAGATTTCAGTGGTCTCGGTGACAGCAAAATACTTGTCACTCCTCGATTTTAAACTTAATCAATACTCCCGGTGAACGTAAAGTGTCATCTGGTGAGAAGGTAAAGTATATTCACAAATATAAGAAACTGACCAAATGACTCTTATATATTTCTACCTAAATAGGGGTTATGACACAATGCCGACTGAGCTAGGACCGTCTTAGAAAATACATAGTACTGAAATATTTAATTTAGCAGCAAATAAATATGAAACTGATGTTTATTTAAGTTTATTAAATTCAAAATATAAAAATAGAATTATGGTCTTCCACTCACACTTAGGTATAATGCTAAATTATTATTTCAATTAATAAATTACCCAACTAAATCTACTTCACTATCGCTATTATCATCTAAAGTAATAATAAACCTTTCTGTTGCATTCCTAATACAAATGTAACTTTCTTCTAGTTTCTTTACATGTTGTACGCAGTTTTTTCAGTTCACCTCAGAAAATATTTTAGTTTTATCATGAATTAGAGTTAATACACTAGAATTACCTAAGTGCGGGTGAAATATTATTGCGACGAATTCCAGCTTTAAGTTGGCGTCATATTTGTTCAATAGGGTTAAATATATAGTGGTAAGGCGGTTGCCGCAATACTATGTACCCCATGCTTTTCGCAAGTTCATCGCAGTAATATTATTTTCGAATAGACATACCTCTAAGCACTTCTAATAAGTCTTTCTATCTATAGTTTTCAAGAAAATATATATATCATTATCAAACATACGTTCTTGAATTTTGGCTTTAGTGTCTTTTGAAGAAGGAGCTTTGTTTATATGTCTACTATGATAACTAGCGCTATCCATAATAATGACACTATTTAGTGGAATGTTCTGCAATGCGCGACATTAGTGTCAAAAACACATTCTTTATAATCTCTTTGGCATCTGTTAATAAATGCACTCTGTAATTTACTTCAGTTTCATTGCTTTCACAAATCTCACTAGAACACCAAGGACGAAACATTTTCAAAAAAAAAACTAAACTCGACAGTGTACGTTGACAGACTAGAACCAAAAAGGACCCTGGTTTATCCGCATTTTTATTTACCTGAGTTACTTAAAATTTATTACGCCCATATCATTTTACAGAACTGGTTTATTGTTGTCTATTATATTTTGAACACCCTAATAATAGCAGTAATTTAGGTAGGTTTCTTATATTTGTGAACACACTGTACTTCGGGTCGCACGAGCGTCCCTGCGGGTGACAGACGGGCGCGCGGTTGTGCGATCGGTATTACTAACAATAACTATTTCAGAAATATATTAACAACAAATAGCGTGTTTTTTAATAAAGTGCCATGTATGACGTAATTAGCATTTTGCTTCCAAATTTGCTGATAATGTTTATTAGAGCTCACTTTGCACCTTAGGTGAATAAATTTTATAATATTCTAAACATTTAACAAATGAATTAAATACTTTAAAATAATATTTTGAAAAGCTCGGCGTAGTAAAAAAGACGTTTACTTTTTAAGCCCAAACGTGACTATTACCCCAAACACTACTTGTTTTTCAACTAGTCAGTCAACACTACCCTTCCCCTTATATAGGCGTATTCACCGATGTGCTAGAAATAAATAAGCTTCCGTGAAATATTCGTTTAAACATACAGATAGTCCAATTAAATTACCCATCCGCTCCTGAATTTGATGATAAACTCGTAAACTGCAGTAACATGCCGTAGCTGATGTTGGAGGTAGACATGCTAACTCAATATTTTTCTTTAAACTGTCCAGCTGTATTAATACTAAGTTTTAAAAATGAAGTTTGTAGCACCCCTTAGTTCCGCCGCGCTCCGCACTACCGCTCTCGATGGCGCCACCCGTATTCATCGCCGAGTGCCGCGCCGTACTACCCTTAGCAGCTTCACCCCCACCTGTGACGTCAGCCGCCAGCGCCTTGATAAGCAGCCACCAGCCCTTAGGACGGCAGTTCTTCTCGAGCTCGCTCTCTCGCCTCTACCTTGGCATCCTGGTTGGGATCCTTGACGTGCAGAAGCTACGCTTGAAAGACAACGCGACGCTGCTACTCGAGCGCTCTAGGTGGGAGCCTTGATAGTGGTACTCTGACGGATTATAGACATTCGTGCGGAAATTCTCAACAGTGCTATTTACTTGTTATCATACCTTTGTACATATATTCTTGTTTTAATAAACTATTAAAACCAATCCGTGTCTTAAATAAAATACATAACACTCCCATCGGTGTTAAAGTGGCCTCCCAACGTGTGGCACGAGAAAGTGAATACCTATGTACGTGTATATGATATTAAGCGCGCTCGTGATAATTATTCTGATAGTGTTTACGTGCAAATATATCTACAGTTCCACACACCAGGAGAGAGGAAATCACCCACAGATCCAAGAAGTATTCGATCCCGTCATCATTTACAGTCCATATTAGCATCATTCCCGTTACACGACGTCAAGCAGCTATGGCAATTACCGCTGAAAATTTGCAACAACTCATCCAGCAATTACAACCACCGCCGTTGCCAGCAAAACATTTTACGCACTGCCCCGCTCGATTCAATGGGACCCGCAGCAAAGATGCAGTAGATGACTTCCTTGACAGCATCGAGTTCTACAAACAAAGTGAAGTAATATCGGACGAAAACGCGCTTCGAGGCCTAGCACTTTTACTAGAAGGTTTCGCACACCTTTGGTGGACCGGAATAAAAAATTCAGCAACGACATGGGAGAATGCCAAGCTACTGCTCCGCAACGAATTTGCTCCAAGACCTCCGGCCTATAAAATTTATCAGGATGTTTTTGCTTCTAGACAGGACGAAAATACACCAACAGGCCAATTCATCGCTGAAAAACGATCATTATTAGCACAGCTCGAAACTCCGCTTGAAGAAATCATGCAGCTTGACATGCTCTACGGCTTACTCACCCTCGCAGTTCGTGACAGAGTTCCACGAGAATCAGTTAACAGTTTTGCAGATCTGTTGACCAAAGCCAGACTAGTCAACACAGCCCGTACTAGTCCAGTTATTCAAGAAATCACTCCGCATCAGACTAAACGCACCAAGAACCGTTGTCAGTTTTGTAAAAATATAGGTCATGATGTCTCAGTATGTCGGAAAGCATGCAGCAGTACCGCAAATAAGAAAAATACCCCGCTCACCAGTGTACCCAGAAACGACACAATCAAGTGCTATGGATGTCAACGCCCTGGATTTATTAGAAGAAACTGCCCCAGCTGCAATCCAACTCCCGACCGTCAACCAGCCTTAGCTTTTTCCTTCGTGTCTCTATCAAAACAGACACGCCCCGCGGTCCACATTCAAGTAGATGGCATCCCAGGATCAGCCTTCCTAGATACAGGAGCCCGCGCTTCGCTTGCTGGAACGTCTCTCTACCATCTACTACGACAAAGAGGTTACAAGTTCAACACCCGAACCATGGACGTCACCTTAGCCGACGGCAAACCCCGAAAACAGCTCGTTCAAATAGTCACCGTACCAGTCACCCTCCAAGGTCGCATAGTGCCAACTACCTTCTGTGCTTTTCCTGATGCTCATTTTGCACAAACTCTGCTAGGGATTGATTTTATATTCGCCGCAGGACTTGTCCTCAACTTTAGCAGCAACCAATGGCATTTTGACAATGACGCCAGCACTCAGCACCCCTTCTCTCCAAAGGACGAAGATTCGTCACCACCTGTTCTCCAAAGCATGGATACCGATGACTGCATAACCCTAGACAGTATCGCCAACGAATATAGGCTTCCTGCCATGCTGTCGCCCCTACCCGCTACACCAGCTCGTCCAGTTACGCCAGTTCCCATAATGCTGTCCCCTATGCCAGTTACACCAACTCGTCCGATCACGCCAGGTCTAGCAAGCGCGCCGCCTCCGCCGCCCACTTACCTAGCAGAGCTAGATACTATGTTTATCAGCGACCATCAGTCCGGTCTAGCCGACCACTATGGCCCCTGCATACAACAAACCGCCGCCAGTCAGCCCTTAGCTACTACCGTTTCCGCCCTTCAGCAGAATCCCTTCTCGCGCCATGGTTATATGCTTCAAGATGCTTACGATACCATCAACGCCATGTGGGACGACTCAATTGCAGATACCTCACTTATCTTCGCATCCTTGGACCTTCGCGAAGATGAAGCCAGCGAATTCACCTCCAAACAACGTCAGACAATGACGCAACTCCTTCATGACTACAGCTCCGTGTTCGCCCTCCATGGACCAGCCACGCCGTTTGCTGAGCACCGGATCGCCACTGGAGACCACGCTCCACTTAGTGCTCCGCCTTACCGAGTAACGCCCCAGAAGAGTGAACGCTTGAGACAAGCCATTCAAGAATTACTGGACCACGACATCATCGAAGAATGCGAGAGCGCTTGGGCAGCTCCGACCGTCCTGGTGCCCAAACCTGGAGGAGGGATCCGTCTATGCATTGATTTCCGCCGGTTGAACGCCGTCACCATTGCTGACCAGTATCCCCTACCCAACCTAGACGACCTGCTCCATTCAACTGGCAACATCGGATACATTAGCACCATGGACCTTCGCGCCGGCTACCACCAAATCCGAATAAAGGAAGAAGACAAGGACAAGACCTGTTTCGTCACCCCTTTTTGCACTTACCGGTTCAACCGCATGCCATTTGGACTCCGCAACGCCCCCGCTACGTTCCAGAGACTAATGGATCGTTTCCGACGACGACTCCCAGACCTACGCCTCTTAGCCTACCTAGATGACCTAATCCTTCTCTCCGATCACATCGACGACCACCTTTACGCTTTACGCCGTGTTTTCGACATGCTTCAGGAATTCCAGCTCCGCCTCCATCGCCCGAAGTGCCGCTTTGGCTGCCGCGAGACACGTTACCTGGGCCATGTCATCAGCACACAAGGAATACACACCGATCCTGCAAAGATCAGCGCCATTCAAAACTTTCAGGCACCACGCAACGCAAAACAAGTGATAACCTTTCTACAAACGTGCAGTTGGTACCGAAAATTCATTCCCCAGTTCGCAAAACTATCACAACCACTCAGTAAATTAACCCGTCAAAAGGAACCCTGGGAATGGGGCTCTCAACAGGACCAGTCTTTTAACAAGCTAAAGTCTGCCCTAACTTCTGCTCCAATCCTACGGCCCGCTGACCATGGACAACCGTTCACACTCCGCACAGATGCCAGCGCTTACGCAATTGGTGCAGCATTACTCCAGGGGGAGGGAGTGGATGAACGACCCGTTGAATACGCCAGTCGCCTGTTGACCGCCCCGGAACGGAATTACTCAACAACCGAGCGAGAAGCCTTAGCTATCGTTTGGGCTGTCAATCGTTTCCGAGGATACCTAGAGGAAACTTCTGTCATCATCATTACTGATCACCAGCCGTTGAAGTGGCTGATGTCCCTACGATCTCCCAGTGGACGACTCGCCCGATGGGCCTTGCAGCTCCAGCCTTACAACCTCCAGATACACTACACGCCCGGAAAAGCTAACGTCGTAGCGGATACGCTATCCAGACCTCCCCAGGCAAACAGTGAAGACCCCGCAACAGACTTTAAGTTCATCAGTCTAGACTTGCCAACAATCGACGTCTCCTCCCTAAGGGAAGCTCAACAAGCCGACCCCGAACTAAAGAAAATACTAGATGCTTTCGACGCAGGAGACCAGGAGATTACCGCTCCCTGGACCTCCCGAGGATTCCAGCGACGTACCAGCTCCACTTCCCGCGCCGCTGTTACCTATTAGACGTCGAGGACGCCCCAGGAAGGTGACCACTCCTACGACTACAGAGCCTAGTACGAGGACGACTCCCAGGCTCTGAGGGGGAGAATTGTAGCAATTGTTAGTTCCGCCGCGCTCCGCACTACCGCTCTCGATGGCGCCACCCGTATTCATCGCCGAGTGCCGCGCCGTAATACCCTTAGCAGCTTCACCCCCACCTGTGACGTCAGCCGCCAGCGCCTTGATAAGCAGCCACCAGCCCTTAGGACGGCAGTTCTTCTCGAGCTCGCTCTCTCGCCTCTACCTTGGCATCCTGGTTGGGATCCTTGACGTGCAGAAGCTACGCTTGAAAGACAACGCGACGCTGCTACTCGAGCGCTCTAGGTGTGAGCCTTGATAGTGGTACTCTGACGGATTATAGACATTCGTGCGGAAATTCTCAACAGTGCTATTTACTTGTTATCATACCTTTGTACATATATTCTTGTTTTAATAAACTATTAAAACCAATCCGTGTCTTAAATAAAATACATAACACTCCCATCGGTGTTAAAAGTTCATTTAAATCTTTTGTTGACTTACTTGCGCCCTAAAGGGACATTAAAAAATTTTCACCGGTCTTTATAACAGCGCCCTTTTCTGCATTTGGCTGTAAAAATATACCAACTTTTTCTTGTAGGGATTTATTTTTTTCTGATAATCTGAATGAAGATAGTTTTTCTTTTTTATAAAGGGCTGAAGTGGTGTCGTATCCATTGTGCCGTAAAATTACCTTTACAAGGCAACTTTACGTACCATGGTGCGAACGGCAGCTTTTGTGTCGGAGGCTCGGAGTCGTTGCCTTAAGCAGTTGTACACTTTATTGATGTCTTGGACGCCACCTATTTTAAATGGTTAAAAAACTAAATACTTACAAAGCGTTTCAAAATAGGAAAACCGCTTGCTTCTAAAGATGGTAATACTTCGTCGTGCAGTACTGCGAGTAACAATAAAACACAGATATAAAACAACAATGGGAATTAATTTATTTAGATTATCCAACTGGATTCCACCAAAGAGATTAAATAATGAAATCAATAACTAAATTAAATATTAAAGTTAAAAAAAATTATACACTCATGGGAAGACCTGAAGGGTTTTTACTCGCCTGGTAACTGGTTATCACCTATAGTTGATGAAAAGGGGAAAAGAGAATGTTCTAGAACCTTCATACTAGTATGGTCATAATACCTAGATTATTTCTAAATGTTACCAAGGTGGTATTAAAAATTAAAGTTAATTTTAGAGTGAAATTTATGGTGTTAAGGTTATAAAGAAATTTAAATCTATCACAATACACTGGCCTTATTTCCCAGAGGTTCCAAATCCCATGTGGCTTTGTTTCAAATAGGCACCCTGCCTCCAGTCTGGTGGACCCGAACAGTACAAGACAGCACATATTTACAGGTTACAGGCCATGTGGTCTTTGAACGAAGATTCAATCCCAACACGTGGTCAAAAGAAATATGAATATATACCTTCTGTTACGTATTCAACAATAAACGCTCCGATAGAAGCAGAAGGAAAATTTCAACTAAAATATAAAACCCTAAAATCGAAACAGCGAATTAGATACCTGGTTAAATTAAATCGAAAATATACCCTACCTTATTGGTTGTTCGGTGCTACCATCTCAAAAAAAAATACAAAGAAATGAGGCCTCATGTGCAAATCTAAAAATTAAATCGCACATGTTGTAGAAAATTGGTGGTTATCAAAAAAGTTAAGGAGACACAAAAAAAAAATTAAAGAAATCTTACCATCAAAGAGTTAAGGACGCTCTACTACCCCTGAGGTGCCAACTAAAGTTGGGGCGGCGGACCTGTTCAAATCACATAATAAAAACCGCCGACTTCCAACTTCACGGGTGATCTTAAATGAAGTGACTTAAAGTCGAAACCTCCTCGAAAAAGGTAAAGATCAAATGACAGGTGTCCCTTAACTGTCATGTCAAAAAAATTGGTACGTTCAGACAGTTAATGAAAGTGATCTCAGTTCGATAAAATGACAAAACCAAACCAACTTGACATGTGGAAAACTACTAGCAGTTTACCCTGCATAATATGCAATTTAAAAACAAATAATGGCATACCAATTTATCGAATGGTGAAAACTTCAATATCATCAGCGTGAACTAACCAAGGTTCAAATGGAACAACTCAACGAACATACTATAACTCAAATGAACTACTGACCGGTTATCATAAATGAACATAACCCCAAATTTTGACAATGAAAATATCTAAACATTCAGATATCTACTTCGTTCGAGTTAATTAAAAAGAAAAGGAATGAAGGATGTACCAAAAAAAAATATTCATGATAGGACCGTGGCCTGTAAAATATGAACATTTGCACCAAAGCATTAAACTTAAATTCCACAGAAAATATAGAAAGGTTATGTAAACAAATATCTTACACAAAATCATGTAGCATCCTATAAATATACACCTAAAGCAAAAATGAATGCTACACCATATATTGCGTGGCAAAATAACATTGCAGATCTCATTGGACCAAGTTTTTCTTGAAGATGTTTTATGTCGGCTACTTTGTGTGGTTTTGATGAGTTACCTGGTCGAAGCATATAAGTATTCCTTGTCCATTTTTGATTTAAATATTGGTAGGACCATCAAATTGGTATCTTCGCCAACCAAAGTACCGGAAGATTCTAATGTTCTTAATTTAAGAGCCTTATCTACCATGATTCTGTGTGCGTCGCCTTCTGCTTGAACCACCCGAATTCCCGCCGATTTAAAATATTGGTTTAGTTGTAAAATAAAACATCTTTTGTTGTTTTTATTAGAAAAAAAAAACTTAAGCCCTTTATAAAAAAGGAAAATCATCTTCGTTCAGATTATTAGAAAAAAATAAAGTACTACAAGAAAAAGTTGCTATACTTTTACAGCCAAATGCAAAAAAGGATACTGTAATAAATACCGATGAAGATTTTTTTAATGCCCCATTACGACGCAACTAAGTCAACAAAAGATTTAAATGGACTTTGTTTTTTAAAATTTACTATCAACACAGCACGACAAAGTTTAAATCAAAATATTAAGTTAGCATGTTACCACAGTTTACGAGTTTATAATCAAATTCAGGAATGGATGGGTAATTTATTATCTCCTTCTACTTGGTGTTGGAAAAAGACAAGGAGAAGCTATACAGACTAATAAGCCAATAGCTCCGGAATTTATCCTTAAACCAATTTTTTCTAACTGCAAGATCGACTGCCGAAAGTTGCGCAGCGTGCAGCTGCGGAAAGGCAACCCTAAACTGCTATAATCTATGTGGCCAGTGCCAAGGCAATACAAGCAGTAATTGTTTTCAGAAGTACGAGGATGCTTTATTGGAAGATAATGTCTAGTATTTTTCTCTCTCTGTTAGTTAAATTAGTAGAACTTCTTTGTAAAATCCACTGTCTTGTCCACAATCGTATGGTATTTTTTTTTGCCGGTAGAGATTTTGAAATACTGCCTGCTACTCCACACGTAAATGTCAAGTTACAAGCTTCTGCTACCAGGCCCTGCATTTTTGCGATTAAAGAACTATTGAACTTACCGTGTATACCTTTTTCAAGAAAGGAAAATGAATTTAGTCGTGAAATTACTAGACTCGTGATACCACGAGGGTGACTTACGTTCGTCATTTACGACCCATGTTAACGCAGCTTTACTGTCACCTCAAGACATAATTACTTTATCCAGGTTTTGTTGATATGTATATATATGTCACACTTCTTGCTCTCTTTAGATGAGTGCTTTAGCAGACGATGTTTGAGCATTCAATGCAAAAGATGAAACAAGTTTGCGGTCTGACAATAGAGAATATAAGCAAATGTATTGCAATATGACTCTTCTACGTTTGATAATTTGGGTATTTTTTAACGGTACCTAAGGCTACTTTTGCAGATCAAGTCAAAAGACAAAATCCAATTTATTTCATACTTGTTTTGAAAAGAAATTTTAAACACTTACTGCGTTTATTATATTTATTATTTTTGAAAGATAAGAATGGATGTAAATAAAAAGCTTTTCGTGGCCCTGACGACGTGGAGATAAAAAACATAGCAAGCTAGGTCGACCATTTGAAACATTATCTTAGTTTAAATAAAGGTAAACAAACAAAATTAATATGTTTCAGAAAACAACAAGTAAAGCAAGCACAAAACATTGTGTAGTTTTACATAATTTTGTATTTACTTAACTGTCCAAAATCACTATTCTTTATTTTAAAAATTACCGAAAGGAAATAGGTCCCGATACGCAACTTTAAATTGGCGATTTTTATGATGACAGAATTGTTCCAGTTGGACTGTCTAGAAACAGCTTTTATAAAAATTGAGGGCATGCATGGGCGTTGGGCGCGCATAGAATATTTTCTCAGAGTGGGAGCAAAATCAGTTATTTCGCAGTCAGTTTAGGAAAGGCAAATTGATCCCGAATGAACTTTATTAGCAATACTTTGCGAAAGAAAGCGAGACACAGGGCTGCAGATGAAAAATTGTGGTAAATTAAATATCTCGATATTTGTGCTTCTATAATAATTAACATACAGAAAAGATGTGTAGTATGATAAGTGAATATTGGCTGACCTGATACAGAAAAGAGCCACATACCAAAGTTTGAACGAAAATTGTCAAACAAAAGCTGTGCAGAGGGCGGGGCGCCTTGGTACATTTTCTATTGATGTATGTATATTGTAGTGCGTTTATTTTTTTATGAAAAATCGAATTAAAAGCGACACTATATTCCTATTTTCTACATGTAGGGTGTTAATGTCATCATGTTACAAACTTTTAGAGTAAATAGAACAAAGAAAAAAAAGTTTATTTGAACATGGGTCCGGAAACGCTTCCTCAGGGAGCTAAAGCGCTTTGAAGATGGCCTTTATAATCTAGTTTTCCTTTTGTAGCTTCGAAACTACTTCAGCTACCGCAACCAATTTTGGGACATAAATTACTGTCAGTAAGTTCATCTATTTGAGCCTATTGGACAATGATAACGTTAACCAGGGGCGTGCGAACCAGGAGAGTATTAGGGTAAATTTGACCCCATTCCTCTAAGGCTTCATTTTCTTGCCGTTTTGATATCAGATTATGATTTTCCTATGTATTTTAGTTTCGTTTATGAAACTCCAGTCGATGCAGAAAAAGATTTGGTGGCTAGAATTTCCGCTGCGGCTGAAGTAATCCAAACCATGCCTGAAGTTTTTACCCACGTCAACAATATGCTGCGTAGGTACAATAAATGTATCCAGCGTGGTGGCAGGCATTTTAAGCGACTACTATTTTAAGTTTTTTTTATACTACCTACCATAATAATAATGCTGATTAATTTATCTCTTGATATCTGTACTGAACCTCATTGTTCTTTTGGCCTAATTTCTTTAAGACTCCAATAATTGATTTCTGTATCTTAACTTGTTTTCAGTCAATTTCCGAAGAAACGATGACATTTACCGACTTTTACAAAGAGTATCCTTATTATTCCTTATTATGTTAAAGACATAGGAAAATCATAATCTGATGTCAAAACGGCAAGAAATTGAAGCCTTAGAGGAATAGGATCAAACTTGCCCTAATACCCCCCTGGTTCGCACGCCCCTGGTTAAAATTAACATTGTCCAATAGGCGCCAATAGATGAACTTACTAACATTAATTTATGTCCCAATATTGGTTGCGGTAGCTGAAGTAGTTCCGGAGCTACAAAACGAAAACTAGTTTATGAAGGCCATCTTCAAAGGGCTCTAGCTCCCCGAGGAAGCATTTCCGGACTCATGTTCATATAAATTTTTTTTTCCTGTGTTCTATCTACCCTAGAAGTTACATGATCACATTAACGATCTGTATATTAATTTTGTTTCCTGCATCTATATATATTTAGCAAGCCTGCCTCCCCTTGAATCATAATATAAAGAGTGATTCACGGTGGATGGAACATCAGGTGTTTATGATGAACCAATCAACGAAATGCTCCAAAAATTTCTTTTTCTGTCCAGTTAAAATATTTTGGACAATGCGGTATTGCCACTTCTGCTAGAAAGTAGTTACTACACTGATAAAATTAATTATTTGAGTTAAAAAAATTTTCCATTGACTCAAATAAATGTTTGTCTCCTATTAGCCAAACAAGTATGTATTTGAAAAATACCAAGGGATTATTTGCCTCAATTAGTATCATCTGATTTGACACAAATTACTTTTTATTTGGAATTAATCACTAAATACAAAATTCAAGCAAATATTTATTTCCTTAACACGAACCTAACTTAAATAAGCCGTTTCAATGACTTAAGGTAAATAGGTTAAAAGTTAAGTTAACAAAATGTTTATTTGATTGATATTTATATATATTTATTTTACTTTTGTTTTACATGCATTTGCCGTAACAACAACGTTATTTAATTAAACAATTTAAGTGATTTGATTTAAATAAACCGATAATTTCCATCAAAGTGATTGTTTTTTTTTATTCAAGTACATAATTGTTTAACTTGTCTTTTATATTTATTTAGAGCAAGTATAAATTTATTTGGTTTAAATACCTTTTTTTAATTTTCAAAATATCAGAATGTTCATTCAAATCAGTTCTTATTTTATCCAAGTACGTGTTTATACAAACGTCACATAAAAATAAGAAATATTGAAATGTTGCTATTGAATATGGTTTAATCAGTACTTATACCATAAAATGAATATTTAATTTAATGACGTTGGGACGCCAATTGTAATGAAAATTTGGCTCTCAAACCAGAAAAGTTGTAATGAAAGTTTATTGTTGTAATTGTAATGAAAATTTATTTAGTCGTTGAGTGCCAATTTCTTACCTTTTGTTGCTTTGCTAACTCAGGCAGGGCGTGGTAAGTTCGAGTTTAAATTTTAACAGTCCCTTCCAGTATGAAATAAAAACACATTCAGTTCAACTTAACAATTAGTCTATTTACATAAGTATTTGTATGACAAAGATTTTTGACAAAAGGAAAATTTTAAAGATAAGTAGTTTGAATGAATTAACTAATTATAGTCTATTTACATAAGTATTTGTATGACAAAGATTTTTTTTTTGACAAAAGGAAAATTTTAAAGATAAGTAGTTTGAATAAATTAACAATTATTTTTGCAAAGGAAAAATAAAATAATAGTTTCAATGATGATATATCCAATCAGATAAAAAAAAAATTAACAAAAGTTAAATAAAGATTTTTGACAGGTTTTTGATTTATTTTATGGTGAATCACACACAAGGCGTCAGTTACCTTTACCCTTTTTCTTTAATGGTGGTTTTCGGATCCCTGTAGAGATATAACCAGTTTATGTCAGAGCTTCGGGTGAAGCTTAGGAATCGACTCTCTACAGGTATAGGAGAGTAGAGCTCAACAGACTTAGGGCCCCTGTCGTGACGTCACGTCAGCTGCGTTGTCCGGCTCCAATAATGAAGTTCCGA
Source organism: Polydrusus tereticollis (assembly GCA_963920685.1). NCBI lineage: Eukaryota > Metazoa > Arthropoda > Insecta > Coleoptera > Curculionidae > Polydrusus > Polydrusus tereticollis. Next base: position 62,739,024 of record OY987335.1, read on the forward strand.
AGTTGGGTACCGAGAAAAGACCAGGTGTTAAGACTCACCAAATAAAACCTTATAAATTCCCTTGCTCTGCTTGAAAAGGAATATTTACAGAACCCAAAGAAAAAAGAAATATATTTTAATTTTAATTAATTAATTAATGTAATAATAAACTGAATTGTAAAATTGCAGTGATACTCCTTTTCAACAGAACTAGGTTTAAATAAAATGATCAATAACTTGACAATGATAGTAATTTTATAAAATAGATAAAAGCTATAAGAGCATAAAATAAGGTAGTTTTCTGGTGCAAACTATTTCGACAGAACCAGGTTTAAATAAAAATAATTAATCGTAATTTTATAAAAACAGATAGTAGCTATACAATTTATAGAAACACAAAATGAAATTGTGCTCTAGGAGAAAGCCCTGCACAGAACCAGGTTTAGATAAAAATATTCAATGGTAATATTATAAAAAAAATTGTAGCTATACAAGCATAAAATAAAAAAAAAATAGGTAATGAACCTCTAATAATTCAAGATAGGGGTGCCCATGTGCCTATGCACAAAATGGCGACCAGGTAAGCCTTTAAAGAAACAATTTATGTCCTTTAAGACAAGATAAGTAGGTAATAGTAATTTTATAAAAAAATATAATAGTGCTCTAGGATAAAGTACTGCACAGAACCAGGTTTAGATAAAAATAATCAATAGTAAATTGTGCTCTAGGAGACTTCTGCACAGGCAAGGCAGGTAATAAGTATTAAATTAGCAAGAGATAAATGAAAATTTAAAGAGATATGCAGTGAGATTTCATCATAGAACCCCCGAGACAAATCTTTAGATATTAACACATCAGAAAAAACCCAGTACCCAGTGATCAATCACCAAAGATAGCGTAATGTATAATGGCAACTTAAAACTTATGCTCGGTTCTCTAAATTAGAATTATTGGGCAGAAACTACAAAGATGGCATACGCCGACTCTCTAGAGAGCAATTAGTTTCTTTTCCAAAATCTATAAAAAAAATAAAAACCAGGGCAGTGAAGTTTTTCTTTAAGTTGTCCAAAATAAGAAATAGGTAATGAACCTCTAAAATTCAAAACCAAAGATAGGGGTGCCCATGTGCCTATGCACAAAATGGCGACCAGGTAAGCCTTTAAAGAAACAATTTATGTCCTTTAAGACAAGATAAGTAGGTGAAATGATTAATCAATCTTTAGGGTAACATTAAAAGATAATTTTAAAATAAATAAAACTACTGAGCTCGGGGTTCTATGATGACTCAAAAAAAAAATAAAAAATTTAAGAAAGAAGAATTTTAGTACTTGCCTGTGCAAAAGCCTGAACACTAGAGTCTCCAGAAAAATTACCTTTTCGTCCTCCTGCTGAAGAAAAATCCCCTCTACATATCCCTGCGACCTCACTTGAACCAATCAGAGATCACTTTATAGGTCACGCACTCAACACAAAAAAGTCTACACCTTGCTCGATTCGCTCGCGGGTAAAACATCCATTTTAATTAATAATTTATTAATCAAAAATAATTAAGACTCAATCTTCACATTAGATAGACATTTCATTAAATTAAAACAGGTTATGTACATATAAACGTGGTTATAAAACCCACTAAAGGCACGATAAACTGTATAAATTTTAACAGTGCCAAAAAAGAGACGAAAAATGCTAAACATGAATACTTTTAATGTTAGAAGGAGACAGTCATGACCCGGACTAAAAATAAGATCACCCTGGTTGACCAGTGCCATCTTAATTAAAAAGAAATAAAACCGGTACCGCCATATCTACCGTAGCCAGGTTGCAGATACCCTAGTTGAAATTCAATCCTGTATCAACAGGTGGCGATAGTATTACTGAATTTAAAATTTATATTGAGATTTAGAGGTGGTATGGTAAATGTGAATTTTACCGTAACAACCATAATAATCACAAACCTTATCAAGTTGTTTATAGTGTTCAAATAATAAGGCAAACCAACAGGAAAAACACATTTTTGCCGAAAATAAAGGTTATGACAAATTACGCGCACGCGCACAACGATTTTTACATAAAAATAACATAAAATTTAAAAGATAACCATCTCTTATTTTATTTCTTATTTTTATGTTATGTTATGTGTTTCTATAAACGTCTTATGGCAGATCTGTAGATTCAACTCTTATTTTATTTTTATGTTATGTTATCTTGCTGTATAAACCCACCATTAGTTGTTGTTCCCCTTAAAATATACGTCAATAAAACATTATAGAGAAGTTAATAACTTTGATAAAAAATTAAATAAAGGCAAATTTGCAAATACTAGATACAATAATTATTAATAATATATTAATTATATTATATTTTTTACGTTAGGAGGTTTGATAGGTATTGAATTATGGTGAAAATTGAGAAAAACTGTCTTTTTTGTAAACTAGGTAGCCATGATTTATAACTACTTGGCTACATTTTTCTAAAAAGATATTGTGTTCGAAATTTCAAATTAGGTATTACAAGTATCTTTTCTTTGCCTCTTATCTTACTTTTTTAACTCGTTTCATGCGTAACTAAAATATTCAAATATAGTTTCCTACCTTGAAAAGTATCTAACAGATGGGATATACCGATATAGCCCTCGATATATCCCAATCTTCTAAATAATTATTCATATTACGTTTATTCCCCATATCTTCGTTTTAATTTTTGATGGAACCACCAACTTCTGTGCCACTGACAAAGAGGATTTCACTCTCACTCATAAATTTCTACAAGACAAAATCGAACACCAATAACCAAAAACGCGATGATGATTTATCAGGCCACTTCTGTATAACCAATCAAATTGCTCAAAGCCCAAAGTAGGCGACAGGAGTTCATTTAAATACTTAATTATTAGTTTGGATGACCAAATTGTTTGAAAAGTTCGATAATGAATGATTTAAATTAAAGTTAAAGGTATTTAGTTCTTAACTTAAAATGTACTTCGATTAAATAATTAGTTATTTATAAATATCTGGTTGTTTTATATTAAGGATTTAATGTAAATACATAATTATTTAGTTTAAATGACCTAGACATTTAAATAGTTCTCTATTGGGTGATTTAACTAGCGATTAACGGGATTTAGTTCCTAAATAAAAATTAGTTCGATAAAATAATTAGTTATTTAGATTTTGTTATTTTAGTGGTTTTTTGGTAAGATATTTGTTTGAAGGGTTCTATGATTTGACACAAATCCACCAGCAATTAAATTATTTTGCAAATAAAACGAAATACTCTCATTTATTTCAGTTAAATAAAACTTAGTTAATTAAAATCACATTTATTTATTACCAATAATAATTCAACAAATAAATCAGATTATTTGATTAAGGGAGCACAGTTTTATCAGTGTAGGAACGTTCATATTTCCTGCATATAAACTTATTTTTGCAATCATTATTAGTTACTCAATAAGTGTAGGTACTTTTTATTTCCCTATAAATATCTGTTATAGTTTTCGAGATATTAATTATTTTTTCGTCAAACGGAGAGATACTAAGGTAGTGAAATTTAGTTATAAGTTATAATAGGAGTAGTTATGAGTTTTTTAAACATCTTCCCCAAAATTGGCTCCTGTATCTATGTTCACTGTTTGACAAAATTATTGAATCTCAGCATGTTCCCTCTGCTTGGACCAGGGTTTTCTTCTCAATGCTCTATAAAAAAAAGGCTCCCCCATTGACCCCAATAATTTTAGATCAATAGCATTAGTAAATTGTGCTCTCAAAATATTAACCCAAGCTCTACTAAATAGACTTTTCATATGGTTGAATCAGAATCAAGTAATCCCGGAGTCACAGTCGGGCTTCAGAAAGAAGCGCAGCTGCATGGATAGTGTCTTCGTTCTTCAGTCTGTTATACTAAACCACTTAAGATTGGGAGGTCGTAAAGTTTTTGCAGCTTTTATTGATTTTCAGCGTGCCCTCGACTCAGTTTCCCATTCGTTGCTTTGGTCAAAATTATACCTACTTGGTTTAAGTCCTAACTTTATAAACATTATAAAAAATATATACGATAATGCCTCGGTACAAATCAGATCAGATGGCCTGACCAATCCTTTCCAGATAAATACCGGTGTTTTGCAGGGAGAGTCTTTAAGTCCGACCTGGTTCAATCTTTTTATCTCTGATATCGATGAATATTTTGTGGATCGCTCTGCTCTGGGTCTTAGCATCGACGCGCTTAATAACGTGCTATTGCTTTTATATGCTGACGACCTTGTTATTCTGGGTTCTTCTGAGATTGACCTTCAGCGAAAACTTTAAATTTTGGAATCGTACACTCGAGATAACCATTTAAAGGTAAATGAATTAAAATGTAAAATAATGTGTTTCAACCGTCCAGGGAAGCCCTATACCGGGAATTTTAATTTTAAAATTAATAATAATGTTTTGGATATTGTTAGCGAATTTACCTACCTTGGAGTTGTTTTTTTCTTCCTCAGGATGCTTTAGAAAAATTACCGAATCAATAGTTTTGAAGGCGAAACAAGCTGCAGGTGTATTAATGAGTCTGACCTCAGGATCAAAACCCGGCACCTTTTTTTGCAATAAAAAAATTATTTTAAAACACTATTTTAAACTCATTTTCCAGCTGTCTTCCTGTTTGGGATATCAGATATGCAAACATTTTGGAGAGTATTCAGACCTCTTTTTACAAATCGCTGATAATGCTACCACGAGATACTTCTTCAGCGCTGATTAGACTTGAAACTGTCTCTATCCATCTTTCCTATTTTATGATCAGATTGACCTTGAATTTTTTAATTAAAATACTTTTTATGGATAACAGTAGACTGCCCAAAATCTGTTTAAAACGTCAAATACAACTACTTTCTCTTAATCCTGGTCTGAAGTACAACTGGGTTTTCCAAATTAAATCGCTTTTCGAATCTAATGGGCTTTCTAGCTTCTGGTCCCTGAACCTCCATATCTTACAAACTAACCGGAAAATAATCTTGGAAACATATCGAGATCGGTGTTTTCAGGCAAATTTGAGAATAGCTAAAAATTCCGCTTACACTCTCTTTTATAACTCCTTTAACTTGTCCTGCACTGCAGCAAAATACCTTCACTTTAACTGCCATTTTTATATTCTCAAATTATTAGCACAGACGCGCATGTGCACCAGATTTTGCTGTAAACTTATTTGCAAAGGAATATCCTACCGGATAAACCAAGAAGAAGTTTGTTCTGTTTGCAATATGTACGAGTTTCAAACTTTCGAACATATGTTTTTTAAATTCCCACTTTAAAGCCACCTACGCCTACCTAATTGGCAAAATAATATTCTTGTTTACGCTAAAGTTCTTGATGGATTGACGCCTGACTTAGCCAAAGATACTTTTATTGCCATGTTTAGCATACTTAAGTTACGCGCTTTCCTGAGAAACGAATAAAATTATCCTATTTTCCTATAATTATCTTAATAGAATTTTATTTATAATTATATACGTTTATTTCCAGTACGCGCCTTTTTCCAACACATTTCTTTTTTTTTTTTATTTATTGTATATTTCCTTTTATTCAGTATTATTAGGTACCTACTAACACTAACACTTAGCCTAGACAGATCTTCATTGTTATGAAATTGTATTATTTCTGGAAACAATAAAGAAGTAAGTAAGTAAGTAATAGGTGTAGGCAATATCCGAAGACTTACAACATACAGGGTGGTCTAAAAATACAGGTATTCTGGTTAAGTAGGTACTTGAAAAATGTTTAAAAGTAGATTTTTTTAATGGAAAAGGTAAGTCGCTGGATACCCCCTGGGGCTCTGTATCTCCGTTAAGGGGCACTTAAGGATTTTTTTCTATGACAAATTAGGGTTATTTTGACCTCCTCTGTATGCTCGCCAGGAATTGGGCCAGACCGCCTTGATCGCGTACCTTTCCAGGTATGTTTTTTGTAGGACTTGCCAGGTGTTCAAACCCTGTTGGTCAAAAAACTGCCTTGGTGACGCTAGATTCCACCTTGGAAGTATACGAGATTTTTTATTACGCTCGCCCTGCCCTTGCCTCGCAACAATTTGTGTATTATTTGTTCCTTCGAGTGCCCTTACAGGTCCCATTCATCCTTGACCATCGAAGCATACGTAATGATTTATCTTTGATAGAATATATTATGGTATTTCTTAAGATCCCCATTTGATTTTGCTATGCTTAAACTTGAATATGTAAGCGATGTGTGTTTTTGGCGCTATGAAAGCATACGTATAGGTGTATATGTGTTTTATGTCCCCGGCTAGGTATTTCTTAAGATCCCCATTTGATTTTGCTATGCTTAAACTTGAATATGTAAGCGATGTGTGTTTTTGGCGCTATGAAAGCATACGTATAGGTGTATATGTGTTTTATGTCCCCGGCTATGTACTCAAGTCGGTTTTTTAGCAGAGAAACTATGCAATTGTCGGCTGCGTCGTAAACCTGTATGAACTTATTTATTGTCTAAGTATGCAATACCTTTTTGTAATTATTATATTTTTATGTTTCTCCATTTTCACTGATTGTCTACCAAATATTTAAATACTATATTATTTTACATTGGCTCTGACATTCTGATTGACCAAATATGCCCCAGAAACTATTTAGAATAAGTTTAGATTGAGCCCTCAATCTGGAATTTTTTGAAATATTACTTATATCCATCTGCACATCTTCCTTGTCAAAAAAGTTGTCTACATATTTTTTTTCTTCCTCATTATTGCAATCCGAAGGCCATCCTGATGCTTCCTGCTTGAATTTAATAAATTTATTCATCATCTCAACAAATAATCCTCCACCTTTTTGTTCAGTGTCGTATAAAGGCAACCCGATATTTCCAAATTTCTAAAATACCCATAATGATATAGCCTTTTTCTATAGCCTTTAATACCTCTGATATAAACCACGTCCCCTCAAGGGCTCGAGCAGTCTCATCGTGAGTGCAAGAAGAATAACTCATGTTTTCACCACATGTTTGACATAAAATAAACATAAGTTTATTGTTAATTTTCTCAGGCAATACGGGTTGGTACAAGTCTGTAGAAGGTAGAATTTTACATTTTATTAGACCATCAATCTGTTTTAAGTTTAATCGGCTATATTTCTCCCCTACAAGGACTTCAGGATGTCCAGTCGGAAACTTTCCGTACTTACATACCCATGGGTAAAGAGAGCACACATCTAAATACTTTCTTTTTTCAACATTCTTAGTTTTATAATAGGTTTTACAATTTTCTGTTCGTCCACCGTAAAATGCATCTCGAGGCTTTAGAGGAGAGTGGAAAAATAGAGGATGATTTTCTGTATATTCTTGTATTTCAGGACTTTCAATCAATTTTCTTCTAAACTGGCATTCCCAAATTTCATTAACTTCGTATCCTATTGTTCTTAGTCGTTCAGTTTTCGTGTGATATAAATAAATAGTTATTTAGTACCCTTTAGGTATAACAAGGGAGAATTAGTGTAGATAACATCATTATTTGAGTGATACTTGTCCACATCACCGCCCCTATTTTTAAGTTAGTTTCAAAGTTTACCCCGTATATGATAACTCCAAGAAGAGGCATACTTAGGTTTGAATAGGTATTTAAATATTTGGTAGACAATCAGTGGAAATGGAGAAACCTAAAAATATAATAATTACAAAAAGGTATTGTGCACTTAGACGATAAATAATTTCATACAGGTTTCATATATTCTATCAGAGATAAATCACTACGTATGCTTCGATGGTCAAAGATGAATGGGACCTTTAGGGGCGTTCGAAGGGACAAATAAACACACAAATTGTTGCGAGGCAAGGGCAGGGCGAGCGTATTAAAAAATCTCGTATACTTCCAAGGTGGAATCTAGCGTCACCAAGGCAGTTCCTTGACCAACAGGGTCGAGGAGTAAGGAGGGCGAAAGACCAGATCCCAAATGCCGTACCGTGTTTCAAGGTCGAACCCTTCAGCTTTCTTCAACGGTTACAAAATACTTTCGCACACGTGTGCATTCAAGGTCGGGTTGATTCAGGTTAGGTAGTATTCTGACGCCACGGAGAGCTCGGGTTTGAATACCTGCCAAGCCCTACAAAAAACATACCTGCAGAGGTATATACGCGATCAAGGCAGTCTGGCCCAAGTGCACCTATTTACATCGCTTACATATTCAAGTTTAAGCATAGCAAAATCAAATGGGGATCTTAAGAAATACCATAATATATTCTATCAAAGATAAATCATTACGTATGCTTCGATGGTCAAGGATGAATGGGACCTGTAAGGGCACTCGAAGGAACAAATAATACACAAATTGTTGCGAGGCAAGGGCAGGGCGAGCGTATTAAAAAATCTCGTATACTTCCAAGGTGGAATCTAGCGTCACCAAGGCAGTTCCTTGACCAACAGGGTCGAGGAGTAAGGAGGGCGAAAGACCAGATCCCAAATGCCGTACCGTGTTTCAAGGTCGAACCCTTTAGCTTTCTTCAACGGTTACAAAATACTTTCGCACACGTGTGCATTCAAGGTCGGGTTGATTCAGGTTAGGTAGTATTCTGACGCCACGGAGAGCTCGGGTTTGAATACCTGCCAAGCCCTACAAAAAACATACCTGCAGAGGTATATACGCGATCAAGGCAGTCTGGCCCAAGTGCACCTATTTACATCGCTTACATATTCAAGTTTAAGCATAGCAAAATCAAATGGGGATCTTAAGAAATACCATAATATATTCTATCAAAGATAAATCATTACGTATGCTTCGATGGTCAAGGATGAATGGGACCTGTAAGGGCACTCGAAGGAACAAATAATACACAAATTGTTGCGAGGCAAGGGCAGGGCGAGCGTATTAAAAAATCTCGTATACTTCCAAGGTGGAATCTAGCGTCACCAAGGCAGTTCCTTGACCAACAGGGTCGAGGAGTAAGGAGGGCGAAAGACCAGATCCCAAATGCCGTACCGTGTTTCAAGGTCGAACCCTTCAGCTATCTTCAACGGTTACAAAATACTTTCGCACACGTGTGCATTCAAGGTCGGGTTGATTCAGGTTAGGTAGTATTCTGACGCCACGGAGAGCTCGGGTTTGAATACCTGCCAAGCCCTACAAAAAACATACCTGCAGAGGTATATACGCGATCAAGGCAGTCTGGCCCAAGTGCACCTATTTACATCGCTTACATATTCAAGTTTAAGCATAGCAAAATCAAATGGGGATCTTAAGAAATACCATAATATATTCTATCAAAGATAAATCATTACGTATGCTTCGATGGTCAAGGATGAATGGGACCTGTAAGGGCACTCGAAGGAACAAATAATACACAAATTGTTGCGAGGCAAGGGCAGGGCGAGCGTATTAAAAAATCTCGTATACTTCCAAGGTGGAATCTAGCGTCACCAAGGCAGTTCCTTGACCAACAGGGTCGAGGAGTAAGGAGGGCGAAAGACCAGATCCCAAATGCCGTACCGTGTTTCAAGGTCGAACCCTTCAGCTTTCTTTAACGGTTACAAAATACTTTCGCACACGTGTGCATTCAAGGTCGGGTTGATTCAGGTTAGGTAGTATTCTGACGCCACGGAGAGCTCGGGTTTGAATACCTGCCAAGCCCTACAAAAAACATACCTGCAGAGGTATATACGCGATCAAGGCAGTCTGGCCCAAGTGCACCTATTTACATCGCTTACATATTCAAGTTTAAGCATAGCAAAATCAAATGGGGATCTTAAGAAATACCATAATATATTCTATCAAAGATAAATCATTACGTATGCTTCGATGGTCAAGGATGAATGGGACCTGTAAGGGCACTCGAAGGAACAAATAATACACAAATTGTTGCGAGGCAAGGGCAGGGCGAGCGTATTAAAAAATCTCGTATACTTCCAAGGTGGAATCTAGCGTCACCAAGGCAGTTCCTTGACCAACAGGGTCGAGGAGTAAGGAGGGCGAAAGACCAGATCCCAAATGCCGTACCGTGTTTCAAGGTCGAACCCTTCAGCTTTCTTCAACGGTTACAAAATACTTTCGCACACGTGTGCATTCAAGGTCGGGTTGATTCAGGTTAGGTAGTATTCTGACGCCACGGAGAGCTCGGGTTTGAATACCTGCCAAGCCCTACAAAAAACATACCTGCAGAGGTATATACGCGATCAAGGCAGTCTGGCCCAAGTGCACCTATTTACATCGCTTACATATTCAAGTTTAAGCATAGCAAAATCAAATGGGGATCTTAAGAAATACCATAATATATTCTATCAAAGATAAATCATTACGTATGCTTCGATGGTCAAGGATGAATGGGACCTGTAAGGGCACTCGAAGGAACAAATAATACACAAATTGTTGCGAGGCAAGGGCAGGGCGAGCGTATTAAAAAATCTCGTATACTTCCAAGGTGGTATCTAGCGTCACCAAGGCAGTTCCTTGACCAACAGGGTCGAGGAGTAAGGAGGGCGAAAGACCAGATCCCAAATGCCGTACCGTGTTTCAAGGTCGAACCCTTCAGCTTTCTTCAACGGTTACAAAATACTTTCGCACACGTGTGCGTTCAAGGTCGGGTTGATTCAGGTTAGGTAGTATTCTGACGCCACGGAGAGCTCGGGTTTGAATACCTACCAAGCCCTACAAAAAACATACCTGCAGAGGTATATACGCGATCAAGGCAGTCTGGCCCAAGTGCACCTATTTACTACTAGGTGGAATCTAGCGTCACCAAGGCAGTTCCTTGACCAACAGGGTCGAGGAGTAAGGAGGGCGAAAGACCAGATCCCAAATGCCGTACCGTGTTTCAAGGTCGAACCCTTCAGCTTTCTTCAACGGTTACAAAATACTTTCGCACACGTGTGCATTCAAGGTCGGGTTGATTCAGGTTAGGTAGTATTCTGACGCCACGGAGAGCTCGGGTTTGAATACCTGCCAAGCCCTACAAAAAACATACCTGCAGAGGTAATACGCGATCAAGGCAGTCTGGCCCAAGTGCACCTATTTACTACTACGTCATTACTTCCACGTGGCAAAAACGATATGAATCTAATCAAAATTACGAGGTTCAAAAAGTCAAAATAAACGTCAAACTTTTCGTGTCTAGCGTACGGACTTAATAATAATAACAAATATCCATAATACCGCCAATACGAAAGTACGACAGTTCGAAACCGGCATTTAAAGCGGTAGGACGGAGTTTATCGAAGTGTTTTTTTTAGGCGTAGCGATAAAATTCCTTAGTGATAAGAATTAAACAAAGTTAGAAAAAGTGGTTTAAAATTTTAAGATGGACGCGGACAGCGGGGGTACTCCCCCCGAAATAGGCCATTTAGGAGCGGTATCAGGTATTGGGGCTGGAATTCAGCCTTCACAAATAAATGCACAATTCATAGAAAAAGTTAAAGGTGTAAACAAAAATGAGAAAATAACTTATTTATACGATAACAAGGATTGCGGGCCATATCACGTATATATTGAAAATTCGTCATCAGAATTTAGGGGTAAGCTAAATGCCATCAAGGTAAATGATATCATATATTCTACTCATCCAGAACTGGATAACAAAATAAAAGAAATCGATACAGTTGGACGAAACAGGATTAGAGTTAATTTTAAAGACGGTCAATCTGCAAATAAATTGGTAAGTTCAATAAAGTTAGATAAGTATAATTTAGAATCGTATATCCCAAAATTCTTAGTGGTAAGACAAGGGGTAATATCAGATATTGACAGGGACTTAGAAGAGGAAACTCTAAAATATAAAATTAAAATGTTTGATTTACATTGTCAATTTGAGATTATATCAGTTAGGAGAATAAAAAAAAACATAATAGATAAGGAAACCAAGGAAAAAAAATTAATAAACACGAAATCAGTAATTGTTAACTTTAGAGCGCAAACCCTGCCAAAATACGTAGCAATAGGTCATGTCAGATCTAAGGTTTCCCCTTATATACAAAAAGTGGTATTATGCTATAACTGCTTTCGGTATGGTCACTCAAGTAAACAATGCAAAAGTAAAACTAGATGCTTAAAATGTAAGGGGGAACATAGAATAGATGAATGTACCCAGCAAAGTGAAATGCAGTGTTTTTATTGTAAAATCGATGAACAAAATAAAGAATTAAATCACTCAACTAGCGAGATTAAAAAATGTCTAGAATTTACAAGACAAAAAAATATTAAAAAATCAATGGCGGAACAAAATATGTCATATAAAGAAGCTGAAAAACATTTTCCAAAAAAAACGTATGCTACTATTTTGTCTCAAAATAGTAATTCAGATATTGACCTAAACGAATTAGACAAAATACTGTACAATGACCTGCAACAAAAAAAATATAAACCAAACATTTCTAACAATTATACACAACAGAGAACACCAGTTAAAAGAATAAGAACCCTATCTCCCAACCCTACATTAGAGGAACACAATCAAATAATATCCCAATTTACCTTTCCCCAAAGTTCTGGATCTTTACTGAATGATACTATTTATCAGGCTAACTTATCACAGTCAAGCCAAAATAATTTTAACAACTCACCCTCTAATAAAAACTATACAAATAGCAATAGCGTTAATAATATGGTAGACTTGGTTATTTCGATTTTAGATATACTAAAAGAAAAAAAATTATTTGACATAAATAAAACAGAATTAACTAATTTAATTAATTTAAAGCTACAAGGAATTAAAAGTTAGTATTTTAGCAAATAAATATATATACGGAAAGGACGCCTTTGTGTGTACCGGCGCTGGCCCGGCGCGGTATATTCAGCGTTTGGGACTGCGTCGGTGTGCACGGGGACGTCCATATGGGCAATTATTGAAAGCTTATCCAAAATATTTTTTTCTCTTTTTTTTTTTAATCGTGTTCGATTTATTATCCAAGGAAATAGATACGACTAATATTTGTCAATGGAATTGCCGATCGGCAATTGCTAATAAGTATAATTTGGAATGCCTTCTAGCCCAAAATAACATACATATAGCTCTACTATCAGAGACTTGGTTTAAGCCAGGCCAGTACGTCTCTTTCTCTGGTTATAATACAGTTCGAAATGATCGTCAGGACGGCAAAGGAGGAGTAGCAATCCTAGTAAAGTCAAATATAAAATTTACTGAGATAATAGGACCAATATTTAATAGTATTTTATACGTAGGAATAAAAATAAAAATGGGGAATAATACTGAACTCTCGCTCGTTTCTGTATACATTAAACCTCAAACAAAAATCTCTGTACAAATGTGGTCATCTTTCTTTTCATATTTTAAAAAACCTTTACTTATTGGAGGTGACTTCAATGCACATCATATAACATGGGGATGTTCAGATAATGATACTTATGGTAATAATTTACTAGACGCGATAGATACAAATAATCTTATATTATTAAACGACGGTTCATACACTCGAGTTAACCCATCAGGAGGCAATAATTCAGCAATAGATATCACACTAACTTCCCCATGTTTTCATGCATTAACAGAATGGAATATTCTGAATGATACATATGGCTCCGACCATTTACCAATAAAAATAATATGTAATATTAAACCAAAATTTTCACCAATTAAATCACAGAAAAAATGGAACATAAAAAATGCAAATTGGGATTTATTTTACATTGAAAGCATTAAAAAATTTGCATCACAAAAAAATATGTTATATGATGATTTTAATAAAACATTGAATATTGTTATAGAAAATTCAGTTCCAAAAGCACAAGACATCAAAAAAAATGGCGGCAAATTTTGGTGGAATAAAAAATGTAACGACGTAGTCTTAAGTAGGAAACAAACATTTAGTATTTACAAACTTAACCCTAATCTCACAAATTTAATAAATTATAAAAAAGCAGACGCTATAGCAAAAAAAGTAATCAAAGAAGAAAAAAGGAAAAACTGGAGAAATTATTGTACGTCTCTTAATAGTAACACCCCAATCAAAGAAGTATGGCAAAAAGTAAACAATTTCAAACACCGAAAACAGGAAAACCATATTTTATCAAGTCTAGAGGATACCTGGATAGAAGAATATCACATGCAACTTACCCCATACTATGTAACAAATGAAGACCCACTATTAACAGAAGAAACAGACAGTAACGACATTTTTTTGACTAGTCCGTTTAGTATGGAGGAACTGAACAAGGCAATTAAATCAGGAAACAACACTGCCCCTGGAAAAGACAACATACACTATAGTATGTTGGCAAACCTGCCAATTTCGGCTAAAGCTTTATTGCTGGATATCTTTAATAGAATATTTAATGGAGATCATCCTATACCTGCAGACTGGAGAGAATACGTTATAGTTCCAATCTTAAAACCAGGAAAGCCACAAAATGTATCAACTTCTTACCGACCAATAGCTTTGGCGTCATGCATATTAAAAACGTATGAAAGAATACAAAAAAATAGAATTGAGTTTTGGCTGGAAACAAACCAAAAATATCCAAAAACTCAAAAAGGATTTCGAAGATATAATTCTACACAAGAAGCCATAGCTCATCTAGTAACAGATATTCAACTAGGATTTACGAACAATCAAAATACATCAGCATTGTTTTTGGACATCCAGGGGGCATATGACAATGTCAATTATGAGATTCTTATAAAAAAGATGACCCAAATAGGGATGCCTAGGAAACTAATCAAAAATATTTATTCTCTTTATTGCAATCGGTCATTATATATACGAACAAATGAAGGACTTACAGATTCGAGATTAGCACGAGTTGGCCTACCTCAGGGAGGTATCCTTAGCCCCATTTTATATATAATATACACCCATGACTTAGAATCCATGTTTAACAATGACTTCAGAATCCTGCAATTTGCAGATGACGTATGCATATATACCACGGACAAATTAATAGACACCTGTAACAATAAAATTGAAAGAAAATTTAGTCAAACCTTAGAATGGCTAAAAAATAATGGACTTAATTTATCAGTGGAAAAATCGTCTATCTGCACTTTTACCAGAAAGAGAATGAATATGCCCAATACAATATCACTCGCAGGGCTACAAATTCCATACAAAAATACTGTCAAATATCTAGGAATATTCCTTGACAAAAAACTATTGTGGAAAGACCATATCCAACACCTTATTAAACGAGCAGAAAATGGCATAAACATATTAAGAGTATTCAGCCATAAAAAGTGGGGGGCAGACCCAAACATTGCTTTAATGTTTTACAAAGCATATGTGAGATCAATCTTAGATTATGGGTGCCAATTTTATGGATCAGCTGCAGAAACGCATCTTAATAAAATCGAACAAGTTAAGAATAAATGCTTGAGACATTGCATCGGTTTTTTAAAAAGCACACCAATAGCTGTAATGGAAGCAGAGATAGCAGAACCACCCTTGGCCCTGAGAAGAGGTCATCTTAGCGATAAACTATTGCTAAAATGTATTTCCAAAAATAGCGAAATAGTAAATAAGATTCACACTCTTACAATATCGAATTACACCCACCCATATTGGAATTTGAAGAAATGTCCCTTGCTCGTGACAAGTTATTCGTGGATAACTCAATTTAAAGAAGACATCTATTCGTCAACTATAGCTCCATATTTTCAGCTTCACGATAATTTTATCAATGACATCCCGAACGTCATAATTAATCGATATGATGATTGCGATAAATCAATAATCAAAAATAAATTTTTAAAAGATATATCCACTATCTTTTCAAATTCAGAACACATTTTTACGGATGGATCAGTACTAGATAACAGAACAGGCGGAGCTTTTTACCATAAAAGTAAAAAAAAATCTAAACAGTTTAGATTACTAGATAATTCTTCTATTTTTTCTGCAGAACTATGGTCTATCTGGGAGTCTCTCTTGTATTGTATAGAGTTTGAGGACAATAATAATTTTGTTATATTTTCCGATAGTAGAAGTTCATTACAGGCAATAGAAAATTGTAGAAAAAAGGACCCTGCCAATTATATAGTTAAAAAAATAATAAATACTTTTAAAATGTTAAAAAATCTTAATAAAAATGTCACTTTTGTCTGGATTAAGGCTCATATCGGAATATTGGAAAATGAAATTGTCGATGGTTTAGCTAAAAACGCAACAAAAATCACAAGTTTTACTAAAAACTTCTATATACCTTATACAGATATTTTCGCACTATCAAAAAAAAAAATGTATTGTAATTGGCAGGACCAGTTTAACCAATCAAACAAGGGTCATTTATATAGAATGATGTTTCCCCAAATCAATAAAAAACCTTGGTTTGTTGAAGAATCAAACCGTAGTTTTATTAGAACTATTTCACGCATTCGTAATGGACATGCACTGTACCCAAAATATAGGAAAAAAATAGGACTACAAGTGGGCGAGAATTGCGAATGCGGAGAATTAGGAACTTTAGAACACAGCATATTGGGGTGCCAAGCGCACGCATTAACTATTAATATATTATTCAATAAATTAAGGAATATTGTGAACTTTCCATTTAATTTGGAAAGTCTAATTATTACTGGCAATAATAATGTATATAGAATACTATATGAATCTATTGTGAAAAGAGATATAAAATTATAATAATAAAAAAAAAAAAAAAAAAAAAAAAAAAGGAAAAAAGGAACAAGAAAATAAAGGGCAAAAAAAAAAAAAAAAAAAAAAAAGAAGAAAAAAAAAAAAAGAAAAGTAATAAAAAAAAATAAACTAATGCTAGAATTTACAACTTAACTAGACAATAACTGTTAAAGATAAAGATATTTAGATATTTTATGTTATAGTAATAATAGTAATAGTATATTTTAGATTGTAAAAAGCCTAAATCCCAGTAAATTTTGGAAGTGACAAAAAGAAATTTGAAAATTGAATAAAGAGAGATGCTGGCCAGTTGGTTTGACCAGAGCCATAAAAAAAAAAAAAAAAAAAAAAAAAAAAAAAAAAAAAACGAAAGTACGATTTAAAATGGCTCTAAAAAGAACAGTTTGTAGGATTATTGAATTTCAAGGCACAAAAACGTTTAAAAACAAATTGAAGTTGACAGATCGAGAGGATGGCTTTGACATCAATTCACAACTCTCCAAATATATTTTCTCTATCTAGCACGTTACTTTGAATTCAAGACCTATTTCGCAACCCCGGAGACGCTCTATTATGTTTTCATTCACATTTAACGCTTTAATAAATAAAGATGGGGTGTTGTAAATCACGTTGTCTCTTGATCGTTTATCTATGACGCACCGGCAAAGAACGACCGTTTGGTCTGTATCTCAGGAAAAATTAAATATATCTGCACGCGGTGTAAAGCATTTTAGAGCCTATTGTTTGGTCTTAGGGTAGATTGATTTGGTCTGGGTGGTATGAATTCTTATTCTACAATACACGGTGCAAATTTAACAAAATTTCGGGGAGGCGCCATTTCTCTCCAAAAATACTTTTTCTTTATTTCTGGGTTTTAAAATAATCACTAATTCAATTGTAAAAATTTGTTTCGGGGTTTTTGAACAAACGTCGTAGTTTTACAGTAATTTGAGTGAGAAAAAGTATACTTTCAATACTCTCATAATAATTATGTTTTTATTTTCCCAGTCACAACTTTTTCGGTCATATTTTAACCTGAATTAATACAATCAAAATTTCCATGACATTTTTGTTTATTTATTTATTTATTCGGATTGCAATGACATCTGCCAAGTTGTTAATTTTTTAAGAATGTGGCGAATCCAAAGTTTATAAAATTCTAACTATATTTAATTTAAACTGCTGAGATTCACTAGAGAAGAAAGAGAAAATTGCTTAAGGCTCTTGAACCAATAAATTGCAGAAATTTACAATTTACACCTAACCTACATATCCAGGCTTAAAACAAGATTACAAACTACTGGCAACCATAACTACCAGTACTGGTGAGTAAATCGAAAAATTTATATTCCATCAGAGAGGGATTAGTTACTGTGTGCCCGTCAAAATCAAACAATAATGTTAGACGACAAACCGCTGTTAGAGTTTCTGACCGAGCTATAAGAAAAATCTTAAATAAAAATAACTTCAAGTACTCTTCAAAGTTTTTGAATACCAAAAAAAGTCAATAAGTGTCAGCGAGTTTAAGTGAAGTAAGTATTGCTAATGAAATTGTTAATTGTAGAGCTGGAAAAAGGGCTAACTATACCAGGTTACTACAGCCTTACAGAGCTGCCTGGCTTGCAGGGTACAGCAGTGTTGGCACTAGCCTAATGAAGATTGGATGCACTGCATATTTTCTGATGAGAGAAGGCTTCATCTCATTCATTCTAATGGAAGAATTCTAGTGTAGTGAGAATCGAATCAGCGCTACGAAGAAAATAATATGGCTCCACAAGAAACCTTTGGTGTTGGCGGCATCACAGTTTAGGCAGGTTTGTCATGTACAACGGGAGAACTAAATTGTACATTATTACCCGCCAAAGTGTAAATACTGAAACCTACCAGAGTGACGTTATTCTCCCAATTGTAGTCCCGTTTGCAGCAAATTACGGTCAGAATTTTTTATAGATTGACGACAATATTGTAACAGAGCTTTTGCGGGCCAATAACATTAATTCTATGGATTGGCCCGCAAAATCTCCTGACCTTAACATAATAAAGCGCGTCAAAATTATTGGTGAGATCTCGGAACAACGCTCCCTAAACGCTTGCGGCATTAACTGAACCCAATATTGAGGAATGGGAAAACATTTCTCAGGAGTGTTATTCGTCATTTAGTAGATATTATGCCTCGCCGATGCGCACAAGCAATACGCGTTAGAGCGGGGCATACAAATTGTTAATCTTAATTTTGTCAACTTTTATAAAGTTTGGTTTATTTTTTGCTTACTTAATTTAATTTAGAAGCAGTAATTTGTTTTATTAAAACATTATCCTTAAATTTAAAATGTTTTCCTCTGCAAATAAGCTGCAACTAAACCGTCTTCATATTTTAATCCATAGTTGTGTAGTTTATCTTTAAATGATGCGAAGTAATAAATCAATCAAAACCGTCTTCTCCATGAGCGTGCAAGATTTTTCGGCATATATAGATTTAAATAGGCCTGAATTTTTAAATTTGTGCAGAATCAGTACAAGCACCGACATTAAATTCAAGTTTTGTCTTCAAACATATATTTTAATATAAAATTTTTTAAGTTAAAATTATGTACAGCCGTACCATTTACCTGGAATTTTAGAAAGCAATTTTATCAAAACTAATTAGAGTCTAGGTACTTATTCCGTTTCTACTCCAATCATTTTATTCCTTTTTTTTTGTACCTAATCCTGGTTACATGTTTGCTAATTATGTAGTTATTATGCCTTTATGGGTGCCTCTTTTGGAATAATACACCTATTTATATCCATAAATACCTACCTTGGGTTTACTTCTCAGTGAAACTAGTCAAAGTGTGAAGTGTCAGTGTTTTTTTAATTAAATATGGAGGATTTTCAACAATTGCCTAAACGCCCTAGAGTTGGTCCATGTAAAGTAAATAAAAAAAAAATTAATTCTTAACTGTTACGATTCTATTGAAAGTAAGAATGCGGACTTGAGTGTTGACAATGCAGTGCAATTTACAGCAGATTTTGATATACTTAACTTTGGGAAAACAACAATACATAAACTTTTAAAAGAAGAAAAAAAGTGTTGGCGTCAAACCTCCAAAAACTTCTCTTGGACAACCAAAACTTGAGCTGGATGACGTAAAATTGCAGAGAATAAGACGAAAAGTTCATCCGAAAAGTCAGAGAAGAAAACAAAAAAATATTTCACCTAGACGGAACATGGCTAAATGAAGGCCACACTGTGACTAAATTTTGGCAGGATGAAAATATTAAAAGTTCAAGGCAAGCTTTTTTGGAAAGATTGTCCACAGGATTAAGACCGCCACCTGGAAAAGGACTTATCATAACCCATATTGGAAGTTCTGAAGGCTTCGTTAAAGGTGGTCTACTGATGTTACAATCTAAAAATACAGGAGACTATCACGAAGATATGAATGCCGATGTCTTTGAAAAATGGTTCTAGCAAATGTTGGATGTTATACCAAAAGATGCAATAATTGTATTAGATAATGCAAGTTATCACTCTAGGCTGACGGAAAAATTATCGACAAGTGCGTGGCATAAAAGTGAAATAATAGAATGGCTAAGTTTAAGACAAATAGAATTTCCACTACATTCCTTAAAAAAGAACTATTGGTACTAGCCAATTTACATAAAAATGCATTCAAAAAATATGTAGTCGATGAAATGGCAGATCGAACTTATACGGGCTCAAATAAAGACAGATGTCGCCAGAAAAAAAACACGACTTATAAAATGTTGCATTTAAAAAGACTCTTTAATGAAGCTATGGGTAAATCAGTGCGGAAAAGTAGAAGAAGTGTATCGATCATGTGATAGAAGAAGACGTCAAAATGTGGCAGGTAGATATAGTAATCGAAGAGATGGTTGAACCGCTTATTATAAACAATGGCAATAAAAGTTCACCTTCCGAATCGGACTATGATTAAGCCATAACGACAAAGTATTATTCGATTTTTGAAAATGTTTTGTTTGTAAGATTCTATATTATGTCTTGTTTTTGTAATTATATTATGTAAAATAGTACCACTAGTTATTTATTACTTAATAAGATTTTTTTAATGTTTTCATATGTTATAAATACCTACTAATATAATATAATACAATTTTAGGAGAATAGGCACGTTTAAGATTTTTAATTTAGAAACTTCCCCAATACACGCTCCTGAATAAGGGATTGTACCTGCTAACAATGGTAAATCCTTAAATATAACAATAGCTTGCGATAAATTCAGGGTGGACCTACCTAAAGGCTGCTCATTATTTGAACCCTTTAATGTAAACACAATAAATTTTAAGGCGAGAATTCCGACGGAGGATTAAGTTATGCATTGCACAAAGCGGTAGTCACATTGAGAAGCTTTAGTAATTGCAATGTCATTACGCTTTTATAAAAATAACCCACAATTTTTTCTAACCCCTCTAAGAATTTAGTTCAACTAATATATATTTCAAGAACTGTTAGGAATTCGGGAAAAGTGAATAGGATCATTTTTACTTAAAGTTAGTCATAAAATTCATATACGAAGAATCTCGCATACCTCGGCGGACTTCCTGTACACAGGCTTGGACAAATGTTCCGGAACGGCCTAGTAATAGGGAAACAAAAAGTGATACCGGATCCAGGTTTCGGGCAACATATCGGACTACAAGTTTTCTATTGACTTTGTGTATCTTATGTCAGTCACCTCATCGACTGTCAAGTGGTGATGTTATTTAATTTTTTCTTTAATGGAACATCGAGTATATTATAAGATATTCTAAATTCTCAATAAATTTAAAATATTTTTCCTTAAGCATATTATAAATTTCTAATTAATTGTGTCGGAAATACGGGCAAATTAATGTAGAAACCCCATAATACATATTATTTAAAAATCAAACAACATATTTCTTTTATTATGATAACCCAAGTAAAAGTTTTAGTTTCCATGACTCCCAAGTTATCACTCCGACAGATTTCTACTAGATATTAGTTTAAGTGAGTAGTGCGAGTTTTTTATTTATCGAGTAAAATACTGCTATAGCTGATAAAATTATGGTTCAGCTAAATGAACAAGAACGCAATACTCTGATTACGATAATAGGATATGGGGATAGACGCAGATCTTTTCAAGAAGCAACCGACCTATTTATTTAAAGTGTTCCTGATTAAGATTTAATTTCTAGATGAACTGCTAATAGAATGTTTCATAACTTTAAGCATACAGGTACGATAAAAAACTTATCTAAATTAGGTCGTCCGAAAACTGCAACAAATTACGAGAAATCCCTGAATGTTTTGCTTGCCCTGCGTACATGATAACAGCGAAGAATCTATTAGAAGAATTTTTTAAAAAAGTAAAATGTTAAATTTCCTTATAAAGCCAGATTGCTTCGAGAGCTATCAGATGACGATCCTGATAGGCGTATGGAATGTTGCCAAGAAATAATGGACTTCATAGACATACAACCTAACTTTGTAATTCGTATTTTATTTTCCGACGAGGCCACATTCTGTCTTAATGGCTTCGTCAATAGGCATAACTGTCGGTACTGGTCAGACCATAATCCCCATTGGATGATGGAGCACCGGACACAACATACCCAAGACTTAAATGTGTGGGCAGGTATAATTGGAAACCATATTATAGGGCTCTTCTTTGATGGAAACTTGATAGCTAATTACTACTTAGATCTGCTTCGGAATAGAATTATAGCAAATTTGACTATTACCATGTACCATGATTAAGATAACGATCAAATACTAGGGAATGACATTTGGTCTCAGTGAGATAGGGCGCCACCACATTTTGGTGTACATATCAGAAGCTATTTGAATCAAACATTTCCTGGAAGGAGAGGGCCCATTAAGTGACCTCCTAGATCTCACACCTTTAAATTTCTACCTCGGGGGTCATTTGAAGTCTGTCGTATATTGCACGAAACCTAACTCTTTTGAGGATCTTGAAAACAGAATTGAACTATATTCATTTGCCAGTATTTCCGAAACAATTAAATTTAGACATATTATGTTATGATATAGGAAAAGTGTTTTAAATTTATTGAAAATCTAGAATAACTTATAATATACATAGTGCGCAATGTTCCATTAAAAAACATAATAACACCATCACCACTTGAAGCATTACTAACATAAAATATGGTATACACAGTCAAATAGTGCGAGAAACTTTGTTCTCCAGTCACTTCCTACTATAATGCTTTCGTGTAATGTTGTCGTTTTTGAGGGGTTTAACACTTTCAATGGTAAGTATGCTTGCTCATCCTGTACTGACGAGAACTGAAGAGTTCGAAACCGGTCTACAGGTAGCTTCGCCCTACGGCTATAAATAAGGATTCCTTCTTTTTTCGGTGGTTTCTGCAATCTGAGTTTGTTTTTCGCTATCAAACTGTGTTAGACAAGAGACTACAGATTTTGCTTTATAATTCAGCGCACGTTGGGCATATAGTTTCGAGAACAGCTGTTTTAGCCTGATTTGTTAAATACTTATTGTATAAGGTTTCAGTAACTGGCTAGAGAACAAATTTTCTCATACCTAGTTGTATGTCATATTTAAATCAATTTGGGTTGTAATTTTTAAAGTGTCTGTTTTCAATGCTAGTCTTTATTGTTATTATTATACTTATTTGTTTTAGATAATAGAGAGGTCATGATGTGACGCCATCATTAACTAATTATTATGTTTATCTAAAGCAAATTCGAAGTAAAAAGAACAAAATGCAAAATATAGAGTATCCCAAATCATTTAAAATCAATCTATACTAGCATCTATTTAAGTCTGATTAAACTTAACTGTTATATGCTCATGACAGTGATTAAATATACAATTGAATCAAAAAACTAAGATATCATACTTGAATGGTGTAACTAAACTTAAGCTAGTAAAACTAACAATCCACCTTGCAAACTGCCTAAATAAAGTTAGTATTGATAATAGTTGATATAATTGATAATCTTAATAAACTAAAATCTATATCACTCTACAGTCGAAGTAAAATCCCTCACTACAATAGACTAAACTGTCAAAAAAATCGCTGCTTCCTGTTTCACGTGCAATGTCTCAGGATAACAAAAATAATGCATCTTTGTTTTCTAAATTAGTAATAGTGGTCTTTGTTGCCTGAACTACTTAACCTTATTTATTTATATATTTACATATATTTAAATATAATTATTTGGCATTCCTTTTACCTAAATTTGATACTAACTATTTATGAATCATTATCATTTTTTCTTTTGTTTTCTTTGTTATAGTAATTACTGTCTTCTTTTTTATATAATATTGTATAGTACAAAGCTCCATTTTATTGTTATATAAAAGCAGATGTTTAGATTGAATATCCCATGCTAGCCATCAATTCATTTCTTTTTTCCTACAGTTTTTTAAATTAAATAAGGGCCATATTTATGTATTTATTTAATAATATCATCATGAACTGATTTTTACTGAAACATAGTTCATACTTTTGTATTTCCTGTTCTTTTGCTAATATTAGGTACATTAAGGTCTCATCACACAAATTGGGTACCCTGTACAAATAAAAAGTTGGATATTTTAGCTCATATACTGCCGTCATAAACCATCTTACTATCGATACGTATTCAAGTTTTCACGATAAGGAATCATTTTATTTAAATCGTAGATATAAGAAAAAAATACTGCCATCAAGTTCAATAAATGTATCTTTTGATCTAGCGCTGGAAATTCCAAATTAGAGCCCTCTACTTTAATCAAGATCTTATAACTAGCCTTAACGTAATTCCGCTTATAATAGAGGGATTTCAAGCCACCGAAATTTTCAGCTTAACGTGTTTGCAGTTAAAAGTTGAATTTGACGTACTGGGCCAGAAATCTAACAAATCAAAATTAATTTTAAACAGACATCAAATAATCGAAAGCAATCGGGCTGACAAAATAGCACGATCCTATCTGTAACATAGGCAATGATATACATAATATGTACGCTTACCACACCACAATCAAAAGGGCATATTATAGTGAGTAGCTGCACCGCATAACCTATTGGTACAGAATTGTGAAAATAACGCTTGCCCTGTCTATAGTTAACCGCAAACCGTCAAATAAAACTCTCGAGCTTACGGTTGTGCTAAAGGATATAGTCATGCCATGCATGCTATCAGGATATCAATTTTATTTTTAATAGGTTAGATTTCTGCCACGTGCGTCAAATTTAACTGCTAATTGCAACTATGTTCAGGTCAGTGCTAATTTCTCGTCTTGTGTCAAATCGTATTATTTATTTTACTTATTCTATATTTGTTAATAACCTCACATGTACTAGCCGTAAGCAAAACGGAGGGAGGAAGGCAGCATTCTAAACTGAACCTCTTTCACCAGGAAAGGGGGGGAGGCATGCGGGAGGCTATCCCTCCTTCCCCCTTGATATGCCCTTGTCCGTAAATACATAATTTTGTTACTTTAAAAAGTATTCTTAAAAAAGACTGTATGACCAAAACATAAATCGAATTGAATTAAAATAAATTTTCAAGGTTAGGGAATAGACCCCCTAGTATCAATATTAAACGATTTTGATTCTCAAAAAAGCGCCCTCGATTATATTGCCGATATGAACCTCAAAGGTGTAAAATTATTGCAAGGGTTTTGTATGTGAGTTTTAGGGGCGGCTTGGCCCCTTCAGAACTTCGATATTACTGTCAGCTCAATCGTCTGTGCTAAAACCCTATTTAGAAAAAAGTTGCTTATAAACGATATTTCAAAAGCGTTATATATTTTGCGGGATATAAAGATTTAAATTGAGTTAATGCGGTTTTCTTGGTTATTAGTTAAGCGTTGTTTAATAATTATTTTTGACTGGTACGAAACGAAGGTTTTAAATGAATCGACATGCAGTTAAAAAAGGATAATATTATGAATGTAAAGGTCGGTTAGTATCTATATTGCGATATTGCAATATATACAGGCTGTCCGGTAAGTATGTGGCATATTCTCAGGAGCGTATAGGGGAGGTCAAAATAACCCAAATTTTTCATAGAAAAAAATTTCCTAAGTGCCACTTAACGAAGATACAGTGCCCAGCGACTATTCGGCTCTAACTTTTAAACCGATATGTATAATTTAATGAAATTTTAATATTTCATGTAGGCCATAAAGACTCATAAAACCATACTACAGTAGATGTTTTACATCGTCAAGGAAATTAGGAATGGACTTGCAACCACAGTCGCTGGACCAAGATTGTGACAGGTGTCATTTTACAGAGCTGAAAACTGATTTTTTAAATACTCGGATCTTTCATCCCTCTTTAATAAAAGGTACTCTATATTTGTTTTGATAAAATTAGCCGCTTTTGAAAAAGTAATTTTTTTGTATAACACGTTTAAGCATTGACTTTCGAAATTTATTTAATAATCAAGTTTATTAACATGAGTTATCTAAACACAGGAACCTGATCGAATAACAATAACTAATAATTTGTATTAAAATAATAAAATGTGTCATTCATCTCTCATTATGCTCACATGCATCTAACTTATGGACAAGCACTCGGCAATTCAGTGGATGCAAAAGGAATTTATTCTGATACATTTCCAAATCGAAGTATGGAAGAAGAAAGGAAGGAACCATTGAAAGGGTTGACATTTTGGAAATCACGTAAAGGCTAAAAAAGTTAAAATGTAAAATATTTGCTTCTCTTTGTTCACTTAAGAAGACTTTCGAAAGGAGCGCCCTGTATCTCTAAACATTTTCTTAGTCGACGAATGTTTTCTCGTTGTACTTAAAACAACATTCCAGGATTGTCTCGAATTTCGTTGAAATGGTGTGTAATTCTTCCCTGATGTGCACTGGCGTTAAATATACAAGCCTCTGTAAATTTCCCTATAAAAAGAAATCCAATAGAGTCATGTCGGGCGATCTCGGTGGCCATAAAATGGACCCACCTCGACCTATCCATCGATTACCCAAAGTAAGTATTTTATAAGTGCTGATGTACTAGATTGCCAAAATGGGGCGGTGCACCTTCGTGCATATAGGTACCACAAATGCATGGCACCATTTAATTTGCCCCCATGCGGTCCAATGAGATGATTCCCAATAATCCCCGCCCGTATGTTAACCATGAACCTTTTGTGGTGCTTTGTCTGTACTGTTGCATGGGAATTTTTTTATTGCCAGATATGTAAATTATAACAATTTGTTAGTCCGTCAAATTGCGAAACTTTTAGAAAAAAACTAGCTACGCCGCTGAATTCTACATAAAAAACTCTATAATAACCCATTTTTACCTTATCGACAAGTTATCAAATAATCGCGATACAGGGGAGCGTCAAAATTGACAAATTTTCAAAATTGCCCTGTATGTCAGAAACTGAGAGGGCTATGAAAATTTCATTTGCGGCAATGAAAGTTTCATAAAATAATAGAAAAGTAAGCCGCAAAACCCACATTTCTATCTTTTATAACACGGGAGCTGGTATATGAAAAAACACTAAAACTGGACACTATACTCACTGTACGTGTTTTATAAAAATTAATAATTATAATTTTAAGACCCCCAAAAAAAACTGCACGTTTATAAGCATAACAAAAATTGTAATATTTTATTTTTTTATAAGATACGCATAAAATAGTTATTTACATTACTATAGCAGCGAAAGTTTACTTTTTCATTCGAGGAGATTTTCACGGCCAAGGCGAAGCCGAAGACATGAAAGGCCTTCGAGAGTATAAAAGAACGGTTGGAGGCGTGCGTTGTATTATATTTTTTCTACTACTGATAAATTTAACTAGCTGAAAAACTGTAATTACTTCATTCATTCATTTTTAGCTATATTACCTGTAAAAGGTGTTTTTATAACAACACTTTAATAATTACACTGAGTGATTTTTAATTCTGACAAAGTTTCCCGAAAAGAATAATAAGCCATGAAGTAGGTAAATGGCATTGACAAGGCTGGCAGGATCGTCTATGATTTATTTTATCTAGAAAAGTCAAAAGTAAGGTACTGATATTAATACAATAATTTTTTTAAGATGGTGTCAACATTAGATGTAATTTTGATATTTTTCCTTCCTGGTCATGACAGGCTTTCATAGCTAGAGACTACATAGCAATCAGGTTGCTGGAAGGTTTACTTTCGTTAACATGCGCGTTTGAATGGTCACATATTTATATGGTATAAGAAAACAATTATTACATAATCCTAAACATTCTAAATCATCTTTATTTCCTTTTGATTCAAACCTAAAGCTTATCTTAACTCGTTTAAGCCACGGTTTCCTGGGATAACTGTACCGCAATAGAGGGGCTGTAAATGGTGGTACCGTGTAGGTACCTACACAAAGTTTATTAAAATAAATGGAGACATTTTAAGCCATCGAAATTTACTGCGCTTAACGTTTGCAATTAGCAGTTAAATTTGACGTACGAGGCGAGAAATTCTAAACAAATATTGGATAATCGTTAGGGCATATCATATAGTGGGTAGCTAACAGCTCACCTCTTAACTTTTAACTTAGTGGTTAAAGATTGTTTAATCAGCGCTTGCCCTATCTAAAGTTAACTACAAACCCCGTGTCAAATAAGGGACTTAAAAACTCAAGCTTATACAGTTGTGGCAAAGATAGGGTCATGTCATGCCATCACAATATCGATTTTATTTTTAATAAGTTGGATTTCCGTTCTGTACGTCAAATTTAACTGCCTATATTACCCATAGGATCCTGCGAGTTCGATAGCCCGATTGCTTTCGATTATCTAATGTCTGTTTAGAATTTACTTTGATTGGTTAGATTTCTCGCTCCGTACGTCAAATTTAACTGAATCAAGCTAAAGAAGGAAACACGCGATACCGCATGCACTGTCAGACGCGTAAAAAGTATTCTGCTTTGTGGTATGCAACCCTATTTGCACATTTAATATCAGCAGGGACCAATCAAATGCCCTAGGCTTCTAATCCCGCCCACAAATTTTGTGACAGATTGGTCAAGTTCACTTTGACTTATTTACGAGGAGCCGTCAATAAGGATCCTGATTCTTATTTAAATGCAAAGTACTACTAAATATCCCAATTATGCCGTTTCATAAACTTCGTGTAAACTATACTTAATACACATTTTTACCGCCAACGAATATGACGGTCGTTAAAACGTTGACCATGAGATGTAAAGTTATATAATATATATTAAAGAATAATCGTCCTATTGTTTTTGGTTATATATTTTCGGAATGGTTTAGATTACATTTTTGTTATTGTATTGACATACCTACTTTGTCAAAATTTAACCATTTTGCAGAGAAATAACAAGAAAAAGACAAAATATGCATAAAATAGTAGTAAGCACCAATAAAAACGTTGAATAATATACCTAATCGCTGTAGTGGTCGTACGGAAACGTTGCACCCAGTGCTTCGTACCACTACAGCGGCCGTTACAAAGAAAACGATGCCGGTTTTTTATATGATGGTACTGCCTACCGTTCTCTAAAAAACAGTACATTACAGAGCGCGCCTTTCGATTTTCCAGTCGATTCATCTTGAATCTTTCTCTCAATTCTTGCAAAAATGCAAGCCTATATTATAACAGCCAAGGAAAGCCATTGTATTAATTCGTATTTCGTTTGTGTAGAGTCCATGTCTGAAGTTCAAAGCTAAGTTTGATGCGACAGTCTTTTTTTAAACGTGTGCGTTAGTGAAGTTGCCTTTGTTGCATGTTGCTGATAGTTTAAATTAAAATAAAATGTTAACGTGTTAAATTAAGTACCTACTTATTGTTAGATTCCTTCTTTAATATTTTTTATTTAACTTTGGAATTATATTATATTGGGTGTTCTTTAATTATATGCGAATATTTAAGGGTGTGAATCGTCATGAAAAATGAATGATAGTTTGATTTATAAAGTATGGTCAAAAATGTTCCATTACATACGGGGTGTTTAGGTATAGCATAACATAATAGAAAGGAAAGTGGTTAAAAAACTGATAGAAATTACAAAAATAAGCTTTCATAAAGGGTGTCCCATTTAAAATAACAAAGTTGATGCTATTTCTTGTTAAAAGCGGCAACACCTCGGTGACGAAAATATTTTAGCTGAATGGAGAATATTCGTTTATGCAAAAAAACTACCTCTTGAAGCGTACCGTTGACTGGTTTGCTATAAACGTCTAATGTTTAGATTCAGATGTGTATTTTGACGAACCATCCAAAATTATGTAAAATTAGTTGGTTCTCGTCGTTGTAATTTTAAATTATTTTTGCTGTAATGATTGTTCTGGAGAATATTGTAGTTACATCATATGTGTACTTTTAACTTAAATATTAGGTACCTAAATCAATTCAGTACTTCTCACTGTGATATAGTTTACAGTTACTGTGCAGGAAATGTCATATCATTTTTAGAGTACATGAGGTGTGAAAAAATTTTAAAAATAAACTGAACTTGGTACGCGACTAAACTAATATTTCTTTATCTTAACATCTCGTGCTTTAAGAAATATGCGACCTCGGTGGTTGGGTGGGAGAGATCTCGTCCGGCAATCGAGTGGTCCTGGGTTCGAATCCCAGCTTGGGCATGGATGTTTGTGAATGTCTGTAAATTTTATATATTATAATATACACCTGCTGTGGCTAAATAAGCTATGCTCGAGGTCAAGTAAAGAAAAAAAATTAAAATACGTATTGGATTTGTGAGGGGTAACAATTAGCTGATATTTTACTGTACTGTTTTATACGAATTAAAGTAAAATTAATCACAGTCCGTATTGTTTTCAATGTCCGACTGATTTTACATGATAAATAATAATATACAATCCTGTTTATAGTATTAGCCGGCAATAAACGTACGCATTCCCATATTTATGAAAATTTATTATTTATGCTTTAAATAATAATTTGTTTTTGCAATATTATAGAATTAAGTCAACTTTTTCATAAATATTGTGAACGGAAAATTGATTAAATTAATAAAATTTACTGTCTTATAATATAGGACCACTGGAGTATTTGTTGGTAGATATTGTTATGCTTTGTTATACAGAGTCCTTGAGCTCAGCTGGTCTTTAAATTCTATACTAGTAGAGATACAGATTTCGATCTGCTACAGGGTAATACCTATGATATACAGGGTGTTAACTAATGTCATGCAGATATTTCACTCGTCAAAGTAAGAAAAAAATGCAAATATATGCATGGTCTAAAACGCGTTATTTTCGTTACACAGGGTGGCAAAGTTTCAAATTTTTTTCTCGTATTTTACGTTTTCTCTCTTATATTCTGTGATAACTGTTTCAAATTTGGAACATCAACCGTTTTTTAGAATCTTTACAATAAAGTATCAAAATTGAATCGTCTACAATTTTATCATTCAGAACTTGTTTTTGGAGCTACCTATATGAATTCCGGTAAGAAATTTGAATTCTCTGTTCCTTTGTTTAGCGTTCTGATCTCTTGCACTATTATCGTATCTGTGATCGTTTTCGATTTATTTGAAAAAATAGCCATCGATGGAAATTAAGTGTGGGCGAAATAGCGCAATAATAAATATGAGAAAAAAAATAGTAGGCTCGGATAGGCAATTGTTAATTCTGTTTATTGTCCTTCTGACATTTTGTAACAAATATTTTTTTTGTTGGACGTTTCCGGAGTTGTTTTGAACTGGTTAATGATGGTTGAATTCACAAATCAAGAATTTGCAGAGATGCATTCAATCTATGGAGTTGCCGATGGCAATTGTTATGAAGCCAGACGACTGTATGCACAAAGGTATCCAAATCGAATACTGCCTGACCCATGGACATTCGCAAATCTACATAATCGACTATGTGAAAATGGATCGTTCAAGAAATCCACTTATTCAGCAGGAGCAAACAGAGCGGTTAGGACTCCTGAAGTCGAGGAAGCAGTTCTGAATGCAGTAGAAAATAATCCCTAGTATAAGAAAAATTACCGCAACGCTTACCATTTTATTTGTTCTTGTCTGGAGAATTTTAATAGACAACTTAATGTATCCTTACCACATCCAAAGGGTTCAAGCTCTTCTTCCACGTGACTTTCCACTACGTTTTAATTTTTGCCAATGGTTCCTACAAATGCTAGCCCAAAATCCGTTATTTAAAAACACGATTTTATTTAGCGATGAAGCAAATTTCTCAAGGAATGCCGTAAACAATTTTCACAACAACCATTTTTGGGCAGAAGAGAATCCGCATTCGATACGCGAAAATAATTTCCAAGAACAGTTTACAGTAAATGTGTGGGCCGGCATTATTGGAGATTATTTGATAGGACCATTTTTCCTACCAGCAAGGCTAAACGGACAATATTATCGTCAATTTCTTGAAGAGGAACTCCCAGGGCTGCTAGAAGAGGTACCAATTCTTGTCAGAAACCAAATGTGGTTTATGCACGATGGTGCACCACCGCACTTCAGCATAGAGGTGAGAAACTTTCTCAATCAAATTTTTAACAACCGTTGGATAGGTCGAGGGGGTCCTCAGCCATGGCCCCCTAGATCCCCAGACCTGAATAGCCTGGATTTCTTTTTCTGGGGATACCTGAAAGCATTAGTGTATCAAACTCCAGTCCAGACAGAAGAGGATTTAAGAAACAGAATAATAGCTTCATGCGACATCATTCGCGATACTCCTAGAATATTTGGCAGAGTGCGTCAGTCCATGAGGCGAAGACTTGATTCGTGCATTTTAGCAAGAGGCGGACATTTTCAACATTTTTTATAGTTTTCTTTTATTTTTATTTAATTAACTAATTAATTATTTTGTTTTAATTTATTTTTAATTTGTAATGTTTTTATCTGATTGTTGATAACCCTGTCGGTTGATCTAAATTAAAAATGAAAATAATTACTTAGAAAACATACAAATAAAAACAGCTTTTTACTGCTTTATTTCGCCTACACTTAATTTCCATCGATAGCTATTTTTGCAAATAAATCGAAAACGGTCACAGATACGAGAATAATGCAAGAGATCAGAACGCTTAACAAAGGAACAGAGAGTTCAAATTTCATACAGGGAGCTCCAAAAAAAGTTCTGAAAGGTAAAATTGTAGCCGATTCAAGAAAATGTAACACCCTGTATACTGCGACCGACAATTTTGATACTTTATTGTAGAGATTCTAAAAAATGGTTGATCTTCCAAATTTCAAACAATTATTACAGGATATAAGAGAGAAAACGCAAAATACGAGAAAAAAAATTGAAACTTTGCCACCCTTTATAACGAAAATAACGCGTTTTAGACCATGCATATATTTGTATTTTTTTCTTATTTTGACGAATACTATCACCCCCTGAAATATCTGCATGACATTAATTAATTATTTTCCAACTTGAATATACATATTTTTAAATGGGACACCCTATATTTTCAAACCAGAATTATTTATGTAGTCCCAAATTTTTCTTCAAGTCTATTGCGGTGAAGTTATTAATTATTTTCCTACTTTTTTTTTGCAGGAAATGTAGTCTGGAGTTTCAACGCACGTGGGATAAATAATTATGAAACCGTACTGAATTTGGTCCGTGACTAACCAAGCTTACCAGCGTGGCTCGTCTAATACCTGAAATTACTTGACTAAAAATTAAAGATATCGGAAAGCCCTAAATTTTATTAAACGAGCCAAAAAGTTTTTAGTGGCTTTAATCCATTTTGTGGCGTCACTGATAGAAACAAGAAAACAAGTTGAAGTCCCCGAGGGTGAAAGAACGATTAGAATCCACCCAGGCCCTAATGAAGTAACGGTTGCCAAAACTTTCCACCACATTTTAATGTTCTTTCGCGTTTTTATAATGACACGCTTCGTCGGTGGTTGTCTCGTGCTCTCGAACTTTCCTTATAAAATAAAAGCCAATTGCCAGAGCCACCAACTCGATATACCATCGCCACAATTCAAAGATTAAAACGATCCAGGTCTTTGTTTCCATTAGCTTTATTAACTAGATGTTTTCCTTCTTTTACGAAGTCTAATAAATACTAAAAATATCTTCAAAAAAATGCTTTTCTTTCGTTGTAATACTCTGCAGGTTTTGAACAGGGTGACAGACTTAAGATGGCCCTATAGCTTATTTTGGAGACTGCACGAGTAACAAACAAATGCTCGTAATAAAACAAGAAAGAAAGAACTAGGTACTTAAGTAAAAATTTGCTTTTTTTAAAATTAGGTTAAGAAGTTATGCGGAAAGGTCATAAAATCAAAGACGTTTAATATCAAGGTTAAATATTACAAATTTATCACCTGAATATCGAATTGACTGTTATTGGGCTTGGGTTGATTTGTTTGAATTTAAATTACAAACTATTTACCTGCCCTAAGCCCACAAAGAAATAATTTCTATTAAAAAATATGGTCCAGGGCTCGGTCTAGGGTTACTTTTAGTTTTTACTGAGGTAAGAAGTAACCTTCCTAGTTCTTTATAATTGCTAAAGTTTTAGGTTAGTTTAATTTAGTTAAGTTTTTTCTCAACAAAACGTTTAACCAGTTTTCAACTTGCAATCAAACTTTGAAGGAAATTAACACCTATTCTGCTGACCTCTTAGAAGACTTGACCCACTTGAAGTCTAAAGAGTCAATAAAAACGTATTCGAAATAAATGTTAATCAAAATAGTTTTGAGCTAGTTGCCTTTATTGTTCACTCTCAGATTTTCTGCAAAAATGTTAGAAACGTCAAAGCACAAAACTAGATTCAAAATCCAAACTATTTACAGCATATGTCTATAAGAACTTTTCGACTTAAAATTGGAAAAACAATAGAATAAATTATATAAAATTTCCCTGCGTCCTGCATGAATATGCATATACACCTTGCCCATCTTATAATATATAATACTAATATAATAGCATTACTTTTTTTTCTTACAGAATACTACAATATCTTTACATTGTAAAGTGACATAATTTATAAAAATTGTTGTGAAGATTAACGATTAAAATGACATAGAAAATTTTGACAGTTTTTAACAGCAGATTAGAATAACCAAGGAACCACATTTATTAAATCAATCGCGTAAGTACCAAAAGCAGTGTTGTTTCCAATAATAAAAAAGGAGAAATCAGTTCTCTTTAAAGAAAGGCAGTTTGTTTTATGGCTAAAGGGAGCTCTATTGAAAGAGACATTTTTGTATTTTTTATAGTCAAGATCATGCTTGCCCTTAGGCATACATACATGCTTACCGTAGGTATACATTGTGTTGATTATGAAGTTATGTTGTTGGAAATTTAAAAACAAAGTTTTGACTGTTAATTTTTAAAGAAGAACAGGATACGTATTATTTTAACTATTAAAATTAAAATTAGAAAAAAATACAGGGTGTCCTGGATAATTTACAGAGATCTCGTAAACCCTAAGACATACAGACATGATTAAATTTGAAGAAAGTTGCGCATTACTGAATCCTGCAATGTCATGTTTTCGAATTTAAAAAAATCCGAAAATTTGGGCAAAACCGAATTTTTACGATTTCGTTCTTATTGCTTTCTGGTTCTATTAGAGGCGATATTTCAAAATAAATTTTACATTCCCGTTGCCACTTTTTTCCTCTACTAAGATTGTTTAATTAAATTCTGAATCCGGTGTTTCGTTTTGTCGCAACCAACATCAACTTTGTTATTTTAAATAGCAGTAAAAAAAAATTATTTAATGCTTTGTAAATTCTACTTTTTATTCTGAATCTAAAATTACATTTTTTATTTATTAGGTGTTTCGCACTAAAAAACGCATCTTCAATGCAAATAAGCACCATATTTAAAATAGTTTTGTTTATATTGTTGTTACTCCAGTGGGCTAATTTTTTAAATATTATATGCAATGATATTAAAAGTATTTTTATTATTGTGGCTCAAATTTCTTCCTTCAATTTTGATATTAAGAAGTCTTCCAGTAAATTTTATTGTAAAGGAATCTCCAAAAAAGTCCAATGGCGTAATATCTGGGGATCGCGGAAACCAGTTTATGGGACCACGTGTCGCAACTAAATTATTTTAAAAGCGGTCTCTCAAAAATATTTCATATAATTTCTAAAATTTTAAGGAGAAGCCCCATCTTGTTAAAATCACATTTTATTGATTACACAAAGGCTAGAGAAAGGTCGTCAAGGATATTCTTAATGTCGATTTAAAAAGTTTGTCTTTATTTTTCTGAATTTAGCGTTCCTTCATAAGTTATGGGTCCCAGAATACCGCACCACACGTTAAATCTAAGACGATGTTGATATGAGCTCGATTGTCATAAAAATAACTTTCGTCTGTCGAAAGAACATTATTAGCAAAATGACAATTTTCATCGAATTGCCTAGTAAACCACCCGCAAAACATCATTTTGTGCTCATAATCGCCAAGAAGCCAAGGGACGATATTTTTCTTTATAGATTCTTTGCGATACTGATATAGGAACGGTATGTTCCTTTTCATTATTCCTACATTATAATTTTCTTTAACAGCAAGCAAGACGGCCATTACTTGATTAGGGCCATAATCATCTTTCCGGTGTAAGACTAGTTTAATAAACGCGCCATGTTGTCTTAAATTCGTAACTCAACTTTTAACAATTGAACCGCGTCTTAACATTTTTATTGGGTTTTGAGTTATTTCCAAACAACTTATTTTTCCACAAAAAAAAATTATTCATATTGATTTTACCAAAGTTTTGCTATGTTTTTCGTTGTTAAAACGTTAAACTCCTACATAAATAACTTTTCTTTGCTATTATTCATAAATATCAAGTTTTCTTTCTTAAATTGAATTATGTTATATAGGTATATTGTTTTTTATTTTAGCGGTTTATCTAAAAATTGCAACAATAATCTAAATGTTGCATTTATTGTCAAAACGGCCATGGGGACTTTTATATGTGACAGTTTCTGTGTTTGTCGTGTCAATTAAGTATATTTTTGTGAGATAAGTGATATTTATATACTTCGAGTAAATACGCTAGCTCTCGACTTGAGAAGACGCCGTCCTGCAAGGAAGGACAATTAGTTACAACAATTATTTATTTAAGACAAAAAGCAATAAAAACACAAAGTTTTAGTCTCAAAATTTGGTTTTGTTTTTGTTGCTTTTTGTCTTATTTACGCATGACTCTTTATTTTTAGATAAAATTAAAAACAAAATAAGTAGAGTAAAAATAAGTTAAAGCCAATATGAATTATTTTTTTGTGTAGAAAAATAGATCGAGTTATTCGCAAATAACTGAAAACCCAATAAATATATTAAGACGCGGTTATCGCCAAAATGTAGATATTTTGATGCTCTTCGAAACTATTATAGAAAAAGTATACTGTACCATTTAGTTCTCTTTTAAAAAAATTGAGTAAAACTTAAAGTTTTTTGTAAAGCACCCCCTGTGAAACAAATTTACAAATTAGCGATTAACACGGAAATCAGTATTTAAATAGGCGCGCAATTCTCTTTGAAATGAACGTAAGTTTATTAAAATCGGATAGAACGTATTGTATAGTACTTTTAAAGTTAAGGTCCGCAGCTTCCCCAACCTTTATTACCGCAGATATGAAAAAAACGGATGACCAAACTGCAGCAAAAATGAAAATGCTTTCCACTCACATTATCAGGACATTACCATATTTTTTTAAATAGTTTGAATTTTTAATTTTATCTTAACAATAACGCTTTCTATTCGCAATGGTACAATTATAAAATTAATTTCCAACATCTTGTTTTTGCCGATGTACCTATACAAATTTTTTTCCTGAAAATGTATAACTAATGCTTTTAGAGATATAACCGCTCGCCACCCTTACTGGATCACTCTGTATATTATATTGTAAAAATGAGCCCTACTATCACCTAGTGAAAATTTTCTAGCGATGTGCCAATTTCCATGTATAAAACAAAAATTAAACTACAATTAACTCTAGGTTAACATGTGATGAAAGCTGAAACAATTCTAAAATAGTAGAGGACCGAAACTAAATGTTCTGCGAAAACCCTAGGAATGAAAGGGGAGGCGAGGAGGCAAACGAAGTCCAGAAGTACGATCAGGTTGGCGTTATTTGCCGAGAAAGCGTATGACAAGTCAGCAAACTTAAAGCGAACTTTAACAACGCTAAAGTGGTTAGTTAATTATGTAAAAGTACAAATACAACCGCTGGTCCCTCGGGTTCAAGCCCTAAACGCACATTGTTGTAAATACATGTTATGGACTCACGTGGTAAAATTTAGTTTGACAGCAGTTAAGTGACTATTTGTACTTCTATTCTTGTATTGTGTGTTTTTATAGATAGATTGATACATTTATTTGCACTTTTGCCAAATACATGGATGTACACTTCACACTGAAAAAATATTTAATTGGTTATAACCTGAAACGAATTCATTAAAAAAATATATTTAATTAAAAACGAGTAACAAAATATTTTATTCGCCGAATTAAATTATTTCATTGAGAAATTTAGTTATGGTTTAATTGCATTAATTTATTTCTGACAAACGAGTAACATTACTTTATCAAAACGTAGAGATGCTGGCCATTTGATTTTAACCAGTGCCATACACCAAAACACACACACACTCAAAACCTTTTATTCGACGAAATTCGATAATGATTCCGTCAATTAAATGCGTTTTCACATAAATATTTAAAAATAATTGTGTCAATTAAGTTACAATTGCATTGTCCTGTCGTTCTCTCTTCACTTCTTTTACTATAGGTCTGATATAACTAAGTATAGTAAATTATTACTTACGATATTATGTAATTTTGCAACAATAATCCTTAGGCTCAAATATCACACTATAAGATTAACATGTATAGCTACCGCACTTTACTCTGCTTTACACTGACACTATTTTACTAATTTAAAGGGTTTTAACCTCTTGATTCTTATTTTTAAACCAGATATCGATGATTAACTCGACATTAACGTAGTAGAAGGGTCGTTTTTCGTTACTCTTATAGCAATACCCTATTCCTTAGTACTTTATTCTGAAAGCGCTGAATTATTCCAATGTTACTCAATACCCTCACAGCTAATCATATCGTACTTAAACACTTTTTTCCAGTTCTCAAACAAATCACTTAAATACACAACGCAGAATATAGAATTAATACATTGTACAGTATGCGCCCTCCATTGCCAGGAACCAAACTTGTACAACACATAAATGGCGCGCCCGTGTGACATCTCACCGACTTATTACTAAATGCAAGCAAGGAAGAAGATGGCCACGTGACCACTGCATCATAAAACTTTTATTCGAGCAACCACATTTTTAATATGGCAATTAAATTATAATTTTGGCAACTGTAAATAGAGAAATTGCGCGAATAAAGGTTTAATAATATTATTTTTGTATCTAATATTTGAGGGAGTTAATATTTTATTCTAGTAATAAGGCCTTAATAAAAGAAATTATGGAGAAAACTAAATTGAAAATTAATTAACCCAATAAAATTTCGTTTAGGAAAATTTTCGGTAATTAACTTATTATCTTTCCGGCAATATATTTTACTTGATGAAGTATAGGCTGTATTGCCACAATTAACAAAAAATCAATTAAGCGTTTTCGCTCAAGAAAAAGTTTTTCCTTAGTGCAGGTAATTACAAAAATTATATGTGTCAAATTACTGTATAAAATAATCAAAAATATACAAGACAATTATTAAAAACAAAATTTTAACAAAACAAAAAAAAAGAAAACAATTAATTAGTCAATTAAAGCTATCTGGCAAATACTAACTCGCCCAATAATGACATTTGCTTACCAGAAGGTCCCTTACATACAACTTAAATTTATTAAATGCAAGTGATTGTACCAGCAATGCTAGCTTATTATATAATTTTTTACCTATAAACGAGGGATTTCTTTCAATTTTTTTAAAATTATGCTCATCCAAAACCAACGCTCTTGCGCTTCGCATATTATAAGAATAAAAATATAACTAAAATGTTGTTCCATATACAACAGAGCCTTGTAGCTAGATATATAAGGAACGAAAGGATAACATTTTATGTTCTATAAAATCTGGCTTACGCATGGTGTTAAGCCTAAAAATAAGTCATATAATTGTCTTCTGATTGGTAAAAATTCTTTCACTAATTGTTGCATTTCCCCATAATATCACATTATATCTCAGATGAGAATATATTAAGGAACAGTGGATGTTAACCAATGCAGACTCATTCACTAGGACTCTTAACTAAGATTTCCGGTTTTAATTGTTCAGTTCTAAAATTGATATAGACAGTTTTTTTAGTGATGAGATTGTTTTTTTTTAGTGCTTCACTTACAAAATTCCTTAATAGTTGTATATATTTATTTACAAACACTATTAAAATAAATATTTTAAACCTTGATGTCAGGGCCTAAAATGAGAATGTATGACACTAGTGTTAAAGTAAAAAAAATGTAACTAACAAAAAAGAAATAAGAAGTCACTTGATTTTGTATTTTTATGGCTTTAATTTTGAATTTGGTATAATAGGTATTAATCTTGTTGTTCATTATAGTGTTTGGTTTAATAGTGTTTGTAGATAAAATGTTGAACGATGACAAAATAAAATGACACTTTTAACACTAACATCATAAATAACTATTTATTGGTCAATTCGTCCAACACTATATATGTAATATATGTTCATTATCAGGGGATACAGTGATGGGCCAGAGTAGTTTTTCTTATTAAAACTAATAGTAGGTAGAAGTTGATGCTCAATTGTGACCAGTGGTTCAAACTTTTAAATAGTCAATAATGTAAAGTTATGCTTAATAAAGACCAACAAATTGTGAATGTGGAACATTATGAGGCACATGACTAGTGTCTAGCCTTTAAGGCCCCTTATCAGTACCCTCTGCCATGTAAGTGTTGCGAGGTTATGTCTGTTATTCACGCCCACAGATGCACTATGGGTAATTATGTGACTGAGTAACGAAAATGACTACGACTTCAAGCAGCGGATTTGCAGATGGGGAAAGCAAATCTTATTATGATTGGCTGGACCCTTGACAACTGAAGGTTAAAGCATTGTTTATCTATCAGCGCTAGGGTGCGGATATTTTCCCCAGAATATATTAGTTTTTTTCTGGGCTCCGGGAACAGAAGTAATGATTGAAGTAACTACCTACCGATAAACGACTTTTTTTCACTACTGTCATATAGATCTTTCTGCTTTTAAAGGGCATAATTGGTTTAATACAAACTATTTATGGTAATCGGCGGCTATATCAAATGTAAAACATTCGCCCCCGGTCTACAGTATTAAAATTTTTGGACACAAAAGCTGATATATTCGCATAAAGCCGTTTTTTAAATTAAACACGTTTACGTTGTACCTACCTAACTAGGTATTCGTTTTCCTCTTTCAAAGATTACTGCAAAAATTTAGTGATATCTTATTGGGTCGTATTAAAGAAAATGTATTTTTTAAGAAATAAAACGTTGGTTTCCACCCCAAAAATCATATTTGCCTGCTTTGTATCCAATTTATGTTAATACTCATTTTTATTTCAAGTTTTGTCACATTTTGGGGTGGGAAAAATTAAGCTCTCCCTACTCGTCTTTTAAGTTTGCATCTTGATACGGTGAGATAGGTTTTATTGGCGAAAAAATCAACGCGGTCCAACCGGAATACAAAATTTGAAGACAAATATTCATTGCCAGTGGCGCATCGAAACTTCTGACGACCATGCAGTTTTGTTAATTTCTTTTTTTAATGTAATTTAAAGTATTGGTATTACTGCCCCCAGCCAAGCAACTAATTATAAATATGAGTTGGAATAAATGAATAACATTAACTTTAATATTACAAATTGATATATCAATAAGTAATGTCTACCAAAGGTATAGAGTCTCCTTAGCCAAAACTGACTGTCATAAAAAAAATTTATAATATACCGAAAACATAATAACGATTTTCTTAGTTTAAAGTATTGTTATCCAAGTTTTTTTTTATGGTTTACAGTAATTTAAATTGTTTCTTTATGGTAAGACACAGCCCTATAGGAAAAATTCTTTATGGCGTTCTGCGAGCGGTACTTGTGTACAGAAAGCGAGTAATTTTGAATCTTTGGATATTATACTTGTTGGGGAACACAACCTCAGGAAGGTCGCTTCACAGTGATGACGTTCTCCAGATAAAGTAAAGTCTGTCTTTGGTGCATTTTTTCGGTCTTAATTGCATTGATGATCATTTACGAAATGCAGCACTATTTTTGGTCTCATCTGATGAGTAGGTTATTATTATCATTTTTAAATTAGAAAACGTTGCGTGTCTGTAGCAATAATTTGCTAAAAGTGATATAGCAGTTTTTTCTTAATGAAGCATAACATTTATTTTCATTATTTTCGAATTGTAACTTGATTATATTTTCCATTCTCGTAGTCTCATTGCAAAATCCAAAAATTGCAAAACTTAAAGCTTGAAAAAAAATTCAGATATTAGATCTAGTTCTATTGAAACGTTGACGTGTTTTTTGTTGAGTACACCGCTGTATAGTAATAAATATTTTTAAAATTTATTCTAAAATGCATAGAATTACACTGTAATTTTGGAGCACATGTAGAGTGTAGAGCTTATGTTACGTGATAGAAAAACGTAAAAAACAAATTTCAATTTTTATCAGGTTAGTTAGGAATAGTATGATCAAGCGCAGCACTGCAGGATAAATTCCTTATGGCGCTCTACGAGTGGTGTATATGCACAGGAGATGATTTACGTTGATCTTGAATCTTTGGAGATTATGCTCGTTGAGGAACACGGCGTCAGGGTGGTTGTTTCGGAATGATGACGTTCTCTAGATGAAAGAATTTTTGAACAGTGTCGTTCGAGGGACACTAAGCTGTACGTAGAGGTGGGGTGGGCTGCAGTGGCTCGTCGTGTATTCCTACTATGCACTGCTGTGCGTGGAATCAAGCGGGCAACCCCAGTTGAGCATTTGCCATGAAAATATTTGTAAAAGAGGCTCAAGTCACTAACCTGCCTTCGATGTTCAAAGCTTTCTAGGTTGTCTGTTAGATCATTGTCGCCGATGAAATGAATGGCCCTTCTTTGAATAGAAACCAGCAATCTCAGAGTATGTTTATTACGAAAATTAAATTATTTTTCTTGACTTTTCAAAATTTGTCATCGGATAGAGCTAAGATACATGTAGATTTTTTTCACAACAACAAGTTGAGTTGTTAGTTCAGGTTAGTCCTGGTTAGTTCTTTTTTCTAATAAAACACATTGTATATTACTGAATATTTTAATAGGGCTTAAAATTTGATACTGAATTAAAATGCCTTCGGTGATTTTTCAAAAATTTAGTTTAAAATATAATAATATT
This sequence comes from Polydrusus tereticollis, assembly GCA_963920685.1. Taxonomy (NCBI): domain Eukaryota; kingdom Metazoa; phylum Arthropoda; class Insecta; order Coleoptera; family Curculionidae; genus Polydrusus; species Polydrusus tereticollis. The sequence continues at coordinate 62,781,852 of OY987335.1, forward strand.
TTTTCCAAATATATCGCTGTAGCCTTCGAGATTGGCTGATACCAGTACACAAAAGTTTGTTATCAATAAGTATTATTAATGGTATTTTGGATGCACATTTGTCTTCAAAATCGTAACTTGTCTTTGGTTTACTTTTATCAGACCATAAATGGTTATGTCGATAAACTTGTATTTTAAACTAAATATTTCAAAAAGGGCAGAGGCAATTATAGTCAACATAATTATATAACTTTAAAAAGAGAATTTTTAAAATTTATCAAATTATTTAGTAATAGGCAGGATGTTCTATGTTCCAGAAATGCATTTTTTGAGTAAATGGGATTAAAAATTAACTACATTAGCCCCTATGGCTCGCCTTAAAAGAAATTCACTGGATAATTATTTAATGTACCTACCTTGTATGCCTGTTAAGTACTTTTTTCTGTTTATCTTTTTTCTTGGCGTCGAGTGCGCCACGTGCAAATTTTGCACAAAAATAATCGGCTACCCATGAACGATCCAATTCGAGGGATGACGCTCTCGAAATTAAAAATATTACGAACAGTGTCATTAGAGAAGTACTAAGCTGGGCTCTAAATCAATAATCCAGAAAAGCACATATATTAATTTAATCTTTCTAACACATAAACCTAATTATAGAAAGACAGACTTTTCATTTGAAGATTTTATGAAATGTTACGCCTCTGATGCCAACCAGATTTCTGTCGGTGTAAATCAAAAAGTTGACAAACAAACCAATGCTGATGAGGAGCATTCATGTGATATGACAAGGCCCAGGCGTTTTCCCTATCTCTCCATATCCGTGCAGAAGGGACATCGTCCGAACAAATTCAGAAATGGCTAACCAAACTTATATTCGGGACGAATTTTAAAAAGTTTATTTTACGAGTGACTTATTGAAGAAGTGTTTGGGCGAATTGCTTTGACAGCGCGTTGAATGAATATGTTAAGATTCTTGGTGTTTTTACCTTGGACTAAAGGTCAAAACAAAAGACTGAAATTAAACCTAATTACACAGACCCACAAAAAGAGTTTGATAAGCAAGCCGAATCAACATATTGACCCCATTTAAAAGCAATAAAAGATACAAAGTCTCTGCCCCGAACTAATTTTTCGATATTGGTTACACGTTTCACTCCAAAGGGAGCATCTTCAGACCTAAATATTGTTAATAACCTTTAGGTTTGGAGATATTCCTTCTGGAGCGAAACATGTAATCAATTTAGAAAAATTAGTTTGGCCTAATTTTTCTTTACTAATTGGAAGAAAAATCTTTCGGAATGTGTGTCTGGGTCGAGTAGATGCGACTTTGTTGTTGGAAAAGGTATTATACAGGATGTATCAAAAAATAATATCTTTGGGCCCTATATTTCGGAAACTATCAATTTTTCGTTAAGTAGGAAAGTTGGGCTAGATTATCATATTTTAGCCTCAGGAATGTATCCTAGCGTTCTGTACAGACCTTACAGAAGCACCCTGTATATCGAGAAATACCTTCCAAGGGAGCTACAGATCCCAGGGGTACCCTATACTCTTTAATTATCGCCGAAACAATTCAAGATAAAGCCTGGAAATTCTAGTATAGTAAACTTTGCGATTAATTTAAGTCTGAGGTCAAACTTGTTTAAATTTAGTCAGGAGTGTAACATTCGGGGACATAGGACAAATAAACCAACAAAATGTGTAAGATACCCATTATTAAAAAACAGTTAAATTTGTTTCCTGATAAAGTACAAGTTTTCCAAGAAATACGAGCTGCATATCTTGAAAGACGCATCAATTACTTAACTGTCAGTGGTTTACTCACAATTTATTGGAAAGAAATGATTGATTAGTCCTGACATTTTTTTCTAATGAAGCCTGGTCCCACCTCACCGGTTATGTGAATTCTCAGAATACATGCATGTGGAGTAGTGAAAACCCACATTTTCTTGTAGAGTGCACATTGTACCCTCAAAAAATTGGTGGCTGCTTGGCTGTTTGCTGAAGAACAATTGTTGGTCCTATTTTTTCCATGACACAGTTACAGCACACGGTATAGGGATAATATTTTTAATCCATTTGTGGAGTAATTATTGCCGATGAACTACGTTTTGATTATTTTCAACAGGACGGTGCAACCGCCCATACATCCGCCGAAACTATTAACTACTTACGCAATTTTTTCGACGACAGATTGATCACTTTTTGAACAGACATTAAATTCCCACCCAGATCATCTTGTTTGACGGTTATGGATTACTTACTTTATTCTTCCTCATTTGAAGAACAATATTTTTAAAACACCAGTTGAAAGTTTAGAATAGTTACAAGAAGATTATTACAAGATTATAAAAGAATGTAGTAACATTTCTTCAGAGATGCTGGCCAACGCTTTCGAAAATATGATAAGACGTGTGAACGTATGCTACGAAGCATGGCGGTGGCCAATTTCCGTAATCTTTATTTTCCCTTCTCTATATTCCTACTTTGGTAATTTCGTAAACAACAAAAATAAATTTGTATTTGTTTACTCATTTTAATATTCATGGCGTATCGTATCATAATATGAATTTGACACAATTTTTACCCAGATTTCATTAGATATATCCGTCCCTTCATAAATGTGATCTAAACCGCGCCCTACGTTTGTCAGCCCAAGCCCTCTTGGATGACAGCAATTTTTGCTCGTACGGTATAAATTATGAATCATTGATTTTTTTAAATAGAAAATGGTAGTTTTGGTTGATTTGGCTAGGATACACCGTTATCGAGAAAAATTGATTTGAGATTGAACAGAGTTGAAAAATCGGCTAGAAGGTTATGAAACGAAAATTATGTAGGGAGCTCGCCAATATTCCCTTTATTCGGTACCGGTTACTTACAGCCTTTTAATTCTGGGACCCTCAAGATGGGTTTCTTTATCTAACTCTCGAGAACTATTCGACCCAGAAACTTAAAATTCAAGTATTTTGGTGGCTTTAGTTCATTTACTAAATTTTATGTATGGTATATTATGTATAAGTAATTAGTTATAACTGTTTTGTTTGTCTATTTTTATCTATAATTATCTTTCACAAAAAAATACACTGTAAACTATCTAAATTATGAAAGCTTAATGTTTTTTAAAAAAAGAGTTGATTTCGGTAGGATATACCGTTTTCGAGAGAATAAATATGAAAATTACGTTAGAGAACATAGAGATGAAAAATCAAATATTTGTTTTCTATTTCAATCTATCCTAGAAGGACACGAAATAAAAAGTTTTAATGAAAATGTCACGTAGGGAGCTTGCCGATCTTCGATTCGTTTACGGATTCTGTAATAGCAGTTTGCGAGTCGCTGTAGCAGGGAACCGAGAGGATTTTCCTGATCTAGATATCGGTTTAAGGAACTATCAATTTATGTAAGTATAAAAATGAGTATTTTCTTCTGTGAGACAACCTCGATTAGTAAATTTGCAGGATTTGTCTTTTCGACGTAAACACTTTTCTCTAAAAAAGACTGAGTTTCGGATTAAAATAGACAAACAGAAATAAATTTTATTTTAGCATTAATTTAGAACATCAAAGTTATTAAAATACATGAATTTCAAGTTTTTCACCCGAACACTTAGATAAGGAAAGCCATCTTCAGGATCCTAGATTTAAGAGGCAGTACCTTACAGTTACGGAAATGAAGAGAATATCGGCGAGCTTTTTACATCATCACTTGCAAGAAAACTTTTCATTTTAGGGCCTTCTACATTGAGAAAAAGATTTAATTGAGATAACCTTAAACGAATTTATCCAATAAAAATATTTGATTGAAAACGAGTAACAAAATATTTTAGTCGCCGAATAAAATTATTTTATTGGGAAATTTAATTGTCTCAATTAAAATTTATTTATCCGTAATATTAAATTATCACAACCTACGTTTAATTTCATCAAATTCGATAATGATGCCGTCAATTAAATGTGTTTTCACACAAATATTTAAAAATAATTGTGTCAGTTAAGTTACAATTGCATTGTTCTGTCCTTCTGTCTTGACTTCGTTTACTTATATAGGTCTGGTATAACTAAGTTTAATAAATTATTAGTATTACTGTAACCTTGCAACAATAATTCTTAGTCTCTAATAACACACTATAAGATTAACGTGTAGAGCTACCGCACTTTTTTCTGCTTTGCACTGAAACTATTTCAGTAATTTATATGGTTTTACCCTGTCTTTTTTTTAAACATCGGTGAGCAGGATAGCCTCGACATTAACGTAGTAGAAGAGTCGTTTTTTGTTACTGTTGTAACGAACATTGTGTACCTTAATACCTTATTCTGAAAACGCTGACTTCTTCCAGTGTTGCCCTAATGGCACACTCTCACTAGTCATATAAAACCTATATAAGCACGTTTCCCCAGTTCTCTAATAAATCACTTAAACACAATGTAGAAAATAAAACTAATATATTAGTATATAATATAATCATATCGTACTTAAACACCTTTTCACAGTTCTCTAACAAATCACTTAAATACACAACACAGAATATAGAATTAATACATTGTACACTATGCGCCCTCCATTTCCAGGACCCAAACGAGCAAGAAGACGGTCACTTGACTACTGTATCATAAAACTTTTATTCGGGTAACCAAATGCTTAATATGGGAATTAAATTATAATTTTGGAAACTGTAAATAGAGGAATTGCACGAGGAGTAAAAATTTAATAATATTATTTTCGCATCTAATGTTTAATGGAATTAATATTTTATTCTAATAATAAAGTCTCAGTAAAAGAAATTCTGTAGAAAATTAAATTAGCAAAATTTAATTCAGCCAATAAAATTTCGTTTAAGTTAGGAAAATTTTCGGCAATTAAATAATTTTATTGAATTGAACTAAATTTGTTCCGGTTAATATCTTCCCTGCAATATATTTTACTTGATTAAATGTTTGTATTGCTACAGTTAACAAAAAATCAAATAAATGTTTTAATTCGCACAAGAAAAAGTTTTTTCTCAGTGTAGTAGATTGAAATAGAAAAATAAAATTTTAATATTTTTCGTTTTCGAAAACAATGTGTCCTAGAGACACGAACGACGAACGAAAAGTATCTGTTCTTATTTAAAAATAACAAAGTTTTATAATTTTAAATTAAAAAAAAAAAATTATTAACAGAAAAGTAATTACTTTAACAATTTTGACTTTAGAATTAGATAAAGCATATAATATTAGAATTAAAATTTTTATCTTGGATAGTTTCGCCCATAATGAATGAAAATCGTGTTCGAGATACCCCATTCGAGAGGCTGTAGCTGCCTTAGGAGAAATTTCTCAATATGAACGTATATTACGACATGTAAGTATGGCACCTAAATTACGGGACACCCTATATAAATAAAATTTTATTTAAATCAATGAAGCTGGTAAAACAAAAAAAAGAAAGTAGTTAAATATCGTCACAAAAAAGTCACAAAACTATCCTAAACCAATTTATTTCAGGTTCATAAATAGGAAACCTCCACGAGCCCGTGTAATAAAATAGATGAGGCGGGTATTTAATTAAAGTATCTAAATTGTTCCACTCTGTATATGAGAAGGTAATTCAAAGAGCAATATACTACCGACAAGCAAGTCGTTCTTATACCCTTTTGCTTCGAAGATATTCAAGTCAAAGTTGCGACTGAAATTTCTCCTGATTGTTCCCTTAGGCCTCAGCTAATTGTCTTGTAATATAGCAAGAACGGAGCTTTACTTTTACAATATCAGTTTAAGGGGTTCAATGTTTTACAGGTACAATTTAGCGGATATATGTGTATTATATGCCATGGGGTAAAGTCCATAGAGTGTTCTGATGAAATTTCCAAACTAGTTACTTCGGTATTAAACATTAACCGAATTAACAAAGACAATACTAAGTTACCTTATAGGTATACGTATTATACCGTACGGTTCTTCGGCAAAAAGTTGTATTTTTGTAAAAACAACCCTGAATTGTATAATAGTATATCCAATACAATCTCAAACATTTTGCATGGCTACGATCAACGTATCTAAACGAAATTCTACATATGAAGTTGTACCAGCTTATCGCTCGCCCATCTTAAAATTTCGACTTTAGGTTTTTCTTGAGGAGTTATCTAATATCTAGCACAACCTCAGATCATCATCAACTTTTTATTGGAGACATACGAGTCACCAAACATTTTGAACTGTTCTGCAGGAATTATGGAAAGCTCAGTCACTGATCATTTCCCCATTTTCTGTTACCTCAACAAAAAAATTATAAAAGAAAAAGTTGTATATTAAAAGATAGAAATGAAGTTATACCAGCTTATCGCTCGCCCATCTTAAAATTTCGACTTTAGGTTTTTCTTGAGGAGTCATCTAATATCTAGCACAACCTCAGATCATCATCAACTTTTTATTGGAGACATACAAGTCACCAAACATTTTGAACTGTTCTGCAGGAATTATGGAAAGCTCAGTCACTGATCATTTCCCCATTTTCTGTTACCTCAACAAAACAATTATAAAAGAAAAAGTTGTATAATAAAAGATAGAAAAAGAAATCTTAGACCTAAATAAATTAATTTGAAGAAATAGTCCATACTCAAAGTGGAGTTGAAATATAGGGAAAGGAATGAAAGTCAAAAAGTCTTTCTCCACTAATTTAATAAGAGCAATCAGAAGCTCAGTTTTATAAAAGCGCGTCTACATGTTTCGAAGCTAGTAACCTTCATCTTCAGGAGACAAAAAATAGTGCTGCAGTTAATATTAGCAGTATAGAGAAAATTGTTTTTTTTTTTTTTGAAATGTGTTACGTAGTGAATGCAATCAACATACTGACAAGAAATTTTGTTAATATAGTAATAAATTCAAAGATAATTGTGAAATTTAGGAGGTCGTGAAGAAATACATGTTCTTTTTATTCAGGTTCAAGTAAGGATACATAAAGAAGATTTTCGAAGTTCTAATTCATATTATGAATTTGTATTAAAAGAAAGGGAGAAAGAAAGAAAGCATCTGTTATCAATTAAGTAAAGATTTCATTTTGTAAAATTTTAAGCACATGTTGTTAGAACATTTTTGTGTTCGGGGTTCTGGAGACCTAAGGTCCAGTTTCCCGTAGTTATATTAATCCCATTGTTTAGTGCAGTCAATAGACGTTTGGACAAAGAATAAACATTAAAATTTGTTAAAAAATAAAATAAAAATTTTTGATTTATATACCCTTAAAGATGCACAGGGAGACAAACACAACTAAAAGAGAACTGACAACGTGTTCTCGTACTGTATCGATTTATCGATTTAGAACTTCGAAAATCTTCTTTATGTATCCTAACTTGAACCTGAATAAGAAGAAGATGTATTTCTTTACGACCTTCTAAATTTCACAATTATCTTTGAATTTATTACCTATATTAACAAAATTTCTTGTCAGTATGTTGATTGCATTCACTACGTAACACATTTTCAAAAAAAAAAAAAAATTTTAAAGCTCCATCAACGTCACCTTTCACCTACGATTTTCTCTATACTGCTAATATTAACTGCAGCACTATTTTTTGTCTCTTGAAGATGAAGGTTACTACCTTTGAAACATGTAGACGCGCTTTCATAAAACTGAGCCTCTGATTGCTCTTATTAAATTAGGGGAGAAAGACTTTTTGACTTTCTTTCCTTTCCCTAAATAAATTAGTTAGAAAATCAAAAACAAAAATCCTGGCAAAACTTATATAATGAACGGAATGTCAAGACAGCAATTAATAATTCGATTCAAACAATTGAAAATTTGATAACTGAATGAACTAAAAAATCTGTATATCAAGAGTATAGTGTAGTAGTTGAGAACTTAAAACTAACTTTTTGTTTTCTTATCACACAATTAAAAAAAATTTTATTTTTCTTCTCTTGTGTTAATGAGGGTTCCTTAAAGCTTGCCTAGGTTAAGTAATGCTAAATCTTTTCACATTTTTTAGAATCTTTATTGTTTACACACAAGCTTTATTTTACACACAAGCTTTAAAAACTTTGTAGCTTACTTTGTTAGCAGTATACTGAAACTAACTGAATGTGAAACAAGTTTTGGGACAAATTGAAACCTATTGTTTTTCATAGAACTTTGAATTTATTGTACAAATGTAACATTTGTTAATAAAGCATTTTTGAATTTTGAAATTTTTTTTTGTTTTAAACCGAATATTCTTTTATTATTCCATCTTCTGTAACAAAGAAAAAACAGATATTCGGGTAAGGCGTAAGCAGGGTGGTCCACGTAAAATTACCCTATTTTCTCGGAAACTGTAAGAGGTAAAAAAAAAGTATTGATTGTATCTAAATGAATTTTTATTTTATTCTATTTTTGTGTATACAGGAAGCGTCGTTTTATTGGGGTTAATACAAGATTTGAAGCAATGAATATTCTTTATATTTTGAAATTCCACACGTCAATGAACTAGAGTTATGTGAAGAGAATACCGAGGATGTTCCCATAGAAACTGCCAATACAACATTTTTATCCTAACTTATAAATATATGTAAAACTTGTTTAATTGTCATGCTTCTCTTTATACCTTAAACCTGTAACACTGAATAAATTGTTTTTTTAAAAACGGTTTTTTCGACTTTGTAAAATTTAACTCTAGTATATATTTTCTTTATAATATTCTGAAACAATCTTAAGTAATAGTTTTTTGCATAAACAAGCATGCCAGCTGAAATATTTCTGCCATAGAAAGTTCTCTAATCTTTTAAACGGAATACACTGTGTACACTGTACATAAACTTATTTTTGAGTTTTTCTTAACAATATAATTAATTTCCTATACTTCCTGTTGCCGCTTCGAGATGTTAATTGATTTCCACTTTTCGACAAACATGACCTCCAATAAATGCTGATATTTCTAAACTCTGAGTGACTAAGGCACTAATATTTGGTTTGGAGTTAGACACTGCATGGCCTTACCTTGTTACCTATCAACAGACCTTTATTTACCATATTGTTGCCGTATGATATTGTTAACTGTAATACTGTTACAGTAAATAAAAAATGTTTATTATTATTATTATTATTATTAATAAATCCCATATGTCAGAAACTGTACCTGTATATTATGTAGGTATAGTTTTTTTTCCTTAGACCCGTCCAGATCCGCCTATTAACTTATACAGATTTACTGTTGGTTGGGTGGTTATTTCATTCAGTTGTAGTTTTACTTTTCCGAATATTAGGCGCCTCCTGCGATCTATTATTTTGGATTGGCAGATTACATGATAAACATTTACTCTATCCTCCAGCAGCTAAGTTCTCCTTCATTTTATTCAGGTGACTCTTTACAGTCATATATCCTGCTAGGATTCCCGTTCTTATTCTTGGTGGATTTCTACTACGGTTAAGCAGTTGTTTTGAGAATATAGGATCAATACACCCTGTAACACTCTTGCTATGATTAAGTCCTCCTAGAGCTGTAACCAATATATAGTGAAGATGACGCCTGTCTCGCAAGCCTTTGCTCCTTCATTGAAAAGAATACCTCTGTGATCTGGTACCCGGGATAGTTTTACTATATTTCTGTCTGCAAGGGATCTCAGTTAATTCTGCTATTTCCATACCAGCTTTGATGTGACCTCCTTCTGGCTCATGAGAGCTACAAGGACCGCTTGACTGTCTAAACATATACTATAGATTCGTCGATTTTTGTTTTATGATAAGGCACAGCACTGCAGGATAAATCCTTTATGGCGCTCCGGTAGCGGTGCGTGTGCGCAGGAAACGATTCGCGTTGTTCTTGAATCTTTGGAGATTATACTTGTTGGGGAACACAATCTCAGAGAGGTCGTTCCAGAGTGATGACGTTCTCCAGATGAAAGAATTTTGAAACAGTGTCGTTCGAGGGACACTAAGCTGAACCACGTACTGGTGGGCTGCAGTGGCTCATCATGTATTTCTGCCATGTACCGCTCTGGGTGCTTCCAAGCGGGCAACCTCAGTTGAACACTTGCCATGAAAATATTTGTAAAATAAGTCGCCAACCCGCCTTCGATGTTCAAGGTTTTCCAGGTTGTTTGTCAGACTATGGTCCCCGATCAAGCGAATAGCGAATGGCTCTTCTTTGAATGGAATCTAACAATCTCAGGGTATGTTTAGGAGCAGAGCCCCAAATATGCGAACAGTACTCCCACTTGGTAGGCTCTTTTGATGTTTTTCTATGTACAGGGTTTTCGTTATAATTTGGCACTCTTTAAAAAGTCAGTTTCTTGAGATAGAAACGGAAAAGATAAATACAAAATAAACAAATACAATTTTTCCTGAAAATTTTTAATATGTTAAAGCAGAACAACAAATGACGATCGCAAAATTAAGAAATGGTAACATAGATTTTTTTTTAACGAAACCCCCTATATATAGTCACATCTTTGAAATCAGCCGTTTGGACCAGCCATTTTTGAATTGTTTCAGTTTAAATAATTGCATTTAGTTAGTCGTTGCTTCGCATTTTAAAACAAAAATATGCCGTTTTATCGTACTGGTCATGGACTCAGGAAAACAAAACCAGTAAATTATATGGCAGTTATTATTTGTTAAGCCGAGAAAGTAACACTTATTCAAATGGAACCAATACTTCAAAAGCGATGTGTTAGAACAGAATTAGATATCAAGGTAATCGAATTCCATCAACATAAACAGGAGCATATTATAATATAAAAAATCATGGTGTGGAATATTAAAAATAAACATATGGGACCAACTATTTTGAAGCAATTTTGACAGGACAACGCTATTTAGATTTTTTACCAAATAAAATTAAAGCACTCTTGAAAGAGCTTTTGGTTCACGAGTATAACCAGATTATTTGGCATAAAGATGGTTCACCGCCCCATAGTGTTCGAATGGTTACGAATTACCCAAATAATCGGTACGTTTTATGGATTGAAAGACAAGACACCATTCCATGGCCAGAAAATTGCCCAGTAAAATTTATTGTAATTGAACAAATAATTTGTTACAATTACTCCAAAAAAATTCTCAAGAAATATGTATATTAAGTAACAAATATTGCTTTTTTTATTATAAAAGCAGTTCATAAATATTGCTAGGTCGCTTTAATGATGGAGGTTCCCATGTACCGGGTGTTCCACCTAAGGAGGTAATCGGCTATATCTCAGAAAGTAATAACACTAGGCCTTTGGGAAAAAATATATATCGATAAAAGCGGCCAAGAGAAATTGCTGGAAATTATTTTCAAGTTCGAAAAATGACCGCTAGGGGGCATAAGAGAACTTTCAAAATAGAAATGCCGATTTTCTCTTGATTTTTCTTAATAAAAATATGTTAAAAATATAAGCATTGTATTCTTCATAAAATTATGCAACTTTAAGTGAGGAATCGTTTTTTTCTATTTTCAATAATAAAGTGGTGGGAGAAGGTCAAACTTTTTTTCTTTCAAACGCTGATATCTCTGCTTTGGATGAACCGATTTTATTCAACTTGATCTTGAAAAAAGCCCTTATTTTCCTCTACACGTAGATCTATTAACTATACCATATTGATTCTGATGGTGGCCACTAGATGGCGTTTTACCGTAATTCCTTAGTGAATAAGGATTTTCTCAAAAAAATCAAATGTTATGATATGACTTTTTCATCATATTTTATTTTAGGCTTATTAAGGCTATTAAATAGTGGAATAAAAAATCCAGGTCCGTATTTAAAATAAAAAAGTTGATGATGGTCGCTCGAATCCGAAACGTCGGATTAAATAAACTAACCCCATCAGCTTGTAGAGGAGGAAAAGTTACTATAAGGAACTGAAAGCCGCAACGTGATATCTTTTGTTAAACTAGAGAAATTAGGGATAATAATAATTGATATGGAAAAATAGGCCATTTTTTAAAACATTAATTAATCAATTAAATCTCTGGTTTAACCAAAAATATCACGTTGCGGTTTTCAGTTCCTTATAGTAACTTTTCCTCCTCTACAAGCTGATGGGGTTAGTTTTTTAATCCGACGTTTCGGATTCGAGCGACCATCATCAACTTTTTTATTTTAAATACGGACCTGGATTTTTTATTCCACTATTTATTAGCCTTTATAGGCCTAAAATAAAATATGATGAAAAAGTCATATCATAACATTTGATTTTTTTGAGAAAATCCTTATTCATTGAGGAATTACGGAAAAACGCCATCTAGTGGCCACCATCAGAATCAATATGGTATAGTTAATAGATCTACGTGTAGAGGAAAAGAAGGGCTTTTTTCAAGATCAAGTTGAATAAAATCGGTTTATCCAAAGCAGAGATATCAGTGTTTGAAAGAAAAAAAGTTTGACCTTCTCCCACCACTTTATTATTGAAAATAGAAAAAAACGATTCCTAACATAAAGTTGCATAATTTTATGAAGAATACAATGCTTATATTTTTAACATATTTTTATAAAGAAAAATCAAGAGAAAATCGGCATTTCTATTTTGAAATTTCTCTTATGCCCCCTAGCGGTCATTTTTCGAACTTGAAAATAATTTCCAGCAATTTCTCTTGGCCGCTTTTATTGATATATATTTTTTCCCAAAGTCCTAGTGTTATTACTTTCTGAGATATAGCCGATTACCTCCTTAGGTGGAACACCCGGTACATAAGTGAAACATTTTTCAATGAAATATTTACTAATATTCCTTATAACCTTCTGTAACTTTACATCTATTTATGATCATAAAGTCATAGAATAGGCCCGTTCATCGAAAGTAGACTACGTCTTAAGGTAATTTCCAAATTTTTAGGTTTTTATTCGGCCATTTAAGCCCCTAAATAAATTACGAAAGTTAGACCGCGCGAAAACGGCAGAGCTTCGCGTGACGTCACTTTGCAGATGCTGATCGAATGACGCATGACGGTCAAGATTTACTAAGCGTGTGACGCGCGTTATTGTGTTTTTATACGCAAACGGCGTTCGACAGTTAAATTCCTCGGTGCGTAACACTTACTGCAACGAGAAAAGTTTGGCAAGAAGCTATGCGTCGGGATGTTATTACTTTTGACAAATCCCACGTTCATTGCTGTAAGGATCATCTTAACGTAAGTATAAATGCCAATGTGAAAGCAGACTACAAAATATATGATATTTATAACTTATTTTAGGTAAAAGGCATAGAAAATTATATGCACATAAAGACAATGAAGAAAGGAAATATCAGACTTCAGCCAAAAGTAGTACCAAGGTTTTTTTGATTGTCAAAAAGATCAAGTTACGGCCCACAGAGTCGGCGAAGCGCTTTTTACTGAAACCCAATCTTTAACATTGAATATCTAAGGATTGGATATACTTAGGGAGCGGAAATTTTAACAGCTTATCTAAATTATTGAATTCTATTGAATACCATAAAAAATTACCAAAAAAAGTATCGGTAACAAGCCTATTGTTTTTTCAAAATGATCCATGCACAGCTAACCAGACGCAATTATTTAATGTGAAATTACTCAAAAACGGTCGGTCCAAACATAGACCTATTATATATTTTTGGAATATGAATATTAGCGTAATTTCAAAGATGTGACAATATGTATGATGTTCCATTTAAAAAAACCCCATAAGTTAGAAAAAAATAATTTTGGGACATCTTTTGTTTTTCTTATTAAAAATTTTCAAGAAAAATCCTGCAACTTTTGTATTTATCTATCTCAATAAATAAAAAAGGGTGGCAAACAGTAAGGAAAACCCCCGTACATTGTAGAATGGCATAGGCTTCTGCATAGAATACTGTTAAATGTTTATTCAGAGCAAAGAACAGGTATTTTCTCGATCTTAGCCCGTGTATCCTAGCCCCTGTACATTTTCTGAAGGTACTAGATAAAGGAGTCGATTTTATTGCCCCTGTTATACCTGAGCACAACAGTCACCAAGGACTTCCTAGCTTCACTATGTAGGTTGTTTCTAGAACTTTTGATCAGCAGACCATGGATGCATAGATTATCGTATGGTGCGTATCCAGTGCAACATCTTTGACGATAATCCCTATTTCTTATATAGTGTGGTATTGTTACATAAACGAAGAACATATTTCAGCTACTTTACAAATCAGTAATAATATGTAGGGTTATTTTATTAGAACAAAATGTAACATTAGGCACTTTTTCAAGAATACATTTATTTTTAAACCTCGCTGTACCTATATTGTGACTAAAATTTGGCCATAGTCTAAAAAGCATACTGGCATAAATTTGCGTGCCTTAGTATCTTAAGCCGCAAGCACACTGAGCTCACGTCATGTGAGGTCACGTGCTATCATGTTGTCATGATTTAACCGTGAGAGCATACTAGAAACACACTACCATCACGATTTATGATGTGGTATACAAATTGATATATGAATTCGGGCAGTCTTTCTTTGATTTCACTGTGTTTGTGTTGTTTGTTTATTTTGCGTAAATTTTAAATTATGGAAAGCGCCAGCTCAATCAGTTCTTCGGACTGGGAAGAGGAAATAGAAACTGTGGCTGCCTTTATCGTTCTTCTCTAAACTTTGCCTTCACTCAGTGAAACAACAGCAAAAACCAAGAAAATAATGTGCTTACCTGGTATTTCTAACTCCTTTCCAATTTCCTCCCAAGCGGCTTGGCGAATATGTTGATTACGATATTCAGGCAATCCGTGATTATATAAAACAGCATGTTCTCTTACTTTTTCTATCAAAACCTCCTTCATTTTTAAACATAAATTCACCAACAACACAAAACGAGTGCTCAGGTGAGACGAAAAGTGTGGATTTGCAGAAAATAAGCACATGCTAGCACGCGTGCCATTGGGGATGTAACGTAATACGCATGAGATGACTTCAGTGTGGTTCTGATGTATTAACATACTATGTAAAACAGCGCTTCACACTTTTTGTCTGTAACGAAATAGCACGTGAGCTTACGTAATGTGACGTGACGTGAGCTCAGTGTGTTTGCGGCTTTAGAGTTCATAAATATCACCATTTGTGGGAGGTCATATTTTTCAAAAAAAAAAATAGGAATTAATTAATATCTCAAAAACTGCGACAGGAAGGTATCGGAATATAATACGAAATGTTGATAAGAAATTAATAAATACTCCAAAAAAAAAATTTATATGTAGGATGTCACTTTATTATTGGTTTATATTGTAGCAGCCCTTAAATTCCTGTGAAAATATAACTCTCTACACTCTACACTCTTTGCTGTATTTTTAAATTTGTTCATTAACTGCACACAGCCAGTCATAACTACAAAAAAAAAAGCGTCTAGTATTGTTGTTTCACTATTAATTTTCTTTAAACGGCCTCTTTTTTACCGAATAATCGTCGATCCCATCTCGAATAATGCTTGGCAAAGAAGCCACATTTAGTGAATGCCGTATATGTGGCATCGACTTTATATTATAATCTAAGTAGATAAGGGACAAA
The DNA here is from genome assembly GCA_963920685.1 of Polydrusus tereticollis. Taxonomy (NCBI): domain Eukaryota; kingdom Metazoa; phylum Arthropoda; class Insecta; order Coleoptera; family Curculionidae; genus Polydrusus; species Polydrusus tereticollis. Next base: position 62,797,245 of record OY987335.1, read on the forward strand.
AGTATTAATGAGATAAAAACTGAAAAATTCATCATAAAATTATATCTTTAAAAGACAGTGATGGTTATTTCATTTATTTTCCTTTATCCCGCCCAAGTTAAATCTCAGCACACTTTTAGTGGATTTCCGCCAATATTCTCCTAAATAACGCGGTTTAAAAAACAATTTCTAAAGTTGCAGAGGCATAATTCGTTTTTATTGTGCTTCATTTTCATTGTTATGCCCTTTTCATTTATTTTTATTGAACGTATTGTCTGTGTTTGAAAGGTCTTTTATTTTTTGTTTTTAAAGGGAATATTTAATTCTAATAATTTTAAATTACTTTAATTAATTAAATAAGGAAACAGCGAAACGACCTTTCTTATCAGTTTTCGTTACTCAAAAATTTACTTTTTATAATAAATTAAATGGTATAGAAGAGAAAAATATAACTTATTATATCCACTGAATAGGAGCGATTGTGGTAGAAAGTTTCACAAATAGAAAATATTTTTTTATTTATTAGTTAGGTAATTATTTAGATAAATTACAGTTTTTCTTTGTCGAATCCCATCTGGAAAGTAGCTGAAATTATTATGCAACCCAAAACCACCCAACGACGCCAAATCATACAAACCTTTTTCACTACTGCCGATTAAGTCTAAGTTGTGTACAGCTTTCTGTTCAAAAAACCAAAGGCTATACTTTAATAGAACCCTAAACCCTGATCCTAAATCACCAATTTGGTTTTTAGATGGAAGCATTTGACAATAGACCTGGACGAGCCTAAACCTACTCTGAGACTGGATTGGCTATTCACAATTAAATAAGAAAATGAAGAAAAGAAAAGAAACGTAAAATAAATAAAATCGCGAAGTGTCCTGGGTCCTACAATAGTATACCTACTTTATACAGGATGTTAATGAAGGTCCAGGAGTGTTAGTGCTCCTCAAAATAGAAAAAAATACTCATAAATATGCGGTCAAAAAGGCTTCATTTTTGATAGGGAGAGTGTCAAAGCTTTAATCTTTTCTTAGTTTTATTCAGTTTTCTCCCATATTTTCCAACATAATTATTTCAAATTTGGTACACTCAGTTTTTGGAATATCTACAATAAAATGTCTAAATTGTGAGAGGCATTTTTTTTATGATGAGGCACAGCACTGCAGGCTTAATCATTTATGACGCATTACGGGGCGTGTGCGCAGGAAACGATTCACGTTGGTCTTGAATCTCTGGAGATTATACTCGTTGGGGAACACGGCCTCATGGAGGTCGTTCTCCAAATGAAAGAAATTTTAAACAGTGTCGATCGAGGAACACTAAGCTGAACCACAGACGGGTGAGCTGCAGTGGCTCGTCATCAATTTCTACCATGCACCGCTCTGGGTGGAATCAAGCGGGCAACGTCAGTTGAACACTTGCCATGAAAATATTAGTAAAATAGACTCAAGTCGCCAACCTGCCTTCGATGTTCAAGGCTTTCCAGGTTGTTTGTCAGATCGTGGTTACCGACTAAGCGAATGGCATCTTTGAATGGAGGCTAGCAATCTCAGGGTATGTTTACGAGCAGAGCCCCAAATATGCGAACAGTACTCCAGCGATGGTCGAATTTAGGCTTCATAGTTTTATTTAGAGTTTATCAAAAGTTGTTGGGTGCATAGAGGTTCTTAGTTCGGAAAAGTATTCCAAGCTTCTGCTAGGCTACCTTAGCAATGGCCGCAACGTGACAAAGCCAAGACATATGACTATCCAAATTAACACCCAATAAATGAATTGATAAAGCCAAGAGAAATCGAGTGTCCCACCATAACTGTATCCGGTTTTTCAACATTAACTTTTTTAGAAAAAATTGCCACCTAGGTTTTTTAGCGTTAAATTCTACTTGGTTACTGTCACCCCAAGACAGAGAGTTATATTTTCACAGGAATTTAAGGGCTGCTATAATATAATCCAATAATAAAGTGACATCCTACATATAAATTTTTTTTTGGAGTATTTATTAGTTTCGTATCAACATTTCGTATTATTTTCCGGTACCTTCCTGTCACCGTTTTTGAGATATTAATTAATTCCTATTTTTTTTTTTTTGAAAAATATGACCTCCAACAAATGGTGATATTTATGAACTTTGAGATACTAAGGCACGCAAATTTGGTTGGCGAGTATACGCAATGCCCGCATGCTTTTTAGACTATGGCCAAATTTTAGTCACAATATAGGTACAGCGAGGTTTAAAAATAAATATATTCTTGAAAAAGTGCCTAATGTTAAAGTTGCAGGATTTGTCTTGAAAATTTTTAATACGAAAAACAAAAAATGTCCCAAAATTATTTTTTTCTAACTTATGGGGGTTTTTAAATGGAACACCATATATATTGTCACATCTTTGAAATGACGCTAATTTCCATATTCCAAAAATATATAATGTCTATGTTTGGACCGACCGTTTTTGAGTAATTTCACATTAAATAATCGTCTAGTTAGCTGTGCACTGTGCATGGATCATTTTGGAAAAAACAATAGACTTGTTACCAATATTTTTTTTTGTAATTTTTTTATGGTATTCAATAGAATTCAATAATCTAGATAAGCTGTTAAAATTTCAGCTCCCTAAGTATATTCAATCCCTAGATATTCAATGTTAAAGATTGGGCTTCAGTAAAAAGCGCCTCGGCGACTCGTGACGATGGTTTCGACCTGTGGGCCGTAACTTGATCTTTTTGACAATCAAAAAACCCTTGGTACTACTTTTGGCTAAAGTCTAATATTTCTTTTCTTCGTTGTCTTTATGCATATAATTTTTCATATCTTTTATCTAAGATAGGTTATAAATATCATATATTTTGTAGTCTGCTTTCACATTGGCATTTATATTTACGTTAGGATGATCCTCACCGCAATGAACGTGACTATGCCAAGACATATGAATATCTAAATTGACGTCCAATAAAGAAATTAATGATGCCAAGGGAATCGAGTGTCCCGCCGTGACTATATCCGGTTTTTCAGCATTAACTTTTTTAGAAAAAATTGCCACCAGGGTTTTTTAGCTTTAAATTCTACTTGGCTACTGTCACCCCAAGACAGAATTTCTTTCGGGTCCCTGTTGAGATGTGAGACCTCTTGCTGTCTATAGAGATATGCATTGGCAGCCGATGTCCGATGTAAATCCAGCACCAAAGTAAGGGATGAAACAAATGTGCTGTCATCAGCGAAGCTTATATAGGATTCTTATTTTATTCCGAAAGATCGTTAATGTATAGTAAGAAGAGGGTGGACGACAATATAGAACCTTGAGGGACACCGACGTTGATGTTAAATATGTCTGAAAGAAATCCGTCCATCGCCACTCGCAGAGAACGGTTTTTAAGAAAGCTTGACAGCCATAAACAAAATTGAACCGGCATTCCGTATGCTCTCACTTTAATTAGGAGCCCCTTTCGGTAGAGCCATTTTCGGTAGAAATAGTTTTTTGATTTAACTTCTTCTTCTTCGCAATTTTTGGTGATCCAAGGCTTGCCATTAAAAGGGCACTCTTTTGAGAAAGGGATGAAGGCTTCCATGCCAGTAAAGATTACCTCCGATACCTCTCTAGCACAGATGGATAGATCATCAGAGGTAAAACAAACGTTCCGCCAAGGAAAGTTTCGAGAATGGTCCTTTAGGTCATCCTACTTAGCTGATGTATAATACCAGATCTTGCGTGGTTTAGGAGGCTGTTCGGAGTATTTCGAATGATTTCACATGAAGCTAAAATTCTGTTTTTCAAATCATCCTCTGTCTGGCTAGGAGTGTGATACACCAACGATTATAAACGTTTCCAGAAAAAAAATATCTAGACAATTTAAGTCGGCGGACCTAGGGGTCATGGCTGAGGTCCACCTCGACCTACCCAACGGTTGTAGTGTTGATTTTGAAACTCCAACCGTCAAACTGAGTTGTGGCGGTGCACCATCATGCATAAACCACAATTAATTGGTTTCTTAGTTTAAGTGGTACCTCTTCTAATAGCACCGGAAGTTCCTCTTCTAAAAACTGACAATAAGATTGAACGTTTAATCTTCCTGGCAAAAAAAATGACCCCACCAAATAGTCTCCAATAATACCAGCCAACACATTTACTGTAAACTGATACTGGAAATGACTTTAGACAATCGCATGAGGATTTTCCTCTGCCCAAAAATGATTGTTATGAAAATTCCTGATGCTTCGTTACTAAATAAATATTTATTTCCAAACAATGGATTTTGGGCCAACATTTAAATGAGCCACAGGCAAAAATTTATTCAGGGTGGGAAATCACGTGGGGGAAGAGCTTGGGCTATCTGGATATGGTAGGGATACATCAAATTATCCATCAAAATTTTCCAAACTGCTGCCAGAAACAAAATGCCGGTGGCTAAGTAGTAGTTGAGAAACTCTGTATAATCCTTTTTAATGTTTAGTCACCTACTAACCTGCACTGTTTAATCCGTCAAATTGCCAATATCAGTTTCAAAGCACAGTAACAAGAAACTTCATTGATAAGAAACTATCAAAATTGTTAAAAATAAATTTACAGCTTAAATGATTGAAAAGTCACAAATAATATTTGGTAGTGGAAATATTATTATATTTGCTTATCACGGTTTAGACACCCATTATGGCCCTCGCGTCTTAAATCCCTCGGCGCTTTGCGCCCCTTGATTTAAGATTGACGCTTGGGCCTTAATATCGTCTCTCTAAACCTCGGTTAATAATATAATTTAATGTATTAACCCTAAACATTCTGTAAGAGATGGCGCCAAAAATCCATGAATCACCATATTGCTCAACAGGTTTTAGCAAAATATTTGACCAGAAACGTAACAAGCCATAGTCAAAAAAGTCCGCCCAAAGCAATAAGGTCATAGACTTAATAAAAAAACTATCCTAAATGTGTGGCTTGTCATAGGCTTGCCACAAAAAATTTACTTTGTTTTTAGTTGTGTTTATAAAACAAATTGTACCATTTCAGAAGGAACGTGAAAAGGCCAACGCCTAACCTGAAGAGAACCCTTTCAAAACTTCGAGACACGCACGTGGAACTGTTATATTTTAAATTTTTGTGTAAAATTTGATTTTCGCTAATTATTCATAATACTAACTTCCTTTAAAATATCTAAACTTCATGATAAAATCGTCTAGAGGCAAGAGTATGACAAGCCATAAAAATCTGGTAATTTCTCAAGAATATTTGAAGAAACAGAAAATTATTAATTTCTTGCAGTTATAAAATCGAAATATAAGACAGCAAACTTGATAGATACGTCTATAGATATATTATAGGGTGTCTGGTAAGTATATGGCATACTCTCGGGAGCGTATAGGGGAGGTCAAAATAACCCTGATTTGTCATAGAATAAAATTCCTAAAGTTCCACTTAACGGACATAATGAGCCCCAAAGGGGTACGCAGCGATATACCTGTTCGGCTCTAACTTATGAATCGACATGTATAATTTAATTACATTTTAATATTTTATGTAGACCCTAAAGATTCATAAAACCATACTACAGTAGATGATTTACATCATCAGGGAAGTCAAGAACGGACTTGCTACCACACCCGTTGGCCTCAAGTTTTAACAGGTGTCGTTTTACAGAGCTGAAAACTGATTTTTTAAATAAGCTTGTCATTCCTCTTTCAAAAAGGTACTTGTGGAAACCGATACCGATGACCCATGAGTCACGCGGCCAGACAGAATAACAACATTAGTCATGAAGGGATTCAGTTTACGACAGGCATAGAGTGAAGGAAGATTGAATGGATTTCTTGGCTACTTACCGTACTTTACCTAGTAGTTTTGATAAAATTATTATATTAGCAATTGTTACGAGTAATTAAATATATATTTGGTGTATACCGTATACCGTGTGTATTATTAAATCGACGGAGTGGCACAAACTGGCGACGAGGATAGTTCCAACCTGTTTAAACAAAGAGGAAGGTAAAATGACATAATAATAGAAAAAAAAAGAAAATAGTCAATAAAAATAATTAGGAATAATTACTATGCAAGTATTTTATTAGTATCATGTTATATTGATAGTGTTATATCGAAACCTATTGTCATGTAGGTATTGAAGGAAGGGCTGTGAGCACCACTAGAAGGGCTGTGAGCACCAAAAGAAGGGCTGTAAGCACCAAATTAAGGGCTGTGAGCACCAGAAGGGCTGTGAGCACCAAAAGAAGGGCCTGTAGGCATCACATAGAGGGGCTAAGAGCACCAAACAAACGTATTTAAAAAGGCGAGTTATTCTGTATTTACAATCAATATTTTTTTTTTAAGGAGCGTAATTTTGCTCCAGTTGGTTAGTAGTAGTAGTAATTGTTGGGATAAATAATTACACCTTCATTTAACGTTCAAACTAAATATTTATTGTTAAATTTTAAAAAAATATATATACATACAGGATGTCCCACTTATTCGCTTGTTATTGAATTGTTTTTTAATTTTAATGTGTTAATGTATGGATATAAACCCTCCAAATGTTTAAAATTGGCGTATGGTTTTATATTGAGTTTAACGAAGTGATTTGAAGTAAAGTACCTTTTACAATTATTTTATATAGCTGTTATTTGAGTAATAGCAGCAATCGAGTTGATATCCCTTAAATTCCTCATATACAATATATTATAGACTTGACACAACCAGTGGCGTACCTATGATAATTTTTGTGTTTTTTTTTTTAAATAAAATAATTAATGTCTTCTGTATTTACAGACCAGCATGGCGGAAACTGGAATAAGGTCATTTCTGTGCGACAATATTGATAATATGATTAGAGGAGAGTGGGAAAAATGGCTCAGATCATTGGAACTATACCTTGCTTCAAAGGATATAACAGACCCTGTAAAGAAGAGATACAAGCTCCTACATTTGGGGAGCACACAATTGCAGGAGGTAGCGTATAGTTTACCTGACGCAAATAGAGACATTCGACGCTGCCAAAGGGAACGATTTCTTTAAAACCCTTGTTGATAAACTTTCAAAGTACTTCTCTCCTAAGCAAAATTCTACCTTTGAGCGCCATATTTTTCGGAATCTTCAGCGCCAAGAAGGGGAAAACAAATTTTTAGTAAAGATCAGGCAGTTGTTCATTCGGGAAAACTGAAAATGAAGCCACGGAAATGAACTTGAAAGACAAGATCATCGATAACTGGGCTTCTCTGGATTTAAAAAAGAAACTTTTTGAGAAGGAACGAACTCTAGATGATATCATTAAACCGTGTCAGGTCCACGAGCAGATAGCAGACCAATCTACAGCAATCAATACCAATAGACCAAGCAAGCACATCTTCGACTATTAATGAAGTAGGAATACAACGGAAAAAAAACCCGAATTATGTTTAAGGTGTGGAAGATCAGGCCATGGAAGCAATCAGATAAGTGCATGTCCAGCAAAAGATGTCAAATGTCGTAAGTATGGTTTTCAAGGACATTTTGCGGCATACTGCAAGACCAAACAATTAAAGAAGAGATCGTTTACTCCTACATCAGCTCGACTCCTTCAAAATACGAAACGGTTTAGATCCGGAGTGAATTTTGTTGACGCAGAAGATGCTGAAACTGAGTCCCAGGACAATATCCGAAGCTTCGACTGCTTTAAAATAAATAATTTAGAACCAAGAAAGCTGGATGACCTTTCTGATGACCTAATTGAATGCATAATAGGTGGAGTACGATTAACAGTACTTATCGATTCGAGATCAAAGGTCAACATAATCACGGGCAAAGACTGGGAACTACTTTCCTTACGTAGAGGAGTTATTTGGGATATTACAACCGAAACAACAAATGTACTAAAATCATATGCCTCTGGAAGCCCACTAGAAATTAAGCATCTGTTTGTTACAACAATTAGTATTCCAGATAGAAGTGAAATCATTACAACGTTCTACATGATAGCAAATGGGAGATGCGTCGTTAATTGGAAAGATACCGCAAAGCAGCTAGGTATTTTAAAAATAGGACTGAATGTCAATAAAATTGAACAAGTTACATCCTGCCCAAAAATTAAAAATGTCGTTGTAAAGTTATCAATATATCCCTATGTTAAACCGATACAGCAACCATTGAGAAGAGTCCCAATATCTAATCACAGGTAGAAGCTAAACTAAATGAAAGAGTTACACAACCCAGTGCCTGGATATCACCGATTGTAGTTATATTTAAACCTGCTGGGGATATTAGAATTTGCGTGGATATGCGCAAAGCCAATGAAGCAATTTTAAGGGAAACCTATCCCCTACCAACATTTGATTCATTTATGACCAAACTAAGAAATGCCAAGTATTTCTCACGGCTAGACCTGAAAAATGATTACCATCAACCAGAACTGGAACCAGAATGCCGTCCCATTACTACATTTATTACGCATAAGGATATGTTCAGGTACAAACGGCTTATATTTGGGGTCAATTCCGCACCCGAAAATTTTCTAACGAATTGTTGAGGCAATGCTAGCACCATGTAAAAACTGTCTAAACTACATAGGTGATATAATCATTTATGGCTTCTCAAAATTAGAGCACGAGCAATGCCTGCAGACAGTCGTGGATGCCCTAGAAGAAAACTGTATTTTGCTCAATAAATCTAAATTTCTCATAAAACTCCAAGAGTTAGAATTCTTAGGCCATAAGCTATCCCACCAGGGAGTTGATGCTAATCAAAGAAAGATCAATACCATTTCGGATTTTCGTGCACCAGAAACCAAAGAAGAAGTTCGTAGTTTCTTGGGATTAGTAACATATCTTGGTAAATTTCTTCCCGACTTAGGAACAGCTACAGAACCATTACGCCAGTTAACGAAAGCAAGTGTAAAATTTATGTGGACTGAAGATCATCAACGACATTTTAGTTGGCCCAAAGAATCCCTAGCAAGACTGCCTACGTTAGCATATTTCGACACACAACGACGTACACGTCTAATTGCGGATGCGAGCCATGTAGCTCTAGGAGCAGTACTATTGCAGTTTTTTGATAGTCAGGCAGTGGCGTAGCCAGCATTTTGGGGCGGAGGGGGCCAACTATTGGAGGAGCGCAAATCGCGGAGCTAAAGCACCGCAGGCAAAAAATTTTTGAGACCACGCCCAAATTTCGTAGGAATTCACCTTTATGCTCCCTAGGGAACAGGGCTCTGGCCCCAAATGAAGTTAAAATCCGCTATATATAAAAAAAATTAATTTATTGTGATGAGACGCTCTCAAAACCGTCTTAGTAAGTTTATTACTATCACTCTTCTTTACTAAAAATAACAATAAGGCCGATCTTGTTTTTTAAGAATTATTCTTTAAGTAGTAAACGGGCGCCAGGCCAAGGGGGCGGGGGGGGGGGCGATCGCCCCCCTTCGCCCCCCTGTGGCTACGCCACTGTAGTCAGGATAACCTTAAAGTAATTTCATTTGCAAGTAAACGTCTTTCAGACGTCGAAAGACATTACTCACAGACGGAGAAAGAGAGTTTAGCACTGGTATGGGCTGTAGAAAGATTCTATTTTTACCTAGCTGGACTAGAGTTCGAACTCGTGACAGACCACAAGCCATTGGAAGCGATATTTAAACCTACGTCGAAACCTCCTGCTTGTATCGAAAGATGGCTCCTTAGGCTGCAAGCTTTCAAGTTCAAGGTCATAAATCAACCAGGAAAGCTTAACATTGCACCCTGGTCAAACGGTGATGAAAAGGCGCCTGCGGGCCAAAGTTTGGTGGCCAATGATAGACAGTCATACAGAACAATTTGTCAAAGAATATCGAAATTGTCTGTTGGTATCGCAACCAAATAAACCTCCACCAATGGTAAGGCACAAATTCCCGGAAGGACTTTGGCAATGCCTCGCCATGGATTTAATGGGTCCCTTACCAAACAAAGACATGGTATTAGTGATAATTGATTACTACTCCAGATATAAGAAAGTAAAATTCTTGAAAACTACAACATCAGCAGTTATAATAGAACGTCTAGCAGAAATGTTTTCGCGACTCGGCTATCCTAGAAGCATAAGAGCAGATAACGGTAGACAATTTATTAGTAACGAGTTCAAACAGTTCTGCAATAATCATAATATTGAACTCATCAGGACACCGCCATACTGGCCTTAAGCAAATGGAGGGGTAGAAAATATGAATAAGTCGATTCTAAGACGCCTACAAATAGCACAGGAAAACAGCAGCAATTATCAAAAAGAAATGCAAAAATGTATCCTCATGTATAATGTTACTCCCCATGGGACAACTGAAAAGTCTCCATCACAACTGCTATTTGGAAGGAATATTAGGGATAAAATCCCATCTATAACAGACCTAACAAGTATTGAAGGGGATGAAGAAGCGAGGGACAGCGATATTATTAACAAACAAAAAGGAAAGAACGAAAGATAAGGCTAGAAGTTCAAGAGACAGCAATATACAACCTGGAGATAGGTTATGGTACAAAATAGGACAACCTCAAACAAACTTGAAAGCAGGTTCCGAAATGAAGAATATGAAGTCACAGCGAGAAGGAAATGGAGCAGTGCCAGCTCCAATAATATCAGGCCGCTGTTCGAAAGTGAAAAATGCGCCCCCTCACCCCTCTACTTTATCGATATTGAATAAGTACAAAAAATTTTTTTTTAATATTTCACAAGAAAATTTAGAAAAGGTATAAGAAATAATAAAGTAGAAAGTGTTCTTAATTCACGCATACTTAGTATTTAATACAATAAAGAAAATAATCCAGAATATATATAATTTTACATAATTTCAGGTAAGACATATCAATTAATTATTCATTAATTGAAACATATCGATTTAATTTTTATTACAATTTTTGTTTTTCCTTAAGCGAAAATGTTTATTATGTCTGCTAAATCGAGGCTTCGAGCTAACTCGTTTCAATCGAAAGAACCGCTAACGAGTTCAAACTTTCTTGCTTCATAGTGGATCGCAAGAATGTTTTAATTAATTTTAATTTGGAAAAACTTATTTCGCCGCTAGCCACAGAAACTGGTGTAGTCAATAGAATTCTGAAAGCAACCCACACATTTGGATACAAGTCTTCGAGCTGTTTCTTTCATTTTTATAAAATTAAAAATGTCCAGTGGATTTGTTTTTTCTAGAACTGGAAGAAACTTTTGAATACTACTTAAAATAGTACCATCAATATCAGTTTCTTCTCTAAAAGTCAAAGCTTGTTCAAGATCATTGCGACATTTTTCAAGCACTCCTTTTTCTGGCAAGTTTTGAAGGTCATACAAAAAACTCCAAGTAGCTGCATGAGCATGAAATTGTTCAAATCTCGCCTCAATAGAATTTATAGCACAGTCCATGAGCGGTTTAAAAAAATCGATTTCAAACTGTTTTTCTGGAGATTTCAATGCAATGGGTTCATCACGACTCTCGTAATCAAATTGTTTTTTAACGTACCGCACTCTTTTTACCGTTTTGAATCCTGCTTCTACCTCCAAAGTGCGAGCGAGTTCTGAAGCGGATTCGATAGCGCCTTTGAAACCTGTTCCTTTGTATTTTTTCAAGAAATCAGTACAAGCTTTGATCAATTTCACGGCCTCGCAAATTTTTTGAAAAATTTTCCTAATGTTCTAAATCATAGATTTTCACGGGATTTGGGATATTAGGAATTTATAAGTAGCTCCGACGGAGCTCTGATAAAATTTCTGCTGAGTAAGTAACTATATGGTTGTGAGTGTTGTGACTGACAATGTTTTTAAAAATATTTGAAACAGCTGAGCGTTTTTCATAACCTTAAACAAAGTGAAAAATCTGAATCCTGCATTGATCATTACTGAAAAATTCATATTTATTTACCGATTGTTTGTTCAAATCTGCAGTTGAAGTTTCCCTAGAACTGACAGGATCAGGTGGCGAATCAGGAGTCTGACCAGGTGTAAAATAATAACTCAATTTTTTGCATTTTTGAACCACGTTTCTAAATTGCGCATCTTTTTCAGCCTTTCTTTTTCTAAATTTAGGGCCTGAGGGCTTACTTAAGCTCATTTTGAAAGTCGTATATTCGTTGTAACTGCAATATAGAAAATACAGATCAACGGTAAACGATATTTTCAAAAAATAAACTATAATTTTATCTCCTTACCTGCACTTTTGCCTCTCCTTGCCTGTCCTGTATCAATGAAGCTTGTCAAACGGTCTGGCTGCTGTCAGCTGCTCACTCCTGCTAACAGCGCCGATGCGTGCCAACACAACTATATATAACAGTGTGGCAAGGGTGCAAACGTGCAAACAATCAGAAACATCCCCAGCATAATATGTTGGTATATCTGTTTCGCGACTCCTAGTTCTATGTAGCGCATTTGTTGCGATCCCTTGTGTTAAGTTGGTAACGCGAACTTGTAACTTTCTGTGATTGGCCATTCATAAATTTTTTTTGACTCATTGCACAAGTGCTACTTGTTTACGCCTAACTTATTCATTTGATTTTTTGCGCCTTCAATTGTCAGCGCCCCCCATTTTCTGGCGCCCTGTTCGACGGAACGCCTCGAACTACCCTAGAGCCGGCACTGAAATGAAATCATATTTTAACTTGGAAACTTCTAGATTGCGCTTTTAAAGAAACTAGTATTATCTCAGTTGATTTCTGTCCGTGCAGTTTAAATCATGGTTTATGACAGATCGTTAGGTACGGGTATTTCGCGGGTATGTGGCAACACCGCTAGCCACCCGTTTTGACTCTACAGGGAGTGGCAGACATCTTTCTTTTTACTTGTGCAAGCGTGGAAAGGAGAAGCCCTTTTTGTACCAGGAAAAGTTTGCTGATATGTTTTAACCGTGAAAAGTTGTGCGGTACCCTTGAATATAGGGATTTTCTATCAGCAAATATAGTGAAATTTGCCGGTTTAAGCGATTTGATGCTAGTATTGGAAACCGTTTTCACACCCATGTGGATTTAATTTTCCTGGAGGGACGCTACACATTCACCATAACCCCGCCTAAGATCTAAAGGTATGTTTAACTAACTTGAGAGTTAATTTTGCTTGCAGTTCTGCAAATGTATATTTGATTGTATATTTTCTATGTTGTGGAGTCACCCTAAATTAGGAGATGAGTAATTATCTTCTTTTGTTTCAGGGGTTTTCTTTTTGGTTTTACTGTTTTACTTTTTAACTTCGAATTTTTAATCGTTAACTTGGGTTTTATTGTATCCCTGTCTGCGGTACGCTAATTGATGCTATCCACCCAGTTCCTGTTGCAAGGTCCAGAATTGCTCCATGCTGTAGTTCACGAACGGACCATTCGATCAAAGTTTTTGCACATATTATGTTAATTCTTGAATAGTACGGTGAATATTAGTCGTGTAAGGAATTACGAGTAATGAATACAGGCACACTAGTCTGTCTTAATTTATGTTGAGTTTCAACGGTTTAGTTGAACTATTTCCAAAGAGGCTACCCATTCAATCAGTAACAATACTTTTTCTCTCACGTAACTATGAATTTATAAGCTCGATGTACCATTTTAATTTACATAATTAGAACCATTTAATTAATATAACCAAAACCATATTTTATTAATTGGGTAGTGAGAACAACTTCTTTTCTCTGTTTTTATAAGTAGTTTATAATTTATTTCTAGTTATTTTGGTAACGTTGCATTGTAACACTCCAGTCAGAAGTATGTACTACCGTGCGATTGTAACGAAGCGTGATCACGTTTTGCGCTAAAGGTATATATAATATGTCTCATTCATTGCAGTAAATAATAGTAACTACTCAACGTGGTAAAATAATAATAAGCTATTTAAATTTCCTTAATCTAAACTATATTACATGAACATATGTAATACCTTTGGTTCACATTTCCATACATAAATAAAAAGCATTATTTATGTAACAAGTCGCAAAAAAAAAATATAATTTGTTTCTTTGCACCCTTAGGTCGAATTACATTTTGATTTTGGTTTTCATTTTCAGTTAATAGTTTATGGAACCGGTTGTAGTCGTGAGTAGACACAATTCGTGATTTATTGGTTAGCTCACTATAACATCAAGACAACAGGCTTGACGTAACTTAAGTCACGTGGCGCCCTCATACTTACTTGGTTTATTTAACCCCCCCTTTCTCCACTGTCTAAAAGCTGGCAGAGCCGTCAATGTCCTGGTACTAAACTATTTACAACCGTGCACTGTAAACTTGGCTAATATAGTGAATTTTGGTTTGATATGGTTAAATTGTTATAATTGTTGTTCCGGTAGACACAAAGATAAATTAAATAATTAAGGCCGCCATATACTGTTTCATTTCGCCTTTGTTTGCGATGCTTTATCTGGTTCCAAAAATCATCTTCTACATCTGAATGCAAAAAGTCTGCTATTAATCTAGCCACCAAGGAATCCCAATTGTTTACTGAGCCCTTTACACTCCTAAACCAAACAAAAGCATCACCGATAAATAATTTGGCTGCAGAAATAAACAAGTCATCTTGCTTCACCTTACGAGATTCAGCAAGTTCGGTTACTCTTTCCAAAAAGTTATAAAGATTTTAAGAATCACCATTAAATTTAATCTGCCAATCACCTATAGCTGGAATAATAATAATAATAAGAGTTTTTTAAGAGAACAAAAAGGCTTCTGAGAACGAAACTGAACAGCAAGAACCTGCTCAAAGCAATTAACACCTACGCCTGCTCAGTTCTGTCCTACTCATTCGGCATTGTAGACTGGAGCGTGACTGACATCGAAGGGCTACAGCGCAAAATCAGAACCCAACTTACCAAAACACTCAAACATCATCCAAGAAGTCCGGTAGAGCAGACCACTTTACCACGACATCAAGGCGGAAGAGGTCTGGCAGATATTGGGAAAATAATGGATCAACAAATAACCAACTTAAGGGAGTACTTCCGCAACAAAGCCCAAACTTCAGACCTACACCATGCTATTACCGAAGTAGACCACTCTACTCCTCTAATATTGAGGGATCAGAATGCCCCACAACACCACAAGACCAATGAAGAAAAGCTACAGATATGGAGGGAAAAACCTCTGCACGGACGACACCTGAACGAGGCAGCCCAGGATCACGTCGACAGTCTTGCGTCGAACTACTGGCTCACCTCTGGACAGATGTTTCCTGAAACGGAGGGATTTCTACTGGCAATCCAAGATCAGGTCATACCAACTAGAAACTACCTGAAATACATAATTAGAGACGACTCAGTACAGGTAGATAAATGCAGATATGGATGTCAAACGGCAGAAACGATCCAACACATCACGGGAGGATGCCAGATGTTTTCTGCAACAGAATACAAGGAGAGGCATGATGCAGTGGCCAAGATCCTACACCAGGAGTTAGCGGTGAAACTACAGCTTGTCCAAAATGAGAAGATCCCATATTATAAATATACACCACAGACAATCTTAGAAAGCAACCACTATAAGATGTACTGGGCCCGGACTATTCTTACTGATCAGACGGTGGCCCACAACAGACCGGACCTTGTAGTGGTAGACAAGAGGGCCAGGAAAACGACTCTGATAGATGTAGCTATACCAAATAACAACAACCTTCTAGTGAAGCATGCTGAGAAAATAGCGAAGTATCGAGACCTCCAGGACCAAATAAGAACACAGTGGAATATGGACAGCATCGAAACCATGCCGATTATTGTTTCAACAACAGGAGTAATACCAAACAAGCTTTTGGAAAACCTTAGAACACTAGACTTACCTCAAGATCTCTACAAGGATATGCAGAAAGCAGTGCTACTTTCAACAAGCCGAACAGTCAAAAAGTATATGGGTAATCAAAGAAAAACCCCACGGGCCCAATAACACGGAAAGGGCCCCCACAGAGCTCAATCCTTTTGATACCGGTGATATCTGGGATGAGTGAATGTTCCCCGTAGAGGGAGTGCATGACAGGTCTCGCGACCTGTCAGAAAATCAATAATAATAATAATATGTCTTTATTAAGAATATCTAGTGAATTTTACAAAAAAAAATAGTAAATATGAGGGCGGTATCCAACATTGTTGCTCTTAGTAAAATAAAAAATTAAGCCATAATTTTAGCTATATAAACTAATAAAAAGATAAAAAAAAAATAGTAAATAACTTATATGTAACAAAACTTAAAAAACTATATAAACAATTTCAATAAATATACCTAATGTATGTTAATCTATGTTAGATCTCTTGATTGAGCAATAAACCGTTTTACTTTACATTTAAAAACGGACTGGGTGGAAGCTCTTCTGACAACGTCAGGAAGTTTATTGAAATTTTTACTAGCGGTGTAGCTGAAACACCGCTGAAACTGAGCTGTACTATGTCTGGGAACGTTGAACTGATCTCTGTGGCGTGTGTTGCGCAAATTAATGTCGGATCCTCTAGATAGTTTTTCAAAGAGATATGAAGGTTGCTGTGAGGTGATAATCTTATTGACAATACCTAGAAGCTGTATCCTGTATCGTTTTTCCAAATTAAACCATTTAGAGCGGTTAAAACTGTCAGATATATGGTCAAACTTGCGAAGATTGTAACAGAATCTTATGCAAGAATTCTGGAGCCGTTGAAGACTCTGTTTGTCTTTCTCAAGAAGTGCTGGCCAATAAACATTATTACAATAGGAGAGGTGTGACAAAACTAGAGATTCTGTAAGTTGAAGTTTGATGGCAGTATCAAAGATATCTTTATGAATATAAAGTACTTTAAGCTTGGCGTAACCAGTCTGGAGAAGCTTAGAAACGTGGTTTTCAAAACGCAGACTGTCGTTAATAAAAAGTCCAAGATTTTTATAGCTGGTAGAGGGATTTAAAATATTATTGTTAATTCGAAGCTTGCGATGCTGATCATTACAAATCCCTAACTTGTCCTTTCCAAAAAATATTACCTGCGTTTTATTTTCATTAAGTAATAACCCGTGCATTGCTGAAATACTGCTAAGTGCAGTTAAATCAGAGTTGATTTTTTCAAAGGCGTTGTCAATTTCTGAATAATAAAAAGAGTAATAGTAGGTATTCCCTTACTTGAGACCGTATCTCCTAAAACACATGTATTTTCTTATGGAGAAATTTCCATTATTCAGCCATGCGCATTCCGTTTTGATGGCATCCATTTCAACACAAACATTATAATGTACTTTTTTCCTTTTTGTGACATGCGTAATTGATATAGTAATTGTAGATATGCTTTAAAGTTCCTGTACAAACCTGTTTAGGACTCTGTTGACTGATGCAGTGTGGATTAAAAATATTATTATTTTAAAATTATTTATTAAATTTAAGGCACAAAACTTTGTTTATAAGTAATTGGTATAATTAATCGGTGTTATAATCATAAGCCTCTTGATTAAGAACGACCATTTTTAATTTAATTGTATATTATGTTGTTAATGTTACATGGTATATTTTACGTAGAATAATAGTTTTAGATTTAGGATTAGACAATCTCCTTGTATTTACATTAAATCATTAAACAAGTTACATAAAAAAAGGGTTTTACGTTTTAATATTAAAGTTAAACATACGTGTATGTCAAGGATAAAGCTAGATCAAAAGGATGGAACGAAATCGAGAAAAGTATTCAAGTAGTTGGGATAATTTTAGGGTTTTTCACAGGGAACCGACCTAGATGTCTAGGTAGATTAAATAGCAGTTGCTTGTACCTGATCGCAAAATGTGTTTACCAATCAAGTTGTAGTTAGTTAAAAAAGGCATTGGTTTTATCTGGATTAAACCGTTCTGATTTAAAAATAATTATTATATCAATGAAATATTCTTATGAAATATATAGTGTAACATACACAAACCTTTATATTATATTCATCGAATTGAATGATTTTCACACTTACCTAGAGTGGACCTTCTATTGGATGGCCGAAGGCAACATAGATTTTTTTCTCTTCAATAAATAAAAAAAAGAACCACATGCGGACGCTGAACTCTAATCAGCATATTTTTACTAGTAAATGGACCTATTATTGTTGTGTACAATGATTCGATGATTTATCATAGTTTTGTATGCGATCTACGAGGGTTCCACCCATATGCTATTAACGACTCACTTTTTTCAAATATCACTCGATGTCAGTGTTGTAGTTCTGGTTGCGATAACACAGAGTAATTGGCTGTTGACAGTGTTTATAAAATAAAAATAGACTAACCTTTTCTGCAAACGTTCTTAGGGACCGTTGTCTTCTTTTTTTTTATAACGGATATTGACACAAAAACGGCAGTATAGTGGTCTTTTGTTAATTTCGGATTTATTTGATGTGTTGATTGACGAGGCAAATATCATTGATGATCAGTGGTGATGATTGATATTTACGTTTTACCTGTTAGCCTGACTTTGTAATCGTTTTCAAAATTTCTTCACATTACGACCCTGATGATGAGCTCGCAAACGCATAGACAAAAAGTTTTTTAAATATAAAAGGTTTAAGGAGAACGTTTGCCCTTAAACATTATACGCTTATTTAAGACAATATTAATTTAAACTACAAAAAAGTATATTGTTTTTATTAAAATTGTACTATTTATACTTTAAGTATGTATAGATATTTTTATTATTTTGTAACTATGGTGAGTTCTTTGTATTCCAAAAAAGTGGATTTTCTGAATTATTTTATTTTACTATTATTATACAGTATTAGTATTTGTCTATCATTAGTTTGCTATAGCGTTAAATAAGGCCACTGCATTTTATGCATTTTTAATTATGAATTCAAGACATATTTCAATTCAACTAACAATTTGCATGTTTAAACATGTGACTGTTTAAAATAACCACCTGAAAAGTAATAACATGTAAGAACTAGGTCCAGTAAAAAATACTACAAAAACTAAGATTAGGGTAAAAATCACCTTCTAACCAAGTATGGCTGATTCCAAGAAGATATCACTTCAATGACCCTACACTCCCAGTATAATTTACTTTTAGTTCATTACCTCATTAATTCAATCTCGCGAATTAATTATCCCCTCCCGCTTCATTTTTGAGTAACCCAATAAGTTCTTTTCCCCCACCCCTACAATTCACTACCCCCACTCCAATCTCGACAGATCCTACATTATAACTAGGCGTCTGCAGAAAGACCTTGTCATATCTACTTTAGACAGGCAACCGGACAGACACATCTTGTAGAAATTTACAGAAAGATGGAGAAGTTTATTATTGTTAAAGACGTTGTTAAAAAGTTACGAGAATTTAACCTTACAGGACGCACTCTAGAGTTTAAGTTAAAACCTGTTCCACAGGGAGTTGAACCAGTTGGTTGGGTGGAAAAAGGAATTAATCAAATTATTCAAAACGCTACAGTAGGCCTACAACCCTTAGATCGTGTGGGTTTTAGTTTTTGCTCTAAAGACTTCAACCGAGGAGAAGGTTGGATTCGCTTCAAAGCAGCTAAAGACATAACCTTTCAAGATGTTTGGAGTGTTATAAGTGGCATTTATCAGTCAAACTCAGCAGGTCTTAATACAGAATCATTTTGTCTTAGTGTGACAACTGTTAGATTACCTGTTGGTGGGGGCAGAGGAAAAAATTATAACAGCTTTCACGAGGAATGTGACAAGCGACGAGGTATTATAAGTATTAAAAATACCGATAACCTGTGTTTACCACGTGCTTTGGTAGTCGCCATTGCCCATAATAAAAGAGATCCCGAATTCAGTAAGGTTAGAAGAGATATTAGTAAAATTCAAACCGAAAGAACAAGATCATTGTTGGAGATAGCTAAAATTAGCATTCCTGAGGCAGGAGGTGGAATTCCCGAGTTAATACAATTTCAAAATCATCTAAAAGAATATAAATTAGTTGTTTATAGCTATGGATCAAAAGGACGAAATATTATATTTGAAGGTTCAACTGAAAGCAATAAACGGCTGAACTTATTACATTACAAAAGCCATTTTAATGTAATTACATCGCTGACAGCAGCTTTTTGTTCTAACTATTTTTGTGAAAAGTGTTACGTCCCATATGATCACAAAAATGAGCACAGATGTGGTGGAACCTGTCAGGCATGTCAGCAAGCCCCTGCTTGTGAAATAGCAATAAAAATTAAATGCCAGGACTGTCTACGATTTTTTAGAAGTCAAAACTGTTACGAAAATCATAAAAAGGATTATTCGTCAGGCAAATTTACAGTATGCGAACAAATTAAACTATGTTCTATTTGTTTAAAAACCATTAAAGCCAAAAGAGCACATGTATGTGGTGAAATTTATTGTAAAATTTGTAATAAACATGCACCCGAGGATCATCTATGTTATATTCGGCCTGATAAGGGAAAACCTAAGATTAAAGATGTTCTTTTTGTATTCTACGATTTAGAGACGAGCCAAGACAAACTATTGGAAAATTCAACGTTTTTACATGAAGTCAATCTCTGTGTTTTCAAACAATACTGCGATGAGTGCATGGATTCTGAAGCAGATACTTGTAAAAAATGCGGTCTAAAGTTACAAAAAGTCAGAGGTATAGACCCAGCGGGGACGTTTACTAACCATTTGTTACAAATGAGGAAAAACTTTAAAGAAATTATTGTAATAGCCCATAATGGTCAGGCTTTTGATCACCAGTTTATATTAAACTACATTATGACAAAGACAGATTTTACACCTAGTTAATCATGAGAGGTACCAAAATAATTACGATGCAACTTGAAAATGTAAAATTTATCGACTCACTTAACTATTTCCCTATGCCTTTAGCCAAACTACCAAAGGCATTTGGACTTGATGATATTTTTAAAAAAGGCTACTTCCCGCACCTATTTAATACAAAGGCAAATGAAAACTATATAGGACCTCTACCATCAATTGAATATTACTCCCCAGATAGTATGAAAGAAGAAGACAGAGCCAAATTTCTTAAATGGTTTGTAGAGCATGAAAATGATGGTTTCGATATGCAAAGAGATCTGGTAGACTACTGCGTATCGGATGTCGAAATTCTTGCGCAATCATGTTTAAAGTTTAGAGAACAACTTATACAAACTACCAATGTATGTCCATTTACTGAAGCCACAACTATTGCTTCAGCATGCAATAAAATTTTTAGAAGAAATTTTTTGAAGCCTAATACTATAGGAATCATACCAAAAAATGGATACCGATGGAGAAACAGGCAGAGCAAAATTGCCATAGATTGGTTACTTTGGACCGAGAATCACAGAAAAATCAACATCTTACATGCTGCTAATGGTAAAGAAGCTGTTTTAAATGGTGTAAAAGTCGATGGTTACTGCTCCGAAACAAATGAGGTATTTGAATTTCAAGAATGTTATTTCCATGGATGTACTGTATGCTACAAGTTCGGCAGGAACGATCCTCTTTCCGAGGACCCCTCAGAAACGCTAAATTTAAGATATGAAACCACAAAGGCAAAAATTATGAGACTAAAAGATTTCGGTTTTTTAGTTAATGAAATGTGGGAGTGTGATTTTAGAAATTTATTAAAAAATAATCCAGAGATAAAATCCTATACTAATACCCATTACAATAAAATTTTGACAAAACTAAATCCAAGAGATGCTTTTTATGGAGGACGAACAGGAAATACATGCGAATACTATGAAATAAAAGATACGGAAAAAATTAAATACGCCGATGTTTGTTCCCTCTATCCGTACATCTGTAAGAGTTCTAAATTTCCACTATCACATCCAGAAGTGTATGTAGGAGATGCGTGTAACAAATTAAACCTAAATAATATAGATGGTTTAATTAAATGCACAATTCTCCCACCAGAAGAGTTGTACCATCCAGTACTCCCTCAAAAAATAAACAATAAATTGATGTTTATTCTTTGTCGAACATGTGGTCAAGACATGAATTACAACGAATGTAAGCATACCAGCGAAGAAAGGGTACTTGAAGGAACATGGGTTCTGGACGAGGTACTTAAAGCCATAGAAAAAGGATATAAAATACAAAAAATACATGAAATCTGGAAATATAACGTACGAAAGTTTAATAAAGAAAACGGTGAGGAAGGATTATTCACATCCATGATGAATAAATTCATTAAAATCAAACAGGAAGCATCAGGCTGGCCTAAAGATTGTGAAATAGAGGAAGACAAAGTTAAATACATTGATCAGTTCTTTGAAAAGGAAGATGTTAAACTAGAGTATACCAAAATTATTGAAAATCCAGGGCTAAGATCACTGGCGAAATTAATACTTAACTCGTTTTGGGGAAAATTCGGTCAAAGAGAGAATCAACCAAAGACGAAAATTGTAAATAAACCAGCAGATTTATTTGCAATGTTTATTAACCCTGCAATTTATATCAATGGGGTTATACCCGTCAACGATAAAACATTACTTGTCAATTATGAATATATAGAAGAAGCCAGCGATCCGTTGCCGACTGTTAATGTTGTTATAGCGGCTTACGTAACAGCGCAAGCGCGCCTTAAATTATACTCCTATCTTGAAGCTCTTGATAAAAGAGTCTTATACTATGATACAGATTCCGTGATTTATGTTTCAAAAAATAATGACCCCGATATATCAACGGGGCAATTTATTGGAGACATGACAGACGAGTTGGAGAGTTATGGCTCTAACTCATACATAACTAAGTTTGTTTCTGGAGGCCCCAAGAATTATGCATTTAAGGTTCACTCGACGAAAAGTAATTTAGAAGAAACGGTCTGTAAAGTTAAAGGTATAACTCTCAACTATGCCGCATCACAAGTAATAAATTTTGATGCAATCAAACACATGATTCTTCAAAAATCCGAACCGATCCCCATCATATCCAGAAGCATACGGCGTAGTAAGGAGCACATTGTGACAACTTGTACTGAAGTCAAACTCTATAGACCTATTTCAACAAAGAGAAAATTTCTATCGGATGGAAGCTCCGAACCATATGGATATAGAAAAAGAAAAACCCATTGAAAATAAAATATATTGTATATTTTGTATGTATTGTATATAAAATATATTATAAATATTGTATATCTAGAACCGCTATGGAGTTTAAAAATGTAAATTAAGTAATAAACAATTTAAAATATCCATTTTGGTTTTATTTTTTTCTTTAACAGTAAGAGTTTTCAAAAGTATTTAAATAAGTAATTATGTACATATTAAAAAAATATGTTTTTTATTTTTACAAAGACACTTATAATTTAAATAGTTTGAAAATATTATCCAGTCATTTAAGTACTACACTTAAACTTAAAGAAAAGTTCTCCGAAGCCACAAAAAACACTAAGGGAATTGGTTCTTTTCAGCTATTTTTCTGTTATTCTTATAGTAATCCATAATCGTTTCAAATTTGAACGACCCACATGATAGTCTTTTTTTTTTTTGTAATTTATGCATATTTAATTACAAGGTTTCATACAACTTTAACAAATAGAGTTGTTTTTTCTTTTATTTTTTTCTTTTCTTTTTTCTTTTTCGGTTCTTAAGAAATGCTAAAGAATCTGTACAAAACAAGTCACGAATTAACTAAATAGCCACCATTTCACTAAATACTTAACACTCAGTATACAATTTTCAGAAATGTCATGATTAAGAACGGTTCTAGTCATTTTATACAAGATTTCACATGATTTAACAAATTTAAAACATTTTTTTTAATTTTTACTAAATTCTAAACACTCAGTATACACTTTTAAGAAAATAGGACGATTTGCGACTGTTTTAGTCATTTTTTACAAAGTTTCACAGGGCTTAATAACGTTAAAACATTTTTTTTAATTTTTTACTAAATTCTAAACACTCAGTATACAATTTTCAGAAATGCCATGATTAAGAACGGTTCTAGTCATTTTATACAAGATTTCACATGATTTAACAAATTTAAAACATTTTTTTTAATTTTTACTAAATTCTAAACACTCAGTATACACTTTTTAAGAAAATAGGACGATTTGCGACTGTTTTAGTCATTTTTTACAAAGTTTCACAGGGCTTAATAACGTTAAAACATTTTTTTAATTTTTTACTAAATTCTAAACACTCAGTATACAATTTTCAGAAATGCCATGATTAAGAACGGTTCTAGTCATTTTATACAAGATTTCACATGATTTAACAAATTTAAAACATTTTTTTTAATTTTTACTAAATTCTAAACACTCAGTATACACTTTTAAGAAAATAGGACGATTTGCGACTGTTTTAGTCATTTTTTACAAAGTTTCACAGGGCTTAATAACGTTAAAAACATTTTTTTTAATTTTTTTACTAAATTCTAAACACTCAGTATACAATTTTCAGAAATGACATGATTAAGAACGGTTCTAGTCATTTTATACAAGATTTCACATGATTTAACAAATTTAAAACATTTTTTTTTAATTTTTACTAAATTCTAAACACTCAGTATATCATTTTCAGAAAATAATACAATTCAGTACAGTTTTACAAATTTTCACAGGTCTTAATAACATTAAAACATTTTTTTTTTTTAATTTTTACTAAATTCTAAACACTCAGTATACAATTTTCAGAAATGACATGATTAAGAACGGTTTTAGTCATTTTATACAAGATTTCACATGATTTAACAAATTTAAAACATTTTTTTTTTAATTTTTTACTAAATTCTAAACACTCAGTATATCATTTTCAGAAAATAATACAATTCTGTACAGTTTTACAAATTTTCACAGGTCTTAATAACATTAAAACATTTTTTTAATTTTTTTACTAAATTCTAAACACTCAGTATACAAGTTTCAGAAATGACAGGATTTAGAACAGTTTTTACAGATATTTACAAAGTCTTAATAACATTAAAATATTTTTTTCTAATTATAATTGCTATTTTCATCTTTTTTTATTCCTTAATTATCTAACATAATGTATACAATTTCAAGAAATAGTAGATTTTTAATCCATGTACAAAATTCAAGAATCTAGAATACAATTAAATGTAGGCTTTTTTAATTGGCATCTCAGGCAAATTATTTCCCCCAAAATTATCTAAAAAAGATATACCAAAAAACATTCTAAAGCGGTTTTTTACCTCTATAAGCATGCAGGCCGATCCGACCCTTGTCGGTTTTATTACCCGCATAAATTAACACAGTAGAGAGATACTAAGAGAGCCGCCTCACGAAAGCACCCGGGTTAGCTCATAAACAGCACCACCGAACCACATGGGTTAGGTCATAAAACGCACCACCGAACCACCCGGGTTAGATCATAAAACGCACCACCAGCACCACTTGGGTTAGTTGCACCACCAGCACCACCAGCACCACCTGATCTCGCTCTCTTAATATCTCTCTACTGTGTTAATTTATGCGGGTAATAAAACCGACAAGGGTCGGATCGGCCTGCATGCTTATAGAGGTAAAAAACCGCTTTAGAATGTTTTTTGGTATATCTTTTTTAGATAATTTTGGGGGAAATAATTTGCCTGAGATGCCAATTAAAAAAGCCTACATTTAATTGTATTCTAGATTCTTGAATTTTGTACATGGATTAAAAATCTACTATTTCTTGAAATTGTATACATTATGTTAGATAATTAAGGAATAAAAAAAGATGAAAATAGCAATTATAATTAGAAAAAAATATTTTAATGTTATTAAGACTTTGTAAATATCTGTAAAAACTGTTCTAAATCCTGTCATTTCTGAAACTTGTATACTGAGTGTTTAGAATTTAGTAAAAAAATTAAAAAAATGTTTTAATGTTATTAAGACCTGTGAAAATTTGTAAAACTGTACAGAATTGTATTATTTTCTGAAAATGATATACTGAGTGTTTAGAATTTAGTAAAAAATTAAAAAAAAAATGTTTTAAATTTGTTAAATCATGTGAAATCTTGTATAAAATGACTAAAACCGTTCTTAATCATGTCATTTCTGAAAATTGTATACTGAGTGTTTAGAATTTAGTAAAAATTAAAAAAAAAAAATGTTTTAATGTTATTAAGACCTGTGAAAATTTGTAAAACTGTACTGAATTGTATTATTTTCTGAAAATGATATACTGAGTGTTTAGAATTTAGTAAAAATTAAAAAAAAATGTTTTAAATTTGTTAAATCATGTGAAATCTTGTATAAAATGACTAGAACCGTTCTTAATCATGTCATTTCTGAAAATTGTATACTGAGTGTTTAGAATTTAGTAAAAAAATTAAAAAAAATGTTTTTAACGTTATTAAGCCCTGTGAAACTTTGTAAAAAATGACTAAAACAGTCGCAAATCGTCCTATTTTCTTAAAAGTGTATACTGAGTGTTTAGAATTTAGTAAAAATTAAAAAAAATGTTTTAAATTTGTTAAATCATGTGAAATCTTGTATAAAATGACTAGAACCGTTCTTAATCATGGCATTTCTGAAAATTGTATACTGAGTGTTTAGAATTTAGTAAAAAATTAAAAAAATGTTTTAACGTTATTAAGCCCTGTGAAACTTTGTAAAAAATGACTAAAACAGTCGCAAATCGTCCTATTTTCTTAAAAAGTGTATACTGAGTGTTTAGAATTTAGTAAAAATTAAAAAAAATGTTTTAAATTTGTTAAATCATGTGAAATCTTGTATAAAATGACTAGAACCGTTCTTAATCATGGCATTTCTGAAAATTGTATACTGAGTGTTTAGAATTTAGTAAAAAATTAAAAAAAATGTTTTAACGTTATTAAGCCCTGTGAAACTTTGTAAAAAATGACTAAAACAGTCGCAAATCGTCCTATTTTCTTAAAAGTGTATACTGAGTGTTTAGAATTTAGTAAAAATTAAAAAAAATGTTTTAAATTTGTTAAATCATGTGAAATCTTGTATAAAATGACTAGAACCGTTCTTAATCATGACATTTCTGAAAATTGTATACTGAGTGTTAAGTATTTAGTGAAATGGTGGCTATTTAGTTAATTCGTGACTTGTTTTGTACAGATTCTTTAGCATTTCTTAAGAACCGAAAAAGAAAAAAGAAAAGAAAAAAATAAAAGAAAAAACAACTCTATTTGTTAAAGTTGTATGAAACCTTGTAATTAAATATGCATAAATTACAAAAAAAAAAAAGACTATCATGTGGGTCGTTCAAATTTGAAACGATTATGGATTACTATAAGAATAACAGAAAAATAGCTGAAAAGAACCAATTCCCTTAGTGTTTTTTGTGGCTTCGGAGAACTTTTCTTTAAGTTTAAGTGTAGTACTTAAATGACTGGATAATATTTTCAAACTATTTAAATTATAAGTGTCTTTGTAAAAATAAAAAACATATTT
Organism: Polydrusus tereticollis; assembly: GCA_963920685.1. Classification (NCBI taxonomy): domain Eukaryota; kingdom Metazoa; phylum Arthropoda; class Insecta; order Coleoptera; family Curculionidae; genus Polydrusus; species Polydrusus tereticollis. Next base: position 62,824,414 of record OY987335.1, read on the forward strand.
TTTTAATATGTACATAATTACTTATTTAAATACTTTTGAAAACTCTTACTGTTAAAGAAAAAAATAAAACCAAAATGGATATTTTAAATTGTTTATTACTTAATTTACATTTTTAAACTCCATAGCGGTTCTAGATATACAATATTTATAATATATTTTATATACAATACATACAAAATATACAATATATTTTATTTTCAATGGGTTTTTCTTTTTCTATATCCATATGGTTCGGAGCTTCCATCCGATAGAAATTTTCTCTTTGTTGAAATAGGTCTATAGAGTTTGACTTCAGTACAAGTTGTCACAATGTGCTCCTTACTACGCCGTATGCTTCTGGATATGATGGGGATCGGTTCGGATTTTTGAAGAATCATGTGTTTGATTGCATCAAAATTTATTACTTGTGATGCGGCATAGTTGAGAGTTATACCTTTAACTTTACAGACCGTTTCTTCTAAATTACTTTTCGTCGAGTGAACCTTAAATGCATAATTCTTGGGGCCTCCAGAAACAAACTTAGTTATGTATGAGTTAGAGCCATAACTCTCCAACTCGTCTGTCATGTCTCCAATAAATTGCCCCGTTGATATATCGGGGTCATTATTTTTTGAAACATAAATCACGGAATCTGTATCATAGTATAAGACTCTTTTATCAAGAGCTTCAAGATAGGAGTATAATTTAAGGCGCGCTTGCGCTGTTACGTAAGCCGCTATAACAACATTAACAGTCGGCAACGGATCGCTGGCTTCTTCTATATATTCATAATTGACAAGTAATGTTTTATCGTTGACGGGTATAACCCCATTGATATAAATTGCAGGGTTAATAAACATTGCAAATAAATCTGCTGGTTTATTTACAATTTTCGTCTTTGGTTGATTCTCTCTTTGACCGAATTTTCCCCAAAACGAGTTAAGTATTAATTTCGCCAGTGATCTTAGCCCTGGATTTTCAATAATTTTGGTATACTCTAGTTTAACATCTTCCTTTTCAAAGAACTGATCAATGTATTTAACTTTGTCTTCCTCTATTTCACAATCTTTAGGCCAGCCTGATGCTTCCTGTTTGATTTTAATGAATTTATTCATCATGGATGTGAATAATCCTTCCTCACCGTTTTCTTTATTAAACTTTCGTACGTTATATTTCCAGATTTCATGTATTTTTTGTATTTTATATCCTTTTTCTATGGCTTTAAGTACCTCGTCCAGAACCCATGTTCCTTCAAGTACCCTTTCTTCGCTGGTATGCTTACATTCGTTGTAATTCATGTCTTGACCACATGTTCGACAAAGAATAAACATCAATTTATTGTTTATTTTTTGAGGGAGTACTGGATGGTACAACTCTTCTGGTGGGAGAATTGTGCATTTAATTAAACCATCTATATTATTTAGGTTTAATTTGTTACACGCATCTCCTACATACACTTCTGGATGTGATAGTGGAAATTTAGAACTCTTACAGATGTACGGATAGAGGGAACAAACATCGGCGTATTTAATTTTTTCCGTATCTTTTATTTCATAGTATTCGCATGTATTTCCTGTTCGTCCTCCATAAAAAGCATCTCTTGGATTTAGTTTTGTCAAAATTTTATTGTAATGGGTATTAGTATAGGATTTTATCTCTGGATTATTTTTTAATAAATTTCTAAAATCACACTCCCACATTTCATTAACTAAAAAACCGAAATCTTTTAGTCTCATAATTTTTGCCTTTGTGGTTTCATATCTTAAATTTAGCGTTTCTGAGGGGTCCTCGGAAAGAGGATCGTTCCTGCCGAACTTGTAGCATACAGTACATCCATGGAAATAACATTCTTGAAATTCAAATACCTCATTTGTTTCGGAGCAGTAACCATCGACTTTTACACCATTTAAAACAGCTTCTTTACCATTAGCAGCATGTAAGATGTTGATTTTTCTGTGATTCTCGGTCCAAAGTAACCAATCTATGGCAATTTTGCTCTGCCTGTTTCTCCATCGGTATCCATTTTTTGGTATGATTCCTATAGTATTAGGCTTCAAAAAATTTCTTCTAAAAATTTTATTGCATGCTGAAGCAATAGTTGTGGCTTCAGTAAATGGACATACATTGGTAGTTTGTATAAGTTGTTCTCTAAACTTTAAACATGATTGCGCAAGAATTTCGACATCCGATACGCAGTAGTCTACCAGATCTCTTTGCATATCGAAACCATCATTTTCATGCTCTACAAACCATTTAAGAAATTTGGCTCTGTCTTCTTCTTTCATACTATCTGGGGAGTAATATTCAATTGATGGTAGAGGTCCTATATAGTTTTCATTTGCCTTTGTATTAAATAGGTGCGGGAAGTAGCCTTTTTTAAAAATATCATCAAGTCCAAATGCCTTTGGTAGTTTGGCTAAAGGCATAGGGAAATAGTTAAGTGAGTCGATAAATTTTACATTTTCAAGTTGCATCGTAATTATTTTGGTACCTCTCATGATTAACTCAGGTGTAAAATCTGTCTTTGTCATAATGTAGTTTAATATAAACTGGTGATCAAAAGCCTGACCATTATGGGCTATTACAATAATTTCTTTAAAGTTTTTCCTCATTTGTAACAAATGGTTAGTAAACGTCCCCGCTGGGTCTATACCTCTGACTTTTTGTAACTTTAGACCGCATTTTTTACAAGTATCTGCTTCAGAATCCATGCACTCATCGCAGTATTGTTTGAAAACACAGAGATTGACTTCATGTAAAAACGTTGAATTTTCCAATAGTTTGTCTTGGCTCGTCTCTAAATCGTAGAATACAAAAAGAACATCTTTAATCTTAGGTTTTCCCTTATCAGGCCGAATATAACATAGATGATCCTCGGGTGCATGTTTATTACAAATTTTACAATAAATTTCACCACATACATGTGCTCTTTTGGCTTTAATGGTTTTTAAACAAATAGAACATAGTTTAATTTGTTCGCATACTGTAAATTTGCCTGACGAATAATCCTTTTTATGATTTTCGTAACAGTTTTGACTTCTAAAAAATCGTAGACAGTCCTGGCATTTAATTTTTATTGCTATTTCACAAGCAGGGGCTTGCTGACATGCCTGACAGGTTCCACCACATCTGTGCTCATTTTTGTGATCATATGGGACGTAACACTTTTCACAAAAATAGTTAGAACAAAAAGCTGCTGTCAGCGATGTAATTACATTAAAATGGCTTTTGTAATGTAATAAGTTCAGCCGTTTATTGCTTTCAGTTGAACCTTCAAATATAATATTTCGTCCTTTTGATCCATAGCTATAAACAACTAATTTATATTCTTTTAGATGATTTTGAAATTGTATTAACTCGGGAATTCCACCTCCTGCCTCAGGAATGCTAATTTTAGCTATCTCCAACAATGATCTTGTTCTTTCGGTTTGAATTTTACTAATATCTCTTCTAACCTTACTGAATTCGGGATCTCTTTTATTATGGGCAATGGCGACTACCAAAGCACGTGGTAAACACAGGTTATCGGTATTTTTAATACTTATAATACCTCGTCGCTTGTCACATTCCTCGTGAAAGCTGTTATAATTTTTTCCTCTGCCCCCACCAACAGGTAATCTAACAGTTGTCACACTAAGACAAAATGATTCTGTATTAAGACCTGCTGAGTTTGACTGATAAATGCCACTTATAACACTCCAAACATCTTGAAAGGTTATGTCTTTAGCTGCTTTGAAGCGAATCCAACCTTCTCCTCGGTTGAAGTCTTTAGAGCAAAAACTAAAACCCACACGATCTAAGGGTTGTAGGCCTACTGTAGCGTTTTGAATAATTTGATTAATTCCTTTTTCCACCCAACCAACTGGTTCAACTCCCTGTGGAACAGGTTTTAACTTAAACTCTAGAGTGCGTCCTGTAAGGTTAAATTCTCGTAACTTTTTAACAACGTCTTTAACAATAATAAACTTCTCCATCTTTCTGTAAATTTCTACAAGATGTGTCTGTCCGGTTGCCTGTCTAAAGTAGATATGACAAGGTCTTTCTGCAGACGCCTAGTTATAATGTAGGATCTGTCGAGATTGGAGTGGGGGTAGTGAATTGTAGGGGTGGGGGAAAAGAACTTATTGGGTTACTCAAAAATGAAGCGGGAGGGGATAATTAATTCGCGAGATTGAATTAATGAGGTAATGAACTAAAAGTAAATTATACTGGGAGTGTAGGGTCATTGAAGTGATATCTTCTTGGAATCAGCCATACTTGGTTAGAAGGTGATTTTTACCCTAATCTTAGTTTTTGTAGTATTTTTTACTGGACCTAGTTCTTACATGTTATTACTTTTCAGGTGGTTATTTTAAACAGTCACATGTTTAAACATGCAAATTGTTAGTTGAATTGAAATATGTCTTGAATTCATAATTAAAAATGCATAAAATGCAGTGGCCTTATTTAACGCTATAGCAAACTAATGATAGACAAATACTAATACTGTATAATAATAGTAAAATAAAATAATTCAGAAAATCCACTTTTTTGGAATACAAAGAACTCACCATAGTTACAAAATAATAAAAATATCTATACATACTTAAAGTATAAATAGTACAATTTTAATAAAAACAATATACTTTTTTGTAGTTTAAATTAATATTGTCTTAAATAAGCGTATAATGTTTAAGGGCAAACGTTCTCCTTAAACCTTTTATATTTAAAAAACTTTTTGTCTATGCGTTTGCGAGCTCATCATCAGGGTCGTAATGTGAAGAAATTTTGAAAACGATTACAAAGTCAGGCTAACAGGTAAAACGTAAATATCAATCATCACCACTGATCATCAATGATATTTGCCTCGTCAATCAACACATCAAATAAATCCGAAATTAACAAAAGACCACTATACTGCCGTTTTTGTGTCAATATCCGTTATAAAAAAAAAGAAGACAACGGTCCCTAAGAACGTTTGCAGAAAAGGTTAGTCTATTTTTATTTTATAAACACTGTCAACAGCCAATTACTCTGTGTTATCGCAACCAGAACTACAACACTGACATCGAGTGATATTTGAAAAAAGTGAGTCGTTAATAGCATATGGGTGGAACCCTCGTAGATCGCATACAAAACTATGATAAATCATCGAATCATTGTACACAACAATAATAGGTCCATTTACTAGTAAAAATATGCTGATTAGAGTTCAGCGTCCGCATGTGGTTCTTTTTTTTATTTATTGAAGAGAAAAAAATCTATGTTGCCTTCGGCCATCCAATAGAAGGTCCACTCTAGGTAAGTGTGAAAATCATTCAATTCGATGAATATAATATAAAGGTTTGTGTATGTTACACTATATATTTCATAAGAATATTTCATTGATATAATAATTATTTTTAAATCAGAACGGTTTAATCCAGATAAAACCAATGCCTTTTTTAACTAACTACAACTTGATTGGTAAACACATTTTGCGATCAGGTACAAGCAACTGCTATTTAATCTACCTAGACATCTAGGTCGGTTCCCTGTGAAAAACCCTAAAATTATCCCAACTACTTGAATACTTTTCTCGATTTCGTTCCATCCTTTTGATCTAGCTTTATCCTTGACATACACGTATGTTTAACTTTAATATTAAAACGTAAAACCCTTTTTTTATGTAACTTGTTTAATGATTTAATGTAAATACAAGGAGATTGTCTAATCCTAAATCTAAAACTATTATTCTACGTAAAATATACCATGTAACATTAACAACATAATATACAATTAAATTAAAAATGGTCGTTCTTAATCAAGAGGCTTATGATTATAACACCGATTAATTATACCAATTACTTATAAACAAAGTTTTGTGCCTTAAATTTAATAAATAATTTTAAAATAATAATATTTTTAATCCACACTGCATCAGTCAACAGAGTCCTAAACAGGTTTGTACAGGAACTTTAAAGCATATCTACAATTACTATATCAATTACGCATGTCACAAAAAGGAAAAAAGTACATTATAATGTTTGTGTTGAAATGGATGCCATCAAAACGGAATGCGCATGGCTGAATAATGGAAATTTCTCCATAAGAAAATACATGTGTTTTAGGAGATACGGTCTCAAGTAAGGGAATACCTACTAGTAATATATTTGAGTATCGTCTGCGTACTGATGAGAAGAGCAATATTTTAAGATTTTAGGAAAATCAGACGTGTAGACCGAAAACATCATTGGACCAATAATACTACCCTGTGCGACCCCTTTCCTAATAGGTAGGTACTGCGAGAATCCACCCCTAAAAATCACACGTTGGCATCTATCCTTGAACAATTAACAATGGGTGGTGCAACGTTAATGATTGGTGCTTGAGGAGCTGAATAGTTAGCAGTACTAGTACCAGAAGATGTAGGTATAATGCTGTCGTACAAATCTGCTTCAAGAACTAAGCAAGACGCATGAGCTTCGGTTTTAAAATTACTAGCATCAGCATTATCCTCTGGACAGTATAATCTGCCAATTCTACCCGAGAGGTGAATTAACCTAGAAGTCATTCGTAAAAATGTAGAGTCTGTTGCACTACCTTCAAAATCAGCAATAATCTCTTTAATTGATTGCATTGTTTTCTCGATTGCAATTGCCTCTAACCTAAACTCGCGATTCCTAACAAGAGCAGTCAGAATTTCGGATCTATTACTGCTAGTCTCTTTAGCTAAAAGTCGTCCCAAAATTTCACGCCTGTCTGCAACAGGTCGAGTAGATGTAACCGCGCGAATTGCTAACTCGTAGCTTAATTCAGAATCTAACAAATGATTAGGCTGCATTGACTCTGCCATGATTGTAAGTAAATGTGAAAGCTCAAAAAAATTCTACCAATCGAAAAAAAATCAGATAAGAACAATAAAATCGAGTGTTCTCAATCACAAGTCATTCAAGAATAAATAATATTAAGTAAACTGAAAGCAGTAAATTAATATAATATTTTGACCACCCTGTATATAAAAAAAATCAAAGCTATACCTGTAGGCGGCTGTATAAAAAAATTTGAAATTCAAAAAAATTTAAGATATTTTACAAGTCCAAACATTAGGTACTTATGGTCACCCTGTATTCTCAAAAGATTTCGGAAAATTATCCAAGTGTCTATAAGATAAAACTCAAAATCGAGAAATAATCAAGAAAATTAAATTTTTAATTTAAATTACATTTGTGCCACTCTGTACACTAAATGATAACAGCAGAGCTTAGAAAAAGTGTTGTACTCCTTCAGAATTATCCGGAGATATTAAAATAAAATTAAAAAATTAAATCTCAATTAAAAAAATTACTATAATTGAGACACCCTGTATAGTGATTGTTAATTAAATTGGTGATCAAGTAAAAGTCAATTATCAAAATCATAATGTACTGCTTATAGACATCAAAACTAGAAACACTCAATGTTCAAAGAAGCCCATATAGAAAAATTCACTAAAAATGTATCGAACCTTATATTTTCTGTAAGTTATGCAGTATAAAGTACGAATACCAAAAATGTAATCAAAAGCCACTAATAGAAGTTACCCAAAAAAAACCTAGAAGCGACAGAAATAGTTCAATACACACTCAAAGTGCAAAACCATAAAAATATACCAAATATCATTGAACTGCTGTCTTTCTTACACCAAAATATTAGGTACTTCCATTATGCAAGATAAAAAATATAGGTTTAACATTCCTCAAATCTGTGGTTTTAGGGTAGAAGTGTTTAAGTCATATTTTTGGTGATATGAGCTTTTGTCAGTACTTTACTCTAGACTTTTTTCTGTTTTGTTGCGTAAAATCACCTAAGTCGTTTGCTAACGGTAAATTATTATAATCTAGGTTGAAAAGAAGTGACTAAGTTAAATTTAGTTGGAGTTAAAAATCATAACAACACTTTGGATAATTTACATGTAAATTGTCGCATAGTAAGTATTCTTAATTGTACTTAAGATATATTCGTCTACTATAAATAATCAGAATCAGTCGGGTAAATAAACCTTTGTCAATTTAGGCAGTTTATCTCTCATTTAAAGCAAAATGTTGCCTACATACGTCGACATAAGTACTTATTTGCGGTACCTAAAACATATTTCATAACAAACTAAGTCGAGTCAGTCACTTGCATCCAAAACGAAACGTGTAAATTATTCCGTTAGCGCGATATTGCGAGCGGTCTTGACTTGTTTGTGAATTGATTTTGGAGTGCTACATAGTGTTGTTATTGTCTAATGTGTTAATAATCAAGAACCAAAAAGATACTTGCCCTGGCAAGTTTTGAACCAAAAGTTGGTAAGTAAAGCCAAGTTCTCACTATGCATCAAACTGATGCAACTTTTTACGTGCAACTTTTTTTGAAGCATGGAGTTGTAGAGGGTATTCACACTATGCATCTTTTTTTTAGGGGAAATGTTGATTTTAGCCAACATAAAAAAATCACTAGACATAAAATCGAAATACCACTAGATTTAACTGCTTTGTTTACTTTTTTCCTTCATTCCTTCTTTAAAAAATTGGGTTCTTAAAGAGTGTATTTTTTTATTAATCTCTTCAACAGAGACGTCCACCCCACTCAAATAAAATTGTCTTTACATTGGATATGGAATCCATACGTTTATTTTTTAATTTGTAGTCCTGGTTCGTTGTTACATATAGATTGGGAAATGTTTCGTACGCCATGATAAGAACAGTAGTTGCGTCCCTGTCCCATACACCTGTATCACACATTGTTTGACTACAAAGACTACTTTAAAAAAGTATTCACGAAAAAAGTTAAACAACAGTGATAACATTCACAGCTGATCGACAGGTTGACAACATAAAAAAACGGTTGCTAATCAAAATGTCACTAAAAAATTCCCCAGGATGCATGCAACTTTCTGAAAAAAATAGAGCATGTTCTATTTTCGCGCATTTTTATTCACGCTTCATTTTTTGACGTATTTCATAGTTTGAACACCAAAAATGCACGCAACTTTCCGAGATTCATGAAAAAGATGCATAGTGAGAACAAGGTTTAATGGGTTTTAAACCGGTAAAAGTACCGATTTGAAGGTTATGTTCATACTTCTATTTTGCGAATGTAAACAAACCAAATTATAATAAAATAATAATAATTATTAACAACAACAATGTTAATAAACAAAATTTGTTACCTACACTATAAGCTACTGTTTCCTGTTTTTCAGCAAGTACTAGCAACACCTCATATTCAAACGAATGTTATATTTTATAAACATCAGCTATCTGTCTATAATTTGACGATTTATGATGGGGCAGACGGGATTGCCAACAACTATGGGATGGGATGAAACAAAAGCTGGGCGAGGTGCAAATCAAATTGGGTGTTGCGTGTTTAAATATTTTACAGAATTACCTGCAGAAATATCTCAAGTGATTATGTACTCGGATACCTGCACGGGGCAGAATCGAAACTCTCATAGCCGCTATGTATTTTTCGGCTTTACAAAAGGACCCAAATTTAAAGTCAATTGATCACAAATTCATGGTAAGTGGTTATTCTCATATGGAATGCGATACGGCTCATGCTATGATCGAAAAGAAGAAAAAACGAACTGATATGAGAATCCATCATCCTTGGGATTGGGCTCAACTTATCCGGACTGTTGGAAAAAAAGATAAATTCCTAGTTACAGAAATGCAACAAGAACATTTTTTTGACTTCAAGTCATTCTATACACAAAAACTACAAATCAAAAATTAAAACTGCGAAAATGAAAAATTTGTGTGGCATGATGTACAGTGGATGAAATTCATAAGTGGCGAGATTGTTATAATGGAATACGAAACATCTGTAGATGCTTTGGAGCCTTTTAAAAAGATATCTTTTTACGAAGACGCCAAGGAAATCCAGTGTTGGATGCTCCACGTCAGTACTCGAAATTAATTCCTATTTCGGAGGAAAAAAAGAAAGATCTCTTAAGTATTTTACACTTGATAGACCCTGTATTTTATCACTACTATAAAAATCTGCCAGTTTCGTCAAGTAGTAGTAGTGGTGGAAACTAACAGAATAGTAGTTCTGAAGACGAACATTAACACTTCTTTTTGAATACCTATAATAATATGATTATTTTGATTATCTTGTATTTCATTTTGTATTTTTTTTTTGTATACCTACTCCAGCTTATTATTCTATGAAATAAAGCTTTTCACATGAATATGAAAATTTTATTATACGATTATTTCTTAACAAAAACTGCCTTACTTTGATGTTGGGTCATTTTGCTTAAGTCAATGTAAATATACTTTCTAATGAATTATAGGCCCATATTAACATACTATAAAGAAATCTATAGTACTAGCAGTAGAACTTACAAAAAACGACATATCTAACTACCTTTAGGTAAATTTTACGTTTGTTTGAAATATTAGTGAAATTTAATTTGTCAATATCTTAAAACTATTATTTTTGACTTGGGCACTTTTACCCTAAAACCACAGAAATAATGATCCCTAAAATTTGAGTTTTTAAACCAAACCAGAGAAAGATAAGATAAGATAAAGGTAAAGATATAGGTAGGTAATCACACAATAATTATTAAGGTTCAAGTTTGTAAGAAGTTGCCCTACTAAAGTAAGTTAAAATTTAAACCGCATGAAATTTATTGCATAGTTTTCCAATGTAAATATTAATCAAAAACGTAGACCAAGACGAAGGAAAGTTGAAAAAAATGAGAATCGTGCCCTACGCTGGGCGCCATTTTTTTGTGACAATGGCAATCTGTTGTCTTGGACAACAGGTTGTCACTATCTGCTGACGGTAGCTCTTTACGTGGAGACACTAGGTCGTGGTCCAATACTTACACCTTCCCTTCGTCTTTGTTTTGTCTTGGGCGCCACCTGGTTTGATCGATGTCCAAACCAGGAAAAATATACCGTATATCAGTTCTATTGAAAAATCTATGCAATAAATAAAACCAAAGTTTTCCCACACAAACAATATAGGTTTTATTAAATAAAAAAGGGGTTTAGGTTAATTTTATATGGTATCAAATTGTTTAAAATTTAGTTGAGTTTGAATTATACAAAAAGAAATGAATAAAAAAAAAGCCTTTCCGGACGCAAGGATTTAAGATAAATTTATGTATAACCTCGGGGAAGATTCTAGAACCTTTTAAATCTTTTGATGGTGTATGGTTAAAAAAAGGTTACCTTTGTCAAGATGGCTTTACATTAAAAAATTTGTGATTAACCAGCAGTTAATTTAAATGTTGTGACTTACTAATTAAATTAAAAAGGCAAAATGTATTTAATTGAGGTTCGCTTTATACAAGCCTTTTAATCCCTCGCTTCTGCTGGGGCAGCTATACTGGGCATGGACCATGTGGCTCCTGAAAGCTGCTCATGGTCGGCCAGGTGAAATCTAGTCCATACACAGCTCGTAACCAATTCAATTAGTTCTTACGTGGTCCAACCGGAACCTGGTAGCTCAAGGGCTATTATGTGGATGTTAAAATCCCATGTGGTTTCTTAACCCATTCAAATGCCGAACGGCAGGTAAAACGGCATATCAGCCGGAACCAACAAAACCCCTAAAAATAATAAAAAAGAGGATTACCCACTGAATTCCTCCTTCTTCTCTGAAGGTATTTTCAGAAAGTAAAATGGAGATCGCAAGAACTCAAAAGCAAGACCATCCCCTTCTCTAGCAAAATCGGCTGACTCAATGTTGCCAACTTAATATACCCAACAAAAGAAAAGAAGAAGAAGAGAACAGAGACACAACACAAAGGATCCAAACGATCAGAACGAACAAGAGTCTGGGCTTTTACCAGAACCTAAATTACAAAGGAAATGAAGAAGGTAATTCTAAACAACCCCGTTTAAACATAAAATTGCCAAAAGTAGAAATGAACGGTCTGCGACTTGACCGAGACGCAAAAACGGAATTACATGGTTCACCTATTTGCGACGCCTGATGCCATCAGCCACAGATAACAGAAGTAGTGCGTTCGCCCCATATTTTGGCTAACGTTATGCAACCAAAGATGATACCACCCAATGAACAATTTTTGACAGTAAATAAAAGGGAATGCACTTTGTGGAAACATATCTGTATAAATCCACACAAAATAAATAGTGGCAATTTTAAAATTGCTACAATTTTAATTTCATTGCAGCCTAGTATTACTACCGTTGTTTGCCATAATTAAGATTTAAGGTGCTAGTGATATTTTTCCAAATATATTTACATACAGGGTGAAAAGTTTAACTTAAATAAACTCGGTACACGTGAACCTTAGTTTTATCCTTTAGTTGAAACCGCCCCTTACAACTTGTTTCAAATGCATTGATATGTCTTACCCTACTACTATAAAATTCCTATTTAATAGCTATTTAGGTTACTTATAAATACGACAGTTAATAAGGATTCATTATAATATATGATAATCTATAATCTATTTAATAAGATTCATTATTATTTATACCAGAATCCCGTGATACACAATAGCCCGCCTGGTATGCATGGTGTTCAATTTGTTTTTATTAGCTTCTTAGCCGCCTTATAAATACGCCACATATATTGTAAATTTGTTTCAGTTTATAGTTAACGCAAATATTAAATTATTGGCAACAGAATTTAAAATAATTAATAAAATATCCTCGTGCCCAATTAGTTATTATTTTCTTAACTGAATTTTTTTTAGTGTACCATAATCCTGCCTCCGTATCGGTTGTTTCACGTCGACTGAGAATTAATATAGCTGTAGATAGACAACTTCTAATACATTTCGACAAAAACATGCTTTGCACGCTGCAAGAATACAGGCTTATTACGAAACTGTTATGTCTGAATTTTCGGAATTGTAAAAATAAGACTTAGGTGCGTCCCAGCAAAATCTAGCGCAGCAAAGCTGAGCTCTCTCTAAAAGTTGAAAATAGGACAGCAAACGACGAAGTGCAGTGAAATGGATATGACTCTCCTAGGAATACCACGGTCAGCACGAAGTGCTGCTTTATAGTACTGGTTTATGCAGAAGTAATAAAAATCACATTGTAAAAGCAATAATAAAACCAATCGTCCATAATGATTCCCTGACGCACCGCGAAACAATACACAGGTGTATCTATCGAGCGGCCAAAAATATTTTTACATTTTAGGTTTGCAAGGGGTACATACATATACGAGCTAGAAAAGCAATGTGAATACAAGCAAATTCTAAAAGAAATAGAAATCTAAAAGTTAATGGAACAGAGGACCTCTTTCTAGTTTTAGTTTAAACTTGTAATGGGCTTGCTGAAGGCTGAGGTTTGTTTTATTTTTTTATGATAAGGCACAGCACTGCAGGATCACTCCTTTATGGCGCTTTGCGAGCGGTGCGTGTGCGTAGGAAATAATTCACGTTGGTCTTGAATCTTTAGAGATTATACTCGTTGGGAAACACGGCCTCAGGGAGGTCGTTCCAGAGTGATGACGTTCTCCAGATGAAAGAATTTTTAAACAGTGTCGTTCGAAGGACACTAAGCTGAACCACGTTGTGCTGAGCATAGCGGGATTAATAATAACAAGACAAAATACATTGCAGCTAAAATTTGGTTACAGCGTAAAAAACCTTCGGATATTTCCTCCCAACCCAATTTCAGTGCCTTAGCATGTCACAGTTTCAAAATATCAACATTTGTTGCAGGTTATGTTTTAAAAAATGGACATTAATTAATATTTCAGAAACGATAATAGGAAAATATTAGGAAATTAATAAAGATTCCGAAAATAAGTTTATATACAGGGTGTTCTCTTTAAAATATATTATGCTAATGCATTCTGGTAGAAGCGGTCAAATCGCATTGTCGAAAATATTTTACTTAGGTAGAACATGTCCGTTTATGTTAACAAAAAAATAAAAAGTCGTCCCGTTGGCTGGTTCGCAATAAACGTCTAATACCATCCACCATAAATAGACTCAGAAATACGGTACGTAACTTAAGGGGGGGGGGGGTGATTCCTTATGTATTCTAAGAGAAGAAGTTCATATGAATATGTGTCAGGAGTTGCCCCGTTTTTGATTTACAAGGTGTTAAAGTTTCTTTTAAAAAAATCGGTGTTTTATAATTTCCTTAATTATCCTTTTCTCAATTTAAATGAAATTGGTACTCTTATTCATAATGACAAGGGGCTTAATTAGCCCTTACTAGATTAAATTTATTAAGTCCAGCGGCGTCCCGGGGAGCCCCTTAACGAATATGATTGATAAAAAAATGTACGCCACTGACATTTTTCTAATTTTGATATTATTTTTCGGATTTACCAACTACTAATACAACTTTTGTTCTTTGAATTGTTTTCGTGTCTTGCTTCGTTTTCGAGAGAAACAATAAAAACCACTTTATTGCATGTACAAAAAGAAATACCTATGTATTTCAAAGTTAATTAAAACATTTAAATCAACAATAAAATATTTTCTTTTTAAATAATGATACAAAAAAAATTAAACAGTTAATCAAAGCAAATGTTGGAAATGCCCACCTTCTGATAAAACGCACGATTGCAACCGATTTTTTTCATAACTTTAACACCCTGTATATCAAAAGAAGGGGCAATTGCTATGATACAAATATGAATATCATTTAAAAAACTTCTTTTGCATAAACTATCTATAGTTGACTATGTGGGCAGGCAGCATGGTATGGTAAATTCTTATGAAAATTCAACCAAAAAATCAGGAATGACCTAAGATACAAAACTGGGATGGAGGAACATATTATTAAGAAGAAACGTAATGAACTGGGGCTTAAATATAGACAGTTACAATTATATTGGCTTTTCGAACGGAATTCTCAATTATCAATACAAAATAAAATTATGATATACCTATAAAAAAATCAATAATGGGGTTCAGCCAAAGGGAGCCATATAAAACACGTATAAACCTTTCAGAATAAAGTGCTAGGCATCAACATGGTCAATATTTCTTGGCACACTCGTCTCCACTAACACCTTAACGTCGAAGCCCATCAGACTACTCGACAGCCATAACCCAGAAAGAAGACTGAGAATACCAAACTCTTTGAAACTTCACTAGTGTGTAGTACTAAAAGAGAGTGCAGTTTGTGATAGTTATACCTTACCAGAAAAACCTTTAGGACGCGATTAGATAAACTCTAGTATTTAAGTTTTTATTTAGTAATTAAGAATTTAAAACAAATTAGTAGTTAATCTAAAAGACTAATTTTAATACATAAAAACGCTTCAAGCATAATATCCCTTCAATGTCGACTGTCCCAAAATAAATATTGTTTGGGATGATCAAATCAGCAGAAAATGTGAAAAATTTGCTAGTCTACGCCTGTAAATATTTTCATGCCCAGACTAAATATCTGACTCCCAGCACGTGGTTAATATCCATGTGGGATTTAAAAAAATCAAATAAATGAAATACCTTATTTACTTTACTTTGGATATAGTACTTAGTGTCTTTGCATAGTATTTACCAATACGAATAAGAACTTTTAGCTACAGAACAATAAACTATTTATATGGGGAAATAGGTAGTTCAGTTGAACTGTGTATAATTATTACTACTAAAAATTATAACTAAATTAGCAAAGTGTGGGCCATGCAATTCTGTTATTATTTCAATTCTATCTATTGACGAATTTGCCAAAAAAGATATAATGCCATAAGCTTTTTTAAACCTTGGTTCTCCAATTTAAAATATTACCGAACGCCTCTAAATACTTTAACCTATTGTAAACTAAATAATTATGTAAATAATAACATTAAAAATAGCAACATCAGAATATCACCAAATACTATCAATAGGATAGAGGTTTGTTACTTACACATTCGGGCATTCTATTTCTAAAGTTTATAGTCTCACAGTGTCTTATCTATAATAATTATTAGGTATACACTATTATCTTCCAATTAATGCATGTGAATTTAGTTACTGTCATTTTAGAAAATAATTAGGGTGCCTTTTTAATACAACGTTTAATTTAACCAGCAAGAAAACTAAAAGTAGCAGCGTAACCGATACCATACGGCATATTTCATATAATAAAAGAAATAAGACAAATTTAATAATCATTCACGCGACCGCGGATAAAGTGTATACGTACAATGAAATGATGTCCACGACTGTAGTATATTTCTTTGCATACGTAGTAGGTAGGTACCGCATGTTTATTGTATAGGGGATGGGGTAAATAAATCAATACCGTAGTATATTTGTACTAAGCAAGAAGACCGACGATGTGGGGTAAGGGGGTTTCATGTATGTTGTTTACCAGCGAAGAAAAACAAACAAAAAATGTTAGCTAGTTGTGTACTAAGCAGCGGTAACGTCCTATTCACATCATACGACTCTACTTACATCGCATTGTTCTCCCAACTTTGTTTGCCGACGTATGTCGATGATTGTCGGTTTGGTGCATTCATTACGTGCTTCCCCTGTTTCTATACTTTTAATTATTATCGATTTGTGCCATTTTGTAATCCATGGTCAGTTACTTTGTTCTACACGTGTTTTCTTTAAATCAATGATATATTTTCCAGATAATTTGTTGTTTTGTTTGAATAGATTAGAATTGTATATTTGTCTCTGCCCGTAGTTTAGTTTAACTAGCGAATTCGCTTCCGTTGAATAAAATGTTTTTATCTTTTCCCTTTTCGTCTTTTAATTAGTGCTAAGGTAAAGATTTATATATTTTTTGCCTCAAAAGCACCCAATAGCAACATTGAAGAGACATCCAATGCTTATCTTATGATAGGTTAATCGGAATGGGAATACCAATCGAAGACCGAACACTATATTATAGCAGGCCCGGATTATCCATAAGCCACATTAGGCACTTGCCTAGGGCCTACGAAACGCGAAGGGCCTACGATCATAAAATATAATAAAAATAGACACAAAAAAGGATCAATACTGCGTATTCTACAATAAGAAAAAGAGTTCACAAACACAGAGACAAACTACAATGTGATACAAAAAACCTTATAACAGTTTTAACAACCTTTTTACACATATTTTCACAATAAGTTTTTTTTTCGTGATTTTGATTCGACGAATTCATGCAGTATGTCGTCGAAGTCCATTTTGCGAGTCAAATCACTTTCAATACATAGTAGGCCTAGTGAAGAAACTCTCTCTTGGCCTATAGTTGAACGCATAAAATTTTTGATAAAGTTCAGTTTAGAAAACGACCTCTCACCTTCTGCATTTGACCCCAGCATTGAAAGGTATATGCGAAAAGCAACATTTACATTTGGGAAACTTGAGACTAGCAATTATTTTCGATGGCAAAAAGTTAGTTTTGTTCAATGAAAAGCTAATATTTCTAAATTATTTTTAATAAGTTTTTTTTTAATTAACAAGTTTTGGCCATATATTAAATGTGATGTTTTTAACTTTATCTGTAAAAACAGCGACTTCATCAGGGCATGGGCATCCATTGGGCCCTTCAAACGCATAGAAATGTTTAGGAAACCACTTAATTTGTAAATTCTGTTATTTCTTGGTAAAATTAGGGCGTGGCACCCAAAAAAATTTTCGTCTGCGGCGCATTTTTTTTTCGCAACCCGTTAGTGAACCTCCCCGAATTAAAATCTAAAATTCACCACTGGTGCCTAGGGCCTACGAAACCTTTCATCCGGCGCTGTAATATACCCTACAATATGATGTCCAAGTAAGATTGGGACAAGACACGGAGAACATTATGGTTATGTTGAGAAAACTAAAAGAACACTATAATATAAAACGTAGGAAATAGGGGCCTACAAATAACCTTTACAAAAACTAAATGTATATGTGTAGGTGGACCGGAGCAAGATATACAGTTGGAAGATTGAACCACTACTAAAGGATGCACCAAATTTATACAGGGTGTTCAACGGTTGAGGATGTATCAGATGTTTATGACGAGCCAGTTAATAAATTTAGTTTTCTGCATAAAATAACATGCTACCGAGCTAAAATACGACAATGCGGTGTTGCTGCTTGTACTAGAAAGTAGTAGTAACTTCGATAATTTAAATGGAATACCCCGTGCCTATGTAAATTTATTTTTACAATCTTCAGTATTCCAATTCCGATAACAACATGATACGTGACACTGCGTGGCACACTGACTAAAAACCGTATGGCAAAAACCTTTTGAAGGAATTTTTTCTAGTAAATACTTATAAATAAATACCGGATTTTATGCAAAATGCATATTTATTCACATTTTACATGCATCTTGATTCACAGTCATCATATTTTATTGCGTTTTTCCAAAGGTGCGTTACATTACCGAGAAAGTCTTTTGTGATCCAGACTTTGAAATCTATATACTGGCGGTCGCTAATGATGTTGACGCTTGAAGATAGATGACTATCTAATTATGTTTATGTAGCTGTAAAATGGCGTACGATTTATAAAATATTAATGTCAGGTAACGTTATATTTTAAATTATGTGTACCTACAAAAATCTTCAATAAAATTATTTTAGTTTTAACATATATCAAGTGCTAAAACTTGTAGGTAATTTTAAAATTTTTTAAACAACTCAACCTAACCTATTATTATGAAATTTCCTAAGGAACTTACTCTGCGTGCTTTTATTTACGTAAGCACAAACATAAACTAATGCTTATATTTAGAACCAGTTTGTAAACACCCCATATGTTTATTCGATCCATCTTGAACATTAAGACGCGTTTATATACACAAACAAAAATCAATAACGAATATCTTCTTATATTTATTGCTAAATACATTAACTTTCCAAATTACTTTTCAGTTTATTAAAACTAATAATAACATAACTGTGCTGTGTAATAGAATTAGATACATTTAAAAAACTAATGTTAATTTTCATTATTCAGTAATTATACAGGGTGTTGAAAACTACTTAATTCCTTTAAAAATGGGTAGCGTTTAAATTTTTGATTTGTGTAAAAACATTCTGTGTTCAGTAAGTATGTAAGTATATATATATATAGGTATAAATAAGTACATTTGGGTGGACAATAGGGGACACACAGAAATACGTAATATAATGCCAACTTATTCCAATTTAAAGCAGTATTTAATAATTTATTGGCATAGACAATTAAAAAATTGTACTATACAACTTACATCATCTTACAATAAAACCTGAACTAACCCATCCCAATTTTCCCTATGAAATTGTAACGTGAAGAATAAAAAAAAATAGATCATACTTTCTCTGTCTTCATATGTACAGGTCGAGCAATATAGCATGAGCTTTGACCTTCGGGTGCGCAGCAGATAGGTAGACTTATCCACACACATTCCGGAAATCATCATAGGAAAAACTGCACAGGCCTGGCCTTAAGGATTACCGGAGCATGTGTGTGAGAGTATCGTAATTTTATCGGGCTTTACAGCCCGCCAGATTTAGAATTGAAAAACTATTTGATTCTCCTGCGCAGGTCGGGACTGCACAGTCCGACCGGAACATGTGTGTCGATTTCGACGCCGGCCGATGTCCTACCCGCTTTGACAGATTAAAATTGTAGCATTGTGCTAACGTGTCTCGCGAGTTTTTAGATAATGATATCGCTATCATAATAACATAAGGTCGTATGTGAAATTTTTCATGTTTTGAGATATTAACAGACAGTGGTAAGTGTACTAAAGAAGGGGCGACATTGTACTACTCTGGAAACAACCTACCACACCATTACAATGGAGTAGGCTTCTTGGTCAATAGACAGACCAACAAAGCAGTAAAGAACTTTGTGGCTCTTTCGGACAGGACAGTCCTGCTACAAGTTCAAGCAGACCCGGTTGATCTTAACATAATCCAAATCTATGCACCGACGACGGATAAATCCGACAATGAGGTAAACGAAATGTATAAAGAAATAAAAGAGTTAATGGGACTTGCTAAGAAAAACGAAGGACTCATAATCATGGGAGACTTCAACGCCAAAGTTGGACAAGGCCGTGTTGAGAGTGTAGTGGGTGATTTTGGTCTGGGACATCGCAATAACAGGGGGGATATGCTGATTCAGTTCTGCCAAGAAGAAAGATTAGTTATCACAAATACATGGTTCAAGCTGCCACCAAGAAGGCTCTACACCTGGCAATCTCCACAACATACGAACGAACACCTCGTAAGAAATCAAATCGACTATATATTGATCAGCCAAAGATACCGGAATGGTCTGCATGGAGTAAGAACCTACCCTGAGACTGATATAGGATCAGATCACAATCTCGTAGTGGGTAAACTTAAAATAAAATTAAAGAAAGTTAAGCGAAGAGCTATTAAGAAAATCGATATAAACAACTTAAAGAAACCTGAAGTACAAATTAGAGTCAAAGAAAAAGTAAATGAGGCAATCGTCGGAACCATGTCTCTGAATCGGGGTCTGGCTAGCGTGGATGACACCTGGAGCAGTTTTAAGGACGCCATCGTAACTGTCACAAACAACGAAATTGGTCCATCGAGCAACAAAAAGAAGAAATGGATGACTGAGGAAATTTTGTCACTTATGGATAAAAGAAGATCATTTAAAAACAAGGATGAGACTGAGTATAAAAATACCAACAAAGTAATTCGAAAGGAGATCCGTAAAGCCAAGGAAAAATGGTTACAAGAAAGGTGCAGAGAACTGGAGGAACTGGAGGAGAAACATGATCACTTTAACACACATAAATTAGTGAAAGAAGTTACAAGCCGGATAAAGCCATGCAATCTGAATAATATAGTGAAGGGCAATAGTATCATCTCTGATCCCAAGGAACTTCTCTATCATTGGAAGAACTACACACAACAACTCTATGCAGAGAATAACAAGAGAGAGTCCGCAGATGAATATGAAGGTGAACCTTCCCCAAAAATACTGAAATCAGAAGTCCTCAAGGGAATTAAACAAGGCAAACAAGGAAAAGCAGCAGGACCAGATGAGATATACACTGAGATAATAAAACTACTGAATGATGAGAATGTAGTCTCCCTGGTAGAAATATTCAACAACATATATGAGACGGGTGAGATCCCACAGGACTGGCTCCAGTCAATCTTTGTACCGATCCCAAAAACACCAAACGCAAACCACTGTGATCAGTTCCGCATGATCAGCTTATTGAGTCAAGTCTTAAAAATGTTCCTAAAAATAATCCATACGAGAATTTACAACAGATGCGAAAGAGACATTGGCCCTACCCAGTTTGGGTTCAGACAGGGCTTCGGCACACGGGAAGCACTCTTCAGTCTAACCGTACTGCTTCAGAAATGCAGAGACCAGCGCAAGGACGTTTTCATGTGCTTCATAGATTACCAGAAAGCGTTCGATTGTATCAAACACACTGATCTAATTAAGATGCTTCAAGACAGGATGATAGATAAGAACGATTTACGATTTATAAAGAACCTATACATGAATCAAACAGCATCGGTGAAGGTGGGAAGTGACACTACACAGAAATTCCCGATAGAGAGAGGAGTAAGACAGGGTTGCGTTCTATCCCCCCTACTCTTCAACCTATACTCTGAAGCAATCTTTGAAAATGCCTTGAAAGATACTGAGGACGGCATTAAAATTAATGGGCAGATTGTCAACAACCTACGCTACGCGGATGACACGGTCATAATAGCAGATGGTCAAGAAGCATTACAACGCCTCATACACAGATTATCTACCGAAGTTGAACGACTAGGTCTAAAGATCAACATAGACAAAACGAGGGTGATGACAGTAGGCAGAACAGCCGATATGCAACTGAATATCACAGTGAATGGCAAGAAAATCAAACAAGTCGCTAAGGTTAGATACCTCGGGAGCTGGATAACTAATGACCTGGACCCAGACGTGGAAATACGAAGCAGAATTGAACAAGCCAGGGTAACATTCATGAATATGAGAGCTCTTCTCAGCAACAACAGTCTTAATTTGACATCACGGTACCGTTTTGTAAAATGCTACATTTACTCTGTGCTGCTGTATGGAGTAGAGACATGGACAATAAGGGCCAATACCATGAACCGACTGGAAGCCTTTGAAATGTGGGTATTCAAAAGAATGCTAAAAATTCCGTGGACGGATTATGTGTCGAACGATGACGTTCTAAATAGAATGGGAAGAGAAAGAGAACTACTACAACTAGTGAAAAGGAGAAAGGCTGCATACCTGGGTCATATTTTCAGAAATTCCAAGTACCAATTCCTAAAGTTGATCATGGAGGGAAAGATCGAGGGAAAGAGAGGCATCGGGAGAAAGAAATATTCGTGGCTAAAGAACATAAGAGACTGGACAAACCTCGATGCCCATACACTTTTCAGAGCCGCGCAAGATCGAAACGAATATGCCAGAATTGTCGCCAACATTCAATGATTGGATGAGGCACCTTAAGAAGAAGAAGAGATATTAACAGCAAAACATATGTAAAAATGGTCCATTGTACAATATGACTGAAGGTTGTAAGTGATTTTTAACGGAAAAATCTAAAACCTACCAATACTTAAATCACGTATGTGCCAAAATAAGTTTTACAATATGGAAGATGGTCGTATGTACAGTCAGGTGAACATAATATACGAGAATCAGTAGCACATTAGTCATATGAGTATCACATAAAGTCGCATGTGCATACATATTACACATTCGCTGGGGGGATATTCTCTTTATCTTGTCTCGAGTGAATCCTGTTTTAAGTCCTTGTAGCTTCTACAGATCGTAGTACTGTTTCTGATCTGACTGCACTTATGTAAGATTGAAGTTGTTCAATACTTCTTCTGAGCGCTTCTATTTTCCTCTGGATTCTTTGCTGTCATGCGGGAATTCGGGCTTCGGCTCTTGCCTGGTAGTCGTTTTGCTTTATTTTCGCTCCAGTTGATTTGGCTACTGCTAATGCTACCCAGTATATTACTGTGTGTATTGCTTCCAGTGATGTTGCTCTTGTAACATACTCTGGTAGGATTCTGTTGTTCATTACCTCTAGTGTGGTTACTAGTTTTTTCGAGGAGTTTAGCTTGGGTAGTGGTGGTCTACACAGTGGATCTGTGCCTTCGTATTTCATTTCAGCTCTTCTCATGTCCATAGCCAGCTTTTCGACGAGCTCTTAGTTTTCTCGTGGGTTTTCGATCAGCTGCTCTTCTTGCTGGTCCCGATCTCCAGGTTGTAATTCAGCTTGTTCATTTTCTTGGTCTTCGGATTGTGGCGCTTCTGTTGTATTTCTTGCATTTTCTTCGCCAGTTTCTTATTCTTGGATTTCTCGTTCAATTTCTCTCTTAATTATGTTTAATCTGGTCTCTGAAATGAGTATATTTCTGAGTATTCCTCTGTACTGATCTGCTACTACTAAATGGTTCAATGCGAACATGCTGCTTCTAAATAAACATAAAACCCAAAAAGTTGTCTTCTCCATGAGAAACACTGAAAATATTAATGAAAATATCACATCTGTCAAATTTTTGGGAGTACACCTGGATCCCAGATTACTGTGGGACGCGCATATCGACTGTCTTGCAAAAACTTTGGGAAGTAGCGTGTTCGCGCTCCGCGGCCTCGCTGGTTGCGTTTCTGAGAAGGTCCTTAGGATGTCGTATTTTGGCATCTTCCACTCAAAGATGACATACGCTATTTTCTTATGGGGTCATGCTGCCCAGAGCCAAAGAGTCTTTGCGCTGCAGCGTAGGGCAGTGCGGATCATTGCTAAACTGGGCTACAGGGACTGCTGCAGGTCAGCATTCAGGCGCTTGGGCATATTGACTTTGCCATGTGCTTACATTCTGGAGAATCTTGTGTTCATTAAGTGAAATGGAGACCAATTTAGAACCCACCGTGACATGCATGAATACGATACGAGACATCGAGATAACTTTGTCACACCATATTGTCGATTGAACAGGTGTCAAAATGGCCCTGGTTACCTGGCTGTTAAAATGTTTAATAAAATCCCACCTTCACTACGGGAACTATCAGACACACATTTTTAAAATAAAATTAAGAATATTCTCTTAAATACCTCTTTTTATTCATTTAAAGAATTTTTTAATTATACATTTAGGGATTGATGATGGTTTTAAACTGTTTTAAATTGTATTATGTCTTGACTAGATATAGGTAGTTGTAATTATTATAATTTTTATTTTATACTGATATATGTTTATTGTATACTCTTATGACTTGTGTAAATACTATATTGTATCGTGACATGAATAAAGTATCTATCTGCACGGTGGGCCAAAAAAAGTGACCACATTTGATTTTTTGGAATAATTTTATTGTTGAAAATTATTTTTGAACCAAATTTGCAAGACCTATTACCAAAAGTATAGGTTATCGTAAAATGAATTTAAAACTGATATGTAACACAACACCCCCTGTAGTATCTAAACTCGCCGTACTACCCCTCTCAGTGCCGCCACCGTCGCCACGGCCCGCTCGAGCCCGTACCAGCCAGCACCCCCACCCTCTAACGTCACGGACCCAGCCGCCGGAGCGATCAAAAAGGCAGCCCCGAGCCCTGAGACGGCAGTTCCTCACGAGCTCCTCTTCTCTGCTTCTGCCTTGGCATCCTTGCGTGGATCCTTGCTCTTACGGAGAAGTAACGCTCTGCGAACCAACCCGGCTACTTTGGCACCCTTGTGTGGGTCCTGATAGCCAGCACTGCTACTTAGGCATCCTTGCGTGGATCCTAATAGCCAACTACACCGGCATCCTTGCGTGGATCCGGCTCGACGCTTTCACTGTGTTACCGACATATAGTACACCGGCATCCTTGTGTGGATCCGGCCTGACTTACACCATTTACTGTAATTGTATATATTGTGCATTAATAAAGACTTTACCATCATAGGTGTATCTTCGACCCACAATCCAACCTTACAGATAGGATTAAATTACAATATCGCACAGGGCAAGTTAAAATAAGAAGTTACTTCAAACTAGCCGCAAAATTAGTTTTTTTATTTTTTTTAATAATTATGACTTACATCTTAAAGATTGTTTTATTCTGACCAAAAAGAGTCTTTTCACATTTTTTGATATTTCATTCGGTTCGATGGTTATAAGCAATTTTTTCACCAAACATTTCGACTGTTAATTTGTAACAATTAATATTAATAATTGAATGTCACCCTTTTTTTAGTTGGCCATGTAAACAAATTCATATCGTCTTTTTATTAACGGTTGCTATGAATTGTAACTTGACAGTTGTCATAGTTAAAGTGGAAATACTGATTTGTTCAATAACATGCTTACAATAAACGATAAAATTTTGATAAAAGCGCTTTGGCAGAAAAAAAACTATGGTGCAAGAAAATTAGTGCGTAAATTTCCTAACAGAAATTGGGCATTATCAAGTGTTTCAAGACTGCTGAAAAAAATGAGGGAAAATAACGGCAATTTTGAGAGAAAGCAAGGAAGTGGGAGGCCACGCAGTGTAAGGACCCAGAGAAACATTGAAATTGTTAGAAGAAATATTAAAAGCCCTGTAAACTTTCCAGGAAGTAGTAAAAGCCCAAGAATGATTAAAAAGGATTATCTTATAAAAAGATCTTCAGTTAGACGGATTGTTAAGGAAGACCTTCATTTTAAATTCTTTAAAAGACGATATGTGCATAAATTATCGGAAGTGTCAAAAAGGTCAAGATTAGATAGGTGTATAGGTTTGCAGAGAAAATTGAGAAGAAATAATAGTGTCAATAACATTTGGTTTACGGACGAGAAAATGTTTTACTTGCGACCGCCAAAAAACTCCCAGAATAATAGGTTGTATGACAATGTCGCTAAAAAAGAAAACATTAGTGCAGATAGGCTACTTATTGAACAAGGACACTTTGTTCCAGGCGTGATGGTCTCCCTTGGTGTATCAAAACTAGGCAAAACAAGTGTAATTTTTATAAACTCTGGCGTGAAAGTTAATTCTATGGTATACTGCTATAAAGTTCTTGAAATCATGCTACCGGAATTGGAAACGTTTCGGGATTATTATATTTTCATGCAAGATGGTGCCCCTGCCCATCGATCACAATATACCATTAGTTTTTTAAGACAACAGCGTCCAGAAATTATCGCTCCAGATGAATGGCCGCCAAACAGTCCAGACCTTAATCCTGTGGATTACGCCATATGGGGAAATTTGGAAGCAGCCGTGCACAAAAATAGAAACTTGAATAGTATGGACGACTTAAAACGAGAAATTGTACGCTGTTGGGAAAACTTTGACCAAAACACAATTAATGGCGCAATTAATCAATGGAAAAGACGTTTACAGAAATGCATTAAACAAACCGGAGGACATATTGAACAATTTTTCAAATGATTTTTTTTTGTTAGATCATTAGATTTAATTTGATGTTAATAAACCGCAGATAAATGTTTGGTGAAAAAATTGCTTATAACTATCGAACCGAATGAAATATCAAAAAATGTGAAAAGACTTTTTTTTGTTCAGAATAAAACAAGCTTTAAGACGTAAGTCATAATTATTAAAAAAAATAAAAAAAATAATTTTGCGGCTAGTTTGAAGTAACTTCTTATTTTAACTTGCTCTGTACGATATTGTAATTTAATCCTATCACTTTTAAATTCATTTTACGAGAACCTATACTTTTGTTAATATGTCCTGTAAATTTGGTTCAAAAATAATTTTCAACAATAAAGTTATTCCAAAAAGTCAAATGTGGTCACTTTTTTGGCCCACCGTGTATCTATCTATCTACTCTTTGCTCTGAGACTTGGAGTTGTTGGTATGTATTGCAGAAACCAGCGTGCAGTCTTTGACGGTATCCGGTCGTATCTTGTCCTAGTTGCGTCACCCTGTAAAAAGTACGCATTATAGTTTTATTAATGGCTGTAGCACTGGCTGTAGCTCTTGCGCAGCACCTTCGGCGGTCGAAGTACTGGTTCTTGTTTGACTCCTTGGCGTTGCTTCTTCTATTACTATTATTATTATTATTACAATTATTATCAATAATAATAATAATAATAATAATAATATTATTATTAGGTATATACTACGCCTAGCAAAGTATCTATCATGATCACCGCCAAAATATATTCACTTTTACCTTGAAAATATTAGTCATTATACTATCAAAAGTTTCGTAGGGATTAGTTATTTATTTTTCATGTTTTTTTATCGAATCTGTATTATTTTTTGGAATAAAAAAAACCTTGCACATGAGGCATAAAGTCGTAAATAACAACTTAATTTCACTTTTACTTATAAAAGGTCGTATGTGAATTAATTTTTCAAAATTTCTTAAATAAATTAGTTTTTTGACAACGGTAACGTAAAAAATATAACTCTTGGAAATGAATCCAAAATCAAATCAGTTATATTTCACATTAATGCGAAGATATTGTACAGTGAAACTTTTCAATTTTACAAGTCTATTTATCTCAAAACTACTAATTTGAACATACGACCTTATGTAATTATGGTAACGATATAAGGGCCTGGTGCGATATGGTGGTTGAAAATTTCATATGTTCGTAATTTCTACCGGTTGCTAAAAACCTTAACATTGCCGTGAGTCTTTCTTGAGGCGAAATGGCTGATCGCATAATGGTATCCTTTATTTTATTGAGTGATGTTACCATAGCTAGTTGACTCAAATAAGTGTCTTCATCCATCCTCAGATAGTTGTGCCAATCAAACGAAACCCATTGCTGAGGCAGCCTTGCAGAAGCTTGGAATACTTTTCCGTACTAAGAACCTTTATACACCCCACCAACTTTCGATGCTCTATAAAACCCAAATTCGACCATCGCTGGAGAACTGTTCGCATATTTGAGGCTCTGCTCCTAAACATACCCTGAGATTGCTGTATTCCATTCAAAGAAGAGCCATTTGCTTGATCAATGACCATGATCTGACAAGCAACCTGTAAAGCATGGAACATAGAAGGCAGGTTGGAAACTTGAGTCTATTTACAAATATTTTCATGGCAAGTGCTCAACTGAGGTTGTCCGCTAGATTCTATCTAGAGCAGCGCATGGTAGAAATACACGACGAGTCACTGCAGCCCACCCGTACGTGGTTCAGCCTAGTGTCCCTCGAACGACACTGTTTAAAAATTCTTTTATCTGGAGAACGTCATCACTCTGTAAATACCTCCCCGAGGCCGTGTTCTCCAACGAGTATAATCTATAAAGATTCAAGATCAACGTGAATCATTTTCTGCGTACACGCACCACTCACAAAGCGCCATAAAAGAATAATCCTGCAGCGCTGTGAATTATTGTATAAAAAAAAATTAGCAATTAAGCAGCATTCAGATTTAAAGGTTTCTATTCAAGGATCTCATCTCTGAGACAAGCATATTATAAATCTCACCTAAAGGATTGATCCTTTGAGGTGAGTCCTAAAATACATAGATCTAAGAATTGAAAGTAATTAGCTTCATTCTAAGAGTGCATGAACTTAACTTAAGGCTGTGCTTGGAATTTTTAAATCTGTTATCTTAGTTTTGGCAAAGTTTCTTTACGCTAAGCTAATTACGAAATTTGTTTCAAAGACATAGCTGACCTTTATCAAGAAAATATTTATTCGTGCATATCGAAAGACATGGCAGTCTTGTTTTAAATTGGTTTTGCTTTAGATAAACGTGTACGGTTACCTCGGTTATTCCTCAATGTGCAAGAAAAATATGCGTATTTTGAGTTTAAACTAGAAATTCTAGAAGTTTATCGCTAAAAATTTAAAATTACTTTGAAACAACCTTCCTGAGATGGCATTTTCTAAAACTCGGCGTGCAAGTCGCTTTACTCGTATAACGCACTACTCGTAGACCAGCGAAAATAATTATTGTAGCGTATTTATGCCTGATGAATATATGAAATTACTTTCTCTTGTGAGTTTTAACAAGGAATTTTAACTTCTGAACTTTGAAGGCTGGTCCACATTTTGTGTTATGTATATATTACTTTCTGTTGTAAATTTCCATAAGCTTAGCGTATAGCATTTTTTATAAGGAAATGTTTTGTTGATGAAAGTCGAATTTTCTTCCACGTGTATTTTTTATAGGGTTTATTGTTAATGGAACCCAAATTTAAATGAAATTAAAAACATAAACAAATAAAGTAAATTATAATTTGACAACACCACAACGGATTTGGAAAAAGAATGGTGTTACATAGGCACTAAAAGAGGCACTAGGCAAACAATTTATATGGTGTCCTATTTAAAAACAATTAAGTTTCAGTTATCCCGCTTGTGTAAACCACCCGGTATAGTTAAAACTATTTTTAGAATATACATGTTTAGCAACCAACTAATTTTCGTATTTAAAGTTTTTCTTTAACTATGCTAACATAAGAGATATCAAAGAATTACATACTGGACACCATGTAATATTCCACCGATCGACGGCCGTTGTCAGGTATTTTTTTTTCTGTAGCTCACTGTTACAAAAATCTTAGGTATAGCTGCGCTATATTTTTGAAATCGACTAATCGCCAATAGTTCAGGTATGGTGTGACTTTAAATCTGTTCTAATCTCGAAAGTTATTGTAGTAAATATGGTAAATAGGTAGTTTCCGGATGATGGGTTTTTCGGAAAAACTAGCAATAAGTCGTAGTATTTGTATATTGAAAGAACAGAAATTGACACTAGAACTTAATGAAATTCAGCAGACCCCTTTTCTAGACTAATAAAAATTCTTTAAATATCTAATTATCATTACAGGACTTTTCACTTTCATTGGGGGTTTAATTTTAAATGACACTTTAGGGTTAATCGACTGCCTTGCTTTGCCCCTTTTAAATTTCATCAGTTTGGACCGTCAGACTTTTAAGCTTTTAGTGGTGTTATTTTTGTATTTTTTAGGTCTAGAAAGTATACAGGTTTTTAAGCTTCCCATTGAATAATTACCTAACTCTGGAGGGCAATGTTTTACCCATAAATCGTTTTGTGTCATTTCGCAGCATTAAGTAATCACCCACAATGCATAAGTTAGTTTATGAATACCTAT
This sequence comes from Polydrusus tereticollis, assembly GCA_963920685.1. Taxonomy (NCBI): domain Eukaryota; kingdom Metazoa; phylum Arthropoda; class Insecta; order Coleoptera; family Curculionidae; genus Polydrusus; species Polydrusus tereticollis. The sequence goes on from OY987335.1 coordinate 62,854,295, forward strand.
ACATATACAAGAGTAAACGAAGTAACAATTGAAATGAATTACGTATACTTAGTCAAGTTAAATGCCTCATAATTTGAAAATAATTTATTTTTATGATCAGGCACAAGCACTGCAGAAATAGTTTTTTATGTCGCCCTGCACGAGTGGTGCGTCTGTAAAGGAAGCAATTTGCATCGGTCTTAAATCTTTGGAGAATATATTCGTTGGGGAACATCACCTCGGGAAGGTCGTTTCAAAGGGAAGACTATTTCCAAAAGAAGGGATTTTTGAGGTGCAGTGGTTCGTCGTGTATTATTACCATGAACCAATATCAGTTGAACATTTGCCATGAAAATATCTTTATAGAACAGGCTTAAGTCTACGTCTATTTTCGAGGTTCTAAGCTGTCAAGGTTGTTTGTCAGATCATAGTCGCCGATCAAGCAAATGTCTCTTCTTTGGATGCGATTCAACAGTCTAAGAGTATTGAAAAACAACAAACTTAAAATAAGTTCGTGTACAGAGTTGTCCCTTATCCTTTCCGTCAGACCCAATCCTTGGACGCGTTTCGCCATTTACGGCTCTTTAGCAAGGCTTCGGGTCTGACGAAAAGGTAAGGGACCTCAAAGTGCTTTAACATAGAAATGCAAATGTACAGATGAGAGTTGCAGCACGTGGCTACATCTCGTGGCAACCACACGTATCAACCCAACCAGGACAGGGAGAATCAATATAGTTTTAAACGCTGGCAAGGCGGCCCATGGCGGGCAACCTATGTTGGATGTCGCTGGAAGCCAATGTATCGGTTCAGCATACCGAAAGCTGAGTATTGAAAAACAACAAACTTAAAATAAGTTCGTGTACAGAGTTGTCCCTTATCCTATCATCAACTTTCATCTGTATACCTTTTCGTCAGGCCCAGAGCCTTGCTAAAGGGCCGTAAACGGCGAAACGCGTCCAAGGATTGGGTCTGACGGAAAGGATAAGGGACAACTCTTAATATGAACTTATTTTAAGTTTGTTGTTTTCAATACTCTTAGACTGTTGAATCGCATCCGAAGAAGAGACATTGACAGAGACGTGCTGCAGCTCTCATGTGTAGTCTTAGAGTATGTTTAGGAATAAAGTCACAAATAATATGTAAGCATTATTCCAGCGATGGTTAAATTTAGGCCTTGAAGAGCATCCAAATTTATTAAGGTGTCTTGCGGTTCCGAAAAGTATAGCTTCTGCGAGGCTGCCTTAGTAATGACCGCAATGTGCCAAGACATATTACCATCCAAATTGAAAATTAAATTATGAAGCTAAATGAATCGATTAATTAATATATCTAGTTCTTTAACGTTTACTGTTGCATGTTTTTTTAGCATTAAAGTTTACTTGGTGAATGTCAGCCTAAGACAGAATTTCTTTCAGATCTTTATTAAGATGTGAGATTTGTTGCTGCCTATAGAGATGCGCATCGGCAGCCGATGTTTGCGCATATTTTAAGCTAAAGACGAAACAAGTTGGCTAAAGTGTGACAGACATGAAAAAAATTGAAGCCAATGGCTTTAGACTGCCCGGGATTCCCCAATGTGTTATTCCGAAAGTGGATAACATAAGCGACAAGGTTATGGAGGACTTGAGGTTAGGCGGCCGATCGGTAATGGCAGTATTTTAAATTTTTGTCCCCGTTGTTTGGTTAGTTCGTTAGGTGGCCGACAGAGGCGCTCTCTTCGTAAGTGAGGCACGCTTTTCATAGAAAGTGTGGTATTTTTCTCGTTTTATTTATCGAAATCACTTTGTTACTAATTTTTTTCTTAATATTATTGATAATGAATAACGGTAAATCATATAAGAGTAGAGTTTGCTTTGTGCCGGGGTATGAAACAGGATGTTCTTCCGATAAGAAGTTCAAGAAAGAACTCGGTGAACACAACCAAAGCCTCTTCCTCGCTTCAAAGGTATATTAAAATTAGCTTATAAACCATTTTAATTAAGTAAGGAATATTAAAGTCATGAAAATAACGATGATCGAATTTATAGATATATTTTTCACTACATTTGTCACTGTTGTAAATTTTGCACAAAGTATAACCTAAAAAATATAATAAATTAAAAGTAGTACCTGTATGTTATTAATTAAATATCTCTTTATATAGATTTTAGCACATTTGATTCATGCTTGGGAATTGCTCCTATAAGGAATGCTGGACAGAAAGGAATACTCTCAATTTGTTAACCATGCAAATTCAAACATGGAAGCAATAAAAAGAAAACTATTAAATCATTTATATTAAGACGTCATGAAAAACTAAAAGGAGTTGTATGTTGTGTTACTCGTAAGAATTTACAATTAAAACAAAAGGCAATTGTACAGGGTGTTTCATTAAGGTCGAAGAGCGGCCATATCTCGGAAACTATTGGGCATAGAAATGCAGGAAAAAAAAAATTAATGACTAAAGTGGCCATGGGAAAATTCTGGAAATAATTTTTAAGTTCCGCATTTTGCCGCAAGGGGGCGCAATTAAAAAGTAAATTTTTAAATTTTAGATATCTCCGAAAATTGCACCTTAAGGTATATTTTTGATAACACCATTAAAAAGCTTGGTCAATTTTGCATAATTTTGGTCCCATGCTTATTGGCGTACCGACTTTAGTAAGAGTGGGGGAAGCTGTTGAATGTGTAATCATTTAAATCGCTGTAACTTATAAACCACTTATCCGATTTTAGCAAACTAAAACTTGTTTGGAAGAGAAATGTAAGTACTTTTAACTATCGTCTTGAGTGGTCCATGATACTTCTCAATAAAAATACAAGAGGGCGCAATTTGCAATAATAACACATTTCTTAACTTTATTCATTTATTTCAAATCATACGGTATAATTATGATACCATAATCGAAAAGTAGATGAAATTTGCTACAAAAAATGTCAAAACCGCAGTTCGATATCTCCATCCGTTTCAGAGTTATTGCCAATAGAATAATTTTTAAAACTTTAAATGAAGAAGCGGTTGTTTTCATAGTTTTGTGATCAAGCATTCCATGACAAAAAATATTTTTAAACTTTATGGTTAGGTAGGTTTGTTTCTCATTATTCCAATGGCCCAGAAACCACTCTAGAATTAATGGCAATCATGGAAAACGTGTCATTTAGGCGTAACTCTAACAATATGATGTGTTTTAAAAAATAAATCTAGATAGCTGTGAAATAAAAGTTTCCATGGAGATAAGACAAATAATGCAAATAGTTGTCAACTAGTTTCATTTTGAAAGGTGTTGACAAAAGTTTATCCGTAATTCATCTTAAACTTCTTGATAGAAAATTGTGATACGTACCTTTCAAAAATGGCTTATACCAATGCCGAAGCTTACGATATGCTGGCCGTATATTTTGAATGTTTTCAAAATGCGCCTATAGCGGAACGCGAATATGCTCTCAGATATCCTGAACGAAGGCACTATGGCAGAGCAGTATTTCAGCGACTGGCAATATGCGTAAGGCAAACGGGAAGTGTACGACGCATTTCAGTTGCTTTTAGAAGACGTCCAGTAAGAAATGAAGTCAACATTACAAACGTTCTTGCGTACGTAGAGGCCGATCCGCATTTAAGCATAAGAGCAATTTCTTTAGACCTAGGTATAAGTTGTACTGCAGTGTTCCGAATTCTAAGGGATTTTAAGCTGCATCCCTATCATATAGTTTTACATCAGGCGCTATCAGAAAGTGATTATGACAGACGGCTCGACTATTGCTATTGGCTAAGAGAGATGTGTAACGAGAATCCTCAATTCCTCTCCCACGTGTTATGGACTGATGAAGCCACTTTCAGTAGCTGTGGCAAAGTTAATTTACACAATATGCACTATTGGTCACAGACAAATCCTCACTGGATGCGCGAAGTGGATCACCAAAACAGATGGAGTGTTAACGTGTGGTGCGGAGCATTAGGACACAGAATTATCGGACCGTTTATTTTTAATGATTATCTAAATGGTGAATCTTATTTAAACTTTTTACAAAATGACTTGCCTATCCTTTTAGAAGATGTTCCTATTGGCCTAAGAACATCCATGTGGGAATCAACATGATGGATGCCCGGCACACTTTTCGCATATGGTCCGTGATTTTTTAGATATTGGATACCCAAATCGCTGGATTGGAAGGGGTAGTTTGTTTGCTTGGCCACCTAGATCCCCGGATTTAACTGTGTTACATTTTTACTTGTGGGGGCGAATAAAAGACATTGTATATAAAACGCGACCAACCACACGAGACAACATGATTGAGCGAATTGAAAATGCACTAAATTCGATTTCACGAGCTGAAATTGAAACAGCTGTCTCTAGTTCTAGAAAAAGAATTAATCGTTGTATTTTGCACAACGGAGGTCATTTTGAACATTTATAAAGTCTCTCAATTGTTTTCCTAAGAAGCTTTCCATGGATATTGTTTCCTTCAATAGTTTCCGATAATTATTTTAATACTGTTTTATGGCCCGTTGGCCTTGAAACACGCTCCAAATTTTGTATTTTACATGATTTGGACTAGTCCTAAGCCTAGATAAAGTGTAAAGGAAGGCACGGAGTTTGACATTGGAATAATGAAAAACAAACCTACCTAACCATAAAGTTTAAAAATATTTTTTGTCATGGAATGCTTGATCACAAAACTATGAAAACAACCGCTTCTTCATTTAAAGTTTTAAAAATTATTCTATTGGCAATAACTCTGAAACGGATGGAGATATCGAACTGCGGTTTTGACATTTTTTGCAGCAAATTTCATCTACTTTTCGATTATGGTATCATAATTATACCGTATGATTTGAAATAAATGAATAAAGTTAAGAAATGTGTTATTATTGCAAATTGCGCCCTCTTGTATTTTTATTGAGAAGTATCATGGACCACTCAAGACGATAGTTAAAAGTACTTACATTTCTCTTCCAAACAAGTTTTAGTTTGCTAAAATCGGATAAGTCGTTGATAAGTTACAGCGATTTAAATGATTACACATTCAACAGCTTCCCCCACTCTTACTAAAGTCGGTACGCCAATAAGCATGGGACCAAAATTATGCAAAATTGTCCAAGCTTTTTAATGGTGTTATCAAAAATATACCTTAACGTGCAATTTTCGGACATATCTAAAATTTAAAAATTTACTTTTCAATTGCGCCCCCTTGCGGCAAAATGCGGAACTTAAAAATTATTTCCAGGATTTTCCCATGGCCACTTTAGTTATAAATTTTTTTTTCCTGAATTTCTATGCCTAATAGTTTCCGAGATATGGCCGCTCTTCGACCTTAATGAAACACCCTGTATATTTTATGTCCATGCAACTTTTTCTATAATATACTTTTTTTGGGGATCACTAAGCTTATAAAGAATGTAGAGAAGAGTAAGAAAAAGTGTGCTACCGTAGCATCTAATACTCTGGAAGAAATTATATCAGGCTTGTTAAACACTCAACAAGAAGCAGTAAGGACTTGTTTCACTGCAGCTAAAGTATCCATTTTTAAAAACAGATGCTATACACTTGCCTGGATTCATGAATGTTTATTGATAAAAATTAAGGGGAAAGCAGTTTATGAACATTTACAAAGTCACAAACTTTTGGCACTTCCTTGCATAATTATACACTTTAAATAAATTTATTGTATACTCTGTGATACAATATTTACGCCAGTTTAAGCGATGGTTTATAGTTTTAAAATTGTTGAATATTACTTATAACTTTTATCGTAAAATATATAATTTTAGGCTTAGAAAGATTGCACATACTACCATACTCAGGTTCAGCAATATACAGGGTGGGCGGCATGTTTTTCAAAGTCTATTAGAATAAAAAAAAAGCATACAGGGTAAGTCAGAAAGCTATAGAAAAACAAAGTTACTTTTTTTTTAATGGAACACTCTATATCGTTAGAATATTTTTGTATTTTATATAAAATAACAATTATTTTTTCATAAGTGCATTATAAGTCTAAACTTAATAGTTTCCGAGATATTGACTTTTGAAAAATGACATTTTTGAAATTTGACAGCTTCTAGCTTTCTAACGTTACGTTTTAGAGTAAACCGGCTTACATGTCCCTATCTTACTTCTTGATTATCTTCTCAAAAGTGTTTTCTAAGGTTTTCTGACTCACCCTGTATACTTATTTTTTTTTATTCTAATATACCTTAAAAAACTCTGATTTCTCTTAAATATTTTTTGCTAGTTGTTTTACTTTAAGAAATAATCGACCGTTTTCATACATACCAATAACCCTGTACAAAGAGTAACCCAACTAATAAGAGGCGAAAGTGAGCTTTCCGCCTGTTCTAATTTTTATGCGCATGTGCAAGGCAGCCATTTTACAAGTATTATTCGCAGCTAAGTTTACAGCATTCGCAATCTGTCAAATCGTTTGTTTACTTCTGGAAAACCAAACGAACCTTTATTTTTTTGCAGTTTAAGGTGAAAAGTGATTTGTTTTTCTTGGTTTTTTTCAATAACTCAGAAGGGATTTCTTTTGATTTTAATGTCGGGAGTAAGGAAGCAGAAAGGTGGCATATCGTGTGCTTACCCCGAACGCCCTTCTAAAACCGGCGAAGGAATATCATTTTTTAGATTTGCTAAGGATATCACAGGGATGTACCTATATTATAAATAAATATTGTGCTTTTGGAAACATAAAATGTATGTGAATTTATTAGGTATTTACAGCCACGGGTGATTGTAAATAAAGTTATTTTAAAAACGAAATAAGCAGAAACCGAATTCATTATTAACTAATAGATAAGATGTTGAATGACTTTTAAAATGTCAATTTTGTAGCAAGACTTGGTTTACCCTATATTAGTTACCTGCAATTTAGGAGCAAGACTCTTGGCTGGTTTTAAACTAAACCTAGGTGTTGGAAAATAAAATAGTATGTGCCTACCCCGGTACCTACTTTTTTATTTACAACCTAGTCTTATATGGTTACCTGTAAACGAGGTGAAAGGTTGTTCTCAATTTGTACCCAAAATAAACCACCTGATAGCTCACAATTGTCTTTCATTAAATTTTCAAAATTTTTATATTAAGTGTTGTACGAAGCACGAAGGCCAACAATTTAAGTACATTTTTTAAAATCTAACTAACTATGCTTTTTTAGAAATAAGGCCTGGTTTGTTGATTGTAACAGAGAAGATTTGCTGTATAAGGATATCTTAGATAAACATATTAACTACAGGCTTTGTGAGAAACATTTTGATGAGGAGTAAATGACCAAAGATGGAATATGTAAGGCTTTGGTTGCACAAGCTTTGCCCACAATGTCTTCTCAGCACAAAGCTATTGAATATAGTTTATCAATGAAACCCTCCATCAAAAATGATTGGACTTTCAAGTTAGTTTTTATTTAATCTTTACATCTAGGTACTTACATATGCATTAGATTGATGGAAAAATTATTGTCAAGATCCCTTACTATAAGACATCGGTCAATTCAGATAAAATAATCCTAAATTATTGCATTTATTTGCAATTTTAAGGTTTTCTAACTATATTTTAGGTTCCTCATCAGTTAAATCTTTGACTTGCCTGGAGACAAGTGTAGTTTATCCAAGTTATCCATTGTGTGGTGTTGCAAGTGCGTATTATTATATAATATAAAATAATTAATAGGTAACATTTATTAAACAAGATTTTACCAATACAATACAAAGAAAGAGAATTAAATATAAAATTAACAAAGTGGCAAGTTTTCAGTTGATTCACTAATGAATACAAACAAATAAAAATGAAAGAAATAATGATGCTTATTATTTTAAAATCATCCAAGATTTTGTAAACAAATTAGAATCCTTTATAGGCAGTTCGGCAGATATATGTGTATACCGGGTGGTGTACCACCAGACTGGACATAGGAAATCCCATGTAAATTTTGCTGCCCTCAAATATTGGCTCCTCTATAAATTTTACATCAAAATTGTATTAGACTTTTTTGAAAGTCCTTGTATTTAATTGTAGATACGTATGGAAACACACATAAAACCACAAAATGAACATTTATACATAGTAAAACTATACAATACTTACTTGTTAAGTACTTTTTTAACCACAAAATAAAACACTTACAACTGTATACGAGGAAAAAACAACAGACGGATGCCGGCAGGTGTGATGCAAACCAAACAATGGACGCGACGGACGCGTCTCTTTCGTTGTGCCGAAGAGTGATGGGGAATCACACAATTTCCATAGACTGATGTCATGAGTTCACAGCAAAATCACATAATTTTTACAGTGGCGTGTAATATTCATGTGATCTTAATATTTTATATGTAATTTTATGTGATATCACACTACTTACTGTAAAAATTATTTAAAACACATTAACGTGTATTTTTAAAGATAATGTACAGAGTGCATGTAAAATTACAGCATAATATGTAAAAATGTTACATTATTTTATCTGTAAATATGTATTAAAATCACCCCTAGTTTTTAGAGTGTACATCTTCTCCTTTATTTTTCCTGTCAACAAGTACTCAAAAATAAGGGAGCAAGTAAAGGTACTAAGAATCCCAACCAAATTATACTTGAAATTAATCTTATTTATGTTAAGTTATTGAAATTTTAATATTTTATGTAGGCCATAAATATCATACAATCATACTACAGTAGATGTTTTATATCAAATCAATCAATTTCATATTAGAGTTTCTTTAAATTATACATGTCGGTTCAAAAGTTAGAACCGAAAAGGTAAGTCGCTGGGTACCCCTTTGGGGCTCTGTAGCTCCGTTAATTTTGACCTCCCCTATACGCTCCCGAAAATATGCTATATACTTACCGAACACCCTGTATATATGTTACAACTGTTTTTAAGTCTAGGCTACATGCACAAGTAATGTTGTTTTAAAATATTAGAAATTACTGCGTCTCCTTATGCAGACAATTTTTTGGGGTTGGGCTATTAAAAAGCCAAGGGTGTCATGTCAGGCGATCGTGTTATCTAATTAACTAAATTCATTCATAAATTACATACTAAACCAATAAAAATATATTTGTAATGAAAATATATTTAATATGCTAATCTCTTAGATGTAAGGACTATGTAACTTTTAATACCGAATTCGTTTTATTATGTGTATTTTTATTTTTTCACATCCGTCATTTCTACCTCAAATTTGAATAATGTTTTTTCTTAATTTTTTTATTACATTCTATATCAAAATCGATATAACTTAATACTGTTTATTAATAATCACCATAAACTCGAATATCGGTAGCTAAAAGTTATCTAACACTTGACATATACGTAATAAAACCACTTAAGTCTGACTGGCGTCTATCTAAACATCATAATATTTTTTCATATTATTGTTGCGAATTTCTAAATAACAAAATCGCCTTTATCTAAATACTAAAATAAAAATAAAATAAAAGAAATTGATCAAAAAATAGGTTATAAAAATGCCACAGAACTATAAAAGGCCATAATCGGTGTGATTGAAACCCGACAAGAAATGGGACAGAATAAATGTCCTCATATATTAAGGAAACATAAATACAAAACAGAAATATACTGATCAAAATTTGACATTAATAGGGGAGTTAGAATTTTAATATTGCAAATAGATTATTTATTGTAAGATTTATTCTTTGGTTGGTTCTTCATCTGGAAATTGCTTAAAATAATAGAATTATGTCTGTGTATATAAAACTGTGAGAGTAAAGGAGATAGCATAACATAGATAGCCGTAGTAAGTTTTATGTCTTGTTAAAAAAACTGCAAACAGAAATTTAATGAACAAAATTTGACTCTTATATGGAAGTTGGAACTTGTACATTATACCGTCGTGTTAAATGAGGTATGGGATAGCGATAGTTGTTAATTAGGTTAGTTCAATTACTTTTTTTTTGTCTAAAAACTTTTTAGTCTCTTGTAGTTTTTTCGTATCTGCGACCGTTATCGAGAAAAAAAGATTAAAAAAAAACATTTTCTGTATTTTGCCAGATGAAATTAAAATTTTTAAAATGGTCTAGTAGGCTATGGCTTTAGTTAGATTATCTCTTGTTTTTTATTAATTTTGGCAGTTTATTCGCCACTACCTGTTAAAAATTAAAGCTGGGATGACCCGGTTTTTGTAGCAATGATTTATTACAATACAAAGAACCCAAATAATAATGATAACAAAGGAAACTACGTTACAAAAATTGTTGAAAATGACCTCTTCCAACCCTTATACATGCGCCCCTCTTCTTCTCATTGATACCCGTACTTGTTCGAAAACCTCCGGAGTATTTCTTATGGTTTCAAATGCATCTAATATTCGATTTCGCAAATCATCATCGGTATCTTCTAGTGTTTTATACCCCCATAGGAAAATATCTAGGCTATTTAATAGTAGTATTTAACAGCGCAAGGGTCAATTCTAGGCCCAACTTTGTGGAATATATTATATGATGTAGTATTCCGGGTAGAAATGCCTGAAGGAACTGCTCTGATAGGTTTTTCCGATCATGTTGCTGTAGTTGTTGTGGCAAAAAATGAAGAACTCCTAATGGACGTGGCAAATACGAGCCTACAGCGTGTTGCAAACTGGAAAGTGAGAGGACATTTATATCTGGCCCCGGAGAAGACTAAGGCAGTACTTCTAACAACTTGGAGGAGGACAGCATGACAGCAAGTACAAGGCAAAGTGGCCAATATAAGTAAGGCTGTAAAATACCTGGGTATGTGGTTAGGCATCAAGCGAACAGCCGACCACGTTAGTAGGATAATTCAAAAAGCGGAAAGAACAGTGTCGGCACTAGTGAGTCTAATGCCAAATACCGGCGGACCAAAAGAAGGATTCTGTCAAGTGTTATTTACTCCCCGATTTTATACTCACCGGCTTGGTATACGTTAACAGAGACTAAATAACTGCTGCAGAAACTTGTCTGACTTTAGCGAACCATGCCTATCAAAATATGTAGTGCTTATAGAACAATAACCACAGAAGGAGTTTGAGTCATTGCAGTGACCCCTCCCATTGAACTGCAAATCAAAGAACCAAGAGAGAGAGAGAGAGATGTTTAGGGCTAACAAAAGAAAAATCAAGAGCCAACTTATTGAATAAATGGCAAGAAAAATGGGATCTTGGAGTATATAGACGTTGGACTTACCAACTGATACCCGACCTTCAAAGGTCGATAACTAACCTGAACTAACCCGGGGGGGAAGTGTATTACTTCATAACGTAGGCACTGGCAGGCCATGGCTGCTTCAGAAGGTACCTACACTATTGGACAAAAGTAGAGCAACAAAGTGCTTTTATTTCTTTGAATTTAAAAAATAAATTATATGATTGTGATCCCCAGCTAATTTTAATGAAATATTATCCCCGCAATAATAGTAATATTTCACAATATTTTGGTACACTTTAAACAAAATGATGGTAGAGAAATATTTATAATTATAAAAATCGACGAAATGAAGTGCCACAAAAGTAAAGCAACAAATTGTGTCAACAGTATTTTATTTTACATATTACGATAAAAAAAAACATTAAACACATTTAATAATTACAATAGCTAAAAGTGTTATGCTAATAGTTAATAGAATATCCATTATTTTTTATTACTTGCCGACATAGTCGCAACATTGAGGCAATCAGCTTTTGAACAGTATTTTCGGAAAGGTTTGTCCAAACTTCATTGATTTTATTTACCAATGATTGTTTATTTGGAAATGATTGTGTACGAATTCCACGTTCAACTTCTTCCCATAGATTTTCAATGGGGTTAAGGTCTAAGGATTGTGCCGGCCACTGCAAAACCCGAACGTTATTTTCTTGAAACTACTCTTGAACAATTCGTGAAGAGTGTTTTGGATCATTATCCTGTTGAAAAACAAAACGCAACGGCATTTCCCACTCTGCATAAGGCAACATTACATTTTGCATTATATCTCTATAGCCAAATCGATCCATGGTGCATGTCATTAATGAAGTTTAAAGGACCTACCCCATTCCATGAGAAAGAACCCCATAGAAAAACACTGCCTTTGCCATGCTTAACTGTGGGTGTAACGTATTTAGGATTAAACCTTGTATTGATTGGCCGTCTTACACGCTTCATTCCATCAGAATTGAAAATTTAATAACGCGTTTCATCGCACAATAAAACTTTTTTCCACTCGTCTACTGTCCCATTTAAATGTCGACGTGCAAATTCATGCCTAGCCACTCTATTTCTTGCCGAAATAAGGGGCTGTTTAGCTCGGCGTCTACTAAATAACTTTGCGTCTACCAACCTTCTTTGAACTGTCCGTGGACTAACCATAATTTCGGGAATTTTAGCAATAATTCTAGGTGCAGACATCCAAGGATGGTTTTGAGAAATTCTTTTAATGCATCTGTCTGTCCAAATTGTTGTTTTTCTCGGCCTTCCCGATTTCGGTAGATTCTCTAAATGTCCCCTTTGAATGTAACTTGAAATTATTTTGTATACGCTGTATCTTGGTAAAACAAACCGTCTTGAAATTGTGGCCTGTATTGTACCTTCCAAGTGTGCATTCACTACTCTCTGCTTCAATTCTTTCGAAATTGGAATACCTCTTGGCATGATTAATACAGCGCAGAAATATTAATTAAACATAAAATAAACTCTGCAAAAATAAGTTAACCTTTACTTTAACTAAAACCTTTCTTTTTTAGGAAAATATTAAAATGTTGCTTTACTTTTGACGCATTACAATACTGTATGTGAAAGTTTACGTCAATATCAGTTCATTTGCTTTGATTGTTGGAAAAAGCTGTTGCCGCCGATAACAGCAGCCTACTTCGATATTTAAGACACAATGTATTTAAATACGATATCATGCATTTAATATTATAAAATCGAGATTTCTCTCATTTTTCGAAAATGTTGCTCTACTTTTGTCCGATAGTGTATATCATTGAAAATATTAAATTCAAGCGAATGTACCGGGTGAATACCTAAGAGTGTCCGCCGGCTATATCTCAGAAACTGTCAGTCATACAGCTTTCAGGTAAACTGTTTTTGAATAAAAATGTCCAAGAGAAAATGTTCAAAATTATTTTCGAGTTTGTAAAATGTCCGTCAGAGTCATGACCACTGCAAATATTAAGATTTTCTTTGTGTTTTGACTAAGTAAGAGGTACCGGAAACATTTTTGTTTTAATCCTTACATATTTCGTTATAATTTTTGCTATGCACAATTTCTGCTATCTAGTAAAATAAAGTGGTAGGGGAAATTGAAATGTTTTTTTTTACAGTAACTACGCGATTGCTCTCATTTCGCATAACCGATTTTAACACACTTGATCTCATTTAAGAGAGCAATATTTTATCTACAAATTGTCCTTGAATTTTGCCTTCGCCGCTAGATGGTGTTTACTGAAATATAAGTGAATATTACGCTTTCTCGCAACAATGTTCAATACAATGATAGGTCTGTTTTAACACATTTCCGTAAATACCCCATATTTTGTTTCTTTTATAGAAACGGAGTTATTGACCAAAATAAACTACATATAACGTATTCTTCTATTTAAGGCCGTTTTCTAGCATGTATTATATGTATATAACTGTATTTCAAAAAATAATTTTAAAATATGGAGCTTTACGAATCTTACAATATTTATATGCAACTTTTCTCCGCTTTCTATTAAAAACAAAGATATTTGACTTCCTCGCACTAATGGGCCATCCTTGTCTTTAAAACCAAGAATATACCATTTAAATAAAGAGTAAGCTTTAAAAAATAAAACAACTGAATTGTGTGAAAAGGGCTCGCTGTCAAAACAATAAATAAGTCAGATTTTCACTGAGGTTATTGATTTTTTTTTTGTGTTCAGGAAAACTTTTTTTATTAAGATGCGTTATACAAATGACGAGGCATTCAATATGATGGTGTATATTTCGAATGCATGCGAAATGCGTCAGTCGCTTTCAGGGTTTACGCCATACGATTCCCTGGAAGAGTGCGGAAGGAAGCATTATAAATGTGTTGGCATATATTGCATTTGATCCACATGTGGGACTAGAACCCTAGCTAAAAAGTTGGGAATTTGCCAGACTATGGTCGTAAGCATATTAAAAGATCACAAGTAAGTTTTGGTAATTTCCATTTCTTTTCATATTCATTCATATTTGCCGCTTTTATCTGAAATCGTTTTATATAGAATGTTGTTAGCGTGTTAATATTTTATAATAGTAAGTTACCCGAAAAAAAAACTATTGCAGTTTTAAGGGGAATAAATCTGATCTCATTTTTTGATTGCCTTATTCTGTGTAGTATTCGAGATATTGCCAGAAATATTTAAAAATATGATATATCTGAGAGTAATAAAGCTAAAACTCAGAAATAAAGAGGTTAGTTCAAGCAATTCTGCTACAGAACATCTAGTGTGCGAGTTGTTCTGACACTTGCCAAATTAATTTTTAGGATGCATCCTTATCACATCGTTTTCCACCAGGCTTTATAATAGCTGAAGATTTTGATCGTCGATTAGATCATTGTCGATGGCTGTTAAATATGATATCGGAAACCCCCGAAACACTTTCTTATATTCTATGGATGGACGAGGCAAAATTTAGAAGCGATGGTAGTGTGAACTTACATAATATGCACTATTGGTCCAAGACAAATCCGCGTTGGATGTAGGAAGGACAGCATCAAGGTCGTAAACGTGTGGTCCGGCATTCTGTGGGGAGCTACCACTTCATTTACCAGATGTTGCTTTGAACATTTGCCGTGACATGTTTTTTTCAATACGATGGGTGCCAGGCGAATTTTGCTGTAAACGTCCGGGAGTTCCTAGATCGAGCATATCCTGGCAGGTGGATTGGACGGGAGTTATATAATTAGAAACCATTTACAATGTATAAACTTAGACCCCTTTTGTTTATGTAATCTGAACTTATAAATACGCTACCGATTCAGGAGCAATCACTTAATTTTCGTATTTCAAGTAGTTAAGTCACATTTGTAATATAATCCCTAATTTCTAAACATTGTTAGAATAGCTTCTGCATTAATAAAGTGGTTTTAAAAATGTTTTGTGCAAACGAAGTTATTTAACTGGCGCAGTCGGTAGGATCTTCGAAGGTTAGAATTTTGCAAGTTTAGAAAATTGCATCCAGCAACGTTCGTGAGACAAGCAGCCTAGCCGTTGATTTTAATCATTCATCGAAGATACCTACCCAACCACAACTGGTACATTTTGGCAAGAAAATTCACCGTTACACAGAATCGAACCTGTCGTAAGTGATATTTTCCTTTCCATTCCCCATTTTTATTTTTGGTATATGAATTTGCAAACTTTATTTTATTAATTTTATTGATATTTTATATTATAAATTTTTATATAATCTATTCATTTCGAATGAGCACATCAGACGAAAGTATCGAAGAACTTTTAAATTTAGTTGATAACATTAATTTAAACGACATGGCTACTCTTACAGCAGCAAAGGAAATTGCTTATACTTTAAAGACATTTTCAGGAAAGCCTGAACACCTCGGATTTTTTATTAACTCGATTGATAAATTTTATAATAGGTATTTTAACACTAACGATGATTCTCTTAAAGAATTTGTTTTTGCAACTATTTGCGCAAAAATAACTAACGAAGCAGGAGACTATTTATTGTGTCATCCGGAACTCACTTCTTGGCCTTAAATAAAAAATGAATTAAGATTAAAATTTGGCGACAAAATTAATAGACATACCCTATCTCAGCAATTGAACTTTTTGACAAGACAAAAAAACGAACCAATTTTAGAATTCTTGGATCGTCTTTAAATTTTGAAAAATAGAATAAACTTAAAAATTAATTCTGAAAATTTAGCACCACCTACAAAACTAGCCTTAATTGAGCAAACTGAACAAACTGCTGTAACAGTTTTATTAGCCAATGTGAATAGTGAATTGCGAACTATTTTACTTATGAAGGAACTTAAAGACCTCGATAGTACTTATAACATAATTTTAAATCATACAATCGTTGAACAACAAATTAATAACAGATCTCTAATGTTTAGAGACAATCCACAGACATTGACACACGCCAAACGAAATATTTCAAAACCTCGATTTAATACCCTCCAATTTGATCAAACTTTTAATAATAGATTTAATACCCCATATTCAAGTATAGTACATAACAATCCTTTCTATCAACAACCCCAAAACAAGAACAATTCGACATTTCCCAGTCAACCCATAAACATTCAACCTAGACCTACACCTGTTCAACACAACTTCCCAACTAACCAACAAGTGTTCGGAAAACCTACAAACGCTCTCCCAAAACACAACCCACAAAGACAATTAGACCCACCTACACCAATGTCCGGCGTAAGTATTCAGCCGAGACGAAGCTTCCAAAGACCATTACCTCAAAACCAAAACCAAAGTCAGAATTTTAATACAAGACAAAATTTTTGGAGACAAAACCCAAATGCAAATCCGTTAACTTTTACTGAACTTAAACATTTAGAAAATAACGAGAAAACCGGGTATTCGGTTTCCCCACAAAACGACTACCAAGAATATGAGACAAAAAACCATTCCGAGTACGATTACTATCAAAACTTTTGCGAAAACGAATCATTCGAATCAAATGACTCAAATGACACTTATTATTTACAACAAACTACAGAAGACACTTCTTACGAAAAACCTATATATAATAATTGCGAAGCAGGAACAAACGTAAATTTTCCTGACGTAGCCTCTCAAAAAAGCAATCATACTTAGATATAAATGCTTTTCAAAATAACTCATTGCCATACATAGAGATTAAGAACCCACCTTTAAAATTATTAATAGATACTGGCAGTCACACCTCTTTACTTAGACCTATCATTGCAGAAAATAGCTTTCCCGATCAAATTTATAACTCAAAACATACTTTGGTAACTTGCATAGGAAAAACTGATACCTATAACAAAATAAAAGTACCATTGCTCAAAGAATTTAATATATTAAATGACATCCAATTTATACTCTTTAACTTTCACGATTATTTCGATGGCATTTTAGGAATTAAAGACCTAAGAAGGCTAAATTTAAATATTGATTTGACCAACAAATGCTTATACAACCAAACAACATCTATTTCTCTATCTTACCGAGACGACTTTTCTACACAAAAGGTTGAAATTCCAGCAAAAACTTGTATATTAAAAAGAATTTACACTAACTTACCTAATGATACTGAATTGCATATGCCTTATATAAAAAACGAATATATCGAAATTCCAGCTTCACTCTTAAAAGTAGAAAACAATCATGTCACCCTCGAAATTAGAAACTTAAAAGACGAGAGTATAATAATACATTTTAACCCTTATGATATTCAACAAACATGTCTACCTTTTAATGAAAAAGAAAACGAAATATTTAATCTCGAACAAATTGTTTCAGAAATTAATTTAGTATACGAAAATATAAATGACGTACAAAACGATAACTTTTCTCTTATAAGAACTGACCATCTAAACATAGAAGAAAAGAAACATCTACAAAAATTACTTTGCGCATTTCATAATATTTTACACAAACCAAACGACAAACTAACCTTTACAAACCAGGTTAAACATGAAATAAAGACTTCTGACGAAATCCCTGTTCACACTAAATCATATCGCTATCCTTATGTCCACAAAGAAGAAATCCAAAAACAAATCAGTCAAATGCTGACCGACGGTATCATTCGACCTTCTTCTAGTCCCTGGTCATCCCCCGTCTGGATAGTTCCCAAAAAACTAGATGCTTCAGGTAAACAAAAATGGCGAGTTGTCATTGATTACAGAAAGGTCAACGAAAAAACTTCAGATGATCGATATCCCATACCCAACATCACAGACATACTCGACAAGCTTGGCAGAAGCCAATATTTTACAACCCTCGATCTTGCCTCAGGATTTCACCAAATTGAAATGGAACCATTATCCATCCCTAAGACAGCTTTCAATGTCGAAAATGGACACTATGAGTTTATCCGTATGCCCTTCGGCCTGAAAAATGCACCAGCCACATTTCAAAGGGTCATGGATAACGTACTTCGCGATTTACAAGGAAAAATATGTTTAGTTTACATGGACGACATAATCATTTTTTCCACGTCCTTACAAGAACACATAAATAACCTTAAACTAGTATTCCAACGACTCCAAGACAATAATTTAAAGATACAATTAGACAAATCTGAACTTTTGCAAAAAACTGTTGAATTCTTAGGACATGTAGTAACTCCTGAAGGTATAAAACCTAATCCAAAAAAAATTAAGACTATATTAGATTTCCCAATTCCTAGAAACCCAAAAGAAATAAAATCCTTTCTTATAGGTTATTATCGTAAATTTATAAAAAACTTTGCGAAATTAACGAAACCCCTAACAAATTGTCTAAAGAAAAATCACAAAGTAGAGCATACTAAAGATTTTATAGAATCATTTGAAAAATGCAAACTACTACTGACAAACGACCCCATTTTACAACACCCAGACTTTACAAAACCTTTCAATCTGACCACAGACGCCTCAAATTTTGCAATTGGTGCGGTTTTCTCTCAAGGACCAATAGGAAATGACCTTCCTATCGCCTATGCATCTCGCACTTTGAACCCAGCCGAATGCAATTATTCGACAATAGAAAAAGAACTACTTGCGATAGTTTGGGCTACTAAGTATTTCCGCCCATACCTTTTTGGAAAAAAGTTCAAAATTATTTCTGATCATAAACCACTTCAATGGTTATTCGCAATTAAAGAACCTAACTCTAAATTAGTTCGTTGGCGCTTAAAACTGGCCGAATATGATTATGAAATAATTTATAAAAAAGGAAAAAACAACACAAATGCTGACGCATTATCTCGCATCCCAAGTCAAGTAAACAATATCGAAGATGACGACCAACTTTCCATCCTTCCGAATATTGACCTATCTGAGAAAATACCAGACATAAGTCCACAAGACCTAGATTACATCCTACAATCTTTAGATCCCCAGATAGTAGCACCGAAAATAAACATTATTTCCGATATTGCTATTAAACTCGATGCACCCCAAAAATGCATATAAAACCAAAACACAGACATCACACTTGAACCGTGAAAATGCTTCCGACGGAACACCTCACTTAAACAAAACAGTTAACACATACCCCATAGATAAAACAGAAACACAAACAGTACACTCAAGTCACGAGCACCCCATTATTGGAGCCCCTTATATAAATAAAGCAATTAACACTTACAAAAATCAACTTATATTTAGGTACTCAAGTGACAATAAACATAAATAACCAAATGAGAATTGCAGCACGTGGCTACATCTCGTGGCAACCACACGTATCAACCCAACCAGGACAGCGAGAATCCATATAGGTTCAAACGCTGGCAAGGCGGCCCATCGCGGGCAAACTACGTTGGGTGTCGCTGGAAGCCAATGTATCGGTTCAGCCTACCGAAAGCAGAAAATTCAAAAAACACAAACTTATAATAAGTTCGTGCATAGAATTGTCCCTTATCCTTTCCGTCAGACCCAATCCTTGGACGCGTTTCGCCGTTTACGGCTCTTCAGCAAGGCTCCGGGTCTGACGAAAAGGTAAGGGACCTCAAAGTGTTTTCACACAGAAATGCAAATAACCAAATGAGAATTGCAGCACGTGGCTACATCTCGTGGCAACCACACGTATCAACCCAACCGCGATGGGCCGCCTTGCCAGCGTTTGAACCTATATGGATTCTCGCTGTCCTGGTTGGGTTGATACGTGTGGTTGCCACGAGATGTAGCCACGTGCTGCAATTCTCATTTGGTTATTTGCATTTCTGTGTGAAAACACTTTGAGGTCCCTTACCTTATCGTCAGACCCGGAGCCTTGCTGAAGAGCCGTAAACGGCGAAACGCGTCCAAGGATTGGGTCTGACGGAAAGGATAAGGGACAATTCTATGCACGAACTTATTATAAGTTTGTGTTTTTTGAATAAACATAAAGTTGAGCGTACCCAATTATTTGATAAACAAAGACTATTTATATTCCTTCCTAACAACCCTCCGGAAGAACTTGTTTGTAAAATAATAAAGGAACATCTTACGCCAAATAAAACATATTGCTTGTATTTTAAAAACAAAACATTAGAACCTATAATCTTAAGTCTCTTCCAGAAATACTTTAAAAATAATGCCTTTAAACTATACACATCTATAACTATATTAGAAGATATAACTGACCCAGACGAACAACAAATTAAAATTAAATACTACCACGAAACAGAAACCACCCACAGAGGTATACAAGAAAATATAATCTCTCTTAAGAAACGATATTACTGGCCTAACCTAGAAAACGACGTAAAAACATACGTAAACCTTTGCGAAATTTGCCAAAAGACAAAGTACGAAAGACACCCTAATAAACTAGTTTTTAGACCAACTCCTCTAGGTTATGAACCTTTCGACCACATACATATAGATACATACAAAACTCATAATACAACATTCTTAACCATTCTGGATAGTTTCTCAAAATAAGGACAATCCTACCCACTAATTACTTGCCACGGTCCTGAAATCGTAGAAAAACTTTTACAATATTTTAACCATTATGGGCTACCCCGAAAAATAACAACAGACAACGGAACATCATTTAAAAATGAAAATGTTCAAAAATTCTGCATGCTACACAACATCGAAATACATTACTGTACACCACACAATCCCAACTCTAACAGTTATGTAGAAAGATTTCACTCTACTATTAATGAAACAATACTTGCACTCCAAAATGAGAAACCCAAAGAAAATATTTGCAATCTTATGAACTACGCGATTTTGTCTTACAACAACTCAACTCATAATGCAACAAAATATACACCATTTCAAATTATTAAAGGTAAACTAGACTATAAAAATCCTCTAGAATTATCAGAAGAGGAAAAGTTAACTTATTTTATGCAAGAACATTCTGAAAGAATTAAAATAATAAATGAACAATTATTTGATTCCTTAAAATCAAAACAAAATAAAATATTAGAAAAACACAACGAAAACCGACAGCCTGAAATAAAAATAGACCCTTCTAAACCACTCTATGAAAAAAATTTCCCAATTAAATCTAAGACCAAACAAACAAACAAATGCAAAAAACTAAATGTCCCTATAAACACACTCCCTACAAAAATAATCGCAAGAAAAAGAGAAATACACATCAACCGTCTGAAACCACAACGTTTTGTTTCAGATGACGAAACTACTAACAATTCTTCTCCTCATCATTCCCATCATATGGACTTACGAAGAAAAAGAAGTAATTAATCCAATGCTTCCTATTGTCCTACATTACCTATACACACCACATAACATACTATCACATTAACATACAACAAATAGAAAGATGTTTAACAAACCTTAAAGAATCTTTATTTACCATAAGAGTATTCTTAAGTAAAAGAAAACCGCAAGAAAACTTCTCATATCTTGTGACAGAAAAACTTAAACAAACGTACGAACTTTTAGAGACTCTAAAATTAAGTACACATTTATTTGACACAACCCCTAGACACAAGCGTGGGCTAATAAACGCTGTTGGAAAAATCAATAAATGGCTATTTGGTACATTAGATTCAGATGACGAACAAAAATTTGACCAATATCTTGACGCTCTTGCTAATAACCAAAAAACTCTTCAAAACGAAATAAAACAATCAGTATCAATACTCTTAAATGTAACACAAATCTACGTTTCACATTTAAATAAAATCGAGGAAAATCAACAGAAAATTCGAGCTAAATTAACACTTTTAGAAGCAAAAGAAATAACGATTTCCGACGCTCTATATTTTTCACTCATTATTGACAACATAAATAACCAACTACATAAAATAAATACAATTTTATCTAACATTCAAACAGCTAGAAGTTTTGCAAGATTAAACATAATGCACAACAGTATTTTAAATTAATTTCAACTCAAGGAAATCCTAAATAGTATTCCAAAAAAAAAATATTATTCAACTCTCAAAAATAATAAACTATTATAAAATAATAGTACCACAAGTAAAAATAACTCCAAATAAATTTATAATTTTCACTATTCATATACCAATTGTCCATCCAACCCAATTTACATTATATAAAATACTTCCTATCCCAATCCTAAATCAAACACTCCTTATACCTAAACCCTATATATTACTTGCGGAAGACAAATACTTCTCTACTGAAGAAGAATGCCCAAAGATAGAAAACACCTTTATATGCCCTCAAGAAACGCTATCTCAAGAAGAGACTTGCATAATCAAAATACTTACGCACAATCAAAACCACTGCCCAATGGTCAACGTCTACTACACGGCTTCAAGCATAACCAAAATCAACGCACAAGAAATTTTGGTTATCCCTGCTAAACCGATGCCCATAATTAATGACTGTCAAGAACTAAGACGATCTTCGTTAATAACCAAGCCAACAATTATTACCTTAGACAAATACCCATTATTAATCAATGGTGAAACATACATGACCGATACATCCAACGATCTGTACTATAGTCTGCAAATCCCTAAGATAGCAATCAACGAACAAAAGGATGTACCATACCTAAAGGTACAAGAAATAAATCATGACGAAATCAAAGGAGCCAATAAACTGATTTCTATCATCAAATTCCACAATCTGCAAACTCCTGGTGCCAATATTAACCACTGGACGATCCCATTCCTAATCATGACGATGCTAATCCTTATTGTTGTTTCCATAATAATTTGGAAAATAATAAGAAAAAGAAGCCACCTCAAGACTGAAGCAAGGGTCATCTACACTAAAGCCAAACTTCAGAAGCCAAAAGAAGCGGAAAATCGTCACACTGTATTTTCCGACCTCAAGGAGGAAGGAGTTATATAATTAGAAACCCTTTACAATGTATAAACTTAGACCCCTTTTGTTTATGTAATCTGAACTTATAAATACGCTACCGATTCAGGAGCAATCACTTAATTTTCGTATTTCAAGTGGTTAAGTCACATTTGTAATATAATCCCTAATTTCTAAACATTGTTAGAATAGCCTCTGCATTAATAAAGTGTTTTTAAAAACGTTTTATGCAAACGAAGTTATTTAACTCGGGGAAGTATATTCCCTAGAAAGCTAGGTAACCAGACCTCACTGTCCTAGAATATTATTTGTGGCTGAGGGTTAAGGACGTTGTTTTAGCAAACCTGTCTACAACCAGAAAAGATATGCGGAAATTGAAATTATATCTTGCCCACGCGGTAGAGGTTGCAGGATTGCATTAACAATGATGGATGTCATTTTGAACACTTGGGCCGTCACTAATATATTTTTCACCAAATCTTCAGTGTGCAATTTTAAATAAATAAATCGTAGTATAAATAAGTAATATAAAATAAAAAGTAAAAAAATAAGGAGGAGTTTTAGAAAATATATTTTATCGTTATAGTTAACATTTTTGTAACTGTCTGTTAATTTATAATCAATGTGTGCTAAACATAGCCAATATATAAACTAAAAACTCCTTTAAAATGGAAGAATACGTTATATGTAGTTTATCTTGGTCAATAACTCCGGTTCTAAAAAATATACGAATATGGGGTTTTTACGAAAATGTTAAGAATTTAATCCTCTATTACATTCTGATCAGACTGAGACAGATCTATCATTGTATTTAACTTTGTTGCGAAAAAAGCCTAATATTGGCTTATACAGGGTTAGGCATTTGGTATCACCTATTTTCAAAAATCTGTTATAAGACCAAAAAACATTTTATTGAAACAAAATTATGAAAAATAAAAATATTAATATGTGCAATTTATGTTTTGAAAATAACATCCTTTAAATGACTTCCTTGACTATCTATACATTTTTGTAATCGGGATCTAAAATTTTGCATAACTCGTTCCAACAATTCTGCTCCAATATTATTTATTTCTTCCAAAATACGTATTTTAAGTTCTTGGATGGTATTGGGACGCCTTTCATAAACCTTTTTGTTTAGATATCCCCAGAGGAAAAAATCAGGAGCCGTCAAATCGGGGGAATTAGCTGGCCACGTTATGTCACCAAATTTTGATATCAAGCGACCGGGGAACATTTCTTGCAACAAAATTTGAGTTTGTCGTGCTGTATGTGCGGTAGCCCCATCTTGTTGGAACCAAATATGATTTTGTCCTAGTCTTCGCAATTCGGGCCGTAAAAATACCCGTAACATGTTAACGTAACGTTCGGCATTTATTGTAACAGTTCTGTTGTTTTCTTCAAAAAAATATGGCCCTATGATACCAAAAATTGAGACACCACACCATACGGTGACTTTTTCATCATGGAGGGGTCATTCATGAAGCTGTTGCGGATTTACGTCGGACCAATAACGATAATTTTGCTTATTCACATATCCGCTTAAATGGAAGTGCGCTTCGTCTGACATCATCAAGAAATTTAACAGGTTTTCATTATTTTCTAAAATTTGTAAAAATTGTCTACAGAAAGCAATACGAACTGGTTTGTCTGCTTCTTTTAACTTATGAGCAACTTGGATTTTGTATGGGTGGAAGTGCAAATCAGAATGCAGAATTCTTCGCAATGTCCTGTTGGAAATGCGCAACGCAAGTGACTGCCTTGATGCAGATCGATTCGGACTTCTTATCACAGCTTGTCTTACCCGTTCAATATTTTCGGGTGTTCTGACTGTACGTACACCTCCACGAAAATTTGATGCAACATTCCCTCTAACTTCAAAATCTCTTACCCACCTCATTATGGTTTGGCGTGTTGGAATTCTTCCGTGTCTTTCCACATTAAATTCGCGACGAAAATTTCTTTGCACTTGCACAACTGAATTAGTTAATATGAATTGTTTTACGACATAAATTCGTTGATTTATCGGAAATTTGTCCATGACAAATTAAATTGCAACTGTTGACATATAGGAATGTGTCACTAAAATTGTCAAAATCAAATTATTATTTCCACAGCGCACTATAATAAATAGATGAAACCAGATGCCTAACCCAGTATTTCAGTGAACGCCATCTAGCGGCGAAAGCAAAATTCAAGGATATAATAACAAAAGCACAATTTGTAGATAAAATATCGTTCCCTTAAATGGACAACATTTGTTAAAATCAGTTATGCGAAATATGTGTAATCGTAGTTTATGTAAAGAATATTTAAATTCCCCCATCACTTTATTTCACTAGATAGGAAAATTTATACATAACAAAAATTATAATGAAATATGTAAGGATTAAAACAAAGATGCTTTTGGTACCTGTTACTTAGTTAACACACGAAAAAATCTTGTTATTTGCAGTGGTCCTGACTGTGATGCCCCCTTGCGAACTATTTACAAACTCGAAAATAATTTCCATTATTTTCTTTTGGGCACTTTTATTAAAAAAGATTTTACCTAAAAACTCTAGGACTGCCAGTTTCTGAGATATAGCCGGCTGCCATTCTTAGTTGTTCACCTGGTACATACTGCCAACTAGACGATGATGCAGAATACACGTTTTTCAACTGTCCTAGATGGGAGGATGAAAGACACTACGCCAATGAAACAGCGAGTCCTTTCAATATGGCAGCCATGTCTGGAGGACTTGTGAAATCGGAAGAATCGTGGAATCATATATGAAGGACACAGGAATAAAAAAAGGAATGTCCATTTTTACCTAAATTGAGAATACAAGCGCAATCACTTGATAAATTATATAACTTTTATTGTACAAAATTTGATTCGAATAAAACCAGCAGTGTCCTTAGAATTAAGCGAGAAAGTTTTGCCGTACTAGAATATAACAGGAGATGTCCATGCACGACGCGAATAAAACTGGGAATGTCCTTGGTTAGTACTATCGGTCGGTGTCGGTCGCTTCAATTTTGGTTGATATATTGACGTAGTCTTAACTTGTCAGTGCTTGCACTTGTTTGATTGTGGCAACGTATATATCAGTTTATGTTGAACCTAGAAAATTAGCGAAAATATTGAAACAAAGCCAAAAAAGGGCCAAAAACTGGTAGAATGCAAGATGTTATGAAGAAAATACGAATGTCTGTTCACGAACAAGGGGATCCATGCTATTGTAAGCGGCTTTAGTGTTTCAAGGTGCTGATTTAGAGCGTAGCGATGTTTTAACGAAATTTAACAATATGGACTCAATTGATGAACGAAATAGCTATCTTTGTGGATTAGTATCGGTGATACCAGTACAAAGACGCAGAAGCCAAAACCCGAACCAGAAGCTTCTTATCACCAAAGTAGTTTTGCGTACGTAAAATTTCAAATAGGTGAGAATGTGGAGGCAATATCTGTTTGCAACAAGGCATTTATTAGCATTCATGGTATTACAAAAGGAAAATTGGAGCATTTACAAATCTCTTTAAAAAATATAGGATTTGCACCAAAGGATCTGCGAGGGAAGCATTGTGCTGTAAGTAACAAGTCGCCTAATGATTTGTACGGTAAAGTGTACGACCATATTAAGTTGTTTAAAGGAAAGCTATTACATTATAGCTTAAAGGATTCAAAAATTTATACCTACCAGAAAGTTTAAATATAAAAAAGATGCTAAGAAAACGAAGCACGACTGATCCAGAATTTGTAGTCATCGCTATGAATTTCCAAAAAAATATTTCGTGCCCATTGTGTCAACTAATGACGTATATTACTGCAGGCAGTTTTCAATGTATCCATTTAATATTAAGGTGTTATTTTCTGGGATGTCTTTTTCTATGCATACCCTGAACATTTTGCCAAAAAAGGGGCCGATGAAGTATGTTTTTTTTTTTACTTCATGTTCATGTTAATACTTACACATATTTTGCGATTCTGCTGGAGGCTAGAACACAAATTTTGTTATGTTTAGGTATATTTATGTGTATATGCATTTTATTGTACATGATGTTAAACGACTTGACTCCATTCAAATTACATTTCCCATTCAAGGTCACTCATATTTAGAGTGTGATAAGAATATGGGTGTGATAAACTTCAATACAAGAATTGAGCTACGTGGTGACGAATTACTCCGTACGAATTGATCCCTATTTCAAGAAAAAATCCTTACCCATTTACCGGAATAGGAACTGAACAGAATAAAGTGAGAAAATGAAGTGAATCTTTTCAAGACCAGCTTGTTTCAAAATATCCATTCGCCATTTAGCCAGTAAGAGAGATAATCTGCAAAAAAGGTTATCAGCGTCTAATTTCATACCGCACGACTTATACTGGTCACTGACTTCAAAGTCAGATACGGAATGTAATCAAGAGGACTCCAGCACATCTTCTTCATTTAGCAGCTAAAGAATTTAGGCTATCCGATTTGAGTTATTCTGGTAAGAATATTCACTATGGTATTTGTCAGACTTGGGGTTAATATTTTATTTTATTGTTTCAGATTATATTTCTATCAATGAGGCCAAGAATCTAGATCCCATAAAGTTAAAACGCTTTTGTGAAAACCCCGATGCAGCCAACTTTTTTGAGAAGATTCCTAACGAGGTCAAGAAAGTTAAAAAAGTTAGAAATGTTAAGAATGTTAAGAATGTTAAAAAAGTTAAGAAAGTTTAAGATAGTTAAGAAAATTTTCCTATAAGGTTAGTTCAGGTTATGTATTTGGTCACTATTTTTTTTTGTGTCGTTGTTGTCTTGAAACTCTGTTATTGCGACAAACCTTGTTTCATTCTTATACCCTTCATATATAAATCAGTAAGAACCATTATCGAGACTAAAGAGACTGAGAGTAGAATACCATAAAAAGTGGACAGGCTCTGGTACTGAAGTAATGCGAGAGCGGTTTCCGGTACGAGGAGCTGTAGGAAGGGGGAGGGTTTTTTTAGTGAGAAGGAATCTCACACTACCTACCACAACCACCTTGTGGGCGGCTTTTGCAAGATTTTTCCCTTCCTCTTACAAAAAAATCATGTCGGCTTAGGTGGCGTGCAGTTGCTCTTCGAACTGAGGTGGGAAATATAGAAATATGACGATGGTTCGAAAATAAAAATACTCCGGAGTTAAATGTCCCTTCCCCCTCCCAATCGTATATCGCCAGCCAAGCGGTTCCTTTCGACAACACTCACAATGAAAATTGTGTTGGAGTTGTTAAAAGACCCAAAATAACAAACTTCCAAATTGACTTCTGCACTAACCAATGCAGTCCTATCAATATTTACAATCTAACACTTGCTGGAAAGTCGTCCCGGGTCGTGTTCCCCAACGAGTATCATCTCCAAACATTCAAGACCAATGTGAATCGCTTCCTTCCCACACTCACCGCTGATCTAGCGCCATAAGGGATTTGCCCACAGTGCTGTAGCTGATCATAAGAAACAAGAAAAAAAATCGAATATTTAATTATTTCACATAAATTTATTCAGAAAAAATATACGACTTTTCATATTTAGCATTATGTACCCTATGTATTTTTAATCGTCTTTTAAACAACGTCTAGGGCTGGCAGCATAAAGAAACTAAAACTATAAATTTTTGCCGTTTCAGAGCAGGGGCGCTTAATGTAATTGATGTAGTCAAGACTAGGACGCGACAAAAACTCCATAATACAAACCGTTTAAAACTTTGGAAACATTTTACTGCGAGAAAATTCTTATAGACGCGCCAGCGGGGATAAGCTAAAAAAATCGTTTAACTTTAGTTTGGGGAACATAAAACGACATTATAGTTTGCTTTCTTACAACCGAATGAAGTATGAAGTACATATTCATACATCTATATAAAAAATTGTATTCTTATTAAATTAGTGTAGATTGTAAAATCAGCTTGTAATGTAAATTGCAAAACATTTCCGCTCCCGTAAGATGTAAATTGTTAACAAGTTATTATTAATTATTGTTAGTTAGAGAGTCGTGTAAAACAAATATTTAACACACAGTAACACACATTGATAAATATCCTGTTAAAGTGTGTGATTTGATCATATTTTACAAATTAGTTTACAACTTTACTGTAAAGTAACAGTTTTTTTCTTATACAGGGTGCCCCACATTCTACAGGGGTCTCGAACCATAGGGCATACAGAGATGAAACTTGAAAAAATCGAGCATCACTGAATCCTGCAACCCCATATTTTTAAATTTAATACATTCCAAATATTTCCGAATATATTTGGGCGAAACCGAATTTTTGCGACATTGTTCTTATTCTTTTCTGATTCGTTTTGAACTTTCCCTCCTCTAGAAAATGATTCAATTAAATTTTCAATACGACGTTTCTTTTTTTCGCAACTATCATCCACTTTCTTTTTTTTAAGCGTCGTAAAATTTTATTTTATTCTTGCAACGACATATTAAGGTAGACTTTCGATGGTCGCGACCAATGCGACTCTTGCGACTCATGCGGCCGGTCGTGTGTGTACCGGTTTAATGCATTTAGATATATCTCCTTTAAAGGCATCCAACCGCGACGAGTGCGACAGATACGATCAACGCGGCCGTACGACTCGACTGCTCTAGAAGCAGTCAGGTCGTGTTTATTGGTCGTGTTGATCGCAAATACTTTTAAAAATCAAACCCTAGAAAGTCGCGAAACAACAGATAATAAACCACCATAGTGCGGGTCGTGACCGCACAAAGTCGCATATCTCGGAAAGGGGGTAGTGATGTAACGGATCGCATTGGTCGCCAGCCGCAGCCGGATTTGTCGCAGCTGCGTCCATCGAAAGTCTACCTTTACGCTTATTATTTATTAGACGTCTCGGACACAAAAATTTATCATCGATTCAAATAAGAACCTTATTTACAATGTTTTTGTTTTTATTGATCTAAACAAATTGCGAACAAACGTTATTTAATTTTACAGCCGCCCATGTGATGCCGATTTCAAATGGCATGATATTTTCGAATATTAGGCGTTTTCAGAGAACAAAAAATTATTTAT
The DNA here is from genome assembly GCA_963920685.1 of Polydrusus tereticollis. NCBI lineage: Eukaryota > Metazoa > Arthropoda > Insecta > Coleoptera > Curculionidae > Polydrusus > Polydrusus tereticollis. The sequence goes on from OY987335.1 coordinate 62,884,161, forward strand.
ATTATAAAAATATTTGTAATATATAAAATTAATTATTACTGGTGGGGATTTTATCCAATAATTTTAATATTGTTCATATGGTTTTCTATTAGTTTTTCTTTTGTTTCAAATTTACGCATTTCAAAATATATTAAATATTATTGTCAAATAAAAAAAATGCTTTTAAAGCCAACTAGAGTTTAAATATAGCAATAATAATGAAAACATTTTAATTAAGGTGTCCATTTGCATTGATGATGAGATTTATAGTCCGAAACGCCTTATAAATAATTAGTGTAATGTAGTTGGATTCAGAATAAAAATTAATATTTATAAAACATCAAATAAAATTTTACGACTATTTAAAAAAACAAAATTGATAATTGCTGCGGAAAACGAAACGTTAGTTTGAAAATGTAATAATTAAAAATCATCTCGTAAAAGAGAAGAAGTTTTAAAAGAGAATGTTGGATTAATTTTGACATATCTCTTCAAATAGAATCAGAAAATCATAAGAACGAAATCACAAAAATCGTATTTGTCCAAATATCTTCGTAAATATTCGAAACTTGGTTAAATTTGAAAGAAATAACTCTAAAGGATATAGTAAAGTGCAACTTTTTTCGAATTCAATAATTTCTGTGTGTCCTGTGGTTTACGAGATCCTTGTAAAGTGTATTCTTACACCCTCTATAATTTCTGTTGGATAACTCAAAAACAAAGAAATAACACGGTGTCAAAATTTCTTTTCTAGAATCAATTTTGCTTTACTTTTTTTCTAGTTTGCCTATTCTCATTAAATTTTGCAGACTTATGATGTTCTTTTTTTCTGTGTTTTTGTTTTAAGTTTGACGTAAATCCTTCAATGCCAAGGTTTTTAGAGGCCTTTGACCTTAAGATAACACCTCTAAACTTTTTTGTTTTAAGTTTCTATAAATTTTAATAGCTCACAAATTCCATAAGACCATCAAAAATGTATAAAAAGTAACCACAATAAAACGAAACGTTTTGGGGAAATTCGCCTATAAATATTTTAATGCCATGGATGAATATACTCCAGCTCATTTTCATAACCTGCATTGAAAACAAACGCAAGAAGTTTCCTTTGAAACGAATTAAGATTAAATTAATTTTAATAGAAAATAATGCTATCCAATTTTTTCGATCAATTAATTAATTAATACCTAATCAGCAAGTTAATGAAAAAAAAAATGCATAAAATTATTATCTCTCAAAATGATTTCATGTCAATTCATTTCCAAGGGATCCTCTCCCTTTTTTTGCAAGACATGCTGTGATAATATTGAATGTTCTCTGAAGTGAATTATTTATTCATGATAATGTTTTAAAATTTTAAAATTTTGATGATAATTATAATTTTAAAATTTCTAATGTCTTAAAATAATAAATAACATAAAACTCTAAACAAAAAAGTTAAGAGGCATTATTTTATTTTAAGATCAAGACCAGTAAGGCCCATTGGCTTTGAAGAATTTACGTCAAATTTGAAATAAAATTACACTAGAGCAATAGTATTAAGTCAGCCAAAAAGAAAAACCGCCAACTAGCAAAAAAGTTATCAAGTTAAATTGATTTAATGAAACAAGTTTGATATAAATCCATTATTTTTGAGTTTTCATAAATATGTGAATGAACCTGTACCGTTAGTTTTTCGATCAGAATTTCTGAACACTATATAACCAGTAATAATAACAAATTTAGTTCCAAGATATTAATTTTGCGACAACATTTTTACCTTATTCAAAGTCCATTGAATCAGCGGCAAATCCTCTTTGCGAAATATAAAAGTGGTATCCCGCGCTGTGATCTCTTGGGACGAGTATTGAAAGTAATAATTGGGGTTAGTTACACAATATGAGTAGTTAATGTTCTAAGGCTGCTTTGTTCCTCGTATACTTGTCTATACCATTACATAATTTATCTACATTAACATACTAGATAAACCTATTAATTACCGGTAATTGCACAAAACATTACTTTCGCAATTACTTCCAAATAAAAATGCAAATTGACTGACCCAAAACAGCATAATTGACGCGTTGAGGGTCAGTAATAAAGCTCAAAACAGGAAAACAAGGAAAATTATTTTGATAAAATGTGGATTTTCGGTGTAAAGGGGGATCATACGCGGCTCATCGTGCATCATAAACACAACAGGTGGTTTGTTTTGTTGTGTTCCCCGAGCGGAATATACATACGTGTGTGTGTGTGCCACTCTATTAACATTATTTCCCCCAAAGTTAAGGGTTCAAACAGCGTACAATTTGTCCCGCAGCAGTGGCCTGTCAAAAAAGATTATGATGTCGTAGTGTATCTCTCTTGATTTTTATATTAATTTATTTATGCTTGCCCGCGTACACATTTCATAACATAACTAATATGAAGTGTACTTTTAAAACACTGGAAAAGCGAGTTTTTGGCAGGGAAATATATGTTATATCAATTATATCAATGGCATTCTTAGTTCAATGGAAAATTTATAACTGTTTTTCACGACCATGTTTGAAACCTGACCTTTTTCAACAAAGCGCTGCTAACATGACGCACGAAGCCCGAGAAGAGAAACCGTAGCTATCAGTCTACGGGTACTAAGCTTTTGAGTAATGGAGGAAATCCGGAATTTGGTAAGACGAGGTAATTCGGTCAGTGGCGCAGCCAGAAATAGGTTCTGGGCTACGCCACTGGATCCGGTAATTCAAGCTGCCTTAACAAATAAAACTTGAGTGCTGCTATCTCTGTTTATTGATAAGCGTAGCCCAATGGTGCTTGTCTTTACTACTCCAAAAGCATGAGTTAAGAGGCACACGGGACTAATTTACTGATTAACGGTAGAGTCAGTTAGTAGTATGAATTGACAATGTCCTATGTATTGAGCTTATACTTACTCCAAGATCTGATTTTAAAGTAGCACTGGGTTTAGTGACAGTCGATTACGATTTTTGCTAGAATGCTAGATGACGATAGCACTTTTGTCGGCATTTTTTTCTTAATTTCTTTCGCCAATATTTTACTTGGGTAAATTTGTGTGTAAATATCGTTTTTATTAATGTTGAATGCAATTTTTACCCTTCCCTGTTTTTGCGACATAGAAAGTGAATGTAGGAATTAATAACCCCTGTGTTAGGTAGATACTTTTCTTTGATGCTTTAATGAGGTTAGGAAATCGACGGAATTATTGTATTCTTTTTTTTTAATTTAAACAAATTGGTGAGTGCTCTACGTCTAACGTCTAAATATCTACTTTCAGTGCTTTCATATATTAGCATTGGTTTAAAATGCTGTTGCTTCTATCTTAAGTATGTGTTTCTGGGCTGGGAAAGTCAAAGCAAAAATTGTTTTAATTCTGTACCTCCAATTTTTATGTTCCCACGGTTAAGATACAAGGATCACTTTGTCCGTTATTGTGGAGCCGAAAATGCAAGTGTGGCTGGATGCAAGAAGATGAGTTCTTGATATACGTCAACCATTTTCAAAAGTATACTAGCGCTTCAATCGAAAATAAGATATTGCTTTTACTTGATAACAACCAGTCGTACATTTACTTACAAGTATATCATGATTGGACTTCTGTAAGGAAAATGGCGTTTCGTATTGCCATTTCCCCTCACTGTTCTTACAAGTTACAATCGCTTGATCGATCTGTCTACTGTCCTTTCAAAAAGGCTATAGGCGATGAGTAGAATTTCGTTAGCACCAGAAACTTTTTCGGTGTCAAAACCCTGAGTTCACTTGAACGGACGCTGCCGGAAAACAATCTCGAACATTATCAATTCAACAGCGGGCGATCGGGTGCAATCGTTCTTTGGAAATTAACAGCTGAATGGGAAGAAAATAGCTCGGCCAGTAAGTTTGATTCCTCGGCTGTGGTCGCGATAATGCAATTAGGGCGTAATAAAGGTAGATGGTCTAATCTTAAACCTAATTTAAAAAAGGCGTACATGTGTTCTCTGAGGGTTTCGTACTTTTGTATCATGCTTGTCACGTAATAATACAATAACAAATAGAAATTTATTAATAATTCGCTTTTTTTCCTCGAGTCGTGCTACGATACCGTAGTTCTTTCCAAGATTAAGCGTAAAGTTTATACCAGACTATGGGCTTGTTCACCATGTATTATTCGATATTAATTAAAAATGTCTACCTCTAGCCGTTCTTGGCAAAAAAGTCTTAAATGACAAACATAATATTTCCTTTTAAGCTATGAAACTCAAAAAATCTTAAATATATCTAATTAAAATCATTGAAAGCGAATGAACTGAGCCGTAATAAAATTTTAAGTATTTATTGTAGTAATATTTAAGCAATATGTGAAAAACTAAAATACATAAATGTGAGCCACACTTGTGCATTTCCGGCTCTCAGGCACAGAGCGTCAACAATAAAACAATAATATTTACAAAACAAACAAATGGGGAAAGAAAAGGACATCAATCAATACGTACTGTTTTTCTTTATCGTAAGACTAAAAGCCCTTTTACTTAATACCACTGTATATCTGCCAGTTCCTTTTGTTTTATTTTTTGTAGTCCCGAATTTTTAAAAAGATCATCATTTTTTTTCCTGGCAGAAACTCAATACAACCAGTTTGCTGTCTGCTACCTATATTCATAATTTTATTAACACGTTCCGAACAGTGCTTTGCTTATATGTTTTATTAGTATTTATGCTCACACAAAAGATTGTAATAAAGGTGTTAATAAGAATAAGAATAAGAATTCGTTGGAAACACTCTAATAAATTACAAATACATCTCTCCTTTGTGGGAGATTGGGATGGTAACGGGATACGTCCATAATATTTTGTGATTACTGGGATAAAACCAAATTTTCACGCATTTACAAACTCGCTTACCTTTTATGGCGAGACAAAGTTTATTATCTTCACAAATTGATACGTAAGTAAGTACCTCTAGATACGCGTCTGTTGTGACTTAACATAGGTACTACATTATTATATCAGAATCGCCCATTAAAAATACCTTTATTCAACAAGACAAGATTATTATTAATAAACTGCAGTATGACAGAAAATAGTTGTTGACTAATTTGTAATTAAATATGCCAGCCTCACTGGTCTTCGGCATCAATCGGCTAGCCGACAATATTCGTAAGATAAATTTCATTAAAACTATTTAGAGTGATAATAAAAACGAATCCTCTGTTTTGTTGATACTAGTAACTCGTTTTAGAGGCACGAATTGTTTATCTATACATATTTTCAGTGCTTATGCTTAAATATGCTGTATACGTATTCCATCATTTGCAGAAAATCAGTTATTTACACGGCCTCCCATGATGAGGCAATTTATCCTGAGTAAAAATTCAACATGTGAAAATTCTCACATCCGAACATTAAAGGAACACCTTGCATGCTAATTTAGTCACTAAAATATTGATAGAAATTAATTATTAAACGAAAGTATATTTATTTAAAATTAATACTTGTTTAAGGATTAATATTTTTTAAATTAGGAGGTTCTTGGGTATTCGGGTACCACATATAAAAAATTAAAGGCTTCTTTGTTGCTTTAATGCGACGTTTTGCTAATTTTGGTGGCTTCTTTAGGCTACAATATCAATATCAAAAAAACTTTAGAAAACTTCAACGGCAAATTGATAAAACCAAAAAAAGGAATTACAAAAAATAGCAACATAAACCGTACAGATTTAATGGTTACGAATAAAAAATCCGAAATCAAGAAATCGACTGAATTTATCGCGAAGTGCCAAATTGCAATTCCGCGCTATTAAATTTGAAACAACAGTTGGAAACACTTAAAATTGATAGGAATTACACACAATCTCGATCCACAAAATTTTGTAAATAAATATCAGGATGATGCTCATTGGGAAGGAAAGACAAAAACATAGCGACCATCGAAACTTACTTCAGAACGAAATCCAACAATTTATATGCAACAAACAAAATATAACAATATGCAGGGGGGTCGCAGTTTAAAAATATAATTTTATAATTTTATTATTATTTCTTATTAAGGGTATGGAATATCTTTTTTAAAAAATATTTTACTGCACGTTAGCAATTTACAGCCAAAAAAATTAATCTATTCGTTCAGCAGTCAAGCTATAGTATTTACCATGACGTCGCGCACCCATGCACGCACAGGAAATAACTGGTCCAATGGATCGATTTTATAAATAAAACCTAGAGACAGGGCCGTCTTGGCTGCACTAGCTGGTGAACGTTTATAAAAATAAAATTTAAGGGGTGTGGGCTGGGGTATTTTTTTGAGTTTCATGTTAATTTATCTTTTAATAAGTTTTATCGGAATTTGTTATATTAATATTATACAGGGTGTCCCAGAATATGTGGGCAATCTCCCGGATTTGGATACAATATGAAAAAATAATATGACAAGTTCCCATAAAAAAAATTTCCTACAGGCCCTTCCTACTGAGATATAAGCCCCTGAAGGACGCCTCTGGAAATCGGTTTATCTTGAATAATTCTTAAATTACTTGGTGTAATTTAATAATTTTTCAGTATGATGGTTGCTAGGTAAGTCTCCTCAAAATGAACCGTTTTAATTTTATTCGGCTTATTTAGTTTTCCAGGGACGGACTAGCTTTAACAGAATAACGCTTATTTTTTTTACATCCTGTATGATAGAGGCATATCAATAATACTATTGAATAGCTGAAATCTTAAACTAAAGAAAAAAGTACTCTTCATCGACATCGATAAAGTAAACCGTTTACGAGAAAAAAATTTTTGTTCCATATGCCTTTTATGAAATATTCGATAAATACCTTATTTTTACTGATTCATTTTGTACGTCGGTTCAACATAAGCTCCTTCTACACTGAGAAAATTAGGCAACTAAGTAAATTTGTTAAAGTTTTTTGGTTGCAGTAACGTAAAATTATGGTTCTAGCAACAATGTTTTTGTTACCGCAACGCCAATGAATAGCTACAACAACCAACTTATTTTTCCTGGCTTGTATTACTGCTCCAGCCAAAAAATTTATTCCAGCAACTAAAAATTTAATTAAAACGACGAACCAACCAAATATTTTAGTTGCAGTAACCGGTTGTTGCAATAGGGATTTTATTACAAATTTGTCTAGTTCTGCTAGACATATTTTAAATTGAAGCAACGACGTCTCCAGTTGAGCCAAACAAAAATTTGTTGATTCAGCCGTCAGGTTGATTGCTTTAGCGAACACGCTTGGTTGAGATGTCGTTCGGGTCCTTTCGCGACTCATCGTTAACGCGAGACAATCTTCGCGCCATGCATCGGCGGCAGACGTGGCAGCGCCATTTTATCATCTTTATCGTAGGTTTGGAGGCTCGTGGTCGTGTTATTTGCATTATTAGGTGAATGTGCAAATGGCAAAATGGCGTTTAAATTAGCTCTGTTGGAGTGGAATTTTGCAGATTATGTCGATGCTTTTGAAGGTAAGTAAGTAATCTAAAACTTTTTCAATTTTGCAGCATTTTGTGGTTATCTTTAAATTTTTATTTGATTGTTATGTGAAAATCGTTTTGCGCATGTGCGTAACTTGTTATAACCTATATTTTTCGGCAAAAATGTATATTTTCTGTTCAGTTGCCCTTTTATTTGAACACTATAAACGATTTTATAAGGTTTGTAAATATTTTGGCATTAATTAAATAACATTCAAAGGCAATAGGGAATTTCATCTGCTTATTTCTTATTTTTGTGGGATTTCTTCATAAACACTGCAAATTCCTTATCTTGTTATTCTTATTTTTATTAGGCTTTATAAACCCACCATTACATTTCTTAAAAAATTGACTTACCTGTATTCGGACTGAGACTACAGGATTATAATCTACTATTATTAATATTATTTTAAGAGTGTAGTCTGAGTTATAATATTTATTGAGTTTTTGTTAGGTATTAGTTTTTAAGAAAATAAACATTATATATTTCACATTTTTTTTTCTTTTTAAACCCTTTTCACAAATATATCATGTACCTATCCTCTTTTATGTTAAAATTGTATTACGCCATTTTTAATTTTAGCTAACGAACTTTAGAAGGTAGTTCAAGGTGTTTATCTATATAGTATGACGCTTGACACATACGAAATTTTAGTATCTATTGTGCTCATTACAAAAATATTTTTTCTTGCAGGCATTATATTGAATCCTGGGTTCCCGTAGTGAAAAATCTATTTAAAACAATATTGGATAATTAAACGCTTTAATTTACGTTAATTAAAATTTTTAATTGTAGCAATTAAAATAGTTAAACAAAATCAGAGGATTTTTAATATTATCATTAAAGATTTTATCAATGTAAATTAAGTGTTTTATTATCCGCTATTATTTTAAATAGTTTTTTCACTGTGGGGACCCAGAGTTTGAATAAATGGTGGGAGCGCTTTAGAACGTATTTTTAAATGGCGAAGGCGCAAGAACGTGAACAATTTTTAAACTAAAATATTAGCTACCACAGTCGTCTATATTTGTAAGAACAACCAATATTTTAGTTATTTTTACTAAAAATTTAGTTCTTACAACTACTGCATTTAGTTACAGCAGCTAAACGAAATTCTTCTGCAGTAAATGATTTTAGTAAGGGCAGCCAAAGAATTTGTCACTGGTACTTAGCTACGCCAACTAAAAATTTTAGTTGTGGCAACCAACCTGTCATGTCGCCGGTTCAACAAATTTAATTTGGTTGCCCCAACTGGAAGCTTAGGCTGTCCTCTATTTAATGCATCATTTTTGTTGGAGCAACCAATTTCTTGGTTGTGGCAACCAAATTTTTCCCTCAGTGTACTGCAATGCATTCCCTACATCTTTTAATTGTAGATTGTTGGATCCTCCACAATGCGCCAACATTATTCCTTATTTCGCGACAATGGAAGTTAATCAGTTCCAATAAGTGTTCCCGATTTTGTATTGGATTGGCGTATACTAAACATTTTAGATAGCCCCACAAAAAAAAATTTAATGGATTTAGGTCTGGTGATCGAGGAGGCCAAGCCACTGGTCCTCCCCTTCCTATCCATTGATTTTCGAAGACCCTGTTTAGGTGTTCTCGGACTACTAGACTAAAATATGGCGGAGCCCCATCATGCATGAACCACATATTATGTCGTAGTTGCAGAGGTAGATCTTCTAAAAGTTCTGGCAGATTGTTTTGAAGAAATTTCAAATACCTTTCTCCATTTAACCTTCTTGGCAATACAAATGGTCCAAGTAAGTGTTGTCTGATAATTCCGGCCCACACGTTGATGGGTTTAAATTGGAGCTGATGATGCGTTACAATAGAAGCATGGGGATTTTTCTCTGTCCATAAATGTAAATTATGAGAATGTATGATGCCGTTTTTGGAAAACCCAGCTTCGTCCGTGAAGAGAGCTGAACCAATGAAATTTGCATCGTTTCTGTGCCGATCTAAAACCCAGTTACAAAATTCCGTCCTTCGCGGAAAGTCTTCAGGAAGAAGCGCGTGGACTTCTTGAAGGTGGTATGGATGTAACTGTTGCTCTGTAAGGATTCTAAAGACCATTGATTTTGAACAATCAAATTCGGCAGCCAATTTTCGAACACTTGCAGCAGGATCTACTTCTACGGCATTAAGGATGTTTTCTTCAAGACCATCAACGCGATGGTTTTGATTTCCACAATTGTGACTGGTTTTGTCAAACTTTCCTAAAATTATTTACGACCTAAATACTTTAAATCAAATCTTTATCATCCGATAAGTACAAATTAAAAATAAAACAACTTAGTTTTTACCTGTCTCTCTTAAACGACGATCTACTCTTTCAAAGGTTTTTCTGTCAGGAATTCTTCTATTTGGAAATCGTTCTTCTTAAAGCCTTCGGGCTTCTAAGGCACTACATGATGCAAGCCCATACATTAAATGCATGTCGGCATATTTCTCAAACGTAAATTCCATACCAAAACGAAGCAGAAGAAATAAGATCAAAAACTTAAACACACTCAATTTCCAACTGACACTGTCGTAGTTATTATTTATTTTAACTGGTACATATCAACTAAACCATATCAACAAAATAAGGTATTTATCGAATATTTCATAAAAGGCATATGGAACAAAAATTTTTTTCTCGTAAACGGTTTACTTTATCGATGTCGATGAAGAGTACTTTTTTTTTAGTTTAAGGTTTCAGCTATTCAATAGTATTATTGATATGCCTCTATCATACAGGATGTAAAAAAAATAAGCGTTATTCTGTTAAAGCTAGTCCGTCCCTGGAAAACTAAATAAGCCGAATAAAATTAAAACGGTTCATTTTGAGGAGACTTGCCTAGCAACCATCATACTGAACAATTATTAAATTACACCAAGTACTTTAAGAATTATTCAAGATAAACCGATTTCCTGAGGCGTCCTTCAGGGGCTGATATCTCAGTAGGGAGGGCCTGTAGGAAATTTTTTTATGGGAACTTGTCATATTATTTTTTCATATGGTATCCAAATCCGGGAGATTGCCCACATATTCTGGGACACCCTGTACATTAAAGATCCCATTGCAGATAATCAATACACATATGAGGTTTAATATTAACTTTTTTTTATTTAGTACTTAGGCACATCACTGCAGCAACAATACTTTATGGCGCTTGGCGTGCGCAGGAAACAATTTACGTTGGTCTTAAATCTTTGGCGCTTATACACGTTGGGAAACACGGCCTCAGGGAGGTCGTTCCAGATTGATGACGTTCTCCAGATGAAAGAATCGTTCAATACTATAAGCTGAACCAAGTACGGGTGGACTGCAGGGCCTCGTTGTCTATTTCTACCATGCAGCCTTCTGGGTGGAATCAAGCGTTCAATAGTTGGGCCACTTGCCATGGAAATATTTGTAAAAGAGGCTCAAGTCGCCAACCTGCCTAAGATGTTCCCGGCTTTCTAAGTTGTTTGTCAGAGAATGGTCGCCGATCAAGCGAATGGCTCTTCGTTGAATACAATCCATCAATCTCAGAGTATGTTTAGGAGCAGAGCCCCAAATATGTAAGTAGTATTTCAGCGATGGTCAAATTTGTACATTATAGAGCGTCAAAAGCTGTTGAGGCGTATAAATATAGATTCTTAGTTCGTAAAATTATCCCAAGCTTCTGTGAGACTGCCTTAGCTATAGGCACAACTTGACTATGCCAAGACATTTGCCTATCTAAATTGAAACCCAACAAGTGAATTGATGAAGCCAAGGGAATCGAGTGCCCCGCCATGACCATATCAGGGTTTTCAACATTACCTGTTGTAGAAAAACCTGCCGCCTGCGTTTTTTTAGCGTTAAATTCTACTTGGTTACTGTCACCCAAAACAGAATTTCTTCCAGGTCGTTGTGAAGATGTGAGACATCTTGCTGAATTATGACAATGGCAATCTGTTGTCTTGGACAACAGGTTGTCACTATCTGCTGACGGTAGCTCTTTATGTGGAGGCACTAGGTCGTGGTCCAATACTTACACCTTCCCTTCGTCTTTGGTTGTCTTGGGCGCCACCTGGTTTGATCGATGTCCAAACCAGGAAAAATATACCGAATATCAGTTCTATTGGAAAATCTATATAATAAGTAAAACTAAAGCTTTCCCACACAAATAATAATAATTGAATAAAAAAGGGGTTTAGGTTTATTGTTATGATGTTAAATTGTTTAAAATTTAGATAAGTTTGAATTATAAAATGAAATGAAATGAATGAAAAAACAGCCTTTCTGGACGCAAGGATTTAAGTCAAAATTATGTATAACCTCGGGGAAGATTCTAGAACCTTTAAATATTTCGATGGTGTATGGTTACAAAAGGGGTACCTTTGTCAAGATTGCTTTACATAAAAAATTAGTGATGAACCAGCAGTTTATTTAAGTGTAGTGACGTACTAATTAAATTAAAAAGGCAAAATGCATTAAATTGAGGTTTGCTTTATACAAGCCTTTTAATCCCTCGCTTCTGGTGGGGCAGCTATACTGGACATGGACCATGTGGCTCCTGAAAGCTGCTCATGGTCGGCCAGGTGAAATCTAGTCCATACACAGCTCGTAACCAATTCAATTTGTTTTTACGTGGGCCAACCGGAACCTGGTAGCTCAAGGGCTATTTATGTGGATGATAAAATCCCATGTGGTGTTCCTAACCTATTCAAAGGTAAAACGGCATATTAGCCGAAACTACCCAAACACACAACCCCTAAAAAAGAATAGAAAGGAAAATTAACCCACTGAATACCCACAAAACGATAACTAAGAACAAAAGAAAAGAAAATAGCTTACCTCTAAAAGGGGGGTGAGACCTCGTGGTCTTTTTTAAAAAAAATGGCTCAACGGCGACCTTCTTCTCTGGAGGTATTTTCAGAAAGCCAAAATGGAGGCCGCAAGATCTCCAAGTAAGACAGACCCCCTCCTCTAGCAAAATCGCTGACTCCAGGCTGCCAGCTGGACATAAACCCCGACAAGGAAAATAAGAAGAAGAAGAGAACAGAGTGACAACATAAAGGATCCAAACGATCAGAACGAACAAGGGTCTGGGCCTTTACCAGAACCTAAATTACATAAGGAAATGAAGAAAGTAATTCTGAACAACCCCGTCTAAACATAAAATCGCCAAAAGTAGAAATGGACGGTCTGCGACTTGACCGAGACGCGAAACCGGAATTACATGGTTCACCTATGTGCGGCGCCTGATGCCATCAGCCACAGAAAACAGAAGTAGTGCGTTCGCCCCATATTTTGGCTAGCGTTATACAACTAAAGATGATACCCCACAAAATAAATAGTGGCAATTTTAAAATTGCTACATTATCCCCCAACGAAAATAAAATAGGCTATGAAATAGACTATTTTCCAAAAATAAAAAAAATAAAAAAATACGCAATGACTATAATAATAGCCAACAATAATCAAGGATAGAATAAAAGTAGATATTTCTGGGTAGTTTTAGTTTGATAGTTGCGTGTATCACTCGCCTTAAAAGGGACTAAATCGGTAAGGTCAAAATCGGGTAAGTCATAATAGGGAAAAGTCTATCTAAAACTAACAGAAATGGAGATATGGTAAATATCGTGAAAATATCAATAAGAAAAATATTTACCCAACATCATACGTCATGTAATCACAACAAACGGTAAATAAATCCCCAGTAGGATTTAGCCTACTAAAGAATAAAAAAACAGATTAAGGGAATTAATCCCGAGGGAAATTATTCTGGAATTTCCAGACAAAACACTGTACAATATACACACCAAGTGTAATAGCAAAATTCAAAATAAAACCTCTAGTACTAGACTAAAGAAAAACGAAAAAAATAATTTCAGAGAATATCTCGATGGCGAAATGCCCATGAAACCCCCAAGTGAAGGAAGAAGCACTCTCCAGGCAGCAGTGTGGCAATCCTGTATTAAGTAGTAACGAAAGTTAGCATTGCGTGACTTCAATAATGGCGTGAAGCACCTCGTCTACTAACCTCACACAGCTGGTCTGGAGAATACGCCCACCAACACCGGACGTGACCCAAACACCCACCAGGAAGGTACACTCTGAAAAGTGGAAAACCAAAAAACATATCGAGTAGATAATGGTAACTCAAATGTTCCACTCGTCACAAGGGACTATTTTTCTCTTCGACTTTATAAGTCGACTTCCAAAATAAGAAATTATTAGTGTACGTCTACACCAATAACCCAACAATACATAATCACCTTCAGTGATATGCAAGAAGATAAAAAAACCAGAAAGGTAAATGCCAAAATTGCCCGAAGCAATTCATAAAACTTCAACTTGCCTTAACCAAAATATATACCAAAAATATAGGTAAGTGAAGAGAGAAAAATCAGCGAATTTATTCGCTTACCAAATAACCAAATTATGCATCAAGATAAAATGTATATCTGACTGCAAAATAGATAAGATACTAAACAGAAATAAAGGTTTTTAAGAATAGCGAATGCTACTAAATCAGGGATACAAATCGTATCGATTTTGCCAACAGAATACGTGGTTAGGCAGCCTTCGCCCCTGAAATTTTAACATTCTCCCTAAATTTCAAAATTTAATCTGAAAATTGAGAATCCTGATCTGAATTATCCAGATCAGTACCATCATACTTTTTAAGATCTTTGATATGCCATCTACCAGCCTTAGAACCATTAACATTGTTAAGTTTATAAACCAAATTTGAAATCTTTTTATGCACAATCGAGAGAGTATACTTTGGAGCTAACTTTGCCATGAAATGATTTGCCGCACTAGATAAAACTTGATTTTTTCGCCACACGCGATCACCCTGATTAAATGAAATGTCCCGCTTCCTAAGATTATATGCTTTTGAATTTCGTTCATACGCCTCATGAAGTCGTTTCTTAACTGCTACAAAAATTTCCCTAAGACCATGCATGTTTTCAGCATATGAATCCCTATTTCCTGTAATAATTTCGATACCTTGGCTTTTGCGTTCAGATGATTGAGAATAAAACTTTCCCGATAAAGGCGGATATCTACCGAAAGCTAAAAAAGCAGGGGTGAAGTGAGTAACTTCATGCTTAGAGGTATTTATAGCCTGCTGAATTTTCGAGATGTCTCTATCCCAACCATCGTGATCACTAACATAACTACGAATAGCTGTACCGACTGTTCTATTATTCCGTTCTACGAAGTTACACTGTGCAGAATATAGAGGATTATACCGAGTGTTTACATTATATTTTAAACATAAATCTTTGAAGCTTTTACAAATAAACTCAGGTCCATTGTCACAGATAAGAGTTACGGGGCACCCAAATACTAAAAATATTTGATTTTCTAGAATATTCTCGATATGAGAGGACTTGGAACTACGTAATGGATATAAAAGAGTGTACTTTGAAAACCAATCCGCTACAACTAATAGCCATTTGTGCCCTTTCTTAGATCTGGGAAAGGGTCCCATAAGATCTGCAGCTATGCATTGAAACGGCAGGTCGACTTTCTTCTCTTTTCCCATAAGTCCCATGCGAGAAGTGTTTGATACCTTTTGAGCACCACAAACTAAACATGACTTAACAAATTTCAAAACGTCACGCCGCATCTTAGGCCAATAATAAAAATCCTGTACTCTATTAAGAGTCTTAAAAAAACCAAAGTGACCTGAAGTTGGCGGACAATGACAATGTTGAATGACATCAGAAATTTGGGGGTTTGGAACAAGAATTTTCCACTCAGGAATATTTACACTCATTGGAAGTTTATTAGGTATAAACTTTAGAATAAAATCATCCTCAACTTTCCATTGAGTATACTTATCAGGAGACTGAATAATTTTTTCGCGTAGGTCATTATACCAAGGGTCAATACGATCAATATCTACATTAAATGGATTTATAAGAGAAACAATAGGTGAGACCTCTTGACTGTCATTAGGAGGTAGAATTCTACTTAATGCATCTGCCACAACATTATCTACTCCGCGCCTGTGAACAAGGTCGAAATTATGCTGACGCAATCGCACACTCCAGCGAGCTAATTTGCCTGTAGGGTTCTTCATGTTGTTTAGCCACAAAAGAGAATAACAGTATGTTATGATCTGGAATTTCGGAGCGCCTTCAATATACATACGAAATTTATCTAAACAAAATAAAACTCCAAGTCCCGTTCCACAACAGAATAATTCCTCTCGGCTCTTGAGAGTGACCTACTGGCGTATGCTATCACGTGCTCCTCTCCATCTATAATTTGTGACAGTGCGCCTCCAACACCTGTCAAACTGGCATCTGACGTTATAATAAACGGTTTGCTGAAATCGGGCTGAGACAAAGTTGGTGACGAGACTAGAAGTTCCTTGATTTTAACAAAGGAATATTCTGCGGCTTCCGTCCAGGTAATAGGTTGGCTTTTCCTGCGACCTTTGAGAAGATCATTGATCGGAGACATTAATGAGGAAAAATTATTTATAAAACGCCTATACCACGAACATAAACCTACAAAACGTTTAACTTCCGTAGCAGTTTTTGGTCTCGGATAATTAACCATTAAAATAATTTTGTCAGGATCCGTGCGCAAACTATTTGACCCAACTATGTAACCCAAAAATTTCAAGCTTGTCTTAAAAAAATCGCATTTTTCTAAATTAATAGTAAGGTTTGCTTCTCTCAATTTTTCCCTAACTTCGCCTAATAATTTTACATGATGCTCAAAATCAGGACTACAAATTAAAATATCATCCAGGTACGTGAAAATAAACGGTTCATACTTTGCACCAAAAATTGCATCAACCAAGCGCTGCTGAGCTTGTGCTGCATTACATAAACCAAAGGGTACTGTATTGAATCTAAAAGAACCACGCCCAGGAACATTAAAAGTAGCTTTGTCTTTAGAATTTTCATCTAACGGTATCTGCCAAAATGCTTTACGTAAATCAATAGACGAAATAAATTTAGCATTACGTAATGAACTAAGAATTTTGTCTATACTAGGACGAGCATAAGAATCAAATTTAGTAATATTATTTAAAAATCGTCCATCAAAAACAAATCTAAATTCTCCGCTTGATTTTTTGACCAAAAGTACTGGAGAAGACCATGGACTTTGTGAAGGTTCGACAACACCCAACTTTAACATATCATCCAACTCTCTATTCAAAACTTGAGACATGTATGGTGACATTGGATACTGTTTTTTATGAAATGGTAAAGCATTACCTGTGTCAATTGTTAACGTTAATTTATCGGTCCTACCTAAACGATTTTTACTATTAATTTAATTAAAAGAAGCAATAACCTTCTCAGCTTTACAACGCTCTGTATTAGAAAGATCATCTAAAGAACATAGCGGCTCAAAAACAAAATCAGAATAATTCTTAACAGTAGGTACATAAGAATTTGCTAAGTTAGCATGTACTTGCCAAGAATCATTCTTAAAATTAACAGAAATTTTAAACTGTTTGGCAAAGTCGCATCCAAAGATAAAACTATGTGGTAATGTCGGAACCACCAAAACTGTAATGACTTGACAAATGTTTCCTATAACAATAGCCAAATCAACTAAACCATCGACATTTTTCTGAGTTCCATCTGCAGTGCATATATTTCTTAACTTGGCTGGGTAGATTTCTAAATTAAAACGACGTAAAATGTCTAGACCTTTCGTGCCTACAACAGAAGCTGTAGCACCAGAATCCAGTAAAACGATAATATCTTGATCAAATAATTTTACAGAAATATAAGGTCTATTCTCTATAACTCTGATAAAAATTTGAAACTGTTTTAAGCCATTTACTCCAATCATGTTTATTAAATTTACTAATTTTGACTTTACTTGAGACATTAAATTTAGAAGTGGTGTACCTGCCTCGAGAACACACTTCCTTTACAAGTTTTTTGAACAATTAGGGCAAGAAGTCACTTTAACATCTGGCAATCCACATTTAAAGCAAAAGAGTTTACGAGTTTGTTTACAAAATTGATAGGTATGATTTGGCATATTACAATTGAAACAGACTATATTACTTTGAGGTTTACCAATTTTATTACTTAAACGATTACTAGTATTTACTTTATTTTTGAATCCGGAATTTGAAGAAGTTGGAGCAGCATTAGAATTTAAGTTGACTGTTTCACTTGAGATATTTCGATTATTCCTACTAGCATGATTATTAGAAAAATTTCCAGAATTAGTTCTATTTGAAGAATTATGAAATTTCCCCCTACCAAAACCAGTATTAGATTTATTAGAATTCGAAGGACCAGAAATATCTAAATTGGACAGTTCGCTAACTGTATTATTTTTATTTCTAATATAAGAAGCTTCTTCAAGTTTCCTACAAAGATTTGCTAACTCTGAAACTGTAGAGATATCTACTAAGGCTAACTGAGTAATATAGTCTGGCAATAAATTGTTCCAAATATGTTTAACCTTGGTTACTTCTGCCGGTGGATGAACTAAACGAAATAATAAAATTTCCAAATGTGCGATGAATACAGCTACTGTTTCATTTCGCCTTTGTTTGCGATGCTTTATCTGGTTCCACAAATCATCTTCTACATCTGAATGCAAAAAGTCTGCTCTTAATCTAGCCACCAAGGAATCCCAATTGTTTACTGAGCCCTTTTCACTCCTAAACCAAACAAAAGCATCACCGACAAATAATTCGGCTGCAGAAATAAACAAGTCATCTTGCTTCACCTTACGAGATTCAGCAAGTTCGGTTACTCTTTCCAAAAAGTTATAAAGATTTTTAGAATCACCATTAAATTTAATCTGCCAATCACCTATAGCTGGAATATTGCCTGAACAATTAACAATGGGTGGTGCAACGTTAATGATTGGTGCTTGAGAAGCTGAATAGTTAGCAGTATTAGTACCAGAAGATGTAGGTATAATGCTGTCGTATAAATCTGCTTCAAGAACTAAGCAAGACGCATGAGCTTCGGTTTTAAAATTACTAGCATCAGCATTATCCTCTGGACAGTATAATCTGCCAATTCTACCCGATAGGTGAATTAACCTGGAAGTCATTCGTAAAAATGTAGAGTCTGTTGCACTACCTTCAAAATCAGCAATAATCTCTTTAATTGATTGCATTGTTTCCTCGAATGCAATTGCCTCTACCCTAAACTCGCGATTCCTAACAAGAGCAGTCACAATTTCAGATTTATTGCTGCTAGTCTCTTTAGCTAAAAGTCGTCTCAAAATTTTTCGCCTGTCTGCAACAGGTCGAGTAGATGTAACCGCGCGAATTGCTAACTCGTAGCTTAATTCAGAATCTAATAAATGATTAGGCTGCATTGACTCTGCCATGATTGTAAGTAAATGTGAAAGCTCAAAAAAAATTCTACAAATAAAAAAAATCAGATATGCACAATGAAATCGAGCGTTCTCAATCACAAGTCTTCAAGACTAAATACCATTAAGTAAGCTTAAAGCAGTAAATCAATATAATACTTTGACCACCCTGTATAAAAAAACAAATCAAAGGCTATACCTGTAGGCGGCTGTATAAAAAAAATTTGGAATTCAAAAAAAATTTAAGATATTTTACAAGTCCAAATATTACTTAAGTTCACCCTGTATACTAAAAGGATTTCGGAAAATTATCCAAGTGTCTATAAGATAAAACTCAAAATCGAGAAATAATCAAGAAATTAAATCTTTAATTTAATAATAATAATAATAATAAATATTTAAATTATATTTGTGCCACTCTGTGCACTAAATGATAACAGCAGAGCTTAGAAAACGTGTTGTACTCCTTCAGAATTATCCGGAGATATTAAAATAAAATTAAAAGAAAAAATTAAATCTCAATTAAAAAAATTACTATTATAGGGACACCCTGTATAGTGAATTATCCAACTATGTTGAAAAGTAATTATTTTCCCGCAACTAAGGTAATTGGACTTAATTAAAGTGAATTAAATAATATCAGGAACAGTGTAAGTAAAATTTCAACATTTTAGACACTCTGTATAGTGATTGTTAATTAAATTGGTGATCAAGTAAAAGTCAGTTATCAAAATCACAATGTACTGCTTACAGACATCAAAACTAGAAACACTCAATGTTCAAAGAAGCCAATATAGAAAAATTCAACAAAAATGTATTGAACCTTATATTTTCTGTAAAATATGCAATATAAAGTACGAATACCAAAAAAGTAATCAAAAGCCACTAATAGAAGTTACCAAAAAAACCTAGAAGCGACAGAAATAGTTCAATACACACTCAAAGTGTAAAACTATAAAAAATATACCAAATATCATTGAACCACTGACTTTTCTACACCAAAATATTAGGTACTTCCATTATGCAAGATAAAAAATACAGGTTTAACATTCCTCAAATATAGATCCCTAAAATTTGAGTTTTTAAACCAAACTAGATAAAGATAAGATAAGATAAAGGTAAGGATATAGGTAGGTACCTAATCACACAATAATTATTAAGGTTCAAGTTTGTACGAAGTTGCCCTACTAAAGAAAGTTAAAATTCAAACCGCATGAAATTCATTGCATAGTTCTCCAATATAAATATTAATTAAAAAACGTAGACCAAGACGAGAGAAAGTTGAAAAAAAATGAGAATCAAAGCCCCACGATACTGGGCGCTATTTTTTTTTGACAATGGCAATCTGTTGTCTTGGACAACAGGTTGTCACTATCTGCTGACGGTAGCTCTTTATGTGGAGGCACCAGGTCGTGGTCCAATACTTACACCTTCCCTTCGTCTTTGGTTGTCTTGGGCGCCACCTGGTTTGATCGATGTCCAAACCAGGAAAAATATACCGAATATGAGTTCTATTGGAAAATCTATACAATAAATAAAACTAAAGCTTTCCCACACAAATAATAAAGTTTTATTGAATAAAAAAGGGGTTTAGGTTTATTGTTATGATGTTAAATTGTTTAAAATTTAGATAAGTTTGAATTATAAAATGAAATGAAATGAATGAAAAAACAGCCTTTCTGGACGCAAGGATTTAAGTCAAAATTATGAATAACCTCGGGGAAGATTCTAGAACCTTTAAATATTTCGATGGTGTATGGTTACAAAAGGGGTACCTTTGTCAAGATGGCTTTACATAAAAAATAAGTGATGAACCAGCAGTTTATTCAAGTGTAGTGACGTACTAATTAAATTAAAAAGGCAAAATGCATTAAATTGAGATTTGCTTTATACAAGCCTTTTAATCCCTCGCTTCTGCTGGGGCAGCTATACTGGACATGGACCATGTGGCTCCTGAAAGCTGCTCATGGTCGGCCAGGT
Source organism: Polydrusus tereticollis (assembly GCA_963920685.1). NCBI lineage: Eukaryota > Metazoa > Arthropoda > Insecta > Coleoptera > Curculionidae > Polydrusus > Polydrusus tereticollis. The sequence goes on from OY987335.1 coordinate 62,904,863, forward strand.
GAAATCTAGTCCATTCACAGCTCGTAACCAATTCAATTTGTTTTTACGTGGGCCAACCGGAACCTGGTAGCTCAAGGGCTATTTATGTGGATGATAAAATCCCATGTGGTGTTTCTAACCTATTCAAAGGTAAAACGGCATATAAGCCGAAACTACCCAAACACACAACCCCTAAAAAAGAATAGAAAGGAAAATTAACCCACTGAATACCCACAAAACGATAACTAAGAACAAAAGAAAAGAAAATAGCTTACCTCTAAAAGGGGGGTGAGACCTCGTGGTCTTTTTTTAAAAAAATGGCTCAACGGCGACCTTCTTCTCTGGAGGTATTTTCAGAAAGCCAAAATGGAGGCCGCAAGATCTCCAAGTAAGACAGACCCCCTCCTCTAGCAAAATCGGCTGACTCAAGGCTGCCAGCTGGACATAAACCCCGACAAGGAAAATAAGAAGAAGAAGAGAACAGAGTGACAACATAAAGGATCCAAACGACCAGAACGAACAAGGGTCTGGGCCTTTACCAGAACCTAAATTACATAAGGAAATGAAGAAAGTAATTCTAAACAACCCCGTCTAAACATAAAATCGCCAAAAGTAGAAATGGACGGTCTGCGACTTGACCGAGACGCGAAACCGGAATTACATGGTTCACCTATGTGCGGCGCCTGATGCCATCAGCCACAGAAAACAGAAGTAGTGCGTTCGCCTCATATTTTGGCTAGCGTTATACAACTAAAGATGATACCCCACAAAATAAATAGTGGCAATTTTAAAATTGCTACAGCATATAGAGATGTGCATTGGTAGTGGATGCCTGAGCATCGAAAGTAATGGATGAAACAAGTGTACTGTCATCAGCGAAGCTCAATATAGGATTTCCAGTTTTTACCAACGGATGGTTGTGAAGTGATAGTGAAAAGAGGATGGGAAATAATATAGTACATGGAGGAACTCCGCCGTTAATATTAAATGTGTCTGAAAGAAATCTGTCCATCGATACAGGCAGAAAGCTTAACAGTCATGAAGAAAATTGAACCGGCATTCCGAATGCTCTCACTTTCGTTGGAAGCCGTCATGCCATATTCGTTCAAAGGCCTTGGAAATGTCCAGTGCTACCATCCGGGACTCACCATTCTATTGCGTTGTTCCAAACGTGGGTAACATAAGCAAGAACGTCTCCTGTTGATCTAGACTTACGTAATTCATGCTGACGACTACTGATAATGTTGAAGCCTTGTAGGTGCTTTAATAATTTTTCGTTGATAACCTTCTTAATAACAATACGACTTGATGATAGTTGCTTGACAAGGTTTTCTTGCCTTTCTTGGGTATGGGCTGGACTCGGGCAGTTCTCACACAAGAAGGAGATATTTCTTTTTTAAAATACATTTACAACAGAAAAATTGAAGAAGTCTTAGAAAAAGGAAACTACTAGAGCATCCCAGAAGCCCCTACCACCACGATTAAAGGTAGAATATACCGGACACTCAAGAAGCAGAACACGTACACGTTTAACACCTCATCACAGTAAACCCCCACATCTATACGGTTTACCAAAAATACACAAGCCCAACATGCCTCTACGACCTATTACAAGCTCCAGAAACTCTCCAACATACGAACTGTCCAGATTTATGCTTCCAATACTACAGCCGCTCCAAGAACATAGCACATCGTTTGTAAAAAATTCGCAACACTTCGTTGAAATAATAAGTGGAAAGGAAATACAACCGGAGGATCGATTAGTCAGCTTCGATGTCGAGAGCCTTCATACAAATGTCCCAGTGAAGGATACACTTCAGATCATCGGAAGGAAACTTGGAGAAGACCAAACCCTCGAGAAACGAACATCGCTACCCATTAACGCCATAATGGACCTATTAGAATGATGTCTAAATAATTCTTATTTCCAAGAATAGGATCGAGTCTACAGTCAACTAGATGGACTACCGATGGGATCATCCCTCTCTCCAGTAATCGCCAACATATACATGGAATGGTTCGAAAGTCACGCAATTAAAAATGCAAAAATAAAACCGAAATTATGGCTTCGTTACGTTGACGACACATTCATTATTTGGAATAGAAGCGATGACGAACTCCAAGCCTTTCTACATCACATGAATAACTTGGCACCAACAATCAAGTTTACCATGGAGAAGGAGGAAAACAATAAACTACCGTTTCCAGACGTCATAGTACAGAAGAACAGGGACACCATCCAAACATCGGTATACAGAAAGAAAACTCACACTGGTCGATATCTTAATTACGTCTCAAACTACTCAAATACCACAAAACATGGGATAGTCAAAACACTTGTTGGCAGAGCATTTACTCTCTGTAACTCCGAGAAATCTCTTTCCGAAGAACTGAACACCATCAAAAAGGACCTTAAGACAAACGGCTACCCCACGAGACTAATAGACCAGACTATCAAGAAGCGTAAGAATCACATGAATAGACAGAAAGATGATGTCGAAACTGGACCCACCATAAAGGTACCATATGTCAAGGGAATCTCCGACAAAATTCGAAGATTAGGACAGCAATACAAAATTCGAACAGTATTCAGCTCCAAAGATTCCTTAAGAAGCAGGGGCGTGCGGTCCATGGAAGCGATGGAAGCACTGCTTCCCCTACCGCTTTCATAAGACATAAGACAAAACAAATTTTATATTAATCTATACCTATCCATACAATTAAAATACCCAAGAATTTATTTCTATCTAATTTCCAAACCAAATCCGGCCCTGTATGCATCCCTGGCCAACGCAATATTAAATGTATCAAAGAATCGAAGTGATCTCAATACGTGTATACTACACTCTATACGCGTATACGAGTAATAATTAATATAGTCTGCCGTGCCAAGTAAAGGGTAAATCGTTAGACTTCGGTATTCCCTTCGCCGCGATGCGACGCCGCGCGCCGGTAACGAAGCCGCCAAAATATTTAGTTTCCACGTGTTTGTACTCGGCGGTTACGATTGTTTGTCGCGATTTTTCGCCAGGAATACGCGGTACACGGTAGAGGATTTGTCTGACTTGACTTTGTTTATCTTACTTCTTGATTTATTTTGTCATGGAGCAACCAATTGCCGGCCCATCGAGTTCGGGAAATGTAAAGTGTATCTGTTCTGTATGCAAGTTATTGGAAAAAGGATTTTCAACGCTTTTCTTTGATGAAAAAAGGAATTATATTGCAACAGGTAGGCCTACACCAGATTTTAATTTAAAGACAGAAGTGAAGGCGGCTAAAAAATCCGTTTAAAATTAAATCAAACTGTGAATTCAAAGTAAAAATGTATTGATAGTTTTCTGTATTATTTCTGTTATGAAATTTTGTTAACTTGTTTTTAACGACTCTTAGGCAGGGTTGGGTCACTAAAGAATTGGTTTTCGACGGGCAAATTACGTAAAAATTAATAAAAAAAACATAGGTACCTAGCCATTTAGAAAATAGAAGAAATATTAAAAAATCATAGGTACATAATCACACATTTTCGACAGTACCTACATGACAGTATTCTACCTGTATTTAAACGTCGAAAAATTGCCAATATTTGAGCGTGGTCCTCAAACAATTTTTCGCCTCCGGCGGTGCTTCCCCTTCTTCATAACTCACCGCACGCCCCTGTTAAGAAGCCACCTGACGAAGACGAAGCCAACCAGCCAAAGGGTCACGAAGAACTGCGTATATAGAATACCTTGCGAGTGCGGACAATCCTATGTCGGTGAAACCATACGCCCCCTTGAAACAAGAATCAAGGAACACCGAAACCACACAAAGAAGGGAGAAACAAACAGATCCGGTGCGGCAGAACATGCTTGGACACACGGCCACCACTTGCAATGGTCAGAGGCAAAAATAATACTCAAAGAACACTGGCGAAAGAGGAAATATAAAGAAGCGGCCGTCATAACCCAAAATCCAGACTGCTTTAGTAAGCCCTCTTTAGACATAAGAAATATTTGGAAACTCTTGTTAAGTAGATGTAAGCTTAGTTTAGAACCACGCAGTAACGCATGACTGCATCAATCTCGGTCACACGCTGCTAACCAGGAGGTAGCATAAATACCCTCGTAGTATCGTAGCTTGTTCATTATTCACCTGAAGACGACTGGAGATACTCACCAGTTGAAAGGTTGTGATATTTATAAATAATGACAATGGAAGTCCAAAACACATCTACCATTTATTCAAAAAATTTGTTTTTGATCCTCTGGTTGTGTGATTTTTTACTTTAGTTTAACGTGTGTTTGAATTGATCTAGAGCGTTAACCAAGTTTTTTTCACAAACTCAGTTATGAAGGGTGAATATTAAAATTTAATGACCAAATAATAGATTCGACCTACGGCCACGCATTATTACTTTTTTGGAGTGACTATGCGAGGCATACGGCCACACACTTTTTACATTACCCTTGAGCATGCCCACGTTGTTGATTATTTGGAGTAACTGTGCGAGGCCTACGGTCACGTACTTTTTAGGTTATCCTTCAGCGCGGATAGTTTTAAAATTTTTTAAACAAAAAAAAAGGAAAAAAAAATTTAATGTGCAAGTTGGTATGGTGTTAATTTTGGGGGCGGGCAGATAAAACTACAGAGAAGCTGCACTAGTGTGGGAGAGAGGTTTCCTAACAGCCCGAAATTTCACATGACATTTAAAAGGCTGTAAAACAGTTGTCGTACTACTGGCAGTTTAAAGGCGATACTACGTGTTCGGAGTAAAACTGAAACATGGCAGTTGCAGCATAAATCATAATTGCGTAATTAGGGGAGCAAGTCAAAAATTATTTTGATGATATACGTAGTTTTTTACGTAGTTCCGAATTTTAGCAACAAAAATACATTATCTCTTATAAAATTCCAAAACTTCCCCACCCCTCAGAATTGAGAAGGGGGTAAAATATAAAAGATATGGGTAAATATGTCCACCCATATCCCTATTACCTTACCAACATTTCATGAAAATTTAAAACCGTTCTCGACATCTTGCCTTGTGACACTTTAAAACACTCACCCTGTATGGCGACTATCCTCTAAATATATATACAAATATATACCTACATGTAAGGGAAACATTTTCTTTAACAAATTTCTCGCACGTGTTGCAAAGAAGTCCTCTGCACACGTACAGCAAGATTATCGTCGCTGATACTTACAATATAATATATAATAAACGTTTTCCTTTAAATTCTCATTCAGACTTTTGCCATTTCCGTTCAAGACAAAGAAAGAATCCGGTAAAGCCCTTAATAGGAAAAAAGGATGGTGCGTGCGGTTCCCAGCTTACAGAATAAACCGTTTTCGTTTATTATCTGGAGCAATTATACTTACCTACAATTACAGGAAAATTACAAACTACAGCTAAAGATTTCCAGGAGAAACGGGGAAACGAAATCGTTTGGAGCACTTAGTATTAGTTTGTCGGCAAATGTTATTTCAACGTTTGAAATAAAATATGCAGTTATGCAAAATTTAATAATTGAAGAGTGGAAGTTACCATGGGATAAGTGCAAACATTTTCAATTTGGAGTTATTTCCGTAGAAAGGTGTTAAATGTCAGACTTTATATTGTTACAAAGGTATGGAATGTAAGAATTTAATTATAAGGCTTCCTAAGTAAGTTCTAAGATGAAGCCACCGATAAGTGCCCCAAGCATGTCTTTACGAAAGTGACAACGTCCAGTTAGTTGACTTTCATTCAGATATCAATTTGTTTCACCAATACAATTACAAAAAATTGATAGACATTGATGACGTACTAGATTACGGTGCAGGAAACAGTATTCCACTGGCTCGTCTGCATCCAACATTTCCTCTTCTCTTTTCTAACACAATAATTCTATTATATTGACATTTACCATTATTTATTTTGTACTGAAAAAATATGATTTATATTTTCTATCTTTATTGCTTTAAACTTTTATCTGTCTATAGAAATTAGTTTTTTATGTTTGTGCTAATGCAAGTTTTCTACTATTTTGTCGTTTACCTATTCTCTAATTGCTTACTACCTTAAAATGTTACGTAAGATTTTTTAAATCTGTATAAAGCAACGATTTGATACGTGTCTTTATGTCGAAATATATGAAGTGGTAAAGTTCGTCGTTTCAACTTGTATCTACGCGGTATCCGTAAGGGAAAAGCGAAACCATAGGTTAAGCTCTTTCAACGAGGATAATCCATAGATGTGTTAATTCTTTAAATAGTTTTGGTAGATGCACAGACCAAAACGACGGCCCATATATCAAGTAATTTGAATTCTGGTGGTTAAAATGCTGTTATCCTCTATCATAAGACTTCAAAACTGTGTTATGCTTCATGTGAGATAGAAATTGAATTTTTTGTATATATGTACATGTAATGTAAAAAATTAAATTTGATGTGATAATGATTAATATTAGCATTAAAAAAACTATATTTAATGTAAAAAAAGGCCAAAACATACAAGAGAATCGGAGGGGGTTAACGTATACAAGTATGCTGTCCTCAGCGAGATTTAGTTTTTACTCAAAGGCCGTTATAAAGTTATACAGGGTGGTCCAAAAGTAATAGGATACTGTGCAACAGTAAGTTTCTTAAGACGAAATAATGAAATCTACTTAAACTTGCCTAATCCAAAAAAGATGAAAGGTCACAAAGTTTTAATTTTGTTTTCGATTTTACTCAATCAGTTCTCAAGGAATGACATACCGGCACAAAATAAGAGATTTTTGATTTTTTAAGGCGAGGAATTCAAATTCGTACATTTGATGTTACTAGCTGAGGGCGTATTAAAAATATCGATTTTTTCTCGGTAAAAAGGTATACATAATTGAAGTCGCTAAGAGTGGGTAACCATTTTTTAGATAATCGCATTTGAAATTTCCTATGCAGTTAAATACGTATATATAGTCCAAAAGTAATTAGGCATGGAGCAACTCAATTTCTGACTTCAAATTATTGTACCTTAGCTAGATTTACGTAATTTAAAAGTGCATATTATAGGAGATACTTGAGATACTTTTAATGTGTGTGTGTGTATCTGATTTTTTTGGCACTGGTTTAAACCAACTGGCCAGCTTTGAAGAGATACTTTTAATAAAAATGCTTTTCATAGGAGATTACTAATTGTATTTACTTTCATATCGCCTAAAAGTTAAAAACGACTTAACAAAATCATTGGAAGTAAAAACGATAACGTCATATATCAATTGCTCGAAATGGCCACCAATGACCTTAATAAATTTCGCTGTATGCTTAACAAAAGGCTGTCGGATTTTAAACAAAAGATCCCCATTATTTCTGAGCAGATTAACAGCATTTATAATCTTTGAATCTAGTTTATTATGGTTGTTTATTAAACTGTCATAACCAATCGACTTCAAATAACCCCAAATAGGAACAAAATCCGGACTTCGCGCCGGCCAAGATAAGGGACCACTACGGCCTATTTACTGTTCAGAAAACTTAATTAACATATTAACTACCACAAAAAAAAATCGGCTATATTAGGCCAAAAGAAAAAACTGATTTATTACACATTCAAAACTATCAAAATGTTGATAGAATAATTATTTTTGATCAAAATCTGTCAAGAATTATGTGTTAGAACGTGAAGCATGTGTCTCATGTGACCTCCTGAACCAAAGTTAGTTAATAAGCCGCGTGAAGCCATTCGTCATCAGATCGAAATGAGGGGTTGGTAAAAAGAGAAAAACCTCGCATGTAGCGCTTTTTGGTGGTGAAAAGTATACAGCTATCTTTTGACACTGATAAACCAGCGGACCCACAAAACCTACATCAAAATGATCCAGTAGATAGCATCATATTCTAGTTGACAGCTCAGATTGGTTTCAACACTATATAGTGAAGAACTTTCAGTTTGAAAAATTTTTTCCGCGGAAGTAACGTTGTGTTTTGTGCTGGAAAAGTGTGCCGGAGCACCCTCTTTTTAGAAGGTCTCCAAATTCATTTTGTGGAAATTGTCAATATGAATATCCGATTAGAGTCGGTGGTAATTCACAGCGACCAATTACTTGATTCACGCTGGAAGTGGAATTAAACAACTGAATGCGGGTTTTCATTTTTCCACATATGTCTATTTCGATAATTAAATATAATACCCCGTCGAGTTATGTGGCCTTGTCCTTGAATAGCACGCGATTTAAAAACATTGGATCTGTATTTTGTAGAATTTGGAGAGAATGAGAAAACTGAAGTCTGTGTGGAAGACCAGCCGGAAGTAACCATTGTACGAGTTTGCGTGCATGAAGTGGGTAAAGGCTTTCATCATAAAATATTCTAAGCACTGATAGTTTACTTAGTTATACTTGTACCTATCTTCATTCTTCTGAAACTGACCTCTGGATTATCTACCTCACGAAATAAAATCGAACCAGTTTCTCCTAATCGGTCATAAATGCCTTAAAAATAATTTGTGGTGTGGCTTCCTTTCATTTGGGAACATTTCTGGGTATTTGCGTCCTGCATTCCGAGTGTTAAAATTTTCTTGCGCATACAGAACATATCCCGCATTTCTGCATTTGAAAATAAGTTATGTCAAGGCATAATGCTTAAAAAATGTCATATTGTATGTAGCAAATTAATAACTCTAACACACGACATGCGAACTCTGTAAACGTTAGTATTGTTTTTAAACCTACGCCAACTGTGTTGAATAATACTAATACGAGTACACAATTTATTATTTTAAAACTACCAACACAATTGCATTGCAAATGTGATTATCTAAAATAAATGTGATAGACCATAGGGGGCTCCCTACTATGATCAGAACCATGGGCGAATTTAAATTATTCGCATCAAAAAACCCAAACTCCTTAATTTTGTGCCGCTATGTCATTTCGTTAAGAAATTATTGGGTAAACTTAAATTAAATTTGGGCACCCTCTATCTTGGTTATTATCAATTGGGCAAGTTTAAATAAGGAAATTAAGGAACCTATTGTCGCATTGTGTCCTATCACTTTTGGGCCACCCTGTATAATTAGGTTACTTTTCTTGTTGGTATCACGGACAATATGTCGCGATTTGCGATAATAAATAATCTACAGCCCGGTATTTTATTTCGACCGATCCTAAGCCCTCGGACTAAGAGTTTAACTCTATATGCCTTTTTGTATTCCAGGAGCCTCCACTTCTGTTCTCGTTTATTGCACACCAACAGAATGTAATCCTCAATACAATACGTTGCGTTTACCCGTCTAACCCTTTGTGGTTCGCTACATACCTTGTTCGTTAAAATTGCTTTAACTTCGCGTTATGTCCCTATTATGACCGAATTAACCCCTAAAATACAACTTTGATCTTTTTATATTCAATTAAGTATTTATATAATCGTATATATACAGGATGTTACTTAATGACATACTAGTATTTCAGGATAATATTATTGGGATCATTTTAAGCAAAAAACTTAATATGAACATGCCGCCTGGGCATCAGAAGTCTTGAATGATTTCTTAATCTTTCTATGGTTTTTTTTATTCCTTTGTAGGAAATATGTCGTGATTTAAGAGAGACAGTTGTATTCCTATGAGTTATATACATTTAACTGCACTTCGCTGTGTGCCATCCTATTTCGAACTTATAGAGGAAGATCAGCTTTCCCGCGCTAGATTTTGCTGGAACTCACTGAACCTTCGAGCTACAGGATCCAGGAGTTTTAAGAATTAAAAATATCTGTTTTATAATAAACTTAAGATATAATAAACTTTGAGAATCCTAGATATTTTGGTGAAATTTGGTATAAGTACAACATCTATGCATTCTTGCTGATGTATAAAAGTATCATTAATACTAAAGAAAGTATAATGTTAAAGAAACACAATAATCTTTTTTGAACTAAATAATAATAGTTATTTTTTGCATTAAATTTGTAAATATATCTATCTATGTATTACAACATTATAAGAAGAGTCGCAAGGTCGCTCGGTCTCGGTCTCGGTCGCGGTCTCTGTTGCGGTCTCTCGGATCGGAATTCTACTTATATTTTTTTAGGCCGTTATCCCACCAAAGGGAACGCGATCGCGATCCAACGCTAAAACTATCGTTTGGCAGTTATTTTTCAGTAAATTAGACGTCGTACTCGTTAGTTGCAATCGAATGGCTTCCACAAAGATGATTGCGACGCGAGCCTGAAACGACCAATCGCCGACAAGTTAGCTCGCGACAGGACATGCCAGTTTCCTGCCAACTGTCTTACGCAATTGTTGTTAAAATGGTAAAGAAAAATGACCACGAATTTTACGTAAAGCTTGTGAAAGAAATGGAAAAACACAATTGTTTGTATAACTACAAATTATCAGAATACTTCCGCAAGGATATCACTGACATAAGGCTTGGGCGGAAGTAGGAAAAAAAGTAAATAAAACAGGTTAGTCTTGATAACTATATTAATATAGGATTTCAAGCTTTTTAGACAAGTGTTTACAGGCTGACACTACTTGTACCAGTGAACTCAACGTACTAACAGCTATTTCTTCGCCTTCAACTCAATTAACAGTATCATACAATACTCAAGACTTTACAGAAGGACAAGAAAATGAGCCATGTGTGTGTGTGTATCTGAGTTTTTTGGCACTGGTTTAAACCAACTGGCCAGCTTTGAAAATGAGCCATATAATAGGCAATATGGAAATTGGTGGGATCAATTATCCAAATAGAGCGTAGTAAAGATATGTTATATTTTTTTAAGTTACAATTTTTTTTATCTTTTCTGTTAAAACTAAAATAACTTTCGCCATATTATACTTGTATAATCTTTATAATTAAAAATAGCTTACCTTTAGTTATCAATACTCTTTCTTCCACTGTAATCGATTTCCTAAAATTTTTGTCGCGTTGCTGTACGTACGGTTTAACTTTTTCAACAAGTTCTGAAAACAGTTCCTTTGATATTCTGTAAAAGTCTTTAAATTTTACGTCATCTTTTAAAAGTATTTTTGCAGCAACAAAAGTTCTTTTTTTTTCTTATTTTTAGTATATGAATGTATTTACCACCAGGGTTTTTGTTTCTTTCTTTGTGTATACCAGCAGAGAACAACAAAATCATGGTCCTCTTCGCTTCACGACTGATCCTTAAACAGTTACTTTTGTGACGAAGTTAATGGCATCTATCACCAGGTAACTTTTTACACAGCACCCGGAAAGGGCAGTTTGTTTCTAAGTAGAAGGCCGACGATGCCAAATGCCATGGTTATTTATTTATAATAAAATTATTTTAATTAAGGTTTAAAATAATAATAATTATGGTTCGTACAAGAAAAATCCTAAAGTATAACCGAAAACAATTCTGCCTGGGATGGTATTTTCATCCTAATAGCTATTCCTGAAAACATTGAAGTGACCACAAAAGGTTAGTGTTTACACTTTGCTAAACATTTTTAACATTTTTTTACCACTTCCTACTGTGATGAAAGATTTCGAGAGCAAACGCAAATTTCTTGTAATAAAAAAATCATTGGAAAAATTAAAATGGAGAAATATATACATCCAGTTACTTTCTACCTACACTTTATAAATACAAGTGACATCAAAAACATGGCGATTGTCCCTAAAAACAATGAAAGTCCGAGGATTTAGACGACTTAAAACAGGAATTAATTAAAATCGGATGAGCTGTACAGTGTACAGTATGTGTAGACGCTGATCAACATTTCAGTGAAAAGTGCTTGCGATCGATATAGTGTGTTTACTTTATTCGAGAACTAAGTGTGCGAATGACAATATACAGAGTGGCCTAAGGATAATAATTATAACCTATGCTATATCATTTAATAACAATCTTAGATTTCACTATTTTTGCGCAGTTGTCGAGCCTTTTCCCATTAAAGCGTTTGTTTTTTAAAAGGCTTGTTTGCTTGCAATGTCTTTATACTGCAATACAATACAATACTGCTTTAATCTATTTGAAATATTTAATAGTGACAAATAAGGGGGCGAATAATGCTGAGTGGAACTTGGCTAAAGGCCGATATTAGCTCCGATGTCATTAATATTCCTGGTTATACCTTTTATAGACGTGATAGAGTGGGGCGAGGGGGAGGTGTGGGCTTATGTCAAGAATCAATTAAACTGTCAAACAACACAATTTGACTTTCATGTGAATAATGATTTGGAATTTCTATTTTTGAAGCTGACCGTGAAGTCGCGGTTGGGACCCTTTACCGCCCTAAAGATAAAAATATGAGGAAATTTATTGAAGACTGTTAAAATATTTTTTCATTTTTATGCCCAATATTTGATGAGGTGATATGTATGGGAGATTTTAACTTTGACTTCTTAAACCCTAACAATATTGTCACTTTTTGCTTAGAATCCTATAACTTATTTTAAATTATCAATGAGCCGACAAGAATAACAGAAAATACTAGCAAGTTACTTGATCCTATTTTCGTCACATCTAAAGAGTTCGTCATTTCCAGTGGTAATATAAACACTAATCATATTTCAGATCATGCGGCCTCACTTTTTGTGATTTTTCAATTGAAAAGCGGAAAGCTTCGCAAAGGTTTATCAAGGTGAGATCTTTTGAAAACTTTGATCAACAAAAATTTGATGTCGATTTGAGACAGCTTCCATGGCACTTATTACTTAGAGAGAGAAATATTGATAGAAAGGTTGAAATATTTAATAGCTGTATTCTGTTATTATATAGAAGACTAAAAATAAACCGGATCATGATAGATATAAGAACCTCCGTAACTTTGCCCTTACATGTCTTCCCAGGGAAAAAAATCTTATATTGATGACAGTTAAAGAAAATCCTAAAAGACTTTGGTCTGCATTAAGTGATTTTAATATAAAATCTAACAATTCGATTAAAATTCCTAAACACCTATCTGGTCCTCAATAAATCAGTACCTATTTTTCAAGTTTCTAGCATACTGTATCGAATAACTGTCGAAATCAAATTGATAACTATGAATCAAATTTCTATAATGATTACAAATCTTTTAGTTTTACTATGGCTACTTCGGAAGAAGTGGGTTGTATTTTACGTGATTTACGTTCCAATGCTTATGGCGTTGCTGAAATTCCTGCACAGATGTTAAAAAATTGCAGTCCCTTTATTAATCCTTACATTACTAACATAATTAATTCTTGCATTGAGCAGGGCTACTTTCCTCAAATTAGGCGTGTTGCTGTCGGCAAACCTTTGCCTAAAAAAACTAAACCAGAAAATTTCTCTGATCTGCGCGTGATTAGTATTCTCCCAGATAATTCAAAAATTCTGGAAAAAATTTTAAACAAACAAATTTATAATTTTATAACTGTAAATGGGATCTTGCCGAATTTTCAGAATGTATTTAGGAGGGGGTACTCTACAGCGACTGCCTTGGCCACAGTAGTCAGTGACATATCGAAGCATGTGATGGGGTGAGGTTGCGGCGCTTGTCTTGTTGGATTTTTCGAAGGTGTTTGATACCATTGATCATAAATTAATGTTAGCCAAGCTCAAATATTATGGGTTTGACGATCTCGCCTTGAAGTTGTCTGAATCATATTCGATTGGAAGAACTCAGAGCATAACTCTTAATGAAGTAGTTTCATCACAGACGAGCATACTGTCTGGGGTTCCTCAGGGTAGTGTTCTTGGGCCATTATTATTTCTAATTTATACGACTAGTATTTTAAAATCTATAGCTTATTATAGCTCTATGCTCACTTTCATGTCAATAATGCTCATAATGCTAAGTCGTTAATTAATAACGAACTAAATAGTGTTTATGAACTGTCATTGGAACATAACCTTAAATTAAATTCAGACAAGTCTTATGTGCTATTCTTTGGTGCAAAAAATAGGGTAACTTTGGTTAAACAACAGATATCGTTAAAAATCAATGCGGTTTCTTTGAATGTTGTGGATTCCACTAGGAATCTTTGAGTCATTTTGGACACGGGCCTAGGATTTCGTGAATATATTAAAAAATTAAGTCAAAGGGCATTCATTAACCTTAAACTTTTGTATTCTAATAAACACTTATTAAACGAAACTTTAAAACGTACTTTATGTGAGAGGCTAGTGTTATCACATTTTAACTACTGTGACTTTATCTACGGTCCGTGTCTGGATCTTCAGTCCAGGATTCGTATTCAAAGAATTCAAAATAGTTGTTGCAGATTTGTTTGCGGTCTCCGAAAATATGATCATGTGTCTTCCAAACTAAGGGAATTGGCTTGGTTAAAAATGTAGAAGCGCCGAAATCACCATTTGGTAAATTTTACCCATCAGCTTGTCACGAGTAACCACCCATCCCCTCTTAAAGCAAAGTTTATAGTGCGTCATCACAACCGTGTGCGCAGTAATCTACGAAATGATAGCGTGTTATCAATCCCTAGACACAGGACTTCCCTGTACAAAAAAAGCTTTGTTTATAATGCAGTTATGTTGTACAATTCGGTGCCACATGATTTAAGAAAATAAACATATAATGTAAAAATGTTAGAATATAGTAATAAAAAATATATAGTATGTAGTAATACAGTGTACCTATCTAGTAAGATCATATAAATTTGGATAATGAATAGTGTGTAGGTGTTTTTCTTGCTTTGCTGCCTTTACTTCATTGTTTTGCTTTTCACTGATTATTCGCTCTTTTGTTGTAATTTACTAGCCTCTTCTATGTTGTTTTCTTTTGCTTCTAGTGGTTAAGTAGAATAGCTTGAAGCTATACTTCGCCACACTGAAGCATGATTCTTAGAAAGTGTAATTTCCATTCTTTGATGCTAATAAAAGTAGTTTTTATTTTATTTATTTATTTATTTATTTAATATAACGCAGTCGGATGATAAGTCACCTATTAAGAAAAGTTATGATTTGAGGATAATAGTCGATCCAGACGTCCGAACTAGGAGGGTATGTTCACAATTTAGTGACACTGGCAGACTCATGTTCATATAAAATGTCAGTCGTATTTTTAGTCGATCAATCTGCAATAAAGTTAAGTACCACTATTTCTGAACACTGTTTGTAATATCTTAATGACAATAATAAAATATCTTAATCTTAACCTTAGACCCTTGTGTTGTCTTGACTCGTTATGGATGGTCTCATGGAAGTTGCCAACAACTTTTGATTTAACAGGCAATCAGCTGTCGTTGTGGGATATGAAGTTTTCTCGCGGCTTTTCATTCTTGAACCTCCAAAAGGAAGTCACGCCGCATGGCGTCATGTTGAAAAAAGAGGGGTTTTCTCATTACCCTATTATAGTGTACGTTCCGTTGTATTTTCATTAAGGACTTTTTTGATATTTTTATGGGTTTACCAGGATTTTGGTTTCTACGTATTTCTTTCTCGGCATTTTTTGTCGTATTAGCCACTTCTCTACTAGGTAAGCCAGAGAGGCTGCTATATGATTCAAGTTATCCTATATGGGCACAATAATTTTATCACCGTGCTGATGTTACTCCTTTCAACGATTCATATAGGGCCCTGCTAGTATACAATACAGCAAAGCCATAGTAGAACTCCAAGCCGTATGTGTTTAATGTAAAGCTATTTTGACAAAGGTCACATTTTTTATGACTCCACTTTCGTAATGACGATAGAAAGGTTCTAGAATCTTCACATAGGTTATATTTATACAATATTTTCAATATAAATATTTGCGCCTGGAAACATAATAATTATAAATTTCTTCACAATTCAATCACCCATTTCTACTTCCAAAATTTTAATATTGCATAACTTTAAACCTTTAAAATATCATCAACTTGCACAATTCTACTTACTACTACTAACCTGAACTAACCTAAACCATAATATGTGGAAAAACTGTCTTATTATATGGTTTTTCAACGAATACGGGTATTCGATATATTTTCTTGGTTTAGACTCAGCAATAGAGCTAAGCCAACGACTAAGGGAATGTTACATAAGTATTTTTTTAAACCACGACCTAGTGCCTTTACAATTAATGAGCTACCGGTCGCACAATGTGACAGCCGCTTCTACAAAAGGGTTACCTACGATACTAGTTTATATTATTTTGGCTAAATTGCGAACTGAATATAGGTACATCATTGGAAATAATTATTTTAATTAGCACAACGCCAGAACTGTCAAATTCTTAATTTTCTTATTGAAAAACAAAGTATATTATGTAATATATCTAACCGGAACTAACCAAAACGTATATGTTTGCTCTGTAACATTTAAGAAAATTTATTTTGGTTTTTTGGTTTATACCTACAGTATTTTTAATTTACTCTAAACCTTAATTTAAAAGATCCCCTATGGTGTAAAACTCTTGCCGATTACTGTAAATTAATAAGTGCTTTTAGTACAACCTGTATCATGACTGGTGTATTTAACCTTAACTACCCTGTATAGTATAATGTGTTGGAATAAACAATACCTACACGTTGAACGAATTGCACTGGAATCAGCACATAACACTTCTTTTGCTTAGCACGCACTCTATAACCCTTTTTAGATTATCGCGCCCCCTATCTATGACTCACTGTTTATATATTTACACCCTTATTTTCTTTTCTCCTGTTTGTACTTTGTTATTTATTTTTGTTTGAACGCTTGAAATAGATTCGAAAATAAGAATATTTAGTATGACATATCGTGGATACATGACGAATATGTACCTACAGATAAAAAAGAGTCGACTGTAAATATATTTTATAACATAGAATTTTAGTGTCTCGATAGTTTTCTGCTACTTCTAATCAAAAAACAACTTAATCCCTTTTATAACAATTTGTATAGTGTAGACCAGTGGTTCTTAATATTTTAGTGGCAAAATTTTTGTCTTGCCATGGACCACCAACTGTTTAGAGGTAATATACAGTAAATGTAAATGAATAAAGGGTTGTTCTATCTATGAATAAAACACGCATACAATTTTGTTCAAAGCCAACAATATTTTAGTTCGACGTGTCAACATGATGACATATTTACTCTTTAAGTTAGACAATGTTCTTTACTCCTTTTCTTCATTGTTCTTCTTTCTTGGAGTATCTCGAGATAAAGTTGTTTTGAATTTTGATTTTTAAAAGTTTTTGGGTGTCTTGGTTATCATCTTTACGGTGAAACATACAGGAGAGTCTGTATGTTGCCTAGTGGGGCGAGTATGTGTATCAGTGTCTTATTAGTATATTGTCCGATACGTCTGCCTGTGATTTTATTATCGTATGTGATTATTTTATCGAAAAACTGATTTAGTGTGTTCATGTGCATGCCATCGTTCAGTACTCTTATAGGCGTGTATCTCGGTGCGTCTGTTATTATTTGTAGAATTCTGTTTTGAAACATTTACAACTTTTGTACTTTGTCTTGTTCTTTAGAATGGTATACCGTATGTCAGTGCTGGTCTAATTATTGCCTCGAAAATGTTTGTCTTCGTCCCGTTATTTATTCTACTGTCCTTATTTATCAAAGGGTACATTGTACACAATTGAGTTTGTGCGCAGGCTAACCGGTGGTCAATATTGTCTTTCTAGTATCTACCGCTCTGGATAAAATGAAGCAATCACTATATTGCAATGAAAACACGTAAAAGAGGCTCAAGTCAGCAATGTGTTTTTGATGTTCTAAGATTTCCATGTTCTTTGCCAGACCGTGGTCGCTGATCAAGCGAATGACTTTTCTTTTGGTGGTATCCAGCAGTCTCAGAGTATGTTTGGAAGTAGAGTCCCAAATTTGTGAGTATTCCAGCGATAGTCAAATTTTGGCTATATAGAGCAGTTAAACTTGTTAAGGTATATAGACGTTCTTGATTTGTAAAAGTACGCCATGTTTATGTGGGACTGTCTTAGCTATGGTCGCAATATGACCATTAAAATTGACGCCCAATAACTTGAAGAATAAAACCAAGGAAATCTAGTGTCCAGTAATGACTAGTTTTGATTCTCTACTGCGGGAAATGTACCACAACTTGATCAACAAATAAATAAAGAAGCAGATTAAGCCATTTTAGAAATCCCCAAAATATCGAAATTTGGAGAATTGTGCATACATTTCCAATATCAGCAACTTAAAAATTCAAAGTAACTTTGTAGTACCCGAATATATACAGGGCTGCCCAGAAGTCCGGAATAAAATTAATATAGCCTTAACCTGTAGCTTTTGGGGAAAATGCTCGGACACGTCAATTTAGTTTTATATATGCTCACATTTTGACGTTATTCGTTTGTTTTTTTATAGACATTTGTCAAAGATATGACGACATCGATCTTTTTTTTAAATGAAAAGATACAGCTTGTGATACACGATTTGAAAGCTAATGTCTCGTACAGTATGCTCATAAATTTTGGGGCGATTCTGTCAAGCAATTTCAAAATTGCGACTGTTAAATTTAAAAAAAAATCCCTATTTAAATAAGCGGAAATGATAAATCATTGATGTTTTTTTTTTACCTTTCAATGTAAGAAATCTTCATTGTTTCACGTTCTGACATTTTGTGACATTGTGACTTAACAATAGTTATGGTTTATTTGTTATTTATTTTATCAAAAAAAAAATAAAAATGTAACGAAGCAAAACAAATCACAACAAGAATTTCTAAACAAAATGGTTTTGTCGGAAAGGCAGCGTATCGAAGTCTTGATATTGTTAGCATGTGAAGAAGTCAAAGTGAAGTGTGCACTTTATTTAATGCTAAATATCCCGAAAATCAAATTTCACAGGGCACTGTTTGTAAAATATTCCACAAATTTGATAAACATGGCACAGTAAAAGACTTGCCTAGGAATGGACGGCCCCGTGTTTCAGGCGACGATGAAAAATTGGATATTGCATTATCTCTGCCGGATAATCCGCATGTTTCAATAGTTTCATTGGCTCAAAATCATGATACATCCAGAGGTACTATTGAAAGATTTTTGAAAGCAGAAAAATACCACTCTTATAAAGTATGTCTTGTCCAAGAGCTTTTAGAAGATGACTATGATAGGCGTTTGCAATTTTGCATAGAAATGATGAGACGGTGTGACGAGAATAATAGGCTTCCACAGAACATATTATTTTCGGATGAAGCTACTTTCTATTTAAAGGGGGTGGTTAACAGACATAATTATCGTTTCTGGAGTCAAGGAAATCCACGATGGATATTTGAAGCGCATACTCAGCGGCCCCAGAAAGTAAATGTATGGGCAGGTATCATTAATAACCGAATTTTAGGGCCATTCTTTTTGGAAGGAAATCTTACAGCTGAACGGTACATCAATTTCTTAACCTTCGAGTTGAGGCCTGCTCTAGCTGTAATTTTGCTCAACGAAGTAGATCCAGATATACCTAATGAAACAATTTGGTTTCAGCAAGATGTTGCTTCCCCGCGTTTTGGTGTCAATGTGAGAAGATATTTGGATCAGATATTTCCAGGTCGCTGGATTGGACGACGTGGTACAATTGAATGGCCACCGAGGTCCCCAGACTTAACGCCTCTAGACTATTTTCTTTGAGGATATTTAAAAGAAAAAGTTTACCAAAATAGGCCGAATAATATTGAAGATTTCAAAAACAAAATTAGATTGGAGACTCATAACATACCGGCTGAAGCCATTCGAAATTTCGTCGACGGATTTTACCATCGTCTGGGAGCATGCCAAGTAGAGGGTGGAGGACATTTCCAGCATTTGCCACGTTAAACCACCTTCTTGTCGTGTTTTGTTTTGCTTCGTTACATTTTTATTTTTTTTGACAAAATAAATAACAAATAAACCACAACTATTGCTAAGTCATATCTGTGACAAATGTCTATAAACTGTATACAGGGCTGCCCAGAAGTCCGGAATAAAATTAATATAGCCTTAACCTGTAACTTTTGGGGAAAATGCTCGGACACGTCAATTTAGTTTTATATATGCTCACATTTTGACGTTATTCGTTTGTTTTTTTATAGACATTTGTCAAAGAGATGACGACATCATTCTTTTTTTTATATATCATTTGAAAGCTAATATCTCGTACAGTATGCTCCTAAGTTTTGACGCGATTCTGTCAAGCTATTTCAAAATGGCGACTGTTAAACTTTTTAAAAAATCCCTATTTAAATAGGCGAAAATTATAAATCATTGATGTTTTTTTTACCTTTCAAGGTAAAAAATCTTCATTGTTTCACGTTCTGACATTTTGTAACATTATGACTTAACAATAGTTATGGTTTATTTGTTATTTATTCTGTAAAAAAAAATAAAAATGTAACGAAGCAAAACAAAACACAACAAAAAGGTGGTTTAACGTGGCAAAAGCTGGAAATGTCCTCCACCCTCTACTTGGCATGCTCCCAGACGATGGTAAAATCCGTCGACGGAATTTCGAATGGCTTCAGCAGGTAAGTTATGTCTCTCCAATCTAATTTTGTTTTTGACATCTTCAATATTATTTGGCCTATTCTGGTAAACTTTTTCTTTTAAATATCCCCAAAGAAAATAGAATAGAGGCGTTAAGTCTGGGGACCTCGGTGGTCATTTAATTGTACCACGTCGTCCAATTCAGCGACCTGGAAATATCTGATCTAAATATCTTCTCACATTGACACCAAAATGCGGGGATGCACCATCTTGCTGAAATCAAATTGTTTCGTTAGGTATATCTGAATCTACTTCATTGGGAAAAATTACAGCTAGAGCAGGCCCAACTCGAAGGTTAAGAAATCCAGGTATCGTTCAGCTGTGAGGTTTCCTTCCAAAAAGAATGGCCCTAAAATTCGGTTATTAATGATACCTGCTCATATATTAACTTTCTGGGGCCGCTGAGTATGCGCTTCAAATATCCATTGTGGATTTTCTTGAGGCCAGAAACGATAATTATGTCTGTTAACCAACCCGTTTAAATAGAAAGTAGCTTCATCCGAAAATAATATGTTCTGTGAAAACCTATTATTCTCGTCACACCGTCTCATAATTTCTTCGCAAAATTACAAACGCCTATCATAGTCATCTTCTAAAAGCTCTTGGACAAGACATACTTTATAAGGGTGGTATTTTTCTGCTTTCAAAAATATTTCAATAGTACCTCTAGATGTATCATGATTTTGAGCCAATATAACTGTTGAAATATGCGGGTTATCCTGCAGAGATAATGCAATATCCAATTTTTCATCGTCGGCTAAAACACGTGGCCGTCCATTCCTAGACAAGTCCTTTACTGTGCGATGTTCATCAAATTTGTGGAATATTTTACTAACAGTGCCCTGTGAAATTTGATTTTCCGGATATTTAGCATTAAATAAAGTGCACACTTCACTTTGACTTCTTGTTTTATCTCCACATCCTAACAATATCAAGACTTCGATACGCTGCCTTTCCGACAAAACCATTTTGTTTAGAAAATTGTAAAATAATAATACTTCTGAAATACCTAAATTAATTTTACAAGTTAACAATGTCACAAAATGTCAGAACGTGAAACAATGAAGATTTCTTACCTTGAAAGGTAAAAAAAAACACCAATGATTTATCATTTCCGCTTATTTAAATAGGATTTTTTTTTTGACTTTTAACAGTCGCCATTTTGAAATAGCTGGACAGAATCGCGCCAAAATTTATGAGCATACTGTACGAGATATTAGCTTTCAAATAATGTAACACAAGCTGTATGTTTCCATTAAAAAAAAAAAAGATCGATGTCGTCATATCTCTGACAAATGTCTATAAAGAAACAAACGAATAACGTCAAAATGTAAGCATATATAATACTAAATTGACGTGTCCGAGCATTTTCCCCAAAAGTTACAGGGTAAGGCTATATTAATTTTATTTCGGACTTCTGGGCAGCCCTGTATATATGGTTGGTAATGTTAATTTGATCTGATCGAAGGCAGGTTGGTAAATTTAGCCCCTTTAACCTCTTTGATGCATATACCTATAGAAGAATATTACGGTAGAAATACAGACTGTGACACCCTTATCTACGTGATTTAGCTTAGTATTCCTAGAACGAAACTATTCAAAAATTCTTTTAACTGGAGAAGGCCATTACTTTGCAACAATTTTTCTGATACGTGTCCCAAATAATTATAAACTTCAAAAATTTAAATTCAACATAAATCGCTTCATTTACACACGCACCACTCTCAGATCGCCCCACAGGATTTTTCTTTTTATTTGAATATATTACTATTATTGTGATTACCTTTTTGTTTCTTTAATGAAAGTTACTGTCCATTTCGCATCAACATTTTCCATTAAACCACTTTTAAGTGTATATTGCTGATAAATGGTTTTATTATTCCCACTGTTAAGGGGAAACAGTAACTGCTAAGACCGGATATACAACTACTTGTAAGAAACTTCTTGTGAAAAGGGGAAATAGGCCTAAAAGGGGCCCCTTACATCTTGCTTTTACGATAGTGCTTACCCACATTTACATAAAACAATTTATTTTAAACTGTCTTTAACAAAATTCGTATAAGTATTGTAGATTTACTGTAGGTATTTAAGCAGGACCGTATGCATAGTATTAAATTTATTACTAGTATTTTCTGTTATTCATCTTCTTTTAAAAAATACATGATATATTTTGGTGTTTGTTTAAACTCGGTTAACTTGTCAGGATATTTCAATCACTATAATTTTGCTATATTGTTTTCAATTGCTTATTATAACTAATTTGTATTAGAAGTAGTAATAGGGTGTTGGCTAAAAAGAAAAGGTATAATTGAGTGTCCCATTTAGGATTAACATTTACATAAATACGTATACGAGTATATGTGCATATTTTGCATATTATGATACTTTAAAAATTAGCTATTAGTTGGCGTTACTGGATTTCTCTTCTATTCTAGATATTTTTATTCGTATACTTATTTAAATCCCAAAAAATATTCTTTTAGCGTCTCTTGTGTCATGTCACAGTCAAAATCCTTTTTCTTTTTTGAAATGTTTTAATATTTGTAAATTTTTTAGAACCATGCTATAATTTTGACATTTGTCCCCGCTTCCCATTTTCAGGGATGTTGAGTAGTTTTGGAATTTTAAATGGGATAATGTTATTGAGGTTCTAAAATTCCAATTTATGTAAAAAACTACATATTTGCGCAAGAGTTTTTGATTTGCTTCCCTGGTTACGTAATTATGGTTAATTAAATTTGCTTAAATATAAAAAAATACATAGATTCTACCAATAAATCAAGTTTACTTATTTCAGCATTATTATTTGTTTCCATGAAAACATTTTTAACGATTATATTTCAGTTTATTGCTCAATTAAACCTGGGAGCGAATTTTATTACAGAAGTTGATAATATGTTATTAATTTTGAGGTAGGTAGTGCAAAAAAAAACTACAGAGAAACTGCAGTAGCTTGGGTGGGAAGGTTTCCTACTATCCCAAAATCTAACATGGCATTGAGAAGGCTAGAAACCAGAAGTTGTACTACAATGCACACAGAAATCCTGATAATGGTTTCCACAGAATAGGGCTCCACTCCACTATCCAATACAGGCCCGCAATCATTTGAATTAAATATTTGAAAACAGGTGGATTGACCGAGCTGCTCAATCCCCGAATTTGTCTTCCCTTACCTTTTTCTTGTGTAGTGTTATAAAGGACAAAATGATGGCGACTGCACTTACAACTTTAGATAATATGAAAGACCGAATCCGCTTTGCCTGCTTAATAGTAACACCTAAAATGTTACAGTGGGTACAGAAACCATTTAGGCAAAGGGTAAGAAAGTGATTGGAAGTTGGAGGGAGACATTTCCAACATCTTCTTAAGCATGAACAACGATAAATAAGTTAAGCTTAAGGTAAGTAATGAGTAACAAAAGATAAGTACAAGTAATCGGCTTATAAGGGAGGTATAGGTATTCCGGTTCTCCTGATAAGGTTGGACACCGGCGATATCTAGGAAACCATAATGCCTAGAGTTTACAAAAAATATATTGTGATATAAGTGACCACAAAAATCACTGGAAATTATTTTCAAGTTTCTAGAGTGGCCACAAGAGGGCGCAACACTCATACTTGATTAAAAAATATGGATTTTCTTCAAAATTTGAGTATTAAAGGTTAATTTTAAATATGCACGTAGTACACTATACGCGATTTGGCAAATTTTTTGTCTCGCACTATTTTCTCTAGTTTTGAAAATAAAGCGATAGGGGAACTTTTAACAATGTTTCCTAATTATTTAATAACTTTGACGTGGTTTATCGGAATTGTACAAACTCAGTCTCGTTTAAAGGAGCTATCCTTGCTATAATTTACTGAGTTATAAATACGCCATTATATTAATTACAATGACCGCTAGATGGCGTTTTTTGCTACACGGCTAAAATTGTCGATTCTCTCAAAAAAATTAAATGAAATGATATCTCTTTTTTACAGTAGGTTTAAATAATACAAAGAGGATTACGTTTCACTCAAATATCGCATATCGATATCTTAATTCGTTCTCGACATATTGCAAGAAAAAGGTATCAAAATAATTTCAAAAATATTTTGTCGTTATGCTGCCAATAAATCAACACGGCTATAGAAAAAAAAAAACGATTTGCTTTTGACGTTGTGATCAATAATGCCATGGAAACAAAAATGAGTTGCTATTATTGCCACCCTCGGCAATAATAGGAGCGTATATCCTAAGTAATGCCATTTTGCAAAATTCATGTATGTTTGACCGTTGATTTCTAATGGGCATTTGTCCAGAGTAATAAGTGTAGGTTCCTTCTTAATTCTTGGCAATTGTTAATTATGGGCATCGGTTTATCAGGGATGACAAACAATTCTTGGTCGTTAGTGGATATTGACCATTGGGCAGTTGTTCTGGTTGTGGGTGGTATTTTCATTACGCAAGTTTCTTGCAAACTGTATAAAAAGCATCCGAAAACGGCTTCCTTTTTAACTTAAGGCATTAGCAATATTTTAGTATGTATAAAACACAGTACAATATTAATTTGAAATAATGGGCAAAATAATAATGATAACACGTGCAATAACATTTTACAAGTCTTTGCGTGGTAAAATATTGCGCAGGTGCCTTACTTCGTTTTAAAATTACAGTAGGAAAAAATAATTCCCTTAAAAGTCAACCACCTAATATTGCCACTTAATGGGGTTGAAAGGTTAAATTACATGATAAAGTAGGTTTCTTTCTAACAGTCGAGGTATTTGCCTATACTAAGACTTTTCGGACACCTTCTATAATATAAACATACACATACAAAAAGACATCTCTCAACAATGTACAGGATATTGAAACGAAGACAGAACAGGAGCTTATTTTTGACATTCCCTGTATTTTTGTAAAAACCCAAAATAGCCAATCGATGTATTTTTTTCAGTAGAATTCAAAAATCTTACCAAAAGAAAAAGATGTCATGTCATGTGCAATACATCTTCTTCTCGCTTCTCTTGCGTGTTCTTGACTTGATAGGCATTAACAAAGGTGATTATACCTACATCATCTATGAACCTATTAAATTAAACAGGATGTGATAAAATTATTAAGGATAATAATATAAATATAATAATAAAAAGAGATATCGCAATAATAATAATTTTCACCGAAATAGAAGTAAAAAAATGTGACTTTTTTAAAAATCATATAAATAATTGGATGTTCCAATTAAAAAACGCTACATCCATGGCGCCAGTCGTTTGTTTTTTTTTCAAATTTTTTTTTTGGTGGCATTTTTGAATTCTACTGAAAAAAATACATCAATTGGCTGTTCTAGGTTTTTCCAAAAATACAGGGAAAGTCAAAAATCAGCACCTGTTCAGTCCTCATTGGAACACCCTGTACAGTTTTCAATCATTATTCTATTATAGATAGCGTCTTAGTTGATTTTCAGACACAGAAAATACATCAAGACGGATCGAATTGCCATTACTCATAGCTCTATTGATTGGTACATTTTCCCCATAGTTAGTGTGTTGTTGAACTTCATTTAAAAAATGTGAACGAAGCTGCACTAGGATTTTTAAAATACCCTTATATCTAAAAATATAATATTTTACTTAACACAAAAGAAGTAGTATTAAACCGTTAATTAAACCATAAGAATGAATTTTAAAATGACAGGCTGCAGAGTAAACCCCCGTTGTAAATTGAGAACGAGTTGGCAACCAAATTCATAAGATTTTTAATTAATTAGTTTTCGAACAGAGGGTAAAAATGAACGAAAGAAATCGAATTCTGGAGAATCTATGGGCTGCTAAGTTATGAATATCAATAAATTGTCCTTTCTCGCCGACTCTCTTCCTGGGTGTTATAATTAAAAAATCCAATATTCACTAAAAGAATATTTTTGCACTCATAATTCACCCGGTTTTATCTTCGTCATAAATAAACGACCCTAATAATTAAAACTTTTTTCTCGCGTTGAACTGGCCTTACAAAAAGATGTAATGGGACAATGTTACGCTTTAACACTGTTAGAATGTAGGTGTCTCCCCATTGGCGTAATGACAAATAAAATATTCATTCTTGATATTAAAAAAAAAACATTATTATTTCAAAAAATGCCCCTGTTTAAAATGTAGGGCTGACTACCATATTTTAAAATTTAGTTTTTTGTGTCATCGAGATATTGGCGAAGAGGGAAATGATTTAATTTCGTTTTTGCAACGCCTAGAAAGTCTTTAACTCCATCTTAACCAGGGTGAGGTGAGGATTTGATTACGTTAATCACAGAATACTGCTACATAAACTGTACAGATGTGGCTTTCGGTGTAAGCGTTCTCAGAACGTTAGAATGGGGGATGATTTGTCCGTATCTTTAGAGGTTAGGGATCCGTCCTAGGCCCCTGCTGTTCTTCATCTATGTCAATGACTTACCAACAATTGACATCAGTCATCAGAATAGTGAAATACTGGAGAATAAAGAAATTCTGCAGCAATAAAGGAGTGGTATGATTTCAATTTGCTGGTCTTTAATGGTAAAACAAATTTTGAATTTTCGGTGTACCATTAATCAACACTTAATGAACAACGAACTAATTAGTAACGTAGAGATGGTAAAGTTTTTACGAGTTCATGTAGTTAGTGGCCTGAAGTTTAAGACTCACATACAAGGTATCTCGGGGAAGGTGTCTTAAGGGGTGCTATGCACTCAGAATAATTTCAAACAAACTTAATTACGGTAAGCCAGGGATGCCCATTTCTCCCTTGTTGAGAGTCACATAAGGTATGTAGTATGTTTTGGGGCTCCTATTTACGGACATTGTTTAACTCGCTTCTTACTTTGCAAAAGCGAGCTGTCGTTCGGGACTTACAATTCATTACCCGGAATAATCATTGCATTAATCGGCCAATTCGTAATACCATTTTCGTTAAAAACTCAATATTTTGCATCAGTGGATTGTGTGATGACTTTGGATGATTTGTTCGTTTTATGCCTTTTTAGTCTCGTTTTTCTTTTTTATTTTTCATTGTCATTTCTGAGTTTTACCGAAGAACCCAAATTTGTAAATGTTTTGTATTATATATATTTAGGATTATTCGCTTTGTCAATAAAGGTGGTTTCTTCGAAAATTAAGCTTAATTTCATTTGATTTTGATTTGATTTTTAGTTTAGGTTAGTTTTTGGCGAAATGTATCAATGCAAAGCTATCCAAGAGTCGTTGTCAGAATCCTTGAAAGCACAAGTATATATTAATGGAGGAATTCTCAATATCTTGCATTTTGCAGATGATACAGCAACGAAACACATCAACGATTTGCAGAGCATGATCTAACACCTTAATGTCCACTTTAATAAATATGGCCTGAAGACCAGCTTAGACAAAACAAAGTTTATGAGTATTACTATATGAATTATGACACATATCCGGCTCACACCATGGAAAACATAAAGATTGAAAGAGTAGACGAAACCAGACACTTAGAAACTACCTATGACCCCAGACATGGAAAAAAGTTCATCGACGAGACCTTTGCGCACGAGTGTTCTATTAAGCATAGGTACAAGATTTAGTTGTCTTGTCTTCTTAAACTTACCTCTATACACCCCAGATTGTTCAATTAGATGGGTTTAAATCGAAATAATTTTGTGAATAACTGCAATATTCTAAAAGATATTTAGAACGCAAAGAAGATCAGTGTTTATATAATGAAGTTGAATTACTTATTTAGTAAAAAAGAATTGAACATGAAGTATATACTTCATAATTATATAAGTACATAGTACAACCTACCTTTAGTTAAATTTATAAATGATACATTTTGACATTCCTAAACTATACTGGTCAGGATGTAGTAAAAAAGAATCGTCAACTTAGTGAAGCCCTCAAGGTTGCGAACTTATTCTATTAAATTTTTCATCATTGTGTGTTGTGCCTATTCGGTGTTTTTTTTTCACATCACTACCTCAATTTTTCATGTATATGGCCTACACTAACCTAATGGATCTCCTTATTTTGACACCACATATTTTATTTGTTTTAACGTTACAAATGGTATGCCTACCAACAAATAAATAAATAAATATCTTGATGTACAGTCAATCCTCTTTGACTACGTTACTTTAGGATTTTTATAAAATTAACCAAAACAGAAATGTGCTACTAACTTAAACATCAAAGTTTTCTATTATAAGCTAACCGTTTTTATTATTAAAGCGTATTTTAACGATAACCCCAAAGAGAGATGCTGGCCATTTGGTATTAACCAGAGCCATAAAAAAAAACAATAACTATTAAAATATTAATTGGATATTTCATTTCTTTACCTTTTACGATCTTTGCAACAAAATAATTTTTAATATTTTAAAAGCCTCTAAATCTATGAGCTATTAATACTCATTGAACATTGAGTAACTTTTTAAATTTCCCTTCTTCGTTTTCTTTGACGTTTGTGTTTAGTATTGTAATGGTAAAGAAATAAATACATAAATATCCACCTAACTTGAACCAAAATACTACTTTACTCTTCACATTAAAAATCAGAAAAAATATAGGCAAGGCCATGAATATTCAACCAATTATACATAGAGAGCACTTTATGCACTTTTCATTCATGTTACGCCCCTGATCTAACGCCTTCTGTCCCCAGTATTTACTTGCTGGAAAAGGACATTTAATTCTCGCATAATCAACAGTTTTTTGCCTTTTCGCTAATACGAAGATAGATTAAAAAATAACACTTTTATTTTTGGGCACTCGCCGTCAACTCACCCCTTATCTTCAAAAGCCTCTAGTGGCCTCATTTCGAAGTCAGGTGCAGGGTATTTTTAAAAAGCATTTAATTGCTTCCGAAATAATAAAAATAAACGTTCGTTTTAAATGTCAGAGAAAATTGACATGAAAAGTTAAAAGTCTTTTATCATACATTGGTTCTCTTCTAACATAATATATTATTTATTTGTTATATGACTTTGTCTGTAAATTTTTTATAGTCGTACAGAACTTAAGACCAATGCATTTTTTTTTCGAGTCGGTTGTGTATTGAGATTAACCTAAGACATCTAAATTAGCTCCTAAAACGTTGATAACCAAAATCTACAAAAGTGTTACCTATGAAATACTAGCTAGAATAATCGCAACAAAATCATGAATGTGTATAATAAAAACGACAAAGAAATATGATCAGGAACAGTTTGCATTGCATCGCTTAATTAATTAAAAAATATCTCGATTTTATATTAATTTATAATAAGAAGCTCCGTTTTTTTGCCAGTTGGAATTGTACGTGCAACAACATTGTTGGATCATGATCATAATATGGTCAGCACTTATGTTGATGAGACCCTACGACCCCTTGAACCAAGAATCAAAGAACATCGAAACAGCATACTGAGGAGAGAAAGAACCAGATCGGCTGCAGCAGATCACGCTTTGACTCACGGCCACCACTGGCAATGGTCAGACGCACACCAACATTGGCGAAAGAGGATGGATATTCAGATATTCAGAGAAACAGCTGTAAAGCTTGGTTCGGACTATGCTAGTAATTTAGTCGACTGGCGAATAATTTAGCAGCTAAACGTATCTGAACAACAAAATTTTAGTTAAGTACTTTAGTAAGTGATTTAGTCGAGTCGTTACATTTTATTTTCGGGCAAGTAGCGCCCTCACCACGCTTCACTGCATCGTGATTCATTTACTAAACAAGTGCGAACGTTGCTTGGTTCATTTGGTCGAGTTCAATAGCTGCCACAAAAATGTCGTTTCGTTGGAGCGAAGATATTACTTTCAAATTTGTTGTTCTTTAGGATCTCTTAATGCTATTTCTTTAAGAAGAGAATCAGTAGCTCCTAGTTCATCTCTTCTCTGAATCCATATTCGTGTCCTTTTTTTTTTTTCATACTAAATATTCTTTCATTTTTTCTAAAATAGCCATTGTAGTAAGCTTCATTAGCTTATTTAGTTTGTTGCGTTACCTGTTAATCTTGCAATACACTACTCACTATGCACGTACTGTAAACGACCGTAGTGCGAAAGCTTTCCGGTCAGTTCATAGACGTTCAGTTACTAAATTACTCGCCACTCAACTAAATTACTAGCATAGTCCGAACCAGGCTTAATAACCCAGGATCTTGACTCCTTCAGTAAAGCTTCGTTTACACCGGGCAAGATTACTACCCACAAGTACTTGCTTCCAGTGTACTTGCTTGTTGTTTTGCGTTTACACATTTCGAGTTTACTTGCTCAGTAATTATAAAGAAAATGGCTCCAAGTTCGATCGTGCTGCCGTTGAAGTTATGGTATGTGAAATTGGCAATAATATTATAGATATGCTTAAGCGTAAGAAAAATGGAAAAAAAACGAATTTGGGTCAGAGTCAGAAACTGAATAAGACGCGCTTGGTGGCTCTAAACAACTATTAACGGAGTTAGCAGTAGAAGATCCAGAATCTTATATAAATTCTATAAGGTTATGATACGGAAAGGATTGTTGAAATTAGTTGAACCTAAACTTTCAAAGTCGTAAACATTGATGAGTGATCCAGTTTCCTGTCGAATGAAATTGGAAGTAATGTTGCGATATCCTACCACTGGTGACAGTTTTACTTCCTTGCAGTATTTATATAGACTATCGAAGTGTACCATTTCAATTTTTTTACCAGAGGTATCTGTGCCACTGCCAATTTTTTTTTATTCCAAATAGTACATATAGTCAGCAAGTCTGCAAGTAAACTAGCGGGATCTTCAACTTCGGAAAGTCACTGGGCGACATGTAGCAAGTACACTTTCCGCCAGTAAACTTGCCCAGTGTAAATTAAGCTAAAGCCCTCTGTTCCGGTTTGAAAAATGTTTATAGAACGAATAGGCGCGGCAACAGTGCGTGGACAGAGCTTGGTGACGCGAAGAGGTTTTCGTCTCGTCTTGAACGAGCCGTCGGCCAGATAGTAGGGTTAGGGAAAGTAAAGTTGAATAAATATAGTTAAAACCCAATACAGTCCATTTTTGTAAAAATTAGTAAGAGAGAAAGTAAGGGCGATAAGTGATCGACCATTTTGGACCTTCGAACAACGGATAGTAGAGTTTTGGTAGTGTTTTTTACCGAAAAGTAGAGAATCATGGCCGACGGCAATGCAATGCACATGTAAGTCTCCATCCGTCATCCTTTTCCTATTTTTCCGAGGTATCGCGATTTTGTAGAGTCAGTTAACCTTTGTAGATTATAACGATTTAAGTGGGAAAGGCGTTGATGGACGATATGGAATGAATTGCCATTGTTGGGGTACAAAAATAAATAAAATAGTTTGTTTGGGAGTGACTCGGGTTTAGTAGAATCGGACAAATTAGAATTTAGTACATTCGTAGGGTCCGCAGGGCGCGGGGATAGAAGGGAACCCGAGGCAATCACCAGCGAGGGGAGACAGCGTTGCCAGATATCCTTTCGATTCGTTAAGTGGCGCGCGTAGCGTTTTAAGTTTAGAAATCATAAAGTTAGAGGGTTTAGAGTAAAATATGGTATTTTAGTCAACGTTTTGCGCAGCGTTTAGATTGCGATAGAAAAGTTAAATTGTCAATCATTCAGGATGGGTAAGAAAACGGCTACATCGGATAGAGACGAGCAAATTAATAGATTTGTGAAAAAGCGCGAACAAATAAAGCAGCAGCTTAGAAAATTCGCCTGTTTCTTAGCCAAACTGGATGATGAAATAGAATTGACCGAGTTAAAACTAGGGTTAGAAAAAGTAGAGCCAACTTTGAGTGAATTTGAGGAAATTATTATCGAATTAGAACTTTTAGACGAAGCAAGAGTAGACAGGCATGAAAATGAGGAGTTTGAGGAAACCTACTATAAATGTGTTGCGTCAGCGAAAAAATATATAAATCAATGTGAAGTTAATAGCAGTCGGCTAGGGAGCCCGAATATGGGAGCAAGCAGCAGTTTGCAACAGTCACAGCAGATTGGGGTAAAATTGCCTAGCTTAGGTTTGATCAAGTTTTCAGGTGATTATAATAAGTTTTCGCAATTTTTTGAGACATTTCAGACGTTAATCCATAAAAATACGTCCCTAGACAATATTCAAAAATTCTATTATTTGTTAGATTCGTTGGAAGGGGAGGCCAGAAGGGCGTTCGACTGTTTAGAAATTACAAATGATAATTATTTAATAGCACTAGACTTATTGCGAAAACGATTTTATAATAAACCAGTAATCATTCAAAGCCATTTAAAGTCGCTCTTTGATGCGCCTTCACTAAATAGGGAATCGCACCAACTTATACAGGGGTTTGTCGATAACATCGAAAAGCATACGAGGGCATTAAAGACATTGGGAGAACCGGTAGAAACTTGGGATCGACTAATAATATTTCATATGAGTAGGAAGTTGGATTTGGAACCTAAAAAAGAGTGGGAAGAGAAGTCCATAGATGAATTTAAGGGAAACCCGAGTTTACAGAACTTCATTGAGTTTTTAGAAAATAAAGCGCGAGTTTTAGGCACGCTAGATTATAATAGTAGATCTCCAAGAGGTGTTCTTAAAGGAAATTCGCATAAAGGAGCTTATGCTGCCGTAGAAAGTAATACTAATAACTCGCAAGTAAAATGTGAATATTGTAAAGGAGCTCATTTCGTGTACTTTTGTGAAAAAATGACGTCGTTACCCGCTCAAGCAAGTAAGAAAATTAGGATTATGTTTTAACTGTCTTCGGTCAAGTCATCAAGTTAAAGAATGTAGATCCCAAGGTTGTCGTAAATGTATTGGTATACATAATACAATGTTGCATCCGGGTTAGTTCAGGACTAGTCAGGGCCGCTCTTCGATTTGATCATAAGCTAGAGCGAAAAAAACTTATGTGCAACTCAGTCTTTCCAACTACGGACGTTTTGCTGAGACAAAGAGGTCGATTTCAACAAGAGATAGAAAGAAAACTAGAGCCAATCGAAAATATGACCACCCTAGACATAAATGACCTTTCAATAAAGATCACACAAGACATCCAAACAACAACGAAAAAATTATGTACTAATATCAGAAAAAACAAGGAGAGTAAACTTAGTCAACAAACCCAAGATTTAATTAAACAAAGACGGCAAACCAAAAAAGACTCAGTTGAATATGCCAACCTGAATAAAACCGTTCGAAGGGAAATTCGAAAAGATATTAGGGCATATAATACAAGAATAATAAAACAAACAATCGAAAAAAATGCCAATATGCGAGTACTTAGAACAAGAATCTCTACAGGCAGACAGAAAATAACAAAAATGAAAAACGAAAGAGGCGTAGTTATCTCGGATAGACGACAGATTGTTGGGATTGTAGAGGAGTTTTATAAAAATCTATATTCGTCAAACGTTCCAAAGCCAGACACTCCAAGACCAAAGGTGCTAAATGTGGGTTCAGAAGAAATACCGGAGATTACGACAAACGAGATCCGCGCCGCACTACAGCAAATGAAAAATAACAAGGCTCCAGGCGAGGACAGGGTAACGAGTGAGATGTTGAAAATGGGCGACGACACAGTACTTAAATCGCTAAAAATATTATTTAACAAATGTTTGGAAGAAGGCAAAATACCAAAAACATGGCAAAATTCTGAAGTGATCCTGTTGTTTAAAAAGGGAGACAGCACAAATATTGAAAATTATCGCCCAATAAGCCTTCTCTTACACATATACAAACTACTCACAAGAATAATAACAAACAGACTAACAACCAAATTAGATTCATACCAGCCAGTTGAACAGGCCGGATTTCGAAGAGGTTTCAGCACTATAGATCATTTACAATCCATGAAACTTCTGATTGAAAAAGCAAATGAGTATAATATTCAAATACACTTAGCGTTTGTAGACTTCCAGAAAGCGTTTGACACTATTGAAACGTGGGCATTCCTAAAATCATTAGATGCAGCTAGAATTGACTCCAGATATTCCAACTTAATAGACAATATTTATAAAAACGCAACGCTACAGGTCCAGATCGACCCGGACACCAAGACCGAGGAAATTCCAATTGGCAGAGGGGTACGTCAGGGTGATACCATATCGCCAAAGTTATTTACAGCGGCATTGGAAGATGTTTTTAAAAACTTAGAGTGGGAGAATAAAGGAATTAAAATCGATGGCTCATACTTAAATCACCTAAGGTTTGCCGATGATATTGTCCTGATAGGCACCGATGCTGACGAACTGGCAAGTATGTTGCATCAATTGAACCAAGCATCTAGTCGAGTGGGTCTAAAAATGAACTTGAACAAAACAAAAATTATGACTCAAACTAACACACAAATAGTAATAGACAATCAGATAATCGAAAATGTTGACCACTATGTCTACCTTGGACACTCATTGAAGCTTGGAAAAGAAAACCAGACCACAGAAATAACAAGAAGAATTGGACTATCCTGGTGCGCTTTCGGTCGTCTAAATTACATCTTCAAAAACCAAACCATCCCTATGTGTCTAAAAAGAAAAGTATACGACGCCTGTGTTTTGCCCGTGGCTACCTATGGACTGGAGACTGCGACTATGACAGAAAAAAGCGCCGATAGATTAAGAAAATCGCAAAGAGCTATGGAGAGAAGAATGCTGGGAGTAACTCTTCGACAAAGGATAAGAAATGAGGACATCCGAGCCAGCACCAGGATAACAGATATTATCGAGCGCATCGCACACATGAAATGGCAGTGGGTCGGACATGTGGCAAGACAGAACTATGATCGATGGACTGCAAGACTCGTTCATTGGAGACCCAGAGAAACTAAACGGAGCAGGGGAAGACCCCAAAAGCGATGGCTTGATGACATTAAACAGCACGTGGGACGACACTGGTTTCAGCTGGCGAAAGACAGGAGTGCATGGAAAACAGAAGGAGAGGCCTTTATCCAACAGTGGACAGTTACAGGCGGGTGATGATGATGATGATGATGATCCGGGTAAAGCTGATCAGGCATCTACTAGCGGCACGTTCGCGTGCGTAGACACGTCTAATATCGAGGCATTGAACGAAACGGATTCGTTAGAGGAAAATCTTGTTGCAGCTACGTCTTATAGTATTCCAATACGACCGGGTCAAATAATGTTATCCACTGCAATGTTAGAAATTAGAAACGCGAATAATGAGTTTGTTAGATGTAGGGCATTGTTGGATAGCGGATCACAGGTTAATTTTATATCGCAAGATTTGGCCAAGCAATTAAACTTAAAGATAAATAAAACGAACATTCCTATTTCTGGTATTAGTGAAATGTTAACAAAAATAGATAGTCAGGTGAACGGCACCATAAAGTCTATGCACAATAAATATACGGCTAATTTATCGTTTCTGGTATTAAACCAGGTAACATCAAGCATTCCCTCTCGTTCATTTGATGGAGCTTGTTTGAACATTCCAACAAATTTAAAATTGGCGGATCCTCAGTTCGATAAGTCATCGCGCATTGACCTTTTATTGGGGGCAGGCATTTTCTATGAGCTGTTGTGCGCTGGACAGGTTAGACTAGGTAAGCAAAAGCCGATTTTGCAAAAAACAGTATTAGGTTGGGTGGTTTCGGGCCCACTACATCTTAGCAATAGAAATGAATGCGATAATAAGGCTTCCTGTTATTTTGTAGCCCATCTATTACAGGAGCAGGTAGAGAAATTTTGGGCGGTTGAAGAATTTGCCGTAACGAAACATTATTCTCGAGAAGAAGTGGAATGCGAGAAGGATTTTGTAGAAAATGTAAGTAGGGATAAAAGCGGAAAATTCTGTGTCAAATTACCATTAAAGGCAAATGTTGATAGCTTAGGGGAGTCTCTCGAGCAAGCAAAAAAACGTATGTACTCTCTGGAAAAGAAATTTGTTAAAAATTCTAGCTTAAAAGAAAAATATTCTCAATTTATAGACGAGTACCAACATTTAGGGCATATGACCAAAATTCCGGATACCGAAATAGAAACCGAAAGCCAGGTTTTTTATCTGCCACATCACGCCGTAGTAAATGAGTCTAGTACCACGACGAAGTTGCGTGTGGTATTCGATGCGAGTGCGAAATCAAGTAGCGGTGTGTCCTTAAACGATATTCTTAAAGTGGGGCCTACCTTGCAGGATGACCTTTTTGAAATTTTAATTAGGTTTCGTGAGCATGAAGTCGTTGTTACCGCGGACATAGCCAAAATGTATAGGCAAGTCAACGTAGTTCCGGAACAGCGTGACTTGCAACGAATCGTGTGGCGAGGTGATCCGATATTAGAACTAGAACATTTTAGGCTCAATACTATTACTTATGGGACTGCTTCGGCATCCTTCTTAGCCACAAGATGTCTGGAAGAAATTGCAAATAATGTTAAAGATAAATTACCGGAACTGTATAGAATTATTACTAGATGTTTTTATGTAGACGATCTAATTCTAAGTGTGTCTTCGGTTGGCGAGGCGGTCGAGATCGGTAAAACATTGAAGCATATTTTAGGCGAATATGGTCTTCCGCTTCGAAAGTGGTGTTCAAATAAATCTGAGTTTTTGAGAGCCTTGGTGGACGAAAACGATAACACCTCTCGATATATTATTACTAACGATGACATGAAAAAGTCGTTAGGCGTTTTTTGGGACGGTAATCATGATACTATGGAATATACCATTAAAACTAAAATATTAAAACCCAGTTCCATAACTAAGCGCTTAATTTTGTCTATTACGTCACAAATATTTGATCCCCTAGGGTTAGTGGGACCGGTCACAATCACGGCGAAAATAATTCTACAAAAGCTCTGGCAGCTTCAGTTAGGATGGGACGAGGCGTTACCTTTAGACCTAACAACACTATGGTTTAATTTTTATACGCAACTAGATTCATTGACATCTATAAAAATTCCAAGGCAATGTATTATCAGTAAGGCTACTTATATCGAATTGCACGGATTTTGCGACGCAAGTGAGAAGGCTTATGGTGCGTGTGTTTATTTAAGATCAGTTAATATAGATGGTCAAATTATGGTTAGGCTTGTTTGCGCAAAATCGCGTGTTGCACCTCTTAAATTCACTTCCTTACCAAGACTTGAACTGTGTGGTGCTTTACTTTTAGCTCGACTTGTTCATAAAGTTGTGAGTACACTAGACGAAACTGTATATAACACCTTCTTTTGGACGGATTCCACAATAGTTCTGTGTTGGTTAGCCAACGAGCCTGTCGCATGGAAGGTGTACGTTGCAAATCGTGTTTCAGAAATCCAAAGTTTAAGTAAATATGAACAGTGGAATCATATAAGTTCTTCCAATAATCCAGCTGATTTAATTTCTCGACTAATGAATCCAAGTCAACTAAAAGACTCGAATTTATAGTGGGTAGGCCCAGCGTGGTTGAGTCAGCAGCCAGAATGTTGGCCTAAACCCGAAACTAAAAATATAGAAAGTATACCCGAAAAGCGAAATATGAAGATAACACTTTCGACAGTAGTTATTAATAATGATATTTTTAGTCTGAAAAATTCTCAAAATAGGGTGGTGTTTAAGATTTTATAAAAATTTAAAGCGAAAGCTAGGCGATAGAGAGTATAGCAAATTGCTAACCGTACTAGAAATGGATAATGCGTTGAAGCTCTTGATAAAATTGGCTCAAGAGCAAAACTTTTCCTCTGAAATACATTCTCTTAAGAAAACTGGGCATGTGTCAAAAAATAGTAACCTAAAATCGTTAGACCCCTTTTATGAAGACGGATTAATTTTAGTTGGTGGTCGCTTAAAAAGGTCAGATGAATTATATAATGTAAGGCACTCTATTATATTGCCGCAGAAGCATCACCTTACGAGATTGATCATCGCCGATCACCATCAAAAACATCTCCATGCCGTTGTCCAAGCTATTTTAGCTGTAGTAAGAGAAATGTTTTGGGTTATTAACGGCCGAAGAGAAGTGCGCAGTGTTCTGGCGAAATGTCGAACGTGTTTTCGCGTAAGTCCTACCACTTTAAATCAAAAAATGGGCAATTTGCCTAGAGATCGTATAGTGCCGCAAAGGCCATTTTCTATTTGTGGCATTGATTATGCAGGGCCATTCAATGTAAAGGACGGCAAACTGCGTAACAGATCTATAGTAAAGGGTTATATGTGTCTATTCATATGCTTCGTCACTAAAGCAGTTCATATAGAATTAGTTGGAGATTTAAGTACTGTCGCGTTCCTCAACGGTTTAAAACGATTTGTATCCCGAAGGGGTTTATGTAAGCGTATTTATAGCGATAACGCAACCAACTTCGTGGGAGCAAATAATGAGCTCCGGGCGTTGACTGAAGCGTTGACTAAAATACAAGGGGATAATGCCATTCAAACTTATTGCTTAAATAATCAGATCGAATGGAAATTCATTCCAGCTAAATCACCGCATCAAGCTAAATATCATACTACTAGAATTGTCGGAACTAGAAATCTTACATTTGAGGATTTATCCACGATATTTTCTCAAGTGGAGGCGGTTTTAAATTCGCGTCCTCTGACACCTCTTTCCTCGGACCCTAATGACCTCCAGGCCTTAACCCCTGGTCACTTCCTTATTGGGGACGCTTTAACAGCATTGCCGCAAAGAAATGTAGCAGACAGTCCATCTAATCGCTTGAATCAATACCATCTTCTCCAGCAAGTAGTTCAGCACTTATGGAAGCGTTGGAGTTCAGAGTACCTAACCACGTTGCAGCAGCGGAAGAAGTGGCAGCTCCCTTTCCCATGTCATAAAGTTGGGGCATTGGTTGTCTTAAAGGATGAAAACACCCAACCCTTATATTGGAGACTCGGCAGGGTCACAGAGGTCCATCCAGGGCAAGACGGGATCGCACGGGTTGCTAGTCTTCAAACTGTCAGTGATGTTGTGAAGCGCGCTATACAAAAACTATGCGTACTTCCTCTGGACGATAATAATATGGAAAATGATAGTGAAGCTTAGGATCCCGCAAAGGTGTTCAGGTTTTACTTAAAATTTAAAGATGGGATAACCAAAACCGATTTAGTTGGTCTGTTGGACTATTGTTAATGATGTTTGTTTAAGTTCAGCCTAAGTCAAGTATGTTGACACTATGTTAAGTTTAGTTAATAACCGCATGCAAAAATGATATCCTAGTTTAATGGCTTAGTTTGATATTGAAAGCGTGTGCTTTCAAGGCTGGCAACTTATGTTTTGGTTTGAAAAGTGTTTATAGAACGAATAGGCGCGGCAACAGTGCGTGGACAGAGCTTGGTGACGCGTAGAGGTTTTCGTCTCGTCTTGAACGAGCCGTCAGCCAGATAGTAGGGTTAGGGAAAGTAAAGTTGAATAAATATAGTTAAAACCCAATACAGTCCATTTTTGTAAAAATTAGTAAGAGAGAAAGTAAGGGCGATAAGTGATCGACCACCCTCTTTAGATATAAGAACTATTTGGAAACCCTTGTTAATTAGATGTGAGCTTTTTAAGGTCATACAGTAACGCATGACTGCACTCATCTCGTTAATGCTCTGCTAACCTATCAATATTCGCCCAAAGACGACTAGAGATGTTTACCAATTAGAACATGGTAATTAAATAAATATTGAGAATGCAACTTCACAATTTTTTCATGGTAATTTTCTATTAAGCACTTAATCACATTTGATTAAAGTTTTTAGAAATTTCGAAAGCTACTGATTAAAAATTAAATCAAAAGATCTAATCAAACAGTTAAACAAACGAAACTGAAATATTAAGAATTTCACTAGTTTTATCAAACCTTGAACTTAAACAATCAGAGTTTTTTTTATATTGGTCTTTACCTTGGTATCTCATGAATATTCATTTTAAAAATCTTTTTGATAGGAAACACTTTTGTGTTATACTTTTTACAAAGGAACCTTACAAAGCCTTAAATCGCCTTTCGGTGAATTTGACTTAAACTTTATACAATAAAATTGTGGTTTATGTGTTGCTGATCAAAAGTTGTCACGGCATCAACGTGATCCTATGACCCGTTGGTGAGCTAGATACGGGAAAGGTTTAGTATTTTGTATAGGAAGCACGAGTCAACAATCTGTTTACACAATACTAGGTATATTGCAATTGATAAATGTACAGGGTGGCCAACTAAGCGAGGTAAACGACTGTATCTGGAAAACCGTTTACCGTACAGCGTCGGTGAAAAAATATTGTTGATTTTTAAGTTCGTTAAACAGCCGCTAGGGGGCGCACCACTAATGTAAGTTAAAGAAAGGGAGTTTCTTCAAAATTGGCCTAAATAAGTTATATTAAAAATATTTGCAAATAATTTTTCCGTCAATTCTAAACTTTCTTGTCTATTTTTTTTCGGATAAAGCAGTGGGGGTAAGGCAAACATTAATTTGAAGAAAATATAATATCTTGGGACCGTCTCATCGAAAAATATCAAACTAAGTGGCACTCAAAAGAGTTTTCAATGCTCTATCGGCTACATCGCAAGAAATGTTTTTGTTATTTTTACTGTAGTCGCTAGATAGCGCTTTCTAATAATTTTATAACATTTACGAACTTTCTCAACAAAATTAAATGCAGTGGTAGATATATTGTTCCACCCCAGTATAAAGAAGACTATAGTCGAAAGCAGACGGTGAAAACCAAGTCCCTATCATTTCTCTATCTGATCAATGAAAAGGTTTAGTAAACCAGGTAACAATTACACAGCTCTGTCTAAATTCTTGAAAAATATAGAATATTTAAGGGTAAAATATCCTTAAGCCAAAGAAGTTATTTGCAAATTTT
Source organism: Polydrusus tereticollis (assembly GCA_963920685.1). Lineage (NCBI taxonomy): Eukaryota > Metazoa > Arthropoda > Insecta > Coleoptera > Curculionidae > Polydrusus > Polydrusus tereticollis. The sequence goes on from OY987335.1 coordinate 62,945,891, forward strand.
GGTAAATTTTAGTTAAAAATTACTTTTACATGGTATTGCAAGTAATAATTGTTATTTGTTAAGTAAAAAATGTAAAAACAACGTTGCAGAGAAATGCCAAAACTTTTCATAGTGAGCTCGTTTTGCGTTTAATTTGAATTTTAAAAATGCTTTTAGCTAATTAGGAATCAGTTGATATAATTGCTGTTTACTTTGAATGCATTCAAAATAGAGCAATGGTTGAACAAGAGTATGCGATCGCTATCCAAATCGTCGTCCTTCCTGCAGAAGAGCTTTTCCGCAGTTGGTACAACGATTACGTACTACCGAAAGTTTAGGACGACCTATGCTTTGGAGACGTTGTAATGGAAGAACCGAACAAAACTTTATCAATGTTCTAGCATATATAGAGTTTATGGTAATACTAGGGAATATCACGGACTACCGTTCAAAATATTTTAAAAGGACACAGGTAAGTTTATATTATGTTAAAAAAAATTTACAGTCCTTTACAAAGATGCAACCGGGGAAGACATTGAAAATGCCGAAGCAGAGTGCAACGCTTGTGACTATTGTGAGATTTGAGATCTGCGAAAACTTATAGATTTGAATGTAATATTTAGGTAGTTGATATAAGTTTTATTGATTCATAATATAAAAAATAGTAAAACAAAGGTCATAAACTCTAACGCGCCTCTAAGGTATGGTCTCGCTGGAGCAGTCAGCGGCCGCGGCTGGCGTTCGCGATTGGTAGCTCGGTACTGGTTTAATGCGATTTGTATGTACACGGTTTCACTGCCGCAGCTCAGCGACACAGCGTTCGCCGTCAATTGCAGCGGCTGCGTTCGGACTGCTAGAGAGACCAGTCCAGCCGCGATCGCTCAGCGGAATGCCACCGTTCTCGGCAATTGCTGACGAGTGTTTGATAGACGAGGTGCAAAAGTAGTCCCCTTTATACAACTACGAAAACGAAAATTACAAAAATGTTGTAATGAAAGAAAATGCATGAAAAAAAGTGGCAGCAAGTGTAGGGAAGAACCGTAAAGTGTACAAAACCATTTTGTTTATTTTTCAGAATTACATTACAAAGTTTATAATTAGGGTAGACTGGGGCAAGTGCGAAGCCCTTTTTAATAGTTCAAGTCTATTTCCTTCCTACTTTAAATATACAATATTTATAAAAATGTCTTGGTAAGAAAGTAATAGTTTAATATGTTTACTTTTCATACTGCATATGGCACACATGAATTATTTTTGTGATCTTGAGATTTGAATGATTATTTTTTTTTTGATTATTTATTCTAAAAATAATAAGTAATCCAAAATAACACTCAAAAAAGTCCTAATAACAAGAATAATATTTTTATAAACGTATTTATCCGTTCAAAACCCAATGTTTGGCTTTAATCTCTAAAACAGTAGGAATTATTCCCAAGGAGAAACTAAAACAGAAAAGAAACTTAAAGTTTAAAAACTCGAATAATTTTATGCAACTTGTTAAATATTGTATCCCGCAAATTTCACATTAAAATGAAAACCTCCTCGGCGTGTTACTACCGGTTCAGGTAAACGAGTCACTATATCGTCTAGCTGTACTACATTGACATCATTGGTGGGTGGCCATAAAAAATTGTCTTTTAATTCTCTAGTAAACTTGATTTCAAAGCCGTTGTCAACAGTGTTTACCTGGCCAATGAAATGTTTGTTTGCTTTTGGTAATGTGTATTTAACCAGTACCCAGTCTCCAATGGAAATATTGTCTTTGTTTATTTCAGGAATCTGATCTTCGCAATGCGATTCTAAAGTGAAACTTTGATCCGATTCCATAAAAGGTACACTTTCATTATCTGATTTACTGGAGCTGGATTCAAATTGATACGGACTTGGCCAACTTTGTTTACTCTTTCGGTCAATTTTCATAGCTGGTTTTGATATAGTAGATGAACTTGTAGAGAGTTTTTACTGACTACTTGCGATAGTACCTGCAATGGTTTGGCCACCTTGAATTAAGCGCTTTCGTTTCCTTGGATTAGAAGAAGGACTCTGTCGGAGCGAATCAAGTAGTAGATCATCAAAACTTGTCTTTTTTCTTGCAGATTTTCGGTTGAAGCTGGTAATACAGCTTCAGTTATAGGATCCTGATGATTATTGAGTATATTTTCTTTATTTTGATCAGAGCTGACAATTACTTTGAGATTGGTGGCACTATTAGATGCTGATGAAGGAGCTGTAAGTAATTCTGCATTAGATGCTAGTTTCCTTTTAAGTGAAGCGCCAGATGTAGAAGGCTTTACTGTTTTTAATATTGACTGTTCGAAAGTAGCGGTTTTTTCTGTTACATTCAATGCTACAGCATTCCTTTCAATATCAATGCGTCCTGGCCTCGGTTGTAAATCTGTTACAGATCCTTGATTTTTCAAGTGTTCCTCCCATCTTTTTAGGGCATCGATGTCATACTTCTCTTTAGGAATAACATGTCTATTAAATGGAACAATACCACCCTTTCTGAATCCTGTTTTTATGATTCCGGATTCTACTTCAGCCCAGGTTTTCACTAGCAATGTGGCGAATTCCCTTTTTGGTAGCCGTTGTCCCTGATGACGTCTTTGCCATGTTATTACTTCCCTCTCCCATATTGCCTTAAAGGATCTAAACACACTCAAATCGAGAGGTTCAAGTAAATGACTAGTATGGGCTGGCAATTTAAGTATTTGAATATTCTCTTCTCTTGCGGCTTGAATTAATAAGCAATCCACATGCGAGACATGCCCATCATATATAACAATAATTGGTGCCTGATTCCGAACCAAAGGAATAAAAGTCTTTAGAAAGTAATTTCTAAATATTTCGGAGGTCATCCATCCATTGGCGCTGGCTGCATATCCGGTGTCTTTGAAGAGGTCTTCATTTCTTTCTGAAATCCAGGAACTCCATACATTATTGCCTTGAAATATTATCAATGGTGGCAATTTTCTACCACTAGCACTTGCTCCTGCCAGGACGGTTATATATTCTCTGCCCGATCCAGCCATAATTCTTGAAGAGGGTTTGCCTTTCGCGCCAACAATTTTAAGACGAGAAGGATCTGTACACAGTGAAGTCTCATCTAAATTGTAAATACATTTAGGACGATCCTGAAGACCCAACTCCAATATAGCCTTTTCCAATAAAACAAAATATTGGTCTATTATGAATGGGTCCGTAGATTTCTTTCTGCAGTACTCTAAGCTTTGTGGTTTTTTCATACTCAAAGGTGACGTTGTTTCAACTTTATTAGCCAGTCTGTGCCTGGCATATTGTTCTTAAAAGGATTGGCAATATTATTTAAAGTTACAAAGTCATCTTGCCAAGAAAGTATTGGAGGTCGGCCCTGTGTCTTGTTTTTTTCGCCACGGCGGCCAGTTACTCTACAGTAGATTGTAATGTATGGGATTCTGAATTCGGTACCTACTAGCCATCGACATGGTTAATTGACCTTGATTGACGGCATTTATTGCAGCATTTAATTGCTCCTCCCCATAGGCAGCCCTATCGAACTTTCTTTTATAATTTCGTACCATGACGCCAACTCTCTGTAAAGAATAAAAGCTTTAAGTGTCAGTGCCAACGAACTTTAGCGTTCACAGGAAAATGGGGCAAGTGTAAACTAACCTTTACACTTGCCCCATTACAATTTTCACACATGCCCCACATTATGTTTTTTTATTGGGGAAGTGCAAACCTGTTCGTGAGTAAAAATCGCTTTTAGATTTGGTCGGTATATATAGGATTTTAAAGCTACAACAATTGACTAAACATAAGAAAATGCAATAAAACTAAAAGTATATTATAAGTTTTTACCTTTGACCAATTTTTTATGGAGATATCACACACTATTCAACGGGCCGATTCGGAGATTATGTTACAAATGACTACTCAAAAAGAAAAAAACACCTGGTAACTCGCCGGGAGTGGACAATTTAACAGCGCTAATGTATAGTTAGTTGCCTCGGACCACACAGACAAGTAAACTTTTAATATTGCCTGATTGGCGCTCTGATTTTCCACTTACCCCATTTTTACACTTGCCCCAGTCTACCCTATACCATATTCAAATCCAACAATATGCATACGAGGACACATTGATCAGTACTTAATGACAACCGTAACTCCATTTCGATTGGTCAACCGGCAATAAAACTAAAAGGCCTTGGGCGACAGGGTTGTAATTAGTTTACCGGTGATTTTCGCATTATTGCATTGTATCGTTTGGTGTTATTGTTTGTTGTCAATATTTTGATATAAATACTTGTGTCTTTGACCGTTGTATTTGAATGTATACAGGGTGTTTCAGAAGTACTAACCTGAACTAACCTGAACATGTGTCCGGAGTTGCTCCTTTTTGGATGTACTTGTATTGTAGGTGCGTAAGATTTTTAAAAAAATCGTTTTTTTTATTATTTTTGTAAATATCCTTTTCCCGATTTTATTGCAATTTGGTACCGTCATTCATAATGATAAGAGGCTTAATTAGCCCTAACTAGATTAAATTTATTAAGTTCAGTGGCGTCCCGGGAAACACTTCAACATATATTATTGACAAAAAATGTACGCCACTGACTTTTTCTAATTTTGATATTTTTTCCGGATATACCAACTAATGATACAATTTTAAAATGTTTTGATACTTTGACGTCCTAATCAAATTTGTTTACTTGGTATGCTGCAGCTCTGATTTAAATATGGTATAGTATAAATTCAAGTGTTACTATGACGCTTGTCGAAATGGAGGAATTTGGGCTAACATCTCCTCTTCATCTTCTTCCTACAACAACAGCATGCAACTAATGTTATCGGCGTTCATTATAAATCATACATAAGCGCTTGCTCTACGAGATACGAATATGATCTGAAGCGCGCTGCTCCAGCCGCGCCAGCCAAACCACCCTGCGGCGACGGCCGATTGCTACGCTCTACGCCGCACCCGCTCACTGCTCCAGCGAAACCATACGTTTACTCCCGACTTGGTCTGATCCCGATCATTTTAATTCGGTGTGACGTCAGGGACAAATGCAACACAAGAATTTCGAATTCGGTACCCATACTTACGTGCCCGTGCGATAATATAAACATTTTCAATGTTAAAAATCTTTTTAGAATGTTCTTTGGATAGTCTAGACTACTTTTATTAGCGCCGGTAGGAAAGGTTTGCACAATAGGCATTTCTGTTCCGCTGAGATTTCCTACTGGATCCGAGAAGTTCAACATTGTCGACGCTAGAGTGTTAATGCGTGGTGAGGGATAATAGGAGATACAATTATTGAACCCAATTTCATCGGCCAGGCACTAACCGGTAACCACTTTTTTGGCATTTCTAAGAAACGAATTAAAGATTTTATTAGAATATATGCTCTTTCAAACTAGGCAAAACATCGCTCGAGTCTTGTCCAGCACATTTTAGAATAAATGTGCTAGAACGCCAGGGTCCTAATTCTCAAAACTGAGGAACAACACTGTTCTCAGAAGAAGTGTTTACGGAACTCCCATACTACGCATGAAAGGGTATTCTTGAATTCACTACGGGACCATTCATATAACCGGCTAATGAGACAACTTGCTTCTCTTACGGTTTTTGTAGGGAACAGACCAGGAAACTAAATGATCCTCTGAGTGATGTGATCATTCCCATTCTTTTCACTCGCTCGATAATTAGGACTCTGAATGAGGCATAACCAAGACGATGGATAGGAAGCGGAAGCCTTCTTCCCTGGCCAGCCAGTTCACCGTACCTAACCTGGTTAGATTGTTATTTGTTGATTTTGATTTGGGAAGATATGATAAATAGAATCCAAAATGCAGTTCACCGCCTGCCAACACCGGAAATGGAAACTGCGCCGTTTTTTTATACTAAATAAAGGCTGAAGCAATGTTTGGCATACACTTTGAGCATTTGAGGAAGCACTAAAGTGCAGTCTACTTATCTGTTATATAACTTTGTTTTAGATTATACTTTTAGACCCGGTACTTTCACGTCCGAATATTTTTTATTCTCACTATATTTGCTATAATTTCAATTGTGTCGACAATGGTTTCCATAGATAGTATTCGACGAATAGCGCTATCCATAGATGAAACTATCAAACCTTAATGTTACATTAATATCTCGAGTTATAAAAATATAGGGACTTGCGGTTTTGATCGTTGACTTTGGCCTTTCCTCTTCTTTGTACTGGCTTAATAATATATTTACTCTTAGCATTAAAATTTTTAGAAAGACTTATCTAGTGACTGCAGTGAACAAATCAAAAACATTTGTTGCAATGTAGCATAAAAAATTGTTTTAAACGGCACAAGTTTAATAATTTTTAATAAGGCTTTCCCGAGATATTACATTTTTTTCCAAATCAATGTTGCCTTACCCCACTACTTCATCTTAAAAATTGAAGGAAAAAGTCTACAGGAAAAAATATTCAGAATAGACGCACAATTTATCTGCAAATATTTTTTCTATACCGTACCTAGGCAAGTTGTAAAGACACCCCCTTTTTTTCTACTTACATTTAGTTAATTTGTTACGCCCCTAGCAGCCATTTTACGAACTTGAAAATAATTTCCAGCAATTTCTCTTGGTCGTATTTACTAGCAAAATTTTGTTTTAGGACTGTACGGTAAACGGTTTCCGAAATACAGCCGCTTAAGTCGCTTAGTTACCACACTGTGCACATTTTGAAAATAATAAAATTATAAGTAACGGGTCTCGTAGCCTAGCTGTTAAGGCGACGGTTTTGGATACACAGGGACTAGTGTAGCGCGGGTTAGAGGCCGGATGAGATCGGATATCTCGTGGGGGCAGGGTTAAGTTACGCACTCCCCAGTCGGTAGGTAACTGACAGCTTAAGGCCGCACGAAACCAGGGGTTGATAACCCTTGCAGGGTGCAGCGTGAAATAGTTGTTGTGACTGAGGACCGTGGTTCAGAATCCACGCTAAGAAGTAGGTCCCCTCGGGAATGGCCCTGACAGCAAACGAAGAGGTGAAAATCCAATAATAAAAAAATAGAAAATAATAATAAATAAATATTTTTTAAATCTTCACATTTACCAACTATACAGGGTGTTTATTAAACATGCGGCAAAAATTAAAGGGGTTATTCCCCGAACTATTCTAAGAATATTTTGTCCTTTGATAATTTTTGAAAAGCCGCTTTGTTTCGAAGATACACAGTGCGACAAAATTTTTCGATAATAACAATATTTTATTACTAAAAATTACATGTAGAGTTTCTTAATCTACAAGGACTATTGAAAATGACTACCTTCAAGTAGGATACCAGAATACAATCTTCTCCTTATTGACTCTTTCAAAAACACCAGGGTCGTTTCTTGTTGAGTTACACCTAGCAATTATTCGATTTCTTAAATCTTCAACATTCTTCACTGAAGTAGTATAAACTAATGACTTTAGACGGCCCCGTAGAAAATGATTCATGGGGCTTAAATGTGGGGATCGAGCAGGCCATAGGTGAGGTTCACCTCGACCAATCCAGCGATCTCCGTGTGTTACTCTTAAAAACTCACGAGCAACCACACTAAAATGCGCTGGTGCATAAACCACATTGCATTTCTTGTTGCCAATGGTATCCTCCAGAAACTGAGGTAGCGTTAAAGTTGCTATACACCTCGCCGGTAAGTCTACCTGGTAGAAATACCGGTCCAATTAGCCAGTCACCCACAATTGAAACTCAAACGTTTAACGAGAACTGATGTTGAAAACGATCTTTAAGTACCTCAATTGGATTTTCTTCAGCCCACACATGGTTCTTGTAAAAATTCCTTATTGCATTTCTTGAGAAATTCGATTCATCGGTAAAAAGAATCAGCGTCAGTAGTTGACGAATTTGAACCAAAGTGTGCAAAAGTCATTTACGGAATGCAATTCGTGGAGCAAAATCAGCAAGAAGAAGTGCCTGAACGCGTAATATGTGGTATGGGTACAACAAAAAGTCAGTAAGGTTTTTTCAAACAGTCCCATTACTTACATTTAAAGTACTTGCAATTTTTGAGCAGAAGTACCTGGATCTTCCTCCATAATGTCCAGTACATTCTCTTCCACTTCCACCGTTCTTACTGTCATTGGCCTTCCTGGTCCCCCACTTCGTTTCACTGTGCCTGTTTTATGAAGACGTTGATAAATACTTTGGAAGGTTTTTTCTATCAGGAACATTACGGTCAGGAAATCGTTTAATGAACAACCGCCTAGCTTATAATGAATTACCATCAGCAAGTTCGTAAAGAAAATGCATGCCAGTCATCTCGGCTTAAAATATAACAACGCATTTAAAAAAAAAATGTGTGATCGGTAAGCCCCGCCATACTTTTATTTCGACTACGTTAAGAATTTGAACAATGTCAAAATTGGCTTTGTCAATAATTTTTCTCGCTTTGTATCTTCGAAACAAAGCGGCTTTTCAAAAATTATCAAATGATAAAATATTTTTAGAATAGTCCAGGGAATAACCCCTAAATTTTTGGGAAAATGTTTAATAAACACCCTGTATAGTACTATGTAATCAGTTTTTGAAAAAAATGCATAACAATCCTTTATCGGGTGGCTGACGCATGCATCCTATATACAAAACACGACAATTTCCTCATCCTTTCGCACGCGCAGTAACTTTTTTATATGTTACTGAAGGTATTACCAAATTTAAAAGAGGTGAAGTAAAATAATTAAATTATGGGAAATTTCCGAGTTCACTAGAAATTTAACAATGGATAATTAGAGAAGTCTTATTATCTAATTTATTGATCATTTAATAGGTTTTGGGTTTTCCTACCTTTATTTATTGCTAAATCCTCTGATAGATCCAATTTAATGCATTTATTTTCTATATGTTGATATTGCCAAAAAAATATAATTTTCGGTTTTAAGATATTTTGTGTTTTTTATAAATGAATTATGATGATTAATAATTTTATCGGAAAAGAATACCCTGTTTTACCTATGCCACAGGTACTGACCTAGAGAGAAAATCAGGTACGACATGTTCGCTACCTTTACGATGAATTAGGACAAGATCCGCAATCTAATTCATATAAACCATTTTTATTTAATTTATGGGGTTTGTCTTTGTTGTTTTTTTTTTATTGTAGAACGTAAAGAATTTTTGATTAGTTGGTAGCGTAAAATATAAAAATACATTCTTCCGGCAATTTTAGTTCTAGTCTAAATCTTTATTCTAAACTTGACTTTAAAATTTATAATAAGAGTTTTAAATGGCGAGCTGTTTAGTATAGTAAATAAAATGATGGCATAGTAGCCAGCAATAAGTTGTTCTTCCACAATCTAGACACCATTATCCTAAAAAAAAGTTAGGTTGATATCAAATTCTTCACAAATATTCGAGCTAGCCCGACACTGGTTAATACCTACATAAAAATAAACCACATTGATCAACCTTATTTGATTGCTGAGGTGCGGCGGTCGTGCATTATTAAACCATTATTGTTCCATCTGGTGTTTAGAGCGAACGAGCTCCCTAATTCCGCCGCATAAGGAGGTAATTAACAAAACACAAAGTTTTGTTTTGGGAACGAGAGGCAAGACGTCTCTGATAATAATTAAGGTGGAGCAATTAAATATTCATCTACAATCCGGGAAGTTAACAAACTTGAAAATGCAAGACGTGGCCCGACCGAATCGGATATCTGTATATTCGGCGCTGGCTGGCTGCCTGGCTGGCGCTAAATTCGTCTGTCTCGAACTTTAGCCGGCACCGGCACGTTCTACGTTTCTAATTAATTAATTGATAGTGACAAAAAACGGTCCAATGCCACACTACTACTCATTTTGCTAAACCTTTTTTACTCACAAAGTTTCTGATGTTTCCAGATCCGGCACCAGAATTTATTTTTGATCGATTGTTTTGACATTAATTTTTTTCAAAATTTCGTGAATTGAACGTTGTACATATTAATAATGATAATAATTTATTAGACTAATAAATTGTTTGCCTAATTCTCTTAAGTGGCCTTTTGAAAGGTGCTTAATACAAAACGAAATATGAACAGAGTTTTACGGAGAATCCGAAAATTAAATTTAAAAAAGGATATTCAATATTAAAAAGTGTTACGTGGTCAGTATTTTTTTAGTCATGAACATAGGTTTAAAAAAAAAAACATCTAAAAATGAAAATCGACGGGTCCGAGCGTTTTTTCGAAAAAAATACTTAATTTTGAATAAATTTATTCTAACCATGTTGAGCTCACTGTAGGTACAATGCGAGCCTGTTAGTTGGAATAAATCCAATAAATCACATACAGCTACTTTTCTTACAAAATCCTAGAATAGTATTTTTTATAAAAAAAAAAACATAATCATACAATTTGTCCCAAATTGGAGATGTTACGTCATCGATTATTTTTTAAAATGTCGCTCCCTATATTTTAGTCAGATCTGTAATCTCCAAGAAGAGCTTATTTCAAATACATAATGTAAAATAAATTAAGACATGCGCCGATGAATTGACACCGGTATTTTGTAGGCTCTTTACTTTATGTTACAAAAAAGGAATATTTCCATGTTGCTGGAAAACTGGGCAAAAAGACCTTGTCAAGCACCTATCGTCGAGTCGCAATGCTTTCGGCTATAATCAAAGGTTATGGAGTACCTACTTGGCCTTTTAAGAAATGCACCTGGAAGGCTTCAAGAATATCAGTGACCGCCAGTATGGATTTCGTAAGTCTGTAATAACAGGAGTCCTTCTCGCTTATGTTACCCAGGTTTGGAACAACGCAATAGAACATCATGGTTAGTCCCGGGCGGTAGACCTCTGGCATGAGGGGCTCTTATCTAACGGCAGAACATACGTAATGCCGGTTCAATTTTGTTCATGGCTGTTAAGCTTTCTTAAAGGCCGTCTCTACGAGTGGCAGTGGCGATGGATGGATTTCTTTCAGACACATTTAACATCAATGCCGAAGTTCTTCAAGGTTAGTTGTTTCCCACCCTCTTTTTACTTTACATTAACTATCTTTTGAAAAAAACTAAAACTCCTATACAGAGCTTCGCTGACGACAGCACAATTGTTTTATCCTTTACTTTGGATGCTCGCACATGCCAATGTATATCTCTATAGGTAACAAAAGGTCTTGGGGTGACAGTAATCAAGTAGAATTTAACACTAAAAAAAAATGGGCGGCAGTTTATCTAAAAAAGCTAATGTTGAAGAATATAGTCATGGCGGGACACTCGATTCCCTTGGCTTCATCAATTCATTTATTGGGCGTTAATTTAGATATTCATATGTCTTGGCATAGTCACGTTGCGGCTATAGCTAAGGCAGCATCGCAGCAACTTGGAATATTTTTCCAAACTATGACCCTCTATACACCCAATGCTCTATTAAGCCCAAATCCAACTATTGCTGGAATATTGCTCACATATTTGGGGCTCTGCTTCTAAACATACCCTGAGATTGCTGGATTATATTCAAAGAAGATCCAATCGCTTGATCGGCGACCTTGATCTGACAAACAACCTGGATAGCCTAGAACATTAAAGGCAGGTTGGCAACTTGAGCCTCTTTTCAAATATTTTCATGGCAAGTGCTCAATTGAGGTTGCCTACTTGATTTTACCCACAGCGGTTTATAGTAGAAATACACGACGAGCCACTGCAACACACCCGCACGTGGTTCAGCTTAGTATTCCTCGAACGATACTGTTTAAAAATTATTTCATCTGGAGAACGTCATCACTCTAGAATGACCTCTCTAAAGCCGTGGTTCCCAAAGATTCACGACCAACGTAGATCGTTTCCTGCGTACAAGCAAAGCCCGCAGAACGCTATAAAGGATTTATTCTGCAGTGCTGTGCCTAATCATTAAAAAAATACTTAGGACCTTAAAGATGACAGTTTATTTGCTACAAGGGTAAAAGGATCTAAGAATTTAAGGTACCTACAGTTAATAACCCCTGAAAGTATCAACTTTTGGTCCGAGATTTTTATGTTTTTGAAATCAGCTCTTCTTGGAGATAGCAAATATCAACTAAAAATCGGGGCTGCCATTTAAAAAATATTTAATGTCTTTAACACTCTAATTTGGCACACACTGTATATTGGTATATATATTTTTAATAAAAAAATACCACAACAAAAACTAATATATCTACTTCTCCGAGCATTTTCCCCCCAACAAAAAACTGTACCATGTAAAATGGCCCTATACTATTTCTCGGAAACTGTAATGGATATGAACAAATTTTCGTAAGAAAAGTTGATTGCTTGTAAATAAGTTTAAACTTTATTAAATACATAGACTATAGTTTATACCGTACACTGTACAGGGTAAGTCGTTTAGCTGGGATTCATACTAACTTTTGTTTCCTAAACGAAACACCATACACAGTTTTATATTTTAAATTCTACAAATGATTATCAATGATTTTCCTTATTACATAATATATTACAAAATTTTGAACTATTCGTGAGTATACGGAGGAAAACCATTTAACAAAAGGGTTTTATTTTTGGATTTATACAGTAACTTTTGGGGAAAATGCTAGGACACGTCAATTTTTTTTATAGACATTTGTCAAAGATATGACGACATCGATCTTTATTTTAAATAGAAACATACAGCTTGTGATACATCATTTGAAAGCTCATATCTCGTACACTATGCTCATAAATTTTGACGCGATTCTGTCGAGCTATTTAAAAATGGCGACATGTTAAAGGTTTAAAAAAAATCCCTATTTAAATAAGCGGAAATGATAAATCATTGATGTTTTTTTTACCTTTCAAGGTAAGAAATCTTCATTGTTTTACGTTCTGACATTTTGTGACATTGTGAACTTGTAAAATTAATTTAGGTATTTCCGAAGTATTATTTTACAATTTTCTAAACAAAAATTGTTTTGTCGGAAAGGCAGCGTATCGAAGTCTTGATATTGTTAAGATGTGGAGATAAAATAAGAAGTCAATGTGAAGTGTGTACTTTATTTAATGCTAAATATCCGGAAAATCAAATTTCACAGGGCACTGTTAGTAAAATATTCCACAAATTTGATGAACATTGCACAGTAAAGGGCTGGACGGCCATGTGTTTTAGGCGACGATGAAAAATTGGATATTGCATTATCTCTGCAAGATAATCCGCATATTTTAACAGTTTCATTGGCTCAAAATTATGATACATCTAGAGGTACTATTGGAAGATTTTTGAAAGCAGAAAAATAGCACCCTTATAAAGTATGTCTTGTCCAAGAGCTTTTAGAAAATAACTATGATAGGCGTTTGCAATTTTGCGAAGAAATGATGAGACGGTGTGACGAGAATGATAGGTTACATAGAACATATTATACAGAACATATTATTTTCGGATGAAGCTACTTTCTATTTAACGGGGTGGTTAACAGACATAATTATCATTACTGGAGTCAAAAAAATCCACGATGGATATTTGAAGCGCATACTCAGCGGCTCCAGAAAGTAAATGTATGGGCAAGTATCATTAATAACCAAATTTTAGGGCCATTCTTTTTGGGAGGAAACCTCACAGCTGCACGGTACCTGGATTTCCCAACCTTCGAGTTGAGGCCTGCTCTAGCTGTAATTTTTCCCAACGAAGTAGATCCAGATATACCTAATGAAACAATTTGGTTTGAACAAGATGGTGCTCCCCCGCATTTTGGTGTCAATGTGAGAAGATATTTAGATCAGATATTTCCAGGTCGCTGGATTGGACGACGTGGTACAATTGAATGGCCACCGAGGTCCCCAGACTTAACGCCTCTAGACTATTTTCTTTGGGGATATTTAAATAATATTGAAGATTTGAAAAACAAAATTAGATTGAAGACACATAACATGCCGCCTGAAGCCATTCAAAATTCCGTCGACGGATTTTACCATCGTCTGGGAGCATGCCAAGTAGAGAGTGAAGAACATTTTCAGCATTTGCCACGTTAAACCACCTTTATGTTGTGTTTTGTTTTGCTTCATTACATTTTTATTTTTTTTTGACTAAATAAATAACAAATAAACCATAACTATTGTTGAGTCACAATGTCACAAAATGTCAGAACGTGAAACAATGAAGATTTTTTACCTTGAAAGGTAAAAAAAAACATCAATGATTTATCATTTCCGCTTATTTGAATAGGGATTTTTTTAAAACTTTTATCAGTCGCCATTTTGAAATAACTTGACAGAATCGCGTCAAAATTTATGAGCATACTGTACGAGATATTAGCTTTCAAATGATGTATTACAAGCTGTATGTTTTCATATAAGAAAAAGATCGATGTCATCATATCTTTGACAAATGTCTATAAAAAAAAAAAACGAATAACGTCAAAATGTGAGCATATATAAAACTAAATTGACGTGTCCGAGCATTTTCCCCAAAAGTTACAGGTTAAGGCTACCTATATTAATTTTATTCCGGACTTCTGGGCAGCCCTGTACACATTATCACAAACGAAAAACACTTTGCCTTTAAAATATTTTATAGTAAACGTATTATCGTTATTCGCAGTGGCATAACTACCGGTAGGTTAGGCTAGGTAATGCCTATAGGGACCCACAACTGTAAGAGGACCCTAACCAAATTAAATATAAAAGCAATTAATAATTATTAAATAATATAAAATTCCGCTTAATGGAATGATAAACATCCCTAAAAAAACGATATTTTGACGAACTGATTATAAAGTTGAAACCGAGAAAAAGTATTTAAAGTAAATGTTTTTTGTTATGTGATTAAGATATCAGTACAAATTGAAATGCTATTTATAGGAATGCAAACGGTCCAAGGTTTCTTCCAGATGTTGAAAAGAAAAAATATTTAAAATTTTAAGAAAGAAGAATTTTTAAAATGTGTTATACCTTTTGCAAATACTTTTTAAATTGTCACACCTGAATTCACAATATAAATCATTCACATAATGTTCCGAGTTAAAAAGGAACTAAATACAAATATCTAGGTATGTTATACCGTGTTATGTTATTTATGATGCTTGCCGTGACAGTTGCCAGTGTAGAAAGTTCATTTTTTAATTTACAAACTCGAACAATGGGCTTACACGTTCTTGTTTGTGCCTATTATTTGTTATTTTTTTTTATAAATGATCTAATTTTAGGTTTAGCTCTGCTCTTTATGAATAAAACATATATTTATTATTTGTAATTATTTTAATCCCTATAACTGTGCAGGTCGACACACCAGTCTGTGGCTACGAGGAATCGGTAAAGATATTATATTTTAAATGTAATAAAAAAAGGAAAATATATTTCGGTATGAAATAAAAACAGATTTATGATTGATTCAGTGATAATGATTTTTTAGGTTTGGTCGTAATAACGTCAAAGATGCATGAATTAAAGTTTTGCAACACGGTTTCCTTGATAACAAATGTTAAATTATAATTAAGCAACGATATGTGGCAACATCGTATACCTAGGAAGGTTTTTTTGTCCACATTCTTTTGATAGCTGCAGTTAAGTATGTCGAGCAATATGTGATCGATGAAAATGATATATTCTTACAACTTATATGTACATTATTTATATGAGGCCCACAAATTAATTAATAGGGGTTGACAATTATTAATTTATAGTTACGCCCCTGGCTATTCGACACTATTTTGTAATTTTCAAGAAGGAAGCAACAATATGCATGATAACAAATAAGAAAAAATTGTCCGTTAGTGTCTAAAAGGTTATATTAATGGGTAAAAAATGGATAAAAAAATATCACCAAAATGCGTTTTATAAATATTATTATTATCTTTCACTCACAGTAAAATATTAACGGACGATTTTTTAAAACTATGTGAGTTGTTTGGGTAGCCGTTCTCTTACCTTGTATAATCAATTTATACTTTTACAATAGTGCATTAGTTGAATTAAACGGAATGAGAAAGAAAGTGAAGGGATTGAAGTGGATCTCGTCTAGAAGTAATTATAGTGTCATAGGCAAAAAAATAGAGCTGATTTTGTCTACCTTGTAGCCTGTTAGGGTGAGCCATGCGGCAACCCTGCCCTGATGTATTTTATTTCGGAAAGTAAAAAATCATTAAGCAACTTAGGAATTAGTAAAACTAGTACATTATTTTTTTTTAACTTTTATCTCAAGGAGGGCGTTAAGAACCGTAATTTATATTACATATGTCATCTTAGAAAGACGCCAAATAATCTCACAAAGTTTATCAAAGTAAGTACAGTTGAACCAATTTATTTAGAAACATACTCTAAGTTAAGGGAAACTTATTTGTTACACTGACGAGTATGTAGGTACACTCATACATGGCAAACAAACGTCACCCGGTTTAAAATGTTTCCAGGAACAACAGAGTAAATCATTGTAGTTAAAAAAAAATGGGATTTCATAGAATTTAACTCATCATACATTAAAAAATTTAAAACAATACTCATATTTTTTACAACATTACGGTAAGGACCTCCTAATTTCTAATACAGAGCCTTAAAGGGTTACCCAGCGTTTTAATTTTTTGGGTCTAACTTTTCAACCGACTTGTATAATTTTAACACTTTATAGAGGCCATAATTAGTCATTAAACCTTACTACAGTAGATGTTTTACATTGCTAGAGAAGTTAGAAACGGACTTGCCACCACACTTGTTGGTCCAAAATTTTGATCGGTGTCATTTGACTGAGCTGAAAACTGATTTTTTAAATACTTTGGTCATTCCTCTTCAAAATAGGTATGCTTAATTTATTTCCATAAAACTGCCGGTTTTTGAGATAAATCGGTTTTTATGCGAAACACCCAAAAGTTACTAATGCTAAACACAAACAGGTAAAAATCAGGTTTTTATTGTTAATACCAACATAATGAATTACTATTGACGGTACTTGTCAAAACCGTCTTCAAGTAAAAATAATTTAAAAAATGGAAGAATACTCTTGCGCAGAATATGCATTTAATTTATGGTGAAGCGCTGTCCAACTCTTCGAAGGCAAGAAGACTTTACTCTGAAAGATTTCCAGTCCCAACATTGCTAAGTCAAAAAGCCTTTCAAAGGAGTGACTGGAGCCTAAGGGAATCAGGTAAAAGATAATTAGAAAGTAATTAATAAAGTTATTGCTGACAATCCTTTAAACAGGGTTAGAAAGATCGCGACACAAAGCAAAGTTACAAGATGGGTTGTACATGAAACTCCAAAAGAACAGTTACTTCACCCGTACCATGTTTAAAAAGTACACCCTATGTCTCCGGATGATTATCCAGGAAGACTTCAATACTACAAATAGTTTATACAGCAACATAACGTAATTCTAAATTGTTCTAATCTTATCTTATTTACCGATGCCGGCTTTACAATAGATGGCATAACAAATTCACACAATTTAGATTTTTGGGCTGATGAAAGTCCGAACGCCATAATTCAAAACAAACACCAACAAAGGTTTATGATAAATGCGTGGGATGGCATTAGCGAACATAACCTTATAGGCCCATTCGTTTTCTAAAAACGACTCAATGGTGAGATTTATTTACAATTCTTCCAACAAAATTTAAATAATTTATTGAAAGACGTGCCTCTTGATAGAAGAATGCAAATGTGGTACATGCATCATGGTGCTCCGCCTCATTATTACCGTATAGTACGTCAACACTTATGGAGCGTTTTTGGCCCTCGATGAATATGTCAAGGTGGGCTTGTTCTATGGTCACCAAGGTCTCCAGGCCTAAATCCCTTAGACTTTTACTTCTGAGGACATCTAAAAGTGCTAGTTTATTCAACACCAGTAAATATTAGAGAAGAACTACTAGCGAAAATAATGCAGCATTCTAACGAAGTCCGTTATACTGCCGGAATATTATTTGCAGTATAGCGGGAAAATCTTAGAAGACTAAGAAAATGTATTGAAATACGTGGAGTCCATTTAAACGTTTTTATTATCTTTGTACTTGTCTACCTGTTTGTGTTTAGCATTAGTAACATTTTAGGGTTCCGCATAAAACCCGATTTATTCCGAAACCTGCCAGTTTTATTAAAATAAGTTAAGAGTACCTTTTTTGAAGAGGAATGATCAGAGTATTTAAAAAATCGGTTTTGAGCTCTGTCAAATGATGCCGGTCAAAATTTTGGACCAACAAGTGTGGTGGCAAGTCCGTTCCTGACTTCCTCGATGATGTAAAACATCTACTGTAGTACGGTTTAATGACTCTTTATAACCTCTATAAAATATTAGAATTTCATTAAATTATACATGTCGGTTCCAAAGTTAGAGTCAAAAAAGTAAATCGCTGGGTACCCCTTGGGGCCCTGTATCTCCGTTAAGAGGCACTATGTATTTTTTTTTCTATGATAAATTAGGGTTATTTTGACCTTCTCTGTATGTTCCCCAGAAATTAGGAGGTACTTACTGGACACCCTATATATATACCGGAAAATAAACCATTACTAAATAATTATAAATTTATTAAATACAACAATCCAGTCTTCGTCCACAATTTAATAAACGTAAAATATAGTTCCCTATATGTTCCGCACGTCTAGACGTTCATCCTCAGGGGATACTAGAGCGAGTAGTACATTGTTAGAATAAACGACCAGTAGAGATAAAGTAAAAGTTAAAGTGAGACTTACCTAACATCGAGTTGAGTAAAACTTTAATGTATGGTTGTCTCAAATTAATGAGTACAACTTATTAAAGATGATAAATATAAAATCGACATAGTGTAATAACTACTCATATTATGTACGTTAACATATTAATTCTAGGAACATTTTATTATAAGCGAAATATTAATTAAAAATTTGAAATTTTCATTTATTGAAGAAGAAACTTATGGATGAAGTAAGATTATTTGAGAAAGAATATTGAGAAAAACATTATAAGAGGGAAAAAAAATTATAAAATATCTCTTAATATATTAAAATTGAAAAGGATTGATGAGTGGAAAATCAACTATTATATAGATATGGGACTGTGTCAATCCTTTTAAATGCAGATGAAAACTTTTTTCTTAATTTTTTATAAAGATAAAGTAGATAGTTATAAAAGAAAATTTAAATATAACCTGTACCAAACACAACCGTGTTAACTACTAAACGTGAGTATACAAGTCAGGTTAATTTAATGATAGGTATGACATTAATGACATATGACAAGTTCGTTATTCTAAAGTTCGAAAAAATTGTCGAAATCAAATAGAAACTCGATATTCGGTTTACAATATCCGTCCGAGATCAGTCACTTGTACCTGTAGGACCGACAGAACATAACATCTGTCAACGAATGTCCAAATTACATGGTTTTGTTAAAAGGGGGTTATACATCTATCGGAGGGAGGTAAGACGTTGCAGTAAAGTTATACACTTAAGAGAGAGGGTCACCACACTGACAGTAGATGGCACAATAAATGTTTTTTTAACTTCAAAAAATGATTGGCTAACAATGGATATTCTTTAGGGGATATATATTTAGTACAGATAGGAAGATGTAGGTCTTTGTTCGAAGAGAATGAATGAATTATGATTATCCCAGATTTAAGGCATTAATAACGTTGGTGCTGCTATAGAAGATTTGGTCGTTAACGCAATTTATATTTGGGTTTTTAATAGTTTTGTTTATTTCCATTATTTCAAGTGGATCTAATTTATTGCCTTTGTTACAAAAATGTAAGAATTTTTTATTTTTGGGTTAAAATTATGTTTGTTTGTGGATATAATATATGTAGAAAAGTTGGATTTGATTTTGGAAGGGTATAAGTAGACGCTAGATGCTTTTCTATCTCGTTACAATGTTCATTAATACCGATTTTGTTGTTTGTGCAACATAGGAGGTAGAACAGCCATCGGTCGAGCAAGTCACCTCGTACACTCCCGACTTATCTAAAGGAGGAATATGGTTCTTGGAGTTACAAACGAATGAGCCAATTGAGTGTTTAATTTTAAAACTGATATTGAAATCGAAAGATTGAGAAATATTTTTTAATTTATATGGGATAGGGTCCCAGAAGAAGAGGGAATAAATTTTTTTGTTTATTCCTTCGTTTTATATAAGCTGTTTATTGTAAATTGTATTTATTAATCTTTGGGGATTGCCATTATTAGTGACAATATTTTTTATTATGTTTAGTTCTGATTTAAAGTTGTTTGATTAAGTGGTATGGAAAAGAGACGAGAAAATTATGAGCGAAAGGCTGCAAACGTTTGTGTCTGTGGATGATTAGAAGTAAACGAGATTATAGAGTCAGTGTTAATAGGTTTACGATGGATGTTAAATTATAACTTGTTGTTAAATCTGGTGAGTCTCAAATCTAGGAAAGGAAGCGATTTGTTTACTTCCAGTTCTGTAGTAAATTTAATTGATGGGCGTAAAGAATTAAGAAAAATAGTGAAATCTGTAAGGTCCCTTGGGGTACCATTGAAATTTACAAAAATGTTGTCCACGTATCTTTTGATGATTATAATATGAGAGAGGAAAGAGGGTTATTTTTGAATTTAGATTCAAGACTTGACATGAAGAGATCAGCTAAGAGGACCCATCGCTAAACCAGAGTTTTGTTTAAAAAAATTGTTGTTAAAAAGAAAAAAGTTTTGTTTAAGTGCTAAATTGACCAAAAGGCAAATATTATCTATATGGGTATGTGGTAGATCAGTGGAATCTGAAAGAAGAGTTCTTACGAGTGGAATACATTAATTTGTAGGTATGTTGGAAAATAAATTGGTGACATCGAAGGAAACGAAAAGGTAGAATCGGTTATATGAAGATTGTGTAGTTCGTTAGCTAACTCTGAAGAATTATTAATGAAAAAAGTACGATATAAATTAGTTAACGAGAGAATAGTGTGGTTAAGCCAGTTGCTCAATTTATAACATGGCGAATCACAATATCAGACTACGGGTCTAATAGGATTGTCTAGTTTATAGATTTTAGGTTGACCGTAGAGACTAGTAGCCGAGTTAATTAGAGTAAATTTATATTTATTTGTGTTAAAAAATGAGGGGTATCTTGTTCGGTTTTAAGGGTATTTTTAAATTTGGCCATGAAGATTTAAGGGTTTTACTGTATCAAATCCAATTTTTCTAGACATATATTCACAAACAAAAACCATTCACATATTTTTACAATAAAGACAATAAATTAGATATACTTGAAATACTAGAAATAAACAAATTGTTAAAAACCCAAATATAAATAACGACCAAATCATCCATTTACATTTTAATTTTTTTCAATAATTTGTAAATACTTTTTAAATATTCTCAAATTTTAAATTTTCATACATTTATTGTGCCGTCTAGCCAGTGTCGTGACTCTCCCTCTCAAATGTATAACTTTAGTGCAGCGTCTTATCTCCCTCCAATAGACAGTAATAACCCCCTTTTAACAAATCCATGTAATTTGGTCATTCCTTGACACAGATGTCTATGTTCCGTCGGTCCTCAGGTACGTTATATATCCAGCATCTACAATTGACTATCCCGTTACGGATTTTGTAAACCTAATATCAAATTCAAATTCAAATTCATTTATTTATGCTAAAAGTGGATACAAATTACAGTGTAAATGAAATAGATTTGGAACCTGTACACTCTGCTGAGAACATATGGTCTGTTTACAGGCTTAGCGCGTGAAAAACAATTCACCAAAATCTTAACACCTCTGTAATAGGTAACTAATTAAATTTAACAACAGCGTTAAATAAAGTATTTAACAATAATAAAAAAATAATAAAAAATACTAGGGTTACAAAAAAAAACAAAAAAGATAAACAAATCAACCCAAGTAAGTTTGAGTAGTGGAATATTTTATTAACATAATTTAGTGTTCACTAATAAATTTTGATTTCTAAATTTTTTTGACATATCCAGGATTTTATTTTGCTTTTGAGAGTTCTTGTAGAAAATTTATTAGTTTTTAAGATCATCCTTAAGTAAGTTATATATTTTTATAGCAATCCATTTTGTACATTTTTTTGCCTACTTCTAATTTTGTTTTAATTACAGGGATGTGCTTATTTCCAGTGATTGGATTTCTATGTAGGTATTCAAAATTTAAGTTATTATATTTATTTATTGTAAGTGCTTTGAATAATATATATTTGTCTTATTTTTAGTAGATTGTTTTTCCTGTAACATAGGTCAAGTTGTGCAGACGACTTTTTAAAAATAAGTTTAATAATTATATTTTGAATGTTTTGTAGAGGGTTAATTACGTTACCATATGCGCTACCCCATGATAATATTCCTTTTGTTGCTTTTGATTCAAAAAGTACATAATAAATAGATATTAAAGTCTTTGTATTGAGAATGTTCCTTAAATTTGCAAATATGAATATTAAATATCTTAACTTTTTATTTAATTGACCAACATGTTCTTTAAAATTAATATTACTATCTACATAAATTCCAAGGTATTTAATATATTGATATTTTCCTATCTCTATACACATACAATTTTCTATATTGCAGTCGTAGTTGTGTATAACTATTTTAAGCTCATCTGGTCTCTTGTCTTTATATGTACTAAATAAAATATATTTAGTTTTTTCAATGTTCAGCGACAAACTATTCTGCCTTAACCAATTCGCTACATTGTCAATGACGTTGTTCGCTCTGGTTTCCAGACTCAGCCAAGTACCCTCTGTCATGATTATGACCGTGTCATCTGCATATGACATAACTTGAGCATTGGGATCCAAACTCAATAAATCATTGACATATACAACAAATAAAAGTGGACCTAGAATGGTTCCCTGCGGTATACCAATCCGTACAGTTAGTTCGTCACTATATAGTGACGTGTGTGAGTCGGACGAACATGGAAATATTTTAAGCCGGAACAAGAGTACCTCGCCCCCCCGTTTTCGAGGATGCTGAACACGATGGCGGCGTTAGAATTTCTCTTTGGGGTTGCGCAACCCCCCAAAATGGCCAAAAACCACCCCCAAGACGGGTTAAACGCGCTTCAAGAGGTTTCCCTGCTGAAAAAATTATTTTCTACCCGTTTTCGAGGATGCTGAGTACAGTGCTGGTGTTAGATAACAAGGCCGACCCCTTTCAACCCCTCCACCGGCCAATACTTGCCCCCGGAAGGGGTGAAATCCACTACCACCGTTCACAGCATACTCGAAATCGGGAAAAAAAATATTTGCCGCTAATAAGAAGAAAAAAAATTTCACCCCTTCCAGGGGCAAGTATTGGCCGGTGGAGGGGTTGGAAGGGATTGGAACCGATAACTAACATCAGCAGCGTGCTGAGCATCCTCGAAAATGGGGGGAAGGTATTTTTGTCCGCAGGGAAACCTCTTGAAGCGCGTTTAACCCGTCTTGGGGGTGGTTTTTGGCCGTTTTGGAGGGTTGCGCAACCCCAAAGAGAAATTCTAACGCCGCCTTCGTGTTCAGCATCCTCGACAACGGGGGGGAGAGGTACTCTTGTTCCGGCTTAAAATATTTCCATTTTTCGGCCTTTTTTCCGACTCACACACGCCACTAATATATTTCCTCTAATTTTACAACTTGTTTTCTGTTTGTCAAGTAATTTTTTATTAGGTTTAATGCCATTCGACGAATACCTACTCATTCTCAAGTTTATTACTATTATTATTTTTGGAAACCGTGAGCACTTTAATTTTTTGCGCCATTTCAATACCTACAGTATTAAAATACTTATTGATACCATTTGCCATATCTTTCTTGTTAGAAATAGATTTGTTATCTACTACAATAGATTCAATTGTATTTTTTTTGGATTTAGATCTACCTAATTTATTATTCACATATTTCCAGGTGCTCTTAGAATCAGGGGGAATATATCTATTTTCATACAGATTGTTAAGGTATTCATTTCCAAAATTGTCAGGTTAATTCAGGTAAGTAGTGTATATTAGTGTATATTACTGTTTTTAAATGATTTAAGATAATGTTCAAAATTGTGACTGGTAAAAACGGATAGTCTGTTCTGTCAAGAATTTTTGACAAAATTGCTTTATAAGTCTCACAATTTTGGAACTCATTGGCACAATGGTTTTCTGTCTGTTTTTGCTCAAGTATTTGTTTGCTGATATACAGTTTAGACACTGTTTACTTTCAGGTTTGTTGCGTTGATGTGTTGAATGTTCCTCCGAGCATCTTAAACACTTTGATGCAATTCTACATTTTTTAGTGCTATGGTTAAAAAGGCCACAGTTTTGACACTGCGATTTGTTATACTCATCAAAAACTCCTGTACCGCTGCCATCTTATGTACACTTTTTTATCACTCATGATTTCTACATATGACTTTACTCACTTGGAATATTGCTGTTTTGGTTTGATTTCTTGATGTGATAGTTCACCTGTAAGTCCTGTTCACTTCTTAGATTATTCCTATTTACAATATTTTTCCTGATTTTTTCGTAATCTTTACAGTCTGATTCTATGCCTACCACTTTTATAAAAGGATTCTTTTTTTTTCAATATTTAGGGCATATCTATTTTTTGCTATACTCTTTATAGATGTTGTATTCTTGTTTCCTGTAGTAGGTATTTCGTTTTGTAGTGTGTTTGTATTTTTCAGTTAAACATTAAGTTCCTTTAGGGTCTTGGTTTGGTCTTGACGGTCTTTATATTCTTCTAGTCCCTTGGTTCTTTCCTTCATAATTAGTGTTTCTGTTTTTATTTCATGTATACGTTTGTCTTCTTCCTGGTCTTAAACATTTTTAAGCTTGTTGCTGATGGTATCAGATTTATTTTTGTATTCAATACATAAGTTGTTTAGCTTTGTGCATTTATCGCGTAGGTACGCGATTGTGATTCGAAGGTTTTTATTAGTATTTACCTGTGCATTTTTCTCGTTTGTGTTGTCTTTTAATATTAGGCCTTTATGGTCTAGATAACCAAGTTCCTCTAATTTTTCTATTTGATTCCAACAATATTTTCGGATTATTTATAACTAACGAGTGATTTTTAATTATTTTGCTCAAGGGAGGCCATGCATTTTAAAAGCATCATGGCCGTACTGCGTAGATAAGATGACATGATTGTTTTATGACATTTACGTCTTATTTGAATTTGTGTATTTGTAAAGTTTAAAAATTGGAGAAATTTTGTAATTTTTGCAGTTATTTGAAGGTAGGTTACTAATGCTTTAACTAATATTTCTCCGGGGAGTCGTCTTTTGACTATTATAAAGTGCTATTTGCAGGATATGATTTAATTTTTTATTTTTTTTTTATTTTTGAGCGTATCAAGTTTTGGTGAAGCTTTGTTGCCGGATTGAAAGTTCTACAGTAAAAATGTTTAGTGAAGCACAAAAAATTTTTATTGTTGAAAGTTTTTTTGTCTAGAAGTAGGAGGCGGCCATATAAAGTAGGCTTTCAAAGTAAGATAGCTCAGGATTTTATATTACATACCGTCAAAAAACATTATTTTAGATTTTCAACGTGACAACGCTGCTTTCTTGCAAATTCGCCCTATGATTTAATCTACGCGCTACTGCTACACTATGTATACCGGGTCACAGCCGCCCTTGAGCAAAATAATTAATAATCACTCGTTATCTTGTCATACTCATTAACGTCATACCTGTCTTTAAATTAACCTCACCTTTATAGTCAGGCTTAGTAGTTAACACGGTTGTGATTAGCATAGGTTATATTTAAATTGTCTTCTATAACTATCTACTTTATCTTTTTAAGAAAGTTTTCGCTTGTATTTAAAAGTATGGGCATAGCCCATTATCTACATGACAGTTAGTTTTCAACTCTCATTAATCCTTTCCAATTTTAATAATCTAAGAAACATTTTATAATTTTTTCTCCTCAAATAATGTTTTTTTAAAAAATATTCTTTCTCAAATAATCTTACTCCATCCCAAATGTTTCTTCTTCGTTAAATAAAAATTTAACATTTATAATTAAAATTTTACTTATATTAAAATAATAATATGACTAGTTATTACACTGTGTCTTCAATTTTATATTCCTCATCTTTGTGAAGTTATACTTATTAATTTGAGACAACCATACATTAAAATTTTACTCAACTCGATATTAGGTAAGTCTCACCTTAACTTTTACTTTATCTCTACTGGTTGTTTATTCTAACAATGTACTATTTCTTTTAGGATCCCCTGAGGATGAACGTCTAGAGTCTAGACATTCGAACCATGTAGAGAACTATATTTTACGCTTGTTAAATTGTGGAGGAAGAGTGGATTGTTTTATTTACATTACTTTGACTCCACTGGAAGTATGGACTATTTTTGCAAGTAATTAATTTATTAGTTGTCAACTTAGTTGGTAGTCAGATTGCAGCCATAGCTAAGGGCTGCCTTAGCTATGGCAGTAAGATTAGGTAATTTTCTGAACCAGAAGCCCCTATACACCTCGATAATCTGTGACGCTCTATAAAGCCCGAATTCGACCATGGCTGGAATACTGCTCATCCATTTGGCGCTTTGCCCCCAAGCGTACCCTTCGGCTGCTGGATTGCGTTCAAAGAAAATACATTGGTCTTATCAGTATCGACGATTTAACAAACAACCTTTAAAGTTTAGAATATCAGTCATCAGTATAGTCATCAGGTCAATGATTTGAGCCTTTATCAAAGATATTTTGATAACTCACTTTATTTCACCATAGTAATGATACACGACAAGCCACTGCCCACCACTTATACGCAATTCAGATTAGTATTTATCGAATGGCATTATTCACGAATTCCTTAGTTTGGAGGGTCTTTTTCGAAATCGTCTCCCTGAAGAAATAAAACCTCTGGTTAGGACGCATTCCAATTGCAAACGCATCGCTTGGAGAGAGCCCAAAAATATTTTTTATGCAGTACTAGTGCCAGATCATATAAACATATTCTAAAATGATTCACGTATCGGTTCTGCTCGATAATTAAAAGTGTTCAAATCTAAACTAAACCAGTATACGCACGCATGATCATAATCAGTGGCAGATCTACGAGAGTACAACTATTACTGTGCTAAAATTTCAGATACACTGCATACTAGTTATAAAAAGGTACTGGAAGAGAAAATCAATTACATCGTCAAATAAGGAGTATAGTTACAAAACGTACATTCTCGAACGTAGACAATTTTTGGGAAATCAGGAAAAACGTGATTTTTCACAATTATTACAAAAATTAGAAAAAAAAATTAGCTTTTTGCTGCTTTAAACAAAACTTAGTTTAAGACTAACTAACCGAAATACACATATTCCGAATTTTTGTTAGGGGAATTTGAGCTTCTCTGTGCAGTAGAACAAATAAGTTAGTTTTCACAAAAAGTGGAGAATGTTAGTTTTGTAACTACATCCCTCAAATATGCTTTTAATATTATTTTTTGCTGAATTTGTAGCGTAAATGAATATTTACGAAGCAGCAGAAATGGGTTTTTATGTTAGAGTATTACTCCGCAGCAATCGGGTTTTGTTTATTTACCCATAACTAACTCTGTAACTGGTAATTCAATACACGCCATTTCGAGTTTTAAAACAATTGTTGACAAAGTACATTAGTCTTAAAAACAAACCCCATAAAAAGGGGAGTTTTATTCAAGAATTAGTCAATACGACTGTTTTTCCGAATCCCAATCGATCAAGTTGTGAATAATGTTCTGAAGCAATGGCACTGTTCTTTGCTCTTCGACTTTGCTTATAAAATCTATCAGAGTTCCTGTTTTTATCCTTCGCAATATAAGTTTCAAACTTTTGTGTTAAGAAATGCTATTTCGGCAAAAGTCCCGACAATATCGCGCAGTATAAATGGCATAGAAGGTATTGCGTTTGTTTTGTTAGGGATTTAATATCATAGGCGCCCCGACTTTTTTTATATATTAGATTTTTTAGCATATCTCAACATATCATGTCTTCTGCTATGCTTGTGACGGAACTTTTTTGTCTTGAATTTAAATTTATCCGTCAAAGAGTTCGTTATATTTCGTAAACTGGTGTATATATTCTGCACCGCAAATAGTTGTTTGTTAGTGTCACACAATTGCTTGTATAGGGAAAATATACCTACACTTTAGAGATTACACAGAGTTCTTTAAGGAAGAACATGGCTGCTGCTTATAAATTATTTAAGTTCGCTTTGCGAACTATCTGGCATTTCCAAACTTGTGCTTCTTTAAGGCATTTGTTTTTTTATTTAGTACCAGCATTCATTGTTTCGTGTTTATATTGAAAAACTCATATTAAACCAGTGCAGATTTAGGTTGCAAAATGCTACTGGATATTAAACTCAATCTTAGAGTATAAACTGTATTAAGTATTCAGCAATATAGTTTAAGGGCATTTTCTTTAGATAAGTTAACTTTGCCATCTGTCTTACAAATATTTATGCACTTATTCTGTCGTACAAGTTAGAAAGATACTATAGGGTAATTCCGGGAGAGATGGCACACCTTTTTATTTTTTTTAATAAATCAAAATATATTGAAAAACGTAAAATCTGTCATAGTCGCGAACGTTATTTATAACCGAGTTTATAACTAAAAGAAAAAAGTAAACTGGAAAAGTTTTTTATTTCCAAACTTTTTTGGCAAAAAACTACAAAGTAAATATTCCAGGGAAAAAACCAACTCACCCATAGTTCATGGGTGAGATGGCGCACACCAAAAATAGAAGTATAAACGTTGACAAACCAGTAAATAAACAGTTGTGAATGACTTGATGTAACAAACAAATGAAGAATTAATGTAACAAAAAGTACAAAAACGATATATAACTAAAAAAATATTATATAAAACATTACAAATGGGAAGCAGTCTGAATATTACATGGCAATATTTTCTTTTCTTCTACACCGTAGACAATGGTTTGCAAATGTGGTGCAACCTTCATGCAGCCATCTGTGGCAACTAAGACACTGCAACCAATCTTCTTTGCTTGAAGTTTTTTCATAATTTTCTCCGCAGCCAATGCAATCATTTTCACCGTCGGTACCACTGTCTGAATCGTTTTCTAAAATAATGCTTGCGTCGCTGTTGGAGGAAACATCGCTGTCTCTTTTGGGCTGTTTATTTTGCTTCGCTTTGGATTGTACACCCTGCTTCTTTGTTTCTTTGTTGATTAAAATCCTAGCCTTCTTTGCAGCCAGTTCTTTTCGCTTACAAATATTTTCAGGAGATGTTAGGACCTCGGCAAGCTGTCGACTACGTTTCCGAACTTCATTGACTTTAGACGTGCTAGGAATAGGAGAAATGACGTCTAACATTTTACCGGGGGTTTCTTTCTCATTTGTATCTTGCTTTGCCATATCTACAGATTGGGATTTCGTATTGCTTTTCAACACGTTGGAATCAGTATCATTCTCGGTGTCGGCAATTTTGAGATTCAGGTTATTCTGAGCTTGCTCATTGTTGAGAAAGGCATATTCTGGAATTGCATTCGGGTTAAATGGAGCGATGCCTGTGGATCTAAAAGCTGAAACTGCATTTTTCACCGTGGCAGCTTTTTCCCTTGCTTCAGCTAATAATTTCCCAAACTGAAGTCTGTTAATGGCTCTTGTTGGATTAGTTCTCAAGAATGAATTGCAGGCAGCATAGTAGTAGCTTTTCAAAGCCTTAAAAAATGCTCGATCAAGGGGCTGCAAAAATTGTGTGGTATGGCTAGGAAGACAGAGGAGTATAACATCGTTCGCTTCGGCATATTCTAAAACTTCTACGGAAGAACAGTGGGAGGCATGGCCATCCAAAATAAGAACCACTGGACCTTGAGGCTTACGAGGAACAAATTCTGACTGCAGCCACTTAAGAAAAAGTGTTGTATTTTTCTGACATATAAATTTTGGCCCCAGGAGGCATGCCATCTTCATATTCTTTCTTTATATTTTTACCCTTAAAAATGCACGTGGGGGTATGAATGCACCCTCGGCATTACAGCAGGATATTACCGTAACAGTTTCCCCCCTTTCACCTGAAGTCACTGCAGCTACATTTTTGGAGCCTCTTTCCGCTATAACATGCTCTGGTCTGTTATTCAACTGTAAACCGGTTTCGTCCATGTTATACAGATGTCCAGGCTTGTTGAAAAGGTCATTTTCCTCTAAAATAGTCCCCAGTAAGTTAAAATAGTTTGCAACATCTTCTTTATTCATACCGCGAACCCGAGCTAGAGAAACACCCTCTGATTTCCGAACACTTAAATCAGGATTGCGTCGCAAGAATGATATTACCCAGTACGTTTCTCCTGTTGAAAGTGTGCTTAATGCGCAGCTGTTCAGCCAGCTGATAAGCCATAATACGCACCATAGTTCTTGTTGGGGCAAAACCCCTTTGTTGCATTTTTTTAATATGTACAACGATTTTCCTTTCGTTTTCTTCCCCGAGGACTGCTGGTGATCCCAAGCGGTTGTTTTTGGTACCTCCTGTCCTTGCTTTTCTCCGCAGTGTAGTACAAGGCACCTCAAATTGCCTGGCTGCTGCATTAACTCCCAAATCTCCACTTCTCACAGCTTGAATAGCTAAATTCAAGTCTTCTTCACTCCACGTAGCTCTGGAGCAGCTTCCCTTACGTTTATAGGTTGTCGGCATCTATAAAAAATAATAAAAAAAAACAAAATTAGAAACCAATAATTTAAACTATGTCGGGAGAGATGGCTCGCGCCAACTAACCCAACACCAGTGGGTGAGATGGCGCAGTCACGTGCTCCTTCCTATTTGCGTATACTAATGATTTGTAAGGTTAGAATAATGCTACCGATATCTAACTACCCACTGATAATACTAAATTGATAATAATACATTGTATCAACGTGTAAAAATAAATATTTGTAAATATGTTGAAAAAATATGTAGCATATTTAGATACTATATTGTTTTTATTTACCTTCGTGGATGGAATTTACCAACAGCACGGCACAATAAACACAACAGCCATACGCAACGAACTTCTAAGCATCACTGAGAGTTGGCTTGGCAATAGAAGGAGAGATATTGAACTGCGCCGTCTCACCCGCCGCGCCATCTCTCCCGGAATTACCCTATAGGTCTTTTTTTTTCGCGAAAATTAAACTTTATTACGACAAGAATTGGCTTATCCGTAATGGAGTTGCATTTTGCCTCTGACATGTTATCAAGATACAACTTAGAGCGGTCGCACTAACCTGATATTTTTAACTTATAAAAGCGCCGAATCTCGGTCCTCCATTAAAAGCGTTCGAGTCTACCTGAACGTGCGATTTTCGACTCACGATCTTTCACCCTTGTATTTCC
Organism: Polydrusus tereticollis; assembly: GCA_963920685.1. Taxonomy (NCBI): domain Eukaryota; kingdom Metazoa; phylum Arthropoda; class Insecta; order Coleoptera; family Curculionidae; genus Polydrusus; species Polydrusus tereticollis. Next base: position 62,977,039 of record OY987335.1, read on the forward strand.
CTATGAATAACGCATTTCACTATTCCAAGAGCAGGTATACTTTTTTTCGCGGAACTAAATCCAGAATCATTAGTTTACGTTAAAAATGTCATATTATTCACAAGAATTCAATTTGAAAACGCTGTTTAAGGGAAAAAGAACTTTTTTTATCGTTTTTCTTGCTGCACGCCAAACTTAAATATCTTTTTAACTTGCTGGGCAATATCAATATGATATAAAATAAGCACAACCCAAATGCACTTTTATCATCAGTAGCAGTTAGATAGTCTTTCTGCTGTGCAAAATTATTTCCTTTTACTAAAGACATGTTTAATGGCGCCTTTGTAATTAAAAGTTAAATAATGAAATAAATCATATCTTCACAAAAATAACAAAATTAAAAAACAAAAATACTTTAGCTGGCCATTGGGTTTTAACCAGGAAACATTATTTTTTAGTTAAATTTCTTACTTACTGAAAAATTTGGTAGGTAGTGTTCCGTCCTCACTTACTTTCAATATTGTTTAGTATATTATAAGGTTAATTTTATCATAATTTTGCGATACACTCTAACAATACATTTATTGTAGGTTTCATTTCATAATAATTGCATTCAAAATTACGCGTTTTAAGATATTTTATATTTCGTTTTCACTAAATTTTACAAGTTTACGATTCCATACATTTTCTCTCCGCCAACTTCAATTCCTATACCTTTTCCTACATTTTTACCATCCCTCGTACCCATAGTACGAAATGTGCGGCGCAATGGTACCGCGTGTCATACATACAAGAAAGGTTGGCCCCAGAATTATGGTCGCATGTACCTTCAGAACTTAATCCTGCAAATTGTGGCAGCAGAGGTATGTTTCTCTCGGAGCTCGCAGATTTTTCTCTCTGGTGGAATGGACCAGATTTTTTACTTCAATCAGAAAATGACTGGAGTTTCTCTAAATTTGAAATAAATCAAACAGTCGATCTTTCTTACGAACAAAGAAAATTTGCAATAACTACTTCTGTATCGGTAAATTTCATTGATTTGCTTTTCGATAAATTTAACTCACTTTCTAAAATAAAACGAATTATCGCATACATCTTAAGAGCCGCAAACATGTTTAAGAATTACAAAAAAAATACCACAGATTATTGTCAACATTTGATAATTCTTGAGCTAAACAATGCCTTACTTTTTCTTACAAAATACTTTCAAGCTACTCACTTTGCTGCAGAAATAATTTTAATAAAAAATAACAGGCCCTTGCCAAAATACTTGCAAAAATTAAAACCTTTTCTCGATCAAGACGGCTATCTACGCGTAGTCGTTTATTTTACTCTGATTTGCCCTACGATAAAAAATTTCCTTTGCTTTTGCCTTCAAATGCAAAACTTACTGCTTTACTGATTGAGGAGTTGCATTATCTTTATTTACATTGTGGTATACAAACCACGCAACATATACTTTTTCAAAATTTCTGGGTAATATCGGCAAAAAAGGTCATTCGAAAGGTGATACATAAGTGTCATACCTGTTGGAAGGTAAACCCTAAACCTTATCAACCCCCTATGGGTGATTTGCCCAAGTTTAGGGTATCTAAGATTCCTAAAGCATTTACCAACGTCGGGCTTGATATGGGTGGACCATTTCCAATTACTATAGGTAAACTTAGAGGTGCAAAAGTGCACAAATCATATATTTGCTTGTTTATCTGCTGTAGTATAAAGGCAGTACATCTCGAATTGGTGTCTGATCTTTCTACTGAAGCTTTTTTAGCGGCCCTCCGCCGATTTATAGCTCGACGAGGCCAAGTTTTGAACCTTTACTCAGATTGCGGTACTGGATTTGTCGGCGGTGATAAATACCTGAGTCAAATATTTGCGGATGCGGCTGATAGTGAAGCAATAATTTGGTATTTTAATCCACCCGCTGCCCCTTCTATGGGAGGCATTTGGGAAGCTAATATAAAATCTGTTAAATCTCATTTAATACGCGTGATAGGTTCGCAAGTACTGACATATGAAGAGCTTAATACCGTTATTATTCAAATAGAGGCAGTGCTTAATTCGAGACCACTCTCGCCAATAAGCTTTGACCCTTCTGATTTGTCGGCATTGACCCCAGGTAATTTTTTAACTTTAAACCCTCTTTCATCATTACCCGATCAAGACACCACAGGTTTACCAATAAATCGACTTACTCGGTGGCAACTTTTGCGGCGTTTGCACCGCGACTTCTGGAATCGGTGGCATGGAGAATACCTCCACACTTTGCAACAAAGAGCGAAGTGGCATGACCCAATTGTTCCTGTTTTGCCGGGTACAATGGTACATATTAAGGACGATAATACCACTCCTTTAAATTGGGTTTTGGTTTTAGGTAGAATTGTGGAGGTGTTCCCTGGTCACGATGGAGTCCCTCGTGTTGCGATGGTGAAGACGGCTAAAGGCATTTTTAGGAGACCTTTGCTGAAACTTTGTCCATTGCCCTTAAATTAATACTGTATTTTTTCTATGAAAACCTCTAGGTTTTCATGGGGGTGGGGATGTTCCGTCCTCACTTACTTTCAATATTGTTTAGTATATTATAAGGTTAATTTTATCATAATTTTGCGATACACTCTAACAATACATTTATTGTAGGTTTCATTTCATAATAATTGCATTCAAAATTACGCGTTTTAAGATATTTTATATTTCGTTTCCACTAAATTTTACAAGTTTACAATTCCATACACTTTCTCTCCGCCAACTTCAGTTCCTATACATTGTCCTACATTTTTACCATCCCTCGTACCCATAGTACGAAATGTGCGGCGCAATGGTACCGGAGTTGAAGGTTGAAGGAGAGCAGAGAAAAATTGACCTCAACGGCGTCCGCTACGCTGGATTAGCTCTTCACGCGAGTGTCCAGTTTTTCCCGATTCCCTTTTTTCCTAAGTTGGTAAGTTCATTATCCATACATTTCATTATCTTTTTACAATAATTTACGTTTTTAATATACACACACTGCGAGGCTGTATTGGTGATTGTCAGGCCGAGGGGATTTGGTCGTTGGTCGGAAAAGGGTGTCCAGTGCAACCTATGATATTTACAGTTCGTTTTAATAAGGGAGGCTAAGATCGCCTCCAGGTAGTAATAAAAAACAAACAACCAATCTCTACAAAAATCCTGAAAATTGAAAAGAAAATCAATTTTTTGGTGTTTATTGATAAATTCGTAAACTAAACACATATAAATAAAACCACGTGATCTCTTTTGTGCACATTGTTTTACAGTATACGCCAAAACTACTGCCTAGTTATTCTTAGAAAGTTTCTATGAACGGAAGTCCTAAAAGACTTGTTGAAAGTTTTGAGATACAGGTAGGTTTTAAAAATATTTTTTTCTAATTTGGTTTCATAAAAAAGCTGTTTCGAAATCGTTTTCAGTATCGTAATGAACTTTGTATAAAACAGTTTTTTTTTATCTTTCTAAGGTTGGTAATGATGTTCACAAATGTTTTATTTTACTGTCGTGTTTGGTTGCATTAATTCTATGAAATGGACATGAGTTAAAAAAATATTAAATTATCTTACAAATTTACTATATTATTATAAAACATAGATCTATAAAATTTACCGTAATTTCTCTTATTTTTGGGGAAGTTAAACTAAACTCATCCTGCTCCATATTTTAATATTACATATGTAGGATATGTTAGAAAAATTAGACAACTCGTGACAAAACGGCTGACACGGAAATCAATTTATTTTTTTATTTCAAGGCTACTATGATAAATAATTTGATTGTATTACCAACATAAAATTTAGACCGAAATATTTTGAAAATTTATATGTTTAATTTTCTTTTTAAATATGGATTTATTTATTGAAAAAATGCCAAAGTAGAAAAAATAGTATAAAGCACACGTTTTATGTTAGAATGAGCTTTAAAAAACTTGCACTTTAATATACTAATTCTTAACTTTCCCTTATAAATGAATGGCATGCCTTAACGATATTATAATACATTATATTTTTAGTTCCGTGAAGCCAATAGCAACATATTGCATAAGTTTAGAAAGCTACTTGTACGCCATTGGGGAACCAATTATATATATACCAGGAAATAGTAGTAATCGTTAAGAGTTCGATTTTCCGTTACAGGGATTAGATATTTATTATGGAAGCTGTTGTTTCCTTCCTTAAGCGATAGCTTTTTTATTGCCTTTTATTTTTCCCTGTCCTAGTGATGCTCTTTGCTATAGTAAATTACGTAAAGGCCGTAATAAAAGTAATCAGCTGCTTTAAAAATTACGGTTTGTACAGGATACCAAAACACTTTCTACTTTTTCTCTTTATTTGTTGGAATAGAGGAAAATTATGGAATACCAGCCACACATGAGCTTAGTGTTCCTACACTATTCAAAAATTCCTTGCGTCATCACTGTGGAACCTGAACTTCGCGAACAAATGAGGAGCGTCTTTTCAAAAGAACTTACTTCCATTCTAACATTTTTTTTTAGGACGCTAATAACTCCCCAGAAATGTTAATTAATTTGAAGTTTATTTTATGTTGATATTTTGTTTTTATAAGTTCATATAAAAATTTACGCACTAACAATTTTTTTAACCCACCTACATGAAACTATTTTTATATGGTAATGCAGAAATAAGCACTTTTGACAGAAATTTTTGTAATTAAGTTATTTTGTACTGTACTTTTAAGTAATGACTGATTTTGATATGTATCGATAAATAAATTAGGCCCTATTGTAATGAATTACCTTTTAGTTAGTACTGCAAAAAACTAAAATGTAATTTATAATGAATGATAAACCTGGAAGTAAAAGAAAGAGAAGAAGGGAGCATGGAGGTTCAAAACACGTTTATCATTCATGACACATCATTGCCTCTAACCTTCAAACAAGCATTAATTATTAGTGATACAAAATTTAACACTAACTTCTCCGACATTATCTTCGTTGCAATCACAATCACATTCATCTGGATTTTCAGCATCTGATCGGGCGGAATAAGGTCCATCCAATATAGTTATATACCAATCCTACTCTGGTAAGTTGATCTACTCCTCCCCAAACTGTTTCTTAAGTAAATTGATTACATCATTTTTCTTATTTTCTAAAAGGGACTTGCTAACATTTGCAGCTGCACCTATTTCCATTGGAATCCCTTTCCCACGTTTCAGTAATATGCAATGACTTCATCATCATTTCATAAGCTGTTCACAACCCACTGTCTTCTGTCTCTTGGCCTTTTTCTATAACCACTGGATCAATGTTTAAAGGACATGATTATTTTTATCTTGTCCTCCGCACCCATCGCCTAATAAACGAATGATTTTGACATCATCTGCTAAATTCATAAAGGACAGACGCTACTTCAAAATTCTCTTGCCAGTAGCTTCATCCCAAGTATAAAAATAAGGGGGTTTGAGTTCATAGGGACGACACAAAAGTTATACAAACTAATGTGCCTCGCACAAAAGACATCCTGTATCGTAGTTCTTGGTAACGGTTGCAGCTGTTGTAAATTGAAACATGCTGAAACAACCACTGATGGGTTCTGTTTCATGTGAGTATAGAAAGCTTCTAGTCTGAGTATGTATTCTCAGCTCTACCATAAGGAGCTGCTTTTCACTGGACTCGTTTTTATTTTTACTCTACTCTATTGAAACAAAGTAGACACACATTACAAAAAAACTCAACAATTTCGTGCAGTTTAAACCGTTATGTTTTTTTTTAGAACTAAGACTTTTTACCGGTAAACGTTTAGGATATCACAACAAATATACGAGAAATAAGCTGTTTTAAAATGTACTGTTTTTAATTGTCTGTATGGACACTGCTTGCCAGAAATAAGCCAGTTTGAAGTCGAGGGTACTTTTTCTGTCGAGTTTCATATTAAATAAGCAGTTTTGACTTTTGTATAAAACAACATCAATTATAGTTTGTTAGGAATCGATCGGTATCATAAAAACAATTTGTCAAAAAATTAGTAATAAGTCCTTTGAAAAGACACTCCTTAAATATAATCTTCAAAGATTCACAAGACCAACTTAAAGGCGGCTACAGACGTAACTGCAAGCTTGACAGGCATGCATGATCAGGCTTTTTGTGCAAGAAAGCGCAATTTCTCTTCACCACCACACGGTACAAGCGCCACTTTGTGCTTTAAATATGTCTAGTTCGAACGACGACGGTGCACTTGCTTTGGCTGCTTGTATCCTTGTGTATGAAAAAATGCAAAAGAAAAAACGTAGTAGGTATGTGGTGTAAAGCTGTACAGACTAGTTAATGAGAGAAAAAGCTCATTCCCACATTAACTTATTGAGTGAGCTGAAAATATATCTGCGTGATTGGCATAATAATCTCAGAATGAATGAAGAAACTTAGCTTCCCCTTTTATCACTCGTAACATCTTTTATTAAAAAAAGGATACAAGCATGAGGGAAGCTATAAAACCCTAGGAAAAATTAACAACGAAATTGCGTCTGCGACCGGAAGGAGTTATGAAGATCTCACATTTTCAACTAGAATTTTTTACCACAAACCTTGCTCACTACTGACGTTTGCTTGTATAAACTTCCACATCCTCAGTACACACGCTTAATCTTGCTAGGACAGGCACAGCTTATCCAAGAATGCATAATTAAAGTCCATTCATTCATCAAGTATGCTTGTACAAAAAACTTGATCGTGCATGCTTGTCAAGCTTGAAGTTGCGCCTGTAGCTTCGTTCGCACGCGCATCAATCTCAGAGCCCTATAAGTAAGTTTTGCTTCAGTGCTTGTAGGTACCTGATATTAAAAAAAAATGGAAAAGCACTATTAAAAAATGGAGTACCTAAGTTTTGCTCGGTATTTGCAAATTTTACACAATATAAGTAAAATGACTTGTTCGTCTTCTTAGGTTCCCTTTATAATTAAAAAAAAGTATGCTGGTAGTAGCGCTTGTAAGCAAATTCAAATGTTTTCCTTGTAACGCTCTTTTCTTATTTATTTTTCTTTTTTTGATTTAATGGTAGATATGATGACCACTGTTCCGCCTGAGCCCTCACAACCTGGCTATGCAACGGTATTTAGACATGCTCTTGTATGCCTTGTGTTAAATATAAAAAGTTCCATTAATATATACTTAGACGAGTCACAACCACCCCTCTCCCAGAAAAAAAAATATTAAACAATAAAATTATTGAAGATTAATCATATTACTTAATTTTTTTCCGGATAAATTGAAACTAAGGATCCTAATGAGATCCAGACCAAAATACAACCATTCCTACCCATAAAAACATTAGAAGTTTAGTCGATAAAACTTAAGCTATTGCGTGGGCTTGCAACCTTTAAAGTTAAATTAACAGCCGCGAAGACGGGGATCCTTTTTGCAAGAATGACTCCCTGTAGGGCACAATATGAGCGTCGCAGTCTCTCGTATAAGTAATAAACCAAACAAATAAAGAATAAATTCTGAAATAAATAGTAGCGAGAGCAACTGGTCCGGACTAAGCAGGCGAGTTAACGCATTTTTTTTTTCAGAAAAAAATCAATTTTTAAACTAAGGTATCCAGCCATAACATAAATCGGGCGATAATGAATAAACTACTATCTCTATTGTTACAACGAAAACAGTTTAGATCGAGAAAAAATATATTTGGAGCAATGGTGGGGTTGCAAAGTATTATACAATCTATCCCCAGTTACACCAGAAATAACAATCAGGTTAGTTATTTTAAATAGAACCCTGCATGTTTTTGTTTTTTGAATTTTTTATTCCTTTAATATTTTTTATTTTAAACGCGGATGTTTGTCAGTTTTTTTAAGCATGGCACTAAAATACCACGTCATTCGGATACATTCAAGAAAGAGTCTGGAAAATTTTCTCTCTTTTTTTATGTCGTGTATTTTAACATCATTGGTAAAGTGCTTAGGTATTCACTCAATTTTTATTTCATTGTATTATTATATTTAAAATATAATAATAAATAGTATATTATAAACCAAGGGACTAAAGTGACTCATTTAATCCTGCGAATGGATTTTGTTGTGCTCGAGGGCACTGTCCGAGAGCAACAACCATTCAAGGGATTAAGGTACTTAAGTCCCTTCGTTAATACACTATTTTTTGTACTTTCGGGAAAAGTATTACTAAAATTAGGTAATATATAGGTATAAATATAAAAACACTTAATAACGTCACAATTTAATACAGTAGAATTTGAACCTTCTTATAATTGTTAAAGGTTGCTAGAATGCACTTTAGCTCCTTCGGATTTAATTGCCAACTTTAGTCCCGGAAGTACAAACAAATTATTTTAGTCAATTATTGGAAAAACTTTCATTATTCAAACTTTGATCAATTACTATTTTACAAATATACCTATATAGTTTGCATTTAGTTCCATGTAATTATAATGCTAGAAAATTTATACTATCGTCTTCATGTAATTTTTTATTACAGATTATTCCTTTGCCTATAACATATTTTAAGGTCGGTTCCAAGATTGACATTTTAAATAATATTAAGATTAAGTTCTCTGCTTGGTGATACACCATGAATAGTCGAAGCTATTGTTAAAACTTGCAGTTTACACTGTGTCAAAGATATATATATATATATATATATATACTTAATGAAAACCCTGTATATTATACAAATGACACTGACTTTAAACATTGCATTTGCATCTTATTTTTTAGTTATTAGTTTATTTTGCTAATTAATTGATTTAAAAACAAATCAACTTATTATCTTTTATTACTACACTTCCTTGAATTAAGGTGAGTTTCAAGTAGAGCATACAAATATACATATGTACATACATACAGGTCAAATTCATAATGCGTTCTTTTTTTTATGTTGATTAAAAAACACTACAAGACACAAACCGGAAACGGTAAAATAATATTTTTCTTTTTTCAATGCAACTACCCAATAGTACAAAAAGTGTAGAAATTCCAGTTACATAAAGGTAATTTTAATATAAGTCGTATAACAGTGGCCTTTTTAAAAAACTGAATACGATCCTGTAGAGCAACGTGCCTGCTTCGCTCTATCGCGGGGGGAATTCGAATTAAATTAAAGTAACAAATCGCGATGTAAAAGGGTTGTTCCGCGAGTCGACTTGGCATAAACATGTAACAGAGAAAATTAACGTGATGCCGCGTTATACGTCTCGAGACCTCGAACAAACAAGAACAAATGCAAATTAGGTAGTTTGCTCTGCGATTAACCCATGGGGCTCTTAGACTACTTTACTTCTCTACCAACTACAACATCAACCCGGCTAGACGAAAGGATTTAAACGTTCCGTTGACTAAACGGCCTCGACATTAACCTTTGAGCCACTAATTGTCAGGATTGTTACCCTCCAAATATAAACAAACTTGTAAACATACCGCTTCCGTAATTAATTTATGTATTAATTTGATATATTGGGGGAATTTGACAACATATTTTAACAAAAAAAAATTAAACAGAAATATTATTCCATTATTAGTAAAACGAACAGAAATAGGGATGTCTACCTGATTAAATCCCTATGGCATTAAAACAAAGTCCTAAATAATGAACATCCTCTGTAGAAAAGTTAACAATTATAGCTATTGGGTGGTTACCGTCACTCATCAAACAGCTATTAATTTCTATTAAGTGTCAGCCTGAAGGCCTTTAATCGACAAAATTTGAATAACTAAAATTCCTGTACAGGGTGTCCTGATTTCGATTATTTATTTTGAGCATGCGGTAACATATCATCAAAACGGTAGAAGCTAGCTCGTATGTAGAATATTGTATTTGCATAGTACAGAGCACGCGGTCCGCGCGATGCTCTGAATCACTCGGGAACTTGTTTGTGATTAGACTTTGTTGCGGCAAATAAATCCCAGTGTGATACAGAGCGCACAAACTTGTTCTGTCCATTATAGGGAATAGATTTGTTGATTAAATAGTCTTCTTAGCTACTTTTTGCTAGTAAATAGTACCTATATAGTTTTACAATAAAAGTCGTACATGCATGCATGATATATTATTTATTAAACAACGAGATTCATAACTAGATTCAATTCCATTTCGCATTTGAAAGGTTATGCCCAATGTTGTTGCTAAGACTGAACTTCCATTTTACTTTTTCGTTTTTGAAAGTTCTTCCAGTTTGAGGAAATGCTTTGTTTTTATGACATGAAATTGACGTTGGCTGAACTCGAATTTTTCTGGATTTTCTTCCACATACATATATACGACTTTTGGCTTCCAAAAAGTTTAAATTTAAAGAAGGGGTCTTTAGTTCATTCATTGGTGCAATATACTTGATGATGGATAAAGTAGTTTCTGGGCTCTGATTCGCTTCGAGTATACTTGTAATGCAATTAAATTCGCAGCGCATTTTTTTAAATCGGCTTTTACTTTCCTGGACGTTAACTTGTAAATCTATGACAGTTGCTAGTTCTACTTCAGCATCAACAGAATTACTTAACTGGACTGAGTTTTCAAGATCTGTTACGTTCGAATCCTTATTTTTATTAAAAATTTCTGCTACTGAATGTCCAACAGCTATATTGGCTAACTGTATTCTGTCATGAACGCTTAGAACTGGGGATGTTTTTAGTAAAATACTATATTTTTATTCTTCTGCGCATATGAGTTTACAAAATTTGCCATCTGTGCTTGATTGACAATCGCAAAGAACAATTTCAGCATTGACTCTATAAAATAAATTCGGGTCGTTTTCAGACCCAACATGGAAAATTTGATGATCTTCTTGAAGGTCCAAATTCCAACAATTTTCGCTAATAATATTTTTCGAAGACATTGACAATAAAATCAACCAGTGCACAAAAGTTGAAAACCTTGCACCTTTGCAAAACTATATCTTTAAAAATCCTAATAGAAGCTTCAGTGTAATAATTAGTGTTGTTACCTCTTGATATTATATTTCTTCTGTACGAAATACACCATTCTTTTCTACGGAGTCATAGCTACTTTAGATGACAAAATAATACTTTATTACTTTGTATAATATATATAATATAATGCTCGTCTGAATCTTCCATTGTTGGGGGATAAAGAATATTTATTAACGTTTCCCTCACTGTTCTTCTGCCCTCGTTTTTTACGTTATTGTCAGTTTGCCAAAGTTATCTCTATAAAGGTGGGCAAAGATGGAATGTATGAACATTGCAGTAATATGGAGTTCGGAAATACGGCTGATAATGCATTGCGCTCGGATGCACTGTCATCAGTTATGAACACCTTTGGGTCGAACTATTTTCTACCGCAATAGCTTCTATGGCAGACGCATAAGGTAAAATATAATTCGCTTGAGTTTGGGATGTGTGAAAAACGCACGCAATAGGAATGGCTCCTGTTATGTTGAAAAGTAGCGCAAGTATTTGTCGATCCGCTGAAGTCCATGCAAGCCATTTCATTCGAAAGAATTATAACAACTGCAATAAAAGGATTTTCTTTACCTCCGGATTTCTGTAACAGAGATTTTTTGTTCTTAAGAACTTCCACCTTGCTTTTTCTTCTTGACTGCCGTATTGACCGACACGCCATTTATCATATAAATCCTTTATCTGCCTCTCAGTGAGGGGTTCTTTAGCATTAGCAAGAAAATATGCTGTACTTATATTTTGTACTTACTGTGTGTCTTCGGAATCAGATTCAACCATCTTAATTTCATGGTAAATTGGAGCAGCTGTCGGACTTATTCCTGAAGTAAAGTATAACTCAAGAATATCTTGCACCATCTTGTTCACAAGTAGATATCCAAAGGATTCAGCTAGATTTACTCTATGGGAATGTTAAAACTTTATTTTTATCACTATATTAATTCCGTTCTTTAATAGTACATGCTTCTTTACTATGTTTCTATAATTGTTTTTAACTGAAAGTCTATGCATTACAAGTTTTGTTTCTAGGTTTACACAGCCGTTTCCGTAAAACTAATTTATTGACAGACGAGTGTTGACACACCGTTGTATTGGTTGAGTATAAAAAATATTTTACCCAGTTGTCACATTTTTCATCAACTGTGCTCTCTCCTAAAAGCTTACACTTAACTCAAATATTGAACTTTTTGGTATTGTCCACCGTTATTTCAATAATATTAGCATCTTCGCACAAAGGTCTCAATAAACTTGTGTTGCTTCATCCATTCTACGTTATGTATAAAACTAGGACAAAATAGAAATTATAACCTATACCCCATACGTGAACCACGCAACTAGTAACTAATTATTATAACGATTTAACGGGGCGTGAAATCTTCAAGGTTGTTCTTCATCGCAGTGGGATTTGTCTGACGCAACACAGAGTAATTATGAACAATGCCCCAAGTAATTCAGAACATTGCGCGGACCGCGTGCACTGTACTATACAGAATTTTGCTTTTATGCTACCGGATACGATATTTATCCTGTTTTTCAAATAACCCCACAAAAGTCAATTACTGCCAAATTAGGTGACTGAGGGGTTATCTAGGGGCAATTGTGCCAATCCAGTGACCACGAAAATTATTTCCAAATAATATGTTCATAGAATACGAGGATTGCGAGTAGGAGCTCCGTCTTGCTGAAAAATATAGTATTTAACCGGACCATCGAAAATACCTGGTAAAATATCTTCCAGTATTTCAAGATTTGTTTGCAGTTGGGCTTTCTTCGCCCATATCGCTCCCTAAGAAATATGACGTATTTATTTACCTGTGCCAGTATCTGCTGTTTTGTCTACTTATAACTCCTACGCTGCTAATATAGGCTTCAATCGGCAATATATTTTTATTATTATTAAAAAGAACTTTATTGGTTTCCCATATTTCTTAGTTTATATCAATATTTTATAAATACCAGTGACAAAATTCTAGGTGTCGCTGAGGATCTCCGGGATGCAAATTATGTACTAGCTTGTACTTATTATTAATAAAAAAATACAAACTTATTCCGCTCAAAATGATGTATTTTCCGTATTTCCTGAACTCTGAATTTGGGTACCCCTTCTTTAGTTTTACTTTTGGCCGCGGTTTTACAAATAACCCAAAATTTACAAGATTGATTTTAATTCTAATAACCATGACTTTTTGAGTTTCCGCTTTTCTGGATACCTATAAAATATAACAACTCTGGTAGATAGAATAAATAATCTCATAAATGATTAATTTACCTCTCAACATCTAATTCTGACGTCTCCTCGGTACTTTCATTGCACTGAATAAAACAGCTTAATATATCAAGTTTTCGATTGCTGTCATAGACAGCAAATTAGCAAACTATAACTGACATTAATAATTTAACATAAAAAATTACTAACAAGCTTGTTGTTTGATTTGTTAGCCAAAGCACACTATAAAGAAATTGACATTTTCATTCAAAATTGTGATTTAACAGCAACGAGGTATTAATTTACAATTTTTAAAAACACACCCTTACAATTTTTTTATATTTTATATGATATTTAGGAAAAAAACACATCGGACGTCATAAGGTAATCACTGTCGCTCAAGAAGAGGAAATTCTAGTGCGAGTTGGTAAAAATTCGAATATAAACACAAGATATCTAGTGAATGTTACTGATGTTAAAAAAAAAACCTTAGATTTAAATGTTTTCCACACAGAAAAATTATATCCATATCATTTTAATCCTGTCCAAAACTTACTACCAAATAATGTACCAGCAAGGCTCCAGTTCTGTCAGTTTCTACTTTATAAACAAAGTCAAAATCCAATGTTTATCAATAAAATCATTTTTACCGACGAAGCGACCTTAATCAGACGTGGTGTGTTTAACTGGAGAAACAACGATACTTGGCAGTTAAAATCCACACTTAACGAGAGAACGCCATTTGCATGATGCATTTGCATATGAATTTTCTGTAAACATTTGGTGTGGTATAACCAGCGGTTTCCTAATAGATGGTTTGGCCGTGGTAGCAATTTTCCATAGCCACCCCGTAGCCCTGACCGCAACCCTTTGGATTTTCTCTTTTGGGGTTATATAAAATATTAAGTTTATAAAGTAGAGATACAGACACGCGACCAAGTGTTGCAAAGGATTCAGGAGGCAACCAACACAATTCAAAATAACGAAAGAACTTTATTTATAGTAAGGAGTTATTTTGTAAAAGGTTCAAGGAAGTGATTGGAAGTGGGCGCTGAAGATTTTTCACATTTGTTGAAATAATTTTAATTCTTAATTTTTATTACATTGTTATCTAATTTTTTTGTGAAAACTGAATAAATATTTTTGTTAAAATAAAACACCTCCATGCATAGCTGTTTAAAAATGCATATATCCCGTAAACGGATTGATTTAATGAAATAAATGAATTATAGGTTTTTTTTTTAGAAATGTGATTTCTATTATAAATTTTAATCAAAATCCCAATAAAGTTACACGCGAAAAATTTTTGCCGTGTTGTGGTGGGCGTGTAGAGTGTAACTAGCGCCCTCTTCAAGTTATTTGAAAAACAGAAATAGATTCATGTTACTCTTCCTGAAAACTCCCAATTACAAATTTCCATGTTTATGTCTGAAAAAGAGCTTGAGCTATAAGAAAAAAATTGATTTAGAAATTAAACTTTAACACACTGTATCTCACTAACGACCAACATTTTACTGAGGCATGTTTAGCTCAAACCTATTATTTTCAAATCTTTAAAAATCTTTAAATAATATTTAGGAAATATTTTCCTAATTAGTATATTATATCTATTATTTTCATGTGTAGAATCCGTGGTTACCCTAGGGCGCATTCATTAAGGACCATTTTGTATATAGAAATAACAAGAACCTTTTAAGAGTCGGATTGTCACATAATATGTGTGTTGTTTTTGAAACCAAAATAATATAATGTATCTATCGAAAATATCACCAGTGGCGTCATCTCCGTGGATACATAACACAGCTACATTAAAAAAAAATCTAGAATCAATTAAGGGTTCTGGATAGATTTTATAAAAAGCAGGAACCAGGAAAAACAATTTAAAATTTCATATTTGTCTACAGTAGGTAACTAAAGGTCTAATTTCTATTAAATAAAATAACTGTGATAATGTTAACTAATTATAGATAATTGTCCAAACTCATTAACATTTTAGCACCCTTGTAGGTAGTTGACATAAATTTTAAAATATGTTGGGATTACCCATTGCAAATCGAAAAGCAAGAAATTGCAAGCATATTGGAAATTATGATGTTGTAGAAGCTGTGTTAATTCGCCAGATAACGTTTGTTATATTGTAATAAAAATACATCAAAACCAATAACTGATGCGCTCAGAATATTGTACCAAGTATACTTTTATCAAGAAGTAATGAGTACTATATAAATGGCGTTGCAGCTGTATCAAAGGACTTTGCAAATGGGATGAAGAAATACGTATTGTTTGGGAAGAAAACCGTGATGACAAAGAAGCAGTTCGCGCCACATTTTTTCTGAAAGTGAATTAAACAGTTTAGTAAGAAACTTAATTTTCTCAAGAGCCTGCAAAACTGTTCAGATTTAGACTGAACAAACTTACTAGCCGCGGACACATCATATATTAAAGAGGTATTTTTTAGTCTTAACTAAATGTGCCATGATGTTTCTGCATATTTATAAAAATTACTTGCCATCGGTGCAATAAATTCAGGACATAACGTGGTTTTGGCACAAAGAAAAATGTTTAACGGCCAAACAAGGACAGCAATTTCGGTATATTTGGGGGGTGAGAAATGACTTGGGCACATCCTTTGTCATAGGAATAATGACTTCTTGGCAGATAAGGCGTCCAGGCGGCCAGCGGTCAATTTGGATGGGCACTTGCGTGCATCGTGTTTGTATTGTTCCGCTGCGGAACGATTGTGGCTGGGCTAAATGGACCGTGAAGCGATAGCGCGCGAACTGACCGCTTCGACTTATCTTGCTGCGAATTGTAGACAAACAATGCCCTCATGCAGGCCTCGGCTTTTGGCCTTTTGACATACGCTCAATGCAACTTCTTGTTCGAGATTTCTTATTTTGGAAAACGATTATTCAAATTTGGCCTTGTGTCGGTGAAAAATTTGCTTTTCCTGTATTGAACAGGGAGCAAGAAACAGATTATACTGATGGTTACACAACTTCAAATGTGCCAGGGGGATTTATAAAAATTGCACAGTGCTTAAGTGTCAACTATAGTCTTTTGTTGGTGTATGCTTTATTTATAGTTGTAGTTTGAGGTCAGGTTGGTTCAGATTATTTTGAAAGTATTTTAAGTTTTGCCCTACAAAGAGTTAAAAACTATCATCCTGCTCACGTCTGATAGTATGTATTTCCCTTTACTTATTTAATTCTTATTGTCATAGGTAAAACCACATATACCACAGTGACTAGCTATGTTGCAAATGAAATGTGTCGTATTAATAAGCAATACAGCTTACAATATTGTGAACTAACCTGAACCCAATGTACAAGAAATATCCTTTATATATTTAAAAAATCATATAGTGTATTGAATTTTTGAACCGTATCTTTCGAGGGACACTAGATAAACCATATGTGGGTGGGCAGCATTGGTTCGTCGTATATTTTACTATATACCGTTCTGGATGGAATTAAACGGGCAATCTCAGTAGAACCCATGAAACTATCTATAACAGAGGCTCAAATCGCCAACCTGTCTTGCATACTTTCAAGGTTGTTTGATAGTTTGTGGTCACCGATAAAGAGAAGGGCTCTTCAATGGATGCAATCCAGCAGTTTTAAGGTATATTGTGGAGCAGAGCCCGAAATGTGTGACACTATTCTAGCGATGGCGATTGACCGAATTTAGGCTTTACAGAGCCTCAAGAGTTGTTGATCTGTATAGAGATTTTTGGTAGAGAAAATTATCCTAAATTTATGCGAAGCTATACCAAGACATGTGCCCATCAAACGGTATGCCCAATAAATTAATTAATGCCGCCGACGATGACTCTATACATTATACAGTGAGAACATAAAGGTTTAAATAAATTCATTTAAAATTTATGTGTCTTTTTTTTCGAAAAAACGCTCGAACCCGTCAATTTTTTATTTATGTTGTGCATTTTTTTTTAAGCTTATTTCATGTATACAGGTTGTTCCAAAAAGAAGTTATGACGATTTACTTTATTTTTTTAAATGGATACCCTTGTTTAATAATATTTGCTTGAACTGCATAAAATTCTAAGCATATTTCATGGAATATATCATATACTTAAATTCAGCCGTTTTCGAGAAAACTGCAATTTAACTTGAAACAGCAACACATTATTTATTAGCGAAAGGAAAAGAAAATTTAAAAAAAAACTAAAAGTCACTTTATCAAATTCTTGCAGAATGTTATTAACGACGTAAGGTTCTATCAAACTTATTTCGCCTCTTACTCTGTTTTTTAAATCTTCAATATTGTTTGGTCCGTTAACATATTATATCTTAGACTTAAGATAACCCTACAAAAAAAAATCTAAAGGGCTAAATCTGGAGATCTGGCCGGCCATTCAATTGAAACTCGTCGGCCAATCCATCGCTTGGGGAAAACGGTATTATGGTACTCACGCACACGGCGGGTGTAATGGGCCGAAGCTCCGTCTTGCTGATATCACAAAAAGTTATTCGGTGCATCAGAATCTTCAGGTTTAGGGTATAATGTGGCAAGGCACGGTACTAGATCATTTTCTAAAAATTTTAAATATGTTTCACCTGTCAAATTTCCGTCAATAAGAAAGGGTCCCAAAATTCTATTTTCAACAATGCCAGCCCAAACATTAACTATTTGAGGATATTGGGTGTGACATTCCATAATTTATCGTGGATTTTCTGTAGCCCAATACCGACAGTTTTGTTTGCTTACACATCCATTCAGACAGAAGGTTGCCTCATCCGAGAATACAATTAATTTCGACAACTGTGGATGATTATTGCACATATTCATCATTATCTCGCAAAATTGGACTCTTCTGTCTGGATCATCTTTATTGAGTTCATGAACCAATTGTACTTTGTAAGGATGGAATTTTTTTTGTCCAAATACTTTAGGACGGATATTTTGCAGATATGATTTCCCAAAGCAATAGTAGTACTCACCTTATGGTGGTCTTCTTGAACCGACAGTAACACATTTAATTGTGTATCTTCTAATGCCGCAGGTCCACCTTTCGTATAATTGTCCCTAACGTGACTTAAGTCTTTATATTTTTTTTTCTATTTTACTGACAGTAGATGGAGATATCGGTTCTCTGCAAGGATACTTTTTATTGAAGAATTCGCAAACTCCATTTGTATGATCATTTTCATAACCAATCATAATCAATATTTCTATTCGCTCTCTTTCACTTAAGCCTACCATTTTTTAAAGTTACAAGATTTTCAAAATAACTCTCGATTTGATTTATTGTTTGTCAGATCATCTTTACCGATCAAGCGAATGGCTCTTCTTTGAATGGAATTTAGGAATCTCAGGGTATGTTTAGGAGTAGAGCCCCCAATATACGAACAGTACTCCAGCGATGATCAAATTTGGGCTTTACAGGACATCAACAAATGTTGGGGTGTCGAAAAATTATTCTAAGCTTCTTGGAGGCTGCCTTAGCAATGGCTGCAACGTGGTTTTGCCAAGACATGTGACTATCCAAATCGATGACCAATAAATAAATTGATGAAGCCAAGGGAATCGAGTGTCCCGCCATGACTATATCCGGTTCTTCAACATTCACTTTTTTAGAAATAACTGCCGCCTGGGTCAAATTCTACTTGGTTACTATCACCCCAAGACAGAATTTCTTTCAGGTCTTTGTTGACATATGAGACCACTTGCTGCCTATAGAGATGTGAATAGGCAGTCCATGTTCGGGCATCCAAAGTAACATATGAAAATATGAAGGTCTGCTGTTATCAGCGAAGCTATATGTAGGATTTTTAGTTTTTTTCCAAAAGATCGTTAATGTATAGTAATAAGAGGGTGAGTGACAATATAGAACCTTGAGGGACTCCGGCGTTCATGTTAAATGTGTCTGAAAGAAATCTGTCCATCGCCACTCGCAGAGAACGGTCTTAAAGAAAGCTTGGCAGCCATGAACAAAATTGAACCGGCATTCCGTATGCTCTCACTTTAGTTAGGAGCCCCTCATGCCATACTTGGAAATATCCAATGGCATGCCGTATGCTCTATTGCGTTGCCCCAAACGTGCGTAACATAAGCAAGAAGGTCTCCTGTTAATCTAGACTTACGGAATCCATATTGGCGGTCACTAATAATGTTGAAGCATTCCAGGTACTTTAATAATTTTTCGTTGATAGCCTTCTCCATGACTTTTGATATAACCGAAAGCAATGCGACTGGACGATAGTTGTTTGCCAAGGTCTTCTTGTCATTTTTTGGTATGGGCTGGACTCGCGCAGTTTTCCAGCAAGAAGGAAATATTCCTTTTCTGCAAGATAAGTTAAAAAGCCTACAAAATACAGGTGTCAATTCATCAGCGCATGTCTTAATTACGATTACCGGAATTTCGTCAGGACTAGAAACATTTTTGCTGTCAGTAAAGGGTTTTAGTAGCTATTTTTATTGATTTCTATTTCCACTTATTTACGATTTTTTGGAAATAAATAAATAATTAAATAAAATATTTACAATGCCTACCTACATATTATAATATTATTTAAACCAAACAATCGTGGAAGTTTGGTAATTATAAGTTCTATTTTTCGTAGTAACCCAAAATATACAGAACAACTCTCTATTTCATTACCATTAATTTAAAACTAGCAGAACTTAAAGCAATTTAATAAACAGTAACAAAGTTGAGAAAGGTATTTGACACAGTAATACAGTAATTTTTGCGTTCCCTTATAAAATAAAGGTGCCAGAATTATAATTCCATCACATTTCCGTGCATTTCCACATTTCATTAGTCTTGCAGTTCATCACGAGGGAACGTGGCGGGTCGTTTTGCGCCCTCTTCCCCGCATCTCACCTGTGTACTTCGTTATGTCAAATGACTCCTTGGTGACGGAACAGCGACAAAATTATGGACCATTCGTACGTGCAAGTCGCATTTAATGTCCAAAATGTTTCTCGCATTTTGACTAAACCGCCCCGACGTTTTGTCTCTAAGATATTGCCATGTTGGCAGAAGAGGGTGGGTTATTAAAAGACCGAATACAAATGTCTTTTCATAATCGAGTTGTCACTTTTACCATTATAATGGCTTTTCATCTGTTGATGGTTTACAGATCACACAAAAAAAAGCAGCAAATTTTGGAGTTTTTAGGGGTATAATTTAGCTCACATCGATTTGATATTTTACATCTTAATAATGAATATCAAAATTCTTATTTTTCATGTAAAATTACAACAAGTAGTTGTCTTAAATTCCGGAAATGGCCAGCACAAAATTATGGGGGTAATTCTTGAATCAAAATTTGCTTTTTAGAATAATTTTGAAGACCATAAAAAAACTGTTTCAATATAGCCTCGTG
The DNA here is from genome assembly GCA_963920685.1 of Polydrusus tereticollis. Lineage (NCBI taxonomy): Eukaryota > Metazoa > Arthropoda > Insecta > Coleoptera > Curculionidae > Polydrusus > Polydrusus tereticollis. Next base: position 62,997,466 of record OY987335.1, read on the forward strand.
CTATACACGAGGCTATTTAGCAACGATTAGATAAGATTAACTGTTTTTGAGAACATTCACTTTAACTATTTTTATGCTATAAATGAATACCGGTTATTTCAGTTCATTTTCAATATTATTAGAGTATGTCCTAGAAATAAACAAACAAAAACATATAACACTGGCTATAAGTCAGCTATATTTAAAGAAAATCGGAAATCAAGTAATAAAAAAAAATTATATGAAGAGAATTGTCCCCTAACTATTTTGCTCGTCATTTCCGTACACCCTGTATAGCGACATATCTATTTAAAATCATTAAATTGAAAATTAAATACATTGTTTAACTAGACAGGGCGTTTCAGAAGTACGGTGCGTAACTTAAGGGGGTGAATGCTTATGATATTCTAAGAGAAAAAGTTCATATGAACATGCGTTCGGAGTTGCTCCGTTTTTAATATACAGGGTATAAAAGTTCAAAAAAAATCGGTTTTTTATAATTTCTGTAAATATCCTTTTCCCGATTTAAATGAAATTTGGTACCGTTATTCATAATTAGCCCTAACTAGATTAAATTTATTAAATCCACTGGCGTCTCGGGCAGCACCTTAACGAATATTATTGAAAAAAAAATATACGCCACTAACCTTTTTCCAATTTTGATTTTTTTTTTCAGATTTACCAACTTTAATATTTTTTGTTCCCCGAATTGTTTTAGTATGTTGCTCCGTTTTAGTTTTTGTCAATAATATTCATTAAGGTGCTCCCTGGGACGCCACTGGACCTAATAAATTTAGTTAGGGCTAATTAAGCCCCTTATCAATATAAACAATGGTATCAAATTTCAATTGGGAAAAAGATATTTAAAAAATTATAAAAAAACTTTTTTAACTTCAACGCCCTCTATAGCCCTGTCATATATTATTATACATTTGACCAAATATATTTATAACAGAAGTTCTGTTTCTGATTTAGCAAACAACCCGCAGATATCGCTTTTTATTGCTGACATCATAGTATATTAAATTAAATAGATAATTAGTAATTCAGAAATAAAACATGGTGGCAAGTCTACCTTTGGCCAATACAATTTATTTTAAAAATATAAGCAATTCAACTTTTACGTGATTTTCTTAATTTTTTCAAAAGTTTTGTTTTAACTTTCAGATGAAGAGAGATATATTATTAGAAGTATTTAACTGGAAAGTAATTGTTATGTTTGTATTGTTTATGGATATTTGAAAATAATACTGAAAAAGGTTCAAACCAACCTGGTAAATTATTTGCCCTAAGCGCGAAAAGTTTTAGCTACGCTAATGTTCCTAGTTACTAAAAGAAGTTAATTTTTTATATCTACCTCCTTCGTTGCCTTAAAAAAATAGTTTTGTAATTACACACACACACACTATTATTTCTAATATCACAATTATTATTACAATAATTTCTTCACCGTTTTATTATTACAAGTACGTAAGTATATTATATTTTTTTCTAAACTTTATTAAATATTTACATTGAAAGTGGCATAATTATTAAGTTAACAGCATATTAAATATGACATGACAAATATCCGAATCGGCCTAATTCCACACCTGAGATTCCGATGATTGAAAATACACACACCGATAAAGCTGTACGATTAACGAATTCTGAGATACAGTCGGTGCGCGCCGGGGTCTTAGTGGGCCACCCGGTACATTTGTTTTCGTTATAAACTTGAAAAAATAGTATTTCCGGACTGAATTAATTCATTAATGAAACCTTACCTCCTTTCTTTCAGTCCTACCTACCTAACATTCTGCCGCCGAAATTTAAATATTTACATTGTTAACAGTTTCGGTCAACCTGACTTTTGAGCGTCTCGCTCAAACTGCGATTCAATAACATCAAAACGATATTTAGCTTTTACATAGGTAATAAGATTTATAACATAAGCATATTGTCATCATAAAATATACATCGGATTGTTTGCCTCACCTCGTTTCACTTCTACCTGCAAAACTCTGCTAGATGTGTCATATTTAAAACCAATCTCTTTATTGTGGCTTATTCTATCTTTTCGAGCATTAGACATTCCTTTGTGTGTCTTGAAATAATTAATTTTCTTCCTCTTGTCTTCTTGAAAATAAAAAATCACCTAAATCTCTCGATTAGTCCTGGCAAAAACCGGAAAAAATCAAAACCGATTAATCGGTTTCTAAAAAAACCGGTTTCGGTTAAAATCGATTAACCGAAAATTTGATTTTAAAACCGGTTAACCGATTAATCGAAAACCGGTTAACCGATTACTCGAAAATCGGTTAACCGATTTGGTTAACCGGTTTTCGGTTAACCGCGTTTTTGACTCAAACCGGAAACCGGTTATCGGTTAATCGCGGTTTAGACGCCAAAAACCAATTATTCGGTTAATCTATTTTCGATTAATCGGCTTTCGGTTAACCGAACTCTTTCTAGTAGATTGATCAAGTGGTTTAAGGTTTAAAGTTTAGGTTACTATTTTACTATCTATTGGAGTACGGATATTTCAATAGGTATAAATATTATTTAAATATTTATAAAAAATAAAATAATTAATAAACAAAACACTATAAAGTATAAACATAAACAGATTACACAATATAAATATATGTCCTCTCAGTTAAACGCGGATTTTTAAATAATTGGTGCACAGAATAATATACAGAACACAGATATTGAATATTGATTGATATTTCTATTTTTTTTTTATTTCGCCATTCTATTAAGCAAATGCACTTATTTCATTATTTATTACTGTGTCTAGGACTCTATTGTTCTTGGATCTAGCAAAACATATTTTTAAAATAGTCGATTACCCAAAAATCGATTAACCGATTTTCGGTTTGGGGAAAAATTGCGGTTAACCGAAAACCGGTTAACCGAGAAATTGGTTTCAGTTGCCAACACTACTCTCGATAGTAATCCAACCACCACTTGCTTGTTTAACACTCGGAAACTCAGTTGCAGTTCTCGACCTTTTTATGAAAGTTGTACTCTGTTTTGCACTAATTCCCATAGCTCTGTATTGCTTTCAAAAACCAAAATGTTGCTGCCTTTGATGACTTTGTAATTTGAAAAGGGATTAAATCAGACTAATTGTGCACTAACGAAGTCGTTTCCAGCTGTTTTAATCAAACTTGAGACACTCTTGGTACTTTTTCTCCATCAAATAGATAATGTTTTTAGTGCAATACTTATTTACTCTTCATAATCTCCATTTTATTAAAAAAAAAAAACATTTTAACACATCTTCTTCTGTGACATGACATAAAACTGACCTTACCTAATGTTTTGCCGCCGGAATTTAAATATTCAAATTTGTCATATAATAGAATAAAAATATACAGGTAAGTTTAGTTTTCAGGTAGTATAGGAGCCAACGTAAAGAATGCATGGAGATTATATATATATCATCGCTATTTGTGAAATAATTACAAAAAGTGCAGATATCTTAAAAACTGGTAGACTCAGACAAAAAACATGTTTTATAAAATTTACTTAGAATTTAATAAGAAACCCAAAAATTGTGCTTAAAAAACTTAGGGTACTACAAGGGGCCGGATTGCGACGACATTACGACGATGTCTTTAAAGCCGGTGAAATTGCGAATGAGGAAATGCAAACCAAATTTTGGTTGGTTATACCATAAAATTGGGGTGAAACCGTGAGCCCCAGCCAATCAAAATTTTATTCTCAATTCTAATTCTAATTAGAAATTGTATTATCGTGGTGTCGTCGACTTCAGAATCCGATCCCAGAAATAATAAACATGTCAATATTTTAGATGAAAAGAGCCTGGCCGCCATAATAAAACAAATGAAAGCTGCGTGTCATTATTCTATTGCATCGAGTGACCTTCATATTGTTTAATTTATTTGTGCCTACACATAAGTTCCTAAGATATATGTAGTAGTATGGCCGTTAATTATTCCAACGAAGAAAAGTTAGCCATGATAGAAGTTTATTTTAAAGCTAACAGGAATACACAAGCTGCAGTACATGAATACGAAGGACAATTTCCGGAACGACATCAATCAAACGAGAGACATCTTAGATTCCTAGTTACCAATTTGTAAGCTCATGGTTCTTTTCTGAAACTTAAACCCCAGAAGTAAATAAAAAATAATGATGAAAAAGATGCAGATATTGTAGAAAATGTCAGGAATAACCCAGCAACATCGGTGAGAAGAATTAAAGATTCAACAACCATTTTGAAAACTACTGCGCCTGCTAAAAAACATAGCTTTCATCCGTTTAAATCTCGTATAGCCCGATGTCTTCATAAAAGAGAAAATTTTATTAGACGAACAACATTTTTTGATTAGCTTATAATTAAATGTCAAGAAATATGTGATAATCAATCTTAACTTCTTTGGACAGACGAAACTCGATTTACAAATTGAAAAATTCAATAAACATAACCATCACTACTGGAGTACAGAATATCCGCATAATAAAGAAGAAAGGCGATTGCACACAAGATCTGGATTTAATGTGTGGGATGGGATTATAGGTAATTTGGAAGATATCGTTAGATTATTAGTCTCACAAATGAATAAAACTTGGATTTTTGTGTTTACATTACATTTAATTGGGTCCTTCATTTTTGAAGAAATCCTGGCTGAAAATAGATATCTGCAACTATTTCAAGAACAAATTATTCCGGCAATTAGAAATACCGTTCCACCTAATGAATTGCACAACACTTGGTTTTATCAAGATCGCTGTTCATTCCACAATACCAGAGTGGATAATGGTACCATTGCTTGGCTGGCGAGGTTAGAAGGTCTTACACCTCTCTATTTTTATTAATGGGATACGCAAAACATGAGGTATATAATTTTTTTCCGCCAGAATATCGAGATGAATTGGAAGTGAGGGTAGGCGATGTTCGTACCAAAATCCACGGAACCCTAAAGAAAAGTATTAAAAAAAAATAAAAAGTAAATAATATAGTGATAAAAGGAGGGAATTTGCATTCAATAGTTTTACATAATTTGATTATTTGAATGTAAGTAACTATAAATTAGCTTTCATTTGTTTCATTATGGCGGCCAGGTGTAATAATAGCCTACTAAAAAACAGTAATATTGGAATTTAGAGCTTAAGGAAAATAATAATCTATACTTGTGTAATACATTATTTGAACACTCTTGACGAGCTCTTTCTAAAAATGTAAAAATCCAATATTGTACCCACAAGAAATTTGAAAATTTATGAATGTATCTCGAAAACAAGAAAAGTCGATTGCCACATTCAAAGTTTAATTGACAGGCTAGTCCTTCCAACATAGAATAGCTGGTTGCAACAAACCTTTGAAGAAACTTAGGTTAGTTAGTTAGTTATTGTTATTATTCGTTGGTTTTTATATTCAATAATTATCGGTTGTTTGTTATTATTCTTGAAAGAAAAGGACTGAATTAGTGAAAGATGAGTCAGATTGGGTGTGATCTGTTGAAAATCAAAACTTTCGGTTTGGTTTATAGGTTTGTATAGGATTAGGACCTCAGGTAAGTGTTTTAAAACTTAAATAAAATATCTTGTTTGGACGCACGCATCACGCAATGACAGGAAAAACCCAGTTTGAGCGGAGGTAAAAAGGGATCCTTATGATCCCCTTCATTGTATTTTGGTTTTTTCTTTCATTTGGTGAACAAAATAAAATAAAAAACAATGGTTGTCTCCGACGAGACATTAACATTGTATTGTTAATTGGCCATAACATGCAATTTATTTTCAAATCAAAAAGGAAAAAATTAAAATCTGTCGTGCGGCTGTACGACAATTTAAAAGAACTTGATTTATTTGGTAAACAACAACATTTTTATATGATAAGTATTTGTTGCAAAATCTGTTGTCAATGCTATCCATCATCTTTTTTTAACTTAGAGAACCAGTTAGAAATGCAAGGTTGCTCCGCTCATTTTTGTAAATTGGGAGAAATGGATTATTACCTATATTTAGGCATAACATTGTAAAACACCGTTCTGGGAATTTATCAATTATTTTCATGTTCACCCAAAATCTGTGTCAAATGAGTGAGGGGTTTTGCGTCTAATGTTTTAACGCGTTTTAAAATCATTCATTAAAATATCACATAACTATATATTTATTTTATTAGGAGATATAGTATCTAAAGAAATAATAATAACATACCGACTCGGCGCGGACCCAGGGGGGATTTTGGGGGTCATGACCCCCCCTAAAAAAAATATGATAGTACATAATATAAATTAAACAAATTATCGTTCGTCTGTTCAATGCAAATATTAGAATAGTAGATAAAACCGAAAATTGGGCGTGGTCTCCACGCCTGTATCGAACTGCCGACCCTGGCTGGCAAGTCACGAGTCGCCACTGCTACAGCATTTACTTTAATTTTTAATTAGTATATCTTTGTTTAGATGGATGTATGAAAGCCTTTAATAACTAGACAATAATAAAGTAAATCCTCGCAAATGACATATGGCAAACAAGCGAAACAAGCAAATTATTTTAACAGAAAACTGACTCGTTCGAACGCTCGATTGTTGATTTTACAAAATCGCATAATTATTTTAAAATACCGCTATCCTATTTGGAGTGCGCTCTTGTTATTTGCCATATGTTAAAAAAGTAAATAAGGCCAACTAATGCTACCACGTATACTAGTATGGATCTTTTTCATGTAATCTATTGACTGTATTAATGGAGTACTTGGTCCAGTTTTATTTTTAAAATAAATACTTACTCTTCCGTTTAATTTATAACTATCGAGAAATAAATATCGGAAGTGCAAAATAAAACCTTTTTTAGCATAAGACTTACTTAAATGTAAATATAGGTTTAAAAATCTTTGACGGTTTAATAAAAAAAAATTAACTTTATTGTACATTTAGATCTAGAAAGTATCAAAATTCGTGTTGTTCAGTACCATCCAAACTATTGCCCGGAAGGCCAAGAGCCTTTGAACTATTGAAGAAAGATCATCACTTATACTTAATGGTAAGGATTTAGTAGCTGCATAAAAACCAATGAAAAAAGTAATAAAAAAATGTGTTTTAGGCCTCCAAAGTATGTATGTCAGTGAGTAAACCTCTAAATAATTTCATTTCCCTTATAGCCTTTTAAGGTGGCAACAAAATTAAAACTGATGTTATTTTAATATACAGGGTAGGGTGGTGATAAAGTTTGGAATAATAGGAATATTTTTGAACAGGTTAACTTAAAAAAAAAAAAACGCCCAGACACGTCGATTTTTATTTTTATTTTTGCATTTTTTTAGCTAATACTAGAATATACAGGGTGTTACATAAATGAATTATCACGTCAATGTCACTTTTTGTAAATAGAATATCCTGTATATTATTTAATTTTTTGATTCTACGCAAGATTCTAAGCAGATTTCGTTTATGATGTCCTATACCTATCTTCAACTGTTTACGAATTAATGACAATTGAAAATTAGACATCTTCAATAAAAATAAAAATATAAATTGAATTGTTTGAGCGTTTTTTTTTTAAAGTTAACCTGTTCACAGATATTTCTATTATTCCCAACTTTATTTTCATGCGTATAGGGTGTCTCAAAAAATCAGTATCAATTTCAAGTTTGTTTTTTAAACGTAATGACACTTTTTTAAATTTTAAACATATTATTTTATTTAATGAACATTATTTACAATAAAGGAATATGCCTGCCTATTTTATTAAATGTTGGAAGTGGTATCCATTCAAAGCTCTACAATAACCCAATCTATCCACAAACTCTCTTTGGACGTTAGTAACAATATCTGGGGTAATTTGCCGTATCGTGGCTCTTATTCTTATTTTCAAGTATTCTAAATTGTGTGGTTTATTTTTATAAGAAGTCGAGCGGAGTTAAATCGGGTGACCTTGGTGGCTACTCTATTTTGCCCCGTTGGCCTATCACACGATGATGAAACGTATTGTCCAAATATCTTCGAACATTTGCGCTAAAATGGGCAGGAGCTCCATCTTGCTGAAACCAAAGTCTATCATCAAACATATCTGGAACATCTTGATTTGGAAATAGTGTAATTAAGGCAGGTACAAGTTTTTCCTCTAGAAATGAAAGGTATCGTTCGCCATTCAATGTCCCCTCAAAAAAATATGGCCCGATGATTCTATTCTCAACAATTCCCGCCCAAACATTAATTTTCTCGCTATACTGCGTATGGCCCTCTCTATACCATTGTGGATTTTAATTTGACCAATAACGAAAATTTTGCTTATTTACTTCCCCATTAAGGCAAAATGTGGCTTCATCAGAGAAAATCAGTTTTTTAAAAAATTATTATTATTTTGGCAGATATCCATCATTACCTCACAAAACTGATTCCTTCTGTCCGGATCATCGTCATATAGCTCTTGAACTATTTTTATTTTATAAGGACGCCACTTTTCTTTTCTTAAGAACTTCACAATAGCTGAATGACCCACATCAATGTTGTCTTGGTTTGAAAGACATCTAGTACTTGAATGAGAATTTTCTTCCAGCGACATTAAAATATCAATTTTAGTGTCTTCAGGAATGCCTGGTCGTCCTGAACGCGGCTTGTCTCTGACATGTCCGAAATTATTTAATTTACTTACAGTGGCCTGACTGATTGGCTGTCTCTCCGGGTATTTATTATTGAACATCTCACACACTTCTTCTTGCGTTCGAGTTTTATCTCCACAACCAGCCATAATAAGGATCTCGATTCTTTGCGTTTCTGTTAAGAACATTATGATAAAATAATACAAAATAATCAAATAATCACAAGGCGTTTGTCAAAAAAGTGAATTAGCATGACATCAAATAACATCACTATGAACGCCAGATATTGGCAACCATGCTAACGTCCAAAGAGAGTTTGTGGATAGATTGGGTCATTGTAGAGCTGTAAATGGATACCACTCCCAACATTTATTAAAATAGGCAGGCATATTCCTTTATTGTAAATAATGTTCATTAAATAAAATAATATGTTTAAAATTTAAAAAAGTGTTATTTCGTTTATAAAAACAAACTTGAAATTGATACTGATTTTTTAAAACACCCTATACGAATGAAAATAAAGTTGGGAATAATAGAAATATCTGTGAACAGGTTAACTTTAAAAAAAACGCTGAAACAATTCAATTTATATTTTTATTTTCATTGAAGATGTCTAATTTTCAATTGTCAATAATTTGAAAACAGTTGAAGATAGGTATAGGACATCATAAACTAAATCTGCTTAGAATCTTGCGTAGAATCAAAAAATAAAATACCTAATATACAGGGTATTCCATTTCCAAAAAGTGATATTGACGTTATAATTCATTTATGTAACACCCTGCATATTCTAGTATTAGCTAAAAAAATGCAGAAATAAAAATAAAAATAGACGTGTCTGAGCGTTTTTTTTTTAAGTTAACCTGTTCAGAAATATTCCTATTATTCCAAACTTTATCACCACCCTGTACATAGAATAAAATTTAAGGTCCCCACCTGCCTCAGCTACCTCAAGCTCGTGGCAATTGTAACCGGGGTGGTTCTTTTGTAAAGGATCTACGCCAGAAAAACAATAATGTGTACTTGTATGGACTCCAAAGGATGTCGCTGTGCAAGCTAAGATATAAGATTGAGTTTTGAGCGCCACTAACAGCTAGTTTTAGCTCTAACCTGTCACAACAACAACAAATTCCTGGGAGTGAATAATGGGGCCCACACACAGCGCCGAAATAAACACAAAAATTAATTAAATGTTATTAATTAATAAATTAGCAGCTGGGAAGCAGCAAGGTGGAAAATAGGAGACTGGTCTAAAAAAATGTATGACGTTTTAGGTTGTGTGGCAAAAGTCTCAAAAATATCGATCATCTACGAAAATATACGTTGTAAACTTATCAAATATGTGCCTTAATCAAGATTAAGCGTAAGAAACTCAAAGATGAGAAAAGATTTTCCCATTTTCTTTACTAGGTCTTAAGTCTGTGATCAGTCTGCAGAGTCTGATTTCACCGAATGACATTGATGACGGTTTTCCGTCAATCTTAAAACCGACAGCAAAGGTCATAGAGAATAATCGAAGTTTGAGCCAACACAACCTAAAATGAAGTTCGGTTTCGCGCAAGGAAGTAGAATCACGGAGTCAGAGTTCTACGAAAATCACAATAAAATTATTAGACCATACCTGAAAGTAACAACGTTACACCCTTAATTTATAAAAACTTCAGTTATAGGGTCAAACCTTAACGAGTGAGTCCCTTTCTAAGGATCGACTCTATAATAAACAGTGGAAACCGTAAAGGCTTATTTATTTTTATTATTGCCGTGATCTGTAGCAAATACAAAAGAATTTTAAATAATTATAAAACTGTTTAATACAATTTAGAAATGATTTTTCAATACGCAGGTTAAAAAAGATTCACAAAAATAGGTTATATTGGAACATATAGACATTTTTTAATTTTATAAAGCAAATTGAAGCAACTGTTTTCCATTTCGAACCCCATTTGTTATTGATATATAGGTATTCATTTCATATTTTAATTTCCTTTATTTTATAGTTTAGTAACTTAATAATTTTAATAAACAAAAACTATTCGACAAGTAGGGTACGTGCAAGGGTTTAAACATCATCAGTGACCACCAGCACGTTATTTTGTAAGTCTAGGTCAACAGGAAACCTTCTCGCTTTTTATATAGGGTGTTGAGGAAATGTGTTGGGACACTTGGACAGGTGATTCTACGTGACAAAATAAAGGTAGTGAGTCATCTAATTGATTCAAATTGATTTTTTGCACCTATTGGAAAAACTGATTTAATGATAATAAAATGTTTAATGGTAATTTGTGAGATTTATCGACTCGCATGAGAAGTACCTCTCTTAGTTAGTATTTCATTATCTTTAACACGACATATTTGGTTTTGTAATATTTGTAAAAACAAAAAAGATATGTGAAAAACAAAATATGGTTTTCACGTAAAGTGCCCGTGGTAGCTTAGTAGGGCAACATCTTTGTAACAGAATGAGATAAATCAAGTTAAGTCTTTGTGCCGAACATCAATTTGATTGATAAAGTAATTAATAGCCGTATATTAAAAATAAGAGAAAAAAATTGGTGGGCTGTAACTCGGAAAATATTGGAATTTCGGTTTTTGGTTAGATGACTTACCACCTTTATTTTGTCACGTAGAATCACCTGTCCAAGTATCCGAACACATTTCTTCAACACCCTATATTATCGACCCATCTTTAGAAGAACGCACTAGAACATCATCATTCTAAGTGGTATTACTAGATACTTCCATGGCTTTTGATCATGTTTGGCACAGTGGCGGCTCGTGCCTTACAAATGCAGGGTTGTACCTATTAGTATAATAATATATGAAAAATCGATTAGAATTTTTTAATATAAATGAGGCAGGTGCGTAATTAAATAAAAATTAAAGTTGGGTGAGAAATATGAATTGCTATGGAAGTTATTTAACATTAAGCTTAACAATTATCTCATTCAATCTATAGGACAACTTGACAACCACAAATCCGCGTATGTTTGCTATAAATTGCCGGATTAAAGTCCGATTGAAAGTTCGGTTTTGCTAGACACGGATTGTAGTATATTTAAATTATATATTTTTTTTTATTTATCGGTGGAAGATCTACTACAGAATGGTTTCGCTATTAAACTTAAACAGAAACACACGTTTCAAAGGCCACCGCAGTATACACGTCACAAACCTTTAGCGAAGCAGCTGATATCCGTTTAAAAGCTAACCTGAACTAACCTAAACTAAACAAGGTTTAGGTAAGCTCTACGAGGACCTCAAGAGGCATGAGTACAATGTAACCAAATGGTGTGCATTTGGACCATGCAGCGCATTAACAAAACGAGGAAGTTAGTGTTCTCTGCAATAGGAGAGGGTGGACGTAGGAATGACGACGCGCGAGGGGCGTGGGAACGTAAAATATGAATAAATGATTTCCTGTAGTACACTCATACAACAAGAAATATTACACGCCGGTAAACCAAACACTAATATAACAAAATTCACTCGCCGGAAAACCAATTGAAACTAAACTTAATGAAGAGCCGGCGCGATGTAGTGAGCCCACCTTGAAGGAGTTATTGGTGGCCAGAGCTATCTCGAGCTCTGATCCCCGCTTACTTCCCCTAGGCTTGCTTGCCTCGGTGGTGAGGATTTTGGCTCCTCTTTCGTGGAGGTATTGGGCTAGGGCAGTGATGCAACCAGAAAAATTTTTGTGTGCCACGCCCTTTTTTCAATGATGGTGCTTGTTTTGCAAGTAAGAAAAAGAAAAAACACATCAAAAAATCACAAAAACAGCCAGGCTCGTTTCAATTTTTGTGTAATTTTATCTATTTTGGGTAGTAACGAGTTAACATTTCTTGTAAACAGGTTGTTAGACGACCCGGCGGGGGGGGGGGGGGTGCAGCCCGTCACCCCCCCCCCCCCACCCCCTGGTTGCGCCACTGGACTAGGGGTGTGTCTTTGATATCTCGGTATAGATCTACGTTACGGATGAACCATAGGATATCCATGACTGTTCGGATGTAACGATTTTCGACGGTTAAGGCTGGATGGGCCTGTGTAACCCCAGGCTGCCGATCCGTGTTTGAGGGTGCGGCGGATGATTGTTTTATGAGGAGGAATTTGTGGCTGGGAGTGCTGTGGGTATAGTAGAATAGGAAACTTGCATAAAAATTAAAAAAGAAAAATATTACTAAAAAACATAAGCTAATAATGTAACAAAAAATACATAAAAATAAATTGTTTGATTCAATTGAATTGAATTCCGTCCCTAAGGTATAAGCAATTAAAATTGCTCCGAAATTCAAAATATGTCAGGCGACCGACAACGCGCTGCCATTTGCCGTGACATCATCTGCCAAGACTTTTTACCGCGGTTGACGTAAAACAATGCATTTTAGCGGGTTTTAGGTGATTAGATGCTTGTTTTCTGGTTTATTTTTTATAATAATACTGTATGAAATGTTTCATTATGCCTAAAGAAGGATTCTTAAAGGATCACAGTCTGATATTTTACATATAGAACCGGATATAGTTATGGCGGGACACTTAATTCCCTTGGCTTCATCAATTCATTTATTGAGCGTTAATTTGGATAGTCATATGTCTTGGCATAGTCACGTTGCGGTCATTGCTAAGGCAGCCTTGCAGAAGCTTGTAGTACTTTTCCGAACAAAGAACCTCTATACACCCCAACAACTTTTGATGCTCTATAAAGCCCAAATTCGACCATAACTGGAGTACTGTTCGCATATTTGGGGCTCTGCTCCTGAGCATACCCTGAGATTGCTAGATTCCATTCAAAGAAGAGCCATTCGCTTGATCGGTGACCATAGTCTGACAAACAACCTGGAAAGCCTTGAACATCGAAGACAGGTTGGCGACTTGAGTCTATTTTACAAATATTTTCATGGCAAGTGTTCAACTGAGGTTGCCCGCTTGATACCACCCAGAGCGGTGCATGGTTGGTAGAAATACACGACGAGCCACTGCAGCCCACCAGTACGTGGTTCAGCTTAGTGTCCCTCGAACGACACTGTTTCAAAATTCTTTAATCTGGAGAACGTCATCACTCTGGAACGACCTCCCTGAGATCGTCTTCCCCAACGAGTATAATCTCCAAAGATTTAAGACCAACGTGAATCGTTTCTCGTTTCCTGCGCACACGCACCGCTCCTGGAGCGCCATAAAGGATTTATCCTGCAGTGCTGTGCCTTATCATAAAAAAAAAACAATACCAAAACGATGACATGACATGACGATTAAATGGACAACTCTCCAAATATCTTTTGTCACTGTCTAACACATTACTTTGAATTGGAGACGTATTGCGCAACCCCGGAGACGCTGTATTATGTTTTTATTTACTTTTAATGCTATAATAAATAAAGATGGGAAGTTGTAAATCACGTTGTCTTTTGATCGTTTATCCATGACGCACCGGCAAATATCTACCGTACGGACTTTATTATCCTTTCGCGCACACACCGCTGCAGCAGCAACTGCTTATAAAAAACTAAAATAAATTTAGTTTTTGTTTCTTCAGTTTGTGGGTTAAGTACTCTAGAATATATTTAAAAATTAATTCAAAAAAATATAGGTTTGTTATAGGTATGCTTTTTTTGGATAAGTATGCAATAATAATCTTGAAACCATCCAATAGGTATAATTATTTTTCATGTTAAGTTTGCCGCCAATGCTTGCATATGTGTATGTAACCTAAATGTATGGTGTAAAATAATTCCTATTGAATAAAGTTTTGACAAAAACTAAAACATTAATAATTTATTTTTCATATAAACCTAAGCGATAAAACTTTATTAGGGAAGAAAATTTGTTTTCGAACATTCGAAAAGCGTTTTGGGCGAGGGAAACAAATCAGCCACTAAACATTTTCTTAGCTCCCTGCTGCTGGTATCAGACGTTAAAGTGGTTAAAAGGGCATTATTATTTTATAAATAGGTATCTTGTAAATTTATATCGGCGCCTGAGGAATGCAAAGTCAAACTTTAAGGGTGCCTTTTGGCTATTTAGGCCTGATTTCTATGCAACAGCCGTTTCTGACTTGGTCGCATCGATGGGGTGAAAAGAACGGCATTTACGCGAGGTAAATTCAGTGGCCGTTTAAGCTATTTTGCTGCAATGTTTTTTCCTTAAATATAATGTAATGCTTTCATCTCGTAAAATAAAATATTTACGGTAAATCTTAAAAGTAAAAACACATGAAAAAATAATTTTAGTTAAACGCAGTATAAGATTAGTGTAAACTTCAGGCACGTAGCCAGGGGGAAACGGGAGCTAGTGGAATATTTATCAGGTTATATTAGAAACGCCCTGAACACTTAAAGGATAGTCCTGCTAAAAGTCGTTAAAAAAAAATAAGTATTTTTTTGAAATTTTCTTTTAATATCACCCAGGGTTGAAGATTTTTCATGTATAAATCAAGTTAGGACACCCGAAATTGTCATAATGCGGAGTGTTTATAATTTACATCTTTTAGCCGATCCCTAAGATCTTTTAGGACTGCTTAAAATCTTTCATAAGGGATTAATGGGATAATCGCTGGAGAAACTATTGCAGATCAGCACCTACATGGTATTCGCTTCTTGCTGAAAATATCCCTAACAATTACTGGCATAAGAACCTAATTGTTTTAAGACGGTGCATTGCCACAATTATTCGCCTACTATTGGGACATGCTTGGTACCCAGCACATTTATATAAGATCCGTTGTTTAACCTCTGATAAATGTGACTTGTACCAAGTTAGATGCGATCTGGAGCATATATTTTTCGAATCCAGAAAATATTCTGCCTATAACTTTATACTTTACAACTACCTAACACAGGTGTGTAAAATTAAATGCCCCTTCAATATCCTTTGCCTTTTGTCCTTACAAAAAGTAGATAAGGTTCTTGTTGAGTATTAACATAAAGTTAATTTATAATTATAAGGTTAAAACGTTAAAACTTCTATCCATATCTTTGCCTTATATGTTTTTCCCTTTTTCTAGTGGTCTTCTAGTTTGTCTTTAAAAAAAAAATCGCCCTGATAGACCCCAGTGGTGTGTCTCTGTTTATGTGTTTTACTTTCTCTCTATACAAATCCTGTTTGAAATATTAAAAAATCTCACTGTGTGACTTTAGAGGGAAAGAATATAAATAATAAATGAAACGAATAAATTATGTTATTATTTAACGGACAAAGATACGAAATTTTAGGTACAAACCATTAAGTTAAGGTACTATCTTCCCGGTCAACGTGCGCATGTCTTAAGGCAATCTTATCATATCATCTCTTTCCGTACGACTGTCTTCCTTTTTTTATTGGTGGTAACTGTCACAATTCTCATTTTTCTTTATCAAAGGACTGATTTTGTCGGACTTTTTAAATAACAATTAATTTATGGCTAGCATTTATCTCCAAACATTTACAAGTGTAAACTCATATTATTAGTTGGCATTAATTGAAAACTAAAATCAAATTATGTTAATAATAACTATAATATTCTCTGAACAACATAGTGTCATGGTACAACTTTTTAATACAAGGGTACTTTCTTGAAGAAATATGAATTCATACAAGTAAAATAACTTTATAACCAATCGATATTTTGTTCATTTTCTAATCCCTTTATGGTTTTTCCTGTATCATCGTATCAGCAAATAATTTGACCTTTAACAGTGGCTAATTCAAAAAATTAGAACAGAATAAATATTAGTATGCCAAAAAATTTAGTAAAGCAATTAGGGTTTCAAAATGATGTGTGTACCACAGCATTTGTTAATTTTTTTGTTTCAAGATTTTGAAACGATATAGAGCCTAATAAGATATTCGTCAAAACGAAAGTAAAACCACTGTTTTAGATATCTTTCTAAACTTTAATAAGTAAAAAGGGTATGGTGACATATCAGCCACATATCGGACGTTCTCGGGGTGCGGATGGCATAACAACCCCAATACGTTACGATAATGTCGACACATTTGTATGGACTGTCGGGATTGTTAGCACGCGTCAACATGGATTTAGGTGTAAGGCACGTCGAGTTCCAATCGGGCTGGGCGCCTAATAGGCCCTCTGAGGCCCCTCAGGGTCCCTACTTTATTTCTGTTATCAAGGCCCGGATCTACATATTATTGATATTCTACGACACGGGACATTTACTTTTTCTGTTGCGAGTGTTTTTCTTGCTTAAAAGCTATCCCTGGGACGAACATAGCGACCGCGCTCCCTCGCTGAGAAAACAATCTATATAAACTTTACATATTTTTCGCGTCACGTGTAGAGGCCATTTTCGGTATATTGTAGCGCCTTTACATGATTGTTACGACTGAAGTGTTGAGTGGAATGTGCAATGTTACTGCATACTTGGATGGGTCATTTAAACAGAAAAATATTAACTTTTTAATGAAAAAGGCACAATTAAAATACTTAGAAGCGTAAGCTAAATCTATTTTAGTATCGATGTAAATTAAATTTTCTTACTAAATTTGTTAGGAAACAATATTGGGGGTTTGGGAGTTCTGCCAAAAAAATCACAAAAGCATAGAAGTAGTGCAGTCAGGCAATTAAACCAACTTTGATCTTTTTGCCTACCTAGTTTAACATCTGGGTAATATCAGCCAGACGAGACCTACAGTTTAGCGTGGGTTCCGAACCACACTATAACCGATAGAAGTTATTCTCGGCACAATATTTCTACGGCCTTGTTATTATTAACACTTTTTTGCTAACCGTGCCCTCAATCTATGATGTAGCTGCGGGCCAGCATCATACTCGTGTCCCCTAGATACAGTCGTTTATTTTTCAGCTAAAGGGTTTCCCCTAATCCATCTGAATATCAGACATAATATCTAGGTCTTCATGTTCACTACCTACATTCGAGGAGCTTTCCCTCGACAATATGTCATTTAGAGGAAAAACCTTCAGTTTACCGGATCTAGCTTGGGCCTAAACCGGGGACCTGCCGCATATGAAGCAAGAATGTTACCCCGCGGCGAGGCTGTCACTAAGAGTTCAAAAAAAGAGACAAATTTCGAAATAATTCTAGATCTGGGATTATTATCCAACTACTCTGGATTTCTACTCACTCAGGAATTTAGGGTAACCAAAGGGCTGACCAACTAGCAGCACAGGGACGTACTAGTAACAATTACGTAAACACCAAAACTCACCATACCAATAGTGAACAACTTACGTTACAGGGATGATACAGCGATACCAGTACGTAAGATCTGTCAACTTTATTAAATTCTGTAAATCAGATTAGACAGAAACGTGTAATTAATATTAAATGCCAGAAAGACCAACGTAATGGCAATCATCAAACATAGTAAACGTGGCTGTAATAATGGATGTAGAGCCACTCAAGTAAGTCTTAAAATTCAAATGCCTATGTAGGTGCCAATGTCAACAACTTTGGGGAATCTCGAATTAAACAGAGAAGAAAAAAATATATGTTGCAGAGGCCTGCCGTTGAAACTACTATATCTATTCAGAACATCTCTATATGTATATGATATATCAGGTTGGACATTAATAAAAGGATCTAGCGACCATCTCCAAGCATTTAAAATATAGTGCTATTAACGAATTCTCTGATTATCTTGGACAGAAAGAGTAAAAAATGCCGACAAAGTTAACTGTAATGGTAAAAACCTAGAAGGTATAATCACCATCAAGGAAATGAAGCTGCAATGTTTGGTCACGTTATGCGAAACGAAAAATACCGAGTACTCCAAAACATCGTCTAAGGCAATATATAGGGTGTATATTGTGCTTGTCAAAATAGGCAACAAATATTTATAAACATGTAGTGAAAAGGCTTCATTTTTGATATACAGAGCGTCAAAGCTTTAATTTTGTTTCTGTTTTTTCCGATTTTATCCCATATTCTCCGAGATAATTATTTCAAATTTGTTGCACTCATTAGTTTTTGGAATCTCTACAATAAAATGTCTAAACTGTCATAGGCAGAATACAGAGTGTTGCATTTTCTGCGCTACCAACAGTTTTACTCTCCTGAACTTTTTTTTGGGATATCCTGTATAAATACTAATATTCTATTTTGACTCCACGTTCTTCTCTCATTCTTTTTGATCTACTCCGTTTTTATCGTATCTTTCATCGTTTTCTAGATATTGGCGAAAATAGCCGTCGATGCAAACCAAGTATTATCCAAGTAACAAAATAAAAAAAAATCAGTTGGCTGGGACAGCTCATATTTTATTTTCAGTTTTTTACTTTTTTTACATTGAATGTCAAATAATTTTGTTAGTTGATGTTTACAAAGTTATTTAGAGCTATTCAATGATGGTTGAGTCCACAAACCAAGAATATGCTGATATGTATTTTATTTATGGTATTGCCAATGGTAATTCCTTTAAAGCTAAACGACTCTATCAGCAGGATTATCCAAATCGAAGACTGATTCTCAAACTTTAGTACAGGTACACATTCAACTATGCGAAAATGGAACTTTCAAGAAATCCACTCATTTGGCAGGGGCACATCGCACTGTAAGAACTGTCGAAATTGAGGAAGCAGTAGTGAATTCTGTAGAAAACGAACCAGCTACAAGTACAAAAAAATTACGGCAACTTTACACATTTCATCTGTGCTAGTTTGGAAATTTTTGATGTAACCTTGTAATATCCAGATAGTCCAAGTTCTACTCCCACGCTTTTCCACCCTGATTAAATTTTTGCCAGTGGTTCATTCAAATGTTGGTCCAAAATCCATTGTTCCGAACCAAAATTTTATTTAGTGAT
Source organism: Polydrusus tereticollis (assembly GCA_963920685.1). Lineage (NCBI taxonomy): Eukaryota > Metazoa > Arthropoda > Insecta > Coleoptera > Curculionidae > Polydrusus > Polydrusus tereticollis. Next base: position 63,016,757 of record OY987335.1, read on the forward strand.
GAAGCCAGTTTTTCGAAAAATGCCATCAGAACTTTTCATAACAATCATTATTGGGCAGAAGAGTATCCGCATGCGATAGTCGAAAGTCATTTCCAGTATCAGTTTACAGTAAATGTGTGGGCCGGCCGGCAGTATTGGTAGGGCCATCTTTTCTGCCAAGGAGATTAAACGGGCAATATTATCCTCAGTTCTTAGAAGAGAAACTCCCGGTGCTATTGGAAAAGGTACCACTTGAACTAAGAAACAAACACTACAACCGTTGAGTAGGTCGAGATGGACCTCAGCCATTTCAATTTTCTATATTATTTTTTCTGGGGACAATAAAAATCGTTGATGTATCAGACATAATTATAGTTTCATGTAAAATAATTCGCAATACTCCTGGGATATTCGAAAGTTCGCCAGTCTATGAGACGAATACTTAATTCCTGCATATCAGCAAGAGGAGGTCATTTTCAACAGTTCTTAAAATTTTCTTAGTTTGTCGTGTAACGTCAGAATTAAGGCGGCGTATATTTCCCTATTTTTGGGAAAACTTGATCTGACAACATCAAGAAATCTGTCATTTTAAAAAACACATTAGTATTGAATACAAATTGGCACGCGTCTTCACTTTTTGATTTACAAGTCACCTCATGTCTTTGTTTGCAATATTTTTGTTTGTTTCAAAACTAGAACAAAATAAACTAGAAAATGAAGAGAGATACGAAAAAAATGTAAGGAATTTAAGAGTGTTGGTAGCGCAAAAAATACAACACTCTGTATACTGCCTCTGACAATTTAGACATATTATTGTAGAGATTTCAAAAACTAATAAGTATACCAAATTTGAAGTAATTATCTCGGAAAATATGGGAGGAAAACGGAAAAAAATTTAAAAAAAGGTAAGTCCCGACACCCTGTAAATCAAAAATGAAGCCTCTTTGACCGCATGTTTACTATAGTTTACTACAAAAGGCCAAATATCAGCTCTCTACATCAAGCATCTGACAGACAGATAAATAGCGAGTCAATTTCATAAGCGTATTGTTTTTCCGATTTCAAAACAAAGTAATCAAAACAATTTAAACCTATATTACACATTTTATTTTATAGCCCAAGGCTAATAAAAAGACATGCCTATTATGATATTCCGGCTAAAGTTATAAGGTATTTAAATGGGCGAGAGGTAGAAGCAAGCAATAAAGGATAATAGGTCTCACGTTTAGTTCGTAAAATGAAATATTTCAGTCGTAATTTATAACGTTATGTAAAGTATACCCCTTAGTTATTGGAAGGAAACTATCTAAGAAGTGACACTGAAGGTATTTCCTAATATATTCCGGCGGGATAGCGCGGTCTTGGTACCTTAAGACGCCTCTTCGCGACAATATAGCTCTAAACTAATGCTTTTCTGACCAAACTACATAAATAATCTGCAAATAGCAATTAAGATAAGAACGTGTTTAATATTTCAATGTGCTTATAGGAATAGATTATTGGGATGCCGCGCGCACCGAACGCTATATATTGCCGAGGTGTTAAGACTGTTCCAAATCCCCACCACTTTAATTAATTCCCGAACTCTCCCTTATTGTTTTCCGCCCTCCGTACTCCGTACACAACTCTTAATGTGTGTAAATTATTAGAATTGATTGGACTCGTTTGGATGGTGTTTGAAGGAGATACTAACTTTATCAAATTTTACGACGACGTGTGTGAATCCAATCTACATGCCGCCATTAGCAAGTATAGGTCCGAAGTTTTCGCATAAAAAAGGTTCAGTCGAATAAAAAAGGTATTTATTAAGTAGGTACTTAATTCTCTAATCATTCGGAACCTTTACATAATTTTAATCCAAAAGTTGTTTGGTTGGTATAAATTTCTTGATATGACATAATTATATATCTGAAAATATACACGGTGTGCGAACTGACCTGAACCAAATAGAAACATACATAACGAAGTTATAGTTTAGGTTAGTTTATGGCGCTCTGCGAGCGGTGCGTGTGCGCAGGAAACAATTCACATTGATCTTGAATCTTTGAAGGTTATTTTCTTTAGGGAACACTGTCTCAGGGAGATCGTCCCAGAGTTATGACGTTCTCCATGTGAAAGAATTTTTTAACAGTGTGGTTCGAGGGACACTAAGTTGAACCACGTACGGGTGGGCTGCAGTGATTTGTCGTGTATTTCTACCATGCTCCGCTGTGGGTGGAATCAAGCGGCCAACCGCAGTTGAGCATTTGCCATGGGAATATTTGTAACAGAGGCTCAAGTCGCTAAACTGCCTTCGATGTTCAACGCTTTTCAGGTTGTTTGTCAGATCATGGTCACCGATCAAGCGAATGGCTCTTCTTTGAATAGAATCCAGCGATCCAGTACAGAGTATGTTTAGGAGCCGAGCCCCACATATGTGTGCAGTATTTCAGCGATGGTCGAATTTGGGCTTTACAGGGCATCAAAAGCTGTTGCGGTGTATCGAGGTCCTTAGTTCGGAAAAGTATCGCAAGCTTCGGCCAGCCTGTCTTAGTAACGGCCGCAACGTGGCCATGCTAAGACATATTACTATCCAAATTGACGCCCAGTAAATGAATTAATGAAGTCAAGAGAATCGAGTGGCTCGCCATGACTTCATCCCATTCTTGAACATTAACTTTTTTAGAAAAAACTGCCGCTGGTTTTTTAGCGTTAAATTCTACTTGGTTACTGTCACCCCAAGACAGAACTTCTTCCAGGTCTTTGTTGAGATATGAGACCTCTTGCTGCTTATACTGATGTGCATTGGCAGTCGATGTTCGAGCATCTAAAGTAAAAGATAAAACAAGTGTGCTATCGTCTGCGAAATTTTTAGTTTTTTCCAAAAGATCGTTAAACCTTAAGAAACTCCGGCATTGATTTTTAATATGTCTAAAAAAAAACTGTCCATCGCCACTCGCAGAAAACGGTCTTTAAGAAAGCTTGACAGTCATGAACAAAATTGGACCGGCATTTCGTATGCTCTTACTTTAGTTAGAAGCACCTTATGCCATACTCGGTTAAAGGCTTTGGAAATGTTCAGTGCTACCATCCGGGACTTTGTTTTCTTGTGATATTCCAAACATATGTAACATAAGCGAGAAGGCCTCCTGTTGATCTATACTTGCAAAATCCATACTGGCGGTCACTGACAATGTTAGAGCCGTCCAGGTACTTTAATAATTTTTCGTTGATAACCTTCTCCATAACTTTTAATATAACCGAAAGTAATGCAGCTTTACGATAGTTGCTTGGTAAGGTCTTCTCGCCTTTTTTGGAAATGGACTTGGGCAGTTTTCCAGCAAGAAGGAAATGTTTCTTTTTTGTAAGATAAGTTAAAACTTACTTTATTTACTGGCAATTGCAACAATAATCGCATAGAATTTTCACAATCTGGTTCGTAAAACCTTTAATTCTGCCGTATCCCTTTTTCTAGTACAAGGTTTTTGTAAACGCACATTAGGCATTCATTTGAACAGTCTTCTGTCATTGTAGAATGCATTTCTAAAATGTGTGTACAAACTGCTAGTTAATATTTCTGAGGCTAAAATATGCCGATCTATCCAACTTGCCTTAGTCCAAAAGTTAATAGTTTCCAAAATAAGCCAAAGTAACTATTTTTTAATACTTTTTTCCAAATATTTGTCCTAATAATAGCAGAGTTTGCACGTCGCACGTGGTAGTAGGGGTTTTTGGAATGCGAAATCTAGTTGAGTTAACCATTTTGATGTACCTTGCAGAGGGCACCACCAGCAGCACTTCGCATATATCTAAAGCTTCATAACTTTCTTGTACCTTGGTGTTATAAATTCAATGTATATCTTGTTCAAAACATATATACCTGGTAGGTTTCGCTCCAAGCAACCGTTTCTGAGATAATTAAGTTTAAACGCTTGGTTGCGTACTGAAAGTCTTCACTCTTTATCTAGGCTTGAGACTGGTGCAAGAAATGAAGCGTATTTAAAGGCCAACGGGCTAAAACAAAAAAAAAAATTAAACCGGATTAGCCGTACCTTACACTAACGCAAAAATTACCGTCATGGTATTAGTTCATCGTTTCCAAATAGACCCGTACAATCACTAAACATTTGCTGCTGTTAAAAGACGTCTTCGAGAAACCGGTATTTTTGCTTCTGCAACGGTTGATTATCGACGTACGATTATTACATCCGACGTTAAAGAAGAAATTTTAGAACGAGTGGGAGAATATCAGAGTTTGAGCACCAGATGCCTAGATTTGTAAGTAGGAGTTTTTAAAGATACAGTAAGAACGATTTTAAGAGAACAGCTGCTAGACTTCTGTCCATTAATTAATAACCGGAAAGCACTGGATGAAAACTTTCTATACTTTTCTTTTACTGATGAGTTGTTTAGAAGAAGCCGTTTGAGAAATTGACATAATGACCATGTTTATGGTGATGAATAGCCGCATGTAAAGGTGTTGCCAAATTATTAATTGTTTTCCAAATTATGTACGGTCGCAGTAAATATGTCACAGTTTATTTATTGATTTTAATTTGATAAATATTTTCTTGCATCAATGTTGTAACAGTGTACTTTAATTATTGTTCTTTCAAATTTAAGAAAGTTTGTATTAAATTTACTCTAGTTTCTTAAATGGAGTACCATGTAATCCCTTATAACTGTAACCTATTTTTATTATTGTCTGCGGCGTTGTCAAATCATTGATCAATTTTCTATATTTTCTTTTAAATTCACTATTTTAAGTTTAGATGATCTGGATCGTTGTAATATCCTGTATTTTATTGTATTATAACGTCGAGATCCTAAAATAAAATACTAACTTTTACAACGTCTTAAGGTCAAAACATTTTGTTTAATTTATTTTTATATCATAATATTTCTGCGACACTCCAAATATATAAAAAATTATTTAGATAAATAGTTATTTTATGTGTCGTCCATTTTAATTCATGCAAGTTTGAATTCGATTTATAAATTTTTCTCTTACACTAGAGAAAGTCTAGGCTGTTATAGCTTTGAAATGCCTCTCAAATTCGTTCTTTTATACCATCGCGACTGGTGGCTGGTAAACGATATACTTTTGATATTACATAACGTCACAAGGAAAAATACTCCATGCTGGTCAGATCAGGCGACCTGGCAGGCCAGTTGGGACAACAATCATTCGTAACACGCCTAAAGGCACTACCGAGAAGTTAGTCAAGTGCGGGAAATTGTGAACGGTTTCTTTTTTTTTTTATGATAAGGCATATCACTGCAGGATAAATCCTTTATGGCGCTCTGGGAGCGGTACGTGTGCGCAGGAAACAATTCACATTGGTCTTAAATCTTTGGGGATTATACTCGTTGGGGAACACGATCTCAGGGAGGTCGTTCCAGAGTGATCCGTTCTCCAGTTGAAAGAATTTTAAAACAGTGTCGTCGAGGGACACTAAGCTGAACCACGTACTGGTGGGCTGCAGTGGCTCGTTGTGTATTTCTCCCATGCACCGCTCTGGGTGGTATCAAGCGGGCAACCTCAGTTGAGCACTTGAATGGTGCAGTCTTATTCACAGGGCTTTGTCACCAGCCACCGGAGCTTGATCTGTCTGTTCCTAGTTTTAAGCTTAGCTTAAGATAGAATAGTATAGAATAAGTTAGAACATAAGGATAGATTAGAGGTGCCAATGCTGATACCTTATTTGAACAATAAAGATATTTTAAAATGGGGGAGAGGGCCAGTTAATCACAATTAAGGACATTATGCATTTGCGCTGGTTTAATGTTTTAAGTACTGAAAACTGCTGTAAAACACTTGTAAGTGATTTTCAGTTATGGGGAAAGGCAAAATTAAAGTAGATGATTTAGCCACCAAGCAAAATTGTGAACTTACAACAACTTAACGAGCGCATGGCGCAAATGGCATCCAACTTTATTGACGATCTTGCTTACTTTAAGAAAGAGCTGAAAAGAACGACTTAACCTGCTTCTAAAGGCATGATTGGCCGATAAGTATTCCAAGTTTGAAAAATCTGTTCGCAGCAAGTCGACGTCACATGACAAGTGACGTCGATCAATCAAAACATAATTTTAATTCATGAGATAGAAGAAGATAAAACGCAATATATCTATGAAAATGTTATAAGCTTAATAACAACAGAAAGCAATGTTCATATTCGCAAAAGTGATTTACATTTTTGTTATCGGTTGGGCTCGAAAAAAACCCGCCGCAAAGAAAACAAGACCCGTAGTGGTTTCGTTTTGTCAGCGATGACTGCGGGATCAAATATTCTATAATAAGAATCAGTTGAGGGTACCACGGTTTTGTTCACCAAAATGCTTACGGTGGAGAGCCTTAAATTGTTTAGAGAGGGTGCGTTTCTCTCTTAACAATAGGAGTGTGCTTCTTGCGAATATTTTTCGTCATTCGCCCTCCACTATCAACAACTTTATCGACTGCTTGGAAAATAATTTTTTCGGCTTGATTGTGTCGTCTTATGATTATGTTATGTTTACGGGGAACCTAAACTTTAAAAATGGATTTACACTTTTAATCTAATCCAACTGATTAAAGACCCAACACGCATTAATATCTCTAGGAATACCTGCAGTCTCATTGATATTATTAAACCAAACGATAGTTTGGAGGTTAAGGAAAATACTTCTATAAGTGTACCTGAGAAGGTATCTGATCATAACCCAGTTTACGCAATTATAAATTTACCCAAAGGTCAAAACCGATATAATTTTGTTCAATTTCGAGATAAAATAAATTTTACAGACTTTCAGAATGATGCTCAACAACTGCAGTGGGATCAAATATATTATTCTCAAGCTATAAACGATAAACTAAAAATCTAACTATCTATCTAAACTAACCTAAACTAACCTGAACTTACCTGTACGACATTCCATTTACACCATGGATTACTTTTAATGATAATAATTAGAAATTTTACTAAATATGCTATTATTAGGGAAATAATCACATATTTTAATATAATCGCTGAAAAAAAGGGAAAGGACTTTTGGACACATACTTATAACTATTATAACATAAAAGTAGAAGAAGAACAGTAAACCAACCCAACAAGCGTGTGCATAAGTCAATCAAAATATCTGCAAAAACTTAATAGTCTAACCAAAATACCTGGTCTACACGAACTCCAGAGTTCCTGCATCTCGTGGTAATGTTTGCAGCGTCAGGTATAGTGAGAAAATCTCAAAAATCTGAAAATAAATTCTAAACATTTCTACGTAAAAAAGGCCAAACAAAAATCACAGGTGTTAACTGTCAGACTATACTAAACTTAAAAAGAGGTTATTGTATAGTTGCCAAACGGAGCGAAAAGCCCTGAACTTAGCCGTGACTGCGTTCACAAATTACAAACGCTATATGCAACCAAACCACAATGGTCAACACACCATCCGAAAAAACTGAAAAGGAGCTTACCATCCCGTCCAAGAATTAAAGTGTGTAGTATGCAAGTTTTGCTATGCAGTGCTACACAACAGCTGCTTCGAACGGCACTTCGTCAAAGAAAGAACAAGAATCAACAAAAATTTATGCTACTGCAGCAAATCATGCAAAGAAAATGGTAAAAAGGAAAGCGAGGAGCTAATAAGGTTAAGAAAAGATGTAGCATTACTCACAGAAAAAGTCAATCTTGAGCGAAAAACCAGAAAGAACTTGGAAACTTAGTACAAGAAGATGAAGGAACGACTTAAAATAGAACAGAAACAGTACCAGGAACTCGAATAACAACTGAAAGCAAGTGAACCGAACAACAAAACAAACGAAGAAATGCAGAACTTCTGTGTTGGCAGACTGGCACAACAAATCCAGAAACTCAGCCAAGAACTGACAAGTTATAAGGACCACACGGAGCTCTAACTAAAATCACTAGAAGCAAAACTCCAGAAATCAGAAGCAGCACAACTCTTGAAAACCACCGACACAAAATTATCATCAAATATCCAGAATCAAAACCACGAAAATAATCCTCGTCCAACACAAAAACCACATAGTTACAAAGATGCTATAGAAACACAACAACGCCAAGTTATCAGTAATATCATTAACATCGAAGGAGATAATAGCCACCCTTCTCAGGAGCATGATATCCCAGAAAAGAACTGGCGCTTAAACCATGAGAAAAACGGGAAAGCCCTGGAACATTTGAAGGAGAACCCAAGACTAAAAAGACGAAGAAAGTCAGAACAAGCGAGGAAAATGATTAGGATAAAAAGATATGGATATTTCTATTAAGAGTGAAGATAACAGTCACGGAAAATACAGTTAAAAACTACGTAGCTATCAAATGTGATGGTGAAAATCTTGAAAATATCTGTGTCAAAGAATGCATGCCAAAGAATGATGACACAGACTCAAAGCTATTTATAGTGGGTGTACAGCCGAAACACAAAGAGACAGTATACCAGGCAGATTTCTGGCCCAAAGAAGTGATCTGCAGTCGATTCAACTTTGCAATAAGCAAAAGTTTTCTAGACAAGACTTGGCAAAACCCACTAGTTGCACAGTAACAATGCAAGAACTAGAAAACCTAAGAGTTCTTCACATGAACATAGAGGGGCTAAATTCTAAAATACTTGAACTCGAAGTACTGCTAGATTCACTGCATCCTGATGTGGTATGCATCACTGAACATTGGCTCCTAATTCCCAATGAATTAGAACAAGTTCATATCAGCAACTACAACCGTATAAGTTTATCAACGAGAACAAATTTCCAAAGAGGTGATACTCCAATATTTGTTAAGAACAATATTGATACCAGTGAAAGGAAAACAAAAATAGCCTTTGTGGACAAGGATTGTTAATTCTCAGTCTCAAACCTTAATCTTAATCTTTCTGAACAAAAGTTAACAATTATTTGTATTTATAGGTCACCAAATGGAAACGAGAATGAGTGTTTTAACATAGCTACTGACCTCCTTGAGGAATCGTATAGATCAACAAGGCCGCTGATTGTCTGTGGAAATTTCCATTTTAGAAAAACGGGAAGCTCTATGACTATGCTTCAGCTTTTCTGTAGCTTTGACCTTACGGCTCACATAAATGGCATAACGAGACCAGACTTACAGAACCAATTAGACAATATTCTAAGCAACATAAATGAAGAACATGTAAAAGGCACCATAGATCTAACAAAAATATCTGACCATTATGGATAGTGCTGTAAAAATGAACCGATGCAATGAAAACGAAATTATGTAAGAAGAGGTTCTTTTTAGACACAAACATAAAGAGCTTTAAAGACTTTCTTAGCCTTGAAAACTGGGAGAGTGTTTACGCAGGCAATGATGTTAATTTGAAATACGCAAAATTTGAAAATATATTTAGATTTTACTTTGATGGCTGTTTCCCACTATCGCCCTTTAGAATTAAACAAAGGAAAAAAAGTTGTAAAATAAGGAAAATCAAAGAAAGCTCTGAAAAATTCAAAGATTTCTATTTGCTTGCAAAAAGGGAAAATAGTAATGAACTCTACCAAAAATTCAAATCTTAAAGGAAAAAGTATAAGCGATTCCTCTCTCAACGTAAAACATCAATAAATGAAAACAACAAAATAGCAAATTCCTCAAACAAGGTGAAAACTGTTTGGAATATAGTTAATCAAGAAACAAATAAAAACAATCATTCCGAAATACAGCTAAAAACAGATAGTGGTGTTATCACAAAAGACCCACAACAATGTTTGGAGCTTTCTTTAATATACCCATAACCCCAAAACTTCACAGCATCAGCAACACTTATAACTATCAGTCACTTAAGCATCCCAATCAAGCGGACAGTTTTGAAAGATGGGAGCAATGCAGTGCAAATGAAGTAAATGACATTATAAAACGCTTCCCCAAGAAGCATTCGGCAGGCATCGACGATGTGCCAATATTTTTGCTAAAGCATATGGCAACACACCTATAGTGTAATATCATAAACAGTTACCTTGCCTCGGGTATGTTTCCAGACAAACTCAGACAAATTGCAAAAGTAGTTTCAGTACACAAAAAGGGAAAAAAGACGGATTTAAGAAATTACCGCCCAATATCTATTCTTTCTGCTGTGTGTGTGTGAGAGAGTTATATATAGGAGAATGTTGGAATTTGTTGTTTCCAATAGCTCTTGTCTGAGACACAGTTTGGATTTTTACCGAATAAATCAACGCAACTTGCAATCTTTAAAACAATTACTTTCATAGTGGAGGAGCTTGATGAGAGGCAACAGGTATCAGGGCTGTTTTTTGACCTCGCTAAGGCCTTTGACAGTAGACCATCAGGTACTAATACTAAAATTTAACAATTCTGGAGTCCGTGGCGTATGCACCAAACTTATTAAGTCATACCTTAGCAACCGAAAACAGATTGTGGGGGTAAGGCAAACTGTAAAACAGTGTTACTCTAAGACTAATGCCATAAATCAGGGTGTTCCGCAGGTCTCAATCCTGGGCCCTATCCTCTTTTTGTTATATGTTGATGGCTTGTCTGCAGCGGTTTATGCGGATCTTGTGTCTCAGTTTGCTGATGATACAGGTGCAGTTCTGACTGCCGAATCAGTGTCGCAGTTATCGATCGACAGCTCGGCTGCAGCGGAGAAAATGAAATATTGGTGTGAATCTAACTATCTCAAACTCAATGTTGAAAAGACAGATTAATTATGATTAAAAAAGCGGGAGGGAGTTCCTGATGCATCTTTATATGTATGTTCCTCTCGGTGGCAAATCCCTTAAACAAACCAACCAAACTAAATTTCTGGGACTAATTATTTACCCCAATTTAAATTGGAGTACACAAATACAATCAACTTCAGCTAGTATAAGCAGTCATTGTGCTGCTATACGGCGACTAAGGCACAGTCTAGGTATTGAGAACATAAAATCGTTCCATTATGCATCCGTGCAATCTGTTATATCTTATGGTGTGCTTTTCTGGGGAGCAGCGCCAGGCGCGGAGGAAGTCTTTAAAGCTCAAAAAAGAGTAATCCGTTGTATGCTGAAATTGCATCCGAGAATGTCATGTAAACCTTATTTCAAAGAACTTAAAATTTTAACTACTCCAGCACTATATTTTAAATCCCTTGTCATTTTGTGAAAAAGCACCAGGAATTGTTTTCCAGTAACAGGAATAATGCATCCGAGGTAGCTATGAACACACGAGGCAGATATGATCTTGCCATACCCCCACATAACATTTTTTGATAGAAGACCATACTATCGGGCAGTGAAAGCATATCAGATGCTCCCAAAGTCAATCAGGGATATCACAAGTGCTGTACGTTTCAGAAAGGAGATGGTAAATTATGCCTTGAAAAAACAATATTACTTATTCAACTTTCTTTCTTGATTTGTGTATTTTGTACATTTGCATGTTTATAGATTTTTGTGATTTTACTAAGTAAGTTGTTTTTTATAATAACTACTGTGTCAATTTTTAACCTATATTTTTAAAGGATCTAAGATCCATGTTTTTGACGTTGCTTTTGCATTAATTTATTGGCAATAAAGACAAACTAAACTAAACTAAACTAAACTAAACTAAACTAAACTAAATAAATTTAATTTAACTCGCGAGACCTATAAGCAACTTGCCAGTCGTATTCAAAATTATAGAAAAAAAACATACCTATCTACTTTACTCCTTCGCTGAGTCAGTTAAAGTCATTCCAGATTGTCAATCAGGTTTTCGTAAAAGTACAACTACGAACCTTGTGCATCTTCTTAACGAAGTCCGATTAAATATACAAAAAAAAAATAAAACACGTGTCTAGTTTTGTTAGATTTTTGTAAAGCTTTTAATACCCTAACTCACAGAATGTTGTTAGCCAAAGTTTACTATTCTGGGCTATCACAAAGTTCACTTACATTTTTTGAATCGTATCTTCAATTCAATTTATTGAGGATTTAAAGAGGATCAGCTTTTATATCGAGAAACATAATTTGAAGTCGAATGCTGCCAAGTCCTGTATAATTTATTTCAGTAATAACAGTAATGCTCCTCCTTATATCTCTGATAATCTTAATATAAATATCAATAATAGTTGATAAACTAGGCAAAGAATACAAAGTGTACACAGAGTATTTCGGACACAAAATATGAAGTCAGGAAATCTGACTGGTCACTTCAAAATTCTACTGCAAACACAGATAGAGGAGGCAATAAACCTATGGACACTATGACAGTGGCAAGAGACTTCCAACGCTCCTTTGAGGTGGTTATAGAAGACCGCCTAAGCGTACAGGAAATATTGCTACAGCTTAAACAAGGCCCACTTGGCTGGTTCACAGATGGATCAAAAATGGAAGAAGTCGGCGCTGGAATCCTTGGATCTGGATTAGGAGTTTTCACATCCCTGGGACAGACTCCATTCATTTTCCAAGTGAAAATATACGCAATAGAAATATTATGTATCACCGAGTGTGTCAAAACAGGCCTATATAATGTCAGACAGTCAGGCAGTTCTAAAAACTTCCGCTTCCTACAATATCAACTCAAAACTAGTCTGAGATTGCCGACAATCTCTAAACCAACCAACGGCAGCCAGCAAGGTTACCTTAATGTGGATGCCTGGGCGTATAGGAGTGGAAGGCAATGAAACAGTTGACTCGCTTGCTAAAGAGGGTACACAGGCACCACTATATGGACCTGAACCGTTCTGTGGCACTTTAGGATGGACTCAACACATGGGAAAAAAGGCAAAAAGAATCCTCTTGGACTCCAGAAGAAAGGCAAGCGTCTAAATATAGTAAAAAGCTCCTCGAGCTACAAAAACATGATTTAACTCATGTCCACGACTGCCTTACAGGACACGACCCTTGGAGACATCATCTCAAAAAAATGGGAAAGACTGAAGACGAAACGTGCAGGTTCTGCCATGAAATGAATGACGAAACTGTGGAACATATACTATACGAATGCAAAGTTCTAAGGCGCCAACGGCCAATTCATCTTGAGGGAGTACACCTAAAGATATAAATAAACTTGACCTTCCGAAAAATTTACAACTACGCAAAAACTTTGAATCTTACGGGGTAAACTCTTGCAAGGTATCCACAAAAGATCTATTTAGGTCGAAGTGACAAAGTGCCAGAAGGACCAAATGACCCCATGACATACAATACAATGCAATATTTAAGATCGTACTTTCAGCTCTATATTCACCCTCATCAAACTAGAAATTTAAATCAATTTAGAATACCTCAGCATTTCGGTTTATGTTTATGTCTCAAAACTCGTTCCAATATCTTCCCTTACTGCACTCTTCTCTTCCCCTGTGCCTAGGTTGGCCCTTGCGTGGCTACACTGACTAATTATAGTAATGGTACTAACGCTGATTACACTAACTACTAATTTAATAGTAGTACAGTTTCTTGTGCTTTGTGCCAACGGGTGTAGATATTCGCTGTATTGACCTATTTATCTATTGGGTATAATTGTATAAATTATATGCAAACACTATACATATGTGTGTATTAACGGATGAATAAATTATATTTTATTTGATTTTATTTTATTTGAATTGGTCCTCCCCTTAAACGTACTAAATTAAATGAAACTTGAAAATAATTATAGGGTCGGTGTAAGATTAAAAATGGTATTATAAAGCGTAGAAGATAATATGTATAATGAAATTCAGGGTATTACAATAATCCCGACTAAACTTAAGGGAACTTCGTCACAAAAAAACCGTAAAGAAGTCTTAGATTTGACGCTTAGTACAAATAAGGCAAGTGATATAACACAAAACTGGCATGTGTCAGAGGAGCCCTCGTGCTCAGATCACAGGCAAATTCGCTACGATCTTAACACTTCTCTTACAGTCAAAGGGTACAGAAATCCGAGAGAAACTAACTGGCAAGGTTTTAAAGAATCACTCAGGGACTCTCTCAAAGATGGCACAGCACCAATAAGAGAAACACAAGGACTCGAGCTGGCAGTGAAAATGATGAACGAAGCCATTATAACGGCATATCAAGAAAACTGCCCGCAAAAAACAGTACAACACAGAAGCTACAAAACTGTCTGGTGGAATATAAACCTCGAAAAGCTCAGGGCTGAGGTACGAAAGGCGTTTAATAAAGCCAAAGATAACCAAAGTTGGGATATATATAGAACAATACTCACGCAGTACAACAAAGAAATCCGAAAAGCCAAAAGAGCCTCCTGGAGAAAGTTCTGCAACGAAATAAACGACACTCCGGCATGTTCAAGGATACACAAAGTCCTGGCAAAGGATGGAGGTACTGCAAAAGAACTAGGGTTCCTTAAAAAGACCGACGGAACCTACACAGAAACGAAAGAGGAAAGCCTTAAGGAACTACTAAAGGTCCATTTCCCGGCATCCACTATCATAAGAGAACCAATGAATCCGAGCGAAAGCTACAAAAGGCCAAGCGCGGAGGAATGGAAACTGGCCACAGAAATCACCAGACCAAATAAAGTCAGATGGGCCATAAATAGGTTTCAGCCATTTAAATCTCCTGGAGTGGACGGAGTGTATCCCGCCCTGCTGCAGATGGGGGTGGAGGAGCTGTTACCACATTTGTGCAAAATCTTCAAAGCCTGTTTGGCATGGGGATATGTGCCAACGTCATGGCAAAAGGTCAAAGTCATATACTTGCCCAAGGTAGGCAGAATAACAGATCTAACACCAAAATCATATAGACCCATTAGTCTGACATCTTTTCTCCAAAAAACACTAGAGAGGTTGGTGGACAGATTTATAAGGGATGAAATCCTAGTACGATCACCACTTAACATAAACCGGTATGCATACCAACCGGGAAAATCAACAGATGCGGCTTTGGATGACCTAAACAGGCTAATTTCAAAGTCAGTAGAAGACAAAGAAATAGCCATCGAAGGAGCTTTTAACAATGCCACAACGCACTCACTGGTGAATGCACAAAGCAGACGGGGAGTCCCGCCAAGCATATGCCAATGGATTAAAGCCACCCTGGAAAAAAGGACTAGGAGGGTCCACAATCGAAGCAATAGCAGGCGGAGGCTGCCCGCAAGGCGGCGTCATATCGCCATTACTATGGGCAACCCTAGTTGATGACCTATTGCAAAGACTATCCCAAGAAGGAATTACCTGCCTAGGATACGCTGACGATCTGGCAATAGTCATCAGAGGCCGATTTGCTGGAATAATTTCAGAAAGAACGCAAAGGGCCCTAAATATAGTGCACAACTGGTGCAAGAGTAAAAAACTATCCGTCAACGCCAAGAAGACACAAATTGTTCCCTTTACTAAGAAAAGAGCACTGCAAGGCCTCAAACTACCAGTGTCTGGAGGAACAGAAATTCCGTTTTCGGAGGAAGTAAAGTACTTAGGCATAACTTTCGACCAAAAGCTCACATGGAAAACACATATCCTGAACACAGCCAAAAAGGCATCGATAGCCCTAGGCAGACGCAGAAGGATGTGCGGAAAAAACTGGGGGTTAAACCCCAAAATGACTCTATGGCTATATACGAGGGTAATAAGACCCATGGTAACCTACGGGTCAATAGCATGGTGGCCCAAGACCCAACAGGTCGGGGCCATCAGGCTGTTAAGTGGCATCCAAAGACAAGCATGTCTTAGTATCACAGGGGCCATGAGAACCACGCCTACCGCAGCGATGGAGGTTTTACTGAACCTGCCACCGCTACACATATTCGTCCAAGGAGAAGCAAGGTCCGTCCTGCACAGACTAATACAAGGACAGCCGCCCATAAGCCAATCGCAGGGGGCGGAACATCAAAGGCTAGAAAGAGAGCTAAAGGAGAACCCGCTAATGGGTATGCCAGGCGATGCCATGGCCACAAAGCATAACTTCAATAAAAGTTACAAAATAGTGATATTAGACAGGGAAGACTGGAAAGATGGTCCGCCCATCAGGGCAGAAACCGTCTGGTATAAAACATTGATTTCAGTAAGCCTAAGAAAAGAAACCACCGTATTTCAAGCGGAAGTAGCCGCAATACATCATTGCGTGGGAGAAATATATAGGCACAGCGGAAATAGCCGCTCCATTGCCATTTTCTCCGACAGTCAAGCAACACTAAAGGCGCTAAATTCCATGGAGGTAAACTCTAAGCTAGTATGGGATTGTGCGAGGGCTCTCAATGATTTGAGCCAAAATAGAAGGGTTACCCAAGCATGGGTCCCAGGACACAGTGGCCATTCGGGAAACGAAAAGGCCGATGAAATAGCAAGACAAGGATCGTCAACGACCTTCGTGGGCCCAGAACCGTCTTGCGGCATTGCTAAAGCAAGAATTAAGCAAGCCATCAAGCAATGGATCACAGAGGAATCCGTAAGGTCATGGGAGGAAACACCAGGACAAAGACAGGCAAAACAGTTTTTCAATAGACCATCGCCTAAGTTTACAGAAGACCTACTAAGAAAGGACAGAAAGTCCGTTAGGATAGTAGTAGGCATATTAACAGGACACTGTAGGCTCAGGAAACACATGAGCAACATGGGTCTGGCAGAAGAAGTTGAATGCCGGTTCTGCAACGAAGAAGAGGAGACCCCTATATATATCCTATGCGAATGCGAAGGACTAGCTAGAGTGAGACTAGCACAGACAGGCCTAACTTACCCCGATGCAGGAAGCTACGTAACGCAGCTGCTGACAAGGCTGTTAGGTCTAATTAAGAGGATAAAGCTGGAGCACGTTCTCTAAATGTAACAGGGAACCACAATAGATCTGAAAAGGTCGCAGTGGACGAGGCGAAGGCCACCCTATCATACATATCTATCTATCTATCTAAACTTAAGGGAAATAAAAAAAATTTAAAAAAATATCCACAATTTAAGGAAAATAATCCTGATTTGGCAACGCCGCAGAAAATAATAATAATATTTTGAAGGTATGAGGGAAGTTAGTTAAAGTTTGAATTTTGGACAACATATATACAGGCTGTTTCATTTAAGAAAATTGAGTAAATTGAATTCAAACTTCCCCAAATTTGGAAGTAAAATTAGAACACCCTGTATAAAAACATCTTAAATATCGTATAAGTAGTGCTCGTATGGCCCTGGTACAGCTGTCATCAAGAAATATTAAGAAAAAAATATTTATCAAACTAAAATCAAAAAATAAACTCTGGTATTGCGACCGTACAAAAGCAAACAAATTTGGAAAATAACTAGTAACTTGGCAACACCGCAACAGATTGAAAAACAAATTTGGAAATACATAAACCACAAAGACGAACAGTGATACTGGGTAAAAATGCCCCATTTAAAAGGCTTAATGTTAAGTTGCACCGCTATTGTGAAATACCCGTTATGTTTAAAATTCAAGTTTTTCTGGATCTACATGGGATAGCAAAGAATTGCACATTACATGGACACGCTGTATATAATATGCCCACGGATGGGGTAGACAAGTGGACAAATGAACCAAAAAGTGTAGAAGATAGGTTATTGTTTGTTTTAAAAATCAGATTTACGATTCCACAAATTTGAAAATAAGAAGCATGTGGTCTTTGCAGCAAAGAATATTTATATTTCAAAATTACAGTCTCATAAAAGTTTAAACAAATTAATAATAGAACAGTAAATCATACCTATTGTAATCTTCGAGAAACATGTTGTATTTTATTAAACTTAAAAAATAAATGAAGGGTGCATCATATATACTTTTCAAAAACTTTTCTGTGAAACTGAAGTAATAAGATGCTAAAGCTTCTACTTATTTCTTCCAGTGAAATCGATTTTTTCTACGATCATGCAAAAAGGGACAACTTTTGTAGTCACCGTCTTATGGCAAAAGTTAGCTTTTATTGCACGCGTGCAATAAAAATACATTATTGCACGCGTGCAATAAAGTGTTTTCTTGGTTGCCTATATTCACCACAACTCACCGAAATGACACTTAACCACAGCCTACTTACCTTGGCGTTGGGGCCGTTGGTTGCCTATTCCTCAGTCAATTAGAATAAATTCCTCAAAACTTTTACCCTTATTTATTGCTTATTTATTATACATTTACTAAAAGAAAAATTTTAAAAGACATTTAGCGACATAATATCCAACAACAAACGAAGACTGTAACAAAAGACCGTTTAATCAAAAACATTTAATAGTACCTTTAAACCCTGACAATGGAACATTATGCTGAATAAAGCTCCAAGAAACCTAACCAAACTTATTTCTTTTATTATTGTAAATTTTATTTTGCTTGAAAATATAAACAAACCCTAAATTCGGCAAAACTTGTTTTATTTAATATTATTAAGTTACAAAATGAAAAGACGAAGTATACAAAAATTACACTTGTACAACATTAGAAAGTGGTTATTTATTGGAATGTGTGTTTATGGTTATGTGACAATAAGTGCAATTGCTAATATTAATTGGAGATGGACCGGGCATTGATGATAAATAATTTATATAAAATAGGTTCGATCATAGAAAAAATATTGTATGCAACATGTGCAAAAAGGCTGTTTATTGCACACGGCACACTTATTCACCTCGACTACAATAAACAGCTACCTTTTGCACTAGTTGCATAAATAACTATTATCGCTCTTCAAATTCTCTGCTTCATAGCTTCTTCGTCATCTTCAAAGCCTTAAGAGAAACATATCGAAAATTGTCTAATCGAAACTCCTAGGGGGCCACAACATTGGACCATTGGGGCCCATTCTTTAATTTTTAAATTTACTTTTGCAGAACAATGTGCAGGACACCCATCGGGCTGAAAATACATATTTCGGCGATATTGACACCCGTCAATTCTTCTTCTACCTTGTCTGACAAAAATGGCTTCAGCATATGCAAAGATAAATGTCTATTATATTCAGTTATCATCAAAACAATATATCATAATCGCACAGTAGAAAATGTCGCTTATGAAAGTTTACGTTGTCGATCTTATTTTTAAAGCTAGCAAAACCATTTTTCGTTTTTTTTTTACTTTTTGGCTCATTTGTCCTCTTATCTAACCCATCTCTTGTATACTCATAACCGCCGGGCCGAAAATTCTAAAACTATGATTTAAAATTTAGTCAGTAGGGTTATTTCATAATGTAGACTCAGTAAGAAAGGAGTTTTCAACATTCAACCCCTAACGGGGTTATAGTTTTAAAGTATACGAGCTGTTACTTAATATTATGTAATTATTTTAATGAGTGATTCCTAGATCAATTTTTAAAACAAGAGTTCATATAAATATAGGTCTGCAACCGCTTTATTTTTGAGATAGGAGGTGTTGCAAGTTTGAAAAAAAATCGGTTTTTTCTTAATGTTAATTAATGTTTGACACCGCTTAAGATATTATGTTGGATTTAAGCTAACTAGGCATAAGAACACAATTTTTTCGTAGAAAATATTTGGTCTACTTCTACCAGTGGCGCCCGCGATATTTCTAACGACAAAAATGATACTACACTGTTTTTGTTTTCAAAATAAATAATATATATAATTAATAAATATATTTAAAATTGCGCCTTACCATTGAGTAAGAATTGTTTCTAAAGGGGTTTCGATTAAAAAAATAAATGGCATTTATTGACATATCGCTATGCGTCTATAAGAGTTTGTTAAAATTGCATTTATCTGAACGACGGACGCCGACGTAAAAAAATATCAAAACGCTCCTTGTATTAGACATTCAACTACTCTACATAACTGCTGTCAGAAGCGAAAATGACAGAAATGAGCATATTTTTTGTTCCGCTTAAAAATTGTAACTCCCTATATCTCAAAAATGCGCGATTGCGGAGCTATGTTTATAAGAACTTTTCGACTTAAAATCTGTCTAGGAATAACCCTATAATAAGTGCATACGATAAGGTAACATCCTGTATATCATAATATGTGCATGACGGCGAGCAAAGCCGCGGGGTATATAAGGTAAAAATAAATAAATTGGAAGCGTTGCTATTTCATAACTATTATAATTAAAAAATTTCACGTCAAAATATGTCCCCCACCCCATTAAATAAGAGATTAGAAATTTATTAAGATACTCCGAAGCCTTTATACCACAATAATTAAACTAAAATAAAATGGGTACTCACCCAATTTACAAGAATAGGCGCCCCTAATTTATGAGAGACGTGTTACCCTGTAATTGCCGAGTTGTTTATTTCTGTCCAAATGAGAAACAGCACGCAATAATTAGTTTGTAGCTGCTAATACGGTTAAACACCAGTTAAGTGATACCGCGTTGAGAAAGGCAAAACACCGAGAAACCTGGATTCAACGGATTTACCTCATGCCGACATTTTCCAGAGGCGGAATCCAGCAAATAATAATTCGAATAATAATAATAATTTCTTAAGGTTTTTTAATAAAATAAACGGATGATTATTCGGAACGGGAACTTCCGAAAATTGGTTTTTATTCACTACATTGAGATGGTCCTTGAACAAATGGTAAAAACAGATAGCTTTGTGAAATCTACAACCTTCTTAATAATATCATGTTAATTTTTTTAAATAATCACTTTTTTTCATATCCATCGGTACTATCTAAAAATATTAAATCGAAATACTCCTGTCAGGAATAGATTTATAAAGCATGCTTCCAATTTTTGGTATACTCCATATAGGTATGGATGGTTATATACAGGGTGCCCAAGATAAGGAGGGCCTCTATGGGGATCTCGGTTATGGTAAGAGCTACAACTTTGATTAAATGGGGAAAAAGTTGCGCAATCAGAGGACTAATAATATGGCATAAAAAAAGTTTTAGTAATATTTGTAAGTTTTGAGATATTAAATAAAAACTGATATTTTGGATTTTTGATTTTATTTTTCTTTGGCGTTATTATTAAAGTTAGAGCAAAACTGACAAAACTCTCTTACAGCAACTTGTTATGAACTTAAAGATTACATCGCAATTTTTTTTATACGACGTTTCGTTTCCAAGCAAACACCATCAACTTCATTTTTTCTAATACGGCCCTGATTTCTTATTGTCAAATTTTGAGAGCATTTTTTATTCTTAATTCAATGATGTACCAGACAATGTTGTTTAATTACGTTTCGAGCCTTTTTAACCATCTTTATGAAATTTTCAGGGTCCGGACCTGGATCCTAGAGTGTTGCATATGCTTTTTCAGCTTTTTTAATTAAACCTTACGATACTGTTTAAAAAAAAATAAAAACTTCCTGGGTTTATTTTCTTTTTGAAACAACACAAATCTACGCTGTTGCAAACTAAGTATTGTTCTTTTCCCAAATTAGCGAAGTAGGCATTGGAAAAAAAAATGAGTAGGTATGGTGTCAGACAATTTGGCATTACTTCAGTTCAACTAAATATGGCAGGTTATTATTCAAATGAAGAAAAATTTGATATGTTATCATGTTTTATTTTAAGCGGAGAAAATTGTAATGTAGCGGAGCGGATGTATTTGGACAAATATCCGGAAAGGAGACAACCACCTAAACGGACTTACAGTAAGTTAGTAACTAACCTTAAAGAACACGGTGCATTTAAAAAACCCATGCTCTCCCGAAAAAAAAATAGTAACCAGGAAAAGGTTTTCAGCGTATTATTAGCTGTTACTGAAAACCCTGGAGTATCAACTAGAGAAATTGATGAAAATGTAGGCGTAGCGAAATCAAATGCTCAATTTATTTTAAACAAACAAAAATTGCACCCATATAAATACAGAATTTGTCAAGGACTGAGGCCAGGTGATGCAGAAAGACGTCGATCATTCTGCGAATGGTACACCAGAAAATGCCACGAAAACATAAATTTTCCTTACCAGATAATTTGGTCTGATGAAAGCATGGTAAATCGAAACGGGATCTTTAACAGAAAAAATGTACATTACTGGTCTAAGGAAAATCCACGTGTATTCAAAGAATCAAGACACCAATACCGTTTCGGATTTAATATGTGGGCTGGAATTTTGGAAACAAGAATAATAGGACCTTTTTTCTATCAACATAATTTAACATCTGAGCATTACCTGAATTTACTCCAAAATGACTTAGAGGAGGCTCTGGATAATTTACCTCTGGCAGAACAACGCGACACTTGGTTCCAGCAGGATGGTGCACCTGCACATAATTCAAGGGTAGTTAGAGAGTACATTTCAGCAAGATTTCCAGAAAAAAGTATGAGCACTTATTCTGTAACACCCTGGCCGGCGCGTTCCCCAGATTTAACCCCGCTTGATTTTTTCCTTTGGGGATATATCGAGAGTTGTGTTTATAAGCAGAATTTTGAAACAGAAGAAGAGCTTAGACAACTAGTGCTTGCAGCCTTTCACAGCGTAACGCCACAAATGTTAACTAATGTCCTAAATAATCCAGTTTTAAGATCCTATTTATGTTTGGAGAACGACGGAAATCACTTTGAACACCTTTTGGAAAATTAATTTTTAATGAGTTAATGTTAGTTTTATTTCAATTAATTAAAGTTTAATTATTATGGGTTCGGAATCAGTATTTTACAATGTTAAATAAATAATTAAAAATCTATTAGGTATGTAATTTTATTATTTTTTTTAAATTCATAATGAAACTAAAAAGATTACGTTGTTACCTTCTACATTCATCATTTTCATTTTTTTAATTAAAAAAGCTGAAAAAGCATATGCAACACTCTAGGATCCAGGTCCGGACCCTGAAAATTTCATAAAGATGGTTAAAAAGGCTCGAAACGTAATTAAACAACATTGTCTGGTACATCATTGAATTAAGAATAAAAAATGCTCTCAAAATTTGACAATAAGAAATCAGGGCCGTATTAGAAAAAATGAAGTTGATGGTGTTTGCTTGGAAACGAAACGTCGTATAAAAAAAATTGCGATGTAATCTTTAAGTTCATAACAAGTTGCTGTGAGAGAGTTTTGTCAGTTTTGCTCTAACTTTAATAATAACGCCAAAGAAAAATAAAATCAAAAATCCAAAATATCAGTTTTTATTTAATATCTCAAAACTTACAAATATTACTAAAACTTTTTTTATGCCATATTATTAGTCCTCTGATTGCGCAACTTTTTCCCCATTTAATCAAAATTGTAGCTCTTACCATAACCGAGATCCCCATAGAGGCCCTCCTTATCTTGGGCACCCTGTATAGAGCCTGTTTAAAATAAAGTTACTATTGAGACCTTTGTTCAGCTACGAAGTTAGGTAAATAAACAAAGTAATGTATTTTTTATATGGAAAAAATATTTTAAAAAACAACCAGGTTTTTAAGTGACTTTACGATATTCAGCTTTAGGGCTGTACCTGTAATAGCAATATCAAAATGATACAGACGTTCCACAACAAAGTGCTGCGTAACATAGTGAATGATCCTTGATATGTTCGCAACTCTGATCTTCATTGAGACCTTGGAATTTCAACAGTAACAGAAGAGATTTGAATAAAGAGAAGCTCTACATCTGCTGGACAATCAACATCACGTCCGAAGACTGGAGAGAGCCAAGCCGTTTGATCTCGTGTAGCGTTAAGTGTTAAAAGCGGAACACAAAACGCGAGTGAAAGTGTATCGTCTAGCTTGAGCAATCTAAAGGACATTAATGGATAGACTGTAGTTAATAAGCATATTTAGTTTAAGATTTATTAAAGAAGGATTAATGGTTAGTCTAATAGACTAGTTTTAATAGGTAAAATACCAGCAGGTGTTTTATTAAATTTAAAAAAAAAATAAGAAAATATTTAAAAAACAGTTGACGGTTGGAGACATGTGATATTATCAAAATCATTTTTTTAACTAAACCGTTTGGTAGGACATGTGACCATCATACATACTTAAGTATTCACAGAGATATTTAGATTTAAATGTAGTTTTCCAAATTAATTTGCAAGTGATCAGGGCAAATAGCAGACGCATAAAAAAAGACATACGATTCCTGCAAAAAACAATATATGATATCGTTTAAGACCATAATTAAAATCGGTTTGGAATACTACACATGTTTTTACCATATCATCTTTTTCCGCAATTTAACACTATTTTGCACAGAAGCAAGAAACGCATAACCTTCTAAGGGTAAAAAAGGAGGTAACCGGCTTACTAGTAGTCGGTATCGACCAGCACTCTGAATTTATCAATGTGTTTAATTGTAAGCAGTATACGGAAACAAAACAGGTTGTTGCCTGTCGTCGCCTCCAATATCTGCCGGTGATTTTACCGAAATGAATATTTGATTGTTAACAAGCTAGTGAAGTGTGTGAATATGGATTCAAAGGTCTTGCTGCTGTTTTGAAACAAATCTGTATATAGGACCAACGAGAGAAAACTCATAGCAATATAATGTTTTTTAAATTCCTCAAATGAATTATGATACTCACTCATTAATATACACCAAATTTCGGTATATTTCGGGTTATCTGGTGTATATTCTTCGTTTTTAATTTTAAAAATGGATTGTTTCTTAAAATCTCATCGTCCGACGAGCAAGACGTGTGGGCTCATAGGCGACTATCGGCGCTGGAAAAACCCGCTAGTGACTGATACGCAGAAAACTAACCCACTTTCTATCTGTTCTTCCCCTGGATAAGTTTTGGTAAAGTACATTCAAATCTCAATCACTAACATGTGTAGAACAAAATCGTAAATGATATTTTTTGTTTCAAATTATATGCATTATGAAACGGTTAAGTCAGTCCATTTAAAAATAACAGGCTGTATACAGAGTATTCAGATAAAGGTGGCCCTCGGCCATATCCCGAAAGGCATTGGTCCTAGACTTTCAAGAAAAATCTAGCAAAGAGAGAACGCTGACAATTATTTTAAGTTAGACGATCGCCGCTATAGAGCATAACTGCTAATACGAAATAAAAATTGAAATTATTTTAAAACAGTATGTAATCAATAAAACAATATTCGGACGGAATTCGAATTTTCTAAAATTTCTGAAATATTAATGCAGTATTCCCATTCCCTAACTGTACATAAATGAAAAGGACTTTACTAAATAAATGCCTTTGGTAAAATTTGTATCGTAGGTACTTGCGAGGATATCGAAAATGTCAGGTGTCGGTATTCTGAAATAAGCTAGCGAGTAAACAGGCGGCTCGCAAACATAAACAAACTGTTTCTCTTTCCTCTTCCCTCTTCCTCTTTCCCATTCACCATTGATCATACTATTTACTAAATACATCCACCATAGTATTCCGTTAAATAAACAATGTTCATTTTATATTAATACACAAATTCTAGTAATTTATTTCAAGATATTAGTTTAACCTTACCAAATCTAAGGGAAATGAAGTTAAAATTATAGCAATTTGCTGCTTTATAAAAAAAAGAATAAAATGTTTCTAAGCTGAAACAACAAACAAAAATTTTATTATAAGAGTAAAATATTAGCAAGTCATGGGAATTTCTACTGTGTAAATTCTTAGCGATTTTGAGAGCCTTTACGTTTCTATTTTAAAATAGTCCTTATAGCAATAAATGCATCCATTTAGGAATAATATTTGTTTATGGAAAAAATATCGTGTATATTGTATACCAAGAAAATTGATAATCGTGTGACAGCCACGCAAAATTACTCTGGCAGAATTTGAACAGAACTGTAATAAAAAAAAATTCCTTTTCACATTTTAATTTGTCAGTTATTTGAAATTGTATATAGGTAAAGCTGATTGGTTACAATTTTTTTGTCACTAACAACTCAAATATTTATTTTTAATGCATTTACCAGATATTCCTACTAACCTGACCTGACCTGACATGCTATCTTAATTGCGACCAAATCAAAACAAAAAAGTTAAAATGGATCTAACTTATTTGCAAATTTAAACATTTCACCATAATTAAAAAAAACCAGTGCATGATCATCTCGTGCAGAAGCATCTTTGCGCGGAAGCTGTAGGCGGTGGGAGGAGCTGCTCTGATGCAAAGACGGCTCGTCCTCCTTGGAGGCGGCTGCACTACCCCTCCCCCTCCTCAATGCGCCGCCGCCCCTCACCTGCCCTACGCTAAAAATACTAAACTCTCAAAACAGCGTTGCCACCATACCTTACCTTTATGGTCTTAATTTATCTATAGTAACTAAATATAATCAATTTTTGTTTATTACTTTTATAAATATCCGGAAGTAATTATCAGTTAACGATAAGCTGTAATATACTACAACAGGATCATGCAATATGCAATAAAAGGATTATTTTGTGCATTTCCTTTTTTAAATAACTGTTGCTATTTTTGAAGTTGTTGTTTATGGAAATACTTAATTAAGCTATTTGGATATACTTTTTTAATTACAAATCCTATTGGACATTTTCTTATATAATTCTTATAAGAAAAATGCAATTGTATATGGCAACAGCGTATTATAGAGGCCAACAGAGCAACAGCAATAGCATTAGAGCGCAAGGACTAAATAAGAAAAGAAGTGCATGCTTGCATGTTGCCAAAGTTACCTGGATGGGCCTCCAGCGCGGCTCCAGCATGCCAACTCGCGTGGCGAAGTTGAGAATAAGCGGCGGCACGTGGTCGACGTGACCAGCGGCAACGTGGTGCGGACAGAGAAACACGGCCGCGAACACGCGCCGGCTGATATCAGACTGTGGACAACCGCCGCCAAAACGGTGGGCCATCACCGAGAGGCGGCGGCGCACTTTAACTTAACACCGCTCTACACCACGTGTCAATCAACAATATCTAAAGTTAACAACAAACTTTTTATAACCTTCTAGTCCAGAGATTTGTTGGGATACAGGCCGACCTATTAGACACAGTCGTTGATAATTTTCTTAAAGCTTCGTATTTTCATAATTATTCTAGGTATGACATACGCTATCTCTTAAGATAATTTGAGACAATATTGAGACAAATTTGAAAGTAACACTTTAACTTGGCAGTACTTTTACAATTTTTTTAGTTAAAGTCATGTTTTTTTATCTACAAACCCATCAAAAGATTTGCTACAGCTTCGTCCTTGCATATTACTTTTTCTTTTGCGAAAATAAATACGAGATAAAGTACTGTAACTTTACAGCAAACACACAACACAAGCCATTTAACAACATTTTTGGTTAACAACAATCTTCGCTGCCTGCAGAGGCCTCTAGATTACTCTAGATATATGTTGTGATATAGGCCTACTTATTTAACACAACACTCGACACTTACTGCAGCCGCTGTACTGCACTCATAATTAATTTATGTTTGTCATATACCACCTTCTTCTCTCAATTTGATAATACACACTTTTACTTGACACCTCTCCACAACACTTCCAAATCAACAATTTCTAAAAGTAAAAAGAATTATTTTCTTTATATTTAAAACCGCTCCAGAGATATATTGTACCTCAACTCGTTAAGCACAATACTCGATATATTTGTTACAATTTCGTCTTTTTTTAATGATAGTTAATATAACATATGTTCTTATTTCAATCAGATTAATCAAAACATTTTGCAAAAATAACATTAATATATTTAATATAAATTTAGTTATATTATTATAAAAAATTCGTGTGGTTAATTAAATAGTTAAAGGTTATACACACATCTAAAAAAGGTGTGCCTTAATAGTTCTTTTCTTTAACATAATTTAATGACGCGCTAAAAATTTTTGTATATCATATTATATTTTCCAAGTAATTTGAAAGTTGTTCGAATTGATACTCCTTGTATGTTCTTGTTTATTAAAATAACGTCAAACATCAAATTTTGAATGCTAAATAATCCACACACGTCTTCGTATAAGAGATTTTCAAAAACCCATGTTTTTCGGTACTTCTAAAAATCGACTTCGATCGTTTTCTCAAATTCAATATTTACTCTTCTTAGCGGGCTCATCGCTGGACCGGGTAAGTCCTGGTAACAGATTAAACGTATGTATGCTTCTGGCTGATAGCAAACAAGTGTATCGATCTACCCAAAGCGAGTAAACAACTGGATTTGGGTAAGACTTATGGCGTTTTCAAATTGCATGCACTTAGTTTAATCTAGCGGTTTTCTTTTAATATTATGCAGGTAGAAAATTTAATCACGTTAATAAATTAATGATATATTTCCCAACGTTTACTTATGTTTTCAAAAAGAATTACTTCCAAGTCCTGCCATTAAATTTATTAGTCATAAATTGTCACAATCATTTTAAGTATGACAAACATTAATCACTGGCATAATTTAATAACAAATGATATTATTTCTACTTACCGATTATCTGTTGTTTTTAAGCTCTCAAATTGTGTACAATCACCACATGTACAAGCTGTTTGCTTATAAGTTTTAAATATAACAATAATGTTAATGCACAGGGTGTCCGGATTTTGATGTGGTTGCGGGTTATCTCAGTTACTAATAAAGATAGAAGATTATGGTTTGCACGTCATGTAGCTACTTTGTTGTAAAACACAAGGTACCCAATACAGAATTTTTATAGCTCTCTTTATTTTTAATCCACAGGGAGATTTTGAAAGCTTTAGCACCCCTTGTATCTTAACAACATGTCGAAATGGTAAATACGGGTTGCTATGCAGACTTTTGCCTAGAGTTTAGTAACGTGCTTCGTTTATTTCTAAATATTCTCATTTTTAAGGAATATATTAAATATGTGGTTTCATAAATGAGGCACCCTACCCTGTTTATGTATACGTCGTTGCATGTCGCATATCTAGGGCTTTTTAGAAATGTATAACACATGATATTGATTTTTTTTCTTGAAGCCAATAAATCACAATTTTTTATATTAGGCTTTAGATAAAAAAAAAACAATTAACATGCAATTGAGTAATTTTGTATGTCAAATTAAATTATTGTTTTCAGTATAGTTGCTCATATTTATCTTAATTGGATTGTACTCTGAAAGTTTAAAAAATTATGAAGCACAGTTTTATTTTGAGAACTTTAATAATATTTAAATAGGTAACCATACAATCATCTACTCTTTTATATAGAATTCAAGAAATTAGGTAAATGAAATTGAAAAAAAAATACCCTTCCCGGCCTATTATAAAAAACTGACTTCTTGATAAAAATTTCAGCAGGTTCTAATGATACATATTAAAATAATAATTTATCTATAAAAATAAAATTCTGACATCGCTATTTTTATTTCGTCACACTTTTTGATAATTTTCAAACTTATTACATCCATATTAAGAGAAATAGCAACAGCAAATATAGCAAATTATAAATAGTCCCATTAAAAAAACAAAACAGAACAGTTTTCAAAATCAAAAAACAAAGAAAGCTATGAAAATTCTGTAAAATGATATCTTTAGTTTCACAATAAAAGGAACGTCAAGGGGTGCAAACCGAACCTTCCATATTTACTAATAACCGCGAGAGATAAGTCGCAAATTCAAAGTCGTATTATCATAATTTAGCAGCTTATGATAACTATTTAATCAGCAAATTACCAATAAGACTTTGAGTTGGATACTATATTTAGAACAATACAAATAAATTCTCGCTGAGGTATTTTACAACATTTTTTTCATAAATAAAATTTGAATTAAAAAAGTAAACTCCGATCGTCGCAAACAAATCGCTGTTTACAACCGAATTTTTCACATCGACGTCAATAATTATGATGCTTTAGTTAAAGACTCACATGTTACATGTTTATATTATCAACTCTGTGATGGACACGACTCGACAACGTGGTTTACTTTCCTAATTTAGAACGAATGCAAAATTAAGAAAATTATTCTAAAAGATAGTAAGGCAACTATAATAGGCCCGTGCTAGGTATACTAATTTTAATTTTTGTTTTTTGAATATTGATC
This sequence comes from Polydrusus tereticollis, assembly GCA_963920685.1. NCBI lineage: Eukaryota > Metazoa > Arthropoda > Insecta > Coleoptera > Curculionidae > Polydrusus > Polydrusus tereticollis. The sequence goes on from OY987335.1 coordinate 63,046,401, forward strand.
ATAACTTATCAAATTAATATTTATTTTTTTTACAATTTAAGAGCTTATGATCTCCAAGTTGCAATCCATATTTTATTTCTTTAAAAAAAATTACATATCTTCCCTTATAAAACCAACGCAAATGTGAATTCACAAATCAGGGCTTACAATTTTGGCTTACATAATCTCAGAAAATATCGTTTGTGATACAGAATCAATGAGATTGTTATAAGGAATATTTCTTGATATGTCTCCTTCATCATTTTATACATCTCCCATTAGAAAACTGACAGGTTATCAAACTAATAAAGATTAAGTAGAAATTTCTTTAATTTGGCCCGAGTTAAACACAAATTTTCAATGAACTCTTAAACTGGTAGCACTGAAATTGTATCTTTACGATATTTCTTTTTACTTACCATTATTCAATTTAATTTCACTTTCTTTAAAAACCGAAATACACTATAACAACTGGCTATAAAATTGCTTACTGGTTACCTTCCTTTCGATATCATTGCAAAATATTAAAATCATAAGCTTTTGGTATACATTTTTCATCAAAACAACATCATTATCTCTCAACCAATAAGATTTTTTAAATTTTCCCCCAGTTTCCTTAGCTCTTGCGCTGTTTTTCCGGAAAAATGAAAAATAACACTTTCCTGGACAAAAGATCGTGAAAGTGATTGATTAATTTCTGTTTATCACTTGTTTGTTGCTTGTAAACACCACCCCTTCCGATTTGATTGGCCTAAATCCCTCAAAACAACACGAAAAATGAAAACATTGCATTTAACCAAACTGGGAACTTTATCGCGAAAAATAATTTTTGTAAACAGATTGATCCAGAAAATCCTTTTGCTATAATTCAAACATTACTCACTAAATCAAAAGAAAACATAAATTAGACTTTAAAAATCGATGATCTATATTTCCCCCACTGTCCTATATATGTGCAACGTCACAGTTTTGCTGCACTTCCTTAGGGTGGAAAGTTTCTATATTAAATGAGGGAACAGATGGCTATTTTCTTATATAAGGGGAGAAGTACGTGGCCTTGAGAATAAACTTCTTTCTGTATGTAAACGTTTTTAAATTACATCCTTGTTTCTTTTTAATTAAAACCAATTTTTATTATTTGTATATGGTAATTATTTATGTCTAGATTTTTAAAAAGGTATTTATTCCAGTAGTTTCAGATCAACACCCTCAGTTTGCTTTAATATATTATTGTTTTGTTTTGGTAATTACAGTAAAACTTGAAATTATTGCGTAAACTTCTCAAAGTTTTGAAACAATAAATATATTAGTGTTGTTAAATAACACGCAGTTGTTTTACTTGCCGTTGTGTCATTAAACCCAATTCACCATTAATTATTAATTGTTTTGTGTTGTTTACTCTGCTATTTACCAGCACTATTTATTCGTGCTCAGAATTATTGTCTTAAGTATTTGGGCCAAATTTGGCATCTCCAATAAATTTTTTATTTATTTATTATACCTTTAATTGGCAATGTATATTGATTATTAACAATAGCACGGTAGAATGAGCATCTAAAGTGGGTTGGTAAGCATGGCAATATCATTTGCCACCTTAATTTATGGTTACAGCAGGGTGATCTTCAAGTTGATGTTTCTTTTCTCCACTGTTTATTACCCTCATTTTGTTTCGTAAGAAGGAAAATAATGAATATACAGGATCCAGTAAGTGCCTCATAATTTCTGGGGAGCATTCAGAGGAGGTCAAAATAAGCCTAATTTTTCGTAGAAAAAAAAATTTCTAAAGTGCCCCTTAATGGAGATAAAGTGCCCCAAAGGGATACCCCGCGATTTACTTTTTTGGCTCTAACTTTTGAACCGACTTGTATAGTTTAATGAAATTTTAATATTTTATAGAAGCCATAGTCATTAACCAATACTACAGTAGATGTTTTACATTCTCAAGGAAGTCAGAATCGGACCACACTAGTTGGTTCAAAATTTTGACCGGTGTCATTTTACAGAACTGAAAACTGATCTCTTAAATACTCTGATCATTCCTCTTCAAAAAAGGTACTCTTATTTTGCTCCGATAAAACTGTCGGTTTCGAGATAAATCGGTTTTAATGCAGAGCACTCAAAAGTTACTAATGCTAAACACAAACAGGTAAAAATCAGGTTGTTACTGTTAATACCTACATAATGAATTACTATTGACGGAACTCGTTAAAAGCGCCTTCAAGAAAAATAATTTAAGAAAATGGAAGAATATTATTATGCAGAATATGCTGATTATTTTTGGTGAAGCGCTGTCCACCTCTTCAAGGGAAAGAAGACTTTATTCTGAAAGATTTCCAGCCCGAACATGGCAAAGTCAAAACACCTTTTAAAGGGTTGATCGGAGCCTAAGGGAAACAGCATGAAAAGACCGCAACACAAAACAATGTCACAAAATGGGTTGTACATGAAACTCTAAAAGAACAGTTACTTCACCCGTACGATGTTCAAAAAGTAACGTTTCCATTATTTTGGTATTTTAATAACATTTTAAATTAATTAAGCTCCGATCAACCCTTTCAAGAGTTTTTCGACTTGACAATGTCTTAGCTAAAAACCTTTCAGCATAAAGCCTTCTTGCCTTCGAAGAGTTGGAAAGCGCTTCCTAAAAATTAAATGCACATCAGCATACCCTGCGTATTTTATGTCTACCTGTTTGTGTTTAGCATTAGTAACTTTTGAGTGTTTCGAGTAAGAACCGATTTATCTTAAAATCCGCAAGTCTTATCAAAATAAATTGTTCCTTTTTTAAAGAGAAATGATCAGAGTATTTAGGAAATTAGTTTTCAGCTCTGTTAAATGACACCGTTCAAAATTTTGAACCAACGAGTGTGGTGGCAAATCCGTTCCTGACTTCGCTGACGATGTAAAACATCTATTGTAGTACGGTTTAATGACTCTTTATGGCCTCTATAAAATAATTATATTTGATTAAAGTATACAAGTCGGTTCAAAAGTCAGACACAAAAAAGTAAATCGCTAGGTACCCCTTTGAAGCTTTATATCTCCGTTCAGGGGCACTTTGGAATTTTATGTCAGCAGAGGATGTAAAATTTAATTGTCTATCGAATGATTTCTTTTTGCTAAAAATGGTTGCATGAAAAATGCAAATTTTCATTAATAATAATAAAATCAATAGTTTTTATTCTAAAGGTTTTGATGGACGCGACTGCGACTAATGCGGCTGCGGCTAGCGACCAATGCGATCTGTCGCATCTGTACCTTCTTTCCGAGATATGCGACTTTGTGCGGGCACGACCCCCACTATTATGGTTTATTATCTGTTGTTTCGCGACTTTCTAGGGTTTGATTTCTAAAAGTATATTATAATGCATTCTAAAAAGTTAAGGTACTGCAAGTTATTACTGGAGGAGGAACGAGATGATGACGATTTAATTTTACATTGGTGACTGAAACAAAGAAAACAGCAATTAAGGAACTATACCAATCACGTACTCGTAAAGGTTCATGTAACATTCTAATTGAAAATTAATTTGCTCTCGTCTTCGCTTGCAAACGGAGTCATTTTGAATTACAATCATAGTATAAAACCACGTGCGATCAGCACGACCAACATGACCTGACTGCTTCTAGAGCAGTCGAGTCGTACGGCCGCGTTGGTCGTATCTGTCGCACTTTTCGCGGTCGGATGCCTTTAAAGGAGATATATGTAAATGCAATTAACCGGTACACACACGATCGGCCGCATAGTCGCATGGGTCGCATTGGTTGCGATCATCGAAAGTCTACCTTAACATATGTCTTAAAAGTTTTGGCACAACATTTACTCAAGTTACAATACGCGATAATAATAAAATATTTAGATGGCCTTGGAAACAAAAAATCTTCAATGTCTTCCCTTTATTTTGACAGTTCAGTTTGAAATGGCTTATAAATTAAAACTTTGAAAAAGTATTTACAATTTAGTTGGGCGAATACCTAAACCGGAAATAATTATTATATTCGAAAGTCAAAATATCTCGCGCCGTACTGTTTATCGTACAATAGCTGATTGTGAGCCAGGTATACCATGCGTAAATTTACCAAAAAGTGGAAGACCCCAGATAGATTGATGGGGAGGGCCAAAAATAGAGTTGGAGTGTCTACAAGGAAATTTGGACGGGAATATCGCACTTCCAAAGATTAATTTGAGTTATTAATTCTGTAGCTTCAATAGATGGGGCACCCGCATTTCCATCGTTTTTAAATGTTCCTGTCTAAAATCGATAAATTGTAAGAATCGGTCTTCAAAATTTTACCCCAAAATTATCCCAATTGACTACACAGGATTTTATATTATCGGGATACGTAAAAGGAATCATTTATACGTACAACGCCAAATAATATATATTTAAATATAATTTTTAATGATACACTTAGGAACTCCGGTATTTCCGAAACGGTTGAAAATAATCGACAACAGGATGTTTTTGAAACCGGACTGCGAAATGCAATTCACTCGTGTGGTTATGGATGAAAGTTGACAGTAAAAAAATTCCAAACATCTGTCAAATGTGTGAACCTATATATAGTTTGATATTAAATTTGGCTTTCTTGTGGAAAATTATTAAGAAATGAGTAATTTGTTTTTTATTATAGTAAATCGCCAACCGTGTGAGACACTTAAAAAAATGTCCCTGCATATCACAGAAGTTTCCGAGACGTAAGCCCAGAAATATTGTCAAATGATGATTAGGGTTAATTAGGGTCACAATCCTCATTTCAACACTTTTTATAATCAATTGTTTGTTGCGTTGCGTCATGTTTTATTTTCTTAATTACTTAAACTAGTAAGTAATACCTATTTAGAAGATTTTTATCGCTGTGACAAGCCTCTCGGCTCCAGTATTCATACAAATCCCGGTTGTATTATGACATTGGAAAGTGGCGTCATCAGCGACCGAGATTTGTCTTAAATACCGGCGCGACAGAGCCGGAGTACGGCCCATACTTCAACTTTTCATATATTTCTTGTGATCGATACGCCACCATATAATATGAAAGGTCGGCCGTAAAATCTTATATGTGACGTTATGTTAAATTCAATATTTACATAGAATAACGCAGTAATTAAGATTGGTAAAGGCATTACATCTGAATCGTTTATTTGTGAATGGGTATAAGTCACCATTTTCGCAAAAATGAAATTATGGCGGAATATAATCCCTAAACGTTTTGTTAAATCATGAAAAGATACAAGTCACAGTTGCCGTTAGCTATCGGTGATAAACATTGCGTTTATTTTTGAAAGAGTTCAAGTCAGCCCAATAAAAGTAGTTAAAATCCTAATCTGTCCAAAAAAAATTAAATAAAATAAAGATAAATAGTATATACTGCCTTATACGTATAAGTAATTACTGTTATTAACCAAACAAAATTAAAAGTTTGGAACAGTTTGAGCTAGAAACATATTTTACTCATTTTCTCAGAACATCATTCGTATGACTTATACCTAAAAAAGCGATTAATTTCTAGTCCCTTTCTTACTTTCTTCTCTTTCCTTTCGCCAGACTCATCCTCAAATGCGTTTCACCATATCACGGCTTGTCAGTGAAGCCAGAAACTGACCTCGGATCTGACTAAAACGGATGGATAACGAAGTGCACTTATCAGTACAAATGTCAACGATCAAGGATACAACATAAAGCGACATCTCATAGTGTTCAGACGCATCACCCGCCCAATGAAACAGGAAATTTATAAGTTTAGAAGTCAGAAAGGAACCACCTACAAAGACCATAATGTCGATTACAATTTCAGGAGTCGCCACCTGAACTAATCGTTATTTTTCTGTGCACCGGGTACTAGGGTGAGAACGCGATGTTTTAATTTGTTTGTTTTCACTTAGTTTCAATTGGGTTTTACTGAAAATATTGCATTTGGTATTGGGAATAATTCATTAGGCATTTAAGTTTTATATAGGGCGTAAATAGGTTTTAACGTAAACTACAACCTTTTACCTTAGACTAAGCCTTCTACGCGATGTTGGAAATGTTTAAAGTTGAAAAAAATTCGTTGTCATTTGGTAGTCGAAAATAAATTAAAACTTTAGTACTTCCCTCACTGATGCTGCCTGGTAAGTTGTCCAAAACGGAATCCTAATCCGGAAAAAGCAGCAAAACAAATGGCTGTGCGTATTGTGCAATTGAAAATCAATCTGATATTTGCCCTTTTAAATAAATATTATACTTCTATTAATTAATATTACTAACTTTGCCATATGCTTATTTGAAATTCCCGGTTTAGATGTAAATATTTCTTCGGCGCGCCGGGATTTAAAATAAATCCTAGTTGCTGATGACGTCACTTTGAAACGCCATAATACAGTCGGGATTTGTATGAATACTGGAGCCGGGAGGCTAGCCACAACGTATTTTTATTCTAATGTCTTTACTAATGCCCTGTTTTTTTGCAAGTAATGTAGACCTGTCAAAACGCTGTAGGCGACTTGATTGATAACACTGGGTGACAAAAAAAATTTTTTTTGTTGTGAACTAACCTGAATAGCATATTGTAGTAGAATGAACCCACCTGAATACGAAAATGGTCAAAAAAATTTGTAACACGTTACATTAAACAAACCACATGTAGAACGGTACCATTTAATATTTATTGAAAAAATTAACTAACCTTAATATCTAAGAAAAAAGCAAACATCCGGTACCGAATTTTCATTGTCCTGACATCTTGACGAAACCTTTCACCCTGCTCATCCCTGACAGCGCTTAAATTATCAGGAAAAAAATAATAAAGGAGAATGAAGAAATTGAACCTTTAATGACATTCGGCAACCAAGCGATTTGTAGAAGTCTAAAAGTTTATTAACTAGTTGTTCATAGTTTGAATCCATATTGTTACCTAAAAATCCCCTCACTACACTTACAAATGAGTTCCAAGCTCTGAGCTCTTGCGTGGTGAGCTTTTCTATAAAACTAACATCGTCCAGCAATTTTCTAATTTGGGGCCCAATAGAAATGCCTTCTTTTAATTTGGCGTCACTTAATTAGGGAAATACTCGTCTTAGGTATTCAAATTCTTCATCCTCTCTATTCATAGCCTTTACAAAGTTTTTCATTAGTCCAAGGTTAATGTGTAGAGGAGACAAAAGGATATTCTTTGGGTCTACAAGGGACACATACTTAACATTTTAAGATCCCAGTTAAAGTTCACTCCTTTCCGACCAAATTTTCATTACATAATGTTCATTCACTGCACGACTATCCCACAAACAAAGAAAACAATAATATTTTGTAAATCCTCCCTGAGGAAAATTGCTATAACTTTTAAATCTGCACATATCTGCCATTTGTACCGGTTGTAGTTTATTTTATCTAAAATAATGCGCATTTAGGTTTCTTTTATTTTCACTGAATGGGCAACTTAATTTTCAATTATTTATTATTATTATAATAACACGACTATTAAACTATATTTCGATCAGTCTATGAACAAGCGCCATTCACAGGGAGAATGCTTGATATTGAGTTCCTGCAATAAACCATCGATATCAGTACACGTACATAACGAATTTTCTATATTGTAAAACGCAAAAAACGTAGAACTTATTTTTCCAAAAGTCATAATTTTTGTTTCTTTGGCTTTTAAGTTACACTCCTTGAGATGGGAACCAAGAAGTTCTGACTGTTGCTCTGACAACCCCAAATCACGTACTAAATCATGTAACTCACTTTAAACAATCAAATGTGACTTATTGGAACTTAAACCTGTAGTAAAAGGGGGGTCGGTACACTGTTCGTCCGAGCTGCCAGGTGATGCATTATTATCTCCTCATTATCAAATCAAATTCTAAACTGGTACTGGTAAGTCTGCATTGTGAGGAAAAGGTCTTATGGCAGAAGGTAAATTCGGATTTTCGATCTTGCCCTTTTCTTTTTTGAAATAACCTTCAGTCTTTGTCATGCAAAAATAGCAATCGTCAAAATGATTGGTGGGTTCTCGCCATACCATTGGAACTGCAGAATGCATACTTTTTCTCTTCCTTTTCATTGACTGCACCAATGACACGCTACAGCTGACACCGCACACATGGGGAGCCCACTACTTGTCTTGATCTCCGATTAAAACACCAAAATGCATGAAATAGGCTTTTTTCACATTTTCGGAAAATGGTCTGGATTGTGGCTTCACTAGAAATTCTCCAAAAATATAATAAAACGTGGCATGAGAAATTTTGCAACTGCGGCGCGTTACACTAGACATCTTCGTCGTTGAAAAAAACTTTCTTAACTGCACAAGACCACTAAATTCGAAACTCAAAAGAAGACTAAATAGGAGGATAAGTGTAATGTTATAATCAATCAATTTTAGGTTATCTTTCTCTTTTAAAATGCACCACTTTTGAATGACCCCTCATAAAGTTTACTACCTGGCAATATAAAAGGGTCTAATAGGCCCATTGAAGAGTGGTACGTATTGGGGCTTTATGAATAGTTTTTATATTATTAAAGAGGTATTAACATTGTGAAAGTAATGGGCTAAAATATGTTACAAAAATCGTGTCGGTCAGTGTAATTATTAAATTTGCATCGGCTGTCGACATAAAATATAGGGTGTCAAATTTAAATTAAGTAAGTAATGACCATTTAAAACTTGTAATTACTTTTTGCATACCTTCTATAATTTAGCAGATCCTTCACAAAGGCGTCACAAAACGTATTCCATTAGTAAACTTCGGTGTGAATTTAATTCAAAGACAGAAATGTTGAGAATTTAATAATTAAAATTGTTACTACAATTTCAAAATATTTCAAAAACCGTAAGGTTTAAGTGATGTAAACCTTAATGAACTTCGCTTTTATATTGATCGTAAAATCTGAAAAAGGAATAATATAAATTTTAAAAAATACAACTATCCATCCCGAAAATTTAAACTTAGGTATTTAAAATCTTTAGTACCTATAGCTACAATTTTTAGTGTCGAATAACGCTGTATACTTTCAAAACGTCTTTGCCGTGCGATTATTCACGCTGCCAATTATTGTACATTATTTATCATTTGCTAAGTACAGGCCATGAGTAGTCATCGATTAATAAAATTAAAAAGCACTACTTAAATTTGGCGCACGATATACAAATCCATTTTGTGTGTATATAAAATAGTCGGTCAAGCTTTGTCATACGGCCTAAAGATAAAGTAGGGGCAGTTATCTCGTACATACACGCATCCCGCATTTGCCTTTCTTTACCCCCATGCCTGGTTGAACCCCCCTTGCACCCTGCGTAAGCGTCCGGTCAAAAAGAAAACTCATACTCCGCAAGATTTATTTGCACATTAAAAATTGCCGCTAATCCATTTTGAATTTTAGCAAGCCTAAATACACAAAGGATGCTTCTTCCTTTGAATTAATTTGTTTTTGTAATTTTCAGCGCTTGTTTGCATCGAATGTTTGTTCTGAATGATGTAAAATGGATGATGTATACCGCTATACATTAAAAATTGATTTTACACAGATCTTGCCAAAAAATGCTGATTAAAGTAAAACATACCTGTTTTAATTGTGTTTACCGAAAAGATTTGACAACTCTGACAGAGTCATGTACGTACCGTTACGCCTCCATAATGACCAAGAAAATAACCTTGCATGTAAATACTTTTTATATGGCGATTCATGGACTATTTTTGACATTTTGTCGAGTTTCTTTATGGTGCAACTGGGAGTAAAATGTAAAAGAGAGGTGATACATGGATCAGATGCAGCACCTATAGTCTGTTGCTTAATGCGAGAGAGTAATAAATAATTATTGAACTATAAAACCCAGTGGTCTTCGCCGTATTCCATAGGTGTAGTCCAATAATTATTATTTATTCATGTTTATTGTCAGAGGTCCCGGAATCGGGTAAGTAGAGGCATAGGTAGTTTACCTACCTGTGCCTCACTGTTTCAAAAATTTGAAATGTTTAGTTACTTTCCGGTAGTTATTGGAAGACTTCGTTCTTGAAAATGGCTAGCTGTTTCTAAATTTATTGCTTAGCAACGGATTAGTAAAACTGAGCTTTCTAAAAACAAGAAAATTATTATTATCAATGTGTTCAACGCTCTTCGCCACCACAATTCAACATTCTGAGTTGCAAAAATAGTTGAAATGTGTTCGAATATGACTAAAGTCGGACAGTCAACAATATAGCGACCTGTGCACGAGGATAAACGCGGCCCCATCAGGTCACAGAAGAGAAGTACAGGAAGAAAAGAAACTGTAATAAATGAGGATGAAAAGACTGCCATCAGAAGAATCATACACTTGTTTTACCTAAAAAAAGAAATACCTACCATGGACAAAATAATGTCTGATATGAAAAACGATGATTTCATTCCACCCATGGGTAAGAAGAAACTATGGAAAACTTTGAAGGAAATAAATTCAAAACAGAGAATCACTCTTAATAGAGAAAGACGAAATCATCTGCTGGCGACGACGATATTTGAGGGCAGTTAGACAGTTTCGAAGGGAGAACAGGAATATCTATTATATGGACGAAACTTGGTTAAATGAAGGATATACTGTTAGTAAAATATGGCAGGATAAACACATAAAAAGCACGGGGCAAGCTTTAATGGAAGGATGGTCCACTGGAATAAAAGCACCCTCGGGAAAAGGTTAAAGATTTATCGATGGCGGCTTACTAGCATTTAAATCAAAATGGACTGAAGACTATCATGACCACATGAACGCTGATGTCTTTGAAAAATACTTCCAACAAATGCTAGATCTTATTTCTTCTGGGTCTGTTATAGTTATGGATACCACTCAAGAAAATCCGAAAAAATACCAACGTCTTCTTCGAAAAAAAAAATGACATCATTGACATCATTCATTGGCTTACTGTAAATAAGAAGCGATTTCATAAAGATATGCTGAAGAAGGAGCTACTGGAGATTGTAAAGTTGAATAAACCTCTTTGTACGAAATCTGTTGTCCATGAAATCGATTCAAAACGAAATATAACGGTACTTCACCTTCCGCCATGTTACTGTGAATAAAACCCCATAGAATTGGTGTGGGCGCAAGTAGAAGCGTTTGTAGCAAGGCATAACACCACTTTTGAAATTAGAGACGTTAGAAACCTCTTGCAAATGGAAATAAAGGCAGTGGATTGTGAAAAATTGGGTAAGTGCGTCGAACATGTGATTGAAATAGAAAAAAGAATGTGGGCAGCTGATTACATGCTAGAGTACACTGTAGAGTCCCTTATTATGTCTCTGGACCCCCAACGACGATAGTTCATCGGACTACTCGGAACATGCTGACTAAAATTTAAAAATTAGGTTGTTGGATTGTGCATAGTAGATTTTTTTTATAAATATTAATATTTATTCCAATTTATCTATTTTCATATTATTCTTACTTCTATACAAGTTTTTATCTACTTAATATTAGAATAATTAATATTTGAATTATCTGCCTATCTCTATAATTATAGTCAAGCATAACTATTATTATACTTATAATTTTAATAAAATACCTGTAGTAACGCCGTTGCCACATTACTTTTATTCACCAAACTCGTCTTTCTATTGTATGCAAATTAGGGTGACCTAATTTAGGACCGATTCGGGGTGTGTAGGTTTTTAAATATCTAAGATACGGAATTTTTAAAAACTATCATTGTAATTTACCTGAAATTTACAATGCAATCTTTAAGTTGTGCACCCTGCTTAATGGGTCCTGTCATTGTAAATTTACATTTTATTACTCTCTCGCAATAAAGAACAGAGTGTAGAGGTCTGTTAGTGTTCACTCTCCATAGGTTTAAGCGCCTCATAAAGGGTTAGAGCCCGAAAATAGCGACATCAGGGGGTCACCTGGAATAGAGCCAAAGATATTTTTTAATCGTTAAAGCCTTATGCCTTGTTTACACGAGCTTAGTTCTAATGATTAGTACTAACCACTCGCGCTAATGTCATCATGTGTAAACAGGTCGAATTATTACTAAGCATTAGTAAAACTGCAAGTGGGAGTGAATAGAAACCGATTCTATTTACTAATCACTTGTACGTACCCCCACCATAACTCCACGCTATACCGCGACGACATTCGCCACTTGTCGCAACGTGTGAACCGCCCGGGCTAGTGTTTAGTGATCAGTGCAGTCAAGTGGAGGCTGTTTGTAGGTTAAGTTGTGAATTTTTGCGTATTCGTAGTGGCCGAATCTATTTAGAAACATTTTAAAATGGCAGAAAAGTGGAACTCTGAAACCACGCTCAAGTTTATTCAAGAGTTCAGATCTTATGAATGTATTTGGAATACGAAATCACCTACGTACAAAAATAAACAAATGAGGCATCGTTCCAAAAAATTGTAGAAACTTTAAATACCGGGTGTTTCAGGAGGTACGCTCACCCCTATAACTTTTTTACTGTTTACGTTACAGAAATAAAATTTTGTGGGTTTATATGTGATACTATTTTGCATTTTCTAACATGGCGGATGCCATTTTCTCACTTCCGGTTTACCCGGAAATGACCTCAACCTTAGATTTTTAAATGGAACACCCTGTATATTTTTGGCTTTATCGATTCAGAACACCATTCCAAATTCAACGACACCCCATACGTCACTTTTTGACATTTTAAATCATTTTAAATTTTATTTTTATTTTTTCATCTAGATTGCTATGAACTCTCTAAAATTGTTTACTTCTAAACCAAAATCTTGATAAAAATACAATTTTTAAGTTTTATTGTATTTTAAATTTTTTACAAACTTTTTAACTTTTTAAAAAGTCTTTTTCCAAAAGAACTCGATTTTTTCAAATGGAAACATATTGGCTCACTCGGGCAAAAAGATGGAGCATTTTTTTCCCAACAGTTTGATATCACACACACAAATGTCAAAGTAAAAGAGAAGAGATAATTTATTAAAAATAGCCATTAATGACAAAAAATACAAGAAGCGCAAACGGCTTTTCATTTATCTAGGTACCCATGACGCCATAATGCTCATAAACAAATGAACATAATAACAAATTTAAATTCCACCATCATTAAAATTAGTTTGACATAACAGTAGCTTGCTATTTTATCGTTTGATTTTTCTGTCAGTAATAATAATTCTAATTCGGTCAGGTATTAGTAATTTCTAAATAAAATATTAAAATGGAAACTTATAACAGAAACGAAAAAATCGATATGGTACTAATTTATGGCGAATGTTTGCAAAACACTACTCAAGCGGCCAGGGTGTATGCTGACAGGTTTCCCGAGAGACGACACCCCTCGAGACATTACTTTCCTAGACTCGTTCAGAAGCTGAGGAATGAGCCCGAACCCGAAGAAGAACAAATTATTATTAACCAAGACAAGGAAATTGATGTGTTGGCATATGTTGAGGCATACAAAACAGCATCGCTTAGAGAAATTGCTTTAGAATGCGCGATAACTGTCTCTTCGGCCTGGAGAATTTTACATAAATATAAGTATCACTCATTTAAATATCAAATCCACCAGCATCTTTACGAAGATGATTTTGCCAGAAGACTGGAGTATTGCAATTGGTTTTTGGACAAAAATAATGTAGATCCGACATTTCCATGTAATATTTTATATTCGGACGAAAGTAGATTTACTAACCTGGGAATGTTTAATAGAAATAATAAAAGGTATTGGGCTCAAGATAATCTACACCTAATGCAGGAAGGTAATTTTCAAGCGAGGTTTGGATTTAATTGTTGGCTTGGCATTATTGGAGGTAGAATAATAGGCCCAATTTTTTTTGATGGGCACTTAACTGGTGAAAGATATCTTCAATTCCTCAGGAATGAAATTGAGCAGTTTTTAGATGAGCTGCCACTACAAGACAGGATAAATATTATCTTTCAGCAAGATGGTGCGCCGGCACATAATGCTCGTGCAGTCCAAGAGCATCTTAACGACAGATTTGGAGAAAATTGGATTGGTACTACTGGCCCTGTTAGATGGCCTCCTAGGTATGTAAGAAATACATTAATAGTGACTTAAATAACTAATGATTATTATTTATCAGGTCGCCAGATATTACCCCGTTGGATTTTTTTGCGTGGGGTACAATCAAAAATGAGGTATACAACACTCCACCTGCCACCAGAGAAGAATTGGAAAATCGCGTAAGAGCTGCCATTAACAAAATTACACGGGAAAATTTACAAAATGTGGTAAGGAAAACAATTCAAAATGTTCGCGCCTGTCAGGAAGCACAAGGAAGGCATTTTGAACAACTGGACTAACTAAACCGTTCTTATTGTTTCAATGAATATATTAAATTTGTAATAATTATGTTCATTTGTTTATGAGCATTATGGCGTCATGGGTACCTAGATAAATGAAAAGCCGTTTGCGCTTCTTGTATTTTTTGTCATTAATGGCTATTTTTAATAAATTATCTCTTCTCTTTTACTTTGACATTTGTGTGTGTGATATCAAACTGTTGGGAAAAAAATGCTCCATCTTTTTGCCCGAGTGAGCCAATATGTTTCCATTTGAAAAAATCGAGTTCTTTTGGAAAAAGACTTTTTAAAAAGTTAAAAAGTTTGTAAAAAATTTAAAATACAATAAAACTTAAAAATTGTATTTTTATCAAGATTTTGGTTTAGAAGTAAACAATTTTAGAGAGTTCATAGCAATCTAGATGAAAAAATAAAAATAAAATTTAAAATGATTTAAAATGTCAAAAAGTGACGTATGGGGTGTCGTTGAATTTGGAATGGTGTTCTGAATCGATAAAGCCAAAAATATACAGGGTGTTCCATTTAAAAATCTAAGGTTGAGGTCATTTCCGGGTAAACCGGAAGTGAGAAAATGGCATCCGCCATGTTAGAAAATGCAAAATAGTATCACATATAAACCCACAAAATTTTATTTCTGTAACGTAAACAGTAAAAAAGTTATAGGGGTGAGCGTACCTCCTGAAACACCCGGTATACAGGGTTTCGGAATACCTGAAACCAAAAACAAAATGAAAAATTTAAAATCGACTTACAATCAAGAGAAAAAGAAATCGAAAAATCAAAAACATCGGGCAGTGGTTCTGATGAAGTGTACATTCCAAGCCTAAAGTGGTTCACAAAGATGGATGCATTGCTAAATGATGTAGATGAATGAAGAAAAACTTTTGATAATGTAAGTATGTAATATAATTTTTATTGCATCGGATATAATACAATAATTAAATTATGCACTGTTGCTAAATTTATATTGTTAAATATATATAATAATATTCGGTCAATATTCGGCAATAACCTTAAGTTCTCACGTCTCCATGAACCAGGTGTGATTTCTCCAGTATCTACATCTTCATAATCTACATTTTCTTTTGTCAGGTAGGTAGGTAATGTCTTTCGTAACCAGTTATGTAAAGCACATGATGTGCGAATAATTTTATCAGTTACGGACACATCTGTGGCAATAGGTCGTTCAAATATTCTAAATCTGCTCACTAGAATGCCAAACCCATTTTCGAAAATTCTACGAGCCCTTGAAAGCCTGTAGTTAAAAAATTTTTGATCGTATGTTAGAGGTTCGCGTTTATAAGCTTTCAGTAAATACGTCTTCAGTGGGAATGCATCATCCCCGACAAAAAATCCACCATTTGGTAACATGTTTCGTTCAAGATCACGACAAATGGAACTGTTGTGAAAAACGCCACCATCTGAGCATCGCCCATTTGCTCCAATATTTATATATCAAAAACAGCAGTCATCATCGACGACTGCTAATAAGATGATGGTATTTGTTCCTTTATAGTTATAAAAATCACTGCCACAATTAGGTGGTGCACGAATTAACACATGCTTGCCATCGATAGCACCATATAATCCAGGAAAATTCCATCTTGTGTGGAATCCTCTTTCTATTATCTTCCACTCTGCGTGTGTGGCAGGAACCTAAAATAAATATATTTACATTTTACATTGATGATGATTACATACACTATACAGGGTATAAAAAAGAAATACGACTATTGCTATTAATCGATTTTTTTTATTATAAAATTGCATTACTTTCAGGTGGGAGACGCTTCTCAAATTTCTCAAGATGACATCCCAGGTATGCTAGATGAGAACTCTCAGCTGTCTGCCACTGAGGAGAGTGATGTAACTTTAACAGACAATGAAGAGCATACTAGAACATCTGTTAATATGCCTGGCGTCTCAACACAGCAGAATAAAGAGCCTGACCGCAAATTACAAAAAATGTATCAAATCGGAAGGAAATTTTTCGAGCCATTGGCGAACTGAAAAAATTCCAAGAAATAATAAATAAAGATCAACTAGTAGTACCCAATCCTAGCCTACAAACCCAAGCGGAAAACCAGTTTGATTTATTTGGCAAGAGTGTGGCAGCTCAGTTAAACAATGATGGCAATGAGAAGGCTTTGACTGCACAATCCAGGATTCAAAATATTTTGAGTGAGACTGCCATTGAAAATTATAGATGCACTAATGTATCAGAGTATACTAGAACATCATCAGCTGAGATATCAGATATTGAGTCTGTTATGAGTACGCCTGTAAGGAATCAAGATATGCTAGGTGCTGCACTTGCAATGTCTTTTAAAGATAAATCACCTGTAATGCCTGCCAGTGACGACCTACAGTTTAGTTATCTGTAATAATAGGTTTCAATGTTACAAATGATTCTGTTTTAGTTTTTAATAAAAGTTTTTTACTTACCTTTATATATTCCTCCAAGCTATTGTATTAAGAGTCTAGAACTTCAGGTATGAACAATGAAATAGCTGGTTTTAATACTCTAAAGAAGTGTGATAAACTGCGGGAACTATTTCCCGTAGCTAAATATGACAAAGTCAATTCTAATTTTATTTTTGCTGGTATTGCCCCTCTCATATTGGTATCTGCTCGTTGAATTGTAGGATAAACTTTTGATAACAAAAATTCAAATTGCTGTGGTGTCATCCTCATAAAACTTCTATATTCCAGTTTATCTTCAGCTGCGAGCTCTCTTAAAAGTCCTACTGAATGTCCACGAGTGTCTCTTCGAAGCAACCACTTTCTTGTCCATATTCGTTTTCCTTTTTTTAATTAGTTTTCAATTTCTTCTATCAATGCCGAGATAAGTATGTTTGAATAATGTTTGAAAGTACGCATATATACAAGACGGCGCTCACGGTAATCCATAATTGATGGCAGATTTTTTGCTACTATCATAGTTTCCTTGCCAAGTCCGTGTAAATGGTTCAGCGTGTAGTAAAAGCGTTTAGTAGCTTAGTGGCTAGTGCGAGTAGCCAGTACTAATGTTTAGGCACTAAGCTCGTGTACACAAGTCATTAGTAAATTTCATTTGTCCAATACTAGAAAAACTTTGTATTTTTCCAGCCTAAATATTAATCCGACCTTTTTCACAATCTTTTTAGGTATGACCCGTTGTTATTTTCAGCAACATATTACTGAATTATATTTGCTTTCAACTATCATTATTAAATTTCGAATTTATGACCTCATTAAATGTTTCGCAACATAATTTTTTTATGCAAATTTTCCTTATTTTTAATTTTATGGAATATGGTCTTGTTCTTTAATTGCTGCATTCAAGACGACGCGCCGCCGACCGACAGACAAAAATTCCTCCTTGCCTTTTGTGGCTATTAGCTCATCGAGAATTCCTCCAGATATACTCCAGTTTTAAACAAAGTACTAAATTATTACACAACGACTTACGAATACCAACTTTGACAGAACATTTTGACAAAGTGTTTACAGACAAGTATAGACGGAGGGATGTTTCGCATAACGAACTCATTACACGATCACACATGCAATTCTCAGCAAACCTTACAATATACCTGGGGGCTGGCTGTTACCTCAATCCTAATAATTAGATATTATCAAAATTTCAATAATTACAAGTAACTACTTTTTACTGACTTCTTCAATTAAATAAGAATTATTTCCAAACTAAAACCTTCTAAAGTAGATCTGCTTCAGACGTAGGTTTAGAAGTAATAGGAGTATGTCTCAGTTAAAGAACAAATATGATCCTCATATCATGTCATTACCCCAAAGTATTTCTCGAGATCCTATATATCGGCATTGCAGAGGGATTTCATAGAATCCATGCAGTTTTTACTTTTAAATTAGTTTGATACTATGCAGATTAATACCATCTTCATAATTTTGGATTTAAAAACTTGTAATGACAGCTATAGTATTATTTGAAAAGGGTTTGCTTTTTCCTTCTGCCAGAACCACCCTCAGACGCGTTTCGCTGTATAACAGCTCATCAGTGAGGCTATGGGTTCTGACAAAAGGAAAAAGCATCGGCGTCTGTTTTAAAACAGAAAAATCGGTTTGATACAGAGAATGAAGCCAGATGGCTCCATCTCGTGGTGCTGGTAAATTATAGTATTATTATTATTACCTTATGAAAGATAATTACGAAAAAGGAAATAATTAAAATTGCCACTATTGACTTTGTAGGGAATATTAAACATCTGGATTTTTAGAGTCATATTTCCACCAAGTGCATTTTGTATACTTATTTTGTTTTATAATCTATTTACTTACATAGTTGCACTATTTTAGTTCCTTTGTTTACAGAAAATGTGTCAAAATAAGTGAGGTGAGTGGTACTGCTTCTTAGTGTATTTTTTTTGTTCTACCTTTCTGCGGGATATTTGCACCGCGGTCTTTAAGGTGCGGAAAATAGGTTTGACCGCGTATTTCCCTTCGCATTTCCGTTAAGTCGCAGAACGCTTACTTGCCACTCTTATCAGTTTTATGTAACAAAGTTTGTTCGGAATAATTATACTCTTTATTGTGTTATTTAATTTATGATCTATCTAAGTCCAGGCCCTTGAATTGTTCTAATCCGTCGTAGGGTGTTTCATTGTTCTTTTTTATTGTTTATTTTGTTTAAGCTGCCAACAGCTTTCAATTTGACAGGAAGTGCTTGGGACATTAAGTTTTTTTGTGTCTTTTCTCCTCTGAACCTCATCCAAAAAGGAAGCCATTCCGAATGGCGTCTTCTTGGAAAAGGAGACCTACGGTTGCTTAACTCCCCTTTTAGAGGTAAGTTTCCTTTAATTTTATTGTCATTTTTTGGGGGGGGGGGGATTCAGTGGGTAATTTTCTTTTTCTGTTTTTCTGTTATTTTTGGGGCTTGCTTTTGCTTACGTTGCTAAGGTTTGGCCAGTTTTTTTTTTTTTTAATAAATTTTTGTAAGGTCGCCTTCCGATGACTCGTATGGGCCCTGCTGATTTGATGAAGCCGTTGCACCTGTAGCATTGTTGGTTTACAGGCTTGTATAAGCCCATTTCAGTTTTTTTGCTCATTTTATTTATCGTTCACAATTGCTTAACCTACCTCTTACAATAGCTGTCATTAACATTTCTTGCCCCCCTTTTTAACTTACTTACTTACTAAATTAATTATAGTAAAGCCATCTGGAGGTTACATTGTTTATAACCATACATCATATAATGTAGATTTAAAGGTTCTAGAATCTTCCCCTGAGCTATATACGTTTTTTTGGCATAAATCCTTGCATCCAGAAAAGCTAAGTGTTTTTCAAAATTAATAATTTTACATTTCATTACAAACTTGTATAAACCATATTCTTTAAACACTACGATTAATAAATTAGTGTAGGAAAACTTTCTTACTTTTATTACTGCATGATTTTCCAATAAATACCGGTATTCGGTTTTATTTCCTTGGTTTAGTCCGAATAGACCAAGTGGCGTCCAAGGTAAGGCAACGACGAAGTGAAGCTAGTAAGTATTTATGTCACTGAACCACGACCTAGTGCTATATATACTCCTGTTATGTGTGTTGTTTTTAAAATAGCAAATATTTTTAACAACCTTCTGACTGATCAAATTAATTTTTGTCTTCGTATCCCCATTTCTTAAATGATTAGCTTTTGATGGTAATCTGTATATTGAAATTAAAATTCAAACTGTTTAAAAATATATTTTCTATTTCTTACCAGTTAACAATGATTTGATTATCATTACAAATAACTGCTTATATGAAATAAATATATTATTAACCTGTCAGAATGTACATAGCAAAAAATAAAGCAGAATAAAGTACACAATACAGATTTGCAAAACTTGACGTTTGACTGCAATCTGAATGTGTCTTGTAAACTAACAAGCGTAACACTTTATCCATAATTTCTTAATTTCTATATCTTAAACATTACACCTTCAAGATTCAACAATGTATTTACATTAAAAAATCAAAAACATATAGTATCTAGTATAATAATATTGTATTCTATTTTATTCTGTTAGGGAATAAATTACTGTAAGCATATCCCAAATGCCGTGGGCATATCTCAAAACCAAAAGTGCACAAATTATTGCAAACTCACCTGTAATCCTTTAATTTGGCAGTAGATTAAAGGATTACAGGCGAGTTTGCAATAATTCATCCCGATATACAGATCTTAAATGGTACCTGGCGGATTCTACTATTAAGAATTGAGGAGGACCAGTGGCTTGGCCTCCTCGATCACCTGACCTAAATCCATTAGATTTTTTTGTGGGGCTGTTTAAAAACGTTCGTCTATGCCAATCTAATAGACAATCGAGAAAACTCATTGGATGATTAATTTTTATTGTCGCGAAATAAGGACTAATGTTGAGGCATTGCGGGGGGTCCAAGGGCCTTCGACCTAGGAAATGCATAAGAGTAGAAGGAGGTCACGTTGAACCGACATACAAAATTACTCAATAAGAACCATATTGAACAAAATTTTTTTTTTCGTAAACAGTTCATTTTATCGATGTCGATCAAGCGTATATTTTTTTAGCTTAAGGTTCAACCTGTATAAAAATTAAAATGTTGTTCCTTTATCGTACAGGGTGTAAAAAAAATAGCATTACTGTGTTAGAGCTAGTTCATCCCTGACAAAGTAAATAAACCGAATGTGATTAAAAGGACCCATTTGAAAGAGACTTACCTAGTAACCGTCATATTAAGAAATTATTGTAATAAATAAACACTGTTAATAATCACGAACGAAAAAACCCACAATTATATACAAAATATAATTTTCTTAATTTTATCACTTAGATGTAAATACCTATATAATCACACCTATAATTTAGTTGGTACCTTTGGCCAATACCTGTAAATTAAGGACCAAAATAACCCATCATCTGTCAATTTTTATTTTAATGACATATAGAATTTATTATTGTCTTATATGCCTTTGATAATGATCCGCAAGGGTTGAAACACGTGTCAGGAAACTGAATTAAATTGTGAAATATAACAAGTACGACTTTAATATTATAATATTGAGCTAAAATTACCACCCTTCTCTCATAGTTGATCGTTGAAATTTTTGCAGTAAACTCTATACTTTTTAGTACTAATGTCTATATTTATTTGTAACAAATAGAAAGTACACAAAAAATAATAATAGAATACGAAACAATAGTAACAAAACAAAAACAGTATCAAAGCTACAAAACATTAATTCAAAATATTAAATAAAAATAAAGAAATAAAATAGCGATTGTTTTGATAATAGTTTAAATCTTTCATGTACGGATGAAAGAGTAATGTCTAGCATTCCGAAATAGCAATTTACATTGAATTTAATTTCTTGATTTTCAATCGGCGGGTCGTCACCTTCGTAAGAAAATTGTTTTTTAATCTTTCGTGGCCTTAAAATTTCTGCGGATATAAATTTTGCACCAACTTCTAAGCAAGAAGCTAGTTCTTTGGCATCTACTAATAAGTCACTGAAGCCTTTGTCAGATCGATATTGTTTTACAAATTCATTGAGGTTACATAAACTTTCGCAAGCCTGGAAAATATTAGATGTTTTTAATTGCAGAATCTTAGTAACAACATCCACTTTACTTAGAATCTTGTACCACAAGACTATCATACACACAAACTCATAATTTTTAATTTTTTTACCTAGGTGGGTAGCTAGATGTTTTGTAGTATTGTTAAAATTATTTCCGGATAAAATTTCATAAAGAGCATCGTAAATTTCTCCCAATTGAAATCTTAGAGGGCTAATTGCATCAATTCTGCTAGACCATCTAGTGTCTGACAAAGGCTTTAATGTCAGACTTGAAATGTTAATTTTCAAAACAGACCACCGATTGGTTGAGGCAGAAAAAATTTATATAATTCTTGAACAGTTGAAAAAAAATTATAGTAGAAATATTGGATTTCACAGCATCGTTTATGACAAGGTTCAAACTGTGGTTACAACAAGGTACAAACATTACTCGGGCATTAATGTCTAAAATTCTTTTTTGTACACCTTAATGTTTACACTTCATATTTGAACCATTATCATAACCTTGGCCGCGCATATTATAAATGTCTAAACCATAATTCTCCAAAGTTTTTCGTAAAAAGTTGGTTACCCTTCACCTGTTGTATCACTTATAGGACGAAATGTTAAAAAACGTTATTCGACACTAAATTTATTATTATTTAAATTAACGTATATTAAATACTGTGCTTCTTTAACTTCGTTTAAAATATTATTTCTTATATTGTCACCTATTAATTTAATGGTTTCGTTTTAAATTTCATCTCCAAGGTAAAGTGGAATATTTTTTTGAGATCTATTAATACGTGCAGACATGACTTTTATTGATGACATGACATACATTTTAAAAAATTTCTAATATTTCTTTCAAATAATTTGTTACCAGGACCACGAAATGCCAAGTTTTGTTCAGCCAAAAATTGATTACTATAAATTATTCTTTCAATGACACTGCGCCAATGTTTAGTTTCATTTTTTAATAAATTTTGCATTTCCGAATCAACGGTTCGATTAGTTTTTAATCTTTCTAGTACATCTGACCAGTCACGTAAATTTTGAAAATGAGATTTACTTTTTTCGTGGAATTTCAAATGTTCGCTTAAATGATGCCAATCATTGAAACTGTCTTGGTTACTTAATTTGGTGTTTTTAAAAGTCAATGGATTGTTGGGGTTGGGGTCATTGAATATTTTACAGCAGAAGCAGAAAACTGCATTTTTTTTAATAGAATATAGCAACCAATGACGCTGAACCTTTTCACCATTTAACAAAATTCGAGTAAAATATATATCGGAAAACTTACGTCCACTTTTGTCTTTAGGATACATAGTTTTATTTTGATAATGCATTGGACCTTTTTCGACAAGTTCTTGCCCCTGGATTGGAGACAATACACTCGGCGAAAGACCTGGATCATTAAAAAGGGGCGCTTCTTCGGATAATTCGTCTTGCTTAATCGAACATGATGGTACCGACACTAACTGAAACGTATCAGGATCTAATTCTTTTGGATCTTAATCCTTATTAGCTTGCTTTTCTAATTCTGATGGCAAGTTTGATTTTGTTGAATGTAGAAGATCACTGTTATCAGAAGTAGTGTCTTGTGTAGTCTTTCTAAAAAAGTTACTAATCTTGAAATTGGTTTTCTCCAAGTCTTCCTCCCTCTTTCGCTTGTTAGGCAAGTTTTGGTAACCAGACAATTTCTTTTTTTCTTCTCTGACCATCTAAATGAAATAAATATAAAATATTAAACACTAAGCCTTATTTGTTTCATAAACAAAAGTTATTAAAAAGAATAACAATTATTTGCATCCCTGTTAATTAATTTATTTAATCACTTACTTACCTTATTTGTAATTATTTATTAGAATTGCGGTAGATACGTTAAAGCAAATAAGGCACTATATACGTCTTTAGCGCTTATTAAGACAAGAATGAAAAATTAACCTGCTACATCGAGTACGAACACGCAAAATCTAGCAAGTTTAAACCAGCGCGCCGAACGCACGGGGATTTTCGCGCCCCCACAGGATGAGGAGTAGTAAAATTCCACCACTAGTACTGGTCGCCGACCGGCGGTCGGTGTTGGTGGATAATGCATTTTCCCCACCGGTATTCAAAGATAAATTTTTTAGTTTTATGTTAATTTGTGTTGAAAGCCTGGCGCCTTTCAGGCCTTGGCGCCGTCGGGCACCGCACGACCATGCCAATATGGACAGCGCGTCCCTGTGTATAGGCTGTATATAAAATATATTAATGACATTCTGTATTCAACTACTTTTAGTAGTTTCGAGAGTAATATTTTGTTAAAAATAAAATAAAAATGGTGAATCTTAACACAATTTTAGATCCTTATGACCTTATGCCTAGTACACACCTATAAATATTTTGTTTAGAAACATTTTTTAAACACGTTTCCGAAACGTTTCAGAAATGTTTATGATTTGTTTCAGTCGCTTATCAAGATATTACAAAAGTTTCGAAACAAAGATTGAATGTTTTTGAATTTCCGTCGAAAATTGGAAACATGAAACAAGGTTTACAGGTCTGGACATGTTTTCGAAACAGATGGGAGATTATTGCAACTTTTATATTATTTCAGTATGTTTGTAGCATGCGAAGTTTGAACATGTGGAATACGGAACTTACGTTAAAACTTATTGAAAACGTTCATGCTTTGCAGTGTTTGTGGGATGCACAAACGAAAGAGATAAAAACAGAAATAAGAAGACTGATTCTTATACGACTCTTGCTGAAGAATTTCATGTTACTGCTACTGAACCTCTTTTAAACCTTACAATTTAAATAAATGTAACCCGCACAAATTCCTACCGCGGCCAGTGCAACGTTACCGTTCGACATTCTATCATACTGATACGTGGACATTATTTCCAAGTTGTTTCAAAAAAGTTTCCCATATATGTTTAAATGATTTGTTCACGCATGCCATCAATGATTATAATTATTACTCTTGAAAGATATCCTAGGTAAAGATAAAGGCGAATGAAAAATAGAACTGTCAAGTTCTGATGTTTTTGTTTTTACGAAAATTAAATAATTGTCATTGCCATTGTTTAATATACTCAATATAAAAGATATACAACAAGGAACCTAAAAATAATAAATTTAGAAGTACGCTAACAGGATTCACAGGCTTCTAGGACTCGCCTGACTGTATTGCCCTGTGTAATAGTACCTTCCCGTCTTGTAACATAAATATACCATTATTTACGTAATATTTGATTAAGGAACTTCATTTTTTGTAGAGATACGTGTACAAAATATAAAACACCGAAAGTACATATTTATATTCGTAATAAAAAAATATTAAACCAAACTAATTTTATTTAAGACCCAATGAGAGCAAACTTTATTTAAAAAGCACATTTCTTACTAACAAAAAAAAAACATGTATTTATTTACCAATATATTTCAAGGAATAAGATACGGGAAGTTGGGTGTTAGAATAACTGGCATTTGACAGAGTAGCCCCTTAATTATTTTGTCCTTTTTTTCCGCCTAATTACCCTATAAGCAGTGGTTAACCGCACAGCAGGCAAATTGGCATTGTTTAGCATAAAGCAATAATGGAATTCTTGGCATTAATTTCCAAAGCTTTCAAATCTTTAGCATAAAGTTTGATGCTCTTGTTGTTGCGATATGATTTTTTTAATACGATTTAAGTATATCATATAACTCTAACACTTGGGCTTTATTTCGTTGCTTGGCTATGGCACCATAAATAAATGCCCCTCAAAGTTTTTCAAAATTATTCTATCGAGACTACAAAACTTATTAACCAAAATTACACAGTTTGTAAACAGAGTCAATTCGATACTTTTTAGTAGCAACTTGCTTGATTTGTGAATTGTAAATATATCCAAAATAGAAATAGTAACTATACTATATAGTTACCATACCATGGACTTATTAGGTATCTGGACTTAATGTATTTTTAAACTGTAAAATTGGTATATCTAATTATTATCTCGTAAATGTCACATGCTAAATTTTCAACCCCAGGTTAGGTGTTTTTCTACGACACAGCCGCAACTGTAAACAGATAAAGTATAAAAAAAATATTTTCAGTAATGCACAAACCTTACCTTGTGACATGCCTATGGGTATACAAGTTTTCTGGCCTGTATTAAAAGCGGATAACATCTAACTTTCAAAAATTAAGGTGCAGACAGTAGTTCATTCTCTCAGTGGTTAAAATTTTAAATGGTTGGAATAAAAAGTCTGTTTAACATAGGCACATTTAATATCAAAGCAGGGGGGAAAGAAGATCTTTACATGACAGTAACTGATCTAGGGCATGCCTTAACCTTAGAGGAGAAGAGAAGAGAAACAATATTAAGAGAATTTTTCTAATTATATGTATGGTTCGGGGATTAAGCTTTTACACATGAAATACAATCAAATTGAAGGCCAGTTACAGTTTTAGCATATTAGAGAGGGGTGGAGGAACATATTTTGTATATTTAAAAGAATATAAAGAAGGTTAACATTAGAGAAAGAATTTGGTGAAGAGTCTCTTAATTTTATATATCAATCAATACCATTGGGCAATTGTGTAATCAAAGTTATAACAAATGAGGAATCCGACCGTGCGTAAAAAATATAAAATTAAGTTGCACGGCCGACTACAAATAATTTACACCAACATGCTGCAACTAATAAGGACCCAGAACACTTTAAATTTTTAAAACTTATTTAAATAAAATAACAAAAATATAACATAAAGTCTCCTTGCTGCAAGAAAAAAAAAGAATAAATTCACGTTAATAAACAAACCACAAATGCTGCAGAAACTCCACAGACTTCTACTTAAGGTAGAAGTTTTTATCGTGACTTTAACCAATTCTTTACATATTAATTAAAAATAAATATAGATCATAGAACTGTTAAGTTTCTTCGGATTCCTCCTTTGTTACAACTTTATATTCTCTGAAACATATAAAATATGTTCCTCTCACCATTCCTTTAATATGTTAAAATTATAACTGTGCTTTAATTTGATTGTATCTTAAAGTCGTCAAAGCTTAACTCCCGAGCCATAATTATTATAATTCGAAAAAGTCTCTTATTTTTGCTAAAGTTGACCTTCTCTAAGATCGTAACATGTCCTAGATTAGTTACTGTTATGTAAATATCTTCTTTCCATCCCTTTTTTGATATTAAATGTATTTGTGGTTTAGGGAGACTTTTATTCCTACCATTTCAGAAATTAGTTGTTAATTTGTTCCATCCACTGTTCACAAAACTACATTTTAAGGAGATAATCATGAGGAATAAGTTTTTTAACATTCCCAACTATGAAAGACTTATATTTATCCTTTTTAATTGCCTTGTAGCACCTACTTAAGCTGGATTCAAAAACTCAAAAAGTTCGCAAAGCTGAGGTTCAGTTGGCAAATAATAAATAAATAATAATAAAAATAATAAATAAGGAAACAAATATTCAATAAAATATAATAAGATAATAATAATAATAAGGAAATAAGAATTCAATTTAAACTGAAGGGAACACTCAGTTCCATTTACAAGCTCAGGTTATGTAAAGTTCGATAGTTTCGAGAACTTTCCGGATAGTTCGAGATAACCAATTTTTATGTACGGAGTTCGTAAAGTTCGTTCCGACCAATGAGGACCCTATTTTAAAATCATGTAATTCGTTGTTTATATCGCCATTCCGAAATTTGTAATTTCTTTTTATTGTAAGGTTAGTTTGTGTTTTGTGCCGGAAAATTGTAAAAGAAAAAGTTGATAGTATGGAGAGTGATGACACTAATCTCTCGACTCTATTTAAAATTATGAAATATTTTAATTCATTCTATTAGACACAAACTTCAACCAATCAAACAACAACTTTTTGAACTTCGCTACTGACTTTATAAATACTATATTCTGAACTGTCGAATATCGAACTTTACCAACTTGAACATAACTTCAACCTCGCCAACTTTCGAGTTTATAAATCCGACTTAAAAGATTTTTTGGGAACTTCGGCAAGCTAAATAAGAGTAGTTATTGGATTCTCTTCAACGAGCAAGCATGCTTCCGTTTTGAATTATTCCTTTACTATAGTTGCGTTCCTTTGGCTTTTCTTGTAACAACTCAACATATATTCAATGGTTACAAATTTTTGATGAACCCGTTGTACTATTGTTCTGGACTTACCGAAGGATTATAATTAGAGTTATCGACCACTTGTGATGCCGACACTCCTTTAATGAAGTTTATCTAATACCTGTAGTATAAATACATATTTCGGACACTTTCGATATACCACTTTCTAAATAATTTTATGAAGAACCTCTACCTATTCTAAGTTGAAGAGACAAAGGTTTGGAGGTGCACAAAAAGTACAATCTTTTGTTATCGGAGTTATATAATTTTAGAGATATTTCTCGTAGATTTTTATCACATAGATAAACATTTCCTTAGCCTAAGGCCCTAAACTTTGCGTGTCCCAAGTTTTAGATTTTAGACTCTAGCATAGAGTGGAAAGTTTAACACATGACCAGGTTTAGGAAGAAATGCAGTGTAATAATATGGTGAAAATTAGTTGCTAGTTAGAAATGCGTTGAAAAGTAATAGTTTTTAACATAATTCAATTTTAAAACACCACCCTTGATCGGCTTGTCATAAAAACACAAAAAGATGCTAACTTACCTGGAGTTTAGTGAGTACAAAGTAACAGCAGGTAATAGGTATGTTATTTAATTAATTCAATTTAATCGTTTTAGAGTCATTAAAAAGGTTTGCCAAGGTTCACGTCATTAGTGATTACATCCATTATATTGCCAAATGACGTTTAACTGTTTTTTGAATTAGCAAATAAAAATAAGGAGACGTGCCACAATAAGGAACGGAAAAAACCTTAACAGGCACTTATATTGAGTGATTAAGGGGACAGATAAAGTGTAGGGAGTTGTGCAATGAATGAGGAAAAGGGTCGTCGCACGTCAGCTCAAAAACGAAACTAAACAACCGATAAAATGAAATAAATTTCTTATTTCAGATATCACATATATACAGGGTGAAATAAGGGCGGCTTCGATTGCAGAATTTTTTTAATATTGACATATTGGGACATTAAGATATAATGTTTTGAATTAAGTATTAAGAGTATAAGCGCCCGATGAAATAATTTAAGGGGTTACCTAGGCCTGACCGTAAACTAGCCCGAATAATATATCTGAGGCCGAAAATGGGAAGCAGGTGTTGATATGTGTCTGATAAAGTAAAGCTCAGCATAAAAGGCCCTTATGGTGCTCTGCGAGCAGTGCATGTGTGAAGGAAGCGATTTACGTTAGCCTTGAATCTTTGGAGATTATATTTGATGAAGAGTAAAGGTACGTGTGCCATTTGAGATTTACTCTCGAGAGTTCCTCTCGTTAGCTAATCTCAGATGCTCGTCCATTTGAAAGTACTTTCCTAAATTTTTACTCTCAGATAGCTCCACGAGACAGCTCGTTGAGAGTAAATAGCAGCAGTGCTCTCAAAACTGTGTCCACAGCAAGTGCGTGTTGCGAGTTCGATAGAGAAAGTTTGTAGAACGTGGAGGTGGAAAAACGGGCCGTTATCGTTTGTCACAAAATTTTAGTTAAGAGGAAGCAAAAACATAAAGTGCAAAGACAGTGTTGGATCAAACCTTGGATTCGACGTAGATTAGAGTTAGGTGCGTGCTCTACACTCACAAGGGAGCTGCAGGTTGAAGATGCGCAGCAATTTCGCAATTTCGTTCGTATGAATGCAGTGCAGGTTCAGTATATAATAGAACTAGTTAAACCATCAATTGCGAAAAGAAATACGAAAATGCGAGAAGCTATTTCCATCTAAGAACGTGTAATGGTCACATTACGATTTTTAGCGTCAGGTATTATTAAAAAAACAGGTACCCTATCAGAATATAATTAACAAATGCTTATATTTTGCAGGCGACTCCTATAGCAGTCTACAGTATTTATTTTGGATACCTGTTTGTACCATAGGCAGAATAGTAAAAGAAGTGACCCCTACAATTTACAGGGCCTTAAAGGACCTTTACATGAAGGTAGGTATAAAAAAGTGTTATAAATGATTTGAATGTAATTTATTACGTAAGTAAGCATAAACAGTGAACGAAATCTGAAACAAATGACTTAAAAAAGGTTTATTACAATATAGTGAATGAAGTGTAATATGTTGCACATGACGAACTACTTCCTTGTTCTGCGTGATGTTCAACAAGTGGTTCCGAAAATCCGGGAGATGGCAATGGTGTCGATACGCTGGACGATGCCGAAGTGTAGGACATCTCCTCTTCATCATAAATGCGGACAACAGATATCCGAATTTCACTCTTTAGTCGTCTTTTATTAAAATCAGTTCGCAAACCCCGTAACTCCATGGCGACATACTGTCCAAAACGATCGTCTTCGTCCAGTGGCTTCTAAAGCGTCGCTAAAGCACTTTTAAAAAGTTTATCATCAGTATCAGATGCGTCATAACTGTTTCGTTTCCGTTTATTTGTTGACGCTGGTCCTTTCTTTTTTCCTCATTTTGCTCATTCCCTTCAACGTTAGACGACACTGTCTGTGATACCTGCTCTTCAGATTGTAAGATAACCTAGAGGAATAAAAAAATGCAATCAAATCTTTATTTTCAATATTTGTACCTCTTATGTATAGATCGATAGCTAATTAACCAATTTTAAAACGATTTTGTATTTTTTCCAGTTTCAAAACAGTGGAAGTCACTATTTCAATTACAAAGGAACTTACAGCATTGTCTTGTTGGCCATCGCAGACCCACAATACAAGTTCACTTATATTGATGTTAGATATAATGGAAGAATCTCTGATGGAGGAGTTTTTCAAAATTGTTCACTAAGTGATGGACTGGAACAGGGAACTCTACATTTACCTTTTGCAGCACCTCTACTTAGGTAGTTAGGAACATTGCTGTGCCATATTGTTTTGTCGCTGATGATGCATTCGCTATGAAGTCATATATATTGAAAGCATATCCATTTCATGGCCAACCAGCATCTAACCGTATATTCAACTACCGATTATCTAGAGCTCGTCGTATAGTGGAGAATGCGTTTGGTATAATTGCAAACAAATTTCGAGTTCTCCGCAAACCAATCGCCCTCGAACCTGACAGGGTGGTGAATATTATTTTGGCAATTTGTGCACTTCACAATTATTTATTAGCAGATAATAAGTCGAGAACAAATTACTTGCACCAAGGACTGGTTGACTTAGAACATGAAGAAACTCGCAAAGTTATTCCAGGAACTTGGAGGGATGAAGCAATGCCAACCAATTCATTATTGCCATTACAAAGAGGCACGCGACAAAATTATACAATTTACCAAAAACAAGTTAGAGACGAATTTAAAGAATATTTTATAACCCCCGCTGGTGAAGTTCCCTGGCAATATAGACATATATAAGTAAAAGTTTGTCAATATATATAATATATAAAAATTGCAACATCGGAGTGTTTTTTTGCAATTATTCCTAAAGTTATCGTTTAAATAATGATTATTAATAACAAAACATTATTCATATTTTTCTTTGAAATTCAATCAGTAAGTATAAAAACTTTTTTAAATATTTTAGCTCCTAACCCTATTTTTTGACATTTCATATCACGTTTTTCAATTTCTCGCCATAATAGTAGTAACGTGAAAACTGTAAAAATGTGTTTATAGGATATCACATAATATGCACAACTGATTACTTACCTACCGGAAAACTTTTCTTAAATTTCCTAATTTCCAAAAAAATTTCCCATTTATTTAACACTTTTTTTGATCACCCAGTATGTACTATAACAATAATTAGGTATGTAGCTCGTAGGTATATGTGTTGTTGTATAAATACGAACATTAAAATTTCAACTAAATCATGACCTATGTACTGAATTCACTCACTTCAACTGATTCTGTTATTTGGGAAAACGATTGCGTTGACATTGACGATTGTGATTGGTTTGCTGTCAAGGCAGGTAACAAAAACTTTAGGGCTGAGAAATAAGACCAGTGGCTAACATAAATTTCATCGGTGCCGGCTCCACTTTTCTTCTTTTTAATTTTTTTTATTTCTTGTGACATCTACAATAATAATGAAACTTTCATGCTTTTTACGATATAGGACTACTCTACTTACCTGATTTCTCAAATTGTGCAACTTTCTTTGCACCTCCTCAGAAGTACAACCAAATGCAGCTGCAATATCTTGCAATATTCTCTGTTTCTTTTCGCGATTACGATACTCTACACATTTTGTATCCCACAGTATGGGATTCTCTTCATAACTACTAATTAATTTAACCACATCGTCTTTTGACCATTCTACTTTTGCCATTTTGCTGAGAGCACTGTCACAATACGAATACCGTTCGAATTGTGATAGTTGCTCTCCAACCCGAGAAAATCGCTTCGTCCACTTGCGAGCAAGTGTCGACTTGTTCGCTGTCTGAGAGTTTATCAGTGCTGTCGTATAGTAGCTCGCGGAACTGTGTCGACCTGCGAGAAATACTTTCGAGAGCGGCTCTCGAGAGCTTTTCTCTCAAATGGACACTTACCTTAAGAACTCGCGAAGGTTACTGTAGAGCGATGACGTCTTCCGGAAAAAGGAATTTTTAATTAGTCTTTTTGGCGATTAGGTTAGTTCAGGTGCAGGAGAAATTATTTATGGTGCTCTGCGAATGGTGCATGTGAAAAGGAAGCGATTTACGTTGATTCGTGACCTTTGCAGATTATACTCATTGGGAACCCAACTCCATGAAGGTTGTTTCAGACTAATGGCATTCCCCAGATGAAGAAGTATTAAGGGAGTATCGTTCAATGAACACTAAGCTAAACCATGTACCGGTTGTGTGGGTCGTTTATTTCTATCATCTGCTGCTGTGAGTACAATCAAACAGGCAATATAACTTTGTTATAAAAATATCAGTATAAGAGGCCCAATTCACCACTCTGTCTTCGATATTCTAAAGTAAACTATTGAGATCATCTATCAGATTATAGGCGCCGATCAGCGAATGGCAGCTCTTTCAATGGAATCCGACAGTCACAGAGTATGTTCAGGAGCAAAGCCCTAAATATGACAGCAGTATTCCAGCGATAATCGAATTTAGGTTTTATAGAAGGTTAAAAGCTGTTAGGGTGCGTATGGATTTTTAGTTCAGAAAAGTACCCCAAGCTTTTTAGATATGGCGGCAACATGACCAAGGGAATCAAGAGTCCCGTCATGACTATAATTAACTATTTTAGATAAAACTGTCGCCTGGGTTTCTTAGCATAAAATTCTACTTAGTTACTGTCACCTCAAGACAGAACTTCTTTCAAGTTTTGTCGAGATGTGAGACTTTTTGCTGTCTGTAGAGATGTGTACTGGCAGCATCTACAGTGAAACTGAAACAAGGATTAGTTTAGGTTAGTATAGGTTAGTAAGATAAATAGTAACAGAAGTCGCCCAGCACACGGCATAGCATTGGCCACTGTTCACAACTTGGGAGCGAAGATCATAATCATGAGCGAGCCAAATAGGAATATTAGTAAGAACAGAAAAGACTGGGTATGCGATGAAAATCTAGATACTGCAATCAAAGTAATAGATCGTAGCGTCAAAATAAAAATGTATGGAAGTGGACTTCACAATCTATAGCTCTTACTGTTTTGGAATCGACGAGATACGACAACTCGAGGAAACCTTATCTGAAATAGGGAGTCTCATCAGGGCTAAAAAGGAAAATGCTGTTATATCTGGCGATTTATTGTGAAGTCCCCACAGTAGGGAAGAAGGTTTAGTGATGTGAGAGGCCAAATCATAACTAAGTAGATTGCGGCCGACGATTTAGTAATTGCTAACCAAAGAGATAAACCCACATGAATGAATCCATTCTAGACCTGACAATTGCCACGCGGAGCTTCATTCCCAATATTATGAAATGGGAAGTAATATGTGATGAATCCCTAAGCGTTCACAATTATATAACTTTTGATGTCAGAGAGAAGAAGCAAGTATCGAAAACTAGGAAGGGAACGGCGGATGGAAAGCTAAAAAACTGGACAGAGAAAGGTTGCAACATATACTAGAAGAAATATAATAGGGCGAGGTAGTAGAATCTGCAAAGAGCTTTACACGCAAACTAACCAAAATTTGTGATAATGTGATTCCAAAGAGAACAAACAGGAAACAGGCATACTGGTGGGGTAACGAAATAGCCGCGCTTCGCAGAGAATGTATACGAAAGCGAAAAGCCTATACTAGACATGCTGGTGGAGAGTGGGGCAGTCAATCAAAATCTGCTTGAAGATTACAAGGAGAGTAAAGTAAGACTGAGAACGGGTAATCTGCTGTAATGTTTTGCCTTGCGTTGGTAAGTTCAGGTTAGTTAGTAGAATGGACGGCAGTAGGAGACTCAATGTTCGCATTGCACCAGAAGTAGAAGAATTGAGGCAAATTGTAAATAACAACCTTTATTTGGCATTTAGGCCAGCAAGTAAATGTATTCTACGGAACCTGCTATATCCTGAAATGTCACCTCTGTATGCACGCTTATCATCTAAGCTCAGTCTTGCTCAGTTGCTACCAAACGACAATCCGCAGCAAATTCAATTTCCAAAGTGATTTATGGGTAATTTGCATAATAATGAAAATGACTTTGATGAAGCCTTTTTTACTGACGAGACATGGTTTTACATCTCTGGTTCTTTAAATTCTCTACAAATAAGAATGTGGCGTTCTGAAGATCTACAAAATTGTGAACACATTAGACGATGAAGAGATGCGACGAGGCAAGTTTCAGCAGGACGGCTCAACAATTCACATTATTGTTGATAAATCTCTTAGGAGAATTGTTCGAGGAACGAATCATTAGTCTTAATATGCCATTTTTTTGTTAAGGTTACGTAATAAAAACTTGGTTTGCAAAACCCCTTGTGAACATTTAGAAGACCTATAGGCTAAAATTACAAATACATTTCAGGAGATTAACTCCTCCCAGGCGCTTACCAATGTTATCGATGCTGTAAAAAGAACAATGAAAACATGTTTGGAAGTAAAAAGTGGACAAGTGTCTCTTTTCCACTTTCAAATTCTACCGCTGGATGGCGTATTTCAAAATCAAAAAATGAGAATCTGTCTCAAAATCAATAGTGGAGGGTAAGTTACGTGAAACGGTTTTGTACTATCCTATTAACACTCTAAAAATGATCCTCCTAAAATAAGGGGTTGGGAGGTTTGACTCATGTTGCAGAAGAAGTTCGATAACTAGTGAATACGTTAACCGATTTGATCGAACTTAATATTGCTTTAAAGCTATTTGATAGCGGTATTATAGTCTATGATAATATTTAACAGTAGGTGAGGGGAGGCACACGGACCTGGCAAGTAGATCAAAGGCTATATCTACCCCTGGGTATTCCCACATCCACTCAACCACCCAAACCCTCGCCAAGCCTACCAGACCTTCTCATGAAGGTCAGGACATTATTCCAAGCAAGGGTCCTGACTTCCTCCTGGTGGATCACCACTGTCCCAAAGACTTGCCGTCTGAGTCTTCCCAAGTCTTCACAAGCGCACAGGAAGTGCAGTGGTATCTCCTCGTCCTCCAAGCATCCCGAACATATCGGGTCCTTCTCCACACCCATCGTATGCAGGTGCTTCCTTAACTTGCAATGCCCTGTTGGAAGTCCTACCAGAGAACTCAGGACACGCCTACTCCTGTTGAGAATCCAATGATAATACTTAAATTTTAGTTTAAGTCTGAACCGATATATGGCGTTTCTGACCGCTTTAGTAGTTTTCTCAATTTTCAATTAAAAGTTAAATGGAAGGCTAACAATAATTCTGTATTATGCAATGGCAATGACAATAATGTAATTTTCTTAAAAATAAAAACTTCAGACTTGACAGTTCTGCTTTGTATTCGCCTTTACCTTTTAGCTAGGTTACCTACCTTTCCAGAGTAATAATTCAACACAGCATGCTTTGTGGATGTTTTTTTTTTAATCTTATGATATATATTTCGATTAACTGTATCTTTTAACAACTCTCTTTAGCTCCTTCCCCCGTGATGGCCTCCGCGCTTTGCGTTAAAAGAAAAAATGAAACCGCCTAATACTAATTTGGATAAAGAAAAACTCGGACCTGCCAATTTATTTTCAGTTTTCGACAATGTTCATTTGATATTTGATGTGCAGTTGCCAGTTGAATGTAGAAATTCGAGTTTCAGACATACCAATGAAATACCATAAATTTAAGAGACCTCAAGTCACAAATTACAAATTCTACAATAATTTGGATTCGCGAAACTGGACATTTCGTATTAAATGTACAGAGGAAAATGTTAGATTGCAGTAGAAAGCAGCTGACGTAGCAAAACGAAACTTAACTAATAAACTGTCAATTAAAGTGGATATTTCGTGAATTTAGCAATCGTATAAAATCCCGATCGTGTTGGGTAAGGGTCAGCGATTAGCGCGGATGACGCTTAGCTATTTCAGATATTTAATTACAATTAGGAAATGTCTACTTTATTTAAAATTTCCAAAATTAAATTTTATTAATATTACGAATACGACTGCTCTGCCGTTCCACGGACATAATTCGAAAATAATTAGAATCTAATAAGGACTAAGAAAAGGCGAGACGCGCCAAGTCAAAAACGAGAAAAACTTTTTAATTCCCACGTGCAAAATATACTTTTTAAATTATGATTAAAGACAAATCCGGACGGCGTTTTTAATTTAGACTGATGGATTTGTCAATTAATTGTCTTCATCTTTATTAACACACCACCCCTAACGCTATTAAATATTTATTAAGATGGCGAACTTTTATTCATTAGGTCCTTTTTAATCCATCTTTTAAGTAAACATAAAATTAAAACAAAGCCTCGAATTTGGGGTAGAACAGAGCAAATCGGATCTCGGGGTAAATTTGATCAAAATAAGGAGTTTTCATAAGATTTTAGTTAAAATATAATATTCTTGGTATAATTTAAACTCTTATGCAATACTTTCATTAATCCAATCAAATCATAAAATACAGAGAATATTGTATAATTCGAAGCAGTTAAAACATATTTATATACAGGATATCAGGGTGATACATTGGGCATTTATGGCGAACCAGTCAACAGGACGCTGTAAAGATTTGCTTTTTTTTTGTATAAACGCGCATCTCTACCCGGCATAAATATTTTTAGCAATGAGGTGTGACGGCTTCTATCAGAACGTTGTAGCATATTTGATAATTTAAACGGGAACCCTGAATATAAACTTTTTTTTTCAAATCTCTATTAGTTTCTTAACAAATTTCCTATGCCAGTTTTAGGTTACTTTCTTTTTATTTCTTTGAAATACTTGACATCCAAAAAATGCTGATATTTTTGAAATCTGAGACATTAAGGCACTTTAATTTGATTTTGAGTTAGATAATGCTCTAAGGCATTTTCCAGCTTGGCTAAATCTTAGTTACAATATACCGGATGGTTTAAAAGTAGTGTTTTCCTTTTATCAGATAAGTACAGG
Source organism: Polydrusus tereticollis (assembly GCA_963920685.1). Taxonomy (NCBI): domain Eukaryota; kingdom Metazoa; phylum Arthropoda; class Insecta; order Coleoptera; family Curculionidae; genus Polydrusus; species Polydrusus tereticollis. The sequence goes on from OY987335.1 coordinate 63,083,718, forward strand.
GTGTCCCAACGATAGAGTAAAGTAAGTTTTCGCTTAACTGATAATCTTTGTGACAAAATCGTATCCGCCATAAGGTAAGGTAGAAAAATGCGCACATTTTAAAAATATTGGAAATTATACAGGGTGTGCCACAAAAGTAGGACAGCAAAAAGTAAGATTTTTTTAAATGGAACACCCTATATTTGCTTGTATTTTTGGGTTCTATGTATTAATACAAACGTTTTTGGTCATATATGACATGAGCTGAAATTTGATAGTTTTTGAGAAATTTCGAAATAACGATGAAAATTAGAATTATCATGGTGTTGATAAATGGACAGTTTCTCCGTCAATTCATAATTGCAAACTTCAATATTTGGTAGGAGGAAGGACTGGTTACTATATTAATATTTAGTATGCGCAATATTTGCATTTGTTCTACAGGGTGTTTATTATAAGCGTCCAAATTCGCACATCTTCAAACTAGGAAATCTCAATTGTTTTAAATGGAACACCCCGTATATTTTAATTTCGTTTTATTCAGATTTAAACAGCCTTTCATTTTTGCGAAATATCTCCTATGCCTATCTTTAATAGTTATCGAGAAATTTCGATTTTTTCAAATTGCTACACGTTATATTCTATACCAGAGCATTGTTGGATCGCGATAGCCATGAAAAACAATAGCTAAGGTAAACAATTCATGTGCCAAAATGAAACGCTTAATAATAATTGTCGTGAATTAAAACCTTGTCTTGCTTTTTTCGTCTTCATTTCGTTAATTTTCTATTGAGCATGGATTATCCTGTAAATGAGTTGATTGATATGATCTATGTGTTAGGCGAAGCTGAGAGAAACCCTTTGTTGGCTCAGTGAATTTACAGAGTGAAATATCCTGAACGTCGGATGCCCACTGCTAACGGTTTTCGAAATGTGATGGAGAGATTTGATTCCAGCGGTAGTGTTAAATACTCTAAACGTGTAGTTGTTAACAGAAACGCAGCCAACGTAGAAAAAGAATTAGAAATATTATTGAATATTCAAGAAACTCCTCAGGTGAGTAGTAGGACGTTAGCGACATTATGTGATTCCTCCAAATCAACTGTGAACCGAACAACAAACAAGTATAAATATCATCCATACCACATAGAGCTTCATCAAGAATTGCGAGAAGGAGATTTTGAAAGACGAATTCAATTTTGTAATATTATTCAACAACTGCAGTTAAATAACAATTTTTTGACCAATGTTTTGTTTTCTGATGAGGCGACGTTTAGAAGTAATGGAGCTGTAAATCGGCATAATATGCATTATTATGCCACTGAAAATCCATTCTGGCTACGGGAAGTTCAAAATCAAGGTCACTGGTCAATAAATGTATGGTGTGGTATCCTTCATAACCAAATTATTGGTCCCCATTTTTTTAATGAACCTTTATCGGGCCGCAGCTACTTACTTTTCTTACGTGAAGAATTGCCTCAGTTACTTGAGGATGTTAATTTAGGCGTACGGCAAAATATGTGGCTGAAACATGATGGTGCACCTCCACATTTCCATCGTGAAGTCCGGGATTTCTTGAACAGACAATACCCAGAAAAATGGATTGGGCGTGGAGGCTTTATTTCGTGGCCACCACGGTCATGTGATTTAACACCGTTAGACTTCTTCCTATGGGGTTACATAAAAGATCGGGTATATGTCAATAAGCCAACCACCAGGGAAGATATGAAGAACAGAATTAGAGAAGTTTGTTGAACAGTGACACCTCCTATGTTGTCGGAAGTTAGACACAACCTACAAAAAGATTAAATACGTGTATTCAACACGAAGGCCATATTTTTGAACATTTATTGAGACGTAATGTTGAATAAAAATTTAAAATTATGGACTATAAGCATTTTATTTTGGCACATGAATAATTGTTTTTCATGGCTATCGCGATCCAACAATGCTCTGGTATAGAATATAACGTGTAGCAGTTTGAAAAAATCGAAATTTCTCAATAACTATTAAAGATAGGCATAGGACATATTTAGCAAAAATAAAGGGCTGTTTAAATCTGAATAAAACGAAATTAAAATATACGGGGTGTTCTATTTAAAAAAATTGAGATTTCCTAGTTTGAAGATGTGCGAATTTGGACGCTTATAATAAACACCCTGTATAACAAATGCAAATATTGCGCATACTAAATATTAATATAGTAACCAGTCCTTCCTCCTACCAAATATTGAAGTTTGCAATTATGAATTGACGGAGAAACTGTCCATTTATCAACACCATGATAATTCTAATTTTCATCGTTATTTCGAAATTTCTCAAAAACTATCAAATTTCAGCTCATGTCATATATGACCAAAAACGTTTGGATTAATACATAGAATCCAAAAATACAAGCAAATATAGGGTGTTCCATTTAAAAAAATCTTACTTTTTGCTGTCCTACTTTTGTGGCACACCCTGTATAATTTCCAATATTTTTAAAATGTGCGCATTTTTCTACCTTACCTTATGGCGGATACGATTTTGTCACAAAGATTATCAGTTAAGCGAAAACTTACTTTACTCTATCGTTGGGACACCCTGTACTTAAAATAAATGTTTAACAATATTTTTTTATTAAACGCTCTGTATATTTACTGATCTGAAAAGCTGCTGAAATTTGTTCTTCGATTATGTATACCTAACTAGTCAAGTTTCTCACGTATAGGCATTAATTTATTTATAAAAGTTCTTTGAATTAGTTATTCCTATTCGGTTTTTAATAATTAAAACTGCTAAAACCGAATATTCTAATAGATGCTAATAACGCTGGCCGTCTACTTCCAAACACTTCAAAGTACACATGATGACTGCCTTCGCCGTGGCAAATCTATATTTCATATGCATCTAGATCTTGAAATGTTTGGGTAACTCGATGTAGCAACTCTTCTCTTGAATTTACCAGTGGTTTCTAAATTTTTCTTTAAACTTTTCGGAGGTCAATTTCTTATCCCATACGTCTTATTCAATGAGCATCAAAAAGCCAATCAAGTTCTGATCTTATCGTGTTTTAACAGTTTTAAGTCCGAATGACAATAGCCAATTTAAGGAAGTTTTACAAATAACTGCATGTACGATAGAAACTTCACTAGATATGTATATGTATCGTATAGATAAACAAGGAACAAATTTCAGCAGTTTTTGAATTAGTAATGTAATGGGTGTTTGATTTAAAACAATATATTTTTATAGTAACAATATGTCGCACCCTTCCTTTTTATACAAGATTATGGAGTGTAGAGGGAATTAGGGGTTGGTAATAAAAACTCACAATATGGGGCTCAACGTTTCGTTATTAATAATAGTTTTCTCAAAGATCGAGAGGATGTTTTTTTTTGTTTATTTATAACTGACTCTAAAACAGTATTATCCACTCGTACCAGAGCCTTAAATTACATTAAGTATTATATAAAAAACTTACTAAGTTTGATATTTTATGCACGTTCTTTCAGCTTTAATGTTAAATTTTAACTGCAAATATATAGTTATAATTTTTGACACAATTGTTTGATTGTCTTTGCTTCCATCACTGTTTTTGGTATGAAGTTGTAAGTTTGGATACAGCTATATAAAGGCGATCTTTGTCTTTAAGAGTTTTATAGAAATTGGTTCTACAGTCACTTGCACTACGTGTGTTATGGTCATGAAGATGTTTATTTTGTGTTACAACTAAGTTACTTTTTAAAAGTTTATTTTTTATGGAGAATACAAATTTAGTTTGTTCATAGGTCACTATTTTTTTCATGTCCCCAGGTTTTTGTTGTTTTGTACACCAGATCTGTCGGAGTAAGACGGTTCAACTGAAAAATGGTTTTTACTGCTTTATTTTCAGTTTTTTGTAGTTTATTATGCAGATAAGTGGGAAGACTTCCCCAACATGGGATTAAATATCGTATATAAGGTATGATGAAGCTATTGTAAAGCAAGAGTCTAGATTTTTTGTTTAAACCGTCAGTACACCGCTTTATTGCACCAACAATCGGAACAACTTTTTTTATGATTTGGTTCACATACATGTAGATTCCAATCCAGATTGTTTGTTAAATTAAAACCTAAATATTTATAATTTTGCACTTTTTTTAGCTTAACATTGTTTAGGAATAGGTTTATATCACAGTTTGTTTTTATTTTTTTGTTTAACATAATCATATACAGGGTGTCCGGATAAGGATACGGAGCGGCCATATCTCGGAAACGATACGTCCCACAGATCTGAAAAAAAAGCTCTCGTCATAAAAACTGCCAAGAGAAATTCATTCAAAATAATTTTAAGTTTCGGAAATTGCCGCAAGAGGGCGTAACGGCTTATTTATTTTTTAAAGTTCATTTTACGGCAAAAAATGCCACTTAACCGTAGAAAAGCAAATAAATAATTAAAATCAGTAGATTGTTTACTACAACTTTTGTTATTGTTATTTTTTTGAATCTCGCCTAATAAAGGAGTGGGGGAAGCCTTTAGGACATTTTTCAAAAACTGTCATTATGTCGTTATCCTTCAACGGATTTTCTATAACTTGGACTTGTTTGAAAGGAAATTCCTTGGAGTTTAAATAAATGATTCAGGAATTGTCACAACTTTCCTGATACAATTTTAAGATGGCGCTGTTATTCAATCTAACTATTTTTTTATTTTTCTCGGTATTTGCAAATTGGATGAAATAATTTTTTTCGGTAGTAATCGGAGACAATTTGCATAGGGAACGATTAGTCCAAACCGCAAATCGATATCACCAGGGGTTTAGAAGTTATTTTGATTTTTCTTTAAAAAATGATACAGTTTCAATTTACCGGTACCCGGTATACCCCTAATAAGCAAGATAACAACTAATTTCATGGCCTACTGTTTAATAAACTATAAAATTTATAATAAAAGTTTAACGAGTCAAAGAAACATCAATAACACTGAATAAAATATGAATATTATGATATGAGATTATGAAAAAGTGCACAAATCTTAAATCCAGAAACAATTATCAATTTAGCAAGACAACAATAATTACAAATGTTTAAAATATTTTCCGTCACTTCCTAAGCTCTTAGTTATTCTTCTTTCAGTGAAAAACACATTTGCCTCTTGCCTCAATTTCAGCCGTGGATAAGCTTCAAACGGCATTTCATATCCTTTCCATCATGTTTTCGCCTAAATTACAAGTTCCAAGTTGGCCATGGAAAAAAACAAATTAATAATTTATTGTGTGAGCTGTTGATGAGTTTTAAACGTCAAGCATCTTATAATATTAAGCATTGTTTTTTACATTTATATTGCAATGCCGTTTACTAACGCAGAAGCGTATGATATGTTGAATATGTATTTTCAATCTCTTGAAAATGCTGTAATAGCGTCGCGAGAGTATGCAATGCGATTTCCACAAAGAAGACACTATTCTCGAGAAGTATTCTCAAGATTAGCTCGGCGATTAAGAGAAACTGGTAATGTGCAGCCCATTCAACGACCCTTACGCATTCGTAGGACACGTAATGAGGTAAATATTATCAACGTTTTAGCTTACGTTCAATACGATCCCACTTTAAGCACCAGAAAAATTTCCCTTGACTTGGGGGTTCCAAAAACAAATGTCCACGAGATTTTACAAACTAATAGTATGCACCCTTACCACATCGTTTTACACCAGGCATTGAACGATACTGATTATGATCGTCGATTGGATTTCTGTCACTGGCTATTAAATTTGATTAGGGAAAATCCAAATTTTCTTTCACGGATATTATGGACAGACGAGGCCACTTTCACTAACGCTGGGGGTGTGAATTTGCATAATATGCACTATTGGTCTGAGCAAAACCCTCATTGGATGAAGCAAGTAGATTTTCAAAACCGCTGGAGTTTAAATGTTTGGTGCGGGATCTTGGAAGGAAAAATTATCGGTCCCCATTTTTTTGACCAAACCCTTAATGGAGCAAGATTTTTAGATTTCTTGGCCACTTTCCTTCCACCCCTTTTGGAAGAAGTCTCCTTACAAACGAGAACAAACATGTGGATCCAACTTGATGGTTGTCCGGCGCATTACTATCGTAACGTACGCCAATACCTAGAAGAGCAATTTGCGCATCGTGTAATTGGAAGAGGAAGCTTGTTTCCCTGGCCGGCTCGTTCACCGGATCTTACTTGTCTTGATTTTTACCTATGGGGTAGGTTAAAAGATCTGGTTTTCTAAGAGAGACCAACAACAAGGGAAAACATGATGGTAAAGATAACAAATGCCGTTAGAAACTTATCCACGGCTGAAATTGAGGCAGCCGTATTATCAACTAACAGAAGAATAATTAAGTGCTTACAAAATGACGGAAAACATTTTAAACATTTGTAATTTTTATTGTTGTCTCGCTAAATTGCTAATAAAATTGTTTCTAGTTCTAAGATTTGTGCACTTTTTCATAGTCTAAGTCTCATAATATGATATTATCATAATATTCATATTTTATTCAGTGTTATTGATGTTTCTTTGACTCGTTAAACTTTTATTATAAATTTTATAGTTTATTAAACAGTAGGCCATGAAATTAGTTGTTATCTTGCTTATTAGGGGTATACCGGGTACCGGTACATGGAAACTGTATCATTTTTTAAAGAAAAATCAAAATAACTTTTAAACCCCTGGTGATATCGATTTGCGGTTTGGACTAATCGTTCCCTATGCAAATTGTCTCCTATTACTACCGAAAAAAATTATACCTTCCAATTTGCAAATACCGAGAAAAATAAAAAAATAAGTTAGATTGAATAACAGCGCCATCTTAAAATTGTATCAGGAAACTTGTGACAATTCCTGAATCATTTATTTAAACTCCAAGGAATTCCCTTTCAAACAAGTCCAAGTTATAGAAAATCCGTTGAAGGATAACGACATAATGACAGTTTTTGAAAAATGTCCTAAAGGCTTCCCCCACTCCTTTATTAGGCGAGATTTAAAAAAATAACAATAACAAAAGTTGTAGTAAATAATCTACTGATTTTAATTATTTATTTGCTTTTCTACGGTTAAGTGGCATTTTTTGCCGTAAAATGAACTTTAAAAAATAAATAAGCCGTTACGCCCTCTTGCGGCAATTTCCGAAACTTAAAATTATTTTGAATGAATTTCTCTTGGCAGTTTTTATGATGAGAGCTTTTTTTTTCAGATCTGTGGGACGTATCGTTTCCGAGATATGGCCGCTCCGTATCCTTATCCGGACACCCTGTATACAGTCTTATTTATATTTATGGATAACTTATTGTAGCCCAGGATGTAGACCAAGAACTAAGGTTTCCATAATAATAACAAACATGCTAAGTGTTAGTGAATGTCACGTACATATTTAAGGGAGTGATAGTACTCGCTCAAATAGGAAAAAAATACTTATAAACATACGGTCAAGAAGGCTTCATTTTTGATAAAAAGTGTGTCAAATTTTTTTTCAGCTTTGCTCTCTTTTCTCCTATATTTTCGAAGATAATTATTTTAAATTTAATACACTTACTAGTTTTTGGAATCTCTAGAATAAAATGTCTAAATTGTCAGAGGTAGTATATAGAGTGTTATATTTTTTGCGGTACCAACACTTTCACTCTCCTGAACTTTTTTTTTTGGGACAACCTGTTTAAATGCTGATAACACATTTTAACTTCTCGTTCTTTTCTAATTCTTTTTGGTTTTTTACATTTTTATTCTGTCTGTCATCGTTTTCTAGTTATCGGCGGAAATAGCCGTCGATGCAAACCAAGTGTTATCCAAGTAACAAAATTAAAAAAAAAAGTAGTTGGCTGGGACAGCTCAAATTTATTTTCAGTTTTTAACTTTTTGACATGCAAAAAACCTAATTTGCTTAAAATTAACTTCTTAATAAAATAAAAGAAGAATTTTTAGTGTTTAACATGCCCGTATTATTTATTTTTGCGAAATTCTAGTAGGCGTTACCCGAATCTCCGTCACTGAACCAATTAAGAAGTTCAACATGAGCACAAAATAAAGTGCTGAAACCCCTTAATATGTGTCACAAATATTATTCGAATATTGTTTTTCATTAAATGTGAATAAAAAGAAAACATGAATAAAAAATTTTTTTTCGAAAACAAAGCGACATTCGAAAAAACTTTATACCACATTTTCGTCTTACAATTACATGAGGATTCACCAGTTTCATTCTTTGGCCGAGGTTAGGAGGCACCCTGTATATCTTTAAGATATTATTTATATACCATTCTAAACAAAGTGTCGGTTAGGTCCAGCTTATCCTTACGCCATCTAAAGTTAAAACACATCCTAACATTTACTTAAATATCCCCTTGCCTGATGCTGATGTAATCTTAAAATAAACTATAATGCAAACTTTAATATTTCTATAAACATCAAGGGCCCAGTGCGGGACTTTCAAGACCAACACCCTAAACTGTATCTTTGTCACGTCTGCGTCTGTTGTCATCTACATGGCCCGTGGCCATGCGGGCTTCAAAAGAGCAAAAAGTGTCATTACCATGTTCTTTGAAGACTTGTGATGCCTGGTTTTGGTGATCATTCCTTTGATATTCGTTTTAAAAGGAGCACACAAATCCAGAGATTTAAATTACTACCTTAAACAAAACTAGAACAATATACCTAAAAGTCGTCTGTTAAGGCAATTTCCATAGACATACAGAAAATATGTTGTTTCTTCAGTGAAATATATACTTGACACTCTGCCGTATATTATATAATTGTTACTTGTATATGACCATTACATTGAAACAACGAAGATAACGCGTTCAGGAGACTTTGATGCATCTGCACATACTCTGTTCAATTCGTTTTCATTCTGGAGGAAAAGGTGAAAAATTACAGCTGAAGCTAATGTAGAAAGAAAGAAAGAAGAAACAATGATATAAAAATGTGTGTTTTTTGAAACAATAATATATTACAGAGTCGTTTTAGGTACATCCAATGTTTTTGTGAATTCTCCAATAAATTCTCTAAATAGTGAATGGAAGCACTGACCTCGAGAGTATAAACCATAATATACAACATACAGTGTACAGAATGTCCAGTTTTTGAGTGTTTTCATATACCAGCTCCCTTATTATAAAAGATAGAAAGATGGAGTTTGCGACTTACTGTTCTATTATTTTATTGCCGCAAACGAAATTTTTATAGCCCTCTCAGTTTCTGATGTACAAGGTGATTTTGAAAATTTGTCATTTTTAACGGTCCCCTGTATCTCTATTATTTGATATCTTATCAGATGCTTATTATCTAGTACCTATACACGAAAACCATAAAAAATACATGAGATTTTTATTTAACCACTTATTGTATGAATTTACTTCTTTGCCTTTTGGTTTATCATCGGCACCTCACGCATTCACCAAACTTTTGAAACCTGTAGTTCAATATTTTCTATCTAAAGGAATAACATGAGTAAATTACTTAGACAATTTTTTAATTCTCGGCATAACAAAAGAAGAATGCCGTGAAAATGTACATGTAGTCATTTCTACACTAGAAACCTTAGGCTTTCTTATAAATAGAGAAAAAAGCGTTTTATTTCCTAGCACGCGATGCAAATTTCTTGGCTTTATTTTCGATTCTATAAAAATGACTATCGAATTAACTCCAGAAAAACGTCAAAAAATACTTAAATGGGCAAAAACCCTTTTAGCTCGCCAAAACTGTAAAATTTGGGAATTTGCTCGATTTCTCGGATTGCTGGTGTCTGCTTGTCCAGCAATAAAATATGGCTGGCTATATACCAAGCCCTCAGAAAGAGCAAAATATTTAGCTCTAATTTCGAACCAAGGAAATTATAACGCAAAAATGCTTATTTCTGAAGAAATAATATCCGACCTAAGATGGTGGACCGAAAAAATTCTAGTAGCAACAAATGACCTCAAAAATGATAACTTTTGTATTGGAATTTGTACCGATGCCAGTTTATCCGGCTGGGGGGCTTGTTGCCAAGGAAAAAAAGCATATGGTTGGTGGACACCACCTGACTCCGACGAACACATTAATTATTTGGAACTAAAAGCCATTTATTTAGGACTGAAATGTTTTGCTAGTACCTTACAAGACTGCAGCATTTTAATAAGAACGGACAACACGACAGCGTTGTCTTACATAAATAGAATGGGCAGCGTGAAATTTCAAAAATTAAACAATTTAGCAAGGGAAATTTGGCAATATTGCGAATCTAAAAACCTATGGGTATTCGCTTCATATATTCAGTCAAGCGAAAATTGCGAAGCTGAACAAGCATCCCGCATGTTGCGTACCGAAACAGAATGGGCCCTAAATAATAACGTATTTAAAGAAATCACAATGTGTCTAGGAATTCCAGATATCGATTTCTTCGCATCTATTTCTAACCACAAATGCAAAAGATACGTCTCCTGGATAGCCGATCCGGAATCGGAAACTATTGATGCTTTTACTATTCAATGGAATGACTTAAACTTTTATGCCTTTTCACCATTTTCACTCGTACTCAGAGTTTTGCAAAAAATCATAAATGACAAGGCCACTGGTATCATCGTCGTGCCTTTCTGGCAATCGCAGCCATGGTATCCCCTGTTTCAAAAATTAACAGTAGCTGCGCCACTATTTTTCGGACCGAAAAATAACCTTTTGTTTTCTCCTTACAGCACAATTCTACATCCGCTGGCTCAAGACCTTACCCTGGTTGCTGCGAAGCTGTCTGGGAAGCGTTTCGAAAAAAAGGACTACCAGAAAATGCAATAAATACTATGGTAAAGTCACTAAGCGACGCCACGCTTAGGCAATACAATACCACTCTAAAGCTATGGTGGAACCATTGTATGACAATAAATATTTCTCCATTCGAATGCGATACCTCCCATATTATTTCGTTTCTCCAAGATATTTTGGACACAACAAACAATATTTATGGCTCATTCAATTCGCATCGAGCAGCGCTCTCTCTTATAACATCAAAAAACTTTTTTTTAGACTTCGACCACCGAAACCAAGGTATAACCACACATGGGACCCCCAACAGATGCTATTATATTTACAAGATTCAGAGGACTCTGACTTAAAGTCACTATCCTACAAACTTATAACTCTCATGGCATTAGCAACGGCCCAAAGATTGCAAACGCTATCTTTTATAAGATGCTCAAATATACACTTTTCCGAATCAGAAGTGAAAATATTCATACCACAATTAACAAAAACATCAAAACCAAACTCTACGCAACCTTGCTTAAACTTGCATTTTCTTATCGAAAATCCTCGTCTATGTGTAGCACTAACATTAAGAAAATATTTGTCCATGACTAAGTCATTGAGAGGACCAAATACGGATTCCCTATTCATTACTTTTAAAAAACCACATGGGACAGCCTCGAAACAGACATTAAGTCGCTGGATAAAAGCCACTCTAGAGGCCGCAGGAGTGGACTCAACCTTTAAGGCACACTCTACTAGACATGCGTCAAGTTCAGCTGCCTTAAGAAAGGGTCTTTCAGTGCACGAAATTAGAAAATCCGCAGGGTGGAGTGCAAGATCCACAACGTTCACAAAATTTTATAATAGGCCCCTATCGGAAGGCGGTAGTTTTTTAAAAACAATTATTTTAAATTAGGAAATAAGAGTTTAAGGAGTTATATCCTTTTACTATTTCTATTATGTAAAATTATGATACCTTTAGAGTTAGTTATCTTTGTTCGGAAGTTATTTGATTTCTGTATATTCTATATGTAGATTGTAGGCATATTCAAAGAAAATACATATTAGCCCTTTGTCATCAACTACTTTTTTTTAACAATAGGATCATTTTACGGCACATGTCTTTAAACATCTACTCTGTAAACAAAATGTAATATTGAGGACTGGACCTGAAATATAATTAATCGATCAAAAGAACTTACCTGAAGTTCGATCGTAATTATATGATGGTCCAGTCCGAAAATATTACATTCCCACCCTCCCTCAGCCAAATTGCCGTAAAAATGTTAAATCTTTAAACAAATGAACAGTAAAGGAATAAACCACAGCGAGGGACAGCAGTGTTGCCGGCTTCTTTCAATTCTCTTTAAATCTTGTGCTTGAAACCACTAGAAGCATATACTACTCTGTAAACAAAATGTAATATTTTCGGACTGGACCATCATATAATTACGATCGAACTTCAGGTAAGTTCTTTTGATCGATTAATTATTCACATAAATACAAAAAAAAACTTTTCCAAAAAATGTTAAAATTATCCGTTTTAAAATAAATAAATATGGGCTGCTATATATTTTTGAAAAGCTCTTAAAAAGAAGGATAAGACAAAAAAATAATATATAGGGTATCCCGTTTAAAGAAACACAAGTATGGGTAATAACTCAAAAAAAAAACTTATTAGAAAAGAAACTAACTACGCTACTGAATTCTATATAAAAAAGTCTATAATAACCCATTTTTATAGGTTTTTAAATAGTCGAGATACAGGGGAGCCCTGTATATCAGAAACTGAGAGGGCTTTAAAAATCTTGTTTGCGGCAATGAAAGTTAGTTTCATAAAATAATAGAAAAGTAAGCCGCAAACTTCATCTTTCTATCTTTTATAACAAGGGAGCTGGCATATGAAAACCCACGAAAACTGGACAACCTGTACAGTATGCAGTATTGCTTAGCCTGAATTAAGAATCCCGAAATATTAGAATTGCTAATAAAATATAAGAATTCGATCGAAATCGATATTTAGTGTCCTATACACAAGCTTACACTGTTCTATTTGCATTAATGCATCAGTTCTATAAGTATTAAATTCTCTAGGTATATGAGCATTTTGGAATATCTTTATTTTAATAAAGTTTGTTTTACCGCACCCCAATAAGGTAAGAAATGCCGAAGGTGAGACGAAAAGATGGCATTATGCATTGACTTGGTTCTAAGAGTTAAATTTTCCCTGCATTTTCACATTGCTGAATACATAGGAGCAATTTCATCAGTTATATACAGTACTTGTTCCGCCTAATCTAATTTATTATCAACAATTGACAAAGACTTGCTCTAATTTCATATTATTAATTTGAATATTGATTTCTTCTACATGTTTATTTTTTGTTTAAATGCCCTGCTTTTTGTTTTATAAATGTTTATTTTGAACTTGTTAGATTATAGTCAGTTCACATATATCTGAAGGTCACTGTTGATCTCCCTACTTAGTTGTCTTCATTGTTTCATAGGTTATCATCTGCGAATGTAAAGTAACGTACTCTAAGAATTGCACATTTTAAATTAAAAAAGTATAAATAGTACAACAGTGTCCCGGGGATGGATTTCTAGGGAACAACAAAGTTAATTGATTTTATATCACCACTATTTACTTTAACATACTCTACCCTTAAGATAACTTCTTATTAGATTAAGCATTATTCCAGTAAATTCCATTTTTTTAAATTCATTTAACGAAATATCCAAACAAACTATATCAAAAGCCGAGGGCAGGATAAACATATAAAAAGCGCAAGGCAAGCTTTCATGGAAAGATGGTCCACTGGAATAAAAGCACCCTCGGGAAAAGGTTAAAGATGAATAATTACTCACATTGGTAGCAAAAATGGATTTGTTGATGGCGGCTTACTAGCATTTAATTAAAAGCGGACTGGAGACTATCATAAAGACATGAACGCTGATGTCTTTGAAGAATACTTCCAGCAAATGGATATTGCCAGCCACCACTTAAGTAAATCCGAAAATACCAACGCCTTTTTGGAAAAAAAAAACATCATTTATTGTCTTACTGTAAATAAGAAACCATTTTATAAAGATATGCTGAAAAAGAAGTAACTGGAGATTGTAAAGTTAAATAAACCTCTTTGTACGAAATTTGTCGACGACGGCGACGCTTGAAAACGAAATATAACGGTTCTTCGCCTTGCTCCATATCACTGTGAACTGAACCCCATAGAATTGGAGTGCGCGCAAGTAAAAGGGTTTGTAGCAAGGCATAACACCACTTTTAAAATGAGAGACGTTGGAAACCTCTTGCAAGAGGGAATAAAGATAGTGGATTGTGAAAAATGCAGTAAGTGCGTCGAACATGTGATTGAAATAGAAGAAAGTATGTGGGAACCTTATTACATGCTAGCAAACACTCTAGTAGCCCCTTATTATTTCTCTGGACCCCAATGACGACAAATCATCGCACTACTCGAAATATGATGACTAAACTTTAAAAATTAAGTTGTTGTATTGTACATAGTAGATTTTTTTTATAAATATTATTATTTGTTCCAATTTATCTATTTTCATATTATTCCTACTAAGTTTTTTTTTTTAATATTGGAATAATTAATATCCCAATTGTCTGCCTATCTCTATATAATTATATTCAATTATAATTATTATTATACATTTATTCTAATAAGCTACCTGTAGTAATGCCGCTGTTACAATACTTTCATTAACCAAACTCGTCTCTTGTTTATATGCAAATAAGAGTGACCCTAATTTAGAACCGATTCGGGGTGTGTAGGTCTGAATTACGAAAATTTTAAAAAATATCATTGCAATTTACTTGAAATTTACAATGCAACCTGTAAGTTGTCCACCCTGCTTAGTGGGTCCTGTAATTGCAAATTTACATTTCCTTACTCTCTCGCATTAAGCAATAGAGTATAGACATACGAAAACGTAAATCATAAATTTTTTGCTTATTTTAAATGGTTCGGTGAAATATATATTTTTAGCGCTTTCCAAGTATGGAATATAATTGTAGATGTTCTATTTAAAATTAAAAAAATAATTAATGATTTTTGCTATACCTTTGTTTGATGTTCAATTTTTTTTTGTTTACGCATTCTGATTGTTCAAAAAACTTTTGTGTCAAGCGTTTCTTCGTATTTCTAAAGATAAGCAAGATATTTGCCTTGGCCACTTTTAGTGGGATCACCCCTAAATAATATACAAACAGAAAAATTAAAGACGCATAAACCATTATTCTAGAAATAGGTACAAATATACAACATCAATTTTTTTACATATTTTTTTGAATTATTAAAACCTTCTTTTGGCTTTCTTTTCCGCAAAAGAACTAATTACTTCCTCATAATTCAAAGTACTTGCCATCTTATCCTCTATGGATATTAGAGTCTGTCAAGCGCTGTTAGGCCATATTGGAACGCAGGTTATTTTCGATGAATTTTAATTTAAAAACTTCTATTTCCAGAAGCTACTGAAACAGGTATAGTAAACAAAATCCTTAAAGCTATGATAAGATTAGGAAGGAATCCCTCTAGATTATTCGATTGAATATATTTTAAGGTTTTTAATGGAGAACTAATATTGTCTTTATTTGTCTCAACTAAGACAATTAAGCACTGCAATTCGTCCTTTAGCTCCATATCATTAATATCTATACTTTCGCCATCAGACAAATAAGTATGTAAATCCATGCAGTGATTTAGAAGTTCTTCTCTATTAAACACTGCGAGCAAAGACAGATCGTACAAAAAAAAAGAAGTCGGAATGGACTTTTAAAAGGTTAAATCTTACCTCTAGAGATTGGAAATGTCAACTTTGATGCGGGTCATTAATAGGCTTACCTCAACCTCCATACAGAAATTGATTCAACGGCTGCCCCGGGCGTCTGCCTCTATAGTTCTATAGCAAAGCATCTTTTTTAAGTACAATCTAATTTTCATTATTTCATTTCTGGTGGTTAATTCAGTATCAATTCTACTCTGTAACATAATTTCACTTTATAAGCGAGCACCATCCGATCTCACAAAACTCAGTTCCTTATGACGGTCATCAACAATATACCCTGTTATTTTTAAAAAAATAACCACTTAGACTATTTACAATATCAAGTGGATTATTAGTTTGTGCATTATCCATTTCGAGATAGTTTACTTGTATTTCATTCTTACTATTTATAAAGAAGGCGTTAACAAATTTCCAGAGTTTTTAAATATTTGTGCTTGCTTTTTCCCATCCTCGATTAAACTGAATATTTCTTAATGATCTTATTTTATTATTTACTTGATTTTTTACTTTTTGGAATTCAGTCTCCAAACACTTGTCATTAGGATTTTTTATTTTTCTTCTGCACAATTTGTCTTTCACTTTCACCATTAATTCAGGTACTACTTATATAGTACCAATTGTTAACGACAATGTTTCGTTTTATAATCTAGGTATTAAATATTCATTAACAGTTTTCAAAAGACAGAAAACTTTACAATGATAGTTTTTTTCCACAATAACATAGTTGTAAATATTGTCAGTAGTCCACCAAAACAAAAAAACAAAAAAGACACTCGTGTAGAGAATGCCAAATCTGCAAGCTTGACAAAATTTTTTTGAACAATCGAGGTTTGTTACCTTTTTCTTCTCGATCAAATACGATAAGATCAATAAAGGCTTAATTTTAGTTTACTGCTCTTTGTTTATCAATCGTTCAAGGTCATTTTGTTACCCTATATCCAAGCAAACTAGCGAATGTTCGCACGCTTCAAATACGTTTATACTCACCTAAAAACTAATGATAACTGATTACTTGATCGGCAAATATTGAAATATAAACGTTTTTACAGCAATTTTTAACAAAAATCAATTCCCTGCAATTTAAACGTGAGAACGCGCCTTAAGTTCCGAACATTTCCAAACTTTGCTGCTTAGTAAAAATTTTTTGAGAGTTTTCGGCTTCTATAACTCTCATTTTTGATTTGGCTGCCCTAATCACAGTGGGAAATATATACTATACTTAATTTTTACCTGCGACGCTTTATTTTTGTATCAATAGCAAAAATAGCATAATAGGTGCATTAGTGGCTATGGGTGCTGTCTGAAGATCAGCAGCACAATATTTTAGCAAACAACGTTATCGTTATATCTAGATATTCTAAACAATTTATACATTTTTGGTTATTTCTATTCAATAGGTTGCCATTCACGGTATAGAGTTTTCCTTTTTATTACAACTAAACTTTTTGAATTTAAACCTTTTAAAGCATTATTTTTTATGAAGGTAAGCTTTTGAACAATAATTTAAGTATATGCAGAAACGCGTTCAAGAAACTAAAAGTCTTAACTATTGCTGGTATTTATGTTGCTGCGGTTTGTAGTTTTATTTATTAAAATAAAAAAGGTTTTCAGTGTGTTAGATCCGCGCATAACTATGAGACCAGATTAAAAACTCTTTTATTGCCGGAAAGTCATAGATCTGCCGAATTTCAAAGATATATTTTTATATATTTCACAGGTTGCAAATTTTTCAATGTACTAAACAGCAAAATTAGAGATGCTTTTAATTTAAATGTATTTGCTGCAAGTGAATTGTTATAGTTTGCCGAAATTGTGCTTACTTCTATTAGCAGTTCATGTTGAGTGTATATTTTAAATGTGTTTACTTTTAATTTTCTATTGACCTTTTCTTCGGTTATTGTCTTGTACATTTCAATTAAAGGAATAAATGTTTTGATTAGATTTTAGCACAAACTAATGTTGACGCTTTGCGTTATCATTTTAAATAACTGCCTAGGAATAAAAAAAATAAAAAGACAGAAACGGTGTTCGATGTAAAATTAATAATCAGTGCCTCGGCAAAAGCTTGCAAACGCTATAACGATGCAGAAGCAAAAAATCGGAGCTTATTAAAAAACCAATCGAATGTCGGGGCTGTCGGTGCGATATTGGAAACGTGTCAATATACAAAACTATTTCAAGAATTTTTCAGTTTCAGGTCCGTGACACCATGAGGTCATTTTCAGTTGGAGCTTTAAAGAATTTATTTAATATTCATCTTTAATTCGTTATTACTTTAGTAAGGATGTTATTTTGGTATCCACCCTATTCACAAAGACGAATTTTATATTTATACATTTTTTAGGGCGAAAGACCTAAATAATATATCAAAAATATTTTCTCTACTACCAACTTAAACAATCGCCATTATTTCTCTAACGAGAAGTAAAATATCTTTACCTAGGGAAATAACAACAATAACTTCCTGTGTAATGAGGTTAAGTTACACACCATTTTAGCATTCTTACTCACCGCTTCTTTCACATGTTATTGGTATTGAGCCTTCACTGACCATTTTAAATAAAGAAATTCCGGAAAATAGTATCAAAATTTTAATAAAGCAGGAATTTTCATCATAAATTGGCAAATAAAAACTCTCATATTCAAAAATGTCAACACGACCAGAAATTTGACAGTATATAGAATCGTCCTTTGTTACCGATAACAATCTTTTCCAAGATTCCCAAATTGACCCCTTTTATCGGTATTGTGTCGGATTACATAGGTTCTCGCTAACCGGCAATTTATTTTTATAATAGGCGTAATAATTTTGATAGCGTTTATTTTCTACAAACTGACATTTAAAATCGCATTTCTTAAGTTTTATTCTTAAGTTTGACAAGTGAAATCCTATGCTAATTGATTTTCAAAATATTTTAAAAATTAGGCAGAAATGGCCAATATAAACATCTAAATAAATTAAACATGTAATATTTTAGTGTTAGTAGTAGAAACGTATTCGCACATTATACCGGGTGTTTCTTGTGTGACCTTGACTTTGGTATTTTAAATGGGACACCCTGTATATTTTTACTTATTTGGATTCAGCATGATATTCTGAGTAAAATGACATCCCACTTGTCATTTTTTGACGTGTTACAACATTTTTATTCTCATTTTTTGTATTGAATCTAGAGGGCCATGAATCAATTAAATAGGTTAATTTATAGTCAAGTAGTTTACGAAAAATAAAATTATGTCATATTAATTGACTTTCTAAGTTTCACAAGCGTTTAAAAAATGAAATGACGTTTACTCCATTTTTCCAAATAGAACGATAGTGGTTCACTAGGGTATTTGAAAGGAGCATTTTTTTCCCAACAATTTGATACCATACACTTCTATGCTATTTTAAAATTAACACGAAAAAATTTGCCTTAAATCCCAATGCCGCCCTGTCATTTCTAAAGAAAAGAAATATAAAGGCGGCTTTGAAAAACAATTGAATTGAATATCAAAACCAATATGGTTCTAATTAAAAGTTGTTCAAATGTTATTCGTTTATAAAACTTATATTGTAAATCAGATAAAATGGTTAGTGTTACTAGAAATGAACAAATTGATATGCTCTTAATTTTTGGAGAGACCAGAAAAAATTCTTCTGAGGCCGCAAGATTGTATGCAGAGAGATTTCCAGGTCGTCGACTTCCAATCCGGCATTATTTTTTAAAACTGGAACAAAAAATGCGTACAGAATCCAATGAGGATGCGGTCAATAACTATGTTGTAAGTGAAGAGAAAGAAATTGACGTACTATCATTAGTTACCATAAATATTACTGCCTCAGTCAGAGAAATTGCTGTTGAATGTGATATTAGTAGCTCGTCAGTATGGAGGATCTTACATAAATACAAATATCATGCATACAAATACCAGATTCATCAACATCTCTATCAAAATGACCATGCCAGAAGGCTTGAATACTGTAATTGGTTTTTACAAAGACATCAACAAGATCCAACATTTCCGTCGAAAATTCTTTATTCGGATGAGAGTCGATTCACAAATTTGGGCATGTTTAATAGAAACAACAAGCGTTATTGATCACAAGATAACCTGCATTTAATGGAAGAAGGCAATTTTTAAGAGCGATTTGGATTCAATTGCTGGTTAGGTATCATTGGAGATAGAATTGTGGGACCAATTATTTTTGATGGTCACCTTACCGGCGAAAGATATTTAGGTTTCTTGCAAGTAGGAATAGAACAATTTCTTGAAAATTTGCCTGTAGTTGAACAAATGGCTATTATTTTTCAACAAGACGGGGCTCCACCACATAATTCTCGTGCTGTTAGGGAATACCTTCATAATACGTATGGGGAAAATTGGATTGGCACTAACGGACCGATAAGATGGCCAGCAAGGTATTAAGCTTTTTGGTAGGTATGTCTTTTCATCCTTTAACATTTTTATTTTCTAAATTAGATCCCCGACCTAACTCCGTTAGACTTTTTTGCATGGGGAACCCTCAAAAACAAAGTCTACAACGTTCCACCAGTCACCCGTGCAGAACTGGAAAATAAAGTGAGAGCAGCAATTCAAGAAATGAATGTAAACCAGTTGAGAAATGTAATGAGGGCAACTGTCGAAAAAGTGGAAAATTGTTTTCATCAACAGGGAGGACATTTCGAACATTTAGAGCGATGATAATTGGTATTATAATTAAAGTCCTAGATTGATTTATTAATAATGATAAACAGTTACTATCTACTATTAGTTGTTTGTTGAGAATGAATTAGTTAACTGTTTAGTTCTTTTAGTTTAGTTTTAATTAAGCCTAGATGCCTAGATCAATTTCTTAACACCTGCGTAAGTTTTAAAATAGCATAGGAGTGTATGGCACCGAAAGTGCTAACAAATCAAAAATTATGCCAATAAATGCAGACTCATCTCTTATGCACAATTCCAAAATTTCATTTTAAGATCTATAAATACAAAAAAGTTATAGGGGTGAGCGTCTTTTGAGAAACACCCGATATTCTTCGGCGCTTGCTATACAGGGTGATCCTTAAGTACGTTCAAGTATTTAGCGGCTCCCTAGGATATTCTAAGAAAAAGAGTTTCTATAAACATTTTAAATTTATCATTTAAAATACAGGGTGTTAAAATTCTTAAAAAGAAACGATTTTTGATAATATTTTAAAAACCTTTAAATATTAATTTTTTTAAAATTTACTAAAACTAAAAATGTGATTAAAGTGATACATTTTAGGACTACTAAAAGCTTTTTGTTTTTCCCATCGGCATGGATACGGATAAGCATGTTGGGTTCTAATAGGGTATCGATGCTACGTCACAGATTTTTTAAACAATTTTAGTGACTGTAAGTTTTTAGATATATTATTATATATTTTTATAATTTAATATGTACTACCTATATAATTAATTTTTTTGTAAGGGTTGAGTTGAGTTTTGTCAAAGGCAGATTACGATTTTGTGGTGTCGTGTAGGAAGAGTCAGTATTCAAAAACCTATATCTAATCTTAAATATTAAAGTGACAGTCTCCAAAATAAACAATGATGTCAGTGTCAATATTCTTTTTCGCAAGAACAATGATTTGCATGAGTCTCTGGCTTTGGCCAAACAAATATATCTCACTCTGACGCGTTTCTGTAGCACAAACAACACACCGAGTAGTTACTGACTAGAAAACCTTCAAAATTCAACTCCACATCAAATCTGAGATGAGATTCTATAGGCGAGTTGTAAACTGATTTTGCAATATTTGAATCACGTTTATTGACATACCACTTTGACCGTAAAACATGCCGAAGCCGATTTCCTGCTCAGTGCCCTGATATGATTCTCTAGTTTAAGGCCACTATCAATGACAAGGCGCAGAAACTTAGTACTAGGGCAATTCATAAGGGGTGAGTCACGACCAAGCCCTCCATAGCATACTTAAAACTAATTACATTTCAAGGGACAAACTTCATTTTTTTTTAATTACATTTCGTTTTTCGACAGCAAGTTCGAATCACACCATTCTTTGGCCTTAACCAGATCTGAGGTAATAATATTGTTTAACATAAGAGCATTGTTAGAGTGCCATAATATTGTAATATCGTCAGCGAAAAGTGTGAACTCTCCCCCAATGTCAATAGACAAGTTCGTGTATAAGTATTATACTCAACACACTATACTTACACTATTTATTCGGGACTGAGAATGATGACAGAAACCAATTTAGCAGTACTGGAATGTTCTTGTCAAAGTGAAATTTGTAGGTTATAAATTTTTAATTAATGTCATTCGGTAAAAACAGACCTGCATCGTAGTTGTGGAAAAGCGAATTTGCGGAATAGCGATCAAGGATAAAATTAAAGGTTTAACCATATAAAAATAAACTATTTTGGAAAGTGAAAGTAATTATAAAAACGGTTATTTTTAGAAATGGTACAACCAGTTGAATTAAGTTTTAATTTGACCAATTAAGTACAATTTACTGTAAATATGCTTAAAAATGGTCAATAATAATGACCCTGCTAAACCAGAATACAAAAACGGCACAGCACATCTGCCACTACGAGTCATTGGATCGGAAATGGCAACAAATACTCGGGCAACCAAGACTAGAACCAGAGGACATTCCGACACTCTCCTCAGTTAACGTACACAAACTAGTGCAAAGAACTGGGATCAAAGGGTGGGAGTAAGACTAAACTAGGGTGAGTACAATGAAGTGCATCCGGCACTTGGACGAACTCTCGAAAAAAAAAACAAGAAAAAATTATTTACACTGTAACTTCAGGTGGGAGCGATCTCACCCGGCAATCGAGAGGTCCCGGATTCGAATCCCGGCTTGGACATGGATGTTTTTAAGTGCTGCTAAAATATGATAAGTAATTATATTAATATAGACAATAAAGTGACTAGCTGTATGGCTGAACAGCCAAAGTCAACTTAAAAAAAATTGCTTTATTAATGTTTTTGTTCCATCTGGTAACTATTAGTACTTTAGTATGGTGATACAGTTAATTGTGTTATGTACTTAGGTGCGATTGTAACATATTAATTTTAATTGTAGGTATGAATTTCCTTTCTTCATTGACGTTGTTAGCATTAAAAAAAAACATTTTAGCCTGATGAAATTATAAATATAAAACAAAATATAGAGGATTTTTCATGAGGAAATAAGTTAATTTATTGACCTACCCGAAAGATTTCGCAGTAAAAAATAGATAATACGGGCGACAAAATCATATCTAAATAAAACTGATAAGTAAACAATTATTAATCAATTTATTTGTAATGGTTTTCTGCACTTTCTCGATAGGTTAGTAAAAAAACAGACAAAACATGTTGTCATACTGTATCATACCTGTTTAATTTTGCCTATATGTAGTTATAAATAAATTCGTCAACAGATTATTTCTTATAAAATCCTGTGATAGGCTCCTTATTTACAATATGGGTCTAAAAGTGTGCGACACGTCGAATACTGAACTAATCTAAACTAACCTGAAATAACCTAGTGCTATTTTGCATTTAATTCATAATTAGTATTGTTCTAAGCAAAAACTTTTATTAAATATACTTATTAAAAAAAAATTAAATAAAAAAAGGTTAGCATACATATTACATACTGCACTTTATTTGTATTTTTTTCAAAATATTCGCACTACAGGGCTCTCCCTATAAGTCTCTGGAATGTCACCGATTTGCCGGGCTCTGCTTGTCGCAACTATATTGCCAAACGGTTTCAGTTCTGCACCCTTAATAAATTAAATTCGGTATTCTTAGCGTTATTTGAAAAGGGGTAACATAAGGCCAATTTGACTAGAAAAGGGACTGGGCTCTTAATAAACACTATGTGATGCTACATTGACGTGCCCAATTACCCGAAGCGGGATAGATACGTAATGACAGAAATCTAAGCAACGATTAAACTAATTTTAGTTCTACAAGCGTAATCAAGATTTTGTAACAGGTGTGGAGGCATTTCCAGGGATTTTCCGGGATTTCCCCATGTTTAATTTGTTTATATTGGCTTATTCTGCGTTTCCTTTAATGACTTCTAATTAAGGTTTATTTTCTAAAGTCATTTGTTTTTAAATTATTCTTGTTCGTGTAATTATTTTAATTTCATTAGTTTTCGAACAAACCGAATCATATCAAATTTCTCCAAATTATTTGATAACATATTTTTAATAGGCTTGCAGTTGATCATCATAGGATTAGAACTATTATGAGAGTAATATAGATACACGGTTTTTATTGTTGTTGTTCTTGTAGAAATCATATTGGAATCATTTGAAGAAAATTTTTGATGTATTTCTTTTTAAAACAAACAGATGTTTCGACAACAAACCTTTCACGAATTTAATACTAGAATTCTGAATGTAAATTACCATATTCGTAGATTAACTTTAACAGAGAAAAATCTAAGCTATATGTGTTCGAAATTATTTAATAATTTACCAATTAACATAAAATGTATAAGTGGTCTGAAACTATTTAAAATCTCTGCTAAAAAATGCTAGTTAACTTAGAACCATATACTCTTTAAGGGATTTAATTTTGTATGATTAAGTAGTTATTGTTTTGGACAACATCATTCTGTTTATGACGCCATCTTCTTTTGTTTTTTGTTAACATGATTGCAAATACAGATTATTTATTATTATACAAACATCTTAGTTTTTTATTGTTTACCTAAAAATATCTTCTTAACATCTTATCATAACTTATAGCTTTTAACAGGAAGTAACAAAATATGACATCTGGTTAAACCGGAGGTTGATATTTCTCGACTTCAACAACCGTACTTTTTCAAATAACAATATCTCCAAAAACCATTCAGTTTAGACATATATAATACATATTACAAAGTGTACTTTTAGGACAGCCTGTATATTTAAGTATATGCCTATCAAAGGCACTTTTGAAATAAGAAATGTGTGTTTGTATTGTATTTTTTTGATATACAGGAGCTAAGATATTTTATGTCTAAATGGAATTGGGACACTCGAATAATGTGTTATAGATTGTAATAAGAATAAATGAAGTCTACCGTGTAATTACAATTTTAACAAATGTTTTTATAATGTGTTCAATTCTAATAATGAAATAAAGTTTAACAACTTTTTTGCAATAGTAGTGTTTTATTTTGCATTTACGTACATACCCATATTTTGTAATACATTTCTAACTAAAACTAGCTCAAAGTAGGAATATTCTAAATAATCTCTTTCTTTTATATATATTTATTCAGAAATTTCGGAATCTCTACTATTAAAGGTAAATTTGTGATTCTGGAATTCAAGATTCAGAATTAATCTAATATATAAAAAGGATTTCAGACGAAATACAATGAAATCAAACCAGCCATGTGATTATTTTTTTTTTTTATTCTAGCATACTTTTTGTAGTTTATTATTTCCATTCCTAGGAAAAATTCTGATACAAAAAAAATTATTGTATTATTTTTATACATTTTTGTTAGGTTTTAACCTCTACACCACTGGCAATCAAAACGAAGGGACGGTTTACAATGTTGCCAATCGGGTCTAAGAGATCTGCCTTTCTCTCTCGCACTCGCCAATTATTTTAAAGCAATAATTGTCCATACTTTTATGGGAATTATGAATGTAACGTCTCGTCTATTAGCTATAATGTCTTTGCATGTCTCCTGCTTATTATCCTGCAAGAGGCGCAAATAGGTTTCTGCAACGATTTAGGCAAAATCATAATTTTACTAGTATTTTTTTGAGACGGAGAATGAAGCCAGATGGCTCCATCTCGTGGTGCTGGTAAAGAACACCAATTCCTAAAGCACCAGTCAGAACCCATAGTCTCACTGACGAGCTGTAATACAGCGAAATGCGTCTGAGGATGGTTCTGGCAGAAGGAAAAAGCAAACCCTTGATTTTTTGTTAAGTTTTTCGGTTACTAAACCGACGCCCAGCTCGGGTATAGCGCTGCCTAGCGAGGACTCCTGCAGTGTCTTTGTAGGAGATTCTCTGATATTTGTGGCTTTGTAAGTCCATGTCAGAGGGCGCAGGTATGCTTTAGGAATTGGTGTTCTTTACCAGGACAACGAGATGGAGCCATCTGGCTTCATTCTCCGTCTCATCCCGTTTTTTCTGTTTTAAAACAGACACCTATGCTTTTTCCATTTGTCAGAACCCATAGTCTCACTGACGAGCTGTAGTACAGCGAAACGCGTCTGAGGATGGTTCTGGCAGAAGGAAAAAACAACCCCTAGTTTTTTTTTTAGTATTGTTTTGTTCACGGACGAAGCTGGTTTCACCCGAGACGGGGAGTGATAAATTGCCATAATTTGCATATCTAGCATTAAGAAAATCCCCATTCAGTAGTACAGATAAACCAGCAACAAAGGTTCATGGTTAATGTGCGCGGGGATTATTAGGAACCATCTCACTGGACTGTTCATTGTTGAAGGCAGATTAAATGGTGCAATATATTTGCAATTCTTGCAAGACAACTTAAACGGTTTATTGGAAAATGTGCCCCTATAAATTGGAAATCAGATGTGGTATTGTGGTATATGCATGACGGTGCATCGCACCATTTTAGCAATTTAGTTTCGTCAAATACTTTTGATAATCGATAGATAGGTCGACTTGGGCCTCTTTTATGGCCACCGAGGTGGCTACAGGGTGCCCATTTCGAAAATGTGCTGAAGTAAACAAGAAGAAGCAAATTTTTCACATTTTTAACATTCTTTCGTTTAGGTGTTTTCCGAAATGTCAACCCTTTCAATGATTATTTTATGTGACACATATTCGAGTTGGAAATGTATCAGAATCAATTCTTCAAATAAAAATCATAATAACTTACCTTCTTCAATGTCATTTAATAACAATGTTGTTGACTACACCGAGGATATTTGTAATCTGTTCGCAGAATATTTTAAAAGTGTCTATGAGCCGAAGTCGAATAACAACTATGCTAAAAATTACACAGATGGCGATGCCCTTTTCTCTCACCTTCATTTTGATGTCTTAGGAATTAAAAAAATCTTAATAAATCTAAATACTAAGAAGGGCGCTGGTGCGGATGACATTCCAGCATTATTTGTCGCCAAATGTGCTTTGAGTCTAGCGCTCCCTCTCACCCTGATATTCAACCAATCATTAAGAGTGGGGTTGTTTCCCAAATCATGGAAAAAATCCCTAATTATACCAGTTTTTAAATCTGGCAATAAAAGTGATATTAGTAACTATCGACCAATATCTAAACTGTGCATTTTTGCTAAAGTTTTTGAAAAGGCAATTTATGAACACCTCTTTTTTTTATTAAAGAATAAAATTAGTATCCATCAACATGGATTTTTTCGTAATAGGTCGATAGAGTCAAATCTTATTTGTTACTCGGAGCTTTAACTCGTAGTATGGATAATAGAATTCAGGTTGACTCCATCTACACCGACTTCAGTAAGGCTTTTGGTAAAATTGACCACCTTTTACTTCTAAGAAAGTTATCTGAGGTTGGTGTGGGTGGTGTGATTCTGGACTGGTTTGACTCCTATTTAACTGACAGAGAGCAGCTTGTTTCAGTGGCTGGCTGCAGGTCGAATAACTTTATATCTACCTCAGGTGTACCTCAAGGTAGCCACCTGGGGCCGTTACTATTTATATGCTTTCATCATTGCAAATTTCTATTTTATGCAGATGACCTCAAATTATACAGAGAAATATCTGAAGTAAGCGATCGCAAGAAATTGCAAGCAGACTTGGACAGGTTTCACATTTATTGCAATGAAAATCATTTATTTCTTAATCTAAAAAAATGCGTTTCTATTACGTTTTCCCGCAACCATAATAAAATGGTCTACAACTACAACCTTGGTGGGCATTATTTAAAACGAGTGAGTCAAGTTAGAGATCTGGGAGTTCTTTTTGATGACAAGTTGTTGTTCGACATTCATATACAAAACACTGTCAGAAGTGCGTTCCGGATGCTCGGATTTGTAAGTAGACAAGGCAAACACTTTATGCATAATAAAACATTAATATCTCTTTATTACGCATACGTCTTTAGTCGTCTTAATTTCGCTTCTTCTGTTTGGAACCCACAATATGTTGTTTATAAGTCGCGTATAGAATCTGTCCAAGATAAATTTTTAAAATGTTTAGCATTTAGGGATAACATTAGATATGATAATTTGGGAATTCTACGCTCTAAGTATAAGTTGTTGTCCTTGGAACATCGAAGATCCGTTAATGATATACTTAACCTCTATAAAATAATTAAATCAGAAATTGATTCTCCTGAGCTGCTGGCATTGGTGACCTTCAATGTTCCTCAGAGGAATTTTCGGAATATAAATTTATTTAAATCCCGCTTTTCTCGGACAAATAGTTCTTTAAACTCGACTTTCTCGAGAATGTTTAAATTTTCTAACTCGGTATGTGATGCAGTGGACTTTTTTTCTACTTCCTTACAAGCCTTTAAGAACAAATTAAAAGGAATATTTATTGACTTTTAGTATTTATAGGTTAGTGAGTACCTATTAGGTTTTACTTAGATCTGTTTAGTTGATAGAATAAGTACACTATGAACATTTTAATTAAACTAAATTCTATTTGTAAATAGTGGATACCTTTATGGAAGCATATCCTGTTCGTATCCCAAAGAAAATAAATAAATAAATAAATAAATAAATTTACACAATTACCGAGTACTTGTCCATAAGTTAGATGCATGTGAGCCTTAATGAGATGTAATAATGACACATTTTATTATTTTAATGCGAATTATTAGTTATGTTGTTGTTCGATTTGTTACTGTGTTTAAATAACTTATAATAATAAACTTCATTATTAAATAAATTTCGAAAGTCAATGTTTCTACGTGTTATACAAAAAATTGATTTTCTTCGAAAGCGGCTAATTTTATCGAAACGAATGTGGAGTACCTTTTTTACAGAGAAATGACCAGAATATTAAAAAAATCAGTTTTCAGCTCTGTAAAATAATACCTGTCAAAATTTTTGGCCCAACGAATGTGGTGGCCGCTCCTGACTTTCCTGACGCTGTGAAACATTGACTATACCTTCATAAAATTTTAAAATTTGAATAAATTATACACGTCGTTCAAAAGTTCGAGCCGAAAGGTAAGTGGCTGGGTACCCCTTTGGGGCCTTATATCTCCGTTAAGGGGCAATTTAGGATTTTTTTTATGACAAATTAGGGTTATTTTGACATCCCCTATACGACTCCGAAAGTATGCCATATACTTACCGGACACCCCGTATATTTGATTTTTGTTTTTTTAAAGGGTCGTTAATATACGGGGTTCGGGTTATTCAAGTTATTTAACACGGAAGATTATAGCAATCCTATACTGGGTGTAAACTAAATCATTTTACAGAGCCCTACAGCGTTGGAGTAAAAGGCATTTTATTGAAATTTGGGTTACTGCTATGTTTGATGATCTTAATTTTTTTCTAAAAACTGAATTAACGGCACCTTCGGTTTCAACGCAAGTTAAGTAATTATTCATTTGTAACCAACAACCTGAACTTGTTATTGCACAATTAAATTCTTCTCAAAATTACCATTTTAACGACATAAAACAAGTTGAGATTTATTTTCAAAATGACATCGGTACTTATGCAAGTGACATGAAAAAAGTACAGATGAGAGTTGCAGCACGTGGCTACATCTCGTGGCAACCACACGTATCAACCCAACCAGGACAGCGAGAATCCGTATAGGTTCAAACGCTGGCAAGGCGGCCCATCGCGGGCAAACTACGTTGGGTGTCGCTGGAAGCCAATGTATCGGTTCAGCATACCGAAAGCTGAATATTGAAAAACAACAAACTTAAAATAAGTTCGTGTATAGAGTTGCCCTTTATCCTTTCCGTCAGAACCAATTCTTAGACGCGTTTCGCCGTTTACGGCTCTTCAGCAAGGCTCCGGATCTGACGGAAAGAAAAAAGCACTTTGAGGTCCCTTACATTTTCGTCAGACCCGGAGCCTTGCTGAAGAGCCGTAAACGGCGAAACGCGTCTAAGGATTGGGTCTGACGGAAAGGATAAGAGGCAACTCTGTACACGAACTTATTTTAAGTTTGTTGTTTTTGATGGAAGGAGTAGCCATAAAGTCTGTTAAATTGTGCCCTTTTATAATTCTTTGAGCACTGACATGACGTAGCTTTCAGTGAAACCGCAAGTTACGTTTATTTGGTTCTTAGATTAAAATTAAGATCCAATTCAAACATACCAGTAACCCACTAACGCCGTGGTGCCCTGTACAGTGATTTCGTCTACACACGGTATATCAGATTTGAAACAAGTTTTGTTTTCGGGATGAATGGGTAACCTATTGGAGGTTTATTTTTAAATTCTGTCCATAATGTACAGCGTGTTCCAACGAGGACTGAACAGGGGCCTATTTTTGACTATCCCTGTATTTTTGGAAAAATCCAAAATAGCCAATCGATGTATTTCTTCAGTAGAATTCAAGAATTTCACTAAAAAAAAATTGAATTATAAACAAACGACTTACGCCATGGATGTAGCGTATTTTACTTGGAACGCTCCATTTTTTATATGATTACAATCACCTTTGGTTTTTAATATTACGATAGCTGTTTTTATTACATTTATGTTATACCCTTAATAATTTTATCACAACCTGCTTAAAATAGGTTCTCAGATGATGTAGGTATACTCACCTTTGGTAATGCCTTTAAAGTCGAGATAAATTTGACATATTTTTTATTTTGTCAACAAGAAATACTCGTTAGACGAGAGATTACCATGTATTACAAAAGTCAAGAAAGCACAAGAGAAGCAAGAAGAAGATTTATTGCACATTTTCATAGAACTAATAATTTAGGTAAAGTAGTTCATACTTACAGTGGAGTCAATGTAATGTTAATGAAACAATGCAGTCTTCCTCCACAGTTTAATAAACTGTGGAGGAAGACTGCATTGTTTCATTTACATAATAATTTAGGTGTTCAATATGACTTCCGTTGTTCTCGAAGCAAGATCGGAATCCTCTTTGTTGCCTTTCTAAGCTTGCTGTTATAATGTCATTTTGTCGGTTAAGTCGATTTATTTCAGTAACAATGTTGTACATGACCTCTTTAATAGTTTGGTTTCTTTGTTAGTATGCCATGTTTTTTAGATGGCCCCAAGGAAATTTGACTAAAACGAAGAGGTCAGGGCTATTGGGTGGTCAAGGGATGGTTTCATTACGCCCATTTTGTTGCCAAATTAAGTTCCGATATTCTTCTAGAGGTAATTCATCTAAAAAGCTTTCAATTTCGTTTTGAAGAAAGTCATGATATCGTCGTCCGTTTAGTGATCTGTTATAAAGTATTGGACCCAAAATTCTATTATTTATGATACCACACCAAACATGAATCGAACTCGTTCCTTAGGTACTTAATGGTTTGAATTTTTTTTTGGATTTTCTGCAGCCCAAAAATAAGTGCCGTATCAATTAAATAAGCCTGATGTGGTAAATGTCGCCTTATCGGTTTATATAATTTTTTGAAATAAATTAGGATCGTTGTCTTGTTATCGAATTACAATTTGAGAAATAAACTGAACGCGAAGTTTTTTCTGTGCAGCTGTTAAGTGCTGAAGTGGGAGTATATGAAAAGGTATAAATTTATTGATTTTTAAAGTTCTGTGGGGGGTTCCTAGGCTAACTGCTAAGTCTTCGACTTACGGCCGTACTAAATGTCCCAAACCATCTGAAATTGATTTGGAGAGATTCACACTAAAATAATTTAAAATGGATTTGTAGCGATTTATAACTTCTGTGTGAATTTCTTTTTCTGTCACGTGAAGAATTATTTTTATCAAATAGGTTTTTTATACTTAAAATGGCATTTACGGGCATATTTCTATGAAAATCTGTAATAAAACTTCTTCTTGCTTCTCTTGCGTTTTTTTGACTTTTGTAATACATGGTAACAATCTGTAATCTCTCGTCTGACGAGTATTTCATATTGACAAAATTAAAAATATGTAAAATTTATCTCTGCTTTAAAGGCATTACCAAAGGTACCTACATCATCTATGAACCTAAATTGAACAGGTTGTGATAAAACTCTTAACGATAATAATATAAATGTAATAAAAACAGCAATATTAAAAATCATAATATTAAAAATTTTCACCAGAATAGGAGTAAAAAAATGTGATTTTTCAAAATAATATAAAAAATTCCCTTTAAAAAAGACTACATCCATGGCGTAAGTCGTTTGTTTTTGGTTCAAATTTTGAATTCTACAGAAAAAAATACATCGATTGGCTATTTTCAGTTTTTCCAAAAATACAGGGTACAGGGTGTCCCACACACACAGAACGTATTAAGGTTGAATTTGTTTATATGCATATTATTTAATTTTTAGGTTCTACGATCAAAATAAAACCGAGTGCCATATGTATTTTGTGAAAATGTAGTATCTAACAATTTTAATTATTATTAGATTCTCAACAACTACTTTATTTTTTTTAACCAAATTCACAGTGGAGCCCAGACTAAGCTTTGTGTCACACTAGTGAAAATTGTGACAAAGTCAGCTGTTTGGAAAGATGGGCATTGATTAAAATTACCATTTACTTTAACATGGAATATCAATAATAGAAAAAAAAAAACTATTGAAACACGACCATAGCATGATTAAGATTAAAAAGGCGTAATAATATTAACACTTACAAAATATAAATTCGAAAGCCCTATCTCATTGGGGAATACAAAAAATTCAGATATAACATGGTAATAAGAAATTATTTACTGTACTTAATGTAAATATACGATCGGTAGAAGTAGATTCGTCATTTTAAAAATTTTCTTCTCAAGATGTTTTTAACGATGGGGGAAAATCGTTTGAAGGGCTATCGGAGGAACATTTAGAGTGTTTATGCAGCGATAAGCGATATCCATCGGTTAAGCACCTGTATTATTCACAACATGAAGATTAATAGCTGCTTGATATAAATATATAGCATTTTATTCGGGAATCGCTTGATTTTCCTCAAGCACGGGCTTTACGGATTTCGGGCCAGCATCCTCTTAGCGAGCGCTCGTCAGGAGTATACATAAGATTAATAGTAGGCTTTGTTTATCCTATGTAAATGCTATTAGCGCATTTACTGCGCTTAATTCTCTGTGCTCCGGCATTTATTTGCTACAAAACGCTGCTTTCAGTGATTTATCATGCATCTCTAATAGACTGGTTACTTTGTTTTAGACCTTGTTTTTACTATCTTCCGAAGAAAACACCGGCTCTACTCTTTATCATGGCTTAACGAATACTCAGTACTTGCCGCTTTTATCGGTGAATAATAGGATATTTTTTTAAGCTTCTGTCAAAACAGAAAACCTGTGGTTGAAGCTTTTTTCTTCGTCTGTACGTTTGCTTACAGAGTATCTTAAAATCAACTACACCTATGAGACAGAAATTTGATTCAAATACGGTTTCTCTTTCACGATAAGGCACAGCACTGCAGGATTAATCCTCTATGGCGCTTTGCGAGCGGTGCGTATGCGCAGGAAACGATTTACGTTGGTCTTGAATCTTTGGAGATTATACTCGTTGGGGAACACGGCCTCAGGGAGGTCGTTCCAGAGTGATGACGTTTTCCAGATAAAAGAATTTTTAAACAATGTCGTTCGAGAGACACTAAGCTGAACCACGTACGGGTGGGCTGCAGTGGCTCGTCGTGTATTTCTACCATGCACCGCTCTGGGTGGAATCAAGTGGGTAACCTCAGTTGAGCACTTGCCATGAAAATATTTGTAAAATAGACTCAAGTCGCCAACCTGGCTTCGATGTTCAAGGCTTTCCGGGTTGTTTGTCAGATCATGGTCACCGATCAAGCGAGTGGCTCTTCTTTAAATTGAATCTACCAATCTCAGGATATGTTTAGAAGCAGAGCCCCAAATATGCGAACAGTACTCCAGCGATGGTCAAATTTGGGCTTTATTGAGCATCAAAAATTGTTGAGGTGTATAGAGGTTGTTAGTTCGGAAAAGTATTCCAAGCTTCTGTGAGGCTGCCTTAGCAATGGCCGCAACGTGACTATGTCAAGACATATGACTATCCAAATTAACGCCCAATAAATAAATTGATGAAGCCAGGGGAATCAAGTGTCCCGCCATGACTATATCCGGTTCTTCGACGTTAACTTTTTCAGAAAAAAACTCCCGCCTGGGTTTTTAGCGTTAAATTCTACTTGGTTACTATCACCCCAAGACAGAATTTCTTTCAGTTTTTTGTTGAGATGTGAGACCTCTTGCTGCCAATAGAGATGTGCATTTGCAGCCGATGTCCGAGCATCCAAAGTAAAAGGTGAAACAAGTGTGCTGTCATTAGCGAACCTATATATGTATAGGATTTTTAGTTCTTTCCAAAAGATCGTTAATGTATTTATTATGACAATGGCATCCCTTTGTCATGGACAACAAGTTGTCACTATCTGCTGAAGGTAGCTCTTTATGTGGAGGCACTAGGTCGTGGTCCATATACTTACACCTTCCCTTCGTCCTTGGTTTGCCTTGGGCGCCACCTGGTTTGATCGAAGTCCAAACCAGGAAAAATATATCGTATATCAGTTCTATTGAAAAATCTATGCAATAAATAAAACCAAAGCTTTCCCACACATACAATTAAGTTTTTATTAAATTAAAAAAAGTTACTCGATAACAAAAAGGTTTGTTAAGTTTATATGTTAAGAGAAAATTTAAATTTAGTATTGACTAAAAAAGAATGAATGAAAAGACAGCCTTTCCGGACGCAAGGATTTTAAATAAAATGGGGTATAGTTTACGAAGATTCTAGAACCCTTTAAATCTTTCAAGGAAGTATGGTTATAAGAGTGTTACCTCTTGCCAGGATAGCCTCACATTAAAAAAAACTCTTTAATTAAATTTTAAAAGGGTAGATTAAATTAATTTCTATTAAAAGAGCATTGAAATTGATTTCGAGTAATTGAGGTTATGAAATTATATGGATGAATTATACGCAACGAAGTTATTGTTTTATCAAAAAGTC
Source organism: Polydrusus tereticollis (assembly GCA_963920685.1). Lineage (NCBI taxonomy): Eukaryota > Metazoa > Arthropoda > Insecta > Coleoptera > Curculionidae > Polydrusus > Polydrusus tereticollis. Next base: position 63,118,238 of record OY987335.1, read on the forward strand.
TGGGCGACTATACCAGCCTGCTCGCTTCTGCTGTGGCAGCTCCTTCAGCTGGGCAGGTGACTTCAGCTTAATTAAAAACCCTTGGAAGCACTCCTAAGGTGGCTCGTAGGCTCAATGTCCCCGGTTAGAGCACATGTGGTTCCTTAACTTTACATATGGTGAAAACCCAATAACAACCCAAGCCAATAAAAATAACCAAAAAAAAAAGAAAATTACCCACTGAATTCCCACAAAACAACTAATCAAAAGAACAAAAGGAATTAAAGAAGCTTACCCCTAAAAGGGGGGTGAGACCTCGTCGTCTTTAAAAAAAAATGACCCAACGGCGACGGGCTCGACCTTCTTCTCTGAAGGTACTTTCAGAAAGTAAAATTAAAGGCCCAAAGAACTCTGAAGATAAACCCCCTTCCCCTTCAACAAAAGACAAAAATCAGCTTACTCAGTGTTGCCAACTTAACTTAACACCAACAAAAAAAAGAAGAGAACAGAGACACACTACAAAAGATGCAAACGATACGAGAGTCTGGGCTTTTACCGGAACCTAAATTAAATAACGAAATGAAGAAAATAATTCCAAACAAATTTGTTTAAAAATAAAATTGCCAAAAGTAGAAATGGACGGTCTGCGACTTGACGGAGACGCAAAAACGGATATACATGGTCCACCTATTTGCGGCGCCTGATGCCATCAACCACAGAAAAGCAGAAGTAGTGCGTTCGCCCCGTACTCTGACTAACGTTCGGTAAACAAAGATGATACAACCTAATAAATAATTTTTCGAGCAAAATAATTATAAAATATGCACTTTTGTGAAAATAGTACTGTACGAATCAAAGGTAAATCTACATTCCCCACAAAGTCAATAGTGGCAATTTTTAAAATTGCTACAGTATAGTAAAAAGAGGGTGGGCGACAATATAGAACCTTGAGGGACTCCGGTGTTGATGTTAAATGTGTCTGAAGTAAATTCTTCCATCGCCACTCGCAGAGAGCGGTCTTTAAGAGAGTTCGGCAGCCATGAACAAAATTGAACCGGCATTCCGTATATGATCTCACTTTAGTTAGGAGCCCCTCATGCCATACTCGGTCAAAGGCCTTGTAAATGTCCAGTGTTACCGTCCGGGACTCCCCATGGCGTTCTATTGCGTTGTTTCAAACATGAGTAACATAAACGAGAAGGTCTCCTGTTGACCTAAACTTACGGAATCCATACTGGCGGTCGCTAATAATGTTGAAGCCTTCCATGTCCTTCAATAATTTTTTGTTGATAGCTTTCTCCATAACTTTTGATATAACCAAAAGCAACGCGATTGAACGATAGTTGTTTGGCAACATCTTCTTGTCTTTTTTGGGTATGGGTTGACTCGCGCAGTTTTCCAGCAAGAAGGAAATATTCCTTTTTTGTAAGATAAGCTAAACAGCCTATAAAATACCGGTGTCAATTCGTCAGCGCATGTCTTAATTACGATGACTGGAATATCGTCCAGACCAGAAGCTTTTTCGGTGTCAAGACTCCTCAAGATTCGTTTAACATGGCGGTGCCTGAAAACAATCTCGGGCATTCTCGATTGGAATGTTTGGTGGAGTTTTTCCCTGAAAATTAACCGTTGAATATGAAGAGAATAGTTTCGCCAGTAAGTTTGTTTTTCCTGTGCTTTGGTCGCAATAGTGCCATCAGAGCGTGTTAGAGGTGGAATGGTTGACTTGGCAAAGTTCTGACTGACGGCCTTAGCTACCGACCAAAATGATCTTGAGTCTTTAGGATATTCAAGAAGTTTGTCCTTGATCCTCTGGTTGTGTGCTTCTTTGCTTTGGTTTATCGTTTGCTTGCATTGGTTTCGAGCGTTAACAAAGATTTTTTGATTTAACAACTCGTTCGCAATTTTTGGTAAACCATGACTTGCCGTTAGAAGGGCACTTTTTTGAGAAAGGGATGAAGGCTTCCATGTCAGTAAGGATAACCTCCGATACTTCTGTTGCACAGATCGATGGATCATCAGAGGTAAAACAAAGGCTCCGCCAAGGAAAGGTTTGAAAATGATCCTTTAGGTCATCCCACTTAGCTGATGTATAATGCCAGATCTTGCGTGGTTTAGGAGGCTGTTCGGCGCTAATTGGTTCTTTGTTCAGTGCCGAAATAAGGTTGTGGTCAGACGTTCCTAACAGAGGCTTTACAGTGAAAGATCCAACAAACTAGCAAAATCACCATCTTCGGTCTGGAATCCGAGTTAGTTCCCACGAGTTGGGTGAGGCCAGAGCTGATGGCAAAGGATTTGGCTTCGCGACCTTGCTCATCGGCTATACTTGAGTATTTGAGCCAATTGACATCATGAACGTTGAAGTCGCCAAGGAGGACAACTTCGGAATTGGGATGGTAGGTTTGCAAAAAGTCGATAGGACTAGCAAGTGAGGAGAACAAGTCTCTATAATGGATATCGCTTGGCGGCCGGTAAAGGCAGCAAATTAATTTAGTAATTCTCTGCGTTGATATTTTAAACCACATTACATCAAAGTCGTTAGGCTCGAGTGTCTCCTCTCGTTGACAAGAAATATCACTGCGGACAAAGAGATAAAGGCCAAAATTGTGCCTAAATCGGTGATGGAAGTCGTACCCAGAATATAAATAGCTTACCGTACTAATCGACGATCTGACCTTTGTTTCGGTTAGTGCCACTACATTGCTGCTGCATTGATGTTCGAGTTCAGTCCTCTTATATTACAGAAGTCAATTTGGAAGCTGCTAATCTCGGGTCTTTTAACAACTTCAGTTGTCACACCATTTCCATTATTAATATTCTTCGAAGGACCCGCCTGACTACTGGACATGGTGGATGTTTGGATAATTTTGCTTGGTAAGGCGTCAGGATCCGCCTCCACTCGGAGATCCGATCGGGGGGCGATTTTAACTCCGGAGAATTTTGATCTTGGAACCATCATCATGGCATTTTTCATATATTTCCCTGGAAACCGGAGACATCGGCACAGCGATAAAACGTTAGCTCAAAGAGCAACTTCACTCCACATAAGCCGCTGCGATGATATTTCACCGGGCGATCTCGGGTGAGCCAACATCTACCATCTACAAGGGTATATCGGGGTGCGAGGTAATAGGTATAAAAAATGGAAACACTACTCTTAGTGCAGTTCCTGGACGTAGTGCATATCCTGCCCCTCACGAAGGTGCCAACCGAAAGGATGTTCCATTCAAATGTTTAAAGAAATGCACAAGTTTAACCAAATTGCCTTGGGTCAGAATAAGAGAAAAAGTGTTTCTCTAGAACGTTTCCTAGAAATATTTCCAATTTTGTTTTCCTGACTTCAATATTTTCCTTTAAATGCGGAATATAATAAAGATAAACCTATCAAACTTATTTGTTTGTATCATCGAATGGGCGATTTAATACGATATAAATATAAAATACAGGGTGTTTCATTAATATTACGCAAAAGTCAGGATAAGTTTCCCTGTTTAAAAATATGAAAAAAGAGTTCTTATACACCTATGCCCGGAAATACCTCGTTTTGGAGATACAGGGTGTTAAAATTTTATTTTAATTTTTTCTAAATAATTTTTGAAATAATGTCGATAATTGAACTAAAATTGGTATCTAGAGGTTTTTTGAAATGTGTCAAGGCTGTCAAGTACTTTTTATATTGTTTTAGGGACGTGCTTACTTTACAAGCCGCCATATATTTGTAATAAATAATACGTAAAATGCCTAAAAATATAATAAACAGTTCCTCGCACATCCGTCGTTATTTTGCGAGATTTGTGTATTTGTTGCTGCATATTCTCTAACTCGACTGGTCATGATTTGGTTGAATACGTGTTTTTCTGATGTTTGGTCTCTTGTGAGCAGTACATGGTACACGACAAACCTCTGCCGCCCACCTGTTGTGGTTCAGCTTATTTTTCCTCGAATAACACTGTTCAGAAATTTCTTCATCTAAAGAACGTCATTACTCTGAAATGACCTTGCTGGGGTCGTGTTCCCCACAAATAAAATCTCAAATAAATAAGATTACTTCCTTCGCACACGCTCCGTATGCTGAGCGCCATACGGAATTCTGTCCTACAGTGCTTACGTCTGATAGATTTATAGATATGGATTTGATTTCCTCGCTCGTTTTATTAGTAAGCAATAATTTGTCTGTGTTGTACCGTCAAATTAGTCTTAATTCAGTATTTACTAATTTGGTATTTAACAATTAGCAGTTTACCATTTTAGGACATTGAATATTATAGTAGTTTTATTGTTTTCTTGACAAGTTTAAATTGGATTATTTTTAGCAAAATTTGTAAAACTGCTTGTAAAAAATGCTACAAATATACTGGCAAATGTTTCATTCAATAATAATTTATCACGTTCAAAAGAAATTTGTCCCCAAAGTGACAATATTTGCTAAAACAAGCAGCAACTCTTCGGCGGTAAAGATATTTATTTCCTGGATCGACGCCCAGGGATGCCCTCAAGTGTATATTTTGTCCCCTAAGGAAAAAGCGATGCTTTCTGATTTACTTTTAAACAGAGAAAGAAAATATACGCAGTTCTGTTTAAAAGTTAGTAATTTGTTTGCTTCTTTTATTAATGAAATGATAATAGATAAACAAAAAACACTATAAAATTGGAATGAGAAAAAAGGCAATTTATTGTAACGCAAGATAAAAAGTAATAACTGAAACATAATATCATAATTGCTTAGCTCTACTTCTATCATCTTTGACTGAAATTTTCTACAGCGCACACCTTTTCTCATCACGTAAAATTTATCTTTATTATGTTCAATTTATTAGACATTTAAAAATGTAGAAACTAACCTGACCTATTTTGTCCCTGGTTTGCACAGCCTCGCTGTTAGTGCGAGTGTATAAAGATTCAATACATAAAGATGGCTAGGTGTTTATGGTGCCAATGGTACCCGAAACTCCCGAGAGTGCCGAGTGTATTAAAGTATTCCGAATTAACCCATTTGGTATATTTGCGTTTTTAGTTTTTATTGCGATAAGGTTTTCCTTTTGTTTTAATTTATTTATTGCTATACATTGAATAAATACCTTTATTGGCAATTTTCCCTAATTCCCCAAAAATGGTTTCCTTCTTTTTGTCGCTAAGTTAACCTAAAACGTGCAGGGTGTTACGAAATTAAGGAGCCATGCTTACAGGGCGTAATTTACGTTCCAAAGTAGTAATTAACATATTATATCAAAAAATGCTTCATAAGTTAAATTTACTCTTGGTTAATGACGCTAGGATACACTGTTCGAGAAACATTTAATAAAAATTTAAAGAGATACGCAAGATTGAAGGCATATGAAGAAGTAATTTGGCATAACTTTTTTGTGTCTATTTTTATCCAATCGCAGAGGCACGAAAAATATGAAAATTTCGGATCTGATATCCAGCTAAGTTCATTATTTCGAAAAGTTCACTTCAAAATAACGGCCACTTTTGTACAGTTTTGACATACCCTCTCTAGAAATAATCTGACTGGTAGACGTTCTGAAAGTAGTAGTATTTTTTTATAAGTTATTTGACGTACTAAATCTTTAGCCCTCTAAACATTGCTGATCAAAAGAAGGGGCCGATTTAAGCCGAGTACTGTATACATGTACACACCTTATCAATATGAATTGTTTCGCTAATTACAAATATTATAGAAAAATTGTTTAAACATTTTTATTGGAGATATTTAAAAACTAAGCAAATTAGTATAATGGTAAAGGAATGTCTCTGAGTACATTGGCCGTGGCCCAAAGGTAGTTCTACCTAACGTTTCGTCTATAACTAACTATAGTAGACATCTTCAGAGGGGACGCGGCTGTGGCCGAAGTGAACGATCGATTTTGACTCTGTCGACTGACATTGGCATTGACATAAATTTAAATTGAGTAAGATCTTCGTCTTTTACAGTTTGCGTCGGTTGTATGCTTTTGGTGGGTGTAGCTTTCGTATTGGTGGCTCTTCTATTCTGATGAAAACATTTTCCAGTCAAAGGTTTTGTGTTTCTTAGCATCGAACTATGAAGAACCTCACATAATAATTTGACGTGTGGTCTAAAACTTGTATCTCTGCGAATAAAATTCTATGATTTTCCTGCGAAAGGGTATGTTCTGCTGCTGCTGACTTTTCTGTATGACCGTATCGGCATATTTATGATAGTTACATTTCGTTGTTCCGAGGTAAGCTGCCTAATTGCTGCAAGTAATTCCGTACACCTGTGACATTGTATTTACAATGACACTACTTCTAACTTGTGCCATGACAGCCCCCGTCATACCTTTCATTATTTGGTTGGTTGCTTTTGTTATTATTGGATACCTTTTCAGGCTTACATAATTGATAATTTAATAAATTGCTCATATTTTAGATATTTTTCATTTTAAAACTAGTGTGGTATGGTTGAATTTATCTTAAAACAATTTATTCGAATATTTATTTAACAACATACATGGTATCTTATCTATATTAAAGTTGGTACGACGTGGCCAAAAATGAAGGACCAGAATAAAAATCTGAATATACGCAGAAACAGAAAGTCTTCATTATTAGTCATATTGATGCGCCAAATTTCTTTTGTCAGCCTGTTTCCGTTTTCAAGATATGACCTGAGAAAATCGTCGTGAGACCCTGTATATTTAGCCCAAAATTCACGTAGTCTAACGTAAAAAAAAATAACAGGAAGAGAAGTCCAAGATTCGGCTAATTGGGTACAATAGGTATGGTAAACTTAAATGAACAACAAACTTAAGCAGCTTTTCAAATCAGTAGTGACATACAGGATGTCTTATGACTTGAAAAAATGTTCTTACTCTATTTTTCCAAGTAACGAAACTACATGTATTTTTAGTCTGCCCTGTATATTGCAATTAGGATTTGGTAATAATTTATAAAGTCTTCGGGCATTACCTAGCTCTGGGCCAAATTTCAGTGCGCGTTAAAAAATTTCAGTATTTGTTGAAGGTCGTGTTGTTTGTGTGTAAAATTTGACCTTCAAAAAGTATGTTTGGCTATTGAAAGTCTCGTTTTTTTATGATCAGGCGCAGCACTGCAGAATAAATCTTTTATGAAGCTCTGCGACCGATGTGTGTGCCCAGAAAATAATTCACGCTGATCTTCGTTCTTTGGAGATTACTCTCATTGGGGAACACTGCCTCAGTGGACGTTCTCCAGATAAATGAATTTCTGAACAGTGTTGTTCGAGGGATACTAAGCTGAACCATGTACGGGCTTCAGTGGCTCATCGTGTGTTTCTACCATGTACCGGTCTGGATAGAATCAAGCGGACAACCTCAGTTGAGCAATTGCTATGAAAATATTTGTAAAAGAGGCTTAAGTCGCCAACCTGTCTTCCATGTTTTAGGTTTCCTAGGTTGTTTGTCAGATCATGGTCGCCGATCAAACGCGTGGCTGTTCTTTTAATGGAATTTCGTAATCTCAGGGTATGTTCAGAAGCAGAGCCCCAAACATGTGAGCAGTATTCTAGCAATTGTCAAGCTTTATAGAGCGTCAAAAACTGTTTGGGTTTATAGAGGTTCTTAGTGCGGAAAACTATCCCAAGCTTCTGCGAAGTTGCCTTAACTATGACCACAACGTGATTAGCTAGGACATATAACTATCCAAATTAATGCCCAATAAATTAATCGATGAAGCCAAGAGAACCGAGTGTCCCGCCATGACTCTATCTGGTTATTTAACATTAACTTTTTTAGCAAAAATACAGGTGTCAATTCATCTGGGCATGTCTTAATAACAATGACCCGCATATCGTCAGGACCAGAAGCTTTTTTAGTGTCAAGACTCTTCAAGATTCGTGTGACAAAGCGCTGCCGGAAACAGTCTCGGACATTCTCGATTCTACAGAGGGAATGTTCGGTGGAGTTCTTCCCGGAAAATTAACCGTTGAATGTGAAGAGAATAGTTTCTCCAGTAAGTTTGCTTTTTTCTGTGCTTTGATCTAAATGGGGCTATCGGAACGTATTAGAGGTGAAATGGTTGACTCGGTAAAGTTCTGACTGAGGGCCTTAGCAACTCAAAGAGTTTTTCTTTGATCCTCTGGTTCCGTGCTTCTTTGGTTTGGTTTATAGTTGGTTAGTTAGCATTCGGTAGGATTTTTACGCCATTGTCAGTAGAAATAATTTTTTAATTTCATTTAACAGCTTGCTCGCAATTTAAAAATAATGGTCCGATATGTGCATTTGAAAAAGTCTTATACTTGGAAATCTTGGATGTTGTCTCTCAGGGTACTTTGTACTGCAAGATTTGAATTTTCATTGCCATTAATGTAACATTCTAGCATATCAAATTTGTCCTCGTGAGAAAACCGCAAAGCCATCTTTTGAAACAAAATAAATCGATAATATTAATAACAATACATACGACTTTCATTTTAATATGAACCACCCTAAATATCTCTCGATTTTGAAAGACATAAAATTTAACAAGAACACATACATTTTAATATCAAGGAGGAAGTTTAATTACACATCTGATATAATTTTACTATTGACCTCCACACCTCCAGCCAACCTCAGTTTGAAACGTCAAATGACACTACCTATCGAGAAACACATCGTTGCTAAGGGCATTCAATTGCCTATCTTTTTGAGATAGTTTAAGATTGGAAAAGTAGTAAAATGGTATATACTCGAGCTGAGCGAATAGAAATAATCTTCCTTTACTAGGCTGAAAATCATTGTGCGCGTAGAACCGCCATAGTACACTGAGAGGCATCTGGACAAAAACGTCGAGCAAATATGTCATAGAATTGGTGCGTAAGTTTGAAGAAACTGGATCTGTATGCAACAAAGAAATGTACAAGGCAGGGTGTTGGATGAAGCTTTCCAGGCTGAGATATCTACTCGGTCAATTAACTGTAGATCCAACTTCTGCTTTACTTCGAAAGACGTCAAGCTGCCGAGTAATTCTACTGGTTCAGTGCACAAAATTTTAAAAAAGAATAAATTTTTTCCTTACAAAATACAAACTTTACACGAACCCAACGAAGACGATTATGATAGATTGATCGAATTTTGTGAATTAATGTGCTAAAGGACTGGCGAAGAACGCACTTTAATAAAAAAAAATACTTGCCTTAGGGACGAGCCAACTTTGTTCTTGAATGGCTTTGTTAGCAAACACAATTGTAGACATTGAGCTAATGAAAATCCGCGAGTTTTTCGGAGAGGCCACACTAAATTCACCCAGAAAATCAACGTTTGGGTGGACACTCTTGGAGACGAAATTATTGCGCCAATTTTAACCGGTCAATTGTATTTGAATGTGATAGATCCTCTTATTGTACAATCTTTGGAAAATCAAGTAGATAAAATGGCACCCTGGAACTCCATGAAGAAAACTTACATTTTCAGCAAAATGGAACTCCTCCCCTCTATGCATTACCAGTTAGAGAGTGGCTTGATCAATGGTTCTCTGGCAAATGGATTGGCAGACGAGATCCAATAGAGTCGCCAGCAAGATCTCCCGACTCCTCTAAATTTTTTCGTTTGGGGTCACTTGAAAACTCAAGTTTATAGAACCTCACCTAAAAGTATTGAAGACCTCAAAAATAGAAAGACACTGAAATGCAGGCGCATTACCAGGAGTTTCCTTAATATCCGGGAGGAATTTCAAAATAGACTTTATTATTGCCTTGCAAATAACGGCGCACATTTTGATCACTTAATCAAATAATTTGTTCAAACTAAATAAATTAGTTCAGGTTAGTAATACATTTTTGCACCTAACTTGCAAAGCGATTACACGATTATAGTTTACTTGGCATGATTTAATAGGAAATTTAATGCCCTTTGCAACGATGTATGACTCGATCGGTAGTGCCATTTGACATTTCAAAGTACCTCACTTTTGAGATTGGCTGGAAGTGCTGAGGTCAATAGTAAAATTCTATCAAACGTTTAATTAAACTTCTCCTTCGATACTTAAATTGATGTGTTTTTTGTTAAATTTTATTTCCCTCAAAATCAAGAGATATTTAGGGTAGTTTGATTTGAAACGTGAGCCTTGTAATATTAATTTTGACAAGTAATTATTTATTACATTTTTAAGGTTCATAAGTTACTAGATATCTTTTTATACCTGGATTATGGTGTCTATAATAAAAATTAAACCTGATGATGGTTTAAGAAAAATGAAAAATCTAAAAAGTAAAAAATTTCAGCATACCGGGTGTTGCATCGTCGAGCGGGACATAGGAAATCACATGTAATTTTAAATGAGGTCAATTATTGGCTTCCCTAATTATTTTAGAAAAAAATTCTATTTAGGTTTATTAAAGAGCACTAAAACCCACATTCAAAAGAATAACTTTAGATATTTTTGATGAGCCCGTTTACGGTTTATCGCCGATTTCTTTTTAACTATTTCTCCTTTTTATGGCCCCGTATTTGCGGGCACCAGTCAAGGTAAAAGATGACTGTCAAATAAAGTTGTCATTTTGAAATGTGTGCTTTATTGTTATAAAAACTCGTACATCGAAAATATAAAAGGTGTATTTATGAGTACAAATTAATCTGAATAAAACTAAAATAAAGTATCCAATTACAAGGTTAATTATGACATTTTACATGTTTCAATATTTTACTAATTAATAGGTAGGTACTATTAAATTGTTAGAACTTTAGGATTTAAGAAGATGTTCAAATATTCCTCCATTGACTGCTAGACAATAACCGAGGCGATCATACCATTCTCTTCTTACAATCACTAGTTGGTAAACTGAAATTCTATTGCATTCGGCAGAAATAGCATTTTTTAACTCGTCTAGATTTGGGTATTTTTTATCTTTGTATATCCTGTTTTTTAAATGGCCCCAGAGAAAGAAATCATTTGGCGATAAATCAGGAGACCTGGCTGGTCAATTTACTGTATGATTTAAGCCAATAACATTTCCATTAAAAGCACGGTTTAAATATTCCCGGACAGCCAGGATACTATGTGCCGGGCAGCCATCCATTTGGTACCAAACTTCCTGATTTTCCCTGGCGGCATCATGTAAAGTAGGTAAAATATAATCTTCAAGTAGTTCCAAAAAATATTCTGCATTTAAATTTCGTGTAAGAAATAATGGCCCGATAATATTTTCTCCGAAAATCCCAGCCCATACATTAACTTTTTGTGGATATTGCGTCCTTGTTTCCACAAACCTGTGTTGGTTTTCTTTGCTCCAATATCGATAATTTTGAACATTGGGTTCATTGTTTAAGGTAAATGTGCATTCGTCAGTGAAACAAATGTTTTTTAAAAATTCCCTATCCATGTTTGCTCTTTCCATCATACCAAAACAAAACTCCTGTCGTCGTATTTCGTCCCTATCTCTTAGCTCTTGGTGCTTTTCATATTTGTATGAATAATATTTATGTCGTTTCAAAGCTCGTAACGCTGTGTTGTGATCTAATCCTATGTCATCCTCAAGTTTCCTTGTGCTGATCTTCCCATCATTTTCGTCCACGCACAATAAAACTTGCAAGTCCCTATCATTTCTTGCATCTCTTCTTTGCCTTCTGCCTTTCTTCACATCTGCAGTTATTTATTACAGTGCCTTTTGTCTCAAATTTCTTGATAGTCCTTTCGACTGTAGATTTTGCAGGTATCGGTCTATTCGGATACAGAGCAGCAAACATGTCTGACACATTTTGATAACTATTTCCTTGATAATACCATTTAATCATCAATATTTTTTCTTCAGAAGTGTAATTCATGGCTAATATTTTCGATGTACGAGTTTTTATAACAATAAAGCACACATTTCAAAATGACAACTTTATTTGACAGTCATCTTTTACCTTGACTGGTGCCCGCAAATACGGGGCCATAAAAAGGAGAAATAGTTAAAAAGAAATCGGCGATAACCCGTAAACGGGCTCATCAAAAATATCTAAAGTTATTCTTTTGAATGTTGGTTTTAGTGCTCTTTAATAAACCTAAATAGAATTTTTCTCTAAAATAATTAGGGAAGCCAATAATTGCCCCCTTTTAAAATTACATGGGATTTCCTATGTCCCGCTCGACGATGCAACACCCGGTATAGTCGAAAATGCCACTTTTTGGTTTTTCTAAAATTGCCTAAAATCCAAGAATCGCGTACTAGAGGTTTTCATTAACAAATAGAATTTTCTAAAACTTTTCACAATTAATAGTTTCTCTATCTCCCATGGCTTTCAAGATCTCCTCTCATGTAGGTAAATTTTGGCCACACTCTATACCTTTTTTGTCATCGAATCCAAAGATATGACACTTTCTATTTTTAGAAATCTTTTTTCGAATAAAATTAAAGGCGGTTCTAGTCACCTTGCAAATCAATAATTCACTCCAAGTAGTGTGTAAAATATATAAGGGTAGGTGTCATTCTCCGCTGGGCGCCATTCTCCCACTATCCCCTATAAAAAATATTTTATTACAAATTGCTGTAAAAATGTAATCGCCTCAACATTGTCATGCAAGGATTACAATAATAACATGACGAACAAAACAGAAAAGTATAACTAGCTATAAAGTTGTCTTTTATCCCCTGTAAAATTTCGAGTTGTCTGTCTCAGATCCCGCTTGCATATTAATGTTTTATTAATTTTTCATGGCCAAGGCGATTAAGACGGATCTTTGTAATTTTATGCAAAGAGTTGCCTCTTATTTATACGAGCTAAAAGTAAATAGCTTGGGGAACTGTCGAGATAAGAACTTCAGACTTATAACGCTACGATTAAAAGTTAATACGATTTTAATTAAAGGAAAAATTTGAGTTTTTTATGCAGTAAGATCTGCCACCCTTAGTTAAAGCATAAGGCCAAAATTATTTTATTTTTACGTACAAATGACAACTTAAAATGACAAATAACAATAATTAGGGGCAATTTTGATATTTTTAATAAGAAGTAGGATTGATTGCCACCTCATTATGAATGTATTTTCATACTTAATTCAATACTCGATTTTCAGAATATTTGCTTCAACGATTTCAGATATCGATCGAAACGTTTTTTTTTTTATGGACACTTAGCTGAACCACCTACGGGTGGGCTTCAGTGGGTTGTCGCGTATTTCTACCATGCACCGCTCTGGGTGGAATCAAGCGGGCAACCTTAGTTGAGCACTTTCCATGAAAATATTTGTAAAATAAACTTAAGTCGCCAAACTGCCTTCGATGTTTAAGGCTTTCTAGGTTGTTTGTCAGATCATAGTCACCGATCAAGCGAATGGCTCTTCTTTGAATGGAATCTAGAATCTCAGGGTATGTTTAGGAGCAGAGCCCCAAATATGCGAACAGTACTCCAGCGATGGTCGAATTTGGGCTTTATAGAGGTTTAGTTCGAAAAAGTATTCCAAGCTTCTGCTAGGCTACCTTAGCAATGGCCGCAACGTGACAAAGCCAAGACATATGACTATCTAAATTGACGCTCAATAAATTAATTGATAAAGCCAAGGGAATCGAGTGTCCCGCCATTACTATAACCGGTCCTTCAACAGTAACTTTTTTAGAAAAAACTGCCGCCTGGGTTTTTTTTATCGTTAAGGTCTACTTGGTTATTGTCACTCCAAGACAGAATTTCTTTTTGGTCTTTGTTGAGATGTCAGACCTCTTGCTGCCTATAGAGATGTGCATTGGCAGTCGATGTTCGAGCATCCAAAGTAAAAGATGAAACAAGTGTGCTGTTATCAGCGAAGCGATATATAGGACTTTTAGTTTTTTTCAAAAGATCGTTAATGTATAGTAAAAGGAAGGTGGGAGACAATATGGAACCTTGAGGGCCTCCGGCGTTGATGCTAAATGTGCCTGCAAGGAATCCGTTCTTTGCCACTGGCAGAGAACGGTCTTTAAGAAAGCTTGACAGCCATGAACAAAATTAGACCGGCATTCCGTATGCTCTCACTTTAGTTAGGAGCCCCTCATGTCATACTCGGTCAAAGGCCCTGAAAATATCCAGTGCTACCGCCTAGGCCTCCCCATGATGTTCTATTGCGATGCTCCAAACGTGAGTAACATAAGCCAGAAGGTCTCCTAGAGAAAGGAATGAAGGCTTCCATGCCAGTAAGGATAACCTCCGATACTTCTCTAGCACAAATGGATGGATCATCAGAGGTAAAACAAACGTTCCGCCAAGAGTTATTTTGATTTTTCTTAAGGGGCCACACAAACATCAATACCACTGAATATATGAATATGAATTTGAAAACATGCACAAATTTTAGAACTACGAATAATTAGCTGCTGACAACCATCAAGTTAGATCCACATGATAATTCTCGTTTGTAAGGAGACTTCTTCCAAAAGGGGTGGATGGAATGTGGTCAATAAGTCTAAAAATCTTGCTCCATCAAGGTTTTGGTAAAAAAAATTTTTTTCTTTCGCGATCCCGCACCAAACATTTACACTACGGCGGCTTTGATAATCCACTTACGTCATCTAATGAGAGTATTGTTCTGACCAATAGTGCATATTGTGCAAATTCGCACCCCCAGCGATAGTGAAAGTAGCCTCGTCTGACCATAATATCTGTGATGGAAAATTTGGATCTTCCCGAATCCTATTTAATAGCTAGTGACAAAAGTACAATCGACGATTATGATCAATGTCGTTCAATACCTGGTGTAAAACGATGTGGTAAGGATGCATGATTTTAATTTATAGAATCTCGTGAACACTTATTTTTGGAACCCCCAAGTCAAGAGAAACCTTTCTGGTACTTAAAGAGGGATCAAATTGAATGTAGGCCAAAATGATGATAATATTTATCTCATAGCCAGTTATACGAATACGTTGAACGGGCTGTGCATTACCACTTTCTCTTAATCGTCGAGCTAGTATTGAAAGTACGTCACGAGAATGGTGTCTTCTTTGTAGAAATCGTATTGCATATCACCGCTTTTGTGTTAGTCAAAAGCATACTTTTTGCGGAAAAAGGCAATATAAATTAAAAAATAATGCCCGATAGAAGCTATTTGACCTTTAAAACTCATCAACAACTTGACACAAGAAATTATTAATTTGTTTCTTCCCAAGGCTGACTTAAGCGAAAATATGATAAAAAGGATAAAAAATACCGTTAGAATGTTTTCTACTAAAAGAAGAGTAACTAAGTGCTTAGAAAATTATAGAAAACATTTTGAAAATTTGTGATTTTTGTCTCGCTAAATTGTTCTGCATACTTTCATATTCATATTTTATTCAGTGTTATTGATGTTCATTTTGCCCCTTGGCCTATAACTTTTATAGTTTATTACACAGTAGGTCATGGAATTATTAGCATGCTTATTGCAGCTATACCGGGTACCGGTAAATGAAAACTTTTAAGAAAAATCAAAATAACTCTTAAACCGTTCGTGCTATTGATTTGCGGTTTAGACGAATTGTTTTCAATGCAAATTATCTCCTATAATACTACAGAAAAAAGTAATACCATCCAATTTAAAAATACCGACAAAAATCAAGAAATAAGTTAGATTGAATAACAGCGTCATCTTAAAATTATATTAGGAAACTTGTGACAATTACTGAATAATTTGTTTAAACTCCAAGGAACTCCCTTTTAATCAAGTTCAAGTTTAAGAAAATCCGTTAAAGGATAGGTAACGACATAATGACAGTTTTTTTTTAAATGTCCTAAAGGCTTCCCCACTGCTTTATTAGGCAAGGTTCGAAAGAATACCAATAATAAAAGTCGTAGTGAACAATCTACTGATTCTAATTATTTCTTTGTTTTTTTTACGGTTGAGTGTCATTTTTTACCGTAAAATATATTTTTAAAAATAAATAAGCCGTTACGCCTTCTTGCGGCAATTTCCGAAGCTTCAAATTATTTTTAGTGATTTTTTGTGGGCAATTTTTATGTTGGTAGCTTTTATTTCAAACCTGTAAGACGTATCGTTTCCGAGATATTGCCGCTCCGTATCCTTATCCGGACACCCTGTATACAGTGTGTTTTTTTTCTTCCAATGGTCTGTCCAAGTAGCGGATGCACTTCGGCCCATTGTGCTTACCCTACTTTGGTCTTATAATATAATAACTTAATCTAACAGTAAGTAGTAGTCTTTGTAGGCCTCCTAGTTTTAATATTTTGGTTTCCTGCTGTGTCTATGCCCACCAGACCAGTGCTGCATATGTGATTGCAGGTCTCACTACCCTGGTGTACAACCAATGCACCAGCTTAGGTGAGAGTCCCCATGTTTTTTCATACATCCGTCTAGTAACTGCCAAGGTTACTTCCAACTTTCGGATTATTTTCCTACGTATTCGTTCGAGGTCAGTCTGGAGTCCAAAGTTACTCCCAGGTATTTGACCTCTTCTGACAGTGGAATGTTAACACCTAATATTGTAGGGTTAGGGGTCCCAATCCCCCTTTTTCTTGGGTTTTGTGAAGAAGATTGTGACAGTCTTTTGAGGACTGATGTTAAGTTCTTCCTGCCCTACCCATCTTTCCACGATATTGAGAGACCTTTACATTTTCTCTCTTACTCTCGTGTTGTATTTGCCTTGGGTCATTATTGCCAGGTAGTCCGCATCACCCACGATATGATATCTTTCTCTGCTGAGTGAGCGTAGCAGCTCATCCATGACAAGGTTCTAGAACAGAGGAGAGAGAACCTCCCTTGTCACCCGCACAGCTTAAGTCTCACCAAGCAGAAGTCTGCCTTGAAGCATGCTATCTATCCACCAGCAGCAAGTTTCCTCCAGTGCGATGGCCCTGGTTGCTCTAGTGATTGATGCGAAGGATGTGTTATCAAATGCTCCTTCTATGTCCAGAAAAGTTCCCAGTAGAACTTCACTGTTTTTTTGAGCCTTCTTCACACTGCTGACTAGCTGGTGAAGGGCAGATTCCATTTATTTTCCTGTTCTGTAGGCATGCTGATCTTGATGAAATGGTCTGTGTTCCAAGACTTCATCCCTTATATGCCTATCAACCAGTTTTTCAAGTGTTTTGAGTATGAAATACATCGGACTGATGGGTGTGAATGCCTTTGCCGCCGAATAGCCTGATCCTACAAGTTTAGGTATTAATACCACCTTTATCAGTCTCCAAGAATTCGGAATGTGTCCTGTAGCCAAAGTGGATCATGCGCGTTTCTTAATTGTTTTCTCTTGTAACAAGTTAAGATGACCACTTTCCTACAACTTTTATTAGAAAAGTTGTTTTCTATCTCTAACAATAGAGTCAGCAAAAGCTGTTTAATTATGAGGAAAGACCCTGTAGGTATATGCGTTTAAGAATTAACTATTGCAATTATTATTACACTACACCTTTATTTACTTCATCTATAGTGGTATATTTTCCTAATTTGACTAATTACGCCGACTATATACCGATTATAAAAAAATGTCCCTCATTGGCCTTTCAGTAAATATTATCAGTCATCAAAAAACTTCATAGCAAAGAGTTAGATAAGAATCAACAATAAAGATATTAAGATGGGTATTTAAATTTTTGTGGTGTAATTATTGTGGTGCGGTTTAAAAGAGGGCTAATTCGGTGTGGCACAGTGCACTCGTAACAATTTCCTTTAAGACAGATAAGAAAGAATTTTCACGCAGTCTTATTAATAAAGTTTTCGCAAGTTTCTAAGCAGCATAATAAGAACGGAACGGAATTATAATTTGACGGGTGACCAGGTTGAGGTTTGGGGCTGAATGGGGCGGACGATAAAGGGTAAAAGGGGTAAAAGTTCAGCTTCTTTCGCCCTGTTATAAATGAGGTAATATCCTCTTGCATTTCGGGTACATGTTTTAATCTCCCGACAATAATTAAAAACAAGGTAGTATCGTTTTGTCTTCCTCGTCTCCGACTTCTTACACAGTCTTCTGGCTTTTCTGCCTTTTAATGAACTCCAGCGTTGATTGTCATTTATTTTTCTTATCTCTAATTTTGAATAACTCATTTTGTTTTTACTTTAACCCGTTTAGATTTGAGTTAGGAAAATCTGAATTTTAATAAAATTAGTTTCTATTATAGGCATATTTACCTAAAATGATATCAATATATGTGGGAATCCTTTACTATTACCGAGTTCCTGTCATTTTTACAAAACAGATGGATCTATTATGCAAAAGATTTCAAAAATACCGTTTTCTATAACATTCGCAGAACAGTTTATTCTTGAAAATGTGGATCTGTTTTAAATAATGTACGCTTAAATACTCCTTACGGTGTGCTAGAAAAGTCAGGAAATATAATGCAAAAATGGTATTATCAAAATCTATGTAAAAACATCCAATTTAAATTTTACCTTTTTTTTTGTTCTTAAAACATAATAAATATTATTGGTTGATTTTCTTCAAGTTATCTTTATTGTCCAAAACACTACTAACATTTAAATGTTGTTGTTACCAAACAAACCTAATCTGCAACATAAAAAAGGCTTTAGCTGCATTTTTAACAGTCCATATAGATGGTGGGGTATATCGTCTTTCACAACACTTTCATAAAACCACAGAATTTTTCACTTGCCATCAGAACCTTGGGATTGTCGATGCTTGATTCTTCAATAATTGTCTCCAACTTAAAATATGAGATAAAAATAATATAATAAGGAATTCCAAAAAAAAAATATTTACTTTTTAGAATTAAGGCACCTATACCTAACTAACCTATAAATTTATTGTCCAAATAATAGTATATTATTAACCAAGGTTTAGACAGCCATCAGTATTGCCCGAGCGGCAAGTTTAAATCACGAGGAGCGGAGCGACGAGGGATTTAAGACGCGAGGGCTATAAGCTGTCTAAATCGTGGTTAATATAAAATTTTTTCCACTACTACAAACTTTTATAAGACATTTATCTTTATAGTATTAATAATTTTAAAAAATTATAGGTAGGTATAAGTATATTTTTTAATCAAGTTACCTGCGCTTTGGAATTGGCAAAATATTTTGTTGTTTTGTCAGGTGGCTTTGTTAATGTCAATTTTTGTTCATTTATGTCATCAGATTTTGCGAGTTTTCCCTTTTTTTAAAAAATGAGCGAAGAAAATGTTAGTGATATTATTATGTGTACACCTCCAGAATTAAGGATGGAAGCAGAAAAAATGTTGATTGCATCGATATTTTACAATATCAAGCATCCCTAATAATCTAATATGTATTGATAGTTATCTGGTTGCCTAACCACAAGAAATCACCTTCCAGGTTATTCATGTTTATGAATTCATGTTGTAGAATCAAAAAATCAAGTTACCTACGTTTAAATAGATTCTTGAAGATCGGTCAATAATGGATTTCAATTCCTTATTATTGACCATGGTCAATAATAACTTATAAGGTAGAGAAAAACGATTTCTAACGTTAATAATCGATCAACAATGGCGATGTTATAGGTTAGTAGTGGAAAAACATATTTTTAACTTCAAACGCATTGAAAATGACTTCTGAAGCACAGAGCATCTAGTATAACTCTAAAATTTAATGAAGTTAGCTATTACATAGAAGAAACAAACATAGAGAAGATTTTAATCACCATCTCTGAACTCAATTTTCTGTCACTTACATACAAGGTATCCCACTAAGGTCGGCGAGGTACGATATTATGGACGCCATAAACCTTACGGCTTCAGGGAAAATTTTTTAATGGCTAAAAAAATCGCTTGAAAATAATTTCAATTGTCCAAAATAACCGCTAGGGGGCACAGTTACCAGGAACTATCTAAAAAGTCTAATTTTATCAGATAATCGCTATGTTAAGGTACTGTCTTAATGACGAAAATCTGAAGTTCGTTAATTTTTGCGGAAATTTGTTTTCAAGACTTTTTTGTATTTTTAAAAATGTGGGTGGGGGAAGCTGATGGAAAAATACTTTTTAATTTACTGTATCTTCCACATGCTTTTACTAAATTTAATCAGCTAAGGCTTGTTTAATTGACACTTTTACACTAACTTATTAAAAAACCTACTTTGGTTGTGGTCGTTAGTATATACCGCGTCTTCAAGGTGGCGCTGTTTGGGCATGATTCAGTGTTTTCAAATTTTCTAAATGAAATTAAATGGCATGATACATTTTTTATTACTCAGCATAAAGAGCATAAATATATCTACATTTTGGCGAAAACTGTGATTCGATATCCTTATTTGTTTTCGAGTTATCTATAAATGACTATTATAATTTTTAAAAATTATTGTCGCCGTTAAACGAAAGGAATGTAAAGATTCCGCTACCATAATTTTTCATCAATTTAATTTCAAGCATAATTATTAAATAAAATGGAAATGTTTAGCCTTTTGGTGCATCTAATTTTTTTGTCTATTCTCGCTTAAAATCCAAGAAAGCAAGTTGATCCAAAGGCAAAAACAAAAATATAAAACAAATTTGAACTTAACTGTGATAGCGTAAACTTACTTTAATTCTTAAAATTCGAGAGGCAATCGACTTGAACAACGACAATAAAACAAAAACTATGTGTATAAAGATATGGATATGTTTATTTATTAAAGAAAATTAACATATTATTTTGTAAATATTAAATATTATGTGAAAACCAATTTTTAATATCATTAAATAAATTATTGAGCAAAATTTTGGTGGTTGGTGGTTGGGTTGTTGGTGGTGCGATGGTTAGTAAGTGGTTAGTAAATAATAAATTATTAATTAAAATTATAGTATGTAATTTATTATATATAATTAACAATTATTAAAATTTATATTTTATATAGTAAATATAATTATTTGCATAGTTATTATTTATTTTTTTATTTTTTTATGGACGAATTATTATACTATAATAGGGTGCGCAGAATATGCGCTAGATAATCCAATGATTGATGTACCCTCGTTGAAACTGTCTATTAGCATTTTATTACTTGGATCGAACTGATAAAATGCCAGGAAATCGGCACTCTTTAGGTTAAATTATATAATAACATAATATACTTAAATAAATTAATTTTCTTAATTAAAATAGTCGTTTTGTAAATAACTCTAACACAAATAAAGATATTGAATTACGTTTTTTTCCAAAATGTTACTATATTTATGCTCTCTAAGCTGAGTAATAAAAAAATGTATCATGCCATTTCATTTTGTTAAAAAAATTTCAAAAAACCAAATCTTGTTTAAAGATCGCCACCTACAAGACGCGGCATGTACTAGCAACCACGACGAAAGCTGGTTTTTTAATAAAACGAGCCTGAGCTGATTAAATTTGGGTAAAGCATATGAAACATACAACAATTTAAAAAGTATTTTTTCCATAAGCTTTCCCCACCCACATTTTTGAAGATACAAAAAAAGTCTTAAAAACAAGTTTCTGCAGAAATTAACGCACTTTTTATTAATGGTATTAAAACATTACCTTAACGTAGCGATTATCTGATAAAATTCGACATTTTAGATATATTCTGCCCCCTAGCGGTCATTTGGAAACTTGAAGATATTTTGAAGCAATTTCTTTTGACCGACTTAGCCAATAAAGAATTTTCCCCGAAGCCGTAAGATTTATGGCTTCCATAATATCGTACCTTGCCGACCTTAGTGGGACACCCTGTATGGTATATTTACAGTCATTTTTACTTTATAGAAGTTTAAATATGACTCTGTATTTATTTTACACTAAAACCTTAATATATTCGTCGGTGGACAATGAAAATGAGAATGAAAATATCGAAGGTGGCCCCTAAAAACCTCCAGCAAGTGGATAAGTGGTTTTAGTTGTACGTTACCGATCCATTTGTAAGGATTGACCGGTAAAAGGAATCGGCCGGATGCCGGCCCAATGGTCCATGAACAGCAATCGATGTATTTATTCACTTCCCCTACATACACGAATATTGACGCTATTTTTATTATTTGACGGTGTTTCTTTTCAATTTTTTACCTAAGTAAGTAAGCAATAGGTGATGAAATTGCATAAAGGAAAATATACATAGTACTACACTTTTTATAACGCCACATTTTTACCTTTTACTTATTGGTCTATTGTATACACATAACCTGACCTAGACTATGTCATATCTTTATTGTCGTGCGCTAAAATTTCAAATGTAAAGCAAGTTTCAAAAGCTAATCAACAATTTTTACCTAACGGGTAATCTAACAATAATTAAATAAATTAAGAGCTATTATTCTTACGTCTTTAAAAAAAAGTCTTTGGCATTCTCCCCGTTTAAAAATGCTTATCATTGTCCCCCATACAAATGTTATTTAATTCCATTAGTTACACCAAAATGGGGTATGGGGTATACACCATTCTTTTCCATCAGTAGTTGTGTTTTCAGTTTCTTTATTTTTATCAATTGACTTCTACTACCATTTTTCATCGTAGTAATTTTACTTTAATCGTTGGTATTTTCAATGGAACTTAACGTCTCACTAACTACGCTTGAGTCTTCAGTATTACCCTCAACAATAAACTTTATGTCTATACTCTCGGCTTTGGTAAAGGGTAATTCTTTGTGAAGTACTATATAGTGGTATTTGTTACATTTTCTCTAGTTTTTACAATCATTTATGTGATAGTATCCTTTTAAGCAATGCTTTAGACAGAGGTTCGCCCTGGCCTCACATTGACACTGTATCACCCACAGTATAAGGTTGGTTCGTTTTATTTTTGCTAGACCGGCTTATTTTGCCGTGTCTTTTTATTCTTCCACTTTTCACCACACTTACAATATTACAACTTAATTACAAAGCACTGCACCGGAATACCGTTAAGGTGTAACTTCGTGCACGTCTTAACCTAACACAAAGAATGTAGTCTATTTAATTGCAAAATTAACGGTACTTTTACTGTATGTTTAAAAGAATGGTAATCTCTGTTACCGGACACAGGTCCCCAAAATATCAATTACTTTAACATTAGAAAATCACTTTGCCTGACACACATGTCAGATCAAAAAACGTGCTATTATTGTTTAGCCACGTAGAGCATCTGCTTACATTGAAGTCTACCAGGCCACTGGTTTGTTTATGGTGCTACAGTGCTCTAGTCTGGGAGGTACACCAATCACATGTGGTCACGTGAACACTCTTGACAAACCAACGGAGGTCGCGTCCGCCCAGGTTAGCGGCCTTATTTATTTACTGCCAGTAAGAAAATTGAAGAATCCGTAAAGCCTTGCCCTTTGTCAGTTAAAGCATCACACACATATTCTTGAAGCCTCAAACCTACTGCAAAGCTACCGATTAACGGTTTTCGTGGACGTGACTTTAATATTATTTAGTTTGGAATATAGCACGTTTTTATGTTCACAGAAGACATTATGTTTTCCGAGAATTAGAATACTGCGGGATAAAACACTAATGATTCTTAACCATAAGCTAAACATTTAGCCGTTTTGCCAGTCAGTACAATAAAATAAAAATATCTTCTCACTACGCTAGAAGACTGAAGAACTCTTGAACACAGGCGGCGTTTTTCCTTTATTGCAGCGTTGCCGATTCGCAGACGTCGTCGCGACGTTGACAGATTAATTTCTGTTTATTACCTTTATTATTAGAAAACGTGTTTCCCAAACAAGTAACAAAAGCATCATTTTCTATCAGTCACAAATTCACATATTTCACTATTTTGCAACTTTCGGTGGGTTCATATCTTACAGTAGTTACAGTTGCAATTATTTTCTCTTTCCTCCTTATTTTTTATTGTGGTTGTAAAATTGCCTTATGTCTCGAATATGTTTAATTGTGGTTGGAAAGGGAGTATTTATTGACATTTTCATTTTGAACGTAACTGGCAGCTCCTGCTTTGTTCCTGATATACTGACTCCAGTCATATAAAGTTTACTGTAATTATTTGCCATTTTTTCTCCCCATGACAACTATGTATTGAAAGAAAGTTTTTGTAATCTTTCGTAGTAATAGCGGGCAATCTAGATACTTTTGCATGCCCAGTGCTTTAGTAGGAACTAAATTTACCAAGGTATCAGAAAACTGCATAAATAATTTTGAATAATTATTTTGTGTGAAGTGAGCATTTTCTATGTCAGTAGTTACCATTGGTTTTACAATTAAAGCAGGTCTTACAGAACGATTTTTCGAAACTTTGATAATTACGTCTACTGATATTGAACAGCTTGTATTGCATCCCCAGCTAGGCATTTTCTTAACCTTCAAAGATTTTCTTAGGATGACTAATTAAGTGTTTTTGTGGTAGATTCATGCAGCATGAAAAATATAGGTCACTTGCGGATGTCGCCATAAAAGAGTGTTGGGTATTTCTTTGTTTGATGTAAAATAAAATCGTTAGTATTATTATTAGAAATATTTTCAGGTATATACCTACCTTGTACTGTTTATTTTTGATATTTCTAATGTTGCTTCTGATAAAATTGTACCTGACTTTTATTTTCTAATAATTTTTACTGTGACTCCATTTCAACTAATTGTTTTTGTCTGTTTGCTTTCAGTTTTGCTGCTTCCGCTTCAATAAGCTCTAATTTTTTTGCTGTTTCTAATATGACGACTTGTTCTCTTACGATAATTAAGATGACAAAGCAATAATTTTTTTTTGATAGATTTTTTATTTTAGATTCGTTGGCGGTTTTGTTTGTTGCCTTAGCTTGATATTGTGTGACAATCTGTGACAGGCCGTTATTAGTGGCCCGTTCTCGGTTTGTTGATTATCTTTTTTTACATTAAAATAGAATGAATACTAACCTAAACTAAGCTTATTCCATTCTCATTTTAAATTCAATTTTTAAAGAAATTTAATTCAATTTATATCACAATATTTACTGAAGAAGTTCAGAAAGTTAAAATATTTTGTCAACATGAAATTAAATTTAAATTGGTATAAGTAAGTCGAATTAAGAGTTGATATAGAAATATTTTGAATTTAAATGTACAGTGTATTCCATTAAGGGTGCAACAAATGGGAAACTTCTTTATTATTGGTTTCTTAGAAAATTTTATTCTTGATAAAAGTTGGTGTATGTCCGATATCCACCTCAGGTACACTTAGAGTGGCTTCAAGTCAAATAGGATACAGGATACGGCAAACAATATAAAAATCGCTAAAGAGTAAAGTACCCTTATGACGAAAAATAGAGAAAGACGATATTAAGAAAAGTTGTATAAAATTAAAAAATATGTCTAGAGAGCCTCCTATCCAAAAAAAAAATTTTTTTTTGAAAACTTTAAATTATTATTTGTTTTTTTTTTTTTATTCACACGGGATCGACATTTATGCTGTTTTTTACTATGTAGGTACACTAATATTATAAGAGTGCTTATCTTACGTTTAGGAATATTTGCGAAATTCAAAATTTGTTTGTAGTATCCTTGCAACAACCATGAAGCTTTTGGTTATTTAAAAAAATATAAATCTAAACAAATTTTTCAAATTTGCTTCAATTTGATGAAAGCTACCCAAAAGTGATTTGATTGTAGTTAATCTAAAAATACATTATACCTTAATATAAAAAGAAATCAATGTTCGGAGTTAATTTTCACTTCGTGTCTACACATATTTTTTAATTCTAAACAATTTTTTTTATAACGTTTCCTCTGTTTTTTAACATAAGGGTGATTTACTCTTGAACGATCTTCATATTTTTGCCCTACCCTGTATCCGCTTTGACTTGAAGCCATTCTAAGTACACCTGAAATGGTTATCGGATATGCACAAACTTTTATCAAGAATAAAATATTCTGAGAAACCAATAATAAAGAAGTTTTCCATTTGTTTTACACTTAATCGACCACACTGTATATCTATGTGTCAAAATAAAGTTTGGAATTAACAACTAAATTACACAAAATATATTTTACAAAAAACATTTAACCTAAAAATATGTCATATCACGTTACTAAAGCATTTATAAAGGCTTTATAAATTCCATAGAGAACTAATTCGAATAATATATATAATAATAATAACGCTTGTGAAGTTTATTTTAGCAATCATTTTACTTAAAAATTAATCGCTTAATATAAAAGACTGATTATATGGAATAATTCATAACATGTATCTTTGTATTTCCTGTTAAACGAGATTCTTGGGTTTTTGAATTTTAATAATATTATTATGGGTGGTAAAAAAATGAAAGAATTTTACTGTTTTCCTTACTAACCTTGTCGGTTCAGATACCCCAGTATCTGCAGAGATTAGTGTTAGCTCAATCAGTAGACATCGTCTAACAGAAGTCACCCAGTTTTTAAGAAAAAGAAATAGTTACCTGATTCATATTTAGTTAAAAAATATAATTCGTTCTTAGCCATTTGCTACATCCTCACTAACTCTGTTGTAATACTTATACCTATTCGTCGCACCTCTAGAATTTACCTCATAACTTCGAGTACTCCAGAGAAATTTCTGTTAAATTAAAAAAAAAAAGAAAAATTATACGAAGATTGTATACACGGCAATAAAATTGTTTTTTTTAAATGAAGGCTATTAATATTCCGTTTAGTGATTTTGTTAAACATTTTATTATAGAAGGCACGTTCTATAATACTAAGACAGTTAACAGAGTTTTCCCCTAATTGTAATTTATATGCACAATTTTATCATTTGTGTTAAACTATAAAACTGAACCTAATGTAAATAAAAATAAAAACTTAATAATGTATAGTTAAATGTAAAAGGGAAATAACTTGAAAATTAATTATTCTCTCATTTGACCACATAATTATAGGAGAACTGAGAAACAACCACGAAAAAACATGAGATGAACCATTAGGAAATATTCAATTTCTTTTCAATTCTGATCAAAGAGTCCGAATTCATTTTATGGCAGTCATCTTAAACAAATTCTTATTCATAGAAAAATGTGTTTTTGGATGTAAACGATGAATTGAAATTTGTGAGCAAATGTTTTTTTAACTTTTGGATACGTACACTATTTAGTTTAGCTTAGTTCATTTATATCTTATATATGGATTTAAAAACATTTAAAAACATTGCCTGGTAAACATCGTTATTTCTCAAAAAATAAGGGTTAAACCAAATTTGAGAATGGCTCCAATACTTGATTATTATTAATAAAATGATTTCTAATAATTCACAGACTAAATTCAGAGTTGTGAAATAATAATAAAATAAATTATTTAGCAGAAATTCTGATCATTGCTTCTGACTGACCAGCTTGAATGAGATAATAATATTATGCTGATGTAGGTTATTGTAAAAATGAAACACAAAATTAGTTAAGTTGTTATGATTAGATTTTTCAAGAACAAGAGAAATGCTTAGAGTTAGTAAGGGAGTTAAAACGTGATGAAACCAAAATAGAAAACTTATGTTACGGGTGAACAATCAAGAAGTAGTGTTTGATGCGTGATGTAACATGTCAAAATGTCAGCATAATAAAAATGTAGAAAAGTGGGCTACGGACCAGTCACATATATAAAATTTTAAAAGGTTGACGTCAATTCTAAGATGTTAATTGGGATGCGAACCAAACCCCACTTTACACAGGCAATGGAAAGGGGAGGTACATAGATAATGAGGTTAACAACGCTCATCCCGAATCCTTTGGAACAAATTAATTCGATCACTTTGAAGGATCAGTCTTGTTATAATAATATTTGTCCAGAGAGGTTACAAGATTAACTTATACGTCCAGGATATTTATACGGCATGTCGCGTCGTCATGACAGAATGAATGGCTTAAGCAGGGTCCACGGTAACCGTAACGCTTTAAATTAATCACGCAAGGATATTTCATTAATTTTACTGAATATAATTTTATCAGTCTATATTTAAAATAATAATAAGTAAGCGTAATTTTTCAGAAATTTAAAAATAATAATAATTAAAAATTGTGTGAGCGAGATTTAAACATATTCATTGAGCAAAAAGTTTTCGAATTTTTGTCTACAACATCATTATAATGTATAAGATTTAACTGTTTATTCATACTGCTCTTTTTAACTCCTTTAGCCCTTTTAAGTGAACAAGTTTCTACCTTAATGCAATAAGCTGTCGCCCCAGTGCCATAAAAGCATTCAATTGGTTCACCAGTATCAGTATATAGTATTTTTACTTTATATTTATAGAGTTGTTTCAAAATACCATAAAAAAATCATACATAACATTTTTAGATATTTCTAAAATAGAAAATCCAACATCAACGGGTTTGTTATATTTAACTAATACTTTTTGCATCTGAATGGCAACCAAATGTTTTGAAAATATGGTGTAATCTTTAAGGTATGGTTTCGCTATAAGATTTTCTGCGCCATCTCTATTTTTATTTTTAGCCCAAGTATAGTCACCAACCTAACATCCATCTGTCCTAGTATCAATATTTTTCATAGTTTTACCATATATGCTATTATTTCTCAATCTATTATTTTATTATATATTATATATATTAAATATAGTAATAAATATATATACCGGGTGATTCATTAAGGGTGACGAGGTACCGTATCTCAGGAACTAATAGTCGTACGAGTTTGAAAAAAAAATCCCTTAAATGAAATCGGCCAAGAGAAATTGCTGGAAATATTTTTTAAATTCATATATCCACCGCTAGGGGGCGTAATTGCTTCGATCGTATAAAAAATGCAGTTTTCTTGAAAATTTTCCAAATAAGTTGAGAAAAAAAATACTACCACAGTAATACTTCTATAATTGTCCATCTTTTTGGTTTAACACTTTTTTTTGTGGAACGTAAAATAAGGGCGGGAGGGGATAGTGAACTTTTCCTGACTAAAGTGCCAATAGATTTGGTTAAACTTAACGGAATTTTGCAAACTAGGTCTCATTTAAGAAAGGAAGGTATATTGAACAAAATAAAAGACAACTACGTCATTCTGGTTCTTGCCGCCCTCGCTAGGGGGTGTGTTTTACAAGGTTAACCGTTTTTTAAATTTTGCACCGTAATCTTAAATGGACCAGTATGATTATTTTATTAGATTCGAAAAGTAGATTAAATTTGCAACAAAATATGTTTAAGCCGCATGTCGATATCTTCATTCGTTTAAACGTTAGCGCTTAAAAAATATTGCATTAACAAATTTATTAAAAAAACAAAATAGATAATTCATAATCGAACATGCCATGGACAAATAAAAAAAAAAGTTTAAAACTTCATTCTCATTTTAATTTAATCACAACAATAATGATATAACATAACAAACAAGAAAACAACAATTACAATTACAATATTGACATTATTAAACAAACTCTACTATTAAAATGTTTTAACGTTTTAAATGTTCAAAGTGTCCACCGTTATTGGCCACGCATAAATTAAGTCTTTCAGTTGTGGATAATACACTAACTTCAATTTTGGCGACGAAGATGTTGCTAATGGCTTTCCGAATTCTGTTTTTCATATCATGAGGTGTTGTTGGACGGTCTTTATAAACTAGGTATTTAAGCTTACCCCATAAATAAAAATCCAGTACCGTAAGGTCGGGAGACCTCGCTGGCCAAGGAAAAATGCTGTTCCTACCTATCCATTTATCCCTAAACTGAAAATTTAAAAAATTTTGGACGTTTCGAGCATAATGGGCTGGGCATCCATCCTGTTGGAACCACATGTTCATTCTGTCCTCCAAAGGAACATCTTCTAACAGTATAGGTAACTCATCTTCCAAAAATTGTAGATAATTTACGGGGTCGACGGAATTTTCCGAGGTTTCTTGTGAATTTCTGCTCTGGTCGGATGTGTGAAAACATATGTGGCTGGAGGAAGTTTTCACTCTGAAACAAGACCGATGTTCGTAGTGAAGAGCTACATGCTGCAAGAGCTAACCCTGCTTTCGACTGAAAACATCGGATCTAGAGGAGCAAACCTCGAACAAAACCTGCCCTAGGGCAAAAAAGCACACACACCTACACTATACACAAAAACCTGGGGCGCTCGTGGTGCTTCCGGCCCCCCCGCGTGGTGACGATTGGCCCCCGGCTGAGGCCGATCCGGAGAGGTAGCAGGGAAAAAAGCTGGTCAGGCACACCAGACTGCCGCTGGGAAGTACAGGGGCCCACCCTTGACTAGCCAACGTAGGGGGCTGCCCTATCACCCAGTGAATAATCTTAGGCCACGTAGTAGTGCCAGGTGGCGCCTGGTTAGGGCCCTGCTGCGTGGTCTGGGAGGCTTCTTCTGCGGCTGCCGGACTTCGTCACCGGGGCAAGGCCGATCGGCGCTGCGGCTGGGGGGCCGAGGGTGCCGGCGCGCCTCAGAACTTTACATTCAACACATAACACAATCATTCCCCTAATAAAAAATTTTTCAGATGGAAGACACGAAAAAAGATATGGGAAAGAACGTGCCAACCATTGACGAGGAGAAAAGGCCCCCTAGCTTTCTGACTGAGGTAGAGATGTTCTCGACGGACTCTGAGGTTGACGCAGACAGACAGTCTGCTAGAGAGGAGGAATTTTTAAGGTCTTCGGACAACGCGTCGGAGACGGAACCGAGAGGTTCTGTCGAAGATGCGTTGCCGACAAGGGCTGCTAGCACTGTGGCCAAGACGGACCCAAAACGATCCGCCCAAGCGGAGCCGCAAGGCACTGCCAAAGTGGATCCGAAGGGGTCTGATGAGGTCCAGAAGGCTAGCGCCAACTCTGGCGAGTCCTCCAGGGAGGAAAACGCCAGGAAGAGGAGAGAAAATAAGAGGTATGCGGCGAGCAAGAAAGCCAGGGAACTGGCTTCCAAGAACCCCGCAAAGGATGTGGCTGGCCCTGCACCTACCGTTTCCGAAACATCTCGGGAGCAGGGTAGCGGGAAGAAGCTGACAGAGGTTTAAGCGGGCTGCCGAAAGGCGGCCGGCTGACCTTCCCGAAGCTCCCGCATCTGTCCGTGGTGAGGCGGGGGGCTCCATGGAGCCGCCCAGACCTCGCTCGGCGGATGGGGGTGCTGGGAGCAAGAGGTACAGGGAGACGGAGAGAACCCCACCAGGCAGTGGGAGGAGCCATAAGAGGGCCAGAGAAAGCCGACAGACCCGAGGGGAACAACACCATCGTTCCCCTCTCCTAAGGGACGGGGCGTCTGGTTCGGGGGCGGCTGCCGGCGGATCCCAAGGGACTACGCCGCCAGCGGCAAAAAGGGAGAACCAGGTCGTCATCCGTTCCAACCGTACTGGCGGAATTATAAGGGAGGAAGAGGCGGAAAGCATCCGCGACCACCTGGTCGAAGAGATGCGGACGGGAATCCGCAAGGCCCGGAGCTCCGTTTCAGGAACTCTGGTCGAGTGGAGCCCGGATGGTTTCTTGTCACGGCTCAGGATGAGGACTCGGCAAGGTGGATCCTTGAGGGTTGCGCCCCACTTATTGTGGGAGAGGTAGCCTTCACAGCCATCAGGGCCGCCGATGCCCCCTGGCCGGAAAGGATTGGCTTTTGGCTGAGAAGTCCAAGGGTCGATCTGGAACGGCTAGAAAGGGTGCTGGCGCTCCAAAACCGAGCCCTCAACGTGCACCAGTGGAGGCATATCCAGGAATTTTATGAATTTAACTTTCTGCTGTAGTTTGCTCATAATTACTGCGGTGTTTTGTATATATATTTTTTTTTGTTTGGGATTATATCGCTTGGCAATGGTTCATAATATGTAATGTATAATGTAATATAGACCATTCCATAGTTTAAATTATAATAACTTATTTAAAGATCAATTATTGTTCTAATCTGGAACTTTTTAATATTATTTGCAATATTGTAATATTTAAATACCTGCTCATGTAAAATGTAAAATGTATTAATTTTAATGATGAGGTACTATAATAAATTGTTTTCTTCTTTTCTCCACAGCCTATCTAGGCTTTTCACATTGTATTTACTTGTGAGTTGAGAAATAAATTTTAGAGTTTGAGTTTGAGTTTGAGACCACAGGAGGACCAGGAGGGTGGTTCGTCACCTACCTGGTAGAGCAGGAGGTCGTCAGGCGGCTGGAGGGATCTGGGTGGGCTCTCTACTTTGAGTTGGTAACGCTCGCTGTGGGAAGGGTGCCATCTTGGAGTGGGGCTGTGATGATAAACCCCATCATGGATAATTTGCGGGTAGGTTAAATAAATCTCCAGCACAGTCGGGATGCTACCGGAGAACTGGTTAGCGTTCTGACTGGTGAGCGGGAGATTGTACTAATACAAGAGCCTTATGTTTTTAGGAATCAAGTCAGGGGTCTTGGAGGAGCCAGCCACATCCTGGTGGTTGGGAAAGAGGACGATGACAGACCGAGGACCTGCATTATTGTGTCCAAAGAGATCAGCGTGGTACCACTACCTCAGCTGGGAACTAGGGACGCCACAGCAGCTGTGCTCGAATATAAGGTGAGTCAAAGTAGTCGTAAGTTATTAATATGTAGTTTATATCTGCCGTATGATGACGCGCGACCGCCCGTTACAGAGGACTTAGAGCGTATTATTGCGTTCGCAAGAGACAAAGGTTGGCCGGTTTTAATCGGGTGTGATGCGAATTCGCATAGTGAAATTTGGGGCAGCACCAACACAAACGCCCGAGGTGAGGCCTTTATACAATTCCTGGCTCATACGTACCTTGAGATACTTAACAGAGGCAGCGAGTCCACGTTTGTTAATAGAATCCGGAAGGAAACTATTGACATTACACTGGCTTCAAGAGGGTTGATCAAAGATATTTCAAATTGGCGTGTCTCTAGTGACATTTCGATGTCTGACCATCGAATGATCAGACTGGAACTCAAATTTGACAAAAAAGATGCAGCCCTGAAGAGAAACCCAAGAGCGACGAACTGGGAAAACTACATCGCCACTCAAACAACTTAGGAAAGATTCAGGTCCGAGTACAGAATAAAGAGGAATTGGAGAATAAGGTAAGTAGCCTTAGCGCAGCGATCGTCTCGGCCTACGAACAGTCGTGTCCGTTGACAGTTGCTACGGGAAGGAGGGTTCGCTGGTGGAGCGGTCACTTAGGTGTCCTGCGGAAAGCCAGCAGACGAGCCCTGAACAAAGCAATGAACAGCGGGTCGATGGAGGACTGGGACGTCTACGTGGAGGCTAGAAGGGTTTTTAAAAGGGAACTTCGCCGCAGGAAGAGGGAGTCATGGAGGGCCTTCTGTGGAGAACTCGATTCTCTACCGGAGGCCGCCCGACTGGCTAAAATCCTCAGCTGCGAGAGCAAAGGGATCATTGGATCCTTAAAGAGACAGGACAGAACATGGACCAGTTCCGGTAAGGAGTCACTTAGACACCTACTGGACGTTCACTACCGGCGCCGGCTGCTGGGGAGGCCGCGCCACCGATTCCAAGGACGGTATGGGGCGTGGCCGACGAAATAGTGACTGGCTCCGCGTAACCTGGGCGGTTAATGAGTTCAGTCCGTATAAGGCAGCGGGACCGGATGGCGTGTTCCCAGCTCTGCTTCAAAAAGGTCTAGAAATTCTGCTCCCTTATCTGGAGAGCGTCTTCCGGACCAGCATTGCTTTGGGTTACGCGCCAAAAGCCTGGCGATCAGCTAAGAATGGTAGAACTGACTACTCGGTCGCCAAGGCTTTTAGGCCAATAAGTTTAACCTCTTTTCTGATGAAGACACTAGAAAAGATGGTCGATAGGTATATGGTAGAGGTTGTGCTAGAAGCGCATCCTCTACAGGATAGTCAACATGCCTACCGACGTGGACGGTCAACAGAGACAGCAATTCACGCCGTGGCAGCAAAGGTGGAGAGGGCCCTACATTACAAGGACGTCGCTCTGGCGATCTTTTTCGATGTTGAAGGTGCCTTCGATAAGGCAAAACCGTCGACCATTTGCGACTCTCTGAGAATAAGAGAAGCGCCGTGGGCGGTTATAGAATGGGTTGGATCTGCACTCAGGGAGCGGCAGGTGAGCGCCGCCATCGGGGACGTTCGGCTGGAGATCGGGGTGAGGGGTGGTTGCCCGCAAGGCGGCTGCCTATCGCCCCACCTGTGGTGTCTGGTCATGGACGGCCTAATGGCGAGGCTTGCAGATGCTGGCTTCTGCGCACAGGCATACGCGGATGATGGACTCGTCCTTGTGACGGGGAAAATTCTGGGTGTGGTGTGCGATAGGATGCAGGCGGCCTGCAGGATACTGGAGGAATGGTGCGAGGATACGGGACTATCGGCCAACCCGGACAATACCGAAATGATCCTGTTCACAAGGAGGAGGAACATAAATGAGTTTAGGGCGCCTCAATTGTATGGAAAATCTCTTACATTGACGCCGAAGGTCAAATACTTAGGAGTCACCTTTGACCAGAAACTGACGTGGAGGGCACACATCGACAACGTGGTGACCAAGTCAACGGCGACCTTCTGGCAGCTCCGACGTGCGGTGGGTGCCAGCTGGGGTTTAAACCCCCGTATCATGCGCTGGCTCTACACGGCGGTCATTAGACCGAGAGTCGCCTATGGCCATGAGAACTACGCCCACGGCCGCGCTGGATGTCCTGTTGGGGCTGCCGAGCCTTCCCATCTGGATTCAGAGGGAGGCAATGGCGGCATACCTACGAATGCGGGCCACCGGATGCTGGAGGGGAGTGGGCGACTTTGGCCATACTAGGATTGCTCCGAGAGTGGAGGGGAAAATCCCAATACTCTCCTCCAGAGCAATGCCAGTTGAAGGAGTGTTAAGGCTGAACAGGAAGTTCACTCTTACGATCCCTAGTAGGAAGCAGTGGGAGAAAGAACAGGTGAAGTTCCCTGATGATGCTCTGGTATGCTACACCGATGGGTCGCGCATGGCTGGAACTGAATCATCAGGGGCGGGAGTATACTTGGAAAACATCAACATAAGAAGAAGCTACCCACTGGGAAGGTTCGCGACGGTTTTCCAAGCAGAGGTGTATGCCATCCTCTCGGTGGCAAGTATGAGGGAGGTCATAGACAGTCAAGAGCGGACTGTATACATCTGCTCTGATAGCCAGGCCGCCCTTAAGGCAGTCTGTCAACCCAGAAGCAGTTCGATCCTCGTGAAGGAGTGTGCGGACGCACTTGGGATGCTCGCAGAACAGAAACAGGTTTTCTTGGTCTGGGTCCCGGGACACTGTGGAGTACATGGCAACGAGACGGCCGACGAGCTCGCCAGACTTGGAGCTGAAACTCCCTATCTAGGACCCGAACCAGCAATAGGTATATCAAAGCAGCAGGTGGGGACGGCCCTGGGGGAAAGGGCCGCCAACCTCTCCAAGGAGGAATGGCGGCAGACGCCAGGGTGTAGACAGGCTAAAGATTTCATAACTTGGCCCAATAGGGCGAACGAGCAAATGAAGGAGCGAACGAACGACAAACGAACGAACGAACAAACGAACGATCCAACGAACGAACCAAGGAGCAAACGAACTAAGGAGCGAACGAACTAAGGAGCGAACAAACCAAGGAGCGAACAAACCAAGGAGCGAACGAATGAAGGAGCGACCGAGCGAGTAAACGAGCAAGCGAACTAAGGAGCGAACAAGCCAATTAGCGAACTAAGAAGCAAACAAAACCAACTAGCGAACGAACGAGCGAGCGAACTAAGGAGAGAACAAACCAAGGAGCGACTGAGCGAACGAATGAAGGAGCGAGCAAACAAACGAGGGAACGAACGAGCGAATGAAGGAACGAACGATCAAACGAAGGACCAAACGAAGGAGCAAACGAAGGAGCGAACGAAGGAGCGAACGAAGGAGCGAACGAAGGAGCGAACGAAGGAGCGAACGAAGGAGCGAACGAACGAACGAACGAATCACCACTAATATATGACATGGTTTGAATGCTTGGCATCTTACAGAACTAAACTGCTCGAGTTACACACATTTTTATATAACTTTCCCCACCTAAAATTGAAAATCGTGAGCATGGGGGTTGGTAAGGAGGAGCGGTTTTTATGCAATCTAATTATAGCATTTATAAAACAAAATTAATATTATTGTTAAGGTAGTAAATACAGGGTGTTCCTTAATGGCATGCTAATATTTAAGGAGGTGATTCCACGATACATTTTAAGAAAAAAACTTCATATGAACATATGTCCTAAACGCCTTAACTTTTGCGATACAGGGTGCTAAAGTTTTCAAAAAAATAATCTATTTTTTAATAATAACTGTGATACTATTATAATATCTTTATGAAATTTGGTACACATCTTCTATGCATTAAGGAGCATTTTCTGATGTACAAATAATTTTATTATTTTTACCAGTGGCGTCTGTACGGGTTTTGCATTTAATAGTTTTGGAGAAAATAATGGTACGCCACTGCTTTCTTCATAAATAAAATTTTTTTTTTTAATCCTCATTCATTTCTGAGCAAATTTGATCTCTTGACTTTCTTTCGTCCGACGCATGGTTTTCGCTTAAAAAATAAATTTAATTGAACACAGACATTGTGATAGGGGGCTATTTAGACAATTAAAATCTAGTTATCCTGGAATAAATTTTGTTTTTGCAAACGTCGATGTCACGCATAGTCACATAGCTGTTGACTTAAAGTAAGTTATTTGGTGTTCAAAACCATTTAAGCGCGTCATTTCTATGACTTTTAGTGTGTCATCGAAGTTATTTTATTTTTTCGCTGTTTTTTCGGTAATCATTAAATATGATAAATTATACGAATGCGGAAATGGCGGCAATGCATTACATAAAATTGTATGTACATCAGAAAATGCTCCTTAATTGTTACTATTTGAATCTTAAAAAAACCTTATGGCAACTTGAAAATAAAATCATAATGTTTCGTAATTATGATTATTGTTGTTGATATTTCCGGATTGATAATAGATATTAACTTGCGGTTTTCGCTGACTTCTTAGACTTTTAATCATCCTTGTAATCAGGTAAAATTGAATATACTATTATATTTACAATTATGGAAAAAACGCGCAATGTTTGTGAAGTTGTAAGACAGCGCCCCCTAGCGCCTAGTGTAAAACACATATTGCCGTAGTTCATAAGATGATACAGTGAGAAAAGCCCTTTTTAACAAAACTAAGTCTACTAAATTATGTTAAGCCAGACCGGAGTTATCAGCATTTATTACAAATAATGTTCAACTTTCCCCCACCACTTTATTTGAAAAGTGACGAACACGTTCTATAGGTGAATTTTATTAATAAATCTTCGAAATATACAAAAATGTTA
Source organism: Polydrusus tereticollis (assembly GCA_963920685.1). Taxonomy (NCBI): domain Eukaryota; kingdom Metazoa; phylum Arthropoda; class Insecta; order Coleoptera; family Curculionidae; genus Polydrusus; species Polydrusus tereticollis. The sequence continues at coordinate 63,155,177 of OY987335.1, forward strand.
TTTTCGGGATACCTTAACTAGGCGACTTTTGAGGAAACTTAGTGATTCATATTTACCGTTACTGTTGCGCCCTCTAGCGCCAGTCTAAGAAACTTGAAAATAATTTCCAGCAATTTCTCATGACCACTTTACCTAATATTTTTTTTTTCCGCAAGCCATACGACTAACACTTTCTGAGACGGCCAACAGCCATTCTTAGTGGGAGTGGGACACTCGGTACAGATATTAACAAATTTTAAGACACCAAAAACCTCACAATGTGAAGTTTGTTCGTATTTAGTTTTAATGATATTTTCATGTCTACCTATTAAATAATTGGCTTTTCACTATGATTGAATTCCCTCTATGACCATGTTTTATCCAATTAGTATCCAAAATAGTTTGGTTAGGATAGTAATATATTACTTTAAAATATTCACTGTCAATTTCAGCCTTTCTTAATAAATGTGAGAAAGTTGATGTGATATTGTTATTAATTCGTCATATACTTAAAATTTTGATTTATATCTGAATTACTCTATGTGGTCCATAGACATATAATATACTGTTAGTAATATAATATAAAAGAATATATTGGGTTAAGATCATAATTAAAACTCAAGTATACACTCGATATGAATTTATTAACTTGTGTGGCAAGCCTACAGTTTTTAATGACTAACAATTACACTGATCGACATTAATTTAAATAGTTGCAAATAAATTATTTAAAATGCACTCTTAAGAATGGTCAATACAATAAAGAACAAAAGAACACAGCAATTGTCATCAAGTATCTATAGTAGAGATTATTTAAAAAGACCGAAACCAATAAAACGTGCAACAAAGAACGCTACAGGGTATTCTTTGTTTTCATACAAATCAAAAGCAAGAATAAATTAAAGGGAATATCCAGTTGACGCCCTTCAAAGAGAGTAAAATAATAAATCACATAAGTCTTAGTGTTCTATCTTTTACCAGGTACCCAAGCGTGTACCTGAGGAAGAGAGGCATAATGTAATATGAGGGTGTATTTTGTATCCTTTTATAAAGTGATTAATATCTGTTGTGAATGCTGGTGGGATATTGGGTCAGATCCGGAATGTATTATTTCAGAAAAGTCAAGTAAAAATTAAAAATGAAACCAGTATTATTGAAATTATGTTTTATTTTACATATAATTTATAATGAGCTAATTTATTAATAATCCTAATATTTTATATTTTTGTTTTTATAGCTTTTATGTTTAGTGGCGGCTTTAGGATTTGGTCTTTGGGTTGGGGGGCAAGCAAATTTTAAATTATATACATTAAAAAATACATTAAAAAATACTTTTTAAATATAAATAAAATAAAAAGAAAAAAAAGAACAATGCAAAAATATATTTCATACTTATATTTATAACATTTTATAAAGAAATAAACATACAACTACGTACAAAAAAGTTAATCTGAATCTGAAGACAACGAAATGTCACTTTCAGAATCTGAACCGGAATCTAACACATGAATTATCAGTGGCTTAACCTGAACATCCAGAATGTGTTCTTTTTGCCAATAATATTATAATATTATTTTTATGGCAAACACAATCAGACCAATTTTCGGGGGTAATAGTTTCTAATGCCTCTTTCCAACATCCAAAGCGGCATTTTTATCTTTCCTGTCTTTTCCAACAATTTGTTTATTAAAAAATGTTTTGCTTTGGGCCCAAATTAATTCAATAGCGTTGAAAATGCAGTGGTAGGGTGGCAATCTCAAAACTTGATGACCCATAGTACAAATTAATTTATCCATGACATATCCTAATTTTGCTTTTTATTGTTTTACTATTTGTAGCAATCAGCTTTCTCGTTGAAGGCACATTTTCGCTGAGCCGAGAGTGGTACTTTGCATTGTCCAACTCAAATAGCGAGGGTTTTTCGAGCCGAAGTAAAAGCTGTTCTTCCAACCATTTTTCAAACAATGTAAAGTTCATGTTGTCATGATAGTCAGCGCTTTAATTTTTGTAGAAAAAACTAAGTCTGTCCCATCTATAAAGCCATCTTTGGTGCCAGCATGCAAAACTATATATCTTTTGCCGTCTGATTGTTTTTTATTTAAAACTGATTTGATGTTGTCATCATGCCATGTTCTAATGTTCATTTTAAATTGTCCATGTTTCGTCTATAAAAACCCCATCTAACGGAGTTTCTGATAACAAGTTTTCTGTATATTGTCTCAAACATTTTATACGTTTTGAAACAATATCCGGTTTCTTCATAACGTAGCGCCTGCCGCTGTCCCTTTTAAATTTAAATCCCAAATGCTTTAACAAATGGTCTAATGTGGAGTTGCTTAGGTCAGTAATTTATTTGGCATGCAATTCCTCTTTTAGCTTTTGCCGTGTGACATACTTATGCGTGGCAATCATATTGTAAACTACTTTCTTTATTCGAGTTTTCCTTGCCTTAGTCAAATCCCTTGTTTTTGGGGCACGCTTTTCTTTATTAGCCTAAAAAGGAAATTGAATAATATAACTACATAAACGAGGGTTTGCTTTTTCCTTCTGCCAGAACCATCCTCAGACGCGTTTCGCTGTATTACAGCTCGTCAGTGAGACTACAGGTTCTGACAAAAGGAAAAAGCATAGGTGACTGTTTTAAAACAGAAAAAACGGGATGAGACGGAGAATGAAGCCAGATGGCTCTATCTCGTGGTGCTGGTAAAGAACACCAATTCTTAAGCATACCTGCGCCCTCTGACATGGACTTACAAAGCCACAAATATCAGAGGATCTCCTGCAAAGACATTAAGTCACAATTGCAGGAGTCCTCGCTAGGCAGCGCTATACCCAAGCTGGGCGTCGGTTTAGTAACCGAAAAACTTAACAAAAACGAGGGTTTGCTTTTTCCTTCTGCCAGAACCATCCTCAGACGCGTTTCGCTGTATTACAGCTCGTCAGTGAGACTATAGGTTCTGACAAAAGGAAAAAGCATAGGTGTCTGTTTTAAAACAGAAAAAACGGGATGAGACGGAGAATGAAGCCAGATGGCTCCATCTCATGATGCTGGTAAAGAACACCAATTCTTAAGCATACCTGCGCCCTCTGACATGGACTTACAAAGCCACAAATATCAGAGGATCTCCTGCAAAGACATTAAGTCACAATTGCAGGAGTCCTCGCTAGGCAGCGCTATACCCAAGCTGGGCGTCGGTTTAGTAACCGAAAAACTTAACAAAAACGAGGGTTTGCTTTTTCCTTCTGCCAGAACCATCCTCAGACGCGTTTCACTGTATTACAGCTCGTCAGTGAGACTATAGGTTCTGACAAAAGGAAAAAGCATAGGTGTCTGTTTTAAAACAGAAAAAACGGGATGAGACGGAGAATGAAGCCAGATGGCTCCATCTCGTGGTGCTGGTAAAGAACACCAATTCTTAAGCATACCTGCGCCCTCTGACGAGCTGTAATACAGCGAAACGCGTCTGAGGATGGTTCTGGCAGAAGGAAAAAGCAAACCCTCGTTTTTGTTAAGTTTTTCGGTTACTAAACCGACGCCCAGCTTGGGTATAGCGCTGCCTAGCGAGGACTCCTGCAATTGTGACTTAATGTCTTTGCAGGAGATCCTCTGATATTTGTGGCTTTGTAAGTCCATGTCAGAGGGCGCAGGTATGCTTAAGAATTGGTGTTCTTTACCAGCACCACGAGATGGAGCCATCTGGCTTCATTCTCCGTCTCATATAACTACATGTTCTTTCATTACTTTATAATAGAATATAAATACTTATAATAAATTACAATCCCTATATATTATATAATATAAAAATCGTATAATCTGTTGGTCCATAAACGTCTAATACGCCATCCACTGTGGGACACCCTGTATTCATATGTAAATAAATTTCAAACCACTTACCCTGGGAGAGGTTCCTGTTGTATATTCCTTTCGGGTCCTGGCTACAATTTTCCCACTAATCTTACAGGCTACTGAAGTGCATTTCACAGCTGAAATTGACTGAGGGCTATTTTCTTTTTCATTTTGAAAATACTCCAAAACGTTTAAAATAAGATTCCGTGTCTCAGCGTTAAACATTTTGCACCAAATATTCTAAGTCGAATGTCGAATAAACTCCAAAATTCCTCGCCGTACCTGAATTTTTGGGTACCTGGGAGAAGGTTCTTTGATCTGCTTTAATTTCTCACACAAGACAAAGAGAGGCAACTAAAGGTTGGTACTTGCTAATTTCATGCCTACGATTTGTTTAGAAGAAAGGAAGATGATTGAAAGCTGTAGCTTTCCTTGTTGCAGGTTTTATTGCCCTTTTGGTATTTTTTAATAATCTCTACTCAACTTTAAGAATGCTTTACGGATCATCACAATTAACAAGTTGTACACTACTTTTATACTTGTTGCACCACAGACATTCGGCAAATTTGCAGTTTTTGAACAATGTATAATTTTCAATAATAGGACAATCATAACTAATTCACTCAAATACTTCAACACCACAGTAAACACATTTGCAAACATCTTCAATGGATGTATAATAAAAACCAGAACTTGCCCACATATCTGGAGATAGCTTTCCTGTTCATTTCTTAAAAGAAGTTAATCTTGTTTGATACTTCTTAAATAAAAATTATTAATTTCTCTGTCAGACGATTCTAAACACATAATTTGATTTGAGTAAGTATTCTTTAGAAATGATGATATTTACTATTGATTTTGATATTTATGCTGCAACCTTAAGTGGAAGGGGTAATATTTACATCATTTTCATACTCCATAAACCACAAATAAAATGGAATATCCTGGTGTCCCCATTCTAAAGTGTCAAAACTATTTGGTATTTTAAATCTTTTATCGTCAGATGAAGTTAGTGCTAACTTGTTTACCATTTCTGTATATTCATAAGTCTTTTACAGCAGCTATTAAAAAAAAAACAATAAATAAAATTAAATAACTATAATAATAACCTAAAAATATAGACTGTCTTGATATCTAGAACAATCTAACACGGAATGATATTAAAAATAAAAGCAGAGTGTGTTAGAAAAACTAAAGGATAAACTCGGTCACTTGGGCATGGATCGCAAATTAGAGTTAATTTTTTAAACCGGGTAATAGGATGTCACATGTTAAACTTTCAACCCTATGCTAGAGCTTGTTCTACTGAAGCAATATGACTGAATCTTTGCACCAAAAAGTATTATCAACATTTATTTATACAAAAATGGAAATTGTACTTCTGCGCACCTATCAGAAAACCCATACATAGACAAAACAGAAAATTAACATTGGAAATTCTTGGAGATAGAATTTTGGAGCATTTTTTGTAGAGGTAAATCTGAATGCTGATTAATATTTGAAATGCACCACGTTATCGCAGAGTTGGGGAAGGCTAATAAAAATGGCAGAACAATTTTTCGACATGATAGAGCTGCCGCTTATACTGCAGCAGGTGTCATCGAGTTTTTGAATGCCACTTTTCCGTTTTGGACTATTAAAATAGCCAGCGCGAAGTTCCGATATTTCTCCTTTAGATTAATACTTTTGAAGCTATCTGTCCTCTACCTTGTTCACTATTATTACTGTCAGACCAAACAGTATAAGCACCGTATTCAGCGGAAACGTAAAGGTTGAAACAAATTCAGTGTTTTCTTTTTGAAAAACGCTTAAACCTGTCAATTTTTATCTTTAATGTGCATTTTCTTAAGCTCATTTCATGTATACAGATTGTCCCAAAAACAAGTTATAACGATTTACTTGATTTTTTTAATGGATACCCCAGTTCTTAATATTTTTTTGGATTCTTCATAACATTCTAAACATATTTCATTAATTATGTTCTATACATAAATTCAGCCGTTTGCGAGAAATCTGCGTTTTTACTTAAAACAGTAACAAGAATAGAAAATTCAACAATCAAAATGACCTCCACCAACAGTCTGGCAGTACCCGAGACGATCTTCAAATTCTTACAGAATGTCATTAACGACATAAGGTTCTATCAATCTTATTTCGCCTCTTATTCTGTTCTCTAAATCTTCATTGTTTGGTCGGTTAACATATACCTTAGACTTAAGATAACCCCACAAAGAAAATCTAAAGTGGTTAAATCTGGAGATCTGGCCGGTCGTTCAATTGGACCTCGTCGACCAATCCATCGTTCGGGAAAAACTGTATTAAGGTACTCACGCACACGGCAGGTGAAAGATAATTTAATGTTAATGAATGATTATCTCGAAATATCTGTTGTACCATGTGTTCAACTACGATTATAAATACCTAATCAAGAATTAAACTAAACATACTTTCTGGGACGTTTGAATCATTGATTAAAGTAAAATATTAATGATTAACCCCAAAGTCTTCGTGTGTTTTTAGCTTCGGCAGATTGATTTCACTTTTATTTGTTTTTTCTGGGTCCTAAAATAAATTTTGTTGAATATATATTTATAAAAAATGATAATCTGAAAATTCTAGATATTCTTGATTTCGAATTTTCGCGCAAGATTTATAATAGAACAAATTATTTTGATGAGTTGGATAATTTATCCTTCGCTCTGTAGACGCTTTCACCTCACGAAAAGCACTGTTTTACTTTACTTAATCTCAGAAAAAGACTTGGAATTTGATAATGATTTGTAATTGAAGGCCAGGTATTTAATTAAGTAAAGTGATTTTTACCAGCGTTTATTTTCAGGAATAATAGTGTAGTAACTAGTACCCATTGCTATTTTGTTCCAAATTGAATTTCCTTCATTAGCCGAGATATTGTCAGTTTTTTTTTATATTTTCTAATATATTTTTATAACGAGCACACATTTTTGCCATAAACAATTTTCCTTCCGCAGTCAAGCTTACGTAGCGTTCTCTTTTCTTTTTGTCGAAATCTATCGCAATACAATGGAAATTAAATTTTAATAACCAAATCAAGGTGTCAAGGTACTCAAACTCAAAGTGGACGTTAAAAAATTATTGTAACCTATAAATTCAAATAAATTTACCTATCTGAAGTTAACAAATAACCTGAACTTTTTGAAAACTGCACTGTTGCCAAGTATATTCTCCGGTTAACTAAACGGACTCTCATATTTAGTGGCGCAACTCATGTACAAATAATCATTGATTAAAAATAAGTCTCCGATTAATTAATCAATCGGCCCTAATGTTCATTTTAAAGGTTAAGATAATTAAATTTAATATGGTTCCTTGAACATTTTTACGTTTAAAAGGTCCTCTGTATACAGGGTGTTATTTAATAAGTGTCCGATATTTTATAGGACGATTCCTCACTTATTTATAAGGTGAAAAGTTTATATAAGCATGGGTCCGCAAGCCCTACATTTTTGAGATACAGGGTGTTAAAAATTCATTTTTATTTTTGTTTTTCGTAAATAATTTTTGAAAAAATAATAAACGAAAACTAGTAACTGGGGGTTTTTTAAAACGCAAAATCCGAATTTGATGTTAGTATGGCTTCCACTTGTAAAGGGCGCCTCCTACGTGTATTTTTACTATTTTGGGGAGTCATAACTTTTTTATACGTGCTTGTATTACATTACTAAGCAAAAAATGGATTTCTTCATCATTTTTACATGAAAAAGGCTTACTTGGTAGAAGTCGCTACGAGTAATGGTACTCGAGAAAAAGAATAATAAAGAAATAAATGGCATTTATTTGCAAATCGCTATGCCCATATCAGAGTTTGATAAAATAGCATTTATCTACTAAACAAAGCCGAAATCAAAAAATTATGAAAATGTACTTTGCATTAGCCAATAAAGTGCCTACATAATAGTGTTATCAAAAGAGAAAGCGGCAGTGGCGCACATATTTTTTGTTCCTGTTAAGAATTTTAACACCCTGTATCTCAAAAATGAAGGGCTTGCGACCCATGTTTATATGAACTTTTCGCCTAATAAATAACTGAGGAATCGTCCTGCAAAATACCGGACACTTATTAAATAACACCCTGTATATGGTCGTATAGTCGACCATTTTCAAGATAAGAAGGACTTTAAAAAAAAACGACTGCAGTTCGTAAATTCAGTGAACAGGCTACGTAAGTAAAGTAAGAAGGTGGTTGTATACGATTTTACACCATTTACCAAAAACAAAAGAAAAAGTTTACTGGTAAAAAAAAAATTACGTCTTCCGGATTTGCAGTTTACCTTAAGGCATTTTTAAGTACGGACCATAATTAACCTGCATTTATTCATTCATTCATCGTTTGTTTATGACCACCCTTGGATAATCTCATTCAAAGGCAAAGTTACGTTTCGGGTACTTCCCCAACGACTATAATCTTCAAAGATTCAAGACCAACGTAAATCGTTTCCTGCGCACACGCACCGCTCCCAGAGCGCCATAAAGGAATTATCCTGCAGTGCTGTGCATTATCATAAAAAAAAAAAGTGTAACTTTCTTATATCTCTGGACATGCTTACCTAGTATATACATTTTTTTTTATTATTTATTTAATACTGAGCCCGAGACATATAAATCTGGTAATGAGGCCTATATATATATAATAACAATACATTTTTAACAAATTCCTTAAATGGTAAAAGTAATAGTTAAAATTCTAATGTTTACATTTTACAGAGAAAGTAAAAAAATGTCTAAATAGCATGTTAAATTTTCTATATTATATTAGTTTGGTACTGTCTCTCTAATATATTTTTTCAGGTTGGTATGCAGTATTTTTTTTTCAGTGTTCATTAAGAAGTTCATCAGGAATATTATTATAGTATGTTTTTTGGAATTTTTCATCTGAAGAAGCTACCGTGTAGCGAAACATGTTATGTGATATGTGTTAATAAATAACTGGAAAAAAAAGTGTGTAAAAGTCTTTACATTTCCAAAAAACATACTAGTTATGGATTTCCAGCAAGTATCGGCCAAGTCAATAAAATTAAAAAAATAAAAATATTATTATAGGTTTGAATGCTTCCCTCATATGGAGAGTCTTGTTTTTTCTTTGAGCGAGCAAATGTATTTCTTAAGGCATCGCTTGATCTTATATTATAGTTGTAATAATCTTTGTTTTGTTTTAGGACTGTGTTTGCTTTAATTAATTTATTTTTTACACTATGTATTAATTTAGTTTGCTCAAATTTTTTAAGTTTATTTATAGTAAGAAATGGGTATGTTCTGTGCAAGTCTTCACTGGGTGTATAATAATTTATGGCAAATAAAGCTCTTATTGATTTATTTTGTAGTCTTTGTAGTTTCTTTATTAAATATTCACTAGCATTACCCCAACAAGGTATTAGATATCTTAAATGTGGTTCAATAAAACTGTTATACAGAAGGTATCTTGAATTACCATTGAGTTGGTGGGAGCATCTCCTAAGTGCTCCAACAATAGGTGCCACTTTATTGATAATGTTATTTATTTGAGAATTCCATGTTAAATTGTTGGAAATTATGAGGCGAAGATATTTATATTCTGGTACTTGTTTTGGCAGTTGATTGTTTAATTTTATTTTTGGATTACACGTCTTTTTTCCTTTTTGTTTTTTTATCATATATACACTTTTATTTACATTAATAGTCAACTTGTTGTAGCACAGCCATTCATAATATAGGTTTATGTCAGGGTTCACAATCCGTTCCAGTTCTTCTTTGCTCCTTGCAGAAAATACTAACACTGTATCATCCGCGAACATATAATATTTGCATTAGAGTCCTACGAATTTAAGGTTATGCACATATAAAAGGTACTGCAATGGTCCAAGAACATTTTCCTCGAAAGCCTAAGTTACTTAATTTTTTTATAAGAAGATCAATGTTGACCGTATCAAAAGCTTTTTGCAGGTCAATGAAGACAGTTAGAACATATCTGTTTTTGTCAATTTCGTTAGCTATATAGCTTAGAAGATCCGCCGTGGCTCCTAGTGTATTGCTTCTTTCTTGAAACCCATACCGATTACTATCAAATTGAAATGTGGAGTTAAAAAAGCTAATCATTCTTGACTTAATGACCTTTTCAATAATTTAAGAAAATGTACTAAGTAGAGAGATAGGTCTATAATTGTTTAAATCTTCATGCGATCCCTTTTTATACACTGGTACTACTTTTGCTATTTTAAGCCCTTCTGGATAAATGCGACATTTCAGAATTTTATTTATAATTTGTAAAATTTTTTCTCAATATTTGGTACCTTCTTAAATTTACCTGTGGGTTCCACCAATAGCTCAAAAACATTATCTAAAAATGTAACGCATTTGAGCTTGTTTAAAAAGCAATAAATAATGTCACATGAAGTTTTAGTTATTCAACCCGTTATTTGTGACGTGTGCGTTTTTACTGTTTAAGAATTTTGGTTGGTAAGCCCGTTGTCCAGATTTAAGTTCATTAGATTTTTTTTATCGGGCTAATAAAAATTCTTGGTACCTATAGGAAGTACCAGTTCGCAGCGTTGAAGAATTAGAGCAACGGATGCTTGCTCGTTGTAAGTTATAAGAATTAAACCTGGTATTTTTAAAAACGGAAATAATTTTCAAATTTGTTATTATAAAACTTATAATAACAAAAAAAAATTATTCACAAATTTAGGGACAGCGTTGTTTAATATTTTGTTACTGATTTGTTGGTATTTATTAATAAAACTGCTATTTAAAAAAGATCCTACCATGAAATTCCTTTTACCTCAAAAATTGTTGACTATACGACCATATTTCCAGAGGACCTTAAGACCATAGTTTATTTAAAATAGCGAAAATACACTCGGGGAAAAAATATGACCTCAAATAACCGACCAGCCTTTTGTTACCATGCCACAGGTTGCAATATGGGTAACCCGATATTTTAAAAAAGTGACGTCCAATAACACTTAATTATTCCTAAAAGTTAATTTCTATACTTTAACTAGATCCTAAAAAATAAAAAAGGCTTTGATAACAAAATAAAAAAGGCTTTGATAACACCATCTTTAAGGGCCTGTAGAAGTATTTGCGGACCTATGTTAATATTAGCTTTTTTTATATTCTTTAATGTAAAATCATACTTTAAAATTTGTTATTATCATTTCCGGGCACCCTGTATAGCCATTTATATTGATATTAAAAATATAATTTAAATATATTATGAAGGATGTGTTATAAAAGACCAATTATAGTACCCTGCGGTGCACCATAGTTTACCGTAATAAATGAACTTTACTAACCTAAAACTAACTAGTATTGTATATCTCACCAGAACCCTTCTTTGCAACAATGTAATTATTCTTATAAAACCAATTACCAAATTTAGTTGAATTAAAAATCGAATAACATAACAGCTAAAATCTATTAATTTAATAATTAGTTACACCCATATTTATTAAATAGTTTCTGTTTCTTGATTGTGCAAATGTGCATTTTTATTTGATTTCTGTTGTAGAACCTAGCTAAATATGTCTCTTTAAAGAAAAACGTTAACCTATGTCAGAATAAAAAAAAATAAAAATGTTAATTTAAACATATCTATACAAACTTTCAGATATCAAATGGAACCATCAAGGGTTGAAAATTATATTTTTCCAACCAACGGTATGTACAGTACAGCAATCCAACCCTCCTATAAATAAAAATTGAAATGCAACTTTCCTCTCCATCAATCATCAATGGTGAGTGAAAAGTTACAAGTAAGTGTTTCCAGGTGTCAGTAATTTGAGAAAAGCAAAAAGGAAACGTAGCGTAACGCAGCGTGCGAACGTTCCGCCGCTGCGTGAGGAGGCGCGTCGCAGTTACGCAATTGCCCCCCTGTGTATAATTTCCTGGCAATCATTCTCATTTAAACAGTAACTTGAGAAAAGTACTTACGTATACGTTAATTTTTATGTTATGCCCTTTCCGTTTCTTCCAGAAAACAACTTTACCGCAGAATTCCGAACAGCGCGCCTGAAAATTAACCGTTTTATAGCCCCATAAAATACTGATTGCCTTATTCTTTACAAACAAAACTTAAATATGAATTTTTCATTTTAAGCACTTTTCGGTTCCTTCTTAACCATTTAAAATTATACACTGAATAATAAATATTTATTGAAACTTCCTTTACTATTCTTAAGAATGTGCGAGATTAGTAGTGTCCATCAAATCGATTTTCTATTTGTATGTGTCTGGATATTAATATTTGGCCGGCTTTGAAAAATAAGTTCTAGATAAGGTTAGTTCAGGTCAGTTGAACGTTAGAGATTATACTCGTTGCTTGTACACGGCCTCAGGGAGGTTGTTCCAGGGCGATGTTCTTCAGATAAAAGCATTTGTTAACAGTGTCGCTCGAGGTACACTAAGCTGAACAACATACGGGTGGGCTGCAGTAGTTTGACATTTTGTTCAACCATGCATAGTTTATGATGGAATAAGGCGAATATCATCAGTTGAATAATTGCCATGAAAATATCTGCAAAAGAGGCAAAAGTCAACAACTTGACTTCGATATTGTAAGATTTGAAGGTTGTTTGTCATATCATGGTCACCGATCAAGCGAACGGCTTTTCTTTGAACCGCATTCAACAGTTCAAAGTATAAAATAAAGAAGTTTCTCTCTTTTATATCGCGTTTTCGATTAACGGAAAGCGACAATTGGCTTTCAGCGCCACCTGACAGTAGATACCTGCTTATGCGGGTTCCATTCCAGCGTTTGGTCTTCTCTAAAACCTCGCTGGTCTGGTTGGGTGGATAGCTCGATTGCTACGAGATGTCGTCACGTGCAACATCTGGCATATGTAAATTCAAAGTATGTTTAGAAGCTGAGTCACAAATTTGGGAGCAGTGTTACAGCGATTGTCGAATTTGAGCTTTATAGAGCTTCAAATACTGTTGGGTTGTATAGAAGTTTTTGGTTCGGAAAAGTACAAGTTTCTGCAAGACTGTCGTAACTATGACCGCAACGTTGATGAAGTTGAGGAAATCCAGTATCCCGCCATGATTGACTATATCTGGTTTTTTAAGATTAAATTTTTTAGAAAAAACTGCCGCTTGAGTTTTTAAGCAGTAAATTCGACTTGGTTGCTACCACCCAATACAGAATTTCTTTTAGATCTTTAATGAGATAAGCGATTTCTTACTGCCAACGCATTTGCAGCCCATTTGAGCATCCACAGTAAATGTGACACAAGTGTGCTGTCGTCAGCAAAGTTTATCAAAGTTTTAGTTTTTTTTTCAAAAGGTCGATAATGTATCGTAGTAGAAAGAAGGTGGAAGACAATATGGATCTTGAGTGACTCTGGTACTGATGGTAAATCGGTCTGAAAGAAATCTGGCCTTAGCTACTCGTAGGTCTTTAGGAAAGCTTGACAGCCATGAATAAAATTATACCGCCATAAAGCAGGTGCTTGCTTAAGTTAGGAACCCCTCATGTCATACTCGATCAAAGACATTGGAAAGGTCTTCAGTTGATCTAGACTACTAGAAAACTACTGTCATAGTGATCGCTGATGATATTGAAGCAGGGAGGCTAGCAAGGTATCTGGTAAAATACTTTAACAATTTTTGATTAATAGCCTTCTCTATAACTTTTGATATAAACAAAATCAATGGGTCTGGGCGATAGCTGCTTGGCAGGTTCGTCTTACCTTTTTTGGGAATGACCTGGACTCGCGTACTTTTCCAGCATAATATACACTAAGAAACTACAAAATACCGGTGTAAATTCATCGCCGTATGTCCTAATTACGATGACTGGAATTGCGTCAGAACCAGAGTTGTTAGTATCAAGACCATTTACGATTCAACAGGGTGCTGCCGGAAGACAATCGCGGGCATTCTTGATTCAACAGCGGAAATATTTGGTTGAATTTTTCTCTGATAATAAAACGTCGAATGTCAAGAGAATAGTTCCACCAGTAAGTTTGCTTTTGCCTCTGCTATGGTCGCAATAATGTCATCAGAATAAAATGGTCGATTTAGGAAAGTTGTTACTGACACGACGGACCAAAAAGATCCTTATCCATTAGTACTTTTGAGAAGTGGATCCTCTGATTGTGTGCTTCTTTGCTCTGATTTATTGTTAGCGTGCACTGATGTCGAGTATTAACAAAGATTATACGGTTTTTAACGGTATGTAGGGTTTTTACGCCACTGTCAGTAGAATTAATTTTTTGATGTGACAGCTAGCTCGCAGCTGTGTTAAACTACGGCTGTCGTGGAAAGGGCACTTTAATGAGAAGGGGATACAGGTTTTAATGCCAGTAAGGATAGAGAGAGTAGTAAGTATAGAGCAAAATGATAAGAAAAATTGTCACCAATATAATCTCAGGCGACGCGATCACATTCATCAAGTAGGTGATAAACTTTGGAAAAGGAATTTTGTTTTGTGTAAAATTAGAAAAGCACGTTCAAAAATCGGTTATAAACTTCACAACTTGGACGGTACCGATGCTGGGGTTTGGCATTAAAGCCATATTTAGGGTCCAACTCTAGCTTGTCAGAGCATTAAGTTTGCCCTGAATATACGTCTAAGTTTTCTGTCTATTCTTTGGACATAAAACAATTTTACTTTTTTTAGCTGAATTAAGCATAACTTGGAACTCCAATAAAAAATGTTTCTGATAATTTAGTATGTCGTTTTTTTTTTGGTGGTCTTTCTGGTCAAATTTTCCGTTTTCGCGGCCATTTAGGTCCGCTGGATTTTGGTGGCATTATGATGCCGTTTCAGTTTCTTTAAACCTTTAGGGTTTTGAGTGATCTAGGCACTATTAATCCTTATTTTTAGTACTCTTGTAAAACTAGGGTAGGTTACCCATGGCACGGATTATATTAGCGTTTATATTTGGATTTATACCAGAGTTGATATAAAAGTTGTTTTAAGGTAAATCTACGGAGTAGTCTTTCATTTTGAAGCCTAACTTTCCTGTCTCTGACAACCTGTAAATAAAAATTAAAAGTATAACACCTTTTCTTCTCAGGAGATTTAGTGTGGCTTATTTGGATACACGGCAGACTACAGTATCGCTACTTTGTTAGAGTTGTCGGCCGTCTGAGCTCCGGTCGATGAATTGTCTCAGAGGTTTGTATCAACCTAATCGTAAGAGGCGATCAAACGAACACCGCTGATTATTTGAGCAGTCAACATCTAACTGTTCCTATGAAATTGTCTGTCAGAATTGACTCGTGTAACGACAATTTTTCCAGTTCTACGTTTTATGACTGACTGAATTTAGTTGTTTTATCGTCGGATCCATTTGATGTTAACAATAACTTCTCGATTTCGAGAATGGCAAGTGTGCACTTTCAGGCGGCGCGAAACGTTTTGAGGGTACACACTTGGCTGTTTGATGAGCACAGTGTATTGGTTTTTTTTGTCATTTTGCTCTAGCCAGTTTTAAAACACTTAAATTTCAGAAATCTCAGTTTTGTCACTTAACGTGGAATCTTTGCATTTTTGATTATTGGCCGCACGGAGTCGGTTTTGTTTGAACATACTAGGGGGTTATAGCCTGTTACGCTAGCGTTAAACCTTAACGTTAAATATCGTAAAAAGGTTTTTTCGGTCTGTATTTAGTTAACATCAGATTTTATAAGTCGCTTACTACCGAGTGGTACGTTTTACGTTTTACCTTTGTTTAAATTCTTTCGGGACTGTTTTTTGCCAGGTGTTAGCAGATTTCGAACTGTGGGTTTATTGTCAACAAGCAGTGGCGATGGAAGCCTCGTATATTGCAACGTTATGTTGTATCATGTGAAAGACCATGAAGGTATCAGGTACGCTCCCCATTGTCACAGTTCGGGAGGCTGTCAACAGTGTCTAATTACGGAGTATCCCATTTGGTTTTCATATTCAAGCTCCATATGTTTAGTATACATTTTAGCGCGGTATTTTGCTACAAAAATACCAGGGCCTTGGTCCCGGGCGCATTGCCAAATTGTTCTGGTTCCTTAAAATTTTGTATTAACAGTTTGATAATTTTGTTGATACCCTTTGACCACTTGTTTGTTTGTGTGTTAGCTTGTGGAATTCCTACAGGACTGTTACAGGGGGGGAATTTCATTATTTTTAGATGTGAGGAAGTTTTAATGTTGTTCCAGAAACTTCTTATGGAAGGTTTTATTTTCGTTGTTTGGTGCCAACGACGATCCATTATTTTACCACCTTAGTTGGGAGGTTCTTTTCAGTGCCCCACCTATGATTTGTCTTTGCGTTTTTATCGACACTGTATATAGTGCTACAACCTTTTTACTTTACATATTGTCTTTCTTTCATAATTTCTGATGTAGATCAGATCTATGTAAGTTTTTAGCTGTAATTACTTCTATTACGAAAATTTGTCAATGTTCGTTTTATGGAGGAATAACGTTATTACTTTCAGGTTGTTCTGGTTATATTTTATGTTATGTCGTAGAACCGCAAGTCCGTAGATCTGCCTCCTTGCGCTCTTTATTTATTTATTCTCTGTTATCTTTTCTGTAGGTTTTTTGAGTTTGACGGAAAACTGTCATCTGTGTCATTCGGTTAAACTATAATCTGCCGACTGGTCAGACCTTAGCCCTTATGGGAAAATTAGGGAAATATTTTCATATCTCTGCATTTTCCATGCGTAATCCTAACTGAGGCACAGATAGGGTAAATTTACAGCGCCTATTTTCATAGACGATCGATATTTTTAAGATTTTTACCGCATAACCTGAAACTTCATTACGTATTTTTAGACCAGCTTCCTCCACCATTTATGGTCTTCTTTTTTTACCTTCCGCTCATTTACGTCGCCGTTCTCCAGTTTCCCAGATTTTCCCGCCCGGTCGGATTTGACCTTTGGGTTTTTGGAACGATTTTTTATGAGGCATTTGTGAGACCTATTTGAAAGCCATCATTGCTAGCTAGAAGTACGGGCCTATCCCTTGAGGGAACCAGCAAACCTCAGGAGGATCCTACCGATAAGTACCTCTTCCTTTTCGTTTAAATGCAAATACCTAGTTATTTTCATTTTTGTTTTGGACGCAGCCAAACGTGATTGTTTTTTTCCTATACCTTAACTTTGTTATTTCGTTTTTGCAGTGGTGGCAGATGACTACAACTTTACTTTTAGGGCTCGAAAAAATTCCATTAGAAAAACTAGATGTTGCACTACAAGATGTTTCTT
Organism: Polydrusus tereticollis; assembly: GCA_963920685.1. NCBI lineage: Eukaryota > Metazoa > Arthropoda > Insecta > Coleoptera > Curculionidae > Polydrusus > Polydrusus tereticollis. The sequence continues at coordinate 63,172,211 of OY987335.1, forward strand.
TAAAAATCATATTACTTTCTAAACAATTCGCAAGACTCGACTTCACATAACATGATTTTGCTTGCGATGCTTCATATATCAACTTACACAAGTCAAGAAGCTCAGTTAATAACTTAATATTTTGCAAGACTAGTGCATTTACGAATTTGGGCAGAAGATTTCTAGAAACTATCTTTAATTGATTCGCTAAACTGGACTGAATCGGAAGTCTAGAAAATAGGTTCTGCATACAAGCAACAAAAAGATTTGCAGGTTCGGTCTTGCCCTGAAATCGACCCTTAATCTGGTCTAATTAAATCTCATCATAGTCCGATGGCAAGAATTCTTTCAACAGACGTGCCTCAATATCATTTCAGGATTTAAAACTATCACGGTTCCCTCGAAACCAAGTTAAAGCAGGACCCTGAAACAAATCAATGCTAGACTGAAATAATTGATCGTCCGAAACCGATCTAGCCTTAGCAAGCTCTGCAACTGGCTCTAAAAAAGCTTTGATACCAGTACCACCCGAAAAAGTAACAGACCATCTACACACTGGAGTAGAAGAAGATTCTGGTTCATCAACAGGAATTTGAAAGCATTTAGTTCTTAAAAGCAATGACATCAAACGAGCTCTTAAAGATCTGCAGAGTATATCAGACTTTGTGCCATTAAAATCAATAATTAGCATCTCTAGAGCTGTCAAGGTATTCTTGAAATATGTTTAAATCTAAAGGTTAATGTTCTCATCAGTTATACTTTCAAAGTCCTGTCTTTTGACCAAATACCCTGCAAAGATTTTACGGCGAGCTTCCAAATCTCTTTGAGATCATGTTGATACGACGTATCTCCAACTCGTAATCTAATTTAGCTTCAGTTAAAAGCCAGGGGTCAATCTCACATATGAAGTCACACATAACGAAACGCTAAAGTCACTTAAGCAAAAAAAAAATACTCAAAGAGAAAAATACTTTTGAACTTATTAAACAGGAATTATACCTTACTCAGGGTAAAATAAACTTAGGCTCTGTTTAGACGTAAGATTCAACCTACAAATCCGACCAGACAGGTAGTAAGTCATTCTCTTTTTAATAGACTGTCAGATAGTAATTGTCGATGTATGTCATAGTTAATATTTCAAGATTTTATGATAAATAAAGATGTTATAAGGAATATGGTCAATCATCATTGATTAGCCCGATGTTTATACAGGCTCCACCTAAGAAACGAAATGATTTAAGCATAAAATAATTTCAAAGACTCTTAAAGTCTCAAATACTAAAAGTTCGAAAAACTTTTTAAAATTAAAAGGTGTCAGACAAAAGTTACATAATTAACCAAGGTTCCGAAAATAACATCAGAACTATAAGTACCTAGTCAGTAACAAGGGAATAAAAACAAATATTCAGTACCTGCAAAGATAGTTGCATAAAAAAATAAAAGTTTAAAATGCAATTGTAAAAAGCCAAATGAATCAATATGAAATAATATCAAAACAAATTAAATGTCTTAAATAGTTTTGGACACCCTGTACACATTGAGGTTCACTAGGCAAGTAGACACCAGAAAATCATAATTAAAAACCCAATAAAAAATCAAAACTTAGAGCTCCACACGTTGCAGTGCCACTATAACCTTATAAGGTGGTAACAAAATATAATAGTCGAAATATCTAATATAAATAAAGTTTATTATTACCACCTACCTCAAGATCGTGGCAATTGTAAACCGGGGTGGATCTTTGGTGAAGGGTTCTTGCCAGTAATACAACAATGTGTATGTGTACGGTCCCCAAAGGATGTTGCTGTTCAAGCCAAGATATACAATGGAGTTTTGAGCGCCACTCACAGCTACTCCCAGCTTTAACTTCTCACAACAATACCAAATTCCTGTGAGTGAACAATGGGGGTGACACACGGTGCCAAAACAAACGAAAAATTATTAACAGTTATTTGATTAAGAAGGTAGGTGATTTTAAAAGACAAAATACCAATTACTTCAACAGCTTATAAAATATATAGTCAGTTGACTCACCCAATCAGATAGAATTGTAAAAATATATGAGTTTGTTAGGTTAAATACTCATTAATATAGCGAAAAGTTGCAACTTCTGTACATATCGCTTTGGACACCTGAATATCTTAGATTAATATGGTAAATCCTTACATCGCTGAAATATACTGTTAAATTATGTTATAAAAAATGCAAAATATTAGGACAAAAAAAGAAAATTATATAGTTTAGGTATAGGAAGCAAAACAATCACGTTTGGCTGTGTCCAAAACAAAAATCAAAATAACTAGGTATTTGCAAACAAAAGGAAGAGGTACTTATCGGTAGGGTCCTCCTGAGGTTAGCTGGTTCCCTCAAAGGATGGCCCCCTTGCTGCTGCCTAGCAATGTTGGCCTTCAAGTGTGACAATAAAAAATCGTTCCAAAACCCCAAAGGTCAAATCCGACCTGGTGGGAAAGACTGGGAAACAGGAGAACCTCAATGTAAATAAGCGGCAGGTAAAAAAGGAGACCACAAGTGGTAGAGGAAGCTGGTCAAAAATTACATAATGGAGTTTCAGGTTATGCGGTAAAAATCTAAAAAATATCGATCGTCTATGAAAATATACGTGTTAACTTACCCTGTCTGTGTCTCAATTAGGATTACGTGTGGAAAATGCAGAGATGGGAAAAGATTTCCCTAACATTCCCACAAGGGCTAAAGTCTGATCAGTCGGCAGATTATAGTTTTACCGAATGACACAGACGAGAGTTTTCCGTCGGACTCAAAAAATCCACAGAAAACCTTACAGAGAATAAGTAAATGAAGAGCGCAAGGAGGTAGATCTACGGACTTGCGGTTCTACGACATACCATAAAATATAACCGGAACAACCTGAAAGTAACAACATTACAGGATGGCGTCCGATACTTCTTTAGCACAGATGGATAAATCATTAGAGGTAAAGCAAACGTTCCGCCAAGGAAAGTTTCAAAATAAAGTTAGGAAAGATCCAACAGACTAGCAAAATCACCATCTTGATCTGGAATCCGAGTTGGTTCACCTACATGCTGAGTGAGGCTAGAGCTGATGGCAAAGGATTCAGCTTCGTGTCCTTACTCGTCGTTTGATTTTGAGTATTTTAGCGAGCTGACATTATGAACGTTGCAGTCGCCAAACATGACAATGTCAGAATTACGCTAGTGGGCTTTCAAGCAATTCACAATATTAGCAAGCGATAAGAATAACTCTCTATAATGGATATCGGTTGGCGGCCGGTAAAGGCAGCAGATAAACTAAGAAAAGACAAACATCAAACATCAGCCATACGATATACCCTGTATACATAATAATATATTCAAATAAAAAAATTTTATTATCACTTAATTTTTCTATTGAATTTTTTTATAACTCTTACAGTTTCTGAGAAAAGGTACAGGGTCATCTTATGTGGACCACCCTGTATCTATTGTTTAAGACTATAAATTGTTATTCTTTTGAGATATATTATAACAATAATTTTCACAACATTTTTTTATACCGATAGAGATACCTATATTTAAAAAACAGCTGAAGATCGAGTCGCGTTATATTAAAAAAAAATGTAATAATTTAGCTATGAGTGAAATAGTGATAAGGGGACAAGAAAAGGACTCCAATCTTGACAAGAGTTTTTTATCAAAAAAAAACGGTATGCATTTCGAAGGGAAACAAAGGGAGTAATTGCTTCGATAAAAAGTGGTGTGTCTTCAGACGATATGGATTATTTTCTTTAAAAATTGTGATAACATCACCGCAACTGCCACGAATCTCATCGTCTGTGGGGGCGTTTAGACGACTAAGTACTGTACTATAAGCACTGTTTTATACAAATGAGCATCATATCACAGTCGGACTACAAGACATAGGCACCGATTTGTCACGAATAATTTGTTATTTCGAAAATATTTTTTTAATTTATTATTATTATTTAAATATAAACTAACAGACACAATTCTGGAATATTGATTTTGTTAAAAGTTTAGTACCTACTTGGATACTTTATTGCGAAATAATTATTTTTTATATTATTTTATCTATTGTTTAAGTTACTAGTATTCTAACTTTGTATTATATTTCCTGTAATGAACTATTATAGTTTGCTGGGAATAAACAATTGAATTAAAATTAAACAAAATTTAGTTGAATCAAGAATCAAATATATCTTTTCTTTTATGCATTTGTTATGTACCATGGCTGCTTTCGAATGAATTTCGAAAACTACATTTAAATCTAATTACCTATGTTATTTAAATACTTATTTTAAGACTATATCATAAGTGAAGTGTTGTTTTAAATGACATGTTCTATTAAATGGTTAAACCAGATATAGAGTATTTCATTCTAAAAAAATTTCATTTTTGTCAAAATCACGTGACTTCGATCTTCCATTGTTTTGTAAATATGAAACTTTTTTTATTGAACATTCTGTATATTTTAGGATTTTGTGATTCTACATTTTTATGCAAAACTGGTAGAACAGGTAAGACGCCCTACGAATATTTGAAATATCAGATACAGGGTTTTGCATATAATTCCAAACATTAAAAAGTTTACATAAAAAAATGTTGATTCTTTCCAATGGAACCCTAGATATATTTTTGTGTTCTCTTATAGACCGCCGATAAACCTACAATTTTAAGTATACCCTATATCTATCTTTTCTGGTTTTTGAAATATTTCAATTTTTTACTTAAGCTTATTTAAACAATACCTGATAAATATTAAACAATTATTGGTCATTTATTATATAATTTTAAAGTGACTGACTTCAAGAGAGATAAATATTATAAATTAGGTATTGATATAGATCAAATCATAATACCGAACTAATTATTTTATCTAAGAAGATGTTTAAATAAATGTCCTTCGGGTTCAATACAAAACTTTTTTTTTCTCTAATATATCTTCTAATTCGTTTAATCTGAGTTGCCTAATTTGTTAATGGCAATTAAGCCTAAGAAATATTTAGGGTTGCCCATATAATTCAGGGTCAAAATTAAATCTAATACCAATGTTAAATTTTGACAGTTCAAAATTTTATAGTTTGAATTATTACTTCCCATGGATATTTTGTTTGTAAACAAAAATAATCAAAAAATAGTATAAAAAGAGGACTAAAAGTAGAAAAATTGAAATATTTCAAAAAGCAGTAAAGATAGAAAGGGTATCCTTAACAAAAGTTGTGGTTTTATCGGTGGTCTTTAAGAAAACATAAAAATATATACAGGGCTTTCATTTTAAAACGAACCACCCTAAATATCTCTTGATTTTGAGGAAAGTAAAATTTGACAAAAAACACGTACATTTTAATATCGAGGGGGAAGTTTAATAACACATTTGATAGAATTTTACTATTGACCTCTACACCTCCAGCCAACCTCACTTTGAAGTGTCAAATGACATTACCTATCGAGTGATATATTGTTGCAAAGGGCATTAAATTGCCTATCCAACCGTGCCAAGAAAAGTGAAATCGGGTAGTCGGTTTGCGAGTTAGGTGAAAAAGATGTGTGTTAAAACAATATAAATTAATTTGGCGTAATTGTCATTCCATTAGTATTAAATTTCCCAAAGTGCAAAATATCATTGCAATATTTATTAATATTACCGATTGTGTTTATAAGCCACAGGAATAAGACAAATATGTAGTATAAAAGTAAACAAGCCACAAAAACATTATATTTTTAAGGTTTGTTTATGAACTACGGTTGACGACATTTAATTTCGTACACTAAACTGTGACACTGTAAATGCAACTTTTTTACCTTTATTACCTTTGTAACGTGTTAATTGTTATCATGATATCTGTCAAAGTATTGTAATCATCTTATTTGATTTAAGAAATGCCTCATTTAAGTATTATTGAAAAAGCAAGAATAATATGTTTAGAAGCAATAGGGTGGTCTTATGGAAGAATAGCTGATCATTTAAGAGTACCTAGAAGTACTGTTCAAGGAATTGTAAAAAAATGGCGCTATCATCAAACACTTGAAAGGTCTGTTGGGTCAGGTTTAAATAATAGAAAATCATCAAATGAAGAAGACCGAAATTTGATAGAGTATTTAAGGCACAATCCATTTGAAACTGCAGTATCCGCTATGCACAGAAAAGGGTTCCCGGCTTCATCTAGAACTGCGCAACGCCGAGTAAGACAATGTTCCGAATTAAGAAATCGAGAAGCTGCATCCAAACCGTTTTAAAAAAATAGTAATAAGGAACAAAGAATTGGTTTTGCTATGCAATATTTACCAGAAATTGATTTTTTTTGGCAAAATGTTATCTTTTCCGATGAGAAAACTTTTCAGTCTACATATAATGGAAGGATTCGAGTATATAGACCACCAAATTCCCGATATGACGAGAAGTATACTTAAAAAAAGCAAATCAGTGGACGTTTCTCGGTTAATGTGTGGGCATGGATAAGTGTTCACGGTGCAGGTGTATGCTGGAATATTGGTGGAACATTAAACAGTAATATCTTCAGATTTTGGAAAATGTTTTTCTTCCTTCTGCCGCGATAGTTTTTGAAGGAAATAACTTTATATTTCAGCAGGATAACTGCCCCGTGCATACTGCAAGAAATGTAGGTAACTGGTTTAGAGAAAACAACGTAACATGTCTGCCTTGGTGCTCAAGAAGTCCTGATTTAAATCCAATTGAAAATGTTTGGGGATTGATGGTAAAAGAAATGTATAAAATAAATTTTAAACCACAGAATGAAATAGACTTATTTGATAAAATAGAAGAAATTTGGAAAGGGCTAACTCCGGATTACACCAGAAGTATTATTTTGTCAAGTCCAAGAAGATACGATTAGTGTTAGAATCCAATGGCGCAGAAATTAAATATTAATATTTTGTTTCTTGTTTGTTAATAAATTTACCCTTGTTGGCTTTATACTTTTGTAGTTTTCCTGGTATTGTTTTATAATTTTATAATTTCGCAGCTGTTATTTAACGACAAAAATATTTAGAAATATCCATTATTAGTTATGGTAAAAGATCGTACATACAATTATTTACAGCGATGTATATAGCTGGTGTTCTATATAGGTATAAGCAGCAAGGTGAGAAACCCGTTTTACCCAATTTGTTTGTAATTGGATTATGTATGGGTGGAGTGTATGAATTTATATGTCGTTACCTGTACATATTTCACGGGTATTTACACAATTGTCAATATTTGACTGATATTTCACTCTATCATTTTAAGGCAGTTTAAAATTCGAAAAGTAATAAAATGGTGTATACTCTAACTAAGCCAACAGAAATAATCTTCCTTTAAGGAGCTGAAAATCGTTGTGTGCGTGGAACCGCCAAAGTATTCAATGAGATGCACCCACACAAAAACGTCGGACATAAGGATGTCATAGAATTGAGGGGAAAGTTTGAAGAAACTGGATCTGTATGAATTGCCATGTTGAGGTACTCGGTTAATTCGCTGTAGATCCAACTTCTGCTTCTATTCCGAAAGTCGCCAACCTGATAAATATTTCTACTAGTTCTGTGCACAAAAAAAAAGAATAAATTATTCCTTTACCAAATAAAAATTTTACACGAACTCAACGAAGACAATTACGACAGAAGGGTCGAATTTTGTGAATTAATATGCCAAAGGACTGGCGATGACCGCACTTAATAAAAACATATTTTCTTTAGCGGCGAATCAACTTTCTTCTTGAGTAGATTTGCTAACAAACACAATGGTAGATATTGGGAAATTTAAAGTTCCCGGATTTTTTGGAAAGGTCACACTCAATTCCCCCCAAAAACCAGGCCAGGCATTCTTGGAGACGAATTTGTTGGGCCAATATTCCTAGAAGAAAATTCAACCGGTCAATTGTATTTGAATCTTCTGCAGAATGTGATTGATCCTCTTATAGTACAATCTTTAGAAAATCAAGTCGATGAAAATGAAACCCTAAAACTCAAAGAAGAAAATTTGCATTTTCAGCAAGATGGAGCTTCCCCACTACGCATTACCAGTTAGAGAGTGGCTTAACCAACGGTTAGTTCCCTGGCAAATGGTTTGGCAGACGAGGTGCAATAGAGTGGCCACCAAAATCTCCCGACTTTACTCTTCTTGATTTTTTCCTCTGAGGCCACTTAAAATGAATTTATTTCATACTTAATATACCCACTTTATAACTAACAAACATACTTATTCGAAAAAAAAATCAAATATTTTAACGCATGACGACATGTCAGTATTATTTCGTTACCTCGCTTGCTTGGTGTAAATAATAGAAAATCAATTAAACTAAAAACAATAAGGAGGTTTATACATTTCAGCCTTTAATGCAACCTTCATAAACAAGAACTTAAGAAAAAAATTGAAAATATATTTTCGCCCTTTTTATCCTCGTAAGGATGGAATATCAAAATTTTCTGATATTTATCCAAGTTGGCACTGCACTTTATAATATGGGTCTAAGAAATATCTTATCGTGCTTATTTTAATGTATATACCGGGTTATCCTAAAAGGTCTGATCAATAATTAGGGATCGGGTTATGTAATATATTGTCCTACATCCCCCCCATATCCGAGCTACATGCTCCCAAAGGGGAGACCCTAAAGATGTTTTTTTTTATTGTTTTCAAAACTAATAAAGATACAAACTTGAAATTTAGGTATTCTAGTAAGCTTTATACGCCGAATCAAACAATTGTGGTTAAAATGTCAACAATCTAAAATTGGCGCCAGAAATAGGGGAGGGGGTAGTGCAAATATACCTAATACTTTTTTTATATTTATTTAATACTTTCTGAACTCAAATTAGAAATCCTTAAAGTCTTTTGCCGAAAAAAGGTACTCCTAGTTAGATTTAGACGATTTAAAGCATCGATTTCAAGATTAGTCGATTTAAAAACTACCTTGCATGCAAAAATCACTTAAATAATTAATATTATTGACACAAATTGCGTGTCTACTTTTCATAATCAATTACTAATTCCTAAATTTAATAAAGAAAATTCCTCTTTAAAACAATTGATATTTACTTCTTTGATGACTTTTGATTGATTTTAACTTTCTATCTTTATTGATTTCAATATTAAGAAAAAAGCATCTTCAGGGTCAACTCCTTGCGATACTGTAGCTCGGTAATGGGGAGGACATACGACAAAATGTTACTTGACCTTCTGATCCTGGTTTAACCCAATCTACTCGATGTATTATTTTAAACTTTTCTATATGGTCATTACCATTTTTCACCTCCTTTGGGGATTGGTAGTTTCCACCTCGTCTGTAAAAACACAACAGTATTGGGCACACATACAAACATATATACAAATATGCAAACATACATTCAATTGTATATAAAATATTATAATAAAAGTAGACACGCATCGTAAATTATCAAAATACTCAAGAACGACCAGATAATTGAAAATCTAAAAAAAAAAACAATTTAAGACTAGCATTATGCCCCAATGATACCAGAATCGATCAATTAAAAATCACTATGTAAGAAGAGCACTTACAATAAACAATCAATCAGAATTGTATTTTATAGGCAATAAATTTTAATTTCAACGTCAGTTAGTTTTCGCCTTCGCGATAGGTTACTATGTTAACACTAAATTAATTCTGTCCTAAATATTGCCACTACTCGTATTAATACAATTGAATGTTTCAATTACTCATGTAAAAATTCTCGTTGAATAAATTACAGTGACTTGCAGTATCTAGTATTTTTCTTCGGTTATAGAACACTTGACAATAAATAAGAATTTTCTATTTTTCTCAAAAGAATAATCGAATATAAGATACTTGGATTACGATTTATTATATTTTCAGTGAAAAGGAGCCATAAAAACGCGAAACTACGAAATTCTATTTGAAGTTTTTCCCCTCGTTTTCCAACCACAATATTTACTCGCCGCCAAAATATGCCGCTATTCCGACAAAATCTTTTTTAGCGCCAACACAACACCGAAAAAAAGCGTTCCTTTGCTGTTTTTAATATTGGGTAATTTTTCGACTTTATAAACAGCATCATGTTTCTCAACCCTTACAAGTAAATATTTAACTTTGTTTTAATTTATAAAGTTCCATATTAATTTTTATTTCGGTCTAAAGCAACAAAGTAAAACATTCCCTTATCGGGTAAAAATGTATTAGAGAAAAAGCCCAATGGATAATTTTATGTGTGAACTGTTTTTATATATTATTGTTTTTAGTTTATAAAAAATATCAGAGACGTCGCCGACGTCGACGATTAGATTTAGTTTTATGTACCTATAAATAGTCGAATTTCTCCGGAACCGCTAATCAGATTTTAGTATACAGTATATTTTATATATTGAAATTATAACAGTTTTATTTTTTGAAATAAAGTACTCTTTATATTATATTTTATTATTGAACAATAGAGAAAATGCTGTTATCATTTTTTATTGCACTTTTTGCAGTCTATTGTTGTATAACCCGTTAAAAGTTTTACTTTTATTTGAAGAAAATCCTCATACATCTACTACTCACCTTGCCTTAGGGGCAGTTTTCCACCAAAGCAACTTAATGTTGTTGTTAAAAACACCAACAAAAACAATTTGTTGTTGTTAAAAACATTTTAGCCAGTTGAGTTTCTAGAGTGTTTTCACTACACCAACACTAACAGTTTGAAAAATGTCTTCGGACGACTTGTTTTTTTTATACAGTTATATCAGAAAAGAAATGAAAAGAAGAAAGGCAAGGGTGAGACCATTTTTAAGACGAGAAAGAAATTATAGTATTGGCGAAATGATGAACGACTTAAGAAACGATGATATAGGAATTACCGGAAAACTAAGATCATCATTTCAAAATTTTACTAGAATATCTAGTAAGGACTTTGAAATTTTCATAAACTTACTTTGACCGAAAATTTTTAAGCAGTTTTGTAAGGATCTACTAACAGTCACATTAAGATTTTTAGCCAACCAAGGCTAAATGTATTTATTTAAGATATCCACAGCAATATCACGAATTGTTCTACAAATTTGTGATGCTCTCATTAAAGCACTACGTGGATTTATTAGGGTGAATAATAAATAAAGTTTAATAAAGTCAACGGTAGTTAATTAAGTCGCGTTTGACGTTTAAAATAACATTAATTATTTGGAAAAATCATAGTTTCTCAAAAAAAATTTGGCAAAAGAGAAATGGCAATATAAATTGCTGATTACAGGTATTTTTTATAATTGTTTCATAAATACTGAATGAGATTATGTTTTTTGTGCATTTCAAAACACTTTGAAATATCAATCGTACGACTTACGTACTTAGAATACCGTCCAGTTTGAATTTACCTATTTTATAACATTATAAATTATTCTTCATTCCGTTTTTAACTTATTAACATAAGGGGAAGGGGAAAAAAAGGCAAAAAGTCTTTCTTTGCCTTTTTTTCCCCTTTCCCTATATTTCAACTCCACTTCGAGAATGGACTATTTCTTTAAATTATTAACATACGGTAAATTCTTGGCACACTTTGCATATTATTTTACCTTTAGTTTGCTAAGTCAGTCTTACCACATTAATTTGCGATTGTCCAATTCAAAGCATCTCCACTATCACCGTCGCCATTATTTGGATTATATAAAGTACCCTCCACAATCACTTGCTGTGGAGATGGTGCGCAGCTAGGAATGGAAATATTTTTGCCGAACATATTGAGTATTGGAAGTTGTGGATCATATGATATGTTAATTTTATGCTGAACGGTGGCTTTTGCAAAATACTAACTCACCAAAAATATCGTACTCATCCCGAGACCTCATCATTTGTATGATAGTATCAGGGTCGGCGCGTGACAAAATTTTGAGTGAGGCAGAAACTAATTTCGCCGCCTCAATATACAGTAGCGCATTAAACATGAGTAAGAAAAAAAATTGTGCCGCAGGCATAAATTTTCAAGATTTCAAGATCAATAGTAAAAAAACAGGTTAAAATAAGGGTTTCGTTAGTAACCGTTAGATAAATTTTTAATATTATGGGAAAAGGAGAAGGTCATTACTATTACCTCCCTCGTAAATGCCGCCCTTTCGATTCCGGCACCTCAGTTATAGAGCCGGCCCTGGATCAGAATTTGCAACCTTCCTTTTGTATCCCTGTGGTTTTAGAGTAATGAACGATTGTTTTTCTGTTGTTACAATAAAAAATTGTTATAAGTCGTGTCACCTACACAATTCATACTCTCATTCTCTAGGTATGTTTAGGTCCTGCGCACTTACCATTTTGCGTCTTGCGTGGTCGCCGTGTCAAATCGATAATTTTGCAACCTTTTTTAATTTCTTCAAAAACGATTCGTGGTGGAACGATTAAACTTTCCCAACAACTATTTAGGGTATCTGATCAGACCAAATTCGAATATACGGGGCGTTTCAGAACACAGTTACACAACTTACAAAAAAAAAATTCACACGTGCCACGTGTTGGCCACACCAGTTCTGATGTTGTAGAGAACGTTAACCTACAGAAACCTTTTATTTTTCTGTGAGATAAGAAAATGGCAATTATTTTCTTTGGATCGAAAAAATCAAAACAGTCCTCTTTTCGGAAATTAATAGCTTGAAACGAAAAATCGGATCAAAATGGGGTTTAGACCGTTAGATAGTGCACCTCAAATAATTTCTTTTACAATACATTTTCCTATACCTAAAAAATTTAGAAATTGTAGATTTTGGAGAAAAACTGAAAATTACAATTTTCTTAAACGGTTTTTGTTTTTTTTTTAGGTTAAAAAATTTTTTCAAAATTTTGAATACTTCATCGGCAAGCGCTTCTGAAAAGATATAAAATGTATATTTCGAATTTTCAAATCTTTTATATAGAGTGTGAAAAACATTCAAATTTCTCTTTATATATTTTTTAAATTGAAATATTTTATAGGATATTTATTTTTGTTACTTTCATAATGGCTTTATTCGATTCCCCCGTCTTTTTTTAATAACCTTTACTAAAATAAATTAAAAGTTTCTCACGAGTATTACAGAACTATAGGTTTTTAAGGTTCGAAAACTGTCAAAAAATTACGAATTTTCAAAGGTTTAAAAAATTATTAATTTCGCATAGTAGCCCGTGTTTAAACATGTGTTTGTATATTTGGCGAAGCTCAAATTTACGATAGGTACGTCAAGATGACAGATAATTTTAAAGTTTAATTTATTTTTAGTAATAAAATTACATACTCTTGAAGTTAAGAAATATGATATATGTGTTTTAAAAAAAAGTTGTCTCTTAGTGGACACAAAATTTTATTACGAATAGCCCTGTTTATTTAATAAAATTTAACATGTAAACGTCTCATAATATTCCCAGTGACCATATAGACCTAAAGAGTGAATACGTTTTTTGTCCGTGATTTCCTATTGTTTTTATCAAATATGAACCAAACACGTAGTACTTTTCAGTGATTTTGTATAAGTTGATTTCTAGGTGTTTATTTTATGCAGGATGAAAAATAAGAAAAATTTTAAACTCTGAATCAACCAACTCTGGCCATGTTATTTAATATTTTGTAATGTAATAAATTATGTTTGACTTGAATAAAATTCATATTAAAAATGAGAAAATATGCAGAACTGTTTTTTTTTTTTGCATATTAGTAAAGAAAGGGATTATGTATAGAAATGTATTGGTAGCGAAAGGTCAATTCTGTTGAAATACGAACATTCACATATACTGAATGTCCCAAAAAGTCGTTTTTTTTTATTTTATGTGGCTCAAAAGCTACTTCTCAATTGCCTTGATTTTTTTTTAAAGACATAAAAAAGTAAGGAAAATTTTGTATCTAAACTATTTCCTAATGTTTTTAAGTGACTTCAGTGTACCGGGTGTCCCAAATTATATTGAAGTTTAGCAAAATTCATCATATAAATCGGAAAATAAATAAAGAACAGTCTATTTTTACATATTTTATAATAAAAATGAAAATTTATTGGTAATTCTGTTGAAATAGGAAACTTTACATACATATACAGGATGTCACAAAAAGGCATTATTTTGGTTTCCGGGTTTGAAAAGCTTGTTATTCTTACATTTCTTTAGTCTTTTCGTCTTATTTTGGTGTGGTTTTATACAGGGTTGCAAAAAGTCCTGTAAAAATTAAAAATTGAGCCAATTTTCCATAATATTGAAACACTAAAGTACTACTATTTTGTAGAGGATTTGAGGGCTTTTAGTTTATTGAAACACTATGTTTGTTGTCTCACAGTATAGAGCGATGTTGGTTATTATTTTTTTAATGTTTTTGCCAATTCTTAGTGTACCGGGTGTCCGAAATTATATTGGAGTTTAGCAAAACTCATTATATAAATTGAATTGAGCTAAATTACTGTTAAAAATGAAAAAATATGAATAGCTTGTTGTATTAAATGTTAAAAATATTTAATAAAATAGCGTGCAGTTGCAGCGAAAATCCTAACACCCAGTATAGTTAACTAATTTAATATTTCCGCGAAACCAGAGTGTAAAACGCTGCCGGACGCAAGCCTAGTATCGGCCGTGGTCGTCAAGCACGAAAGGCCCGAACGGCGAAGGCATAAAAAGGGCAGACCGTATGAAAACCAGCGACTCGAGTTGGCGGCAACTCGGGTTCAACACCATGTCGAAAAGTAAAGTTTAGTGGCGCGCCGGGCCGGAGTAAAAAATTTCCGGTGTAAAAGCGGACTTTCAAGTTCGAAACGTGGAAGATTTAATTTTAAATCGTCGCGGTGTAGGAAAAATTTTCAGTTCTAAAAGGTGGTTCGATATTTACTTTGTGGAGAAGTGGTAACGTTTAATATCCGTATAACTTTCGTAGTTTGTGATAATTTTTATTTACAGATGGAGAATCCGAGTAGTCTGAAATTATCTGAACAATACGTAATAACAGTACTAAATTAAATAATAAACTAAAGAAACATTTTGTTAAAGGGGGAGTGAAACTCTTTTTTGTGTGAAGACTTCGCGCCTGATAGGGGTGTATTTCTATATGGCTAAATACAATTTATGCTGTAGATTGCATCGTCTTTAAGGTTAACGTTAGGGGTTTAATTTTTCTTTTACTTGTTTGAAGCCTGCGCGCCTTGATATGAGGGTGTATTTCTGTTCGGCTATAATAAAGAATTCCGAAAGCTTGGAATAAAACTTTAAAGAGTATCCTTTCATATTGCTGCACACCCCAATATTCTACTAGTTTGTTTTCTAACTAGTCAGCAAAGACTACCCTCTCATATATATATATATATGTATAGACCTTAAGTTGCCGGACAAGACCCATTGTGTCTGGATCCCCCTGTCAGTTAGATTAATCCTATCTGTGACGAGTTTGGGATTAGCCACCCCTGTAGTTAGGGGTATTCGTGAATTCTTCGAATAGGCTACATCGGCACTTCGTGCGGTGCATCCCAGCTTTGACTTCCGTAGGTAATATCTTTCTCCCCGCTGGTTGTCAAGTCAGACGCTGTGGCAGTGGGTCATAACGGCGCTGCGTGCGGCGCATTCCCAGCCTTCGGCACTGCGTGAGGTGCATCCTAGGCTTTCGACACTGCGTGCGGTGCATCCTAGGCCTAGCTTCCGTAGGTCTCTTCTTTCTTCCTGCTCGCTGTCAATTTAGGCACTTTGGCAGTGGGCGATAACGGCGCTGCGTGCGACGCATTCCCAGCCTTCGCTATTATATCAGCTATACGGAAAAATTCGATGAAGAAATGAAAGTAGTGCTATCGCCCTTTTTGTAATTTTAAGAATTTGGGCTTTTTGTATTGTATACCCGGGACAGCCCGCTGGCGCCGGTGTATTTTTGTCTTCTATAGTTTGGGTGCCTTCCGTTAAGGTTCTCCAATTTATCTACCATTCCCTGTAAGGATTCTCTGTACGAACTCTTGCTGTTGCTGAATCACAGCGCTCCACCACGACCTGGAAGACGTTTCATTACTCTTCTAAGCCAGAAATTATATGAATTCCTTATAAGCAGGCCGACGTTCCTGAGGAGTCGACGTTATTGCCATCCGCCAGTTGTTATAGTCCTTATATGAGAGTTATCAGGGCTTCCGACCCTTTAGCTATTTCTATGCGTATTTCCGAGCCTAGCCCATTGTAGAGTCCGAGAAGTTGGATATTGGCTTAAAGCATTTCCCTAGAATATCTCTAAATATTATGTAGTACGGAAAAAGTGTCATAAAGTATTAGCTCCTTTTGATTGTATTGCCTGGACTAAACTCGGATGACGACCTTTGATGGTCATATGAAATATTGTGGACAGATACGTTCGGACTGACCTTACGAGCTCCTCCGAATCTCAGAATAATGTGCAGCTATCTGCGAATAGCTAACCGTGTAAATTAAGTGGTTTCTGCGTAAACTTTCCCTAGAATCGAGGGGACATCCAACCAGCGCACGTTTCATTATTCGTACGGCAATCCTTGGCAAGTTCGGATTCGTCAAGGCCGCGACCGGGATAGATAATAGCGATGGATGTGAGCGCTAAACCCTGTAGGGAAAGTTCGATTTTCTTTCGATAATTAATAAAGCCAATTAAGTGTAATCATCGCACGGACATCTGACCAACCCGGTCATTGAACAAAGTGGTAGTGCGTAAAGATTTTCGCGGGTGCCGCGAATACAGTGGTCATCTATCAGAGTGGATAATCTTCGCTCCAAGAACGGACATTCGAAACTTCTTAGGACTGTATATAGGTTCGGTAGAAGGAGGAAAAAAATCCCTCTCCCAAGTTGTATCTAGTTTATAAGGCTTATTGTATAAAGGCCGTGCCTTCTAGTTGTAGTAATTAGCGACGTTGTATATAGATTATTGTAAGGATATAGACTGGACATAACGACAGGCAGCCCTCCTTTAAAATCATTTACGACAAAATTTAATTTGCCCTCCCCTATCAGATCGGTCTCTGAAACTTCTAAATATTCTGAAATAATTCCAGACACACAGACCGTAACTCCTTCTTCCCCTGTTCGGGTTTGTACTTCTTCTACTTGCGTTCGGGCGGTCGAAATTCCCGAACGACCGGGTGAGAGGTGGGTCCCCACAACGACAACCCCTGTGGTATCATCGGAGCCCGGCGAATCTAGGCAACTGCCAGAAAATCCTGACATGTCACAAGTGCTGGAACGTAGCCTTAGTCGCGGCGACGATAATGACGAGACAAGTTTTCTGTTAACAGAACCATTTCTGTACAAAGCGTTGCTGCATCTTGCAATAAAATGCAGCAACAAGCGTTACGTCGCTGAATTAATAAACTTAAAAATTAATAATAGATCTAAAACAAAGGCGTTTTTGTGAATCTAAGTCAATTTTTAATATTTTTAATATAGGACAACTTAAATCTAATCACAAACACTATTACTAGAGTACTTAACTTCTGCTTTGCCAAGAAAAACAAAAACTCTGCTCGACGACCTGTTTCTATCTATCCGGCGGTGAGGTGTTCAGGTGTGGCATGACATGACAGTCAATGCCAAAAATCTGCCCAAATGCCACGGCTATCCACCTTGAATATCGGATCTGGGCAAGCCGCAATTTAATATTATTTACAGTAGGGGGAGGCCTGGACACCTCAACTCCACATTGGGGCCTCAAAAGGGGGTTAATTTTCTACATAGAACGGGACACCAAACAGGGAACAACAAGACAAACGCTTGTACTACTGACACTGTATTTTTTTTTTATTACTATAGAAGTCGAGACAACGTGTTGGTTACTATGCCAATGAATAGTATACCGGGCTGAAAACTTACATATTTTAATTTTATACCAAAAGTTCTGTATTTAATTTAAAATGAGCTTACTGGAAAATTGATTTCCGAACATTTTCATTCTTCGGGCTCTTCAAGCGTAACATTTAATCCACGACGAGAAAAGTCTCCCTTAGGTGGGAGAACCCCAGACCCTAAAAATCCAAGGGGCCAGCGTATTTCTAAGCCTACCTGTAGTCCTGCCCCTCGACAGTTGCGACGTTTCGATCGACTTCGCGGTGCCTCAGCCGACCAGGCTGAGAGGAATAATGATCCAAACAGGTACCTAACAGTTGAGCCTAATCGGTTGCGACGAAAAGCTATTTTTTTGTTCACTTTTTAAAACATAAAATTTAAAATTACAGATTGCCTTCAGTAACCACAAGTGGTATCCCTGGAAGCTTTTAACACTTTCTGCATTGATGAGGATTTAAAAAAATTTCCTAAATAAAATAAAATGTCTTCATGAAATTAATGAAATATTATCATCTAAAATAGATGAGAAGCATATATGTTGCGCCCGAAAATAAATAATTAAAATTGATTTAATATAAAGTCGAAAGTTAACAAAATGTTTGTAAATTTAGGAATTTGCAGTTGGAGCAACTCGAGTTGCTGTTTTATCGGTTTGGTGGAAAACCGCCTTTTTTAGTAAATATGCTTCAGAACTCAATTAAAATTTGGTGTGGTGGCATGATGTTATTGTGTGGTGTGGTGGGAACATAGATTTTTGTCGGTTTGGTGAAACATAGTTGCAGTTTGGTTTCTAAAAACAGCAACCAACAAAAGTTGCTGATGTTTACAACAAAGCTTAGTCGGTTTGATGGAAAACCGCCTATAGAATATTAATTGAGCAAGAGTTCTGTGGTCAAAATATTGCATACAAATAGCTTTAGATCGCATCAGTTCATCTTGTGCTAGATCTTTCAGAGGACGATCGACATCACCATTTTTCATCGACATTTTTTCCTAATAATAATATTTATTCTATTCGATGAGGTGATGTTTTTCCTAAATACCATCTGTAAATCAGCATAACTATAGATACTGGTCTACCTAAAATCCCCATGGGATGTTTAAACATCATACTCAGCGTCCAGAAAAGTTTAACCTTTTAGTAGGAATTGTTGGCCAAGTTATAATGGACCAGTTTGTTTTTATTTCTTTACTTACTGCATACAGCACCACGTCATTCTGGCAGTTTAAAACTTCCTAGTCAACATTTTAACGAAATTCATTTTTAGCAAGATGGTGCGCCTCCGCATTGTGCTGCAACCATTCTAAATTATTTTATCCAAGTATTTCTGAACCTTCTTTTTCTCCTTTTTGAATCTCTTTATTTGTATCATGTATATTTACATTTCTAAGCTTATTAGTTATTACACCAGAATCTTATTTCTAGAATTGCATATTACGTAATCCTAAGTATGTTGACAAGTAATGCCATCCACTTGCACACTTCAAATCTAGGCTGTCTGGTTGAGGCTGATGTTGGCCTGTGGTAGAAACAGACGCTGGAAAGCGAGCAGAGAATTATTAGGTTGAAAGTTGGATAGGGGATTTCAAGTAAAGCAAAAAAAAAATGGTTGATGTGCATCAGGTACAAGAAGAACGTAGATTTTTGTCAAAGCTTGAAAGGGATTTAGATTTTGGGAATGTGAAAGCGTTTATCGCGAGTATTGTGCTTTACTCGAATGGAAGTTAAGAGTCAGTTTTGTAAATGTGGATTATTGTGGAACTGGGATAGAATCGTCATAATAAATTGGCAGATCGTAGTAAAGCGGCTTGCGTGTTGTACGTGATCCGTTACACGGATCCGGGATATGGAACTGTGGAGGATCCTACAGCTTCATTTCATAAAATTTATTGGACAAATTATTAACGTAATTATTGAAACGAGTCATTTTTGTCATAGCATGCAGGTCATTCACAGTAAAGTAATGTCCAGAAGATGTCTGAATCCTTCGAGTGAAAGAAAACCGCATGTGGAATGACCACCAAGATCACTATAAACTCGTCGGATTCTTTTGTTTATGATCATTTGAAAACGATAGTGTACAAGGATCAACTAACGAATTTAGAAAACTTAAAGAATAATTTGTTTGTTCTTGTTTTTGAGGTAGCTGTTTATAATGTCTGTAATAATTAATTTGTAGAAATTATAACAATATAAAACCGAAGAAACAAATAAATGAAATAGAAAAGGATAACATTTTTTAACCTGTCGTATACCACTGTTCCTGCTCTTTAATAAATCTTGTTTTAAACAAAACTGAAACAACAATGAATCATCTTTAATCTGGGAAATAGTTTATTAGAGACAACACAATATAGTCAATTTATTTAGCCATGTTTTATGGGTTCGATGAATAAGCTGTAAACGGGAACATTTAACCGTAAAGGGCAACGATAGGAAACACAAACGGACTCGTTAAAGAAATTGCCCTATTGATGACCTGAGATTTTGCCGGCCACCAAAAATCGACCTTTTTTCTTCCTGTTAACAGCTTAGACGAAACATCGATACTCAGCAAAAAAAGAAGTAAATTTGTGGCTTTATCTTTATTGAGCATCTATAGCGTCTATATTGGATGGATTTAAGCGGAAGGCAAATAGCCAATATTAAAGTACATTTATAGACATACTAAATAAAGTTGCAAATTGAATCCCAATTTTATTTTCAAACTATAAATTAAATTTTTCATTTTCTACCTTTATCGGTCTATTTAATATTTTTTAAGTAACCATTAATTCGCTTTTCTTTGACCCATGTAGTAGAACAGACAACATTTTTAAGCAAAAAGTACGTTTCGTGAGCACGAAAGTAAATTATGTAAAGAAGAAGTGTTGCTGCTGTAAAAATGTGTCTACGTTTATACAGTAAAATCACTCAATACCACCCTCGGGGAATTAAATGTTGGTCGGTTAATAGAGAAAAATTAAAACAGCTGATCTGAACAATTTTAAATATTTTTGTTTAAATTTATTGGAACTAAGATTAAATGAGATGAAGCCAATTTACCAATATGTAGTATACGTGCATATTAATATATGTACAGGGTTGGGCAAATGTTCCGGAACGGCTTAATTACAAGCGAACGAAAAGTGATATCGAATCGGGGTTTTGGGCAATCTATAGGACAAAAATTTTACTATTCGACTGGTATACCATATGTCAGTAATGTCACCAACTGTCAAGTGTCGACGATATTTTTTTATTTTTTTAAATGGAACACCCTGTATATTATCAGATATTCTAGATCTTCAATAAATTACAAATATTTTTCATATAGCATACCATATGATTAAATTCAACTGTTTCGGAAATACGGGCAAATGAATCTAGAAAGCCCATATTACATTTTGTTTAAAAATCAAGCAACATATTTCTTTTATTATGACATTCCAAATAAAAGTCTTAGTTTCCATGACTCCCAAGTGTCACTCTGACACATTTCCTATTTAATTTTTATTTATTTGTATTAAGTGAGTTGTGCGAGTTTTTTATTTATCGACTAAACTTCTGATATAACTGATAAAACTATGGTTCAGCTAACTGAACAAGAACGGATTACTCTGCTTATGATGATAGGATATGGGGATAGACGGAGATCTTTTCAAGAAGCAACCGACCTTTTCAATCAAAGTTTTCCTGTTCGAGATCCCATTTCTAAATCAACTGCTAATAGAATATTCCATAACTTTGAGCATACGGGTACGGTAAAAAACTTGCCAAAAACAGGTCGTCCGAAAACTGCTACAAATGACGAGAAATCCCTGGATGTTTTGCTTGCCCTGCAAGAAAAACCACAGACGTCAGTTCCAAAGCTTGCTCTTGCACATGAAAACAGCGAAAAATCAATTAGAAGAATCCTCAAAAAAAATAAAATGTTTCCTTATAAAGTCAGCTTGCTTCAAGAACTATCAGAGGACGATCCTGATAGGCGTATGCAATTTTGTCAAGAAATAATGGACTACATAGACCTACAACCTAACTTTGTAAGTCGTATTTTATTTTCTGACGAGGCTACATTCTGTCTTAATGGTTTCGTCAATAGGCACAACTGTCGATACTGGTCAGACCATAATCCCCATTGGATGATTGAGCACCGTACGCAACACCCCCAAAAATTAAATGTGTGGGCAGGTATAATTGGAAACCATATTATTGGGCCTTTCTTCCTTGATGGAAACTTGACATCTATTTACTACTTAGATCTGCTTCGAAATAGCATTATACCAAATTTGATTAATTTATATCATGATCAGGTTAACGATCAAATACTAGCGAATGACATTTGGTTTCAGCAAGATGGGGCGCCAGCTCATTTTGGTATACATGTCAGAAATTATTTAGATCAAACTTTTCCTGGTAGGTGGATAGGTAGGAGAGGGTCCATTGAATGTCCTCCTAGATCTCCAGATTTAACACCTCTAGATTTCTACCTCTGGGGTCATTTAAAGACTGTCGTATATCGTACACAACCTAAGACTTTGGAGGATCTTCAAAACAGAATTTTAGATGCTGTGCATGTTATTTCTCGTGAACATTTGCAAAACGTGCGTTCTGAATTTTCCGACAGGATTGGACACTGTCAGGTGGCTGAAGGACGACATTTTGAACATTTAATTAAATAACCATTATTTTATATTATTGTGTTTTAAAGTTATTACCTTGGTTTTGTTTAAATAAAATGTACTACATTCATTTGCCCGTATTTCCGAAACAGTTGAATTTAATCATATGGTATGCTATATGAAAAATATTTGTAATTTATTGAAGATCTAGAATATCTGATAATATACAGGGTGTTCCATTAAAAAAAATAAAAAAATATCGTCGACACTTGACAGTTGGTGACATTACTGACATATGGTATACCAGTCAAATAGTAAAATTTTTGTCCTATAGATTGCCCAAAACCCCGATTCGATATCACTTTTCGTTCGCTTGTAATTAAGCCGTTCCGGAACATTTGCCCAACCCTGTATATATTATAGAATGTACTGTATGTTTGTTTTGAAATTCTTATTTTTTAAAATAATAAGAAATTAATGATTGCTTCATATTTTTTATTTTATTTTTATAAAATTCAGATTCACATTTTAATAGCAATTGGAAAATATTTGTGGATTTGTCAAAACTGTTACCATTATTAAAAAGTCTCACAAGCTTGCGCGGGCTTCAGATAGGTTTGATATTTTCGACACTGGAGCAAGTTAAGGTTCCCCTTCCTCTGTCTCAGAGTTGTGAATAGTTTCATCCGTTTCTTGGATCTCTTCAATACACTCGATGATAGTCAATTCTGCACTTTCTGTTGGTAAATCGTTATCAATAGAGGCGAATTGTTTCAAGTTCACAAATGTGTCCATAATATTAGGAAACAGTTGTGCGAGCGGAATATTATCTTCTTCTTCGAAGTCGTCAATATTATCTGTATTATACTTAAATCCGGCTATCATAAAGCATTTTTTTTATTGTCAATGGGGACAAATTGCGCCAAGCCACCGAAAACCATATCAAGTCGTTGGTTATGGTAATATTATTTTCGATTTCTTAAAGGGGGCAACCACTGTCTATACATGTTAAAATCCTCTTAATAAGATAGCTTCTGTAAAGCATTTTAAAATTTTGAATAATGCCTTGGTTCAAAGGTTGGCAATGTGAATTAGTATTGGGTGGATGAAAAATTTGTTTGAGATTTATTGGACAGGTTAGTAATCGATATGTGCGCTCTTACAAAAGTAGCAGCTCGTGGGTGTATAAGGGGCTGAGGCCACAAAATAGCGCCGCAGGCGAAAATTTTTCGCGATTTCAAGGTCATTGGCTTAAAATGAATAGTTAGGAATTCAACCAGCAATATAATTATTTTGAAATACTAGGTTTCTCGAGAAAAATATTCAATTTGCAAGGTCAGGGTAAAACTTTCTTAAATATTACGAATTTAGCTAAATTAAGTTGCTTTTGATAAAATAATATCTAAAACGTTTTTGATTCATTTTATATACACTCCCCGACAATAAATTTCGGACAAAGATAATTTTAGTCACGTTGATAGTCCTGTAATTGTTCTAATTGTTTTTCGATTCTGGTGAAGTTTTAGCGAAGTGTAAACTTCTGTCTTAGAATGTTAGCCTCAATTTTAATTGCCAGAAAATACTGGTGGCCTAATCATTATACAGGAAGAAACAAAATATACTTTTTAACCCTCAATTTCTAATCGCCTTTGGAATAATTGAGCCGCAAAATTTGGCTTCATTATAGTTTAGTTTGAAGTGTGATCTTTTATTAATACAATGTTTTTTGGTTCACGTCACTATCTGCTTCTCAAGAAAAGATTCAAATTTTGAAAGATAGTGTTGCAGTTTTTCTATTTTATTAACAATTCAGAACATTTCATTATCTTATCTAGTGAGCCTTTGGTTGCATGAGTTGTTTACCAAAGTCTCACTATACTGCCATTGCAAAATAGAGTTTTTCGTTTAAAAAAATAAGACCAGAAAATATTGCACGAGCTGTTGCATTAAATGACGATGGCCGCAATATACGGTACATTGCGGAATTCTTAGGTAAACCAAAAAGTACTGTACAAGATGTGATCAGTTGGTTTTGCCAGACTGGTGAGTACATACGACGTGAGGGATCAGGGATACCGCGTGTTACCAATCAACGTGATAACAATTTCATTAACCTGATTGCATTACGAGATCGTAGCGTCCCATCTACCGTTATTAGCCGTAGACTTCAAGATGTACGTGGTACCATAGCCTCGGCACGAACCATCCAGCGTAGGTTACAAGAAGGAGGTCTAATGTTCAGAAGACCAGTTGCATGTCCCGCTTTACTTCCAGCGCACCGTACAGCAAGATTACATTTTGCACATGAACACAGAAACTGGGGCGCAGAAATGTGGGCGCATGTATTATTCACGGATGAATCGCGGTTTTGTCTGCGCTCACCTGACGGACGTAAACGTGTCTGGAGGAGACCGGGTGAACGATTTGCACAACGTTGCATATCTCCTAGGATGCCTTTTGGAGGCGGTAATGTCATGGTGTGGTGGGTATCACTATATGCCCGTACAGACTTAGTATTGATTGAAAATGGTTCTTTAACTGTTGACCGTTATATTCATCAATGTTTAGCCGATCACGTGGTACCCTTCGCCCACTTTGTTGGACAAAACTTTATTTTAATGCAAGACAACGCCAGGCCCCACGTTGCACGGGTTGTAATAGAGTATTTGGACAAGGTGAATATTCAGCAATTGGAGTGGCCCCCGCGTAGTCCAGATTTAAATGCTATTGAACACGTTTTAAATATGTTAGGTTGACGTGTTCGGAATCGACACCCGGAAACATTGCCAGATCTACGAAGAGCCCTTCTTGAAGAATGGGAAAATATTCTCCAAGAAGCAATTCAAAACTGCATTGAAAGCATGCCCCGCCGCATGGTAGAAGTAATAAGGGCAAGAGGTGGCAATACGCGCTAATAATTTTTCGATAATTATTTAGGCTCACTAGATAAGAACATGAAATGTTCTGAATTGTTAATAAAATAGATATACTGCAACACTGTCTTCAAAAATTTGTATCTTTTCTTAAGAAGCAGATAACGACGTAAACCGAAAAACATTGTGTTAATAAAGCATCACACTTCAAACGAAAATATAATGTAGCCAAATTTTGCGGCTCAATTATTCCACAGGGCGATTAGAAATTGAGGGTAAAAAGTATATTTTGTTTCTCCCTGTATAATGATAAAGCCATCAGTATTTTTTGGGAATTAAAAGTGAGTCTAACATTCCAAGACACAAGTCTACACTTCGCGAAAAGTTCACCGGAATCGGAAAACAATTTGAGCAATTACAGGACTGTGAACCTGACTAAAACTATCGTCGTCCGGAATTTATTGTCGGGGAGTGTAATAGTTAGGTGTATATAAATAATATTGATTCATTATATTATAAAATTGTTACAATGTAAATAAATATTTACTAGATAGGTATTTAAAATAGAGACAAAAATCCAGGTGGAAGTGGGTGCCCTGAAAAGGTAAATTTCGTTTAAACATGAATGAAATTTCCACGTCACCGGGAGGTATTATTCTGCGACGCGTTGACCTTTTTTTGAATGGAGGTCATCGCCGATAGCCCTACTATACTCCAAACTTAATATTATTTTTAGTGACGCAGCAGTTGAAACCATGGAATCCAATGCAAACCATCAATAACAACACATAACTTGACTGTTTCCATGCTTTCGACTATTACATAACTGAAAATAATATTGGATTTGAAGTTAAAACCATTTTAGGCCAAGAAGAACATTATAATAAAAGAATTGAAAAAAAAAACAAAATAAATTATTTATCGAAACAAAGGCTAGGTAGGTATTATTAACGCAAGTTGTGAAAACCAAAAAACATTAATTTGTTTTTTAAAAGTCACTAACTAAATAAAGTCATAAAAAAATAACAAAATCAAAAAATCAATGCACGTAGGTATCAAAAAAGTCTTTGGGTAGGTACTAGGTTAGCGCTGTAACAATAATATATTATACCTACATAAGGACAAAAAAAATAATGATTTCTGTGTAAATGTATCTACTTTTTGTAAATTAAATCTATGCGCCTATCTTTAAGGGTTGCAAATTTATCTATTATTTGGTCGGAAAATTGTGGGTCTGCAGTGAGATTTGATAATAACTCTTGTTCTATTGACATCATTGCTAACCCGGAGAGCCGTTCTTGTGTCATTGTATTTCTTAGGTAGGTTTTAATTCGCTTGAGACATAAGAAGTTTCGTTCGACCGATACACTTGTTGCAGGGATAGTTAAAACTAAATTAAAAAGTTTATATGCTTCCACAAAAACTGTCTTAAAATTTTTAAATAACATATCTAAACTTTTTTCCACACTTAAATTTAAAAACTGTTCATCCCTATACAAAACAGAAAGCTCATTTTTCAACCTATCTTTGTCAAGAATACTTGGGTAACTTTTTATTAAACCATTTAGTAAGTTGTCGGGAAAGCATTTAAGATATCTGTCGTTTCATTGTGGCCTTGAAATGCTAACTGCTGTTTTCCTAACGTTACAGTAACAGCAACTAAATAAAGTTAATAATAAGTGATTTTTACGCACGTTTTCATTATAAATAATTTTATTAACGCCTGCATTTTCTCTTAGTGCATCCGCTATTGTGTCTCTATTTTGCTCTACTCTCGTAAGCGCCACAGACTTCTTAATATATTCTTTGGAACTTTCGTGTGATTTTACCGCCCGTGAAAAATTTTTTACATCAGAATACCCACCCCCCTAAACTCCAATTGTTTTTCACGCTGCCTAATAAAATACAAGGCCAACAATATAAGCTTTCCTTATAAATACTTCCGCACAGCCACTTACAGGTTTCTCACCAAGTTACCTGAAAAGCTCTTAAATATTGCTTACCCTGTCTCTTATCGTTGAATATTGCCGAAATTTTTGGTGTCGGACGACTACATAATATCTGTCTTTTTTTCCGTTTCGTTTCTCCTTAAAAATGGCGTTTTAATAACTAAGAGAATAATATCATGAACAGGATTCATTTAAAAAGGATTTTTTTAAAACAATAAAATTTAGCTTTTAATAATTAATAACATAATAAAGAAATCTTAAAACTTACCGGATCTTGAAAATATAACCTTAATTTGCCGAACACGAAATTTTAAATTGCCTAAACAAACACTGCCAACACTTCTACATTACCTGCATCGCACCTGTATCCTCACTACCCTTGCACAGTCACAACAATATTAACATAAAATAAACCAATAAAATATGACAATTTGTAATTTTCCCAAATTAAACCAAACACCAAACACACACAGTTCACACACCTGCTACGATATACGCCAGGCGCCGGGTAATCACAGAATTCGCAGAATAAAACATGTGATTTAAACAGCCAATCAACAACCAGCCAAGCTAGGTTCTTATAGCCTCAATGAGAGAAGAGAGAGACAGACTAAACAAAAGACGTTGAGATTTTCGTATGAGGATTGCCAAAATAGGTACGAACACTCGGAGCAGTGAAGCTGAAATCATTTAGCCTCTCGGCCGTCGACGTCGCCAAAGTTTACAGAATAGCTTATAGCGCGGCGCTCGGTAAAGCAGTATGAAAATTATTTTTCATATGGAATTTATATTTGAAAATTTATAAATTAAAAAAAACATATTTGTATTTTTTGAGAGGAGGTTGGGAGATTGAGGGTGAGGCGCGGCCTCAGAGGGAGGGCATACTACATCAGAAAAAACAAACAAAGAATTGAACATATGCAAAATAACGTATACAGAACTATATTCTATCAAAATATAACTTTTTCCTAATTTATTTTTGTCAAAACGAACAACACCTAATGTTAAACATTACATAATAAACTCTAACATAGTTGAACAAAAGTGAAAATAAATTAGACAAAATTAACTCTATCAAAAAAGAAATTCATCCTAACCAAACAGCATCAAAATCAAACATTAGCAAAACAAACATTGACAGAATGAACATCATCAAAACCGAACAAATCCGAAAATCGTATCATGCGAACTAGCTTGCAGCTGTGCGACGTTGTCATGTCTATAATGTATTATTTCCTGGGGCCTGCCGCTGGTCGGCGGCCGACGGGAGTTGGTTATGTTTATGGTCCGTCGGATGGAGCGCGAAAAGCCTTCTAGTTTTTGAGCAAAAAAACGGAGGTATAACCAAACGGAACTTTGGCCATTTGAAAAAGCATGATATTTTACATAAAAAATGGAAATTGACGACACTCTATTCGTTGGTAAAAACAGAAGTTATAGGCAAGAAACTTAAAGACAAAAATTTTAACTTTGAACTCATACATCTTTTGCCCATAAAAAGAGAGCAACGATTTTTTTTCCGTTATGTTACTTAATCAATTATCTTTTTCTTGGTATATGATCTGTTGTAAAAATATAGTAAATAATATAAAATATGTAGCAATATTTAAAAAGACAATAAATTGTTATTATATTTTTAAACTCACCTCGCCGTAACTTCCTTATGCAAGAAACTATTAATTTGTTTGTTTCTTCAAATTGAGCAGTTTATTATGCTTCATTTTATATCGATTAATGTTAGGTCTATATTTTATATTAAACCCGATAGAGGCTTTAGAACGTAGAGGCGCCGCGTTGTGTCTGATAGAGTTGGTGATGGACATTAACGTATCTAACTGCATCTCGATAACCTTTTTAATATTATTAGTCATACCTATAGTATTTTCTCATACAACTTTGTATTGTAAATGCATACCTTATTAAAGTATTATGGTGGGACATTACTTTTTCAACAATGGAGCAAAATATTTGTTTGTTTTGCATGGATGATGAGACTAGCGAAAATTTGATGGTAAAAAAATTCCATTATTTCTGGCTTTTAAACTATAAAGAAAAGCCGAAATGAAACAAATAATGCTGTTTCTAAAAATTTAGAGCTATAGGGAGCATGATTCCTTGTACATTCTACCCGATATCCTTATCGTTATTCTTGGAAATCTTTTCTAACAAAAATAATATTTAATTGACATACCTACCAATAATTGATATGTGATGGGCTACATGCTTGGTGAAATGGATATGCATAGTAGAGGAAATTAAAGTAGTACTTGTTATATTTCACAATATATTTCAGTTTTCTGACACGTGTTTCAACCCTTGCGGGCCATTATCGAAGGCATTGTTAATTAATTAATTTTTTGTACTATAAAAAATAATATTATTAATGCAATTAAAGATGAAAGTACGCCTTCGTGCAATCTTAATAGAAAACTTAAATCTCAGTTTGATGTTTAAAAAAATTGTTTAATTTGTGGTACATTAGGAATATGATGATATATTTTCAGCTGATGCAAAATATCATAAATTATGTTACGCAAAATACATCATCAAAAATGTCTGTACAAAATAAACTAAACAAACTGTCGGCGTCTCCGTCAAATGGAGAAGGGGACGAAGGCAATAAAATTGGAAAAAATTGGAAAATATTAGCGAATTTTCATGATCTGAAAAAAATTAATCAATCGAAGATCTTTTGACTCCTGAAAATGATTTAATAATTATTATTCATAAAGCAGCTGCAATCTTAGAAACAAGTATTGTTGAACAATTAAAAAATAATTCTGATAATTTTATTATAAAATTTAGACCTAATCTTAATTGATACAAAATGAAGCCTATTAAATTGCACAGATTTAAGTAAAAAAATTAAACAGCTTCTTGCATAAGAAAGTTAGAGCAAGGTGACTTTAAAAAATATTGACAATTTTTGTCAATTTCCAAAATATTGCCGTTTTTCTTATATTATTTACCAAACTTTTTCAACAAAAATCATACAACAGGAGAAAGATAATTGAATAAGGAATATTACTAAAAAACATCGTTTCTACCTTTTTTGGAACATAAGTAATGTGGGTTTAAAGTTAAAAATTTTATATTGTTCTTTTTTTCAGTTTTTGCCTATATCTTCGGTCTCGACCAATGGAGGGTGTCCCTACTAAACCGGTGCCCACATATATTTTATTAAATATACAAATAAATTTCTCATAGTACCTATCATATTATGTTAATTTTATATAATAATTATTTTAAACTATACCTAATTAAAAAATACGCAAGTTACATAAAATATTAAAATATATACACTATCGGACAAAAGTAGAGCAACACTTTCGAAAAATAAAAGACATCTCGATTTTATAATATTAAATGCATGATATCGTATTTAAATACATCGTGTCTTAAATATCAAAGTAGGCTGCTGTTTTCGGCGGCAGCAGCTTTTCCAACAATCAAAACAAAAGAACTGATATTGACGTAAACTTTCAAATACAGTATTGTAATGCGTCAAAAGTAAAGCAACATTTTAATATTTTCCCAAAAAAGAAAGGTTTTAGTGAAAGTCAAGGTTAAAATATTTTTGCAGACTTTATTTTTTGTTTATTTAATATTTCTGTGCTGGATTAATCATGAGAGGTATTCCAATTTCGAAAGAATTAAAGCAGAGAATAGTAAATGCACACTTGGAAGGTACAATACAAGCCACAATTTCAAGACGGTTTATTTTACCAAGATACAGCGTATCCAAATATAATAATATTTCATTAAAATTAGCTGGTGATCACATTCATATAATTAATTTTTTAAATTCAAAGAAATTAAAGCACTTTGTTGCTCTACTTTTGTCCAATATAGTGTAGGTACCTACTCATAGAATCCTTTTGAGATATGTAATGGTTTATAATATTGAATTAATATTAGGTATATATTATTTTGCAATCATTGCCAATAGCCAAATCTTGTTCCTACATTGCTATAGTAGTTATAGGTATCTATCTATCGAGGTATCTATGCATTTTTTAATTTAAACTTATTATAATTTGCTAGAATCGGTGGGTATAATCCTAGGTATAACCCTATTTTACGATCGAATATAACGATTTTGCGGGAAAATTAAAAGCAAATTTATAACCCAATTTTACAATCGAATTTGCGGCAAAATTTGGAGACAATGTATAACCTTAGTTTACAATCCAATAATAGGTAAACGGTTTTGCGGGAAAACTTGAAAGAAATGCGCAAGAGTAGGAACATACCTATCTTTCTCTGATTCTCTAATGTATACTTTATCATCTCTTTTTGTCCATCAACTAACCTGAAAAATATTGAGTATAAATACAGGTACAAGGGGGTGAAAGTACCATTTTCTTGCTGTGCTTTAACAAGCTTGAGTCGGAAAGATATTTGGAGTGTTTTTTTACTGGTTTTTTTAGTGTTTTCTATAAAAGTGATTAGTACCAAAGTAAGTGGTAAGTTAAGGCATTAATATTTTTTCGTGATCATTTTTATTCCGTGTGATTAAGAGTTTTGTAGATATGTATATAGACTGCATAGGCCTTTTATTTGATTGTAGAGCCCACCGTATGCATGCTTAGTTTCAATACATTTAAATGAATAATAGACGTTTAGTAATTTATATTTAAAAGGCTTTTTACGGGTTTACTTACCTAATCTTATAGTTAAACGCGTACTTATTTACTTACCTTTAACATATTATTTGGTGTTATTTTTAAAATATGCATGGGTTTTTAGATAACAACAGGTATGGATTTTGAGGGTTACTCCTATGTAGTTTCAACTAAAGGACGGAATGGGACTATGTAAGTAGCTAATGCAGGAATTTAATTATATTATATTAAATAAATAATATACAGTGCGTGTCTACGGTAAGTTGGCGGCATTTGGGAAACTTTTTATTATTAATTTTACGAAAAAAAGTAATTTATCATCATAAAAAGTTCTGCATGGTCTAAAACCTAATATATGCAACCATCAGATATCAAAATTTATCAGTCGTATACAAGGTTTATCAAAAAATATGAATTTTGCTCAATAGTAAAAGTACCTTTATTTTTGACAATATCGAAAATTATTATGGAAAAATAACTTTAATATTCATTAAAAAACTATTTCTTATACATTTTAATAAAGTAATAATAATTAATAATAAAAAAGTTTCCCATATGCCGCCAATTTACATAGACACACTATATATTCGGGTATAGCTTTTTTATGATAAACATTAGCTTCCTATTTATTTTTCTAACAGATTACCACCCAGTAATTTTTTATAAATTATTTTCAGTTACTTTAAATGTAAATTTTCTAAAAGAAATTTTTGCAAGGGATCTATTAAAAAGACGCCAGAAGGGGTGTTTCTCCAAAGTTCCGAACATAATCACCCACCAAAAGTGGACATTATTGGAGCGTTCAGAACGGACTTGACAAAAAGGGCAAAACAGGACTTTCAGTCCCTTAAAAAAATTTATGATGAAGAAGCACTACGGTATGGTTATTTTTATTTTCTTGTATTCTTAATAAAATTAGTAAATATGCTGACCTTATAAGAAGTACATAAAACAGTTTTAACTAAGTAGGTCTTACTCGTATACTTGGTACTATATACAGCTAGTACTGTACTGTGTCTCGCTTAGACCTATTTATATAAATTATACCTATTTAATTCAAGACACCCAGAAGCTGCTGAGAACTATTCCTTTGTCATGGCTGAACCGGCCATGAGAATGGCAAGGCGACGTTCACAGCCGATTATTCCGAAGACGCTGGAGGAACTCGGCAATAGGTTAATGGTGAATTCAACAACATTCACCTGCCACGGAAATATTTTGGGGGCAAATATAGTGACTCCTGAACTGAAAACGTAAAAACTACTGATACGTAAAATATTTGTTAAAGAATATACAGGATGAGTTGAGATTAACACACCAAATACCACATCACAAGAGTGTATTGTAAACAACAAAAGAATTTAAAAACTCGTACATTGTTATCAGACTTTTATTTTTTTTTTCAAGTTACAACGTCACTACAAAATTTTGTAATAACGTTGTATGTTGAAAACCAATGATCGGATGACAATATAATATGTATTATAAAATTATTTTTATGTGTACAATATATTTCCGACTCATCCTGTATTTATCTTGGTAAGTTAGGTAATATAATACTAAATGAATGTAGGTACTTAATTACTTAATGAGTGATTTCTTAATCGTTACTTAAGCAATAGTTTTATTGTTTTAGTTTAGGTAAGTTGATCAGTTTTATTATTTCAGACACTGTATAAGGTGTAATAAGGATTAGTAGTTTATAATGATATATTTTCATTATTTCAATAAACATTTAAACGGAAATAATGGCCGATAATGTTTAGTTATTGGCTAGTATAGAAAAATAATTTTCTATGCCTAGAATAATATACAGTAGAATATGTATAATTTTCTACCTACCCATCCCTGCCTACAGGTAAAGTATATAGAAATAAACAAATATTATATTATAATAAAGTAGCTTTATAGAAATAAAGAAATCCGGCCCTGGTCGTAGCAATTAAACATATAATATAATATTACAATAATAGGTATCTCAGATATGTATTAAAAGTAGGTACCTACCTACGGTTTCTTTTACATTAAGCTGCAATTTTTTTGCTTTACGAAAGTTTTACAAGCGTATAATAGCATTATAGAACTACTTTTTCTTACTAGTTAACAATATTTTTTACTCAGTTCCTGGCACAAGTATGAAAACGTATTGTTCGACATTTTTCTGTCACTTATTAGGTCTTTTACTTTTATAGGTAGGTACTTTTATTATAATAAACCCTAATCAAGCAGTATTTTTAGAAGTACCGGGTGATCTGTTATACTTTGACCACCCACCTAACTCACTTACTTGAAGTGGTATCAAAAAAACTTTAAGCACTAAAGTTGTAGGATCTGTCATGAATTTTTAGGAAATGATATACCTAAGACAAAACAAATGAATATCAAAATTGGCAAATATTTTACAATTTAATGTTTTCTTAAATGGAACACGCTGTATATTATACGCTTTTTTGGTGGAAAATTATATTTTGGTTTCAAATATATATGCTTTGTATGGTATATTTTAAAAGGTTGTGTTAATAATTACAATTTTAATAAATAACATAAGTAGGCCTAGACAAAATAATAATGTTCGATTGAATATGCTGCATCATGAAAGGCCCTACAACTTTAGTTATTAAAGTTTTTTGATATTTCTTCAAATAAATGAGATAGGTGGTGGTCAAAATATAACAGATCACCCGGTACTTACCTACTTATTATGAAGAATGAGAATAATATAAATATATACTCATTAGCTCATCGTGTAAAAATACTATATTATAAACTCATTACAGAAATTGCATGGGAGGTAAAAAACTTTGTCTCCACGAGTCAAAAAGTAATTCCAATTAAAATTTAATACATTTGGCAATGCTGCCCGGTTCTGACGTCACAGAATTCTGATTTTGTTCGGTTTCGCTGCTGTTCCTTTTGCTGAAGTTTGATGCGACATTTGTTAGCATTTTAAGGTGTAAGGTAAGGTATCGTAAGTTTTCGTTTTTAAAATGTTTATTTCTGCAGTTTTTCTTTCGGATGTTGTTTTAATATGGTAACGGTAACATACGTTTTGGCGTTAGTTAGGTTTTGTGATTTGTGTATTTGGGAAAAGTTTGATTTCGCCCTTGTTTTTTAGGTATAATTTACATTTTGATGTATTTATTTACAGGTTTGTTAATGCTTAGTATGTTTTTTTTGTCTTTGTATAGGGACTCGGCCTCAGAGGCCTACCCTGAGGTGCCGCCACTGCCTTACAACGTCGATGATTTTTGCTCTTGCCCATTATAAGCCGTTCTTCCTTCTCACTTTCCATATTTGCAGAGAATTGTAAATCGTTGTTTTACTGTTTCTTTCCAGTACACTTGTCATCTTTCAATGCATATTTGGCAATGCACGATAGTAGAGACCTGTCTCATCTGCATTAAATACGTCTCTTGGGGCATAATCCTTTAAAATGGTCAATAACCCCTGTTACTAAGCAGTTATGTCTTTAAAATTGATATCGGCTAATGCGCCACATATTTTCCTGAAGGTAATATCGTGCCGACGACGGAATTCTTCTAAAAATTCATTTGATGCCTTGAAGTTATCTAGTCCTAGACATTAAGCAGATTTAAGGGCTTTTGCTTGAATGTTTGCCTGGATATTGGTAAGTGCTTGTTTCGCGCCTTACAAAACCAGTTAAAAACAACTTGGTCCACTGCCAGTCCTTTGGTTTTATTTTTAATATTGTTGGTAATACAACTTAAGAAAAACTAATTTAAATAAATTGAACATTCATATTAATATATTTTACTTAATCAATATCTTATGTGTAGTTTTTTTTCCTAATGTCATGCTACTAGCCTAACGATATCTGTAATATCAGTACCTAAATATGTCGTTATTTTAAAATAGAAATAAAAGGCAATTGACTGCTTAAAGGTGATTCCCCAATCGAAGAAAAGCGACTTAATCGTTATTTAAATGAAGGCAAAAACGTTAGGTGAAAAGTTTCGAAGAGGCGTTTTGCGAAACGAGAAAAGCTGATAAATAAAGATTGCCTCCGGGATTCTCTCGCAGGTAGATTTATCCGGAATTACGCTTCCTCCTAAAAATTATGCGCTAAACATAATTTATACAACACTAAACGTTGTAATAATAAATACATTAACTAAGGGGAGGTTTTTAAATCTTGTAAATCTTATTTGTCGGTGGTTTCTTTATGCAAATAGGCCCCGTTAACAATGCTGTTTCTCCCTCGAGGATCTTGTAAGACAACATCATCTCAAAATTACATGGAATTTTAACGGGCACTCTTATATTTTATACCACCGGAAAATTATAAAATTAAGACAATTTTTATTCTAATTTTTAATGCGTCTTTCCTTTTGATAAGGAACACCGCCTAAGGAGATGCCATTATTCTGCAATTATAAAACCCAGACCTATACAAAAGAACGGAACGTCACCCTTTTTTGCTTTTATTTATGACGCTTCTCAAAGAAAATATTTTATTTGTCACCAGCCTTTTATTTGGCCTTATTTTA
Organism: Polydrusus tereticollis; assembly: GCA_963920685.1. NCBI lineage: Eukaryota > Metazoa > Arthropoda > Insecta > Coleoptera > Curculionidae > Polydrusus > Polydrusus tereticollis. The sequence continues at coordinate 63,208,466 of OY987335.1, forward strand.
ATCAACACTTATTTTTCAAGAAATAAAAGAATATTGGTTTTGTAAAAGTTTTTACCATTGACCAAGAAGTTTTTTGTTATGTGATTTATTGCAACTTATCCAGTATTTGAAGTTGATAGAAATATTCCGCCTATCTATTCTGTTTCCAACCTGACTTGCGTAAGTATATTATTATGTTGTGTCACTGAATAAATACTAATAAAAACTAATAAAGTTGAAATTGAAATAAAAATTAGGGAATAAAATTTTATTGAAAACATGACCGTAGCCAGGATTCTGTTTAGCGGGAATAGGATGAATGAACTACATGTTAACACCCTTTAGCCAACCCAACTTTCAAAAGATACATATTTGTGCTTCTTGCGATGTAAAAAACTAAAACAGTGAGAATTACGCAGGATTAAAAAATAAAGATAACCTTGGAATGAAAAAAAAATCATAGGTGTAAGCAAAAATAATTATATAGGTACTTTACTCACTCGCAAAACATTTAGAACAATGGTCTAGGATTTTTATAAAAATTTTCTTAAACCTTTAACTCTTCTTAATCTTCTCCTTTTTCCAAAGAAATAAGTGTACTCTCAGTATGTATTGACCTCAGGAGAGCCTTCGACTTTGTGAGTAAAGACATTCTCCTATATAAGTTGAATAATTTGGGTTTCATGGGCATAACTTTAATGTGATTAGTGATGATAGTAAAAGTAATATTAAAGGTAGTAGTATTGGGGTGCCTCAGGGATCAGGCCATGGACCACTTTTTTATTCTCTGTGGTAGTTTAAACTAAAAGTTGCTGGGATTTACATTTTCGAACATAACTTTTAAGCAACCCTGTATATTTTAATGACATCTTGTAACTTTGTACAGCCCATATAAACTAAGAAACTCATTGTAGATGGTCAATGTTGGCTTACCGGACATCGCCAGGTGAAATACCATCGCAACGGCTTAGGAGGCGTGAATTTGCTTTTTGAACTAACGTTTTGTCGCTGTGCCGATGTCTCCGGTTTCCAGGGTTGGAAATATATACAAAAAATATATATACATGGTTTCAAGATCAAAATGCTCCGGAGTTAGACTTGCCCCCCGATCAGATCTCCGGGTGGGGGCGGGTCCTGGCACCTCATTAAGAGAAATTATCCCAACATCCACCATGTCCAATAGCCAGGCGGGTCCGTCGAACAACATTCAAAATGGAAATGGTGTAACAACTGAAGTTGTCAAAAGACCCGAGATTAGTAGCATCCAAAAATTAACTTCTGCTATATAAGAGGACTGAACTCGAACATCAATGCGGTTCATTAACATCTACAATCTACCAAGCCTCATATACTGGCACTGACCGAGACAAAGGTCAGATCATCGTATAGTACGGTCAGCTATTTATATCCTGAGCAAGACTTCCATCACCGATTTAGGCGCAATGTTGGCTTTTGTCTCTTTGTCCGCAGTGATAGATCTTGTCAACGAAAGGAGACTCTCGAGCCTAATGACTTTGATGTAATGTGGTTTAAAATATCAACGCAGAGAATTACTAAATTCATCTGCGGCCGTTACGGGCTGCCAAGTGATACCCATTATAGAGACTTGCTCTCCTCACTTGCCAATACTATGGACTTTTTGCAAGCCCACCATCTTAATTCCGAAAATGTCATCCTTGACGACTTTAACGTTCATATTGTCAACTGGCTCAAATACTCAAATACAACCGACAAGCAAGGTCGTGAAGCCGAATCCTATGCCATCAGCTCTGGCCTCACCAAACTCGTGGGTGAGCCAACTCAAATTCCAGACAGACCATCTCTGTTTTGCTAGTTTATTGGATCTTTTCTTAACTTCAAATCCCGACTTGTACACTGTCACCGTGAAGCCCCCTCCAGGAACGTCTATCACAACCTTATTTCGGTACTGAACAAAGTACCACTTAGTGCCGAACAGCCTCCTGAACCACACAAGATCTGGCATTATACATCAGCTAAGTGGGATGACCTAAGGGACCATTTTCGAACCTTTTCTTGGCGGGACGTCTGTTTTACCTCTGACGATCCATCCATCTACAGAAGTATCGGAGGTTATCCTTACTGGCATGGAAGCCTTCATTCCTTTCTCAAAAAGTGCCCTTCTAACGGCAAGCCTTGGTTTACCAAAAATTACGAATGAGCTGTTAAATCAAAAAATTATTTCTAACGACAATGGCGTCAAAACCCTACCGCCGGAAATCGTACCATCTTTGTTAACGCTTAACTTCTTGAACGGATCAAGATTATTTTGGTCGGTAGCTAAGGCCGTCAGTCAGAACTTTACCAAGTCAACCATTCTACCTCTAACACGTTCTGATGACACCCATTGCCATCAAAGCACAGAAAAAAGCAAACTTACTGGCGGAACTATTCTCTTCAAATTCAACGGTTAATTTGCAGGGAAAAACTCCACCGAACATTTCCTCTGTAGAATCGAGAATTTCCGAGATTGTTTTCCGGCAGCGCCATGTTAAACGAATTTTGAGGAGTCTTGACACCAAAAAAGCTTCTGGTCCTGACTAAATTCCAGTCATCGTAATTAAGGTATATGCTGATGAATTGACACCTGTATCTTGTAGGCTTTTTAACTTATCTGACAAAATAAGAAATATTTCCTTCTTGCTGGAGCTGCGCGAGTTTAGCCCATACCCAAAAAAGGCTAGAAGAGAATGGCTTAACCAACGGTTCCCTGGCAAATGAATTGGCGGATGAGGTTTAATAGAGTGGCTACCAACCCTACCTAAAAATATTGAAGACCTCTAAAATAGAATAACACTGGAATGCAGGTGCATTACTTTAACCTTGCAAAAGAACTATCGTCCACTCGCATTGCTTTCGGTTATATCAAAAGCCCTGGAGAATGCATCAGTGGCGTACAATTTTTTTGTCACTATTATTTGTGAGACTGCCCCCCGGACGCCACTGGAACTTATAATTATCATCTAGTTAGTGCTAACTAGCGTCTTATCATAACGAACAACACTGCCAAATTTCACCAAAATCGGCTAAAGGATCTTTAAAATATTACCTAATAAAAAACCGATTTTTTTTTAACTTTGACACCCTGTATCTTGAAAACCAGACTTTTTAGGGCACATGTATATATGAACTTTTCTACTTGAATTTAGTTCAGAAATGCGCCCTTGGAATTACGGCCTATCATTAAGTATCACGCTATATTATGACCTTAAATTATAGTCTTCATCATCCTGATCCTGATGACGTGCTTATAAAACTTTGGTTTGGATGTTGTAATTTACATAGTGGCACTAGTTTTGTTTTCAAACCTTTTACTTTTATACTTCTTTAATATCCTATTAAAGAAATCACAAATTTTAGGTTTTCTCAAATTTTTTTATATGAAACATTTTTTAAGAGAAGCCCCTAAAACCAGCTTTAATTTTATATAATTAAACTCGCTTAATACCATCATTTACGGCATTCAGCAATAATTGCACCGATTGTATTGAAAATTTAACAGCAACATTTTTCATATTTAGTATATTCCAAAAATCAGTTTTACAATATTCGACTAGTTTTAATAACTTTCCATCAATAAAAACATTTGTTTTTGGCGAACTATAGAAACACTTATTTTGTAGGAAAGGTTTGCTTACAATTTCCTAAACAAAATCTGAATTGCCATGGCTAGATTATTGAAATTAAATATACAAAATACTCCTGTGATAGAAAAATACTAGTCTAGAAAATAAACAATTTTTGAGTATTCTCCAAGGTTAGAAACCCTTGCAACCATTTCTTGTGCGCTTGAAGTCACTTTTCGTTACTAACTTAAATTAATATTAACGCAAAATTTAAACTATTTTTATTATGCTTTATTTTTGATGTACTATCTAGATAGAACAATAATTTGACCTTTTGTTTAGGAAATTGTAAGCAAACATCGCTTACGCCCCAAAATAAGTAGTATTACTACAGGACGTTGTTCGCCAAAAATAAATAAATAAATTATTGTTGGAGAGGTGATCAAATATTGCGAAATTGGTTATTGGAATATGATTTTACTGTCAAATTTCCAACAGAATCCGTGCAACTATTACCTAATGCGATAATATTAAAGAAATTTTAATAATAATCCTGAAAAGCGGCCGAATTTATTCATACTAAGTGTTATATCAAATGAAAATCGATTAAAGGAGCTTCTTTAAAAAAAATACAAGATGTTCCATTTAAAAAATTGCGAATATTTATGATTTGTGTGTTCTTCTATACCCTGCATAAAAGTAAAACATTTGGAAACAAAACTAATATCATTATAAAAGAAAGAAGTTTGTGTCGCCACGTGCAACATCTCGCATATGTATTTATAATATCATTATAAATTACAACATCCAAAGCACACTTTTAAAACCTCTTAGTTTATTCATTTGCTTTTAGGTTCCAGATATGTAATTTTTAATAAAAAAGCTGATTTTTTCAAAAGCTACAAGCTTCAGACCCTTCTAACCTTATGTGAAAGTAATTATGGAGATTATAACTTGAAATCATGATATATATATTGTCCTGTTTAAATAATACAAGTCTATGTATGGTAAAAAATTTTTTGGACCACCGTATACACTGTAAAATATTTTAAAAACATGCGTCTCGGTCACCCCAATCATAAACATATGGACATATTAGCGAAGTTCTTTAGTTTTCGTAAAATCTTCCACTCAATATTCGTTTGATCTCCCTGTATATTCATGGATAAACGTACAAACAAAATAAACACAAACAGTAATATGTGATCAAAAATATTGAATTTTTATAATATAACGACTAGTTATGTAGGCAGTAACTTTTACTTTTCTTAATACACAAAAATTAATCTCAAGGAAAAATATCTAGAAGAAAAAGAACCGAATAGAAAGCCAAAAAAACCGAAAAATTTGTTTTCTGAAATAATGCAAAAATGAAGGATATTTATAATATTCGTTACACATTTTAATGGAAAACAGGATATTAATGAGTCAACGAATATGATCGTTGTCCTTCAGTGTTTTTTAGCAATTGACTTAGGTCCCCAGCTAGAGTCACGGAGACAAAAAAGGGAGTGCCATTGCCATTAACGCCAAAGGCAGTCTGTTCATCGTCTTTTATTATACCTAGTTGTCCAGTCAGCAGACTGTTTGGAGTTTTTGATAAAGCCAAGTCGCAGAAACGACCCTCGCTCGCATCACACAATCTGATTCCTATTTTTGTGGTCTAACACTTTGCTAGCTTAAGGCCCATTGTAAACAAACCGATATTGACCCTATTTTATGGCAAATATTGCTTTATTTGGATGCCTATCAATTGTTGTTTCTTATTGAATAAATATTACAAAATAAAATAACTATACTCTGTATATTTTGGTTTTAATAATGCCCATTATTCACTTAATGTACAGGGTGGCCCATAAGTAACGACGGGATTTAAATTTCTAATAACTTTTTATTCAGGTAATATATATATTTTTTTTCGATTTGTAGTCAATTTTAGTGAGATTTATCATAGAGAAATGACAACCACACAGAGAATCAAAATCATCGAGATTTATTTTAAAAATCATCGATCCATCATAAACGCTTAACGAATCTATTACCGATAATTTGGCCCACGAGGACGTCCTTTGGAATCAACCATTCGTAGTTTAAGTCCAACGTTATAGACAAGACGGTGCGGCAAGTGAAATCATTCCAGCGCATTTTATGCCTAATTGCTGTGATCATCTGCGAGTCGATGTTGTTGGTTTCTCTTCGATACTGTCACGCATTCGCTAAACGTTGGCTTCAGTCCTAGCAGAACGTGGTCGACCAGTACGTGAAAGGTCAGTTACTGCACCCTCTTGTCTAAAATGTTGGACTAAAAGTAGTGGTCTTTAAACCCCTCAGAAAGTTGAAAAGTAAGGAATGGCAAACATATAACCACTATCAATCTAACGTGCGGGAATCAAATTTTTTATAACTTCTTCGAATACGCCCCCTGAAACGCGTATTTCACTGTTGTTTTTTTGTGAAAAATAAAATAAACAATCAAAAAAAAATTATTTATTTTATTAAAAAAAAAAAGAGGAAATGGTACTCTTTAACGATGCTGTGATGAGCACCGCTGAATAAAAAAAAGAATGGAATGAATCAAATTGACGATAAAAAAAATTAACAAAAGTGGTGGCCAGAAAGCACGCACAGAACCAGCCGTGGAGCACGCGTGCCAATTGCCCTAGCTCGCGGGAGGGGGTTTCACAAGCGCCACCAGCTTTACCACAGAAAAAGCTGGAAACCTCCTAGATGGTCGTGGGGCTAGCTCTGATCATGCGACCTGACACCAGTAAAAAAAAACGGGGAGCTGTATAAATAAAACAAAAATAATTAAAATTATTGCTGGCTTTATTAAAAAAAAGAAAGGGGTTAGTATTTAAACCTGTACCGAAATGTGGACGCAGATGGTGCACTTCTTCCAAGGGGAAGGAAGACCAGACAACAGGTAGTCGAAAAGAGGAGAAGACGAAGAGAAGATGTCAAAAAGACGACGAAGAGAAGATGTCAAAAATACCCTATTAGGAGCTTCTATAGGGTCCTAATAACTGTTTTTAGGGGGTTCACGAGGTGGTGGGTGCTCCAGAAACTCGGCCCCTTTCGGTCCTGGTGACCTGACTTAACCTCGAACAGCGAACAAATGCCACAAAAAATCCCACTTAACTGATTTTCTGCCGCTACGGGATCGACAATTTAGAAGTAAACTTAATGACGGCAAAAAAAAAGGGCCTCCAAATCCGGAATCCGGCAAAGATGACTTCTAAAGTCCTGGATTTGAAAAGGCTTCTTGGTAGCCGGCTGCTCGAGATCAAGTGACCACCGAACTATTTTAGGTTAGTGTCATTCCGTCTACCACAGAGAGATGAGGGAGGGGCGTTAAGCAGATAAAGCAAATTTCAGCGAAGAACTCCAGAACAGTACTGCTCGGACCAAAAATAGACCGGTTCACATACTTGCGAGTGATAATGAAATACGTCTAATGGGTTCGACTACCCAGTTGCAAGTATCTAAGCTTAGTGAAATAAAACAGAGGTACCTTAATTTAGTTATTCCTGTGTAATCCATGCAACCTTTACTTAAATAATTATCTCTACATAAAAAAATGTTAAATAAAAGAAAGATGTTAGTCCCTTTTCTTTCCGTCAGACCCAATCCTTGGTCGCGTTTCGCCGTATTACGGCTCCTCGGCAAGGCTATAGAGTCTGATGAAAAGGAAAGGGACCTTACAGTGTTTTCAACACAAAATGTATATATACATATGCGAGATGTTACACGTGGCGACATCTCGTAGCAATCGAGCTATCAGTATGTCATATAATGTCAGGTGGCATTAGATACCTGCTTATGCGGGTTCTATTCCAGCGCTTGGTCTTCTCTAAGATCTCGCTGGTCAGGTTGGGTGGATGTCTCGATTGCTACGAGATGTTGCCACGTGTAACATCTCGCATATGTATAAAAAATGTTAAATGTTTCTTGACGTACAATTCGGGGGTGTTACCACCTTTCATAGTTTTTCACTTCGAACATATAATACTTTGATTATTTTCATGGGATACCAATCCTGTATATTTTTCCACAGTTTTCACTGACCATAAATTTTATTTATTTTTATTACAATTTAATTAATTGGCAGAATTTGCAGCACGCCTTTTGTGGCAGTAGCGGCTCGTGAGCTAAACGTTGATCTAAAATATTGTAAAACATCATTTAAAAAAATACTAAACATTTGCTTAAATTTTCTGGCATAGTATTGTGATCATTCCTACTTTTAGCTTATTTAGTAGATTCGTGTAATGCATCGGCAATCGAGTTGTGAGATTAAGGTCTTAACCCCGTCGTGGAGCAGAAATTTTAGTTAGTTTATTACTGCGAGTTCACCAACCCACACGGCTGGTGAGCTACGAAATGTATTCAAACAAAAAGATTACATTTTTGCCGTACTTCTCTCTTGAAATTTCCACAGAATGTTAATATGTATGTAATTTAAATATATTACTTAAAACAATTAGACGTATGCATATCCCTGTATATTGTATACCCTGTAACATATATTTCGTTGATTTGTCCCTTTCACATTGCAAATTATAGTCGCTTAATATAATTTAATAATTTTTACAGCAGTGAGTAGGTATAATATGTTTTGGTAAATTTGGAAACCCACGCCGAAATCAAGCAATCAGCGGGGATTACTGTCCCTTACTAATTGTTTGTCTCTTTTTATCGCATATGATATTGAATTAGTGGGGATACAAATCACATCCTAGACACCTACAGAAATTTGGCCGGAGTTTAAAATTATTATATTTAATTTACAATTAATCACATTTAAACGTTGATGCTTGTAAAATTAATAAATATATAAAAGGTAGTAGTAGTAGGTAGTCAAGCTAGGGCAGTAATTGCCAATAAATCAATAGGTATTTGTTTTAATGTTTTTCGCAATTCACTAAAATAATTAAAAAAAAAATAATACGCACGCCTATACGCCCAGCGTCATAGCGATTCTTTTTATGCATTTTACCGCCCTGCCTCCTCAGGCATTGTTGCTCTAGAACCGTGTGGCAAACTATATGTGTTTGTTTTTAGAGAAACGTCGACTTTTCATATTTTTAAATTGACTCGTGCAGCGTGTTTCTGTCGTATAATCCTGTTTGTGTCTAATTAGAAACCCCATTTTCTAAATGCACTTAGGAAGACCAAAAAAAGTTTCTAGGTTATTAAAGATCACGACCCAATAATAACAGAACAGTAAATGGAAAAGTTATCGATACAAAGCTGAGGTTTTCCGAGCAAGTTAACATCTGAATTAAAATAGCCTTTGCTAATTTAAAATTAACTTATTATGGTCATAAGAAAACTTTAAATGAAAGTATAAAAAACTTCTCTGTAACTCGATTGTTTGGTCACACTTTAATTTCGCGAATTGCGAGCTTTGCATCCACTTAATAAAATTATCTTGAAACAACGCCCTCAGTAGGTAGGTACCTATATCAAAAAATTAAATTCCGCAATAATGCAAATAATCTGGATGTTCAAGAAAATTGTACAATTACTACACCTTTGCATTACAGACCATATTTTAAAAGATTCTTCAGTTTTAATGTGGCAAAAATTTATAATAAGGTCCCTGCTAGCATATAATTTTCCACTGGCATCAAATTTAAGTTGGCAGTTAAAAAAATATGTAAATGTGGTTTGTATAACACATATCATTTAATTTACTCTAGATTATTCTCAAATTGCTGTTAATAAACGCAAATCAGGTTGACTTTTTCTTTCATATTTTTAATAATGTTTAAGAAACTGCATTTTTTGTTGTTTTCGTCTCTTCTTCTCTTATGGTACCGACACATTATAGTGATTATTATTTACGGTTTAATTATACATAATAATATTATAGTGGTTAAGTGAGAAAGCTTTGCTTTAACTTCGCCGTTCGTACTCTCATCATTACAATAAAGTAATTTATTATTATTATTATGATTATAAGACTGGATAAGATATAAAATTGTTAAATCAAATTGTTCAGTTATGTTTTCGTTTTTTAATTATACTATTACTTTCTAATTCTTTAAAATATTCTGAGCCTGAACTTTCGTATCCAAGTATTTATGTACCTAGTCTGTCTTGACCTCATGTAAACTAGATTGCAAAATACTTTAAGAAGTTTCTAAATATTCTTCTATTTTTATTATTTTGGGATAATACCTATTTTATTAAAGTTTTCCATAACACTTTAACTTTAAGTTAAATTATTTGCTGGTGTTTGCTGTATTTATCATAACGGCCTCTTCAAAAAATTATAATACAATTTTTCTCTAAAATGTACAGGGGAGCCAATATTTAGCCACCTCAAAATTTACATGGGATTTCCTATGTTCAACTAAGCCACGCATCACCCGGTTTAATTCCATTCCATTTATTACCATTTTCCATATTATATCATTTCAACTAATAATAAGTCCATTTTTTATTTGTTTCTGTGCTTCTTTTTATATATTTGGCTATTTAATGAACAAAACATTGTTCATTAAATAATAATAAAATAAATAATTAATGATAACTCTACACTATGTTGATAATAACTATCCTACTAAATATCGCCTATCCGTAACCTCAATACTCAAATCTTATGTTTGTTTATCATATAAAGTATCCCTAATTGTGGTACTTTCAGCGTGGGTGTAAAAACCGTAAAAAAATTAGCAGCGCTCTTTCACTTAATGTTTTTGATTTACTTCGCCGATACAAACGACCACGAGCCGTAACTAAATTGCAGTATTAAAATTAAACTCAGAACTTATTCCTAAATTATGTTACTATTCTCACGTATAAAAAGACACGGGGGTTGCTTCCGCTTAGCTACTTGACGTGTTCTTACGGCCCAACTGGGTACTTCTTCCAAAGGGGAATAGTTAAGCAACAGGCTACAAAACAGTGGCACCATATATTCCAAAAACGTTACATCATGGGATAAGGTAGTCCAGCATGTCTCAAGGGCAGCGGAGAGGGTCGTGCCGAAAGGGTATCAAGTTAGTTTAGTTAGTACCAAAGAAACTTACGGCTACGCAAAGTTTCTTTGTTAGTACGTAGGGTGTGACCTACCTTATGCAGCTGAAGACGTCTCCTGCATTTACTGAAGTTTTTATACACGACAAATGCTAATGTTTATTTGTATATACTTGGCATTAATTAACCCAGTGGTTTAGTATCTCGATACACAATGGTTTAAGTTCGTAAAAGTGTGGGGAACGACGAATTGTTACTGTGCCATATGGGTATGTATAAATTATATTACTACACTGTATACAAAATATTTCCTATTATATTACTATAATGGGGCAATTAGTTTAGATTTTATGTTTGTAAAAGATTTGTATTAAGTTTTAGATTTTTATTAAATGAAATACACATATTGCTCTATAAAGCCCAAATCGACCAGAGCTCAAGTACTGCTCACATTCAAGACTCTGCTCATAGGCATATCTACCCTACGACTGTCAGATTGAAGCTTGATCGGCGACCACAATCTGAAAAAAAAAAACATAATAGCTTAAGAATTGTTGATCTGAGCTTATTTTACAGATATTTACGTAGATAATGTTCAATTGATACTGCTTGCTTAATTCTACCCAGAGAAAGGTACAAATGCGCAGTGGCGCTTACCGTACGTACAGCTTAGTGGTCCTTAAACGAGACAGATCAAACATTTCTTCATCTAAAGAACGTCATCGCTCGGGAAGAACCTTCCTGTCTGAGGCCACATTCATTAAAGATTTTTTTATTAATTTATTATCAATTTAATTAATCTCCAAATATTCCAGAGCAGTGTGAATGCTTTCCGTCAAACGCGCCCCGCTCACAGAACGCCGTATAATGTTTTTCCTGAAGTGTTTAAACAATAAACTTGCAGTAGATACAAAGAAGGATCCGTTAACTAACTAACTATGATGTAAGAGATATGTAATCAATTAAAATTCCTTTGCTCCTCATTTATCCCGTGCGTAGAACATGTTATATCTAATATAAACTTGACTAGTGCTAATATACCAATCTAAAATAAATATGGTATCAAAACGCTTTCGATTACTAACTAAGTGGTTTTCCAATCAAATTCGACGGGAATAATGACGTCAGAAATTGTTGAATCTATACAATGCCGGGTCTAAATAGGTGTCATTTATTAAAAAGCAAGTCTGTGCGGAATCTAATTTGAAAATCCGGCCCCCACGGCTCTAAATAATAAATTAGCACCTATCTGGCGGTTATTTTATTTCCTATCTGCAGCATTTTTCCCGAAACTACGAAGCGCTAGGATCACACAAAGCCTCCGTCGGTAAAAACGTCGCAGGTTCTTATTCTGATTTAATGAGTTTAATGTCATTATCCGCAATCATTTTTGGCGTTCGGTGCCGTTTAGAGGCATTTGAATTCGTTGAGCTGGAAGCAATGCTGCCAGACGCTTGATATTTGGCCCTTTTTAACTTTTTTAAGCACAGAGACGTATCGTACTAAATGGAACAAATATATTATCAAATAAACCGTTTTAAAATAATCGTTACTGGGTATAATATAATTAAATTATTATTATAAATAATATTTATACATTCATGTCCTTGGGCACTTCTAGATTAGGAAACTTTTAAAATTGCCATATTATAGGTTTTGAGATATTTACAAGGTGAAAAATCGAAAATTGTCAAAACGTTACTACACACCCCCTAGAGGAAACAACAATAATAGTAGGCATATCAAAACTTAAAATATAATAAGGTTTAAAGATTTAAAATAAATAGAGAAATAAATTTTGAAAAAGGGATACAAATTTTCAGCCATTTTAATTAAGGGAAGAAACAAATGTTCCCAAAATCATCAAGGCATGTTAAATTTGTATTTAAGTTTTTACTTTAACTGGGTATATGAAAACAAAAGTTTGAGTATTCTATGGCAATCAGGGTGCAAATATTCATAAGATCGCTTAAAATAAGTGAAATTTTCAGGTAAAAAACACTTCGTTATTTTTTTTTACGCTCCGGCCCTGCATAAGTATATCCTCTTTAGAGTCTCTTCTTTATTAGAAAAGCGGTTTGCCGGGTGTTTTTCTCTTCTCCTTCGGTGACCTGCATATCCCAGACGCGGTCTCTTGATTAAACGGATATGTCTGATAAACTTCCTTAAACTTTTTCTCGCGATACCTTAAATTTTATTTGAATTAAAAAAGTAAGAGGCTCATTTAATGCAAGATAACTACCTGTAGGAAATTTATAACTGTATTTAGGGTATTGTTGTTTTTCCAATATTTTTCCCAATACTGAAGTATAATACATAAAGAAATTAAATCCACTATCCTAAGAAAAAGAGAAATAAACTAAAAAAAATTAAAAAGCTATCATGTTTATCTCCAAAGATAAGCAGTTTACCAACAATATTTATGTGGAGTTTTACTAGGTCTAAGATGAACTAAAGTAATCCCATCCCAAATTTAAGCCTTCATATTAAAAACCTATACAGCGTCTCTCACTCTGTACTGAACTTGTCGACACAGGGAAAATTCGTTTATTCTCAATTTTACAAACAGTGTCCTTCATAACAGGTATTCGGCTTTTTAAGAAAATAACAATAAACTATTAAGTCTTGAAAAAGTACAACAAGTGGGCGAAATAATATTATTATTAATTTTAAAGCATTATGTTTTTACGTCAGTTTTTTTCTAGCGGTCTCTCAAAGGGGTTGTCATTTAGGCTTTGAAGACAACGCACAACTTAGAAAAACATTGTTTAATTATTATTTTCCATTTGACATACCGCTTAAGATATAAGGGAGTATAACATATCCTTACTAGTTGGGTCGGTTTTGGCATAGGAGGGTATCACCTTAGACTACTCGTACCCTCCTTTCTGGCACGGTCGCGAAGCTGAATTTTTTGCCATCAGCTCTAGTCTCACTCAACTCATAGGCAAACCACCCGGATTCCAGATCAAGGTGGTAATTTTACCAGTTTGTTGGATATTTCCCTAACTTCAACGCCTGACTTGCACACGGTTATCATAGAGCTTCCATTATAAACATCTGACAACAGACTTATTACTATAATTACCAAACAGCCTCCTAAACCACGCAAGATCTGGCATTATACTTCAGCTAAGTGCGATGACCTAAAGCACCATTTTCCAAACTTTCCTTGGCGAACCGTTTGCTTTCCCTCTGACGATCCATCCATCTATGCTAGAGAAATCTATTGTCATCCTTACTAGTATGAAAGCCTTCACACCCTTCCCAAGGAAGTGCCCCTCCAACGGCAAAGCTTGGTTTAACAAAAATTGCTTGCGAGCTGTCAGGTCGAAAAAATATTTCTAGTGTAGTAGTGCCAAACAGCCTCCTGGCACAAGATCTGGCATTATAATACATCAGCTAAGTGGGATTACCTAAAATACCACTTTTGAAACTTTCCTTGGCGAAAGGATTGCTTTATTTCTGACGATCCATCCAACTATGCTAGAGAAGTATGGAGTGTCATCCTGACTGGTATGGAAGCCTTCATACCCTTCCGAAAAAAATGCCCTTACAACGGCCAAGCTTCGTATTACAAAAATTGCGAGCGAGCTGTCAGGTCAAAGAAATCTTTCTACCGACAGTAGGGTAAAACACTACCTCTGAAAATCGTACCATCCTTCTTAAGGTTCAAAACGAATGCAAGCCAACGATATTGGTTTATTTACTGTTTTGGTATTAGAAAACAAAAACGAATATAATTATTTTAAATTTTAAATTATAGAAAAAAATAGCAGTTTACAAGCTCTAAATATTTAAACATGATCGAAAAATTATTAAAATTTAATATAGCATCATTTCAGACGTCTTCTGAAATGTTAGGTTTAAATGTGAAAACAAATGATTTCAACTATAAATTATAAAATTTTCATTTTGCAACAATGTACCATTGTTGTTCATCTTTGGATGTGCAAGTAAAAAGTATTACCGCTATAGAATCGAGAATGTCCGAGATTGTATTCCGGCAGCGACCTGTTAAACGAATCTTGAATGATCTTGGTACCTGGAAGGTTTTAACGTATATGTGATCAACAGTATGAATTTCGTAAGTTTAGATTAACAGAAGACATTCTCGTTTATGTTACCTATGTTTGAAACAACGCAATAGAACATCGCGGAGAGTCCTAGCCGGCAGCACTGGGCTTTCCAAGGCCTTTGATCGAGTATGGCATGAGGAGCTCCTGCTTCAAGTTAGCATATGGTATACCGGTTCACTTTTATTCTTGGTTGTCAAGCTTTACTAAAGACCACTCTCTGCAAGTAGCGATAAGCGAAGTTCTTTTAGACGCATTTCACATCAATCCTCATACACTATCAATGGTTTGGGAAAACTAACAATTCAACATTTAGATTGGCTGACGATAGCCCACGTATTTCATCTTTTACTTCAACATCTCAGCACAAATCTTAAAGAAATTCTGTCTTGAGATGACACTAACCAAGTAAAATGTAATGCTAAAAAAAACCGGGGGCAGTTTATCTAAAAAAAGTTAATGTTAAAGAACCAGATATAGTCCTGGTGTGATACTCGATTGCCTTGGCTCCATCAATTAATTTATTGCGCATTAATTTGGATAGTAATATGTTCTGGCATAGTCACGTTACGGTCATAGCTAAAGTATATAGTATAAAGTATAGTATAAAGTAGTGATTTTCCTTGTATTATGATTTTTTAATTTATCAAATCCTGGGAAGACAGGTAATTACCCCCATTGCTCCTCCATAAATACGCCCTGGAAGCGGTGCATGGTAGAAATATACAACGAATAACTGCAGTCCACCCGTACGTACTTCAGCTAAGTATCCCTTGAATGACACTGTTTTCATTTAGAGAACGTCATCACTCTGGAAAAACTCCCTAAGGTCGTGTTTCCCAATGAGTATAATCTCCAACGATTCAAGACCAACGCACCTGCACAAAAGTACTACTCGCAGAGCGCCATAAAGGATTTATACTGCAGTACTCTGATTGATCATGAAATAAACGAAGAAGAGAAGTAAAAAAATAATTTTCAAAATTTAGAAAACTTCGTAACAGCTTCTCCAACGTCTTGCCATCGCTTCCCTTCTAAATGTCTGCTGAATAAACGTATTCGTCAATAAATTGATAATAAAAATATTGTTATAATACTGGGATTAGGCTGATAGTTATTTCTCTCGAATCAATTAATGAAGTCGCTCCGCGAAGAAGTTTTCGTAGCTTTGACCTTCAAATGTTTCGCGAAGGTCTTCGTAAATTCGTTCACGAATTATCGTTATTAAGTTAGAGCAAGCTAATAAAAATAAGTGAAGTTATATTTTTTTTCTTCATTGGTAAAATTATTTATTGATATATTGACTGTCAGAAACTTCATCACTACCGCAGTGTTAAGTAAAAATCCACGAAGAAAATCTGGAAGAATATTAATTAATGGATTAATCATAAACAGATTCTGCAATGTATAAGTCATGTCAGTCAATATCTAACTGACCTTTATTCATTACCGAATATGAAAATTATTAAATTTTATTTAATAATTTGTGGCATATAGACGAAGAATCAAAATTTAAAAAAAAATGTGCTTCGAGCCGGATTCGAACCGACAACCTTTGGTTTTGAAGATTTTTTACTATTTATATTTCCTTTATTATTTCAAACATAAATATAACGTCACCTTATACTCTACAGGCTGTCCGAGTAGAGGATATTAAAGCTAGGCGACAGCCGAGCACTGATGTGCTATCCTAACTTCCAACGCCCTACCAATAGATAATAATATATCGGTCTGTCCTCTTGTCGAGATCCGTATATAACACCGAAAGTTGTCGGTTCGAGTCCAGTTCATAGATTTACTTTTTCTGAATTTTGATTCTTCGTCTGCCACAAATTTATTAGTAAAATTTAAAAATTATTACAGGTGCAAATCATTCTTTTTATATGAGAATTAATATTTTATTTTTATTGCCCTAAAAAACTCGAACAGAAAGCAAATATTCATTGAAAATTCTAAATCTGAAAAGATATACCTTCTAATACTCCTAAAGTGAAAATGTTTTGCGACTCGAGTGGGAAAATCCGAATTTAGTCTGCAAATGTCCGTGTCGCGATACGATGCAGATTATTGCAGATTTATTTCCAGAGGTGGCTGAGGTATGGCAAGGCGCCAGAATACCAATGCGAGACACATCCGCTGCTTGCTTGTTTTGCCAGAGGCGTAGTCGCATTGATAAGGACTCTCACGGAATTAACAATCATTTATGCTATTAATAATTTTACTACATATATTTACAATCTTTCTGCATCTGATTGGCATTTTCCTAATAAAATATTCTTTATATATTGTACACATGCTGTTCCAAAGTAAAGATAACAAAATAATTTTAAATGTGTGTGTTTTGTTTTCGGGAAAAACGCTCTGACCAGGAAATTTTTTGTTGCTGTTGCTTTTTTGAAGGTAATTCAATATATTGTATAAAAAGGTGAAGTTATTATTTATTTTAATTTTAATTTAATATTTAAAGCGATACCCCTGTTATTCTTAACCTTTGAATTTGCCATAAAATTCTAAACATATGTTACATACCATGTCGTCTACCTAAATTTAATTGTATGCTCGATCGATATTTGGATTTATAGATGCGTTTTTTTGTATTACTTGAATCAATATAGTAAATAATGATAGTGAAGGTTGTTTACTGCATTCAGTCGTTTTGTCTTGAACGTCTCCAAAAAAAGTTATTTTGACAATCTTGTTAAGTAAACGTGGGCGAATATAGTTGGATGGGGATAGGATGCACACACAAATAGAAGGTTGCCAGCTCTTCAATATCAAGTACCCTCGCACAGAACCGACATCTCCAACAAATATTGGTAAAATAGAGAAAAGAGGATGTAAGTCATATTAGGAACAATTATTATAAAAATTAGAAAGGATAATAGAAAATACACACTTAAATCTATTTTTGTCGGTTGAAGAAGATAACCAAAAGGCGACCAGCACTATTTCTTTCGAAGACAACAGGACCAAAATGAGCGGACAAGGGTTGCTAGCTGGCTTGGCGTCATTAATAACTATTCGCCATAGTATAAGGCTACTTCATTTATTTATGCATAGATTCAATTAAAACTCCTTTTAACAAAAAAATAAACATATATTAACGGCACTTAAACAGGACACTGTTCAGATTTTGCAAAACTGAGAATGACTTCAAATTTTAATGCACTTGAAGTTGTAAGGATACTTTTGAGATATATTTACATAGTAAATAATACATTTTCATGTGAATACGGGAATTCACCGTAAACCGGTTGAGAGGGGCAGGCTGTGCTGCTTGAAAAGTAATGTGAAAATCGGAAAATTTGCCGCGAGGCAGGTAGAAATCGACCTTTTTCCTTGGGAGGTAATAAGAGTATAGTATGGTAGGCAACTCGGATTACCTTCATGCCTCAAAACTCCTGGTGGAGGACCGATAAGCTTTCAGTTTCAGGATCCGTTGTCATGCCAATTGCGGCCATTATTTTTACTTACCAATCAGAAATTCTTAGCAATATTAGATATACTAGAGTTTTGTTACCGCTACTCGGTTCTATTCTAAGGAACCTAATTTCCATATTGTAAATTTCAAAACGAATCTTTCGGCTTACAATAATGACTGTTAACCAATAAATACAGGGTATCCAGTAAGTACCTCCTAAGTTCTCAGGAGCATACAGAGGAGGTCAAAATAGCCCTAATTTGTCATAGAAAAAAAAATCCTAAAGTGTCTCTTCACGGAGATACAGAGCGGAAAGGGATACCCAGCTTTTGAGTGTTTCGTATACAAACTGATTTAAACCGCCAGATTTATCGAAATAAATTAAGAGTACCTTTTTTAAAGAGGAATGACCGGAGTATTTCAAAAATCAGTTTTAAGCTCTGTCAAATCACACCGGTCAAGAGCCACAAAAGTAAATCGCTGGGTACCCCTTTGGGGCTCTGTATCTCCGTTAAAAGGCACTTTACAAATTTTTTTCTATGACAAATTAGGCTTATTTTGACCTCCTCTCTATGCTCCCGAGAAATTAGGACGTGCTTACCGGACACCCTGTATACACATGGTTTAATCTTTTAGACCGGCCTTTTAGGAGAAAAATATTTTTAAACTAGGAATTATAAAAGGTAATTTTCTTTGGTACTTTTATCAGTTTGAAACTGCGTAAGAAACTAGTTGAAGTTCTATTTATATTAAAGCAGGCAAAGGAATTTTGTGAGCTCCACAGTTTTCGGAAATCAATCAATTCTTGGATGATTTTCTGAATAGAAGTAGAAATATACAAAACTGTCAATATTAGGCCACAGCTCCCTGCATGAGTACGTCAATACATTTTTTTCTGAAAGTTGGATTGGCCGGTAGGTTCCAGTTCAGTGGTCGGTCAGATCTCCGGATTTGGCCCCCCTTCATTTTTTTTTTTTTGAACAATTATTTGGAGCTTAAGGTTTATGTTATAACATTATACAAGCAACAAATATTTAGAAAGCCAAAGTTTACTTCTTATTTAATAAAGCAACCGTTTAGGTATAAAAATAAAATGGCTTTTTTAAAAAATAAAAATAAATAGAAACATATTTCTAAAATATTTAACAATTACAATTTGGAATTTTTGCTCCACGTCCACTCTGGTGGATGGAGTAAAGGCCCCCATAAAGATCATATTATTCACAACAGCCGAAACTAAATTGTTCCGCGTTCTCATACGCAGTGCATTCCTCATACCACCATATTCAACATTTTTGGTAATGGGTTCTAGCCTTCAACTGGCGGATGAATGTACTTTTCGGAGCAACCAGTACATTGAAGACTATCTAAGGACTGCTTTTTTTCTTGCAAATTTCCTCTTTTTGCTAGGACTGTCATACTTTTTAAAACTTTATAGGTAAACCAGAAAACGCTGGAAATTATTTTTAACGTTGTACAAGTGCCACTAGAGGGCGTAACTGCTAAGACAAACTTTAAAAATTAAAAGTATTTAAAAAATTGGCTCATGAAGGTACTGTCCTTACAACAAGAATAGAAAGTTTATCCCTTTTTGCAGCAGTTTTGTCTTATGTTTTTGTGTGTATTCGTTAATAAAGGTGGGCGAATGTCCTAGTAGAAATCTAACTTAAGGTGCCGTATTGTGTGTGAGGATGTATGTATGATAATTTACTCGACGTGTTTAATGTACACGAACAATAATATCTTCAATATAAGAGATTAATGTGTATTTTGGTGTCTCAATTATATTCAAAAAATTAAAACCTTCCTACCGTTTTTCATGTTTATCAGACCAAATCCTGTGTGAATGAATTATTGATTATTCCTTCATTTTAAGCCTCAATATGTCAAAGATCTATGTTAAATTATGGCCCTAAGTGGTGTAACTCATTACCTGCTAATGTTCACACTATTCTACAGAATAAAACATGTTTTAAAAATCTTACTTAAAATATATTCTTAATAACCCCATTCCTTTAAATGCCTTTTTTAACTTAACCTTAAATAATTGTAAACCTATCAAATTGTAAACATAAATTGAATTGAATAAAAAAGAATTGTATTTACAAATTTGCTTTTTAGGAGAATTTATTGTATAGAAAATATTGATTCTGCGTAATCGAAGGTCTGCTAAGTCAGAACACTTAAAAAATAATTTTTTGATAAAGAGCTAACGTTAATTCTTTGGTGGAAAGTTAGAGGATTTGGAAGTAACTCAAACCGATATAGATATTAAAACGCGCTTTTGATCAGATTTAATTTTTTTAAGAAAATTGGGGAAAATCAAAACTTTTGTACAGAGCCTTCTTTGGGAAGCAAAAACGAATAAGAAACCATCACTAAAATAAGTTTTTTATTAATCATAAAATTCTCTGCCAAACAAGCTTAAGTTTATTAAAATCGGATATAGGGTGTAAAAGATACAGTAATTTTTAAATAACATACATTTTTAATTTTATCTCAACAGTTACGCCTTCTAGCGGGAAACCTGCAACTTTAAAAATAATTTCCAGCGTTTTCACTTTGCCGGATTACCTATAACAAAAGATCCTGAATATGTATTTCTCATACATTTTGATATAATATAGCCTCTCGCCACCCTTAGGGATCACTCTGTATAATATTTCCGTAAAAATGCAAGCGTTGTGATAAAAGAAAATATTAAGAAATATTAAAATATTTTGAGAACGGTTTCAAATATTTCCATGAAATTTTGGTGAGTTAATAGGGATATGGGAGTGACATATTATTTACCCACAATTTTTACGTTTTACCCCATTTTCAATTTTAAGGTAAGTTTGGAATTTTATATGAGATGATGTATTTTTGTTGCTAAAATTCGAATGTACGTGGAAAACTACGAATGCTATCAAAAATATTTTTTTGCTTTCCTTGTTACGGAATTATGTTTAACCAACATTTGATTGAATTTAAAAAAAAATAATTTTACCAATAAATGAAGTTCAGTTATATTATTAATATGCGTTTCCATGAAAATCTGTAATGTTTACTCACGTCAGTTGAAAATTTTCTAGTTTTAATAATTATTTCTCAAAACATGGAAGCAAATTTTAATGTGCAAGTTGACATGTTGTTAATTTCGGGGTACTGCAGAAAAAACTACAGAGAAACTACACTAGCGTGCCTTACAACCCGAAATCTCACATGGCATTGAAAAGATGTCGTACTACTGGCAGTTTGAAGGCGATATCACGAGTAGCAGGATTAGTAGAATGACCACCCAGGTCTCTAGACGTTACTCCCTTAGGCTACTTGTCATAGTGGTACTTGAAAAAAAAAGTTTTTAGGACGAAACTGGCAAATTTTGAGGAGTTGTATGTATGTTTGTGGCTCTGGTAAACCCAAATGGCCAGATTTAAGGAGTTAAAAGCACGAATAAGACATGAGCGTAGGCTAATTTCTCCCGAAGTTATTAGAAATATTCAAAACAAATTTTTCTTCCTTTTAGGATATTGCCAAATAACGAGTGGACAATATTTTGAGCATTTATTAATAAAATAATTTTAAAAACGTACAAGAGTATTTTTTTTTTAAATAAAGTAAGTAAAATTAATTTTTGTGTCATATCTTATAAATGACAAGGGATAAAATTTGAAATTTGGTAGTTATTTGTACTTAATATGCTGTTTAAAAATAATAAATAAAAAACTAGGGTTGCCATTTAAAAAAATTCTGGACGACACCATATCTCTAATTTAGAGCACACTGTATCAATATTTTTTAAATACAAAAGACCACACCTTAAAATATCAATACAAGTGTCCGAGCATTTTTCCAACGAAAAAAACATACTGGACTTACTAAATTTATTCCAAGTTACAAGCTCGCACTGTAGATATAAATTATGTCCTTACGATATTACGACAAGAGTACGACATAATACACACATATTTAGGACATATTGCCTAAGTTTGTCATAACTTGTTTTGGGTCACCCTTTATATATGATTTTGATTTCAGAAAAACAGCAACCATATTAAATCCTTATGGGTCCGATCGTGTTTCAAAAAAAGAGATGAAGTTTAAGTGATTTCGTTCCAACCTTTACGTCTTGTTGATGAAGTATGAGTTATTTATCCTGCTAATAATAAGCTAATATAATAACATAAGATCAAAAAAAAATTATCCCTAAAGTATACCGTCTTTACGTATAAATGACGCATATCTTGGATTATTACTCTTGAAAGGTAACCTAGGTAAAGTATAAAGGTTAATGAAAAAAGGACTGTATGCATATAATCAGGTTTCAAGTATATGTCCTCTAACACATATATTGATTAATAATCTTACTGTATCTAATATGGTAATAATATGACTTGGAATAGTCACGTTTTGACCATAGCTAATGGCAACCTCACAGAAACTTAAAGTACTTTTCGGAAACAAGAACCTATATCAGTGACTTAATAATTTTTGACACTAATTCTACCACTGCTGGAATACTCATACATTTGGTGCTCTGCTACCAAACATACTGTGAGACTGCTAGATTTCATGCAATGAAGAACCATTGAAGCTTAGAGCATTAAAGACAGGTACATGGTAGAGATACACAACGAATCAAATCACTGGTGATCACCCGTACGTGGTACTACTTAGTGCTCCTCAAACAATAGAATTAAAACTTCCTTCATCTGGAGAACGTCATCACTCTGGAACACCCTTCCTATGGGTCTGTTTCCCAACGAATATAATCTCCAAAGATCCAAAACTAACGTGACGTACACGCCTTGCTTACAAAGCACCCTCAAGTTTTTTTTTGCAGTTCTCGTATCTGATCATATTTAAAAAAATACACTTCTGTTTTAAAATATGTTCTGCTTAAAACAAAACTGGAATACTATGCACATTTCAAATTTAAATTAGCTAAAGGATGTATTTTACAAATCCGCTAATAAAACTCTTTGTGCCGTCTATGCTTCACGTATCATTGACCTGACGTACGAGACAGTTTATGTATTTGCCGGATTGAATTGAATCTTCTAATTCTCACATAACCCGTACGTAATCCAAAAGACAAGGCTCTGTGCATGTAATTAATTCTATCAGAAAAGCCTTCGTTCGGTTGTGCAGGTGCACACAAAAAAGTTGTTTTCGTAATAGATCGGGATTTCCATCGACAACTTCCTAACCAACCTCTAGAAAGCTAAAAGCAACGTGATGTACTTTTTGCATAGACTAACTGCTCACAAGGTGCCCTTTATTATCCTCCATCAGTGCTTGTGCCTAATCATAAAATAAACCAAACGTTAATTTTCTTTAAAATACAAATTAATTTTTGAAGCCCATAACTGAAGTAAGGAGGTTATTGTAAGACAGAAATGCAAAACGGAAGGGTTAACATCTTGGTAAGGAGTTTAAAATAAATCCAAGCCAAGCGGACTGTGCGGCTTTAATTGATTTAATTACATTGTGTTAATTAGGGTAGCTGTTTGGAGGCAATTGAATATAACCCTGTTGCCGCGGCTGCACCCCTAATGTCTAATACAGCATTTACAGAAAATGTCTAAACATCAAACGGCCATTACAACGCGCTTTCATTTTGGAAGGGATAGTGTACGCCTGTCGGTTTAAGATTTTATTATGATTTGATCCGAAAAGTTCTTTAATTTAAATCAGGGAATTATAACTGTAGATCGGATATTTTTGTATTATCTGTTGTACAGAAACACTCACAAAAATGGGTATCATTTGAGATGGGAGCACAAGAATAAATAACAATCAAAATGATAACAGAGAAGGAGGTCCGATAGTCAGGTAGATTTTGGCGCTCGGGATTTGGAAGAAATTGGAAGAACATCGGTCAGTACCGTGGCGACTATTGTAGCAATAAGTTATTCCGCCAGTGCAGTAGGGTTTTAAAATAGTAATTTCTTTGCAAATTTATATTACAAACATTGCAAAATGTATTATCATTATACATGGAGAAAAAAACCAAATTACACAATGTTTGTCATGAATAAATCTAACTTTTCAGATTGCGAAATGATCCCGACAGGTAAAGATATTTTTATATTTACGGGTTATACAAGGTTTTTTAATAATAATCGTTGAAAATATAAGTCACAAACATCTTGAATATGCTTTTTAAATGACATAATTTGAAATTAGCACTGCCTATATTGCATTGTACAGTAAAGGCTTGAACTATTGCCTGTCAAAAGGAGGATATGTTGACGGATCATAAAAAGGTGCAAAATTTTCGAATCTGCAAAGCACATTTTAAGGAAAAAATATTTCCTTCTTTTAATTACGTTGTTTAAAAGCGGGTAAGTTCAGGTTAGTTAGGTATTTATTGCATGTATATGTATAATGTTCCATATTTTAATATTAGCCATTTTTAACTAACTTTGTGAACTAATAATTGTAAATAAACAAAATTCAATAATATAATATGTATTTCAATCATAATTCAAACCGGAAACCGGCCCTGTCAGGGAACGTTTAAATATTGGGTATTATACCTGAGTCCAGTACCGGTTTTTCATAAAACACCCGCGACCAAGGTTATACCAGACGGCATCGGATCTCTCTTTCTGTTATTCTTCTCATTGCTATTTATTCTTGAGATAGGGTGTTGGATTATTGTAGGTGATGTCCACATATACAGGGTGTTTCCTAACTACGGTACGAATCTTCAGAGGGTGATACGTAAGGTCGTTTAAAGAAAAAAAGTTCCTATGAACATATGAGGAGCAAACATGCAAAAACCGATAAATCCACTTTTGCTGATTGTGAGATATTAACCAAAAACGTGTACAGCAGAATCCCCAAAATATTTAAAAACGATTAAAAGGGAATGTTGCTCCTTTTGGTGTGTCTCTAATAATCCTAAACTTTCGTGGTCATAATTTTTTTTTTTCGCTTTGTTGCGATTGATTTTGTTTTCGATTTATCGGTTTTTGCGTGAAATTAGAATTTTATCGGCTTTTGCATGGTTTTTGGATTCTAAAGTTTAAATGGCTTTATTTGGGTGTAATGACAGCTATTTCATGTTATCTTTTATAGTATGGAGATGGCAAAAATAAATAAAGAAAATTAATTAAGAAGATATTTTTATTACTGTTACAAAACACGACATCGAACCAAAGAAGATATTAAAAAAAAAAAACAAAATGAAAATCTAAAAACCTTATTTAAAAAAAAAACTAAATGTGAACAGCCTGCTCCTCTTCAAGGCACTCGCATATACATTCGGATTCATCAACATTGGGATCTTCTTCATCAACGGTAGCTCCATGAAGTAAAGTCCGATACCATTGCAGATCACCTGACTCCTCCCAATTCAAGCCAAACTGCTGATTTAGTAAATGCTGAAGGGACTTTTTTTTCTTTTCTGGAATACCCCGATTTAGATCTTTTTCTATTATTGTTAAATCTATGTCCGAAAACTTTGGTTTCAACAATTTCTCAAACTTTTCTGTACCTAAGCTATTGAAAAAAAAGTTTTCAAATGCGCATATTTTGACCGCTGTTCCATCATTAAATTTTTGAAAAACTACTCTCTTCATTTCTGAGAGCCCTTTAACTTTCTTTAAACCCACTTGAAGCGTTTTTACATCAAAAATTCTCCAGTCGATGCCAATCCTTTTTACTGTTCCCACTTTTTTATAAATTTCTTCATATTCCTGTCTTGAAAGGATTGAGGCTTGTTTCCTAAGAAGTTTTTCCACCCTCCCAAATACTCTATCGGCAGGTAGAAAAGAATGACCCCTCACTGGAAATACTATTTGTAATTTTGTAACTTGCATTGGTGCTTTGAATCTGAGCCAGAAATAAAGAGTATGCATAATATGATTATTCTTGTTTTGCCCTCCGCACCCGTCGCAGAATAGGCGAACTGTTGTAATACCGTCGTAATCCAAGGAATCTAAATAATTTAGAAGTGCAGATCCAACCTCGATTGATCCTCTTCCTGCCATATCTTCCGTCCATGTAAAAAAAGTTGGTTTTTTGGATTGGCCATCAACACAACAAAAAACATACAAACTGACTTGTTGCGCATAAAACGCGTCGTTAATTGGGGTTTTTGGCAGAGGCTGAATTTGTTGTAGGTCAAAACAGAAAGTAATTGAATTTTCAGGGTTCTCTTTTAGCAGACTATAAAAGGCATTCGCCCTCTTTCTGTGAATTGTAAATTCGGTCTGAAACTCCCGTTTCTTTTCTATATCGACTTCCTTTCTTATTACGTATTTAAGTCTAGTACATTGTGCGCAGATGTCGGAGGCTGGACTGCAAAAGCCAATATTAAAGTCATCCACGAACACTCTTCTGAACATGGAGAAGTTTACCCTATGTGCAACATTGCATTGACTTAGATACATGTTGTGCAATTTTGTTATGCTTAAGTCGGCCTCTAAATAAATTCTTTTTGATTTTTTCCTGTTATAGTGACTTTCCTTCCCTTTTAGTTTCCCAATAAACTCTCTTACGTTAACTTTTCTGGCAATAGATTTATCGGACACATGATCCCCGCCTCGTTTCTCTTTTGGAATATTCCCTTCAGACAAAATCCTCGCTAGGTGGTTAATTCTGTCTTTTTTCATATTAACACATTCCATAAAGAAAGCCTGACATACCTGAATTTTTTTCTTAGATATTCTTTTCGGTAAAAAATAGTGAACCGAGAAATTGCGGCTCCTGGATTGTCTCCCTTTCGTAGATCTTTGTCTATTAATTGGTACTACTGACATGTAGTGGCACAACTTAGTATCCTGGTCCATTTTGCTATTATTTTCAAAAACTCTGCCTCTCAGAGTCTGGACGTCACTGACTGCAATATTTTCACATCTATATGTAGGTCCATTATGATTGCAAACCCGTTTAAACCTAATCAAATCAGGATCGTCGTCTACATATCTGAAAAACAAAACATAATATAACTAACCGTTAAAAACAAAAATATTAATTTAAATTTTTACCTCTGCTTTTTCTGCTTTAGCCGCTTTGTCTCATTTCTTTTCCGTTTTCTACTCCCTGTGCTAATATCTAATACACTGGCTTCTCCTTCCTCCATTATGGAGCTCAGCCAAAGTAAATGATAGATAAAGAAAAAAAAAATAAAGCTCGAGTGCAAGGAAAAAGCTGAAACACGTGCACGCCACATGTGCACTGCACTGCAACTGCTTCTATAGAAACATACTCCTCAAACATGTGACAAATACCTAATACCTACACCAGCGTCACCTTCATCTTTTAGTTCCTCTCAACAAGCTATTTTCGTAAAATAGATATCTGCAATTTTCTCGCATGTCATGTAGGCGCGTGAATAATCCACGTATAGAGGGTAGTAGTAGTATTACACATTTAAAATTTTTATCGGTTTTTGCTTGAAATTTGGATTTATCGGTATTTGCATGAATGGACCACTTTCGGATAACGTTTTAAAGGAGATTAATCGGTTTTTGCTTAAATCTGCTGTGCTTGGTCAAAAGAGTGCACCAAAATGAGTAAGAATCGGTACTTAACTCCAAAAATGTAAAAAGTGGATTTATCGGTTTTTGCATGTTTGCTCCTCATATGTCCGGAGCTGCTTCGTTTCTGAGATACAGGTCGTTGAAGTTTGAAAAAAAAAAACGGTCATAAATATCCCTAAACCGATTTGGTTGAAATTTGGTTCAGTTATTTGAAGTAATAAGGCGCTTATTTGGCCCTAACTAGATTGAAATTATTAGGTCCAGTGGCGTCTCAGTGGGCACCACAGCCAATTATTATTGAGAAGAAAAAGTACGCCACTGCCTTTTTTTTTAGTTTTTTATTCGTTCAGATTAAGCAACTACAAATACAACTTTTTGGTCTCTTGTGTTTTTTTCATATCTGGCTTCGTTTGCGACAAAGAAAAAATAAAAATCACTTTAATTCATTCTAAAAGTTATCCATGGACAACATAAAATAACAACCAAAAATAAAAAATAAACAATTTCGACCTTACAATAAATGAGCAAAATGTTCACCTCCTGACTGCAATCGATTTGTCATTGATTGTCTGATACGTTTAAAAATACCTGGAGTATTCCTTATGACATTGCAATTGTCAATTATCCGATTCCTCAAGTCATTCACATCTAGTACAGGAGTTTTATAAACAAGAGCCTTCAGATGACCCCATAAATAGAAATCTAGAGGATTAATATCAGGACTGCGAGCTGGCCAATTTTGAGGTCCTGCACGTCCAATCCAGCGATTAGAGTAGGTGATGTCGAGATGATGACGAGCAAGAACACTAAAATGAGCTGGAGCCCCGTCGTGCATAAACCACATGTTAACTCTTACATGTAGGGGTACTTCTTCTAACAAAATTGTTAAATGATGTCGCAAAAAGCCCGTGTAGGATTCACCTGTTAATCTTGGCGGTAAAAAAAATGAGAAAATTAGGTAGTCACCAATAATTCCTACCCAAACGTTGAGCGAAAATTGTTGCTAAAAATGACTTTCTCTAATAACGTGGGGATTTTCGTCGGCACAAAAATGGTCATTGTGAAATTCCATAATAGCATCTCGTGAAAAATTTGCCTCGTCCGTAACTAAAATATTTGGTAAAAAAATATTATTGTGTGCCATCCTGTGAATCAACCACCCGCAAAACATTAATATTGGGTGCAAATCCCGAGGAGTAGAGCTTGGACCCGCTGTATGTGATATGGGTACACGAGGTTTCTTTTTAGAACTTCCCAAAAGGTTTTTGGGCTGACTTCAAGCTGCAGTGCAATCTTTCTGGTACTATTTGACGGATCTTCTTCTATCGCATCAAGCATAGCTTCTTCTAGTTCAGGCGTTGTTACAGTTTCTGGTCTTCCACCACCTGTATTTTTATTAAAACTCCCAGTTTCACATAATCATGCCTGTAGCGTTCTAAATATTTTAGCACATGGGATTACACTGTTAGGATATCTGTCCTGGTAAATTCTCCGTGCTTCTTCCGCATTTCCATTTGCTAATCCACAAATAAAGTGCATGCCAGCAATTTCAGCGTTAGTAAAATTGTTCATGGTGGAATCACTGCTATTGACAACTCTAAATTTTACTGATAATATGACACAATACTATCACTGTCAGCTGCTCTCCAAAGCAGGTAGGTAGCTACTTCATTTGGCCTTGGCAATAATTTGTTATTAATAACAGATGTGGTAAGCCAAAAATGTAATAATAAAAGTAAACCTATTGACACCAGTCGTGCATTTTATCAGAAGGTGGACATTTTTCTCATTTACTGTAAGGTCGAAATTGTTTAGATTTTTTTTTTTTTGTTATTTTATGTTTTCAGTGGATAGCTTTTAGAATGAGTTAAAGTGATTTTTATTTTTTTTGTCGCAAACGAAGCCAGATATGAAAAAACACAAGAGACCAAAAAGTTGTATTTGTAGTTGCTTGATCTGTTCAAATAAAAAAAAACTAAAAAAAAAGGCAGTGGCGTACTTTTTCTTCTCAATAATAATTGGCTGTGGTGCCCACTGAGACGCCACTGGACCTAATAATTTCAATCTAGTTAGGGCTAAATAAGCGCCTTATTACTTTAAATATCTGAACCAAATTACAACCAAATCGGTTTAGGGATATTTATAGCCTTTTTTTTTAAGTTCAATCTCATTATCTCAGAAACGATGCATGCCGGGGACATTTTTAGATTGCTGTGCGATTAGCTTTGTTTTTCTACTGGTGGGAGTTCAATGGTTATACCTAGTAATAACAACAAACTTAAATAAAGATGTGTCACCCGGTTAAAATATCAAAAATTTGTATGATAAAATGTTGATAAGATTTCACAACTGTAACAATATTTGATTGGACATCCCTAAAAAGTAATAAATAGAAAATTTTATAAAATTGACACAACCAATATAGCCATTTCTGGTTTTGCTAAAAATACGTAACTACAAGCGATATAAAAAAAAGTAAATTAACAAGAAAGTTGACTGTGTAACTGCGTCGTCTAAAAAAAATACGAAACTTTAGAAAATACAATGGCATACTGTGTTTTCTGTTATAAAATTAAATCTTTGGGGGTTTCGAGAATGTATTCTTACAATGTGAAAAATTGGAAGAAAATAATCGCATACACTCGTCCATTCCAGCGAGGCAACAATTGATACCCTACAACGGGTGACGCGAAACTGAAAACATACGCTCAAAAAACGCATTCAAAGCATAGCAAACAAAAGATTCTATGTACATTCAAGTCCTACATCTTAAAATAATGGTAAGTAGAGCGATAATGACAGGTGTCGGACAAGAGCTCTGGAGCAACGCAATAACACATCATGGGGTCCCGGACGATAGCACTGGACATTTCCAAGGTGTGTGATCGGTATGCCGATTTAATGTTCATGACTGCAAATTATTTTATATACCGTTCAATGCTAGTAGCGATAGAGATTTTTGCCAGACAGCTTTATCATCAATGTTGGAGTCCCTCCAGGGTCCATATCGTCTCTTATCCTCTTTCTACTACACATTAACGGCCTTTTGAGGAAGAACTAAAATTCCAATTTATAACTTTGCTGATGATAGCACACTTGTTTTATATTAAGATCAGACATTGGCTTCTAGTTACAGTTACTTTATCAAGTATTGGAAAAGTTATTGAAAAACTAATATTAAATAGACTAAACGACTTGTTGACTTTTTTTCCCTGAACAGTTCGGGTCCAGGGCAGAACATTGCAGTCAGACAGACCACGAGACTTACATCTAATGTAATCAAAGGATTTAACAAAATATTTTATACGGGGTCAGCCTTCTTTGACGTATGTAAAGCCTTCGACAAGGTTTGACACTGTGGCTTGATAA
This sequence comes from Polydrusus tereticollis, assembly GCA_963920685.1. Lineage (NCBI taxonomy): Eukaryota > Metazoa > Arthropoda > Insecta > Coleoptera > Curculionidae > Polydrusus > Polydrusus tereticollis. The sequence continues at coordinate 63,239,355 of OY987335.1, forward strand.
TCAAGTTAATAAAACTGGGAACACGAAGCTACCTAGTAAGAATAATATGATATCAGGAAAGTAGAATGTTTTCAGTTTTTTTTCTTTTTTTTTTATTATGATGAGGCACAGCACTGCAGGATCAATCTTTTATGGCGCTCTGCGAGCGGTGCGTATGCACAGAAAACGATTCATGTTGGTCTTGAAACTTTGGAGATTATACTCGTTGGGGAACAAGGCCTCAGGAAGGTTGTTCCAGAGTGATGACGTTCTCAAGATGAAAGAATTTTAAAACAGTGTCAATCGAGGGACACTAAGCTGAACCACATATAGGTGGGCTGCAGTGGCTCGTCGTGTATTTCCACCATGCACCGCTCTGGGTGGAATCAAGCGGGCAACCTCAGTTGAGAACTTGCCATGAAAATATTTGTAAAATAGACTCAAGTCGCCAACCTGCCTTCGATGTTCAAGGCTTTCCAGGTCGTTTGTCAGATCATGGTCACCGATCAAGCGAATGGCGCAGAGCCCCAAATATGCGAACAGTACTCCAGTGATGGTCGAATTTGGGCTTGATAGAGGATCAAAAGTTGTTGGGGTGTATAGAGGTTCTTAGTTCGGAATAGTACTCTAAGCTTTTGCGAGGCTGCCTTAACAATGGCCGCAACGTGGCTATGCCATGACATATGACTATCCAAATTGATGCCCAATAAATGAATTGATGAAGCCAAGGGAATCGAGTGTCCCGCCATGACTATATCCGGTTTTTCAACATTAACTTTTTTAGAAAAATATGTCGCCTGGGTTCTTTAGCGTTAAATTCTACTTAGTTACTGTCACCTCAAGACAGAATTTCTTTCAAGTCTTTGTTGAGATGTGAGACCTCTTGCTGCCTATAGAGATCTTGTTCGGCAGCCGATGTCCGAGCATCCAAAGTAAAAGATAAAACAAGTGTGCTGTCATTAGCAAAGCTTTATATAGGATGTTTAGTTTTTTTCAAAGGATCGTTAATGTATAGTAAGAAAAGGGTGGGCAACAACATGGAACCTTGAAGGACTCCGGCGTTGATGTTAAATGTGCCTGAAATAAATGCGTCCATCGCTACTCGCATAGAGCGGTCTTTAAAAGAGCTGGATGATAGCTATTAATAAAACTGAACCGGCATTCCTTATGCTCTCACTTTAGTTAGGAGCCCATCATACCATACTCGATCAAAGGCCTCGGAAATGTCCAGTGCTACCGCCCGGGACTTCCCATGATGTTCTATTGTGTTGTTCCAAACGTGATTAACATAAGCGGGGAGGTCTTCTGTTGATCTAAAAAACTCGCGCAGTTTTCCAGCAAGAAAGAAATATTCCTTTTTTGATAAGATAGATAAGATAAGTTAAAAAGCCTACAAAATACCGGTATCAATTCGTCAGCACATATCTTAAAAATAATGACCGAAATATCGTCAGGACCAGAAGCTTCGGGCATTTTCAATTCTACAGGAGAATGTTCGGTGGAGTTTTTCCCTGAAAATAAACCGTTGAATGTAAAGAGTATAATTCCGACAGTAAGTTTGCTTTTCCATGTGCTTTGGTCGCAATGGTGTCATCAGAACGTATTAAAGGTGGAATGGTTGACCTTGTAAAATTCTGACTGACGGCCTTAGCTACCGACCAAAATGATCTTGAGCCGTTAAGGCATTTAAGAAGTTTGTCTTTGATCCGCTGGTTGTGTGCTTCTTTGCTTTGGTTCATCGTTTGCTTGCATTGGTTTTAAACGCTTACCAAAGATGGTACGATTTTCGGCGGTAGGGTTTTGACGCCATTTTCGGTAGAAATAGTTTTTTGATTTAACAGCTCGTTCGCAATTTCTAGTGAACCAAGGCTTGCCGTTAGAAGAGCACTTTTTTGAGCAAGGGATAAAGGCTTCCATGATAGCAAAGATAACCTCTGATACCTCTCTAGCATAGATGGATGAATCATTGGAGGCAAACCAAACGTTCTGCCAAGGAAGTTTCGAAAATGGTCTTTTAGGTCATCCCACTTAGCTGATGTATAATGGCAGATCTTGCGTGGTTTAGGAAACTGTTCGGCACTAATTGGTAGTTTGTTCAGTACCGAAATAAGGTTGTGGTCACACTTCCTAACGGAGGCTTCACGGTGACAGTGTACAAATCGGGGTTTGAAGTTAAGAGCAGATCCAACAAACTAGCAAAGTCACCATCTCGGTCTGAAATCCGAGTTGGTTCATCCACGAATTCGGTGAGGTCAGAGCTGATGGCAGAGGATTCGGCTTCGCGACCTTGCTCTTCGGCTGTATTTGAGTATTTGAGCCAATTGACATTATGAACGTTAAAGTCGCCAAGGATGACATCTTCGGAATTGAGATGGTGGGTTTGCAAAAAGTCAATAGTATTAGCAAGTGAGGAGAACAATACTCTATAATTGGTATCGCTTGGCGGTCGGTAAAGGTAGTAGATGAATTTAGTAATTCTCTGCGTTGATATTTTAAACCACATTACATCAAAGTCGTTAGGCTCGAGAGTCTCCTCTCGTTGACAATAAATATCACTGCGAACAAAGAGACAAAGGCCAAAATTGCACCTAAATCGATGATGGAAGTCGTACTCAGGATATAAATAGCTGACCCTACTAGTCGATGATCTGACCTTTATTTCGGTTGGTACGAGTACATGAAGTTTGGTAGATTGTAGATGTTTATGGACTGCATTGATGTTCGAGTTAATAAGTCAATTTGGAAGCTGCTAATTTTGGGTCTTTAAACAACCTTTGTTGTCACACCATTTCCATATTGAATGTTATTCAAAGGACACGCCTGGCTATTGGAAATGGTGGATGTTGAGATAACTTCGCTTGATGAGGCGCCAGGACCAGCCCCCACCCGGAGATCCGATCGGGGGACGAGTTTAACTCTGGAACATTTTGATTTGGGAGACATGGGCACAGCGACGAAGCGTTAGCTCAAAGAGCAACTTAACGCCACCTAAGCCGATTCGATGGTAGTTCACCGGGCGATGTCGGGTGAGCAAACATCTACCTCTACCGTCATCGGACAATGCGATTTCTGAAACTAAGCATTAGGGCAGATGTGCCGCAAGGCTTATCCCTAGCTTCGGTGCTATACAACATTTACACATGTAAATATTAGTCCGATATGTGTTAACTTATGGTGCACCCTAAACAACTAAACAAAACGCAGTGAAATTCGGTCTTAGGGTGACAGTAACCAAGTAGGACTTACTGCTTAAAAAAACAGGCGGTAGTTTATTCTAAAGAAGTGAACGTTATGAACCGTATATAGTCATGGCGGGACACTCGATTCCCTTGGTTTTGCCAATTAATTTATTGGGCATCAATTTATATGGTTATATTATAAAATACGTCTTGGCATAGTCACGTTTTGCCCAGAATATCTACACACCACAACAGCTTCTGACGCTCTATAAAACCATCACTGGAATACTACTCACATATTTGGCGCTCTGCTCCTAAACATACCCATTCGCTTGTTCCGCAACCACGATCAGACAAACAACTATAAAAGTTTGAAACTCCAAGATAGGTTGGTAACGTGAGCTTCTTTTACAGCAGATATTTTCACGGTAAATGTTCAACTGATATTGCCCGTTTGATTCCACCCAGAGCGGTACATGGTAGAAATACACGTCGAACCACTACAGTCAACCCACATGTGGTTGAGCCTAGTGAATTCGAATTTTAACTGTCATCCATCCAAACATTACTTGCACAAACGCGAACGAACGAACAAAGTTCTTTAATGTACCGACCGACGATGGAACCCAGAACCGTCCAGACTATCGTTAGTCGTCTTGTCTTACTGTGTCGTTCATGACCGCTTGTTAGGTCTGGACGAACCTACACACAAGCGTAAATAACGCGAAAGGAAGCTCCACTGTTCTATTCAGCTTTAAGTTCTTCGTCTTTCAATTTAACAAATAATCGTAAGTAGGGCGGTATAAACAAGTCTGGAAGGAAATCGAGAATGAATTGACCAGAAAAACACTAAGTTAGCAAACTTTTAATAAATGTATTTAAGTTTGTTAAGATGAGTTAGCACAATAATCGCATACAGCAGCCCAGCGAGGCAACAAATTGGCCATTTAAAAAGAATGCCACCAAACTCGAAAAATACGCTGGGGTAAATCGGCTGAGGGAAGCCAATCAAACTATAAATCAGTCAGCAAAGAGCGTGAATGACAAAATGCAAATGATGCCGGTAGCGTTAAAAGATACAATAACCGCAGGGAAATACATCAAAACAATTTAAAAGTTTCATTTCATGGCAGAAAAGCTGCAGAAACTTGACTAAGAGATTTCTGAATAATTATTGGCTGCATGGGCGGATTTCTTAGCACCTTCTTTGCATCTTCTCTTTATTGACCACACCTTCTTTTTTATTGATTCTTAAATTGGCAAAGGTGCCGTTTTAACACTGTATTTTCGTAGACCTATTTTATGTAATTATTATCAAAATTACATTAAGAGTGACAGTTGGGGGTTGCTCCTCAGGGCCACAATATATTTTACCATATATACCCTGAATGATTGATGGTATTGTCGACACTTTTAACAAAATTGTTACATAAGTTCTAAACTTATTATAAACATAGTCATGAATAGTTTTTATATTTGTGCTTTCACAAAAGATTTAAGAAAATATGTAAATATTATAAATTTTTCTCAAGGGCATCAAATACCTCAAGGTAACCTTCACTACTTTTAGCATCTACTTGAGAGTAAAATTTCAACATTTTGCTCTCAAATAAAACTGGGGCATATATACTTCTGTCTTTCTACAGTTTTAAGGTTTCACATTTTCTCGCTACGCTGTGCCTACATGCTAGTTAGGTATAATCTGCTTGAGATTGGGACAGAGTTACAAACTCTTATTAATATGCAAAAGGCTCACAAGATGGTAAAAATAATTTTATTAGGTTCTATAACGATTTACATTGCATATCCGGCCTTTTCTTTTTTATTTGCCTATCTCACCTTGTAAAAGGCCTAAATACAATACAAAGTGTGCTTTGATCAGCCAGTTATTGGCAGACATAGGCGTGCCTTCGGGTTCCGACCTTTGAGTAGCTATATTTCTCTAAAATTTGCATTAAATAAAAAACATAACTGGAGATTGGCAGCACAATATTCTTATTTATATACGCACATGTATAACTTATTTTTATATTTTTGATGTACGCTGATTAAGATAAATCTAATTGGTTAAGTATAAATTTTAACAATATTACATAAATGATCAGAAACCAGTAAACATTCCTATAAAAACTCTTTATTTACAAAACAACATACAACTCGTCCAAGAGAAATGAGAATATGACACCTCTGTTTTTCTCCGAATGCGTTCTTTTTCTGGTTTGTACGCAACCAGCAAAATTTTTATATATCACGCTAACTTGGACAAGTTGTACCAGTTTTATTAATTAGACATTTTGATCATAAATAAAAACATCTGATCTGAACTGTCGTCTGCCCCTAAGTTTATTACAACTGGCTGGACGGTCTCTTTAATGAAACCGTCTAATTCCTACAATTTCTGCTGTTCCTTAATTACATGTTCTATACATTTCCGCCATTTATCTGCATTGATTTCCTTAAATGCTTCCTCAAAATGCTTCTGAACATCATTCATTTTATATGTGGTATTTTTTCTAGCCAAAGAACCTTTCACTTGAGCCCATTATAACCTATACGGTTTAGTTTTCAATGGTAGAAAGAAAGTCGAAGTACTATAATATTACATTCGTTTATTGCGTCAAAAGCATATTTTACAAAGCGATTGTTAGTACCTCCTTTTTTACCATTTCGTTTTCAAATTGAATTTATTTTTCTAAAACCCTCTGAATTGTTCTTGCTTTTTCCCAATCAGTTAGAAGCAACTCTTCACATCTTGAAATTCCTAATTGATTTTGTTGTAATACATATTTAAAATGTTCAACTACCTACTTTGTTTTCAATGTAGTTTAAATTTTTTGAAATATTATTGGTTACTTCATTTTCAACTTTTTTGGCAAGATCTTTAATATTTATATAATTTATTTTCTGCCGTTTTGAAATATGACGACCAAATTTATCAAGGGTAATTTTGTAAATGTGTTAAAACCCGCTGGCCCCTCGAATGGTATAAAGCATTGTCCAAAACAACGACGGAGCCCATTGGAATATACTTAATCATTTCCCCAAAATAGCCCTCAAAAACGACAGAATTCATATCTTCGTGGTAGTCATGACTGAAATATTAGTAAACCATCTTTTAAAAAACCATCTATGCCAGCGATATGGAAAATAATTAGGCGTTTTCCTTTTCCAGAGGGCGCTTTTATCCCTATGGATAGACTATCTAAAAACGCTTGATGGAAACAGATTACATTCCTATCCTGCTATATTTTTCCAACTGTATAACCTTCGTTTACACACATTTCATCCAAATAGTACAACTTCCTATTTTGTTTGCGAAAATCTCTTACTGTTCGTAAATAATCTCGCCTGCGGCATACATTTTCATCTTTTTCGATTAATTGAGACTTTCGGTTATCTTATTCCCATCTAAAATTAAATTCCCGTATAAAATTTTTTAAAGCTTATCTCTTTTTATTTCAGGAATATCTTCTTGTATCGCAAGTAAAATTGTATCTAAAGTGGGAATTTCGTTTTTAAAATAGAATGAACGTACTTTCCTTCTTATAATATATTTTTTCTCTTCGTCTAAAATAAATAAATAAATACATTTTTATTTCAAGAGACCAACGTTTACATTGGTATAGAAAAGGTCAGTTTCAACCACAGACATCTGTGGAACAACGACTATTCAAACTTATAAATACAAAATATATATACTAGATTACAGTTAGGATAACAAATCACAATCCATATAACCAATAATATTGTAGAAAACACGAGAAATCAATAAATACATACACTTCTCTTAAAAAGTACTTTGCTCGCTATGTTTTTGGTTTCCCTAGGCAACTTATTGTAGAGTTTTGTTCCCATGTAGAATGGGCTCCTCTCAAATAATGTCATGTTGTGCGCCGGTACAAAAAAGTTCATATTATTACGCGTCTCATAATTATGAATGTTTTCCATGGATAAAAAACTATTTAAATTATTTTTTACGTACATAAAAACTTCTAAAATGTATAAACTCGGCAAAGTGAGCAGTTTAAGTGTTTTAAATAGCCTCCGGCATGAATGACGACAAGACACTCCCATCATACTTCTTATAGTTTTCTTTTGGATTAAAAACACTCTATTTAAATTCGATGGAGACGAACCCCAAAATAAAATTCCACTTTTGACTCGGGAAACAAATTGGGCATGGTAATAAGACAAGAGAATATTCCTGCCGACCACACCACGCTGGCGGTAGAGAGCATAACATACTGGGTTTCCTATATCTTCCTGACCACGGTTTTGATTAATTAACAATCCCACTCTTTCCCTCCCGTATGAGCCAGTAGATGGTCGACTTTCAAATTCTAGTCGTCTTTGAGCATACCTCCACCACCGTCCTCCACTACACAATCAACTATTTTTGCAACATTTTAATGTTTAAGTGCATTAGATACGTTAATAACCAATAATTATTCGTTGATAGATAATGCAGATTTAGTCGCACGTTTAATGAATCCCGAAAGATTTTCCATTTTTAACAATAATAAAAATAAAGGCTATAGGAGTATAATACGCCGCAAGCACTGATGCTTATACAGGTTCCTACTTTGCTTAAGGTGCCAGGTAACGTAAGTAATATCATTACCAGGTACCTTTGTAGTTAAGGCTACACCGGATGATGCATGGCTTAGTTAAACATAGGAAATCCCATGTAAATTTTGAGGTGGCTAAATATTGGCTCCCCTGTACATTTTGGAGAAAAATTGTATTATAATTTGTTGAAGAGGCCGATATAATAAACCCATTGCCCGTGTGTTTGAATAAATTTTAATAAGCCAATCCTAACTTATTCAATTAAATGTAATGACAAAATTACGAAATTTTCATATTTTAGGTAACACAGCAAACACCAGCAAATTTTTATTATTTGGCATTGACAAAACGAAAAGTATCGCCAGCGACAACATTTTTATTAAATGCGCTTTAATTATAGCTCAATCTGAGCTATTCTATTAAGGAAAAAGTAACTATGAATAAGTGGTATTATACAGGAAACAGTTTAAGAGCAGTATCTGAAATGTTTTCAGTTCAATTACCTGATAAGCCTATCCCTTCTATTTCATTAATTAAATTTATCATTAGTTTGAGTCCAAAGGCGCTGTAATAAATAACTGTAAATACATAACTCGGAGTGTCAATAGAGCTGAAGAAAAGGATAATAGAGATCTTGATATTTTACTGCACGTGGAGGAATAGACAATGATTAGCACGAGGATTCTTGGGCAAGCGGTAGGAAAACATCAAACCACTGTGTTGCGCACTTTAAAAAAACATAAATATTTTCTTTACAAGTATGAAAAATATCCAAAGCTACGGCAAGGTAATAAAGAACGTAGAATATTATTCTGTTTTAAAGTAATGGAAAGAGCAAATAATAATAGGGGTATTTTCAGAAATATTTGTTTTACCGATAAATATACATTCACGAAATCAGGAGATCTGGTATTAAATCCACCCATAATTCTCTCATGGTTAGGGAATACTTGCACACTATTTTTAACGGAAATATTATTGGCCCATAGTATCTAATCCTTTGGCCAGCCATGTCTCCTGACCTATCGGCAAACGCGTTCTTTCTATGGGGTCACTTAAAATATGTTATTTATAAAGATGTAAAATTTGAAAATCTAGACCAGCTAAAAAACTGTATTTCGTTAAAATGTAACAGAATTTCTCTCAATATCAGCTCAGTTATGTTAGAAATGAATTTTATGATCGGTAAGAATATTGTTTCGCTGTTAATGGAGGGTTGTTTGAACATTTAATTAATTAATGTTTTTGTGAAAATCTGTAGCCTTAGGTAAGTATGTTATGTTAAATTAAAGGCCTAGTAAGAAAAACATAATGATGTCTTTTATTTTAGATGTGTGATTGCCGGATTGGTGAAACGAAAATGTGTTTTTAGTGTGAAATAGTCTTTATTCGTTATGTCCAGCTTTACGTCAATTTTTGACTATAGCGTCATAGAAAATATTTGCTGGTGTTTGCTGGACTACCTAAACTATGAAAATTTCGTAATTTTGCCATCACATTTAACTGAATAAGTTAGGATTCGCTTATTAAAATTTATTAAAACTTGGCACATGTATTTATTATATCGGCCTATTAAAGAAACTATAATACAATTTTTCTCTAAAATGTACAGGGGAGCCAGTATTTAGCCACTTCAATATTTACATGGGAATTCCGATGTTCAACTAAACCATGCATCACCCGGTATAATACCTTATTAAAATTAATACTAAATATGTAGACAGAAAGGTACTTCCATGGAATGGCCGCTTGATCTTCTTTATTTCTCTCTCCCAGTTTTAATATTACTATATTATTTTTTCATGAGGCAGAACTTTTTTTCGTAAAATTAAAAATAAGAAAAATTTCGACTGAACTAACCTAAACGTTTTTGACACACCGTATAACAAAAAATTAAAACTCTATGATTTGTCATTTTTCTCTAAGAAAAATCATATAAAGTTAACTGCTTTATAACCGAGCAGTCTAATTTAAAACCTGAGGGTGTATTATGCAGGCTGTTTTTAAACACTTTGGGAAAACCGAAATTAATTTATGTATATTCATTTTATTGGGGGTTTCTTTTTAGCCCCTGTTTATTTCCTGATGGAAACCGAAAGCGATTCTTAAAAATAAAAAAAAATCTTTATCCGGCCTTAATCATTATTCTAAACTCATTCGGGCGAAATAAAATTTGTGATTTTTTATCGAATGGGGTTTGGAATGCTGAATTTTAATCGACACCCCCTGTTTCATTTGAATATTTCGAACTGTAAGGGAACCACACTACCACTGGCAGTAATTCTTCAATTCCGATTTGATCTTTTTTATTTTTATATTCTTTACAGGGTATAGTTCTTTCGTATTTACTTTAGGTTTATTTGACAAATTATTAACTTCAAAACATTTGCCTTTTTATCTAAGTCTGGAGGGAAAGTGTAACACTTTTATATAAAGTGTTCTTTATTTACTATAATACAGTGTGATTTATCGGTTTATTTTTGGACGGACCGCTAGAATGTTTGTAGATTATGTAGCGTTAGAGTGTTTGTAGAATTGCGTGATAGTAGGGGGCATTCAAAACACACGTGTATATCCCTATTAACCATTATACAATGTATTGCCGTTTAAAAGACATCGGCCATTTTTCATATTTTTGTAAAATCTTTTTAGTTGCTACGAATAAAAATAATTATTGTTCTAGAAAATGCCTTAAGCTCTCTTGAATTATGTTTACTTACGATGAACTATATTAGAGGATGTCGATGGGGTGAGGTGTTCTGACCTACCTTCACATATTCCTGTATTTTCGGCAGTATACGTATGATTCATGAAATATTGCCCGAGTTAATAAAACACATAATTACTTTAACATGTTTCGTTTATTCCAGGATTTGGGAACTATTTGACGTTTACCTTCTATTATTTTCACAGTAACAACTTATTATGTTCATGTTGCCACATAAGACACTTTGCAACTGAGATCAATTTTAATACCTTTGGAATTTAGTTCCATTTAGCTAGACAATCGAATCAACACGACTTTGTTTTATGTATACCTTGGAACTGGAATGAAGACCTCTATTTTACTTTGATGCTGGAGTAAATAAGCATTTGCTTTTTGGAGTGTAGAATCAACACACTTTTGTATTATTATCTCTGAGAACTAAACTACAACATATTTCTTTTACTAAGATGCCAGACTAAATAATAACTGCCGTCGGGAAACTGCAATTCTCGTACGGAATCCCTTTAAGAAAGAATTATGATATGCGATCTCACTGCATACCCAAACCCACACGACGCAATTACCCTTTTTGGCCGACAGAAACCCTTTTGCCAGAAACACACGTATATCCCGCTACCCGGCCACGTGGAGCAGCTTCTCGCCACGAGTCTTGGGCGCTACTACTCTTTGCTTCCCTCGCGCTGAAGTCGCTGTCATCTTTAAAACAATCAGCGAGTAGTCGCGCAATCCCTTGGACCAATCATTTAGCTGTTGCTATGCTATAGAAGTCAGTTGAAATCAGGATGGGAGGCAATGTTTTTTTTTTGTTACAACGTTGTCAATTTGCACCTCGTTTTAAAGTTAGAATATTACGTTGCGACGTTGACTAATTGATTCGTATTTGCGCGCAAGCCCTACGATAACCCTGTTTACTGTTACCGGTACAATTTCTTTTGTTATTAATTGTATTAAATCATTGATGCTTGCTCTGTGATGACATCTATTTTATTCAGTGGCGTAGATAGGGGGGGGGGGGATCAGGGGGATATATCCCCCCCATGAGTTCAGAAAACATATCATAAAATTATATGAAGATCTCTGTATCTAAGTATATTTATTATTATTTATTCCTTTACGTTTTGCCATATGATGGTATGTGAAATTATCTGCGAGTTGCAGGTTATAAAATTTTTTAATCATAAAAGTGTAATTATTATTGTGACGACTGTAAATAAGAACAGTTTCAAATTTTCGCGCCCATCAAATGCTCGCGCCGCGGGCAATCCGTCATGTTCTCCACGTGGTTCTCCCCGATCTGCTGCTGCTGGGCGCTGAATGCGCTGATTGGTATGCGCAATAGGATGTATCCAGCCAGCTGATCCTTGGTCCGGCGAGATTGGCGACTTTTGAACGGGAGGTTGCCACACTATTGTCTAATGTCAAGAAACTGATTAGTGATTGAAAATAACAGTGACTTTGAATCACAGTATATTAATGTGTATGACATACACAGATATATCAGTGTGACTCACGATCGTTGCGATTTCAAGTCCTCAGTGACTCCTTCGTCCCATTGGTTCGATTGCGAAACTAAAATGTCATATTCTTGTCAATTTCTTTGTCATCCTAAGACCGTTTGAATGGTTTGGCTGCACTAGCACTTCATCATGACATCGGAATCACAACTGAGGAAGTTATTGATGAGTTATCAAAAAAATCCCTAAAACTCGATTTTGTTCTTTTGTTGCCATAACTTGAAAAAAATTATTTTCTAAAGAGTGTTTACATTTTTTAAGGAGCACCTATTTCTGTGCATGTGTGTATACTATATGTAATTGATAATTGTGATAATAGATAATTAAACACTTAAACAAAATTTATAACATTAAAATTTGAGTGAGTCATATCCCCCCCCCCCCATGGCAAAAACCTATCTACGCCACTGATTTTATTTCGGACAGTATTATTACTTTGCTTAAACACATTTATTTCTTTTTATGCCTCAGTTGGATCCATGTTATTCTTTTAACGTGGTTGTATAAAACATCATGCGGCATTATAAATGAAAAATAGTCAACCAGAAAGTAAAATTTGGATCTTTCAAAATACGTCGAATGCCTCTTGATTCCTTGCAAGTTACTGCGTTTGATTCTTCTTTACAATGCACAATGCATAAAATAATGAAGTTTTGATTTTCATATACAACGTTAACTGTACGAACTTAAAAAATTCCACCGTATAGGAGAGGAATAACCAGTCCTAGCCAAGAAGAAGAAATTCGCAAGAAAAAAACAGTTAGTTAGTTATTATTGAATGTTTATTTCAATATGGTTGCTCCGAAAAGTACATTGATCCGCCAGTTGAAGAATGTGTGCCAAAACATTTAAAATGGTGGCATGTGGATTGCACTATACACTGCGTATGAGAATGAGGGATAATTTAGTTGTGACTGCTGTGAATAGTATATCTATATATCTATAGTATAGATGGGAATTTTGCCCCACCAGTGGGCAGATATACCAATTTGCTTGAACGTTTTTTGTTCCTTTCGTGTATATACTCTTAGGTTTGGTTTATGGGTTGCTAGGATTAGGAAGAAAATGTAACCTGGTTTAAATTGACGACGTTTCGGAAAATATATTTGCTTCTTCAGAGCTCTGTAACCCAATTAGTGTTTCATTGTTATAGATACCTAAATGGTTGCCTTTTTTGATAAAGAAATAAGATAATAAACCCTTGGTTTTCTAAATGTTTGTTGCTTGTATGTGTAGATATTAATATCCTTATTTGCGTTCTTTTGTCCAATTGCACCCTAAAAACCTTTCTTAAACTTTGATCTTACTCGAAACCACGGTTCATTTCTTAATATGGCCAGGTGCTCTGCTTGCTTGACAAAAATAGATTAACCACTGTTTAAATCGTATGAAATATATTCTCCTGTCCTGTCCTCCATATAATACCAACTATACTGAGCCCACCAAGTTACGCATATGCCTGTACGCAAATTTTAATGAAAGTTATTATACTTTCTATACAATTTTAAAATACCTACATACAGGGCGGAACTATTTAATTTCTTGGGATATATCAATTTGCTTACCTTATTCATAGTAGGAAAGTCCGTTTATGGGCCATTAAAAAAATTTGGCCAAAACATGCACCCAGATTTTATTTGTTGATCTGCACAGGGTGTTAATGAATGTCACGTAGATATTTAAGCGAGTGATAGTGCTTTTCAAGATAGGAAAAAATACTTATAAATATGCGATCAAGAAGGCTTCATTTTCAAAGCTTTAGTTTTTTTCCGTTTTTCTCCATATTTTCCGAGATAATTATTTTAAATTTGGTACACTTATTAGTTTTTGAAGTCTACAATAAAATGTCTAAATAGTCAGAGGCAGTATACAGAGTGTTACATTTTTTGCGGTATTTCCACTTATATTTTTGTCGTACCTATCGTTTTCTGGTTATTGGCGGAAACAGCCATCGATGCAAATTAAGTATTATCAAAGTAATAAAATAAAAAACAAAGTAATTCACTGGGACAGGTCATATTTTATTTTCCGCTTGTTAACTTTCTTGACGTTTAGTATCAAATAATTTTGTTAGTTGATATTTCCAAAGTTAGTTAGAGCTATTTAATGATGGTTGAGTAAGTTGAGTTCACAAACTAAATGCCGATTTGTATTTCATTTATGGTCTTGCCAATGGTTATTCCTTTGAAACTACAACTCTATCGGCAGCATTATACAAATTGAAGATAGCCTGATTTACGAACTTTTGCAGAGGTACACATTCGACTGTGCGAGAACTAAACTTTGAAGAAAATCACTTACTTGACAGGGGCACACCGCACTATAGGGACTGTCAAAATTGAGGAAGCAATTCTGAATGATGTAGAAAACGAACCAGGTACAGTAACTTTAAACATTTTATCTGTGCTAGTTTGGAAAATTTTGATGGTTAATTTGATGAATCCTCATCATATCCAAACAGTCCAAGCTCTTCTCCCACGCAATTTTCCACCCTCATTAGATATTTGCCAGTGGTTTATTCAAATTTTGCCCAAAATTAATTGTTCGGAAATAAAATTTAGTGATGAAGCAAGTTTTTTGAGAAATGTCATCAGAAACTTTCATAACAATCATTTTTGGGCAGAAAAGTATCCTCATACGATAGTCGAAAGTAATTTCCAGTATCAGTTGATAGTAAATGTGTGGGCTGGCATTATTGCAGACTATTTGGCGGTGTAATTTTTTTCTGCCAAGAAGGTTAAATGGGCAATATTATCATTGATTTTTAGAAGAGGAACTCCCGGTGCTTTTAGAAGAGCTATCACTGGAACTAAGAAACCAATAATTTGTTTAGTTTGTCGTGTAACGTCAGAATTAAGGCAGCGTATATTTTCCTATTATTAGGGTAATTTTCATTTGACAACACCGAGAAATCTCTCTTCTTAAAGATTGATATAAAAACACTACACATTAGTATTAAAAAAAAATGGCACACGAGTTCATTTTTTTATTTACAGGTGTCCTCATGTCTTAAATTTGCAATATTTTTGTTTGTTTCTAAACTAGAAAACGATGACAGATACGATGAAAACGTAGGGAATAAAAAATAATGAGGAAAGAACGGGGAGTCAAAATATGATATCAGTATTTATACAGGGTTTCCCCCAAAAAAGTTCAGGAGAGTGAAATTGTTGGTAGCGCAAAAAATGTAACACTCTGTATACTGTCCCTGATAATTTAGACACCTTATTGTAGAGATTCCAATAAGTAATAAGTGTACCAAATTTGAAATAATTATCTCGGAAAATAGGAGAGAGAAACGAAAAAAAATTAACGTTTTGACACCCTGCATATCAAAAATGAAGCGTTTTTGATCGTATGTTTATGGGTATTTTTTTTTTTAATTTTGACAAGCACTATCATTCCCTTAAATATCTACGTGACATTCATTAACACCCTGTACAGATCAACAAATAAAATCTGGGTGCATGTTTTCGCCAAATTTTTTTAATGGCCCATAAACGGACTTTCCTACTATGAATAAGGTAAGCAAATTGATATATCCCAAGGAATTAAATAGTTCCGCCTTTGCCGTGTATTTACTTGTCCTGCAGAAATAAATGGCTTATTCCGACACGCCCTACTTTACCCTAAACTTAGCTAGACTATGGTATTTTATTATTTTGTAGCAGAAATAAAAACCTACCTAAGTAACAAAGTAACGTTAATGGGCGTCGACAGGATTGAAAATTAACGTAACTTTGCTACTTTGTTACCTAATTAAGCAGAATACTTTTTAACATTTGAATAACAGTTAAAATAAACTGATTTCAATACTAAGTACTTGGATTTTTTTAAGATCAAAGAAAAATGATACCAACGATATGTAAACACAAATCAATTTTTTTATTTAGCGATAATACAACAAACAATGTAGGGATTTTCCTATAATAGCCCAGGTTGCAAATTTTCTTACTTTATAACGAAATGGTTATGACAATATTAAATATAAATATTTGGTCATGGACGGTACTAAATTCAGTACCAACCAATAATAACTCCGTCATCACTCTTCTTATCAAAAACTTGTATTTTGGTTGCCATCTCGTGATTTTTATCATGACCGATGTTATTATATCGATTTGCGATGGGATCGTTGCCGTCTTGTCTAACGCGGGCCATCTCGAAACCAATCGAACGACTACTCTACTCATGCTAAGAAATTGATATAATAAACTTGGTAACTGTTTAAGACCACAATTGAAGTGCCCATGATCGCATGCAGAAAATCGTAGGTATTATTCATAGATGACGGTAGGCGTATGATTTCACGAATATATTTTCAAAAGGAAATTTGAGATCTAACTTGAACTAAGCCACCTATTTTATTTATTTCCTATTCTATCTATTGTAGACTTTAACTTTGGATTATATTCTACTAAACTACCTACTTCTAGGGATGCTCGATGTTTTTGCCATAGGTTTTTCCATACATCCAAAACATCGAAACATGCATCGAATCAAAAGATCGATGTTTTTACATTGATGAATTTTGACTTGATGTTTTATGATGTCGATAGTAGGCTAGATCGATTTATAGACATATTGATGTTACTGAAAATACGTCGATTTTTCAAAAAATTAATAAACTAGTAAAATTCGATTTTTAGAACAGTTTTAATTTATTTTTATAAATCTTTAAATATATTTGATGTTATGCTGCAAACGTCAAACTCGCCTGGGAGCAGTTTTTGTTTTTTACTTGGTTATTGTTATACGACATATCAGAATACCACATAGAGGACTGGAACCGGAAGGCACAAGCAAATGCAAAATTGAAATTTTTTGCTCCACAGGCACAGCCAAAAATATAAATACATAATTTGCAATATCAAATGCATCAATAAATTAGATATATACAGGATGCCCGGTAAGTACCTCCTAGTTTCTTGAGAGCATACAGAGGAGGTCAAAATAATCCTAACTTGTCATAGAAAAAAAATTTCTCAAGTGCCCCTTAACAGAGATGCGGTGCCCCAAAGGGGTACCCAGCGATTTACTTTCTTGGCTCTAACTTTTGAACCGGCTTGTATAGTTTAATGAAATTTTATTATTTTATAGAGGCCATAGAGAGTCAGTAAAACCATACGACAGTAGATGTTTTATATCGTCAGGGAAGTCAGAAACAGACTTGCCACCACACTCATTAGTCCAAAAATTTGACCGGTATCATTTGACGGAGCTGAAAACTAATTTCTTAAATACTCTGGTCATTCCTCTTTAAAAAGGGTACTCTTGATTTATTTTGATAAAGCTGACAGTTTTCGGAGATAAATCGGTTTTAATGCGAAACACTCAAAAGTTACTTATACTAAACACAAACAGGTAATAATCAAGTTGTTATTGTTAATACCTACATTCCTACATAATGAATTACTATTCACGGAACTGGTTAAAACCGCCTTCAAGTTAAAATAATTTCAACGACGAATATTCTTACGCAGAGTATATATATGCTTTTAATTTTTGGCGAAGCGCTGTCGAACTCTGCGGAGGCAAGAAGACTTTATTTTGAAAGATTTCCAGCAAAGGGTTGATCGGAGCCTACGGGAAACAGGTAAAAGATTATTAGAAAGTAATTACTAGAGTTAACGAATTAATTTTTGAAATTTTTTATTCAGGAGAGCACGAGACCCTCTGACTCTCACGTAGAGGAACAAATTTTGCAAGATATTGCTGACAACCCTTCAAACAGCATGAGAAGGATCGCGACACCAAACAATGTTACAAAATGGGTTGTACATGAAACTCTAAAAGAACAGTTACTTTACCCGCATCATGTTCAAAAATTACACGCTATATCTCTGGATGATTATCCGGCAAGACTACAACTGGTTTTTACAGCAACATATTGTAAATCTCAATTTGTCTGCATGATCTTATTTTGTTTACCGATGAAGCCGGTTTTACAAAAGATGGCATAATAAACTTATACAATTTTGTTGGGGAAACGATTGCTCAAATGCAATAAAAATAATGAAATTAAATGCAACCAATGTTTTCAAAATTAATACTACTTTTTGTCTAGATGAAATAAATGCTTTTTAAATATTCCATTAGCAACACAATTCCTCAACGGTCAGAGAAACAGAAAAACAAAATGCATTTAATGTTTTAAGAACGAATAATATTGTCGCCCAGACAAGCAACCAAATTTGCACATATTATCCTAAAACAGCGGCCTGTCGCTACCGTTAATTAAGCAAGAAATTGTTCTCAACACAATTCAGTGTTAAAGTCTATTTTTGAAGATTGTAAAAAGGTATATTATTTGACATGCTTTGCTTCTGAGAGATCAAGCTCACCGCAGTACACAAAGACGGGACAATAACCATTGGTCCAGAGAAAACATGGCGAAACAGTAAATAGCCAATTAGAGCACAACGCGTGAAATATGTTGCCTTGTGATTGGTCGGTCTGACAGCTGGGCATGATTTTCTAGCGACTTAGCAAGCGGGCAGTTTTTCGACAGGCACTGCGTGTAAAACTATTGAAAGGTCAACACGTACCGTACATCCAAATTAACGTAGGTCATCGTTCGACGGACATGACAAAATTGCAGCTTAAAATAGAAGCAACAAGTAATAAGTGTAGTAATGTTATAAGAAGTTGGCCTGTACTAAAGTTAGTAGTTAATCATGTATTAAAAAGTTATTGTGTAAACAAGTGCCGAATTGGATTAATAAACGCCAAATTAAATGTGATCTAACTGTTTAATTCACTTAGCCAATATATAAAACGAACCAGTGAAATAACCTAACCCGAGGAATATACAAAGCCTTACCGTTTAATGTTGAGAATTAAAAATACCACTTGATTCCCACAAATTTACATTTTTGGACTGATGAAAATCCGCACGTCATCATTCAAAGCAAACACCAACAAAGGTTTATAGTAATAGTGGGCTGAAATTATCGGAAATAACCTTATAGGCCCATTTGTTTTGGAAGAAAGATTAATGGTGAGATTCATTTACAATTTTTGCAGGAAAATAAATTAGAATAACTTATTGTAAGACGTGCCTCTTCATAGAAAAATGCAAATGTGGTACAGGCATGATGATGCTTCACCTCATTATAAGCGTATAGTACGTCAACACTCAACAAGCGTTTTTGGCCCTCGATGGATAAGTCAAGGCCTGTTCTATGGCCACCAAGGTCTTCAGACCTAAATCCCTTAAATTTTTATTTCTGGGGACATCTAAAAGAAGTAGTTTATTCAACACCAGTAAATACTAGAGAAGAACTACTAGCGAAATTAACACAGCATTTTAACGAAGTCCGTAATAACGCCGGAATATTATTTGCAGTGCAGCGTGATAATATTCGAAGACTAGGAAATGCATTGAAGTTCGTGGAGCCCATATTGATCATTTGCCAAAATAACATTTAAACGGTTTCATTATTTTTGTATTTTAAAACATTGTAAATTAATTAGTTTGTGTTGTAACTTTTGAGTGTTTCGCACAAAAACCGATTTATTTCAAAAACTATCAGTTTTATCTAAAAGAATTAACAGTAACTTTTTTGAGGAGGAATGACCAGAGTATTAAAAAAGTCGGTTTTTAGCTCTATCAAATGACACCGGTCAATATGTTGAACCAACGACTGTGGTGTTAAGTCCGTTCCTGACTTCCCTGACGATGTAAAAGATCCACCGTAGTATGAGTTAATGACTCTTTATGGCCCTATAAAATATTATAATTTCATTAAAATATACAAGTCGGTTCAAAAGTTAGAGCCAAAACAGTAAATCACTGGGTACCCCTTTGGGAAACTGCATCTCCGTTAAGGGGTGAGTAGAGTATGCGGTACTCTAAGCCATAACAAGGATGACCTTGACCTGATTTGACCTTTGACCTCACTTGACCTTGACCTGACTTGACCTTTGACCCCACTTGACTTTTGAGCTCGTTGGGCATTTAACCTCGCCCGACATTTGACCTTTTGGAATCACCCGACCTTTGAGCTTTCACCTTTTGAACTGATGTAACCTTTGACATTTGCCCTCACTTGACCTTTCACCTAACCTGAACTTTCACCTTCTGAACTAACATGACCTTTGACGTTTAACTTTTTTGACCCCAGCTAACCTTTGACCTTTGACCTTTTAGCATATCCTGACCTTGATCTTTTGACTTAACCTGACCTAGAAAATATCCTACGGAAATATTATTTTCTGGTGACATCTGTAACACTAGTTCACTAGAGCTCTTTACATGGTCAGTGTATCAACGTCTATTCATAGGAATAAATCTTTGGAAATACTTATTATACACATGCTAGAACGGATAAGATGCAATTACCCCAGTAAACAATTATACTATTAATCTGAAGAGTGTGGCCTATCTAAGTTCTAAAATATGTAACATGCTTCCAGGAATATTAAAAGCTGCTGTAAAGAACATATTAAAAATTAAGAAAAGAATGCAAAAACTATTACAAATTAATATATTAATAATTACCCCAGTAAACAACAATACTATTGAAAAATGGCAGATGTAGCCTTTAAGCGACATCTAGTGGCAATCACATGCATCAACCTGGCCCGTCTAACAAAATCAGTCAGAGTCGGAGAAGCAAACTACTGTAAAAATCCGGCAAGTAGGCTCTTAAAGTTGCTTTCCTTCGTCGGATTCTATAGCTTCACTGACGAGCTGTTATACAGCGAAACGCATCTGAAGATGAATCCGGCCAAGGAAAGCAACTAACTTTTGGAATTCAATAGTTGGTACTCGGCCCGTAACCGAGATTTGGCTTTTAATTCGCTCCTGGCGGCGACTCTCTGAGGATACCGGCTCGCCGGATTTTTACAGTAGTTTGCTTCTCCGACTCCGACTGATTTTGTTAGACGGGCCAGGTTGATGCATGTGATTGCCACTAGATGTCGCTTAAAGGCTACATCTGCCATTTTTTATCGATCTTTTAGGGTCAAGTAGGCTCTTAAAGTTGCTTTCCTTCGTCGGATTCTATAGCTTCACTGACGAGCTGTTATACAGCGAAACGCGTCTGAAGATGAATCCGGCGAAGGAAAGCAACTAACTTTTGGAATTCAACAATACTATTAATCTGAATAGTGTGGCCTATCTATCTGGGTCCTAAAATATATAACATGCGTCCAGGAATATTAAAAACTGATGTAAAGAACATATATAAATTTAGAAAAGAGTGGAAAAACTATTAAAATTAATATATTAATAATTACCCCAGTAAACAATAATACTATTAATCTGAATAGTGTGGCCTATCTGGGTCCTAAAATATATAACATGCTTCCAGGAATATTAAAAACTGCTGTAAAGAACATATATAAATTTAGAAAAGAGTGGAAAAACTATTAAAAATTAATATATTAATAATTACCCCAGTAAACAATAATACTATTAATCTGAATAGTGTGGCCTATCTGAGTCCTAAAATATACTATATAGAATATCGAAACCTCAATAATATTTTTAACGAAAACTATGCATTCATACCACCTTACCTAATACATGTTATGTTGCAAAGTAAATCTTTGGGACTTTTAACACTATATCTTAAGTAGGTACCTAATTGTTTAGTAGTATATTACGTAGGCACTAAATTAATAGAAAATTTGTAAAATTAATTGTGATTGTAATTTGTAATAATAAATTGAAATTAAAATAATATTCTTATAGGGAGATGCTGTGTGTTTCAACTCAAACTTGTATTGTGACATCAAATGCCCCTGATTGCCTTTGAACGCATACAGGCGCAGACAATCTAGCTATATTTCCTGTGATGCAAGTGTCCAAATCAAAACTTATCTTGTGACATTGGACGACCTTAAACATAACCGATTCCATTTGTATTTATTTTATAACAAAGAAGAATAATAATACCGGAACAAAAGTACCATACATTTTAAAATATTTTTGTATGGTCATAGGTTAAAAATGGGTTTTAAACCCATTGGCGCCTACAGAAATGCAGATTGAGGTGAAGATAAGGATTTGAGCTGGCATTACGAAATTTTAATATCGCTTTGCAGGTTCTTAAGGCGTAGCTGGGGATTAGATCGCGGTAAATAACCCTATCGAAACAAGGGAACACTAGAATAATACGAAATGGTTGTTTCTTTAAAAAGTCCGACGGCGCCAACATATTTCTATCGCAGACGCTTTCATGGTATCTGTATGTGGGTATGGGTTGCAGACAGACCTTTTAACGATCTCTACTGTTGGCGCCTACTTAAAAAGAATACAACCCTAAAGTCGGTTATTTGGAATAAAAGGTCAATATGCACACACGCGATTCTTCCGCAGTCTCTATAGAAGTTGTACAAGTAGTGAATAGTATAAAGAAACGTGCTGCAGGAACGTTAGACGGTACAATCCAGGTAATTAGTGGATGCCTGACCGATCTTTCACAAGCTGCGTAAGCTAAATTACCCAACCAATGTGTTTTGAAGAAAATAGTAAGGCGTAAGCGTAATGAGATCCATGCTGTACCTACAAATCCTATAAATCTCGAAGAACTTATCATCCCAGAATCTTACCGACTATACCAACCTTAACCTGGCATTGAAGTTTTCAATAACACCACCATTATTTTCTCAAGTTTACACTGTAATGACAGTAAAAAATAATGGCGTCCGTTCTTATATTTTACGCCCTGCTACCCAACAAACAACAAACTACATACAACCAAATGTTTGGTATTATTAAAGAACTGATACCAAACTTGGTACCTAGGGAAATTCACTGTGATTTTGAACAGGCCGCTTTCGCCGCGATGAAGGAGTGCCTCTCAGATACCAAGATAAATAGACGTTTTTTCCATTTGGCGCAAAACATTAAAAAGGACGGTGGATTATGTTTATGTAAAAGGAAACGAAAAAGCTGAATAGATAAGGAAGCACTTAATAAAACCAGTAAGATTTAATGTGGGAGCAATTTACTTTACAAAGAAATCATAAGTGGTTAAATGAATTAAGAAAACTACGTAACATACCACAACAGGCTTAAAATCAGCCTACACTAATAATTCTCTGTACACTTATACAAAGCACAGGGCCGGCGGATGCCTTATGTGGGGGTGCAGGGTACCCACCATCCGAAAATATTTCGGGTGGTGGATCTACCACCTGAAATATGTTCTATATATCTGACATTGAAATAAACCACTTGGATCTTTTCTTTATTATTATCACTTGTTTTCCTGCTCTTTCTATTTCGAAATGAATTATAACCCGAAAAGTCATGAACAATATTTTGTGACAAAAAATGAGTTTTCCCCACCCCTGAGCCTATGCTCTCTACTCAATCCACCACCCGAATTGTAAGTGTTCCGCCGGTCCTGATAAAGCATACATATTCAACGGTACGAATGTAATCCACACGCGGTACCTGTATAGTAACACTGTATATTGAATTTTTACAATTTTATTTACTGATTTATACACGAAGAAATAAAATAATATTTTTTAAAGTGGTCAAATAAGATTTAGAAGATAACATTTTGTTGGAAAACATTGAAGTACAAAAGGAGTACACTGTGAAGAAAGGAAATTTAATTGAAATATTGTGAAATAATTTTTTAGACATTTTGTGTCATAATGACAAGAAAAAGTATGCGAAAAATTACCAGTCAAGTTCAAAATGATGGAGAGTCAAATATAGTACACCTGAAAAATCAATCAGATGACGAAGAAGAGTATTTACCGTTGAAATATCCAGTAAGAGCAAGCCAAAATAAATGTATGGAAAAAATTAAAAACTTTAAAATTAGTCCAGAAGATAAAAAGGAAGCGGGATCGTCAAATTTAAAGGTTTGTGAAGATTGCAACCAAAATATCAATCAAAATCAAAAGTATGTACAATGCAATGGCGATTGTAAAAATTGGTATCATATGAAATGTTTAAAATCAAAAAATGTTAAATTATTAGACCAATTGATTGAAAAGAACAAAGAATTAAAATGGGTATGTGACAAATGTAAAATCAAACCTACTAATTTAGAAAATTATATTAAAGAAATAGAAAAATCAATTAATTTTATTTCTGAAAAATATGACATAATATACCAAGAAAATAAAAATTTCTCAAAAGCATTGAAGGAACTTAGTAAAAATTAAGATGAATTATAGAAAGAAAATATATGTTTAAAACAGCATGTAGAAAATTTACAAAAAGAAATAAAAAATATTGAACAAGAAAAAGATTTTAAATCCCAAATTTCATTCAAAAATAATATTGAAATTAAAGGTGTACCGGAAAAATCAAATATTGATGATAAGGAAATAACAAGAAAATTTTTTAATCAAATTGGAATAAAAACAGAAAAAGAAGACATACTAGAAATTAAAAGAATGGAAAATAAAAATGAAAATATATTTAAAATAAAATTAAAAAATGAAGATATTAAAAAACAGATTTTGGAGAAGTCAAAACAATATTTTAAGAATAATGGAAAATTAACAACAGAAAAACTTAATTTAAAAGGAAATAAAAATATTATAAATATATCAATGAAGAATTAACTCAAAAAATGAAATATTTATTTGGAAAGACTAAAGAATTAAAGAAAAAAGGTTTTAAATATATTTGAATTAAGAATGGGAAAATTTTTGTAAGAAAAAATGAAGAAGAAAGAGTTATAAATATTAATACAGAAGAAACATTAAAACAGTTGATAAATTTGAATAGATACTAAACATTACTAAGAATTATTAGAAAAATTTCATATTTAAATAATGTTTTTAAAATTCTTTAAATGACAGAAAGTTTATCAGATTTTGACCTAAAAAATATTGAAACTACTATAATAGAGGATAAAAATGAATTTAACAGATTAAAATTAAAATCATTAAATAATTTTTCCATATATCATAATAATATCAGAAGCATTTCAAAAAATTTTGATGAAACTAAACTATTTTTATATCAACTTAATCATGATTTTGATATAATTATTTTTACAGAAAAATGGAAAATTTATAATACTGATTTATTTGAATTACCAAATTATAAACTAATTTATAATAATGGTAATATAAATCAGAACGATGGTGTTATAGTTTATATTAAAGATGATCAAAATTACTTTTGTGATATTATATCTTTAGGTAAAATAAAAATAGTATTTATTAAAGTAACTTTCAAAAAAGAAAAAATCAATATTATAAGTTTATATAAACCTCCATCAATTTCTACTTCAGATTTTATTTTAGTTCTTAAATTATTTTTTGACAAAATTAAAAATAATTGCAATAACGAGACAGTAATTTTAATTGGAGATATAAATATTAATATATTTTCAAATTCTAATGATAGTAATGAATATTTAAATATCTTAAGTGAATACGGTTTTATATCTTTTATAAATGGAAATACTAGAGAATTTAAAAATGAAAGTTCTTGTATAGATCATATATTTATTCAAACAACAGAAAGTTTAAATAATTTTAAATCAATGATTTTCAAATATCAAATAACAGATCATTATCCAATAATTTTACAAAAAAATCTTGATAATAAAAATATTCAAAAAAATTCTGTAATATTTAAAACATATATTAATTATTCACAACTAAATGAAAATATGAGTAAAATAAATTGGACAAACTATTATTCAATTCTAGAAACAAATAATTTAGCTAATAATTTAATAACAGAAATTAAAAAAAATGTTGAAAAATGTAGGTACATCTAAAGTTAAAATTAAAATTAAAAAAAGAAAAGAATGGATTACAAATGGTTTATTGAATTCTATAAATAAAAAAAATGAACTTTATAAAAAATTTTAAAAAAATTGTAATAATCATATATTACTATACCAATATAAAATTTACAAAAATAAATTAAACAAATTAATAAGAGAACAAAAAATTTAATTTTATAAATCAAAAATTGATAATTCTAAAAACTCAAATATAAATCTATGGAAAACTATTAAAAATATTTGTGGTAAAAAACAAAAAAATCAAAATATAAAAGAAATAAAAATTGATGAGCATAATGTAATAAATGATGAAAAAATTATGGCAAATACTTTTATTGATTATTTTTCAGAAGTGGGTGAAAAATTAGCAAGTAAAATAAAAAATAAAAATACATTATTCTTAAATAATTTAAATAATAAAAATAACAATATGACATCATTTATCTTAAAAGAAACTAATTATCATGAAGTTAAAGATATTATTGATAGCTTTAAACCAAAAAAATCTCCTGGTATGGATGGAATAACCTCTGAAATTTTAAAATGTATTAAAAATAATATTTCTAAACCAATTACATACTTAATAAATAATATTTTTGAAACTAGTATATTATATCCAGAAGCTTTGAAAGTAGGTCTGATTAAACCTATTTTTAAAAATGGAGAATTAAAGAAAAAAAGTAATTATAGACCAATAACATTAATATCTTCATTAGCAAAAATTTTTGAAAAAATTTTAAAAGAAAGAATAGATGAATATCTAAAAAAATTAAATTTCATTTCAGATAAACAATTTGGATTTCAAAAAAATAAATCAGCTGAAGATGCCATATGCTATTTAACAGAAAAATTATATAACACCATGGATAATAAAAAATCATGTACAGTAAAACCTCCCTTAACGGACACCTCTTAATAGCGGACTCACTTAACGGACACTTTCATTGGTGCAAAAAACATTTCTATTGTAAACCTGTATAAAAACACCTCCCAATAGCGGACAACCGACACGGTAATTACTTAATAGACCCTTTTATTAGGTAGGTACCTTTTTTTTGGGTTTTCCGTTTCTGTAAAATGGATTATACCCCGTAAATGGTGTCAAAAACATTAATTATGATCTTACTGCGCTATTCAAAGAAAACATTAGCATAAAGGCCCTTTTTGAAATCCTTGTTTAGTTATTGTTATTTATTTGATATCAAAACTTTGTGTCTTTAAGTCTGAAAATATGTCGTTAAAGAGAAAATGTTTGTCTTTGAAGGAAAAAAATGAAATAATAATGGAAAGTGAAAGTTATGGGGCAAGTGTCAGAAAACTAGCTGAAAAGTTTAGTGTGGGAAAAACACAAATTTCGGAAATAATAAAAAACAAGACCGAGCTAAAAAAGCTGTTTGCAGAAGGCGGAAATGAAGAGCAAAAACGGAAGTTTCCCAAGACTAGTGCATTAGCAGTTGATGAGGTAGTTTTTAACTGGTTTTGTAAAGCAAGAAACAAAAACATTCCAATATCTGGGCCTGTAATAAAACAAAAAGCTTCTGAGGTCGCAGAAAATCTGAAAATTGAAAATTTTAAGGCTTCAAATGGCTGGTTGGAAAAATTTTGTCAAAGACACACGATAACGTTTAAAACTATCTGTGGTAAATCAGCTGACGTAAATTTGGAAGATGTAGAAGCCTGGAAATTAAAACTTCCAATAATTCTTAAAACATTTGCACCAAAAGACATTTACAATGCCGACGAAACAGGTCTCTATTATGCTGCCATGCCAAACAAAACTTTTGCAGAAAAAAGCGACAAATGTCTAGAAAGAAAGGTCCCAAAACAGATATTAACCATCTTATACTGTGCAAATATGGAGGGAGAAAAAGAAGAACCCCTTATAATTGGTAAAAGTAAAAACCCAAGATGTTTTAAAGGATCTAATGTTGAGAAATTACCTTTGAAGTGGACATCCAATAAAAAAGCCTGGATGAACACAGACATTATGACAACTTTGTTGCAAGAATTCGACAAAAAAATGAAGAAACAAAACAGAAATGTGATTATATTTTTAGACAATGCCACTTCACATCCAAAGATAACATTAAAAAATGTTCAGATTATTTTTCTGCCTCCGAATACAACATCCCACTGTCAGCCGCTTGATCAGGGCATAATCCAAAATTTTAAACTATTCTATAGACATTACTTAGTTAGGAGAATTTTGTCATTTTCCGAGAACGAAAATTATTTTAAAGATGCTGAAAAAAGCATAAATTTAACCAGTGCCTTAGTTTGGATTGCTGCTGCTTGGAAAAAAGTTTCACCCAACACAATTAAAAAATGTTTTTCAAAAGCTGGATTTATGAAAAATAATTTGGAATATGACGTTGATGAAGAAGATGATATCCCACTTGCCCAGTTATTTCCATCCATAAAAGAAACATTTGTTAATCTTAAGCAATATTCCTTGGTTGACCATATTGCTTTTACTGAAAATCCTGGCATCACCATACCAGAGATTATTGATGAACTAATGCCTGACAGTGACGATGAGAGTATTAGCTTAAATGTGGACGAAAATGTTATTGAAGACACTGAAGAACTGAAAGAAACTGAAGAACCAAAAACGACCATAAAAAATATGAATGAACTATGTGCAAAGTTAAGAGAGGCTCAACAATTTTTGTTAAATTATGATAGTGCTGACATGGCCTTAGAAATTTCCAATGTTTTGTTAAAGTGTGAGTCTGAAGTTTTAAAATCGAAACTTAAGAATATGAAGCAAACTTCGATTGTGATGTATTTTAAAAAGCTGTAGTATATTTTAAATTAAGTGTAGTCTGCTGTTATTGTACCATGTTTACTTTAAAATGTATTTTGTATTTCTAGATATGTAAACAAAAAAAGCACAAAAAATGTATTAGTATATTATTTAGTAATTATATAGAGTTTATTTAATATGCAAATAAATTTTTTTTTCGACCGACCCCCCCCCCCCCAATAGCGGACACCTCTCTATAGCAGATATTTTTTGAGATTTTTCTGGTGTCCGCTATAGAGGGGTTTTACTGTTTTTGTATATTTTTAGATTTGGCAAAAGCATTTGATACAGTTAGTCATACCATTTTAGTAAACAAATTAGAAAATATTGGTTTTAGGGGAAATCAACTAAAATTAATAAAAAATTACCTTAAAGATCGTCCAAATTATGTAAAAATAAATGAAAAAATAAGTTATTCAAAATATTTTAAATATGGTGTACCACAAGGCACAATTTTAGGACCTTTATTTTTTAATATTTATATTAATGATTTATTTAATATAAAATGTGACGGAGAAATTCATAGTTTTGCAGATGATACTGTTATTTTTTACAACGACATATCTTGGGAAAATTTACATAAGAAAATAAAAAAAGACTTCGAAATTATAAAAAATTGGTTTGATAAAAATTTATTAACAATTAATTTTGATAAAACAAAATATATTCCTTTTACATCAAAAATAAATGATTTTAAAGATATAAATATAAATAATGGTATTCAAATAATGAAAACTAATAATATCAAATATTTGGGAATAATTATTGATAATAAATTAAACTGGAATTTTCATATAGAAAATTTAATTAAAAAATTAAGAAGTACATTGCCAATATTTAAAAATATAAAAAAAATTTTAAATATAAAAAATCTAGAAATATTATATTATGCATTAATCAAAACTCATATAAATTATGGTATTTTAGGTTGGGGGGAATAAATAGAAATTTAGTAAAAAGTTTAGAAATAGTACAAAAAAGGTTTTTAAAAATTATTTATGATAAAGATTATTTATACTCTTCAAAAAAATTATATGCAGAAACAAAAAAAATGGATGTGAGACAAATTTACTTTTATAATATTTTAATATATATTTTTAAAAATAAAAATAACATTGAATTTAAAGAGCATAATTTTAATACAAGATTTAAAAATGAAATTTCTATTAAACCAAAAACAAATAAATCTATTGGACAAAAAAGTTTCAAAATTTTAGGTATTCGATTGTCTAATAAATAATATTAAAAAAATAAAATCATTTAAATTATATAAAAAAGAAATTAAATGGTGGTTATTAAATAAAAATAGTTTAGATAATATTTTAGAAATGCTATAATTATTAAATAGGTATTAATATATTAATATATTAATAACAAATCTAAATAATATTAAATAAATTTATAAAAATTTTATCCTCAATTATTTACATAATAATATATTAACCAAATATTTTAGATAAATATTTTAATAAAATTAACACCTATACAAGTTAACCTTCAGGGGTTTTATTCCTAAGTTTATTTTGAATGTAAAATATATTAAAATGTATTGTATTTATGTAAATATTTTAAATTAACTTTATTATTATTATTATATTATTATTACACACACTTTTAGAAAAATTACGTTAGCCGAAGATAGCAGATACCCTAATTGTCTTATTGCCTACCTTATTTGCCATATTTTTCCTATCTTTGGCTATAATAATAGCTTTTCTAAAAAATATATTTACATTGTACTTTAAGTTTAGATAAAAATACTATCTATTGTCAGAAAAATATTAACGTCTTAAATTCACTGAGGATTATAGTATGGTCATACTTTAAAGTTAAAACCTGCATTTTATTTATTTTGCTTTATTTCTTTGAATCTGACGTGCTGGAACATCGGTTTCCTATAGGTTACAATGTTACAAAGTACTTAGCGGGGTTTATAAATTTATATAGAAACCAAATATTAAAAAAAGGCTTGTTCTAACCCGACCAAAAACCGTACTAGGACCATCCCCGAAAGGTCGCTCAACTAATTTAGGTACCACTGCAACAATCGATTAACAAGTTCAAAATTTAATTAACAGACTGGAGATACTCGATGGGGGATGCTGATAACTACGGTTAGAACAAGCCTTTATATGAATTCCAAAAGTTAGTTGCTTTCCTTCGCCGGATTCATCTTCAGACGCGTTTCGCTGTATAACAGCTCGTCAGTGAAGCTATAGAATCCGACGAAGGAAAGCAACTTTTAGAGCCTACTTGGCCCTGGAAGATGAATCCGGCGAAGGAAAGCAACTAACTTTTGGAATTCAATAGTTGGTACTCGGTCCGTATACCGAGATTTGGCTTTTAATGCGCTCCTGGCGGCGACTCTGTGAGGATACCGGCTCGCCGGATCTTTGCAGAAGTTTGCTTCTCCGACTCTGACTGATTTGTTAGACGGGCCAGGTTTGATGCATTTGATTGCCACTAGATGTCGCTTAAAGGCTACATCTGCCATTATTCAAGCCTTTATATGTATTGAATCTGTGAATGAACCCGCCCTGGGGTGATAGGGTATAAGCAGTAAAAATCGAATTACGGAAAAATATTTATTTAAATGACTGACAATTGCTAAAGTTATATATAATTCTACACTTAAAAAATCTTAAACCCAAAATTATTAGTCGTAAATTTATCAAATAATTCAAAATAGTAAAGAAATGGAGTCTACTTCCTATCTACTACGTTTTTTTTTTGTTTAAAAACTACAAAGTTTTTATCAAAATCATTTGCAATAAAAATCAAATTACGGGAGAACTATTTATTTAAATGACTTATAATTGCTAAAGTTATACATAATTTTACACCAAAAAATGATAAAAATACTACATTGCTATATTTATACCAAAAAAAAATCTTAAACCTAAAATTACTACTTAACACTAAACTTATTAAATAATTCTACTCTAGATCTATTTGCTACTACACTTTTTTTTCAACTCTACCAAATCGTTTTCACATTGTCCTAATTGTTTTTTAAGTCTACTTTTTTTTCCTCACACTTGTCCACCTTTTTTTGTTCCCCATGCACTTTTAGTTCGTCGCGCACTTTGAATGCCGCATATACTGCATCGCGGTGGCCAGTCGAGAACTGGTACATGGTACTGGTCGATGGCAGATTTGTAGACAGTAAAGAGTTTCTTACACACAAGTTCCCCTTGTTTTCTACCACCACACTGGCTGGCTTTGTTAATAGCTCTGCCAGTAGCAGAGTTGATGGCGGCGGCGGGTCAGCTTTTCTTACTACAAGATTGCTTATAACATGGACTTTTCATTCGTCCTCGACTTGTTGTCCCCGACTTGGCGCTTATCAGTTTATCTCTCTTTACTTTGCCGTTCTTCGTTTTGTCGCTCTTCGTTTTGTCCCTCTTCAGCTTGTCGCATCTCAATGTTACCAAGCAAATTGCAGCAGGCTTGATCAATAATATGTTGAAGATTATTACTACTATCCTCCATTGTTGTCTCTGGCGAAATTAAATCAACGTTCTCTACAATATTACTCGTCGCAGCAGCGTAGGTATTATCTGCTGACAGCAGATCTTGCAGACTAATATAATCTGTACCGCAAAATAGATCAAGATTTTCACTATTTGAAAAATTCATATTACAATAGTTTAGTCGATAGTATGTCGTAACTTTAAAGTTTTCGGACTAAAGATGTATACTCAAGATGTCTGCTTTTATACACAAACCCACACTACAAGTACTCAATACTACGAATCTACCCCTTCCCTCACATCATCCTATCAGGGCTGCGCACCGTTTCTTTCTAGCCTCTGTCTTCTTAATACGGTTAAAAGTCGACCAGATACGTATTTTACCTGCATTTTAAGAAGTAAATATATGTACTTACAGTAAGTATATTAGGAGTTCGTATTTTTTTATTTATGTATATTTTAGTAAACTACAATCAACATGACTTTTTCTCTATTGTTTAGGATTCTATGAGTTTAATTGATTTCCATCCCCTCATTTTTGTAAAAATGTTACTTTTTTTCGGTGTTCTTACAGGTATTTGACGAGAGTAGGTATAGCTTCCCTTGAAGTTCACTTGTCCACAAATTGCATTTTTTTTCATAAAATTGAAAAATTGAAATGAAAATCGATTCTTTAGCACAAAATAAGAGTTTTTGTGGTATGACATTTTATTGTAAAATATCGGTTAACGTCTTAAAGAATTATTAAAGGTAAGATTTTTTTTCAATGGAGCTTTAAATAGATAAGTTGAGCTAAGAATCCCATCGTAAATTGCTAATTATTTTGGGAAATATCCTAAAGAAGAACAGTGGTATCCTTGAATGTCAACAAAAATGCTTGAAAGATATTCTCCCATCATGACTTGAAACTAACTGATGTAGTTACCGTAAGAAATATGATTTTATCCATATCTATTCGATTGAAATATTTCTTCTGGTCACTACAAAAAATTTCTTATAGCATCGTTTGCTTATGTCTACAGTTTTATGATGCGCATGCGTCAGAATTATTTACTCTGCAAATACCTATTGTCATACCAGAAGACCACACTTTTCCGCAAAACTATCGCCCCATCTCCCTCCTCAACTCCATGGCAAGAATTATGGAAATTATTATTCTAGAACGCCTAAAGGAAAAACAGCCGAATTGGAAGTACTTCCAGACGAACAGTTCGGCTTTCGCGAAAATTAAAATACCGAACTCCAAGCTCTTAGACTCACTGAGTACATAACCAAGGAATTCAACTGGAATCAGTACGTCGGTATGATCCTCTTCGACATTGAAAAAACCTTTGACACCGTCTGGCACGATGGGCTGATTCACAAGATGACCGCCCTTGGTTATCCCTCCAATCTCGTCCATCTAATACAATCCTACTTAAGCCGGCGCAAAATTCGCGTTCGCATAGGCCACTCCATCTCAACCTCCCGAACTCTAGAATCCGGCGTCGCTCAAGGCGTAGTCCTCTTGTAACAATTTTAATTGTGGATTCAGAGGGAGTATGTCAATTTAGAACCTTTATTTTAATCAACATAATTTCGATAAACATACCTTGAATTTTTACCGGCAAGGAACATGATAACATATAATACGACCTGGAACCTCTATAAACAATAATCCAAGTACCATACTTTTCTATTCTCTGTGAAACATGATCTGGAGTTCGAGGTATCGCACTTTCTTTATTTACATATCTTTATTTTTGGTTATGTCAAAACGTCAAAACTCGGATGTCAGTCATGCGATTGCAGTGAAGAGTAGATAAAGCTAAGCGGATTCGAGCCCAAAAGGCCATAAGAAATAGCATGGAACCTAAAACTCGTAATTTTAGTGCCATTTTAGGGCGTGGCACTTTTCCTGGAAGTCGCCACCCTCTCTTAACCCGAGCGGAACCCAGCTACTATAGCCATCTAGTGTCTGACGTCATAACTACTCGCAGTAGATACAGGATCCGTATTAACCTAAGTGGCCCCCCTGGTATTACCAGGGGGCCCCATTATTTGAAGATTCTAACCTAACAGTATTCCCCATGGAACCCAAGTACCAGCGGAGCCCCCCAAATCCCCTTTAGTACATGACTGTGAACGATTAATTGTAGTGGCGCCACCTAGCGGAGGAGAGATGACATACCACGTTCTCAATAGTACCCAAACCCAAGTACCTAACCTGAACATCTATCTAAATAATCAATATTGAACAACATAATGAATAAATAATAACAGAAAAAAAGTTTTTGTCCTCGGCGGGAATTGAACCATAAACCTCTGGGGCCGAACCTCAAAGCCTTGCAAAATACGCTACGAGAGCATATAGATTAAAATTGCTAAACAATGTTTGACAACGTGAAACCACGGGGGCACATCTGATTAGATTGCTGGAACAAAAGGTCCTTAAGTGGGGTTATGGAGGTGTTTTCTACATGTACAAAATTAGGGTAAACCATACACATATACTTAGTAAAACAAACTAATTGATATCTGAGTACTACCTGAAGTTAGGCAACCAGTGTTTCACATAAAAATAAATATTATAAGCGTAGGAAAATATTAACAATCTTGTGCATTCACCTATCTGCTATGCAACACAAGCATCAGCTTTCAATATTATTTTACAATCATTTACCCCGAAAGGGCTGCAACGTCTCTTATAGATGGATAGTATAAACTAAAAATCAGTAATTAGTCGAAGCGTCAAGTCTTTTAGCCGATTATTAAAATCAAAGACATCAGATTTAACAAAAAAAAGTATTGTAATATAAACTGCTCCGTGTGGAATCAGATTAAACGTATTATGAACCCTGTCCAACAGACCCTGTTCACCCGGAACAGACCCGATGAACAGACCCTGTTCCCCCAGGAACAGACCCTGTTCCCCCGGGAACAGACCCTGTTCCCCCAGGAACAGACCCTGTTCCCCCAGGAACAGACCCCGTTGGCCTCTCTGTCACAGAAAACAGCCCCGATAAAGAAACAAAACAGTTAAGTACATCAAACAAATTTATTACCAAAAATATATAGGTATTCACCAAACAATACATACAATACATGTCATTAATGAACATTGTTAGAGGCCGCGTGGCATGTAATTAGACAACCGGGGATCTAGTATGTCCTTTTGGCAAACAGTATTTTCAGACGCAGTCTATAATTACGTTCGCGCACACTCCCGCTATCTGGGTACTACCTGAACTTATGCAACCAGAAGCCCCTATCAGCAAATATTGCCTTCGCCAATTTATTAACAAACCTAAGTGTGGTGATGACGACAAAATGGCGGTAAACCTAGCTTTTATAATGCACTCACCATTTTATCGACAAACCAGTACTAATGGCGTTGTCAAACCAATATTTCCCCTTATTCAACATAAAAATTGTCGAAACGGCAACACCGCCGTTCCAATACTGAAAATTTAAGAAAATACGCTTAGGTCCTCTTGCAATACCCGTCCGCAACAGTAACTAGGTAAAACAAAGAACCTTAAGTGTGGTTATAGGGATATATTCTTATCGACGTCAATTTATTAACAAATCTTAAACCTTCCAACAGCTTCAGGATTGCATAATTAAATGAAAATCAATCAATTTTAAAACTTTTTTATTTATAACATAAAAATATCACTTACTACCGCCCTGGTATATTACATTAAAGGAATAAAAAATCAGCGTAAATAAAAAGACATATCTGTAATCATTTAACAACGTTTTATTTCAGAAATATATACAGTTTTCAAGTCAAATGCACTATTACAGCACTAGTTAGCAAAAATATTTAAATAAGACAAGTATCTTGCATCAAAAATAATACCTGAACAAAATAAAAATTTGGCACAAGACACTTATCGCCAATCTTGTATATAGGTACAATATATTATAAGTTCAAAATTTAGCGAAAAATATTTACAGTTAAAACTAAGGTTTAGAAACATTTACAGTGCAAGAATAGGCATATCTACATACAATTAAAAAACTAGGACTAGAAACATTCATATTAGGACCATTTACCGTGCAAGAATAGGCATATCTACATACAATTAAAAAACTAGGACTAGCAACATTTATATTAGGAACATTACAGCACAAGAAGGCATATCTATATACAAACTTAAAAACTAACAAAAAAAATGAATGGAAAAAGGCATTGGCGGGTATGGGCATTTGAACAGAGTAGGAGTAATGTGCAATATTCGCTTATAGATAGAATATTATCCTTAACTTATACATACAACTTGAAACGAGGGCAAGAGCAAAATTACCTGAAAAATACTACACTTACCAGAGGGCACTCGGTTTAAACAGGGACACGACGTGAACGTGGCCCATATTGTCCCCATTCGATTTTTATGGAAAAACGAATTTTCAAAGCAAAACCAAATTATACCACAAATGGTTCTATATATAACATAATATACGGCTCTTTTTAAGTTATACAGGGGGAATTTTTGCCTTCTTTTACTGTATAACCAACATGGGCTCTTTTAAAGTTATACAGAGGGAATTTTGGCATCTTTTTTCTGTCATCTGATTTGATGGCTCTTTTTAAAATCAGACAACAGTTAATTGCTATACGAATATTATGGCTCTTTTTTAGATTGTATAGCGTTTATATGACTCTTTTTTATGCTCTATGATCTATTATGGTTCTTTTAAAAATCATAAGAGCAGACCGCAATTGACTCTTTTAACTTACTCTTAATTACGATGTGTAACGGCTCTTTTAAACGTTATAAGTATCGCTTGCTACATTTTTGGTTC
Source organism: Polydrusus tereticollis (assembly GCA_963920685.1). Lineage (NCBI taxonomy): Eukaryota > Metazoa > Arthropoda > Insecta > Coleoptera > Curculionidae > Polydrusus > Polydrusus tereticollis. The sequence goes on from OY987335.1 coordinate 63,276,118, forward strand.
TTTTTAGGCCGACAATCAATAAATATCCATAGATGAACAATGTCCCCATGGTAATGTGACAGGTGAAGTTTGAGATATTTGGCGTTTATCATCATGAGGGCTGAGACCGATTTTATTTTGTTTTATAGTGTGTAACTCGTGCTTTCGGGACTGAATTAGATTTTGAGTAACAGGCTTTGTTATAAATGATTCCAAGCATGCAACATAGTCATCAAAAGTAATTTTATTTTTAATAACAGACTTTTTAACACCCTTTATCTTTTTGGTGACACCTACATTTAATAAGGTTCTCTCAATATCGGCTTTCTCTTTATTTTCGAGTTCCATTTTTAGCCGCATTTGTTCAAACTCTTCTGGTGAATATTGTACTTTAGTGGCATACATCTTTGAACGAAGGCCAATAAAATGAGTCAATATTCGCCCACTGTTCTCATCTTTCATAAGCCCAAGAACTTTCTTATTTACTTTCGGAATTCCATATATGTTATCCTCTGGGTAATCAAAAGTATCAAAATACTGACGACAGTCGTTTTTTATTACCTCGTACATATCGGGGTGAGTTATTTCATAAATAAGAGAATCCGTATCTGTGTATAAGATCTTACACTCAGAAAATCTGGTAATCATATAGTTATAGTGGAAATCATATATAGTTGTTTTAGCAAGATCTAGAATGCACATACCCACATAAATAGGCTTGTTAAAATATAAATTGGTTTTGGCAAGCTCTATAATCAACAGATTTTCATTAATCATAACAGCGCTTCGAAATTCTGGACGAGCGATTAACGATTCGGCGCCATATCGTCCATCCCACTTAGTTATTAATTTAACGGTAGAATGCTTTCTAATATTCTGCATGGTTTTACCGAAAACACCATTAATCATTAATTTAAAAAAGTTCTTTTCAAAATCGTTTTTAGCATTTTGACGTAATTCGATATTTAGATCTATATACTGTTTAAGCCAAGGGGCTTGTTTAAATGCAAGCACCCGGTGTATTCTCGTTAATTTCACACCTAAACTTAAGGCTTGTTTTAAGTTGTGGTAATGAGTGACATATTCTTGTTTATTATACAAAGTCGTCAAAAGCTTTGAACATTTTGATCCAACGGGGATTTTATGTTCGGGACAAGGTGGAAGATCAGAAAATTTATCGTGTAACTCATACGGAATCTCGAGGTCAACCTCCAAGATACAGCCTTCATGAGCATCATCTAAAATATCTAGAACATTTAACTGAGTAATTTCATCTTGAGAATACCATCTAAAACCTCCATATGGTAGATATTGCGACATCGCCCAGCCATATTGATTATTAATATCTAGATATGAAAGATATTTCGATTCCTTGGAAGGATTATAATCAGGCATGTATTTATTATTTGCTTCAGCATATCGTTTAGAACACTGACTTACGCCTCCCCGTATGCCCTTTTCAATAAATAAAACCATCTCATAATCTGTTAGAAGTTCAAGTTCATACGTATTTTTATATAGCATTACTTGCCATGCATATCCGGGCAATGTATACGCATGGGTAGGACAAAGACCATATGTTTTATGACTAATAAATCTAAATTCCTCAAAAACATCAGCCAATAGTAAAACATCGGTTTTTAAATATAAGTCTGAATAATCACCAATATTTTTACACTTAAATGCAGCCCACACCTGCTGCGCATGCTCATAATCGCTGCTAGTTATATGTCTATCCTCAAGACTGCTATAAAAAGTATATTTAGGTGGAAAACATTCATCCTTTAATTTCTCCCAACCGTCCATATATTCATAAGGGAAAACACCTTTTCTAGTTAACAAATTAAAGTGTTCCTCTGACAAGTCCTGAAATTCTGATTTAAGTATAGGATAATTCTCTAAATAAGAAGCCAATTTATCAAGTCCAGCAGCCAAAAATCGAAAGCTGTCAAGGAATCTGAATTCTATTAGACTGTTGGGTATTTTTTTTGTAAATGAAATATATTTTTCCTTGTTCACCGGCAATACATCTATATTTCCAGGTATTTTGGCTAACGCTGTTATCAGCAGATGCCCATCGTAGCAGCTAAGATTATGGAATATAACAGGTATAACGCGTGCATCTTGGTAATTCAAATTACAAGTTTCATGGGCAGCTCCGCGCCATTTTCCAGTCAAGTGACAATGGTCTCTAACACGCTTATCGTCTTCGGTGAATGGTTGCTCACAAATATGACAATGTGTAGCGTGATTAAATTCATTCCACTCCTTTGATGATAAATGTGCCATAGGCAAAGGGCACAGGAACACAGTTTCGACATCTTCGGCAAACTGTTGAAGCTCACGCATAAACCACTCTATGCAATCCGCACCGGTATATGACTTATAAAACGAGAGGCTGTCATCATAGCTACATTTGACATAATACCCAATGCTAAAGGGCACATGTTTCTGATACTTTTGGGTGTTTTTATTAGTGTCGTCCTCGATAGGTATTAAGAGACACTCGGTGTCGGCATAGATAACAAATGGTGCTTTTTCTTTAAACGAGTAATTTTTAAATTTAATAAGTGCACACTCTGGACTAGGTATTTCAGGTACTACACAATTATTAATTTTAATACACTCTTTAGCGTGACGTGCCAACTTATCTGCAGAATTAAAATAATGTAAACATCTGTCACAGATAAACTTTTGTCTTTTGTTTTTGCTCAGTTGACGTGATAAGAGTCGTGAGAGACTTTTTATCCAAACATAATGAAACCTAACAGGTGCTAAATTATTATCTAACTCGTCAGCCACTACGTAACTATCCTGTAAAAGAAGCAAGTTTATATGTATGGTTTGTTTATTTTGAGTTAAATATGTTGGTAAAATTTGAAAACCCTTGCTCATTTTCTGTAATCTATAAACATTTATTGAGATATTATTTTGATTCTCAAATCGCTGAATTAAACCTTGCGTAATGGGAAAATGTATCCCTTTTAAATTTAAAACATCCTGCGGGTTTGGATAAGATGATGTTCGCTCAGAATGTTTGAACGCTGGATATAAAGCGGAAACAATGGCCCAAATAAAACACATGTCATCACTGTTTTTTACATTAATACATGCCTCTTTCAATGCAATTTCTTTTGGTAGAGGTATGTAACTTCCGGCTTTAAGGGGGTTATATTGGTTGATATTCACCGTTAGACTTACTACTTTCCTTAACGCCCACCCGGAATCTCTTTCTTGGAACTCCCCCAAATCGGTAAGAATTATATCTAGTATTTTATCTTTAAACCATGCATCTAAATCGGTGTTCTGATAAATTGGAGCATTAGCAGTATTTAAATATTTAGTCTCCTCCAAAATCACATCAGCTTTTGAAATTTGAAATTCCCCACAGAGAACTGCGTTGACCTTGAGAGCTTCACTCTTTTTTAAGGCGTTTTTAATTCTACGCTTAAACAAAGCAGCACAGTCCTCGAGAAACGGTAGCACATCGGTATGGCGTATATTGGTTATAACGCCGGTTCTAACTCTCGATTGAAATGCTGAGCCCAAGTCGTCCCATTTAACCCTATGAGTCGCTCTCTCAGCCTGGCGTACACCGCTTCCTCCACCAACCTTTTTATTCTTTAAATATCGCTGAAAACCCTTAATCTGCCCCAAACAAGCTAAGATGTGCGTCTTTTTGGACACAGACTTGGCACGTTTTAGGACTTTATTCAAGTTCCGAAGAGCACGAGTACACTCCCTTAAAACATTGCTACACATCTCAACAGTTAAATTAGGATTCTGCACCTGAATCCTAAGCGCTTGAACTATATCGCTGGCAAAAGGCATGATTGCTCTGTAACAAAATAAATATGGCTCAAAATACGTCTGCTCTCTCTAACGTACAAAGACAGAAGGGGCTCTGGAGCTCCTGCGTTCTGCTTATAATGCACCCCTATTTATAACCTCGGTTGGGGTGCGTTCAGAAAAGTAACATGCCTTCGAAAAAATAAGGCGCGTTCAGAATTAATATTCAAGGTTTAGTATGCAGTAGATGTACATACAACAAGCGGTTTTACGCGTTAATATTTTTAAAATATATTACTTGCCGAAAACATTAATATTTTACTGACTGAAAGTGAAACCTGCGATAAGTTTAATCGCCGTAAAAATGTATAACAAAAACAGTCTCTTTTTCAAAAGCTTCAGATAAACTTAAAGGAAAATTATTCATAGAAGTGTATCTAGATGTATTTAATAAAGATTATGCATATTTACAATCGTATTAATATTATTGCATACGTATCATTTTTACCTAAAAGAAACAGTGTTTTACTAGAAAATATATTAGGGCTTCTCAGAACTACACCCTGTTTATGGGTATACAGCGTCGTCATTATGATTGACGTATTAGTGCTATATTAGTGTTTTTGTTTGTGTTCAGATGATCTGAAACAATATTATAGGTATATAAGACCTGTTTTGTTTTTTCAGTGTTGACGTTGTGATTGATATATAAGCGTTATATGTTTGTTTTGTTTCCGTTAAGACACTGTTTTGTTTCAGTTAAGATATTGTTATGTTAGTGTTGTGTTTTAGGTAGTGTTTTAAACACCCGTTCTGTTGATGAGTACGTCATTCGAATGTCAGAGTTCTGTGAGATAAGATGGCGAACCGAAAAATTAAATTAGCGCTTTTGTCTTTACCGAACGGTCTAGATTTTGGTTTTAAAATGGTTGAAAATGGTTGCTTTATTGGGAATAAGCCCGTAGAATTTGAAAATAACGCCCTAGTGATTGATAATGAGAAATATACTTTAACTGTAGGACTTCTAAATTTATTGACAAAAGAACGCCCTATGGGCTATTCCAATACAGAGCTGGATAAATATAAAGAAATCCTTCTTTTATCAAGCGCACACCGAAGGGGGTTTAATAGTAAAAATCACATAAATTCTAGCAGAAGCTGGAAGTATACAAACATTATTTCTAAGCTTTTTCCGCCAAAAAGGACTTATTTAAAGAAAAGCAGAGTGAGCATGATAAAGAAAAACCTTAAATTGAACAGTACTATTCCTCATACTTTGAATGATTTAGAACTTGATTACGATAATGATGTTAACAAGCTAGTGGAAATGTTTAAACAGTTAGAGAGCGACAATTTTAATCATAAAAACGACGATAAAATATGGTCTATATTACTAGAACTGGAAAAACTTGGTATAATCGAATTTTTAAAATAAATACACTACCCCTTATTTATGATTTCAGTATATATCTACCCCTCGAGCAGGATGGGTGTGTTAATTTACCTCATTTTATTTCTCACTGTTACTTCTACAGCTGTACAGGCAACAGACGAAACAGCTGCCCGCCAATATTTAACAGACTATGGTTACTTGGAAGAAAATGCTACAGATAACGCCTTAGTGTCGATATCAGATGGGTTACGTGCATTTCAAGAAACTTATGGTCTCCCTGAAGATGGAACCTTAAATAACGAAACTATTGCTCTAATGCAAAGACCACGCTGTGGCGTCAAAGATATTGCAGATTGGGGAAGAGGCTCTAACCACTTATGGAAAGATTTAAAGCTATCCTGGTCTATCTACCCCCCAAATTATTCGGTATATCCATATAGAGCAGTTGCTGAAAGGGCTTTTCAAGCATGGGAGGATGTTTCTAATTTCCGCTTTAAATATGATAGAAACACCCATAATATTACAATTTCGTTTGCCGACCAACGGCATAAAATGAAAAATGACCTCACCTGGTGTCCCTACAAATTAGATAAACCTACTTTAGCGCACGCATTTTTTCCGGATGGAAGTTTCAATGTAGAGATTCACATGCATTCAAAAGAGTCATGGAGTCTTTCCTCCAAAAATGGTGGGACAAATTTACTAAGCGTTTTAATACATGAGATTGGGCATACTCTAGGTTTAGCCCACACAGCTGACGAGAGCGCGATCATGTACCCGTATTACAAAGCGGAAAATGTGAAAATAACTCAGGACGATATTTATGGTATCGAGTACCTTTATGGCAAAAAATCTTTGGCCACAACAAAAATACCCACGTCATCGAATACAACCCCACAGACAAAAACCACGACAATACCTACAAAAGTTACAACCACTCCACAGATAAAAACCACAACTATGCCAATAAAAGTTACAACCACCCCACAGACAAGAACCACAACTATACAGACAAAAGCTGCAACAACAATCCCCAGCGTACACCCGACCCCTGACGCGCCCTCGGTACCCGATGCGGCACAGTTTCCGACTCTATGCGACTTGGACTCGAAAACAAATAAAGCTTATTTAATCGTTAAAAACAAATTATTTATTTTTTATGAGAGATTTGTTTGGATGTTGAATTTAGAGACAAAACAAATTTCTAATACCCCGTTTCTATTAACAGATTATTTTAAATTTTTGCCAAAAAATTTTAGGAAAATAACTGCTATATATGAACGTCCTAATGGTGACATTGTATTGTTTGCCGATGATCTGGTTTACTTCGTAGAATATGGTACGTTCGCGTTAATAAAAACGGAATCAATAGATAGTCTCGCTGCCACAAATGTAAAAACCAGAGTTCAAGCTGTCGTGAACACAAACAAGGGAAAAACCTATTTATTTTTCAATGATATTCTAGTATGGGGCATAAATGAGTGCATGTTTAGACCAGACAATTATCATATAACGTCAGAATTATTTAATGGGATTCCCGCAAAGATAGACAGTGTATTTCGTTACACCGATGGCCGCCTTTATTTTATTCAAAACGACATGTTTTTTGAATATAATGAATTTACCATGAGTTTAATTCGTATCGGTAAAATGGATCTTTCATTTTTTGGTATATCTTGCCCTAATGTAGGCGTTTTGGCGCAGCTTAAAGATTTATTACATAAGATTATATCTCGTAATATAAAATTTTAGTTATGTAAAAATAAATAAAATGTATATTATTATAAGCCCAATAAAAATATATTATCATTAGAGCTCTCGTTTTCTTTAATCGACCTATGTTTCAAGTCCTATACAAGATGTGAAATAAATTACTTTCCCTATATCTTTTTCGATGCATACTGAGTGTTATGGTTATTGTAATTTACTAGCTTGCCATCACTTGTTAAATTAACTTTTACGAGACAGTGGCGTAGAGCAGCTGTTTTAAAATTAATTATATTTGCAGGATTATTTGGTCTATGACCCTATTAAATAATGCCTTATTTAACTGCTAGTTTGATTGCACAGATATTGTGATGTACATACTCAAGCTACAAGAATTGAGTTATAATATTTAAAAAAGATATAAAAAACAATATAATATTAAATGTGTCTTATATTATTCTGATAAAAACCCATAAAAAACAATATAATATTAAATGTGTCTTATATTATTCTGATAAAAACCCACATGTAGATAAAAAACAAACGATTATACAGGTATGAAAAAAACTAAAAACAATTTTCATTTCTTTATGGCTGTTTTGAAAAACTAATACCCAAACTACTTGGTGCAAATGCCTATATAAAGTAGTTGTATTCTACATAATAACGAAGAAGGGTTCATGAATTCGTAATAAAAACAATGGCTTATGTGGGTGCGTGTCCATATGAGACACATTTTAAAAAATTACCTAGGTATACTGATATCGTTTTAGGGAAATATTATAAAAAATTTTATTCAAAATAAAAAAGATTACCTTAACTTTCGAGCGTTTTAATACATATTTTACATATATGCGCACAATTTTGAGCATCACGCTTTAAACGTATGCACTTTTCAAAGCAGATGTTTAAATTTCTTATAAACGAAATATTTAAGAAAAAGTTGTCTGTAGAAAACCCTTGCGATAATTTGTTTAGACCCTCTGGTATAGAATCATTATAAATAAATGAAATTTCAAAAAGTTCTATATAATTTTCAAAATCAATCTCGGGTACTGATAATAATGTCTCATTTTTAAGGTTATATGTAAAAATTTTTTCGCATAAATGACAATTAAACATTTTAAAATTGTTCATATAAATTCAATTTTCATAAAACTATAAAAGGACCTATTGTTGTCTTGTTAATACGCTCTATCATAGGGATACAAACACTTTGAATAAAAATACCAAGTCGGTTTAAAAACCCCCCGACACCATAATAAAATTCAAAAACTTACCTGTTGCAAACTTATAACAGAAACAATTAAGTGCTCTCTCCATTTCTGCACTATTTATAAGCCCCTTCTAGAGTGACGCTAAATCCTTGAGCGTTTTGTTGGAGTGGGGCTACTTGAATTTTTACTTCTCGATCGTTCTAGAATATTATCTGTTATGGTGAGGTATAGCTATAAATATCTGAAACCACTGCAGGAAAGCTAGTTCACCGATTTCTTCTTTTCTCGAATTAAGGACCTGAAAAACTAAAAATGGCTGCTAAAATTGCTGTTGTAAACGGTCTAGACCTGGAAGAGGGTAAACTTTACCGTATTCTTGACATCGAGAACAAGGACGGACCCTTTGGCATTTCCACAATTGTCTATCTAGAAGACGATAAAATGGTATATCTCCCTAAAAGGATGACCAAAACCGAGGCAGAAGTGGCTACCATACGTTGCGGTCAATTAGGCCTTGTCCGTACTGGCAAACATTTTGTAGAGAAATACGGATGCACTACCCCTATTTTAGAGATTTTGAAGTTCTGGTAAGTTTTTTTATATTATATCAATTCACTATTCATTAGCCCATTCTTTTTTCAGATGCAAACTGCCTTTTATTATAATCGCTATTTTATCGACCCAATATCTTTAGTTTTTATTATAAATTGATATAACGTTTTAAATTGTAAACTTATTTTTGTTAATATACCTTGGGATTTCAAAATGTTTTTTTAATTTTCCCACAGCCCCGTTTGAAATGAAACACAAAAATTAATTTTGATCATTTAATAATGTAAATAAATATAAATAATTTTTGCACTGGGTCGACCCATTAATAATAGAAATAAATATAAATAATTTTTTGCACTGGGTCGGCCCAGACTATTACCCCCCTCCCATGGAGGGGGCCATGCCACAGTTCTAGGTATCCCTCCGGGGTGGCGAACTCCGGGTGAAAATTGTGGAAAATATATATCATCTGAAAATGTCGTAATTAGGCATATACACATAATTATATTTTTTAAAAACATACCGCCTCGCCGGGAAACATCTCTCCCACTAAATATTCGATGAAGTTAACAATTTGTTGTGCTGCTATAAAAGAAAACCCCGAATTAAAAAATTAAAAAATTTATAATAAAAAGAACTTACCAGACATATTTTCACGTTTGCAAGTAAACGGGTGTTCAATCTATATTTATATAAGTTTTTCCTACTATTAAAGAAATAATTTTTATGATGCATAAATATATATCGATTTGAGTACGTACTAATTTTTCCTACTAGTAAAGAATTAATTTTTATGATGCAAAAATATATGTCGATTGGAGTACGTACTAATTAATTCAAACACTAATATAATATCATCATATACGGGGCATTTTGAAAATGTAGATAATGGGCTTGTTTATTCTTTACACTGATTTTAAATACATATACGAGGCTGGTAATAACTACTCTGTTGGGATATTTTAAACGGGGTTAATGGCGGATTAGACGGCTTAACGGGAGATTGATCCGCCTAGCCGGGGCTTGAGGGAGAGGAAAAATAATTATTATATGTTCTCTTTCAAGATTAATTTTAAATATATCACCCAAATACGTACAATCAGTTAAAATGTAGTTGGTCTTCAGCTACGTCATTGTACTAAAATATACCATTTAGGTCGAATGTTATGGCAGTTTATAGATATAATTTATAATTTAAAGGCGTAATTTAACGGTCAAAAGTGTTTCATACCCCCTGTATACAGATTCCATTAGTAGTAATATATGCTTGCTTTTATTCGCTCACATTATACATTATTTATTTATTAAAAGGAAAATTACTTTCAATGCAAAATTGTATATGTAATAGACCAACAATGTTGATAAAATTTACATATAAAACCACTTCTACCTCGCGTTGTGACTCGATTTTATATGATCATTTTATTGAAAGATAATTAATTATGTATTCTGTTTTTATTGTATGATTCGGTAAACATATCCTTAAACATAATAAAATTCGAAAAAGATCTTATTTTCACCGATATGACCTTTATATATATTACCATAATCGTGCATTTGACTTGAAAACTGCATATATTTCTGAAATAAAACATTGCTAAATGATTACAGATGTCTTTTTATTTACGCCGATTTTTTATTCCTTTAATGTAATATACCAGGGCGGTAGTAAGTGATATTTTTATGTTATAAATAAAAAAGTTTTAAAATTGATTGATTTTCATTTAATTATGCAATCCTGAAGCTGTTGGAAGGTTTAAGATTTGTTAATAAATTGACGTCGATAAGAATATATCCCTATAACCACACTTAAGGTTCTTTGTTTTACCTAGTTACTGTTGCGGACGGGTATTGCAAGAGGACCTAAGCGTATTTTCTTAAATTTTCAGTATTGGAACGGCGGTGTTGCCGTTTCGACAATTTTTATGTTGAATAAGGGGAAATATTGGTTTGACAACGCCATTAGTACTGGTTTGTCGATAAAATGGTGAGTGCATTATAAAAGCTAGGTTTACCGCCATTTTGTCGTCATCACCACACTTAGGTTTGTTAATAAATTGGCGAAGGCAATATTTGCTGATAGGGGCTTCTGGTTGCATAAGTTCAGGTAGTACCCAGATAGCGGGAGTGTGCGCGAACGTAATTATAGACTGCGTCTGAAAATACTGTTTGCCAAAAGGACATACTAGATCCCCGGTTGTCTAATTACATGCCACGCGGCCTCTAACAATGTTCATTAATGACATGTATTGTATGTATTGTTTGGTGAATACCTATATATTTTTGGTAATAAATTTGTTTGATGTACTTAACTGTTTTGTTTCTTTATCGGGGCTGTTTTCTGTGACAGAGAGGCCAACGGGGTCTGTTCCTGGGGGAACAGGGTCTGTTCCTGGGGGAACAGGGTCTGTTCCTGGGGGAACAGGGTCTGTTCCCGGGGGAACAGGGTCTGTTCCTGGGGGAACAGGGTCTGTTCATCGGGTCTGTTCCGGGTGAACAGGGTCTGTTGGACAGGGTTCATAATACGTTTAATCTGATTCCACACGGAGCAGTTTATATTACAATACTTTTTTTTTTTTTTTTGTTAAATCTGATGTCTTTGATTTTAATAATCGGCTAAAAGACTTGACGCTTCGACTAATTACTGATTTTTAGTTTATACTATCCATCTATAAGAGACGTTGCAGCCCTTTCGGGGTAAATGATTGTAAAATAATATTGAAAGCTGATGCTTGTGTTGCATAGCAGATAGGTGAATGCACAAGATTGTTAATATTTTCCTACGCTTATAATATTTATTTTTATGTGAAACACTGGTTGCCTAACTTCAGGTAGTACTCAGATATCAATTAGTTTGTTTTACTAAGTATATGTGTATGGTTTACCCTAATTTTGTACATGTAGAAAACACCTCCATAACCCCACTTAAGGACCTTTTGTTCCAGCAATCTAATCAGATGTGCCCCCGTGGTTTCACGTTGTCAAACATTGTTTAGCAATTTTAATCTATATGCTCTCGTAGCGTATTTTGCAAGGCTTTGAGGTTCGGCCCCAGAGGTTTATGGTTCAATTCCCGCCGAGGACAAAAACTTTTTTTCTGTTATTATTTATTCATTATGTTGTTCAATATTGATTATTTAGATAGATGTTCAGGTTAGGTACTTGGGTTTGGGTACTATTGAGAACGTGGTATGTCATCTCTCCTCCGCTAGGTGGCGCCACTACAATTAATCGTTCACAGTCATGTACTAAAGGGGATTTGGGGGGCTCCGCTGGTACTTGGGTTCCATGGGGAATACTGTTAGGTTAGAATCTTCAAATAATGGGGCCCCCTGGTAATACCAGGGGGGCCACTTAGGTTAATACGGATCCTGTATCTACTGCGAGTAGTTATGACGTCAGACACTAGATGGCTATAGTAGCTGGGTTCCGCTCGGGTTAAGAGAGGGTGGCGACTTCCAGGAAAAGTGCCACGCCCTAAAATGGCACTAAAATTACGAGTTTTAGGTTCCATGCTATTTCTTATGGCCTTTTGGGCTCGAATCCGCTTAGCTTTATCTACTGTGAAGTTTGCCTTAGATTTTAGAAACAAGGCGCTAGACTAAAAATCAACATCTGTCGACGCACCGTCTCCGGATGTTTACAAGGATCCACTAAAATCTAGTTTTTGACAGTTCGCCAAATTTCTTTTAGAGGAAACCGATTTTCTCGAAATTGCCCGGTTTGTTTCTGAATGGGAAACAAAAGTTCGTTTATTCATCTCGGCAAGAGAGTTGTTTTGTGAAGGCTTCATGTTCTTTTATTTTATCGTTTTTGTGCCATGTGCGCAGCTGTAGGCACGAGTGGTATAAAAAGCCGAGATCAACGTCCGTGAGAGGTTTTTGATCTAAGTGCGCTTTAGGTAAGAATACCTAGTTCCCAGCAATGAATCAATTTCTTGTGGGATTGTGTGAAAGTGCACTACACTATGAGGCCACACGCCATCTAAGGTATGGATTTTCCTTTCAATATACTCCCTCGGTTTTTAACTCTTTACCCTCCATATCGGGCCCTGATTTAAGGTTTTCCTTTTAATTACAGGCCTCAACTTAAACCCGAATCTGAGATTCAGGTTTGCCTTCGAACTCGAATTTAAGTTCGAATCGTTCTTTTTCGCCCTTCTCATTGGCATCCGCTAGGAACTTATTTGAAGAAATGAAGAAGGCAGCCTAGAATGGCATATTTAGAGAAGCCCCTTTGTCCGTCCTAAGCGTATGTGTTGTCCAACGTCCCCAAACTGTGCTGTGTGTCCTGAGTGCTAGACCTCCCTAGATGCTACACTAATCGTAAAGAGCTGGAAAACCCAGCCTGGTATGAAACCCTCGTAAAGTCCTAGGAACTCCTACGTACCAGCTCGAGGCAGGGATTTTGGTGATTATTCTTTCGACTTGGTCAACCTTCCCTATCCTGGAGCGGCAACAGCCAATACGGTCTACGCCAACTCTCCATCCTGCCAAACCCGTCGGGGCGCCAAGGCCACCCGACTGACCACGGTACCCGTCCTAGGTAAACTCCCCTAGGAGTCCCGGACGCACCCCCTCGACGGCCCATTTGACTATGCTCGGCATTCTACGGGCTACCTGGTAAAATGTGAATCCTAAAAAGAATAATTAATAAAGTGGTTGTTGTTTTTTACAGCTCGCCTTATCTTTTCAACCCCTCTAGGACTAAACTCACAAAACATGGCGTGACATGAATTAAATTTCTTAATTAAACGTAGACATTCAAAATTTGAAACAATAATTTCCTCATAGTTCCTTGTAAAGTCACTTCATAGCCTATCGGTATATTTCATAACCTCTCTTACAGGATTCACCACATGGACAGTTAAATGCGCATTTATTCTTTCATTGGTACCATATCCAAATTGTATTTTGAATATTTAACCCCGTTTTTTTTTTAAGGTTGGCTATTTATGTGTATGCTATTTATATATTTTTCTCATTTTCAGATTTATTACAATATTAAATTTATATAACCTTCTTTATTGTTACTACAAGTAAAAACTTACAAATTTTAATTTTACCGTTGAATCTTTATCTAACTTAACACTGCAAATAGAGATCACAGAACATGGTTAAGCCTTATCGTTTAGTGTTGAACTGCATATTATTTCTTTGTTTTATTAATATTTATATCTATATACAATACTGTCATACTTATACAATACTTTATAATATTTATTTGTTGTACCAATATTAACTACCAAGAGGTACTATTTATTTTTATTAAATAAAAATAAAGCATTTTCTAAACCTCATCTCTTTTTGAATTATAGTTAAATACTTCCTCAGTTTACCTAGTTGTCTGTGGTTACCAAACCATCTAGTTCAAGATTTAAAGTCAAGAAAATTAGGTTGGCGCCCTAAAAAAATAAAGAATATATTAGTAGGTATCAGCTCCGGACCTTCACCTCAGTCTCCCTGAGTTAAGCTTGGCAATAAGAACGTGGACCCCACTTAATATAAAAGATAAGGTCACACTCTCCCCACATCCCCTTAACATATTTATCCATGACATACCCAAAGCCCCCGACAACATCCTAGCCCTCTATGCTGATGATACCGCCTTCGTCGTAAGGTTACTGAGTCCACGCATAGTTACGCGAAAGCAGCAAGATGCAGCAAACGAATTTTCCAGTTACTGTGTAAACTGGAAGCTTCGTCTAAACCCCGATAAAACCCAAACCATCTAGTTTGCTCGTAGAAGGCAGCCAGCCTTCGACGTGATAAACCTGAATGGACGCGACGTCCCCTGGTGCGACACAGTGAAATACCTCGCTATCACCCTCGACAAAACCCTCCATTGGCGCCCCCATATCCAGAACACCGCCAATAAAGCCAGGCTCTTCTACAGTCAATTATACCCACTGCTCAATCAACGCAGCGCCCTTAGTAATAAAAACAAACTCCTCCTCATCAAGTCAATCATCCGCCCCACCCTCACATACGGTTCAGCAGCTTGAAGATACGCAGCCCCAACCAACCTCAACCGTCTTCAATCCCTTGAAAATCGTTGCATTCGCACAGACATGAACATTCCATGGTTTATCTGTAACGTAGAGCTACACCGAGATATCAAACATATCCCCCTCACCCAATACCTCCTTGAAAGAGAAACTGAAATCCTCACCGCCACCCACACTCACTCAATCCCGCTCATCAGACAAGCCTCCGACTTTGATATAGGTGCCCCGCACCGACACAAACGTCCCTGACACTAACTCCTAAAGGTGTAGCAGCACACACCACCCCTCCCCCAGTGCCCCCCCCCCAGATATTTCTCCCAAAACTTTTTAAAAACCCACATACCCGACTCCATGTAAACAGCGGAGTTTGCTGTTAATCGTGAGACCCTGCGGAATGGACCGCAGGGGGCGAGGCAGGCAAGCCTAGGGGGAGTAAGCGGAGATCAGAGCTTGTGATAGCTCTGGCCCCCGATAACTCCTTCAAGGTGGGCTCACCTTACTACTAGAAGAGCATCATTCCATCACAATCTGCAACATGGCTCCGATGTCTATTAAACGGTATGTGAAAGAGAGATTTGGTGGAAAGCCGAATGCTATGGTTAAACTCACAGTAATCAACAGAAAGAGGCAATGTCTTAGTTGCAGCAGATTGGATGCGAGCATCAATCCAATGAGACATTGCCGCAGATGCTGCCAAGTATGTCACCAGCTGAGGATGAGCTTGCGGGCCCGGTGTACTTTTCATAATCGGACAACACCATAGAATAAAGAAACAAGTTCCTGCCGGGATTGCACGCTCAATTAAAAGCGAAGATAGCATTCTGTAACTTATTCCAAAAAAATAATTTACAGGAATCACTATGCAATGCAGTGGTAAGGCCTCTCGACATCTTGCAGTGTTCGAACGTACCAATCAATTACAGAAATCTGTTTGTTTCCTCACTATTTAGTCAAGATTGGAAGACGCTTAAATATTATTTTTATTTTGTGGGTTTTTGGTCAATTTAGAAACTAAAAACTATGTTTGTTTTTTGTGACGTTTCGGTTTATTATATTGTAAACCATAAAGCGTTTAAAATATAATACACCAACAACGCTTAATGGTTTACAATATAATAAAGACTTGGTAATAGGACAAAGGTCAACCTCTACAAGGTATTGGTCAGGCCGGTTCTCACTTATGGTGCACCTTCGTGGTGCAACATAAGCAAAACGGAGCTCAATAAGTTCCAAGTAATTCAAAACAGGGCGTTGAAAATTATTGCTGACGTCCCTAGATATATAATGAACCGCGTACTTCATCAGGACTATGCAAACGATAAATGAATTTTTCTTAAAAATTATAACAGACTATTACAGATGCACGGACGTATCGACAAACCCACTAATTACAGACTCACACACGAGATCTAGACAAAATGCTACATATAAACTACCGAAAGACTGGCTCCCTGTCGGTCCAAACCCATAGTTGTGAGGCACTAATAGTAGAGAGGCACTATCAATAACAAAATTAATGGAAAAGGCGCCAAAATTATGCAGAACAAAATTCTTAAATCCAATATACACGAACCACAATAATCAAGGCAAGAACCCATTTCAAAATTCTAGAAGTGACAAGACCTAAACAGTTTTCGACAAACCAATAGAAGTCAAAGGAGCGTTCCTGACTTAAAAACCCAGAGAAGATCCCAAATAACAATATAATAAACCATAAACCGAACCCTCACAAAAAATAAATATTGTTTTTCAATTTTAAAATTGACGGGAAACCCAAGAAATAAAAATTAAAATAATAACTAAGCTTCTTCATAACAATAAATAACAGTTCATTATTATCATGTATCACTTGCATGTCTTCAGGGCATAAAATTTTAATTGTATTGGAATATCTTATAAAAAATAAGATTAAAACTAAACAACCACCTACACTTTTGTAGGGATGTTACTCTACTGTTTACCATACAAAAATAATAAAACATCTCTAAAAGTGTGGTGTCCAATTTTATGAAACACATTATTCCAAGAACAATGAATTTTCATGCCCTAAACACATATAGGTACAAATTAACAAATAATCTCATTACGACAAAAAAAAGGAGGAATAAAAGATAAGAAATCTTGACATTTATTTATTAAATTTATTGTCTAATAATAATAAACCATCTTGATTTCAAAAGTATGTTACAACCTAAGTTTAACACATAAAACAAAATAATGTGAACAACAAAATATGACCTGTATTGTTTCTAACAAATTCAAAATATTCATTTACATCATAAGGTTTTATAGTTAACAGCAATTAAATATTTTCCTTTTTAACTTCTTAAACGCATTTATAGTGGCGTGTGTGAGTCGCAAGAAAGACCGAAAAATGGAAATGTTTTAAGCCGGAACAAGACTACCTCCCCCCCCCCCCATTTTCGAGGATGCTGAACACGATGGCGGCGTTAGAATTTCTCTTTGGGGTTGCGCAACCCCCCAAAACGGCCAATAACCACCCTCAAGAGGGGTTAAACGCGCTTCAAGAGGTTTCCCCGCCGAAAAAATACTTTTCCCCCGTTTTCGAGGATGCTGAGCACGATGTTAGTTATCGGTTCCAACCCTTTCCAACCCCTTCACCGGCCAATACTGGTCCCCGAAAGGGCAGAATTTTTTTTTCTTATCAACGGTTAAATGGATTTCTCTTCCGTTTTCGAGGACGCTGAGCACAGTGCTGGTGTTGGATATCGGGGCCGACCCCTTTCAACCCCTCCACCGGCCAATACTCGCCCAATAAGCCGGTGGAGAGGTTGGAAGGGGTTGGCATCGTTATCTAACACCAGCTCAGCATCCTCGAAAACGAAAGGGAAATCCATTTTACCGCTGATAAGAAAAAAAAATTCACCCGTTTCGGGGAACAGTATTGGCCGTTGAAGAAGTTGGAAGGGGTTGGAACCGATAACTAACATTAGCACCGTGCTCAGCATCCTCTAAAACGGGGGGAAAGTATTTTTTTCAGCAGGGAAACCTTTTGAAGCGCGTTTAACCCCTCTTGGGGTGGTTTTTGGCCGTTTTGGGGGGTTGCGCAACCCCAAAGAGAAATTCTAACGCCACCATCGTGTTCAGCATCCTCGAAAACAGGGGGGGGGGAGGTAATCTTGTTCCGGCTTAAAATATTTCCATGTTCGTCCGAGTCACACACGCCACTATTATACTAGGAGGCAAATGATAATAAGAACTTTATACAATAAATAAATATCATGCCCCTCTGTTTGTCATCGTTAGTTTGTGTTTGGGATAATTATAATAATTGTTAATGTGCCTAGATGGGTATGCAAAGTATACATTTTGCGAAAGGCTATTCCAAAATATACAGGGTGTTTCATAATTAAATGTCAATATTCAAGGGGGTTCACATGTATGCACGACTTTAAGAAAAAAAGTTGCTTTAAACTCTGCAAATGCTCCAATTTTAAGATACACGATGTCGAAATACTTAAAAAAAATGGATTTTTAATCTTTTAAAAACTTAAAAATTGAAAAAAAAATTTAAATGAAAATAATTAAAAATTATATTTTTGATGTACCCTGTATAGCAATCGCAATGTGTTATTGGAAATTGTAGTTTTAACACAAGCAGACGATTTTATAAAGAATTACTTTTTATTCTAACCCTATACAAATAAAAATGTTTTTCCAACCGAAAACTCTATACCTATCCGTGGGCACACTGTATATGCACAGGGGGCCGGAGATATTTTGTAAAGATTTGTAAATCACTAATAAATGAGCAATAGGATGATGTTACAATAAAGTAATAAAATCTTTATAAATTATAGGTCATTAGGTAAGTATTATCAATGGTCAAGAAATTTGAATATGGCAGGTATAACAAATGGGACTTTTTTTTTATGTTATAAAATTAGGTCTTTCTTCAAAGGTAGTACTTTATGGATTTATGACCCATTCAATATTTTGGTATTTCCTTAATCTATAAATTGATACGTATTTAGGAGATTGGCCTTTCTCTCCATTGTATGCGCAAATTTTAATATTTCGTAGTTATAAGGTACATATATATATAATATACAGGGTGGATCAACAAGGTGTTCGCCTTCGATAGCATAACGTAAAAATATTTTGCGTTATACAGAATGGCTCAAAAAATTGGTACTGCATAAAAATTATTTTTTTAAAATGAAACACCCTATATATTATTTCTCTTTCTGATTCCGCTAGAAAGAATCTCTACAGTCATATTTACTTTTTTTAAATTTGATTGTGACGTTGTCAAGTAAATAATTATTTCTTGGTATATTAAGATTTTTATTTGACTTATTAAAAAAATCATAGTTGCCTATGGAATCAATAGAATTAAACAAAATTTTTACTATAAGTACCTTAAAGTACTTGGTACGTAACCATATCACTAATTGTTCTATTTATTTTATTATACGTTCGTGTTGACTTGGCAAATTTCGCTAATTTAAATATGCATCCTATGTCAATTTTTTAAAATGGAACACCCTGTATTTTTTTAGTTGATAATGTGTATTTTTTAAATGCCTTTATTTTTTGTTAAATATGTCATCTACCTAAATCCTCTAGTTTTTGAAATATTGTATATTTTATGAAAGGCTACACGAAAATTAGTAATTTTATGTGCAAAATAATTAAAATTGGAATATTTGTTGTGGGTTAGTGGTTCCTTGATGAGTGGACTGTATATTTATATCGCCTGGTTCGGAAACTTCTTACGTAAATAACCACACGACTATTTATTTATTCAAAAACAAGATTTATTGAACAAATACAACTTTAATGCACTTACTTAAATGCATTAGAAAACATATGAACTTTATAAATTACTTAAATAGAGAATTATTGTGCTACCGCTTCACGAACGCCTGCACCCACGTTTGACAGTGACAGTCGAAAAACAGGTGATGACTGTCTGAGCAACAACTCCGCTCACGTTTAAATTGCGACTGCTTGAGTTATGGCGGGGCGCGGGGCTCTCCCGTCGCGATATGACGCGTCACTTTTAAGCCATCGGGGCGGGGTAGAAACGGTGTTGCTAGGCGCGCTGAAGACTGACTGGGAATGCGGGTAACGGAGAATAATCGCACTGTCTAGGTTTTGCATGGCCGACGTTATTGTACGGAACATACGCCCCCCGCCTTGAAAGGATCCCTTTCAAAACAAAGATTGCACAATGTAACGACACTCGCCGACACAAACACTGCACTGTCAGTATTAGCCGCACTATCTGCTACGACACTAAAGGTTCAGAGGCAATGAACATATTTTGGCAAAAGAGCGCTTAATCAGTCCTGATCTCGTCTTTATTGTAACTACTCTTGCCACTCCGTCTTTGCCATGATGTAGTTCTGCCACTCGTCCGAGTAACCATTTGAGAGGAGTTTGATTGTCTTCTTTGATGACAACCAGATCATTAACTTTGATTGAGCCTCGTTCTGTCTTCCATTTGGAACGCTGCTGCAACTCTGATACATATTCAAGCGACCATCTTGACCAGAAGTTTTGTTGAAGCTGTTGTATACGCTGAAAATGCTTAAGTCGATTCTTAGGAATCTCGGTGTAATCTGGATCTATGACTGAAGTCATGGGCCGCCCAATTAGGAAATGAGAGGGTGTGAGAGGTGTCAAGTTGGAGGGATCACTTGATATCGGAGACAACGGAGGCGAGTTTAGCACTGCCTCGATTTGTACTAGCAAAGTATAAATTTGCTCAAAAGTTAGCAATGCATTGCCCGCCACGCGCTTTAGATGATACTTTGTTGCGTTAACACCCGCTTCCCATAATCCTCCAAAATGAGGAGAGTACGCTGGGATAAATGACCATGAAATTCCCTCATTCTGAATTGATTCGGTCAACGCTTGAGAATTTTCTTGCAAAAAGGTTCCAAATTGTTTCAGCTCCAAATTAGCACTAACAAAATTGGTTCCATTATCTGAATACATTTGAGCTGGCTTTCCACGTCGCGATGTGAAACGTTTGAAAGCAGCCATAAACGCTTCTTTACGTAAGTCGGAAACAAGCTCGAGATGAATGGCTATGGTTACAAAGCAAACAAATAAGCTAATATAGGCCTTTGTAGTTTTACAACCACGGCCTTGCCTGTCTTTGACCAAAAAAGGTCCTGCGTAATCTACGCCCGTTGTATAAAAGGGAGGCGCAGGGTTCAGCCTTCGTTCAGGTAAGTTTCCCATGATCGGATTAATTGGTTTCGGATTTACCTTAAAACAACGTACACATTCATGTAATGTTTTTCTCGCTAAGTTGCGCCCCGCTAAAGGCCAATACTGCTCACGAATTGACGACAACAAATGTTGCGGTCCGGCGTGAAATAAACGGATATGTTCTTTCAAAAACAATAATTTAGTAAACCTATGATTAGAACATAACAATATCGGGTGCTTCTTATCGTAATTAAAAGGTGAATTTAATAATCTGCCGCCTACGCGAAGAATTTCGTTATTATCCAAAAAAGGGGTAAGCCTTAATACCTTACTTTTACCATCAATTCTATCATTATTTTTTAAGGCTGTTATTTCGTTTGAGAAACTTTGCCGTTGTACTATTTTTAATAAAGATAAGGATGCACGATTAATTTCCTCGATATTTAGAGAAGCAACATTTCGTTTATCTTTAGTTTTACGACAGTTTTCAATAAAGCGTTTGCAGTATGCAATTATACGCTCTATCCTTATTAAAGTAGAATATTTTTCAAAGTCGATTAATGGTGTTTCTACAGAAACCTTAAGCAGCGCTATATTTTTTCGCAATTCGGGTAGATCATTGTCTGGACACTGAGGCCTTGGCCAACACTTTTCTTTTTGCATTAACCAACTTGGACCAAACCAATAAGGTTTAAGAGACAATAAACTACTTGGCCTAACACCGCGCGAAACATAATCTGCTGGTTATCTGAGGTTGGCACATGTCTCCAGTCTTCAATTTCTGATAATTCTTGAATGAATGAAACCCGATTTGCAACAAATACCTGTAAAATATTTGGAGCCATGTTTAACCACCCAAGCACAATGGTGGAGTCACACAAATACGTAGTTCTTTCGATTTTCATGTTCAGTGAGGATTTTACTTTATTTACTAACTTGGCAAGCAATAAAGCAGCTGTTAATTCTAGGAGCGGAATAGCTTGAATCTTTAAAGGCGCGACCTTAGATTTTGCGCATACTAACTTAATAGCAATGTTACCCTTATTATTTTGCGATTTCATGTACACACAAGCACCGTACGCGTGCGCGGACGCATCAGAAAATCCGTGAATTTCTACTCGAACAGCATCTTTACATGTTACTTTTCGTTCTATGTTGAGATCGTTTAACGCTGTTAGCTCATCACGAAATTGAAGCCATCTTGTATGCAATGTATGCGACAAAGAACTAACCCATCCTAATTTTTCTAGCCAATTATCCCGCAAGATTATTTTCGCTAGAATTATCGTTCCGCTTAAAAGACCTAGAGGATCGAAAATCTGAGATATCTCCGATAAAACTGTGCGTTTTGTAATGCGCTTATTAAAACTTGTTCCTATTTTACACAAAAAATAATCCTTTCGACCATTCCAAATGAGGCCTAAAGTCTTAGTATTTTCATTTGCGCCTAAGTCGATTAAATCCGTTTTATCAGATGTTTTTATGCCCTTTAAAACCGCGGGGCTATTAGATACCCATTTTCTAAGATGAAATCCCGCTTTACCAAGAATTAATGAAACTTCGTTTGCTAGAGACAGAGTCTCTTCAATACTGTTCGCGCCTGTTAACATGTCATCCACGTAAAAATCCTCTTTGATGACTCGCAAAGCCACTGAAAAATCAGTTTCACATTCTACCCCAAGCTGATAAAGACATCTGATAGCTAAGTACGCGGCCGATTTAGTACTGTATGTGACTGTCAGCAATTCATAGACTTCAATTGGTTGTTTAGGGTTATCACGCCATAAAATTCGTTGTAAGTAAGTTTGTTCGGGCTCTACTTGACACATTCGATACATCTTTTCGACATCCGCGGCTATGACGTAATTATGTTTTCGATGACGTAAAAGGATCGAGAAAAGATCAGATTGAATGGTCGGTCGGATATATATCTATATATCTGTAAATCATTAAACGAGTAACCACTGCTGCTTGGACAAGAAGCGTCAAAAACCACGCGTAACTTAGTTGTTAAACTGCTCTCTTTGAGCACGCCGTGATGAGGCATGTAATAAGCATGTTGAGTATTGTCAGGTTGCTCGATTTTAGACATATGCCCTAGAGTCTGATATTCGTGAATAAACTTACTATACTGTAATTTGAAGCCTTCATCGCGCTCAAATCTACGCTCTAAACTTAAAAATCGTTTCTCTGCAGCGTCATATGACTCCCCTAAATTTTGAACTTTATCTTTTAACGGTATAGTAACTATAAACTGTCCGTGTTCATCACGCTTAACCGTTTCCAAAAAGTGTTCTTCACACAATTTTTCTTCACGAGAGAATAATTTTGAATTCGATATTCCTTTTATTTCCCAAAAACGCGTTAGCTGGTTATCTATATCTGAATTCTTTAGGAAATTGCATTGCACGCTTTGAGACTGAGAATTATTCGAATACACTTGACCTGACACGATCCAACCAAACTTAGTTTTTTGCAAAAACGGACCGTTATCGCTTAATTTGACTTGACCAACGCACATAACATTCCAGAAACAATGAGCTCCTAAAAGCATATCGATTTTACTTGGCAAATGAAAGTTCTCATCAGCAAGCTTTATGTTATTAGGTATTTTTAAACTTTGTTTATCAATTTTAAAGTTTGGAAGATTGCTTGTGATAGTGGGTATAATTAAGCATGAAACGTTACACGAAAAATTGTTTATCTGTGACTGAACTTGCTACATTGTGTTGCCAATAACGTTTGATTTCGTTTCGTTAAGTCCGCTGACCTTTAAATTAGATGGCATGCAAGTGAGTTGTAATCTGTTACAAAACTCCTCAGTTATAAAACTGCTTTGAGACTCCACATCTAGCAAAGCTCGCGCTACATACGGCTTATTATTATTATAAAAGACACGCACTAAAACGGTAGCAAGGAGCACTTGTTGATTGTTTGCTACATTACGTGACGATAAGTTTACGCTTTCTTGCTGAACGTCTCTAGTATTATCAGATTCATTATTGTTGTGATTTGACATGTCACTTTTTTCTGTATGCAGTAAAGTATGATGTCTTGCTTTACACGTTTTGCAAGGACCTGAAAAACACTGCCTATAGATATGTCCCGACTTTAAACAATTTAAACAGAGTCGTTTTTTCTTAGCTTGTTCTGCGCGATCATGTACACTTAACTTTATAAAATCAGAACATGCTTGAATGTAATGATCCTTATTACAAAAGGAACACCTCGGTTTAACAGAAGAATTGTGAGATAAAAACGAATTTGTTCGTCTGTTAAACCTGCTTGTATTTTGCTTATAATTCGGTTTGCTTTGCTCTAAAGATTCAAGAAGATCTGCTCGTTATTTCAAAAAGGTTGTCAAGTTATCCAACACGGGTGTTTTATGAGAAGCCTTTACTTGTTACCACTTTCTAAAAGTAATCTCGTCTAATTTTGTTGTTACTAAATATATTACCAACGTATCCCAATTATCGGTGGGTTCATTTAGCGTTTTAAGTGCTCTAAGATGTTTGGCAACACTGTCGACCAAACCTCTAAACGCGCTTGATGACTCATTCTGTATCTTACTCATAGTAAAAAGAGCTTTTACGTGATTTTGGACTAAAATTCTTTTGTTATTAAACCGGTCGCAGATTAAGTGCCACGCACTTTGATAATTAGAACCTGTAAACTCTAAGCTTGCTATTATTTCTAGAACACTAGAACCGAGATATGCTCGTAGATAATGATATTTCTGAATATCCGTAAGTTTGTTATTTTGATGAATAAGCGACTCATACGTATCTCTGAACTCTAGCCACTTATCATTATCGCCATCATATTTCTTTATTTCGATTACTGGTAACTTTACACCGCCGCCGCCATCGTTTACCGGCGCGTTAATGTTGTTGTACGAGACTGAACCCCGCGACGACACCTGACTAGCTACGCCACTGCTTGACGAGCTATTTGTAATTAAAAATCTTTTGGATTTCGCTACGATTTTGTAAAAAGCCGTCTCAAATGCTTCACGATCAGTATACTGATTCTCGGGATTATCACTAAGAGCTTCAAGTTGACCTTGCAGGTCCTCAAATTCGTCTAAAACATTTTGAAACCTTTCTGCCCTTTGTTCAAGCTCTAAAAATGCGTTTTGATCATCGATCATAAACTCTGGATAAGTTTTTTCTAAATTTGCAACATACTTTTCAAAAATTGTTAACTTCGCCTTGACCGAACCTCTCTTTTTGACAAGCTTTTCTAGATCACTCATGTTGGTAACGTATTATTCAAAACAAGCTGAACTGATCAATAAATTATCACAACAGTGCTATAAATTGTTGGAAATAATTACTAGAATACGATAAAAAATACTTGCTAGTTAAATGAGGTCAGCCCTAACTGCTAAATCAGGAAGTAAACAAAGGAATTATGGAACGGACCCACCTTTACGACGTCTTCTGTGCTGAAAACTGGTCTTTTTCTACCATAAGCATCGGAGGTCTAATTTCGGCTTCGTAGGACCATGTTGTGGGTTAGTGGTTCCTTGATGAGTGGACTGTATATTTATATCGCCTGGTTCGGAAACTTCTTACGTAAATAACCACACGACTATTTATTTATTCAAAAACAAGATTTATTGAACAAATACAACTTTAATGCACTTACTTAAATGCATTAGAAAACATATGAACTTTATAAACTACTTACTAAACTCCGCTCACGTTTGAATTGCGACTGCTTGAGTTATGGCGGGGGCCGGGGCTCTCCCGTCTCGATATGACGCGTCACTTTTAAGCATATATGTATTAGTACTATATGGCTATTACCCTGAATATCTTGAAGCAACAACAGAGATAGAAGATCCAGGGTCATTTCGATTTGTGCGCATGCGCCGTAAGGGTATTGCCAAATGTACTTTTATTTATTTAGAACAGGGCAGAAGAGTGAGCCTTATAAAATTAGGGCAATGATAAAATTACCAAAAATCTTGCTAAAAAATTGTAAAATAAGCATCAAGTCTGTACTTCCAAGTGCTTTCAAATTATTTGTTTCCATTTCTAAACTAAAACGCGTTAAATAACAATTTCATATAACTGGAAAGTGACAACGTGACAACGTCTCAATTTTACTCGACATAACCTCGAAATCTTTAGCGAATGTTATTTTTGTTTGACAGTTCGCTTCACCTAGTTGATTTGGTAATTAATGGCTTTTGTGTACTGTTTATCTTTACTTTTCTGCAAGTTTTGATTGTGTGTGTGAAGTGTGATAATTTTGTGACGATGCCGAGGCAAAACCGAATATTTTACATTATTTTAAACAGGCGTAAAAACTTAAACAAAGATTTATCGTTCTACAGGTATGTACCTAGACCGGATATTTCTTCCTTTTAACTTACCTACGTTAATTTCGTGAGGGAACAATAACTAGGTAGTCCATTTCCTAAAGATTATTTCCCTTTGCTGCTGTTGATATACTTGGGTACCTACCTATTTTACCGAAAATTGCATGTACTTTAAAGAATCCTACAAAAACCTATTATTTTACTTGTTAAACTCTAAGAATAATTGTAAAATATCTAATAAAAGTTTTATTAATATGTTTACCTGCGTTCTTTTTCTTTTCTCAATCGAAATAATATACAAAATCTTAAACAAATCAAGAACTTTAATGTTTGTTTACAAATTTCGGTCCAATTGTCAAAGTCAAATGTAATATCCTAATTTTTTTTTCCGCTAGAATAAACGTCAATTTTCTTTTTCTCGCGCATGCGCACTGCGCGAAATGACCCTGGCGGAACAAGGAACCTCGGCTTCACTATGTTTACATTGGTTAAATGGGCAAGGCGCCATATAGTACTAATACATATATGCTTTTAAGCCATCGGGGCGGGGTAGAAACGGTGTTGCTAGGCGCGCTGAAGACTGTCTGGGAATGCGGGTAACGGAGAATAATCGCACTGTCTAGGTTTTGCATGGCCGACGTTATTGTATGGAACAATAATCATTGGGAAAATAGAAACATATATCAAGATGGTCATGACAAAATAAACTCTTTACCTTGACATAAGTTGTCATTATTATTTCTCTTTTAACTTATTTATATTCGTATTATATGGTAAATATTGTTTAAATTTTCTCCTTTATCACTATTTTTGATCTTGGTGTATTTTGACCATGAACTTTTCACATGCAGAACTTATTGACATGACTTATGCTTTGGGAGCAGGTGAAAGAAATTCATTTTTAGCTTCGAGGATTTATGCCCAACAACATCCACAAAGTAGACATCCTCATCCAACTGCTTTTGAGCGATTAAAAGAGAGATTTGTAAGAACAGGAAATATCGATTATAAAACAC
This sequence comes from Polydrusus tereticollis, assembly GCA_963920685.1. Classification (NCBI taxonomy): domain Eukaryota; kingdom Metazoa; phylum Arthropoda; class Insecta; order Coleoptera; family Curculionidae; genus Polydrusus; species Polydrusus tereticollis. The sequence continues at coordinate 63,303,293 of OY987335.1, forward strand.
ATGAACGAGTCAGGCCAGCGACTAACGATGACAATAAATTAATGACAGCTTTAAGTGTACTTAAAGATCTTCACAAGAGTACTCGACAGCTAGGCAATGAACTGCCGTTTAGTGCATCATCAGTGTCAAGAATGCTTCGTAGTGAACATTTTCATCCATATCATATTCAGTTATTGCAAGAGTTAGAGCCGCAAGATTATGAAAATAGAGTAATATTTTGCCGGTGGGCTGAAGGTTTGATACAACAACAACCTCGTTTTTTTGAATATGTTATTTTAGTGATGAGGCTACATTTCATAGAAACGGATGTGTGAACAAACATAACTTCCATTATTATACTAGCAACCCCTTTTTTACACGAGAAACTAATTTTCAACATCGGTAGTCGCTTAATGTCTCGGCTGGTATAATAGGAAATAATATCATTGGTCCACATTTTTTTCATGGAACCTTACTGTCAGGTGTACCTTGATTTTTTGCAGAATTATTTAGAAGTGCTATTAAACGGGTTACCAGAACATACTCGGGAAATAATGTGGTTTCAGCAGGATGGAGCGCCAGCTCATTACAGACTACTAGTAAGACATTTTTTAAACCGACGTTTCCATGACCGTTGGATCGGTAGGGGAGGCCCAGTATCTTGGCCAGCAAGGTCTCCCGACCTTACCAAGCTGGATTTTTTCTTATGGGGATATGTAAAGGAAATAGTATATAAGACGGCTCCTACCACAAGAGAAAATATGCAAAATCGAATTGGAGAGGTGTTCCAAACCATCACTGCAAATAACTTAAGAAATGTAAACGACTCATTTGCGAAAATAATTCGTTCATGTAATTTGAACTTTGGAGGACACATTGAACAAAATTTGTAACCAGACGGTTTTTCTTTAATTATTATCTCTAATATTTCTTTTCAGTTTGGTTTATTCATAATATAAATGTGTAAGATGTTCGTTTTAATTATAATACATTTAATGTTAATACTTAAAAGAACAGATGATATTCTTTCGTTGACCGAATACCTATGCATGTTTTCGTTTCTAAAATTATCTAAAGAGGACTCTTAAAAATATGTATCAGTTTTGATGATTATGCCCATTTTAATTATTTTGCCCATGGCATTCTTGATTAAAATAATAAAATTACCAATTTTCGTGTAGCTTTTCATAAAATATACAATATTTCAAAAACTAGAAGATTTAGGTAGATGACATATTTAACAAAAAATAAAGGCATTTTAAAAATACACCTTATCAGTTAAAAAAATAGAGGGTGTTCCATTTAAAAAAATTGACATAATGCATATTTAAATAAGCGAAATTTCCCAAGTCAACACGAACACCCCGTATAATAAATAGAACAAATAGTGATATGGTTACGTACCAAGTACTTTAAGGTACTTATGGTAAAAATTTTGTTTAATTCTATTGATTCCATAGGCAACTATGATTTTTTTAATAAGACAAATAAAAATCATAAAATACCAGGAAATAAATATTTATTTATTTATTTATTTATTAAGCAATCGACAGAACACAAGTTCCAATAATTAATTGCAATAAAGTAACAAAATATATCTATTCTTAATCTACATTTACTAAACCTAAATAAGAGCATGTATTACACATCATAATTATTCATAATTTTTATGTTAACAAGAAGTAAGGAATGTAACAATAACAAAACAGGTCTAAAATTTTGTCAAGATATACAAGATTAATTTGGCAAACTAGCCATTTCTAACGCTACCCTTTTTCGGAAACTTTATATTGTGCATTCAGCAAAAAAATCAATATTACTCACTAAATTAGCAAGGGAACACATTCTATGGAGAGGAGACTTCAATCCCAAATTTGTACGAGGCCTTGGAATGACAAAGATACATCTTTTTCTATTGTTGAAATGTGGACTACAGTTCAAGTTAATTCTTTTTAGCAATTGAGAGCTTTCAATTCTATTTTGTAATAATTTGTACAAAAATATCAATGAAGCAATGTTCCTTCGCGTTTCCATTGTAGTAAATTTAAATTCAGTTAGCGAGTTGTGATAATCTAGATTAAAAATATATTCACCATGTTTTTTATAATATAAAAACCTTAAAAACTTTTTCTGGACTTTTTCTATTTTATTTTTGTATATGACATAATAAGGGGACCATACTATTGCAGCATATTCTAGGATTCTCCGAACGAATGAATTATAAAGAATATAATTAATATTTTTAAATTACTTGACATTTACAATTACATGACAAATTACTTTAATTTACTTGACAACGTCGCAATCAAATTCAAAAAAAGTAAATATGACGGTAGAGATTCTTTTTAGTGGAATCAGAAAGAGAAAAAATATATAGGGTGTTTCATTTAAAAAAAAATAATTTTTATGTAGTACCAATATTTTGAGCCACCCTGTATAACGCAAGATATGTTTACGTTATGCTCCATTGCAAACCATATAACTCTTATATAAAACTTTTTCTTGTATGTCTTGCAGTTTAGGCGCTATCGAAGGCAAACACCTTGTTGACACACCCTGTATACAGCGTGGGCAAAAAGAATGGAACAACCCCAATATTTTCATAACCATGTATATTTTCGAAAAACGCTTGGACCCGTCGATTTTATTTGTCATTTTTACAAATTTTGAGAATTTGTAGTATTATACAGGATTGCTTAAGAAGTCGGGGCACACGTCAACTTTAGTTTTTTAAATGAAATACCACAAATTTTATTCGATTTTTGAATTATACTTAAAATTTTGAATATATTTCATGTAACATACCCTATTTCGATATTCAGCTGTTTTCGATATATCACAATGTAAACAATAATAATTAACAAAATTTAAGTGTTAGGTTTAATAGGTAAAAACAACAGCTTTTAAATCTGCTTATAAAAAGTAGAGTACTTAATAAAATGTTCAAATTGATGGCTATTGGCAATTTGGCAGTGTCCTAAACGTAAAACAAATTCGTTTTGAACGTTCTCAATAACCTGTTCAGGAATTTGTCCAATTTCATGTTGTATTATCAGTTTTAATATCTCTAAATCCGATGGCTTGTTCTTGTACACTCTTTCTTTCAAATATCCCTACAAAAAGAAATCTAGGGGTGTAAAATCGGATGAGCGAGCTGGTCATTCTATTTTTCCCCTTCTACCTATCCATTTATGTTGGAAAAACTCGTTAAGGAATTCTCGTACACGTGCGGCGTAATGGGGCGGTGCACCGTCTTGTTGTAGCCAAATGATTATTTCAGGACTATCTTGTTCATCGTAATCTGGATATAGGCCAGCTAAAGCAGGAACTTATTCAAACTGTAAAAACTCCTAATATTCTGTTAAGTAAAATTCCGGCCCATACGTTTAGCTTCTGTGGGTGCTGTGTATGGGCCTCTTGCATCCAGTGAGGATTCTCTGCCGACCAATACCTAGAATTATATCGGTTGACTTTTCCATTAAGGCAGAATGTAGCCTCATCAGTAAATAAAATATTCTGCGCGAAATTTCCGTCATTATTGCAGATGTTTTGCATATTCTCGCAAAACTGAAGGCGTCGATCGAAATCATCCCCATTTAGTTCGTGGACAAGACAAATTTTATAAGGATGATATTTTTCCTTATGAAGAATATTTTGTACAGATTTATAACCAATATTTTGAATCCGACCCACTTGACGAGTGCTGGAATGGATATCGTCTTGATACGACAGTAAAACATTTAATCTAGTTTCGTCACAGATTTTGGGACGGCCACTTTTTAGTTTATTGCGCACAGATCCAGTTTCTGTAAATTTTAAAAATGTTACTGCAGCTGAATTTATAAACTCGAAAAGATGACGAGGTTGAAGTTATTTTCAAGTTGGTGAGGTTCGATATTCGACAGTCCAGAATATGGCATTTATAAAGCCAGTAGCGAAGTTCGAAAAGTTGTTGTTTGATTGGTTGAAATTTTTGTCGAATAGAGTGATAGTATTGTAGATAAATTCATAATTTTAGATTAACTCGAGTAACAATAAATTAGTGTCATCATTCTCTATACTGTCCATTTCTAGTTTTTCAATTTCTTTTACAAAATACATAACTAAGCTTACAACAAATAGAAAATCCAAATACAAATGACGGAAGGGCGACGTAAACAACGAAAAGACATTTGACAATTCGCTGTAACCACATGACTTTGAAATAGCGTCTTCATTGGTCGACACGAACCTTCCCAACTTCGAACGTAAAAATTGGTTGTCTCGAACTACACGGGAACTTTTCGAAACTTACGAACTTTGCACGAACTGAGTTTATAATGGAACTGAGTGTTCCCTTTAGTTTAAATTGAACTCTTATTTTCAACTCCAACTAAAACTCAACCTCGCCAACTTTTCGGGTTTATAAATCCAGCTTTACGGTAGACCTTGATATCGGCGCTCGCTCTCGATGAACATTATTAAAAAGTTCACATACTTCAAATGTAAATCTGTTTCTATCGCCTTAGCCAATCATCATGAGGATTTCTATGCGCTCTCTTTCAGTGCATTTTACTTAAAACGTGTCGTTCTAACAATACAACGTAACTTTTTTTGCCAATACTGTCACTTAGAATAAAATGACAGTGGCGAAAAAGTACAATAATGTGCTTGGTTACCAGAGTTAAGGCCCAGTTATAGATTCAAAACGTTGCGGTTCGACGCTGCAGTTAACGCTGAGCGTTTACGCTTGGCTTTTATTCTAGTTATAGATTACCAACGTTGCAGTTTTCGTCGACCTCGACGCATGCGTTTAGGCACTACCACCGAAAAACAAGGCATTGAAGCGAGAAAGTATGAGTCATCACAAGTGGACTATTATTTCATTTGTGGACAAAACCTTTTAATTTTGTAATTGCTATTGTTTAAAACGTTTCGAATCTTTGTATTAAAGTGCTTTAAAAGAAGGTTCATCTGTTTTTGCCTATGAAAATATGGAGGACGAGTTGTTAATGATATTGGGAGTTACCGGATTGTTAATTTGTGCCACAGCGCTAAAATTACATCGCGAGAGGCGCTTGAGAAGATGGAGGATTCGTCCTATCAATAGGCAAAGAATTTCCAAAAATAATCAGTATTTTTAGACAATAAAGGAGAGTGACCCTGATCAGTTTTTTATTTGGACAAGAATGAGTGTGGATAATTATATTAATCTTCTTTCAAAAGTATCAAATAGAGTGTATCGAAGAAACATCAAAGATGGAATATTACCGGACCAACGTCTAAGCATAACTTTAAGATACCTTGCCCATGGTGATAGCTTTCAAAGTTTGGCATGGACATTTAAAATTGGGAAAAGTACTGTAAGGCAAATTGTTTATGAAACTTGTCAGGCTATTTGGGATAGTTTGTCGGAAGATTATTTAAGTGCCCCACAGAGTCGAGAAGAATGGGAATCAATTGCCCAGGAATTTGAAGAAAAATGGAATTTCCCCCATTGCCTTGGAGCCTTAGATGGAAAACATGTTGCCATCCAAGCCCCTCCAAGTTCAGGATCTGCATTTTTTAATTATAAAAAATATTTTAGCACGGTGTTGTTGGCTGCATGTGATGCGAGTTATAAATTTACTATGGTGGACATAGGAGCTGTGGGCAGTGCAAGTGATGGAGGAATATTCCAAAATTGCCTCTTTAAAGAATTATTTGAGCAAGGACATTTAAATATACCTCCTCCAAGGGAACTTTCCAATACAGACTTGGTTATGCCTTATGTTTTTGTGGCAGATGAGGCTTTTCCCTTAAAAAAATATATTTTCAGGCCATATGGTGGCAGAAATTTGAGTAATAACCAAAAAATTTTTAATTATCGACTGTCGAGAGCACGAAGAACAATTGAAAATACTTTTGGAATTCTTGTGGCACGATGGCGTGTATTGAAAAATACAATTATTGCTGAACCTAATAATGTCGACATAATAGTAAAAGCATGTGTTGTACTACACAATTATTGTATGTCGAAAACCAAAACTCTTTATTGTCCGGATGGATTTACTGATGATGGTGATGATAACAATGGAAAATGGCGCCAAGAAACCCAACCATTAACATCAGTTGGCAGATTATCATCAAATAATGCTGTGCGGTATTTGTATGAGCTACGTGATAATTTGTCAGAATATTTTGTGTCACTTGGACAGTTGCCTTGGCAATTGGAACACATAAACAGGGGTACAGAGTACAGAGTATCGAACTAAATTAATTTGATTTTAAGGCTAATGAAGTAAAAAAAGGTGTAAAGGATAGTAAATATATATTTTCAGATTTTTAAAGAATATCTTTATATATCTATTTACTATGTAATACTTTTAGGTTTTTATTTATATTAATAAAACAAGTTACCAGAATAAAAACTATTTTATTTAACAGTTTGCCTAATAGTTTCTGATGAAACTAGAAAATACTAAAATAAAAAATATTTTGATAGGTAGGTACCTATTGGTATACCTACTTAACAGAAAAAATATTTTATCACTTAAACAAAATATGTTTTAACTTTCCAAAACCTGAACAATTCTTGCACGCTTTTCCTTCGCATCTTGATCTGACATTTCATCCAGACTAGATGACACATATTTGGCAAATGTTGAATTTACAGGATTTGTTTTTCCTTCCATTTTGCCAATGATCGTTCTAGTTAGGCCCATTATTTCATCTAGCTCATTCTTCTTTTTTCTTTTTTTTTTATATATGTCTTCTGTAAATACATACAATTTTAAAATTAATTTTTGATAATATTGAAGTACTGGCATACCATCAGTTTTTAAAACATCTTCCTGTCTGCTTGTTGATGCTAAGGACTCATCAGCTGCACCTGATAGAGCAGCGGACTGTTGTAAGTGATCCATATGTTCTGTCTCCTCATTGCTATCCTCTGGAGATATTATTTAATTCATGCTGTCCCACACACTTTCTTGACCCAATGGCTTTTTCTTTTGTTTGATGCTGGATAAGGTTCTACAATATTAATTTACTTTATAAAATAAAAGAAATACTTATTTTTAAAGTTATAAAACTGCTAGCAGCAAAACCTACCGTCTTTGGACTCGACATGACGCATAAAACTCCATGTGCTTTATGTACGCCCATGGTTTTGTCAGGCCTCCTTGAGAGCCTGAGGGTTCTTGTCTTTTTTTTCTCACATAAGTATCTCTCAACTGTTTCCACAGCTTCTTGCATTCGTCTACTAAAATTTTTACAAATATAAGGCCCACCTACCTAACCCAAAAAAAGTATAGCAGCAGTTACCTGAAAGCTCCATTATGTTTCCTATTTCTGCCCAACTTGTTTCTTTTTTGTTGTTGTCTTTATAATCCCTATTTCTAATATCATAAATATGAGGATAGCCTTCAACCAATTGAATAAAGAGCGATATGTCTACCAAAAGAAATGAAAACAGTTGTTTAAACATATTTAAATACGCATTTAATTTAGTTTTTACATACCAACAGCATTTTCATTAATTTCTCTTGTTATTTCCATTGGAAAAATAAACTTTAAACTCTTCTACACAAAAAATGTATGACCGGCCAAAATGTAAATACAAAAATTAGGTTATGTTATGTTCTTCCTATTTTTAAAGTCGTTTAAAATGACCCGCCAAAAGCACACGATCCTATTGGATGTTCGCCGACAATAACGCTGGACGTGGACGCTAGAGATAAAAGTTGACCATCTTTCAACGTACAACGTAAACAGCAAACTGCCGACGTCAAATCTATAACCACAACCGTTCATTTACATTCCTTCATCTTTAGCGTCATTGACAACTGCAACGTCGAACCGCAACGTTTTGAATCTATAACTGGGCCTTTACTTCAATAAAGGTAATAAGTTTCCGTATTCATTAATTCCATAAAAATTGCCATCATTATTGTTTAGATTATGATATATCGAAAACAGCTGAATATCGAAATAGGGTATGTTACAAAATATTCAGATATTTAAGTAGAAATCAAAAATCGAATAAAGTTTGAGGTATTTCATTTGAATGTCCCGACTTCTTGAGCAATCCTGTATATTACTAAAAATTCTGAAAATTTGTAAAAATGATAAATAAAATCGACGGGTCCGAGCGTTTTTGGAAAATATACATGGTTATGAAAATATTGGGGGTGTTCCATTCTCTTTGCGCATGCACTCTGTATAGTAGAGATTGTTTAAAAATACCGAAACCCTAATAAAACGTGCAACAAAGAACTTGTTGGAGAAGCGATTGCTCAAATGCGATAAAAATAATGGAATTAAATGCAACCAATGTTTTCAGAATCAATACTACTTTTTGCCTAGATAAAATAGCTGCTTTTCAAATATTATAACTTGCTACAACTATTATTCCATTAGCAACACAATTCCTCAACGGTCAGAGAAACAGAGAAACAATATGCATATAATGTTTTCAGAACGAATAATACTGTCGTCTAGACAAATATCAGAACTTGCAAATATAAGCGGCCTGTCGCTACGGTTAATTAAGCATTACATTACATTCAAGAATATACTAACGTTGCCATGTGTTTTAAATGTTGCAACTATGGGCATGTTGCAAAGTATTGCAATAGTAAGGAGTGTTGTTTCAAATGTGGAGCGGACCATAATGGTAGACGGTTTTTTTTTTATGATAAGGCACAGCACCACAGGATAAATTCTTTATGGCGCTCTAGGAGCGGTGCGTGTGCACAGTAAACGATTCACAATGTCTATCTTCAGACTTGGACTGTCTCAACTGTAAGAGATTAAGACTTTCAGGGCGACGTCATACTGCTAAAGATTTGGCCTGCCCAGCATATATACAGAGAACAGAAAGACTTCGGCAATATGTGAATTACAACCACGAGAATGATTTTTTATTCCAATCGAACAACAGGTAACTGAAATAGATGAACTTCAGAATCAAAATAGCACTATTACTTCTACGGAACAGTCAGTGGGTGAAAGCATATTTAACATAAACTACCAAAATGTTCGAGGACTTAATACTAAAACAAATATGTTTTTCAATGCAGTATGGCTGACACAGCATGAGGATGATGCAGTGGCCTTAACAGAAACATGGCTACCAACGGATGTGTTTGATAGTGAATTATTTCCAGCTAACTTTTTGGTATACAGAAATCGAAATAGACCAGAGCAAGTTCAGGGAGGAGGTGTCTTACTAGCAGTGAAAAATGATATATAATGTGATATAATTTTGGTGGATTTTACTGATTCAGCTATAGATTTATTAATAGTTAAGGTATATACAAGCGACATTAGTTTTATCTATATAATAGTCCTTTATATTAGTCCTAGTTGTAGCATATTAGCTAAAGAAAGTATATTTTCCTATCTGGAGTGTTTGGATTTCTTGTATGAAAGTGATTTTATTATTATTGGAGATTTTAATATACGACGCCTTGCAGACTATTACCATAATGATAAGGAGAGGGATGTTCACGTAGATCTTCTACTAATTTTTTTAGAATTTTTTGATTGCAAGCAACATAATTATGTATCAAACAATAATAACCGTATTTTAGATCTGGTAATCTCGCGTCTCCAATGTAATATTACACAAAACTCGACCGATCTTGTTGATGAAGATCTGCACCACCCATCTCTTATCATTGAAGCACAATTAAAATCTCATAAGTAACTTTAAATTTAGAAGGGCAAATTATCTTACAATGTACCAACTTTTTCAGGGAACACGCTGGAATGAATTTGAGTCGCTTACTGATGTTAATGATGCAGTGCGATTTTTTTATGACAAGATATATGAAATATTTAGAGTTTGTGTTCCAAAAAGTAACAGAAAAAAGCAATATCCTGTGTGGTTTTCTAAAAAAATTATAAAAAATATTGAAAAGAAAGAGAAACTAAGACTTAAAACAAAACAATCTGGCATAATTGAAACAAAAGGAAAATTTATTACACTTAGAGCGGGATATTAAGAGGGCGTTTAATGTATATCTCAATAGAATACAACTGCAAATCAGTAGCGACTCGAGAGCACTCTGGCAGTATATAAAGAATAAAAAGGGCAATATGTCTATACCAAGTAAGATGTATTTGAATCAGATACAAAATGCTGATGGTTAAACTATCTCGAACGCGGTTGCAACTTATTTTAGTTCTGTATACGATAGCTCAAATAACATAAATGTTCAATGCTCGGAAAAAGACTATTTAACACAGGTTGTTTCTCTTAATGTTATTACAAACCATGATGTACGAGATGCTGTTAAAAGTCTTAAAGTAAACAAGTCTGTAGGGCCAGATAATATTCCTTCATACATCATTAAAGGCATGGTTGACTGCTTGCTTCAGCCGCTCAAATTTTTATATAATCTGTCTTTAAAAACAAGCACATTTCCAGACGAATGGAAAAAAGTCAAAATATGCCCGATTTTTAAGAAAGGCGACAAAGCGGATATCACAAATTATAGACCCGTCGCAATTCTCTCTACTGTCGCTAAAATTTTTGAGTCCATTATTTATAAATTTATTCACAATTCAGTTATACAAAAAATATCTAGTTTTCAACACGGGTTTATGAAAAACAGGTCAACAGTTAGTAATTTAAGTAAAATGACTTAATATATTTCAGAAAGTCTAGACAATAAATGTAAAGTGGACGTTATCTATACTGATTTTGCTAAAGCTTTTGACAAAGTCTCACATCAGGTATTGCTTTATAAGTTAGATAATGAATTTGGCTTTCACCATACGCTTGTTCAATTTTTCTCGTCTTACTTACAGGGTCGAAAACAAAGAGTAGTTATAGGAGGTTACACGTCTAATTCGTATATAGCTACCTCAGGAATTCCGCAGGGTTCTAATCTTGGACCATTGCTGTTCCTCCTATTCGTAAACGATCTACCAAAGAAAAATAAGGAAAGTAAAATTTTGTTGTTTGCTGATGATTTAAAACTGTACTCTGTTGTAAAAAATGTTGCTGACTGTCAAAACCTTCAAACAGATATAAATGAGATTCTGCAATGGTCCGAAATAAATAATCTTAAATTTAATATTGCCAAATGTTATATCGTTAGTTACAGTAGAAAAAAGAATTCTTTAAATTATGATTATAACATGGATGATGTAGTTCTAGCACGTGTGGAAGAAATCCAGGATCTAGGGGTAACATTTGATTCTCGACTATCATTTAAAACTCATATTTTGAATATAACGAAAAAAGCATCTAGAATGTACGGATTTATTGTAAGGAATTGTAGACAGTTTACAAATTTAGATTGTATCAGACTTCTGTTTATATCATACGTACGTTGTATTCTAGAGTATGCTAGTATAATATGAAGCCAATGTTATGAAATTCACAAATATGCGATTGAGAGGGTACAAAATAAATTTTTAAGATATCTGTATTATAAAGAAACCGGTGCCTATGATTTAAGTATAGTCAAGTCAGAACTAATGTCCAGGTATAAGCTACTTAGTTTGGAAAAACGTAGTGCTTCTGTTATCTACTTGCACAAGTTATTGCATAATAAAATTGATGATGTAAACCTCCTCCAACAAATAAACTTTAATGTCCCCTCATATAGAACAAGAAATGCATTAACATTTTATTTAAAGAATTCTCGTACAAATCACTGTAGTAATGCACCTATTAATGTAATGTGTAGGTTAGCTAATATCAATCAATTAGGATTTGACATTTTTTACATTACTCAGAAGTGAGTGTGTGTGTGTGTGTATGTGTGTGGGTGTGTGTTTGTTTTACATTTATTGTGGCATCTTGTGTGTGAATAGACCTGTACTATGTCGCCCGTTCTACTTGTGGCACCATACACTCGGATACGACAACAAAATATGGAATATACCGACGTATGGTAGTTTGAGTTTAAATTTGGATATATTTCCCGCCTTCATGTAACCTATCTCAACATTCGGTACTGACCAATTAGCGCTGGTAATTCTATAACGTTTCCCGCCAATTGTGTATGATATGCCACTGTTGATGCTAATTCACATCTTACTTTAACCTAAATTGTAGTAACCGCTATACGGTGGCGCCCTCTACAATACACACTTCAACCATGTATTTACTCGATACAGCGTGCAAATAAGAGTTGAATAATTGAAATAATGTTGTGTGTGAATAGGCCTGCACTATGTCGCCCGCTCTACTTGTGGCACTATACATTCGGATACGACAACAAAACATAGATTATACCAACGTACGGTACTTGGAATTTAAATTTGGATATACCTATTTCCCGCGTTCATGTAAGTTATCTCAATATTTGGTCAAACACTTTAAGGTAAAATTTAGAAATATTAGTTTCAAAAAATTTGTAAAAATGTACGATTTGCAATGCCATGCGGCGACCACTGTTAGCGCTGTTTTTAGTGTAAAGCTGCACTTTTTAAGAAGAATAGCCTAAAGATTTTTTGATTAAAATTTGTAGTATCGGAAGAAAACCTTAAAATTACTAACGAACGTTTCTCACATTCTAAACACATATAAGTGACTCGTTTGCCTTTTTTCCTGCATAGTTCATAATTAATAATCTTGTGTGTTCTTTTGGTATCTTACACCGACATCTTTTGACGACATGCCATGTTAGGAAAGTGTTTATTTTACATTTACTGTGGCATCTTGTGTGTGAATAGGCCTGCACTATGTCGCCCGATCTACTTGTGGCACCATACACTCGGATACGAGAACAAAATATGGAATATACCGACGTACGGTAGTTTGAATTTAAATTTGGATATACCTATTTCCCGCCTTCGTATAAGTTATCTTAATATTCAGTCAAACACTTTAAAGTAAAATTTAGGGAAATATTAGTTTCAAAAAAATTTGTAAAATGTACGATTTTAAAACATTTTAACATTGGAAGGGGTTATATTCGTATATGAGGCAAGTTTACGAATTTTCGTTCAAGGCCAAATGTAATTTTTTTTTATGTTTCAGCAGGTTAGTTAAAAACTACCCCGTATTAAAAGTTTTTTACATATTTTTTTAAAAATAAATCTCAACCATTCCACAACTACATGCGCCGCAGGCGAGATTTTCAAGGCACTAATTCTTACTAGGTAATTTTTTACACGCTTTGACTGGATAAACTTTAGTATGAGTTTCTATATCGATACCTTTTTGCCATAACATCGTAAGTGACAAATTTAGGAAAAAGGGATTATTGAACTATCGTAACTACCAAACCGTCAGACACCTTCCAGCAAATTATCGTAAGGTAGAGAAGCATAGTCTTTAGAGAAAAAGCCGAATTAAGTGTAACGTAAGTCACACAAAAATGTAAACAAATCTCATTTGTATTTGCGAAAACATCGCATGATCTCCAAAACATCGTAAGGTGCAAGTCACGTGGTAGTAATGACTACAGCAGCTCGACTGACGCGGAAGAAGACACAATGGGAAAAATAGTTTAAGAAAACAGAAAAAAAACATGCAAAAAGGCTCAAAGAAAAAGTTATAACAAGTTCGGTGCCAATAAGTATGTTGGGGAAAATCCTTGTAGTAATAATTGCCCAAACCAGTGTATTTTCAAATTTCCAGAGACAGTAAGGGAACATGTTTTCGATTTTTATTGGGGCTTAGGAAACCCGCAAAGGCAACGAGACTGGCTGCTTTCGTGCGCAAAAGATGTTGAAATAAAACGTCGAAAACAAGAGGCTGAACAAAGCAGAAGACAATCTTCCTTCAAATATATCATTAGGTGGAATGATGTGGAACACGACGTATGCCAACAATTCTTATTGAAAACTTTGGATATATCACAAATACTACTTTGAGATATACGAAAAAAAATTCTATGTCAGGCGTATGTTCCAAAAGAGATCAGAGAGGTAAGCATGTCCCCCATAACAAGACTGGGAACGAGCAGAAGCAGAATGTTCTAGATTTTATCACGATGCTCCTGTGACGGACTGCGAAGTCCTGGTGTATTTCTAAATAAAAATGTTTCACATAAGATACCTAAATCAATGAAAAAGAATCCATATTATCAAAGTAAATTAATACAATTTCATCTTTTCAAAAGGTTATTAGCATCACTTTATTCGCCTGCCACAAGCGTCCAGAAAAAATGACAATTACCATATCAGTGCGCATATCTCTCCACGCCCAAAAAATATTTCTAACAGCTAAAGACAGCCCAGCGTCCTACTATTGCAAAATATATTATATTCTCATTGGATACATCAAACCACCAAACATTTCAAATATTCTAATGCCTTCCCACAAAAAATGAGATCATCTCGAACCAAGGTTACTCAACTCCAAAATAGAAGCATAAAACGGAAGACGGTCATAAAAATTATTCGTTTTACATAAAATTTTATTACATTTCACATTAAATTCTTAGAAAAGAATTCGTAACTGATGACCGCATACCACCTAAGTCAAGTAGAAGGGACTTTTCAATCCACCTCTTATCCACCTCTTGAAGGCGGAGTTTGACTTAAAAATTTCCCTTACTTACTCGGATGGGGTAGTCAAGATTCCCATTTTGCACCTACGCAAATTTAGAGAGGCTATAAAAACGCTAACTCGCCTAGAAAAAGTCAGTTCCCCAGAGCTCACAAAAGTTCAAAACAGTTCAGTCAGTTTACTACAGTTCACAACAGTCCAGAAGAAGTCAGTGCAGTTCAAAGTAAAAAGTTCAGTACAGTGCAGTTCAGTTCCATATAAAATAATTGAAAACAAAGAAAACCTATCTACGCCATCCAGTACAGTCAAAGTATTAAAAAGTAAGAGACACTTTCATTAACGTATATCCAAGTATAGTGCCGCGACCTAAGTCAAAAATTAGTCAAAACATACACCGCTTCTCGCAAAAGTTTAGTAACCAAGTCTCTGAGAGAACCATTATAAATATTCTTTTAAGACCCCGGTTTAACCAAATAAATTAAATTTAGAATTACAGTATTTTAAAAATCAGTTAAATTACCAAAAACCTACTCAGTTCGAGATTAATATTTACAGTGAAGCTTTTCTCATAAACCTACAAACTTTACAGTGAAAAATAGACTTAAAATATTCGCAAGCGAAACTTATCTAAATCTCTAGCCAATTCTCAGAAAAAAGGATTCCTTACGTGAAAGTAGAGTCAACGACCTATATTTCAGCCCAAACGTTCAGGTGTGGGTTAATAACCGAGCTGTACAGAGCGAATAAACCTAGAACCATCGAGTGTGAGAGAGAAATGCTAGGTTACATAATTGTGATTTACTGTTGTAAGTAAAAGTTGAATTAACCCATTTATTTTATGCATATTTCGTATTGAACCATATTTACTAAATGTATTTTGTCAGTGAATAATTGCTGAAATCTGCCATATTTAACATTGTGATTTGCTGTTACCATAATTGCGTTTAACTTAGATTGGAAATAGAATATTTTTGAACACCCTTTTGTAGAGTTTTTCTTATCACTAAGGAACCGGAATAACCTTAAGCACCGCGCCTCCGTAGGCCTCAAACTACTTTACCGTATACCACGCTTGCAAACCGCTCCCTTTCATTGCCTGTTTTACCATCAAGCTGCGGGGTATAACACTCCCCGCAGTCCCATCTCATTAATGCAGGAATAAAACATCGAGAAAATACTTACCCACAGAATTTCGCAACTTATCATCCTTATACGGACATTTTAATAAAAATCAGTTAGAAAATGGCATAACAACTAAAAACAATATCGTTTAACTACAAGTTTTCCGGAAGATTTTTAAGGCGGAATTTAATATCGAATTTGACTTGCCGAAGAAAGATAAGTGCAAAGTTTGTGAAGTGAGAAAGGACAAAGACTTTGAGGAAACAGTAGAAACAAAACAATTATATGAAAAACATCTGGAAAGCAAAAATATTTGTAAGGATTTATTTCTAGGTGATCAGAAGAAAGCTGTTTTAGATTCAGAATTTTTATGTGCCAGTTTCGACCTGCAGAAGGTGTTAAACACACCCCATGGGGACAATTTACTCTTGTATTATGCCAGGAAGTATGCTTATTACAACCTTACTGTTTACGAAAGTGGAACTCAAAATGGCTTTTGTTATTTATGGGGAGAATGTGACCGAGGACGTGGCAGTAACGAAATATGCACCATAATGTATAAGTATTTGCAAGAAATTGATGGACGACAAACCGTCAAACACCTATCACTAAATTGTGATAGTTGTTATGGTCAGAATAAAAACAATGCAATGTTGGTAATG
Source organism: Polydrusus tereticollis (assembly GCA_963920685.1). Classification (NCBI taxonomy): domain Eukaryota; kingdom Metazoa; phylum Arthropoda; class Insecta; order Coleoptera; family Curculionidae; genus Polydrusus; species Polydrusus tereticollis. Next base: position 63,319,493 of record OY987335.1, read on the forward strand.
ATCTCGACTTCTTAAGGACTTGGTTCATTTAACGTCAATCACTGTGCGATACTTACTACCAGGTCATACTTATATGTCTGTCGACTCCGTTCACGCAACAATAGAGCGGTTTATCAAGAAACAGATAGTATGGGCTCTATCAGAATGGTGTACATTGATAGCGAACTCTCGCACCATACCGAAACCATTTGAAACAATAAAAATGGACTTTAGCGACTTCTGAGAATGAAAAAAGATAGCTGATGATGTACTAAAAGCGAGTAAATTCAAATGAAATAACGGGAAACTTATAAAAATCAGTTAAATTAAAAATATAAAATTTGAGAAAGGGAATCTAAATATAGCGGTTGACTATTCATACAATGGCCAAAATTGCATAAATTTCAAGATGGATTTAAAAGGGAAAAACCCAAAAAGACTCTAAACTGCTGGCCACTCGAACTTACCGATAGAGATTTTTAGGCAAAATTTAAAGTTTAATATTTTCAACAGGAATGTAAATTTTTCAAAGCCGATTGCAGATTTTGAAAGCTGGTTTTTTTCGGATTAAGCTGCATGACGTATATTTATTGTAGGACCATAGGTTTATTATATACGGGGTGATCAATAATGTCATGCAAAAAATCAAAAAGTTTGTATGAGTGAAATTTCCAAAATAAATTTTTTTGGTCGTTGCAATAGGGTCCGTTACTTAGGTAACATCAATATCTCTAGACGTTTTTGTCAGTTTTTGGATTAAGGACGTTAGGTCTTGTACACACTACTAAACATAAAATGTGGGTAGCAAAATTTTTAAAATGCTATAACTTGACATTGGATGGACGGTTCTTGATGATTTTTGCGGATTTGGAATCCTTATTTCACGTAGATTTTCTACGATCTAAATATTTTATTTGAGGGTGGAAATTTACACATTATACCGGGTCGATAATAGACAAAAACATAGCGACAAGAACAAGTTTATTACATTATATTCTACAATATACAAGATTGGTTAACAACGGCCCAAAGTCAATCCTTACAAAATTTCTAATTCTAAGCCTAATTTAAAGGTTACTGCAATCCCTAAAAAAATCTGATATACTGTAATAACAAAGATTAGGTATGTATGGAAAAGGATACCTAGTGATAATTGATATTGGTAATTTTTAGTTAATAAAAAAAAATGGCCTGAAAAACATAAATTGTTTGTCCATTAATTTTTGTTTTCAACCCACTGCGTCAAAGATGGGAATTACAACCTTGCATTTTTGGAGTTTAAAATGAAATTGGGTATTTGTTGGCAATAGCGTGTTAAAAGGACGAGGTCATTAAAAGCAACCGGCAAATATCAATGGAAAAATGCCAAGTGTCCTATCTTTAAATACCTAATCTTTGGTAATAATTTACCCGAAATTAAGTAGGTGCATTATAAAAAAAAGGAACTAATATTTTGTTGGTCCTCCTGCTCGACGTATTACTTCCCGACATCTGTTTGGTAGAGTATCCACAAGATTATTTATAAAATCTTGTGGAATATTCTCCCATTCTTCACGAATGGCCTCATTAAGCGTTGCAAAGGTTGCAGGGGGTACATCACGCGATCTTACTTTAAGTTTTAAATAAGACCAAACGTGTTCGATGACATTAAGATCCGGAGACTTTGCAGGCCAGTCCATCCTATTGATGTTCTGTGCCTGCAAAAACTCTGTGATCCTTCGCGCTCTATGAGGTGGAGCGTTGTCATCCACCAATAGAAATTCTGCACCGTAATTTCGAGCAAAAGGAACAACAATAGGTTGCAAAATTTCCTCCTGATAAACATTAGCGTTAACAGTTTGGTTGGTAATGAATAGCTCGGTTTTACCATTTCTTATGATACCTCCCCATACTGTTACACCTCCGCCACCAAATGCCTCTTGAGGGGCCATGTTTTCCTTCAAATACCGCTGATTTGGCCCTCTCCAAACTAATATTCGGCCATCGGAGTGAATCAAATTAAATCTTGTTTCGTCAGAAAATAAACAATGGCTCCACTCTGCATTACCCCAATTCGCATGCCGATTTGCCCATGCCCGCCTATTCGCTCTATGGTGTCGTAATAACAACACACATTTTGCTCTGCGACGGGCTCTAAAATTTAAAATGTTTGGCATTATGTTGTTTTTGTAAAAATAAATTCTCACCTTAAGTTGTTTTTATTCAATGTTCTTCTTACTGTTCTGTTCGAAACTCTCACCCCAGTTTATTGCCTTAAAGAGTCATTTAGTTTCCTAGAGTTCTTTGTTCTATTCACCATAGCTTCTCGAATTAAAATTCTTTGGGTTCTTTGGTTTATTTTTTTTGTATGTCCACCCCAATGCCCATAATTATGATCACCAGTAGTTTCGACGCGACGGTTTAAATTATAAATTGTCTTTTGGCTGACATTGTAAATGCGCGCAATTTGCTTTTTTAGCATTCCTTCGTTGAGAAGTCGAATGCAATTTTCTCTTTCTGTCGTGGTTAAACGCCTCATATTAATTAAAATTTACAAAATTATAACATTGAAATGTGTCAGGTTATTTTTAAAATAATGTTAACTATTTTTAATTCCATAGCAACAAATTTGTTTTTGCAATGCCTACTTTGAAATTGACGCGTCGCGTAGAAATTACAGTCGATCATAAATATGGGCATCGGGGTACATATTTTCGACCCGGTATAATGTGTAAATTTCCACCCTCAAATAAAATATTTAGATCGTAGAAAATCTACGCGAAATAAGGATTCCAAATCCGCAAAAATCATCAAGAACCGTCCATCCAATGTCAAGTTATAGCATTTTAAAAATTTTGCTACCCACATTTTATGTTTAGTAGTGTGTACAAGACCTAACGTCCTTAATCCAAAAACTGACAAAAACGTCTAGAGATATTGATGTTACCTAAGTAACGGACCCTATTGCAACGACCAAAAAAATTTATTTTGGAAATTTCACTCATACAAACTTTTTGATTTTTTGCATGACATTATTGATCACCCCGTATATAATAAACCTATGGTCCTACAATAAATATACGTCATGCAGCTTAATCCGAAAAAAACCAGCTTTCAAAATCTGCAATCGGCGTTGAAAAATTTACATTCCTGTTGAAAATATTAAACTTTAAATTTTGCCTAAAAATCTCTATCGGTAAGTTCGAGTGGCCAGCAGTTTATTCTCAAAAATTATTTATTTGGAAAATGCTATAGAGCTCGAAGTTTTTAAGCAATAAATAAAAGTATAGGTATTTGGTATACACATCGTCATGCAGCGTATTTGCTGTAGCAACGCATACACACACACTCGTTGTATTTATTGTAACATCACCTATACACTTCCGATTTCTTGTGGCATCGATGCCACTATTTAGGATAATTAATGGTTCCTATCTTCGCTAAAATGGAGTGTATCGTAATGCACGTCGGTGCACAGTGTTGCCAATTTTTTTTGCAGACCGGGTGTTGCCGATATTCGCATGTGACCACAATTGGGGTTATAGCCTAGATGCCACTTTAAATATGAGAACAAGTATGTGTGTGTGTGTGTGTGTATCTGTGTGCTATCCTACTCTATAATTAGATCTAAAATGTATCTGTGTTTGTAAGGTAAATAAATAAATAAATAAATAAATAAAAAAGTGTTCTGAATACAATTCAATGATAAACGTCTATTTTAGAACTTGTAAAAACCCATATCCTTTGACACGTTTTGCCACCAGGAAATTAAGCTCATCGCTGTACACAAAACGGGAAAAATAACAATTGGTCCATAGAAAACATGGCGGAACAATAAATAGCCTATTAAAGACAAGGCGGGGAATATGTTACCTTGTGATTGATCCGTATGACAGCGGGGCGTGATTTTCTGGCGACAGAGCAAGCTGTTGGTTCCTCCGGACCGACTGCGAGTTAAACCATTAAAAGGTAAACACGTACGTCAAAATTAACGTGTGTCATCGTCCGTCGGACATGACAATTTCATTCACTTAACAAAAAAGCACCAGGTAATAAATATTGTAATGTTATAAAAGTTGGCCTGTACTAAAGTTAGTAATTAATCATGTATTAAAGAGTTATCTAACAAGTGCCGAATTGGATGAATAAACGCCAAATTAAATGTGATCTAACTGTCTACTTCACTTAGCCAAATATAAAAAACCAACCAGTGAAATTACCTAAACCCGAGGAAAATTCAAAGCCTCACTTTTAATGTTGGGAGTTAAAAATACAACTTGATTTCCACAGAAATCTACAGGGTATTCTTTGTTTTCATACAAATCAAAAGCAAGAATAAATTAAAGGGAATATCCAGTTGCTCCCTTCAAAGAGAGTAAAATAATAAATCACATAAGTATTAGTGTTCTATCTTTAACCAGGTACCCAAGCGTGTACCTAAGGAAGAGAGGCATAATGTAATATGAGGGTGTATTTTGTATCCTTTAATAAACTGATTGATATCTGTGGTGAATGCTGGTGGGATATTGGGTCATATCCGAAATGTATTATTTCAGAGAAGTTAATTAAAAATGAAACCAGTATTATTGAAATTATGTTTTATTTTACAACTGATGTTGAGTTTTAATTACTTCAATTACATTAGCGGGCATTTTTGGGATTACATTATTGCGTCTAACTTTGTTTTTTAAGGGCTACGACTCTCGGTAGGTTTGCTTGGACGGTCGCGGCGAGGACCGAAGCTACTCGTCGGGGAATAGGCGGTGACATAGACTTCCAGGGCCGATGTTCTCGCGTGCCTATTTTGCTAGCTTATGGGTTTCGATTCGCATTCAGTGCTTATTAATCATTTATTTGTTGCGGGCGCGGATACAACGATAAAAAATAGTTAGCACTTACGATTTTCAATATGGAAAATTATAAATATGTAAGAAAACAGAATATACGTTTGTCCTTTAACGGGCAAATAGGTTTTGCTAGGAGAAGAAAACCTGTAAAATTCAATTACTATGTTTACGAAGATACTAAATAATAATCTTATATATATATATTTCCAAAATAAATCAAATATACATTAAATTCCTTATATCTAAAACTGCAAGGTGATTGGAAATATAAGAAGAGTATATCCGCTAAAATCACTTAAGACTCGTGCGCGGATATTTCTGTCCCACTTTCTGAAACCCTGGCAGCAATACCTATACATAATATAATACCTATGTTTTGTCTAAAATTTAACTTATATATATATTGCATTTACATGTTGTAATAAAAATATAATGAAAATAATAAATTAAATATATATGCCTAGTTAATTTCAATCATTACTACCACCGTTAAGAGTGTATACTTTTGGTTTAATTAAAATAACTTTAAAAACATTTTAATATAAGTAACTCATGTTAATTAGGCGAACCATCAGTACAAATATATTTTTATTTAAGAGCAAGATAAAATGAACAAGATCGGATCGTTATGTCAAAATTACCTATTCAAATGTATATTCTGAGAGATCATTGGCTCATAAAAGTCTTTATTGGCGTGAGGAAACAAACAATTTTAAAACAGTAAATTTGACATATATCCATTAGTTTACTTTCCTCGAATAGCGAATCACTGGAATAATTTGTGTCTCTATTGTATATAGTTTTTATGAATATTTTTTGAAGAACTTGCAGTTTAGTTAAGTGATGTTTATAAGCTCCTCCCCATACACATATTCCATACTGTATGACCGAGTATACTAATGAAAAGTATACTGTTTTTAAGTTTTCTTGGGATAGTATGCTTTTCAGTTTTTTAAATTTATATAATATTGCTCTGCATTTTTTTGTTAATATTTTAATTTGTTCATCCCATTTCAGATGTTTATCAATTTGTACTCCAAGATATTTAGTATGCGAAACTTCTTTGATTATTATGTCCTTCTTATCCTGCTTAAGCCGTATTTCCTTTAAAAATGGTATTTTTCTTTTATCACAACTAAAAGAGATATAGTTTGTTTTTTCGAAATTTATTGTTAAGTACATTGTGTCAAACCAGTTCTTCAATACTATTAAATCTTTTTCCACACTTTCTTTCACTTCTTTCCAGGAATTTTCACTGTATAACACTACGGTGTCGTCAGCAAACGACGAAACAGAACCAGCACGCCTCACACTAAACAACTCATTAATATATATAGAAAATAATATTGGCCCCAAAACCGTCCCCTGTGGAACACCGTATTCGATATTAGTTGGCTCGCTTAACTTTTCCAATATTTCAACATATTGCTGTCGATTTTCTAGGTAACTTTCCATTATATTTAAAGCTATTCCCCGGAATCCTATATTATTGAGTACCCTAATTAATATATTGTGCTTGACAGTATCAAAAGCTTTTGCTAAATCCAAAAAAATCCCTAATACTGGCTTGCTTTCATCTAGATTTTTGTATATACTATTTGTCAGATAAATCAGAGCATCCTCCGTAAAATATCCTTTTTTAAACCGAAACTGTTTATTAGAAAGCAGGCTATACTTGTCCAAATAGTCAACGATACGTTTTTTAATTATTTTTTCCACAATTTTTGCTACACTAGATACTAACGATACAGGTCTATAATTAGTCACTTCAATAGGACTTCCCTTTTTTAGTAATGGTTTGACAATGCCGATTTTAAGAATAGATGGAAATGTACCCTCTTGAAATATTTTATTAATAAGATGGCTGAATGGATTTTTTATATATGGAGCGATCAAACTTAAGTGCTCAGATGTAATTCCATCATTTCCTGGAGCTTTTTTCGTTTTCAGTTCCTTGATAGTTTTTTCTACTTCTTCTGGGTCCGGGGGAAAAAAAAATATTGAATGCTCCGTATAATGGCTCTTATTATTATATACAGTGACTTGTTTAGAAATGTTATTTGCCAGATTTTTAGCTACTTCTGCAAAATACTTATTAAAGTAGTTTGCCATATCTTTCTTTTCCCTAATTACCTTATTTTCTACTTTTATTTCTGTAATATCGTTTTTTTCCCGGTACTTACCCGTAAATTTATTTACTGACTTCCATAGAGTTTTGCTGTCCCCTTTATTTTTTTCCACTTCTAGTTTGAAATAATCCGACTTTGTTTTGAATATCAATTTATTTAATTTATTCTTAAAATTTTTATACTTCGTTTCTTTTCCATTGTTTTCAGCATCATCATTGTAGTCTCTATATAATTTTTGTTTATTTTCAATAGATTTCATCAGCCCCAAAGTTATCCACAGGTTTCGCTTCTTATATTTAGTTTTATACTGTATTTCTATTTTAGATTGTTCTAATCCTTTTTTTATTTTTTCTATTAGGTAGTTGGTACCCTCTTCGGTATTTGTACAGTTGTAGATTTTCTCCCAATTTTCATTTTTGGTGTAATTGAGAGGTTCATTTTCATTTATTTTGAATTTTTTTGTCACATATGCTCGATTTTCTTGTTTTAGCTTTTCACATTCTATTAGGGCAACAACAGGGAAGTGGTCGGTTAAGTCTGTATTTATAATAAAAGACCTTATATTCGCACTTTCGCTGCTTTTAAGAAATATATGGTCTATACACGATTTAGATTCATTTTGTATTCTCGTAGGTTTATTAATTAATGACATAAATCCCAACTCACTTAAAATATTAAGATAATTTTGAGAACATTCTTTGTTTGATTTTATATCAATATTAATGTCCCCCACAAAAAAATGAAAGTTTAAATTTTGGTTTATGAATTTTTCAAAAAATGAGTGTAGGTTTTGTACAAAAGTGTTTGGACAAGTGGCAGGTGATCTATAAAGTGCATTTATAAGAATTTTTTGACCTAAGTTTCTAATCATTATATTCAACACCTTGATCTCTCCGATATTAATGTGTTCAATAGAATAACATGTTTTGTAGATATTCTTTATATAAACTATCACCCCATCATTCTTATTAATGTCACCCTCATTATAAATTGCGAAAAAACCGTCAATCTTAAAGAATCCCATATCTTGTACCCTCCACGTCTCACTAAGTACTACAATGTCAAAACAATACTGAAACTCGTGCATCATTATCAGTAGCTCGAGTTATGTGACCACAACTGTCCCAGGATTCCCACGAAAGCCTCCAGTCAGCAAAATATAAGATAAGAAGATGCGAGCTTATAAATAGGATTAAAACCAATGTTTGATAACTTTTTTTGCATTTTACTATATTGTACGTTGTAATAAAGTTCCTGTTGAACTAAATTGTGTTTTTTAAAAACTGTTGTGCGAAATAACGAATCAAAACTGGCGCAGTCGGTAGGATTATTTCGGAACGGTTCCACAAAAATCGCGTAAAACGTGAAAGGCAACCGAGTGTCTTTTTAGTGTGTGTGTGTGTGTGATACGTTTATTTGGCTCTGGATTTAACCAACTGGCCAGCTTATATTTTATTTATTCTTTCTATCTTTAGCTTATTTTTACAAATTACCCCTACATATTGTAATCATATTCAGATCTTCTTTTATTCATACTGGACTTATTCCTAAAACCTTTTTTTTTTTTGTTATTTATTTTCTTTTATTTTATTTTATTATTTTTTATTTTTTTTTTCAAAAAGTAATTCCTTTTTTCTTCTCCTTTTTTTTTTTCTTTTTCTTTTTCTTTTTCTTTTTTTTTTTTTTTTTTATTTCAATATTACTATTACTATTATTTTACAGCTGGACCTTTTCGCCCTATCTGAATAATGGGTCTAGAGTTTTAAATTAATTTTATTAATATGGGAATAAAGAATCTTATAAATTTCTACCTTCTCAATACTGACCAAATAATTTAGATTTACAGGAAGGGTCACAAGTTTACTGATACTTTCAAAGAAATCGTTATTGGCTTGAACCTGATCTTGACAATTCAAAATACAATGTTGGATGTCTCCTATCTCTCCACAAGTGCACAAACTACTATCTTTTAATCCTAGTCTATGTAAATATACAGGACAGAGGGTGTGTGAACTTCTAATTCTACAAATTGTTTTTATAAAATTTTTGTTGTGTTCTTTACAAAACCATGGTCTTGTATTTACATTTGGTTTTATTAATTTATAATCACCCCCCGTGGAAGCGTTCTGGAAATGATTTTGCCAATCTAGTACCAATTGATTTTTAATAATTCGATGTATATCTGAAGCCGGTATTTTAAATGCTGGGATCGTTTGTCCATCCCCGGTCGCTTCTTTGGCGAGCCGATCTACAATTTCATTTTGTTTTATACCTATATGCGCCTTGACCCAAACTAAATTAACTGATTTATTCTGGTATTTTATTTCTTGAAATAGTTTTAAGATATTCACAATTATATAGTTTAAACTAGGAATACAAGATGCATTTTTTATCTTTTCCAGAGCGCTGCGACAGTTTGCTCGATTGCTACTAGTTCAGCTGAATACACTGATGTCTCCTGAGGTAATCTGAATTTGGATGAGAATGTTAGATTAGCGTGATAAAATGCGCATCCTACTTTATTATTTATAGCTGATCCGTCGGTAAAGATGTGTTCGTGTCCTGCCCAGGTCGAGTTCAATTCTTTTACGAAATCCGCTTTTATGACGAGAGTAATATTGTGTTCCTTTTCTATGGATATGATCGGAATATTTTCATAAGTTTCATATTCTATAGTATAGCAGGGAGGTGTATGAGTTTGATACATTTCGTGTTTATATTCCATTATCCGTCCATAGCTTTCTACTACTAAAGGAGTTTTTTTTAAGCTCCAGTATTTGTGACAGTAGTTTAATATTAATAAGTTGTTTAATTTAATGACGAGATCGCTATTCTTTGCTACATGTTTTATTACAAATTTATCGCTCATTAATCTCCTTCTAAGAAAAAGAGGAGGTTCCGAAGTCTCGGATTCCATTACATTAATCGGAGTACTTTTTAAGTATCCAATACATAGCCTTAGACACTTATTCTTAACTACATCTAGTTTTTTTAAATGCGTGTCGGCTGCGGATCCATAAAATAGGCTACCATAATCTAATATAGATTTTATAAGAGATTTATAAAATACTAAACATATATTGGGGTCTGCTCCCCATTTTTTATTAGAAAATGCCCGAAGAACGTTAAGTCCGTTTTCCGCTCTTTTGATGATTGAATTGATATGATCCTTCCATAGCAATTTCTTGTCCAATGTTATACCTAAGTATTTTGTTGAGCTTCTATATGGAACATTTATGTTTCCTATTTTGATATGGTTCGGAGGGGAAAATCTTTTCCTTGTAAAGGTGCATATTATTGATTTCTCCGCAGCTATGTTTAGACCATTTTCTTGGAACCAGCCCGTCGCTGTCTTAAATGCGTTTTTAAGATTAGTATGGTTTAGTTCTAAGTCTTTATTTTGAGTGTATAAGACTACATCGTCTGCAAATTGAATTATCCTGAAGTTATTCCTGTGCATTTGTTCTTCTAAGTCATGTGTATATAACATGTACAACAATGGGCTGAGTATGCTGCCCTGAGCCAGACCCAAGCCCGACTCCCGACAACCCGTCAATCCATTGTTGGCTTTAATGTATGTTTTACCGAAAATCCGAGTGCAACACCCTTGGGAAACCAATTTGGACAACAGTTCCAGGCAAGGACAAAAATCGCCAACCCCTGGAAACCCGAGAACCAAAAAGGACAAAAATCGCCGACTTTGGAACTCACCCTTAGCTGTAGGAAGTTGACGAAGACAAAAATCGCAGACTCGACTTCACCCTAGGATAAGAAACAAAGAAACAAGAAAATGAAATTTCCATTGTCAGTCTAATTTTGTTTTCCATTTACCATTTTTTCCCGAATTTCCAGTGTATATAATTATAGGTCATAAGGTTTTGCTTTCTCTATTGGAAAATAGTTATTTTCTTTTAAATAAAAAGTAACTTTCTCTTATATCAAATATTCGTATATTTTAGTATGTATAAATTTAAATGTCTAATTTAGACGATTTAAATACAATTTTCGCTAAACTATCTACAAACGCTTTTCTAGAAACTATTCAGGAGACAGGCACAGAAACGCAGTTTCAACCCGAAAATAGTACATCTCAATCAATCGAAAATCAATTGTTAAACGAAATAGCAACAATCGCTAGTATAAGTAACGAAACGCAGTTTCAACCCGAAATCAACTCATTAATAGCACCAGCTAGATTAAACATAAATATGCCTCCAACTACAAATTATCAATTATTAAAACTTTATGTCGACATTATACCGCAGTATAATGGTGATTCTCACACTTTAGGTATTTTCCTTGAAAGTGCCGAAAATCTGATTAAAGCTTTTTCAAGTCAAGACGCGGATTTAAATACGTTTATATTACGCGCAATAATCGGTAAATTAAGTGGAAGAGCGCTTATTCTTATCGGTTCTAGAATAGAATTAAGAACTTGGGAAGAAATAAAACAAGCTCTAAAATTATGTTTCGGAGACCAACGTAATATCGATTGTTTGGTACAAGATCTTTTAGCTCTTACGCCAAATAGGCAAGAAACACCCTATAACTTTGGGATGAGGGTTCAAGATCAACGCAGTTTAATAATTTCTCAACTTAACCAGAACAATGACATAACAAAAGAAGAAAAAATTATCTATCTTCAAAGCTATGACTCTCTTGCTTTAAAAACATTTATAAAAGGTTTAAACGGGCAACTCCAAAATAACATTCGTTTAAGAAACCCAGATTCCTTAGAAAAAGCCATGTCATTAGTTATAGAGGAAGAGAATTTCTATTACAGTCAAAATAAAAACACAACTTTAAATACCCAATCATATAGGACAGTACAAAGAATAACACCAATACAAAAAAGCCAAGTACCACAAAGCAACCCACCGAGACCAAACTTTACCCCAAATTTTAATTTTCCAAGACCACCCAATTTATCAAATACACCATTCAGATTCCCAAATTTTAATTCTCAACCAAGGTTCAATCCACCCAATTTTAATCAGTCAAATACAAATAACTTTAACTCAAACCCTTTTAACAATAATAACCGACCTATGTCAAACCAAAGCAGGTTAAGACCATTTAATACATTTAATAATAATGCAGTTCAAAGACAGTTGTTTAACCCGAGTAGACAATTTTACTCAAATAACTCACATCAAGGACGATTTTTACCAAAACCAAAACCTATGGACGTATCATCTGGGAATACGCACCTAAACTATTTAAATGCACAGTATCAAGACATGCAGAATCAATTATTATTCGACGAAAACCAATATAATCAATACGACCAATATGACCAATACAATTACCCTAATTCTGGTGACAATTACTCCTCTTTACAAGAAAATAGTACAGATTATTACTATGATCACGACAACCAATACAATAATATTAATAATACTAATCCTCAACTTACACACACGGATCAAGTTTCTGATGAAACAAATACGTTTAAACATCCCACGGAAAATACATGCGAAAACGATAATAATATAAATTTTCGTGCAGTACCACCTCAAATCGAGACAACCTAATTACTCTTAATTTTAATAAAGCAAACTTACCACATATTTTTATCCCTGAATTAAATGCAAATTTTCTAATAGATACAGGTAGTTCTAGAAGTATAATGAACCCCGAACTAGCTTATAAATTTTATAAAAATAGTATTTTTCAAGAAAACTTTAACATTCAAACGGCTCATAACATTTCATACCATAATGAAGTAATTTTAATACCCATTTTTAAAATATTTAATGTTAATGAAAACCACAAATTTTATCTTTTCAAATTTAGTGAGAAGTACGATGGCCTTTTAGGTACCGACCTTTTAAAACAAATAAAAGCCTCCGTAAATATTGATCAAAAATTATTAAGTACACCCAGTGCAGAAATTGATATTATTTACGAATCCGAAGAATTCACAGAATTTAAAAATAAATTAAAATTAAACAATCATATTATTATTATTCCGCCACACACAGAACAAATTTGCAAAATTCCGGTAAATCTAGAAAATGGTGTAGGCCTGACGAACCACATCATTCTTGCCAAAAATATCGAATCTCCCCGTGCAGTTGTCAATGTAAAAAATTTCTTTGCAATTACGACCATTACTAACGCAGATGAACGCGAAGTAGAAATAAAATTAAGTACCCCTTACGAAATAGAATTTTTAAATATTGCAGAATTAAATTTTATTGAAAAAATGGACACTAGTCAGGATTTTGATCAAAATTATGATAACCTTTTAAAATCAATCAAACTTAAAAAATATCCGAGTAGACCATTGCAACTCTGAAGAGAAAAACAGTATTAGAAAACTTTGTTTCGAATATCGTGACATATTTTATAGTGATAAAATCCCATTGACTTTTACTAATCAGGTTAGACACAAAATCAATGTTACCGATGAAACGCCAATTTTTACGAAAACATATAGGTACCCCGAAATTCACCGAAATGAGGTAAAAACGCAAATAAAAAAAATGTTAGAGCAAGGTATAATTCAAAATTCTACATCACCTTGGTCATCACCGATTTGGATCGTACCCAAAAAGCTTGACGCTTCGGGCGTGCGCAAATGGAGACTGGTTATCGATTATAGGAAATTAAACGATAAAACGATTTCTGATAGGTACCCAATCCCTTGTATAACCGCGATGTTAGACAAATTAGGTAGAAGTCAATACTTCACTACTTTAGATTTAGCCAATGGATTCCACCAAATCGAGATGGATCCAAACGACATCCAAAAAACAGCTTTCTCGACGGAAAACGGTCATTATGAGTACAAAAGAATGCCTTTTGGGCTTAAGAATGCCCCTTCTACCTTCCAACGCGTCATGGACGACGTTTTAAGGGGCCTACAAAACGAAATATGCGCAGTATACCTTGACGATATAGTTATTTTCTCCACTTCACTCCAAGAACACATTCAAAAGAATAAAATTAATTTTCGATCGCTTACGTAAAGCAAATTTAAAAATACAGTTAGATAAATGCGAGTTTTTAAGAAAGGAAGTAAGTTATTTAGGACACGTTATTACACCTAACGGAGTAAAACCCAATCCAGATAAAATCAATGTATAAGAAATTTCCCAGTCCCAAGAACTCCAAAAGAAATTAAAAGCTTTTTAGGACTTATTGGATATTATAGAAAATTTATAAAAGACTTTGCAAAAATAACAAAACCTCTAACCGCGTGTCTAAAAAAGGACGCAATCGTAAAAATCGATGATAAATATATCTCAGCTTTCAATATATGCAAAGAGTTACTAATGAACTCACCAATTCTTCAATACCCTGATTTTAACGAAAAATTTATATTGACCACTGATGCATCACAGATTGCATTAGGCGCAGTTTTATCTGAAGGTAATATCGGATCTGATAGACCAATAGCTTTTGCCTCTCGAACTTTAAATGAATCAGAACAAAGATATAGTACTATAGAAAAAGAACTATTAGCTATTGTTTGGGCTTGCAAATATTTCAGACCATATATATTCGGTAGAAAATTCACTATTTATACGGATCATCGCCCACTTGTTTGGTTGTTCAATCTAAAGGAACCAAACTCTAAATTAGTTAGATGGCGCTTAAAACTCGAAGAGTTTGATTACGATATTATTTATAAACCCGGCAAACTAAATACAAATGCTGATGCATTATCACGCGTTCAAATTAACGCATTAGAGAATGAATCAATTATAGCGAATCCCGGAGATATCGACATTGTAACCTTAGAAACATTAAGAAATATGGCAGAAAACGTTTTAGAAGACCCTAATAATCAAAATACCAAAAATATTCAAATCCCAAGTACCAGTAAAAAAATAAAACCAGAAACAAAAAAAATAAAAATTTTATCTGACATTAGAATCAATCAACCTGATCCATCACTTATTGATACACAACATTCGACTTGTAACGAATCAACTAATACAGGTATAAAAGTATTAGACGAATCGATTAACAACAAAGTCAACCAAATTTTAATATTCCCATGGCCTCACCACAAAGTTCATATTTCACAAGAAAACTATCAGCATCAAAAAATTATCACTTTAAAAATCCCAGAACTAAGTAATGAAAACCTTATCTTCGAATTCTTACGTGACTATACAATACTAGGAAAAACCTACCACATGCATTTTCACACGGATATTCTGTATGTTACCTTTAACAAAGTTTATCTCGAGAAATTCTCAGAACGGGGTCCGAAACTTATAAAATGTACAAAATTATTAAATACTGTTAAAGATTTTGAAGAACAAATAATGTTAGTAAAAAATCATCACGAAGGAAAATCGAACCATAGAGGTATTACTGAAACTATTGAATATTTAAAAAGAAATTATTACTGGATAGGATTAAAAGAAACCGTATCAAATTTCATTAATGCATGCGACACATGTAACCGTGCAAAATACGCTAGGAAGAAACCATACACCCCTTTAATTGTAACTGAAACAGCCTCGAAACCCTTTTCAATAATTCATATTGATATTTTTACTTTCGACGGAAAAAATTACTTAACCCTAGTGGACGCATTCACTAAACTAGCGCAAGCGTACTTTATAGAAGGTAAAACAGCTATTCATGTCAGCAAAGCTTTAATTAAATATTTCTCATGTTATGGTATCCCCGATCGATTTATTTTAGATAACGGATGCGAATTCAATAACGAGACAATTAAAGAAATATTGGCCTTACATAAAATCAACGTTCACTTTACAACCCCGTATCACCACGATTCAAACGGTATAGTCGAACGATTTCATTCCAGTATAATTGAACATTTACGCATATTATTAGAGACGCACCCGAATGATAAAGAAAATATTATGGACTATGCGATAATAGCTTATAATAACACCATTCATTCCACCACTAAATATACACCATTTGAACTCACCTTTGGCCATACCAATGCTAGAGATCCAAATGAAATCTTCATACCACAAGCCTTTTATTCTGATTATGTCGAAAATCATAAACAAAAATTAGACCGTGTATATGAAAAAGTAAACCAAAACTTAGAAATCCAAAAAGAAAAGGTCGTGTCAAGACACAATACTGAAGGAGATACAAGCGACGAATTTAATTTAGGACAAACTGTCTTTAAACAAAATCCCCAAAATCGAAATAAAAAATGTAACAAATTTTTAGGACCATATGAAATAACCAAAATTCTTGAAAATAATAAAGTCGAAATCTCTTCCAAAACTAGAAAAAATAAAAAAGAAGTCATTCATATAAAAGAATTACGGAAACCTAAGAAACCTAATATTGTTGCAGGTTCTTCATCCTCATCACCCATGCAACAGCACTAACCTATCCCAAGTACTATGAACTTAACCACAACCCTGGATTATTGCCGTTAAAGCTTGGTAACGCACAGAATAAAATAGACGTTTGGTCATTCATACAAATGTTTGATATTACGGATATAATCGATGAATTTCGTTCACTTAAAACGAATTTTAAAACCCTTAAAAATATTTTTTTGAGTAACAAGACCAAAACTGGTTATAAAGACGAATTCGTTAATTCATATTATTTAGTACACTCCCTAGAAAAGAAAATCGAACAACAATTATATCAATTAAACCCTTCTTTATTATTAAGCAAAAAATTATCTAAACGAGGACTTATTGACGGACTAGGATCTATAATAAAATCAATAACGGGCAATTTAGATAACAATGATGCTCTACGCTATGAACACGCAATTGAAAAACTCTCCAACAACCAAATCAAAATCAAAACTCTTGTAAACGAACAAATAACACTTCTTGAAAAATCAATCGATACCTTTAATAAATCAATGCAAACTATCATAGACAACCAATCGATGTTACAAGCCAAAATTATGCTTATTGAGCAAACACTAAAAAATATTGAGATCCAAAATACGCAAACGCACCTCTATGTGCGCATTCATATTTCAATTTTACAAATAATTACAGCCTATCAGGAAATTTATGACATTTTGGAAAGAATAGAAATTGCCATAAGTTTCGCGAAATTAAATACCTTTCATAATTCAATGATAGAACCGACAGAGCTTCTGGAAGAAATTAAATATATAAGTAAACACTTAATTAACAAAAAACTGCCTTTCGAGCCTAAAATCGAAAATGTTTTACTTTTTGAAAGAACGATAACAATTAAAAGTTATTTAAGGGAAAATAAAATTGTATTTATATTGGAAATTCCAGTAGTAGAGAGCGAGGGTTATGATTACTATCATTTATACGCACTCCCTGTGATGCAGAACAACACCTTTTCCTTTATTTTACCCCAGTCAAAATACCTTACCCTAAACGAACAAAATTATATGCTCTTTGATCAAGAATGCCTTCAAGTTGGTTCAGAAGAATTCGTTTGTCATGAAAGCAGCCCGATACAGATAAAAGAAGAAGAAGCACCCTGCGAAGTTCAACTTCTAAGCCTCTCCCAAAATTCATCGAATTGCCAGCTTTTGCCAGTGCATATTACAGACATTAAAGTTCAAAAACTTGAAAATAATAAGTGGATTTTTGTCTCACCCGATAATTCTATAATAAAACAAAAATGTAATAACGATCGTAAAAATAAGCAAGTAAAAGGAACATTCCTAATCGAAATAAATTTAAATTGCGAAGTGCAAGTCGGTAAACATTTATTAAGGACTTATCAAAGTGCCCAAAACGAATTTAAACATATCGAACTTCCAAAATTAAATTTTAACGAATCGGCATATT
Organism: Polydrusus tereticollis; assembly: GCA_963920685.1. Lineage (NCBI taxonomy): Eukaryota > Metazoa > Arthropoda > Insecta > Coleoptera > Curculionidae > Polydrusus > Polydrusus tereticollis. Next base: position 63,337,178 of record OY987335.1, read on the forward strand.
ATTCTACAAATGATGGACAAAGTTTTAATCCACTAACAATTAACAGTGTAAACTTGGACGAATTAAAGAACGTGAAAAACGCGTTAATCTCTCAAAAACAAAAATTAAATTCAATTACTGTTACAGACATTTATGGGCCTTATGGTTCAAATTTTTGGACAACCTTAACCATTTTATTGATTACAGTCATTGTTGTATTTGCCGTCTTCCACTTTCGAAGGCGCCTGTTCAAAAGAAAAATACCGACTGCCACTGTATATGAGGACGTCCAGGAAGTCCAGACTATCCCAGGAGAAGTACGACTTCCCCATCCAGGCATCACCCCTCGGATTTCCTTCTAAGGGCGGAGGAGTTATGTGACCACAACTGTCCCAGGATTCCCACGAAAGCCTCCAGTCAGCAAAATATAAGATAAGAAGATGCGAGCTTATAAATAGGATTAAAACCAATGTTTGATAACTTTTTTTGCATTTTACTATATTGTACGTTGTAATAAAGTTCCTGTTGAACTAAATTGTGTTTTTTAAAAACTGTTGTGCGAAATAACGAATCAAAACTCTCGTCAAAATTCTTATTTATGCTCCGTATGTTGCAGTGAAGTATAGAGAAACCCTTATTATTCGATGTTTTATATGTACAAGGGCGGTTTTAGCTTTTTAACATGGGGGGGGGGTAATTTGAAATCGAAATTTTTTTTTAAAAAAAGTAACCAGAAAATAAGTTTGGGAGGGGGGGGTCAGAAAAAAAAGAGCGCCGCAGGCGAAAAATTTTTGGGTGCCACGCCCTTTTTTCAATGATGATGCTTAAAATTCTAAATTCATGGGGGGGGTAATTACCCTATTACCCCCCCCGTAAAACCGCCCTTGTATATGTAGGTAATAATTGGTCAGCATTATAAATATCTTTTGCTTCAATTTCAAGAAATGATAATTCGTCTATGTACTGGTTCGCCTTCATTAGCAAAATTTTGGCCTAATTTAAATATTAATGGCTACAAAAATTAAAAAAAAAAAAAAAAGAAAAAAGATTCTGTATAATATATATTGATTATCCTAAGAATATTAAATATAGATACCAAAATAAATTCAGTAATATGCAGTCTTTTTGAAGTGACTTTGTTCGATTTTCGGTGGCAATATTTGCACCAACGTTACTTGGGCTATAATTTATTTTTCTCCTTTTCCTTTTGAGTGAATTATCTTGCTCGGTTAATTTTCTTTCTGGACTACTGGCCCCTTTTGTCTGAGATTTTGCTGTCTCAAATTCTTCGTTATCTTCTTCCGGTACCGAGTCGCTTACTTGGTTTTCTAGTTCCTTCAATTTTTCAATTGAATATGGTTGGTTGTTAATAAATAAGGTAGATCCTTTTATTTGCGTCTGGAGCCCTTGAGATCTAGCAGTTTTTTGATGAGTCACTAGTGTCTTCTGAATTTGTCGATCTTCGAGACATAGGTCACTTGAGATAGAAACGTTGGTACCCTTAAGGCCTTTTCAATTTGGAAATATACTAGATTTTTTAAGATACGAGATGAACTCGATTAATATGTTAATTAATATATAATAATCTTATGAGTAAGAATTCTATCCTTATAGCACAAATAAGGAGAAACGTGTGGTTATAGTAACACCCAGATGCTATTTAGTCACAAAGAAGACAATAAATTAGATTAGTTTTAAAAATATAACCCGAAAATAACATTCAAATTTCCTAGAGAGAATAAGAATCCATCATTTTTTGCAAGGTTTTTTTTTATAATTTTCTCAATTTATTTAGAAAGTTTATAATAAAAACAAAAAGAATTCAATAGAAACAAATGATTTATCAGAGCTTTTTTACATGTTAACCATTTTTACTTTTAAAAAATCTCAGAGATTCAAAGTCTAATAATTTTCTAAATAGGCAAAGGTTGCTGTTTTGTTCTTGTCTAGTAGTGTGTAGTAGGTAGGTACATATTTTAAGCCTCTAGGCATGCCGCATAGAGCCCGCATTTTTTGCTGGAGTTTTTATACAGAAGACAGAAATGTGAACAATAATGTTATATTTGTGGCGCTTACTTTACCTAATACTGAGAATTTCCCTGTTACTTGTTTTTGACTGGCATATAATATATAGACATAATATTATAGTAATAATAATTTAATTATATAGAGTTATAAATGTATGACTAAAAAAATCATTGCCAGTTGTGACACTAGTCCAACAATATACTATGAACGTACCTGAACATTATTGTTGTGGTGTTTTCTGTAATACATAATTACACAGACAGCACATAACTTTATTTTTTAGGTAGGTATGTAAATTTTAAAAAATTAGAACCATAGTTTTGAACGATTGTCTTTTTTTAACGGACGGTTTGTGAATATTAAGACTCAAAGGTCTCAGACTGATATAATATTAGTAGTCTCTATACAATAATAGCTAACTTTTGACATAGTTTGGGCATATTGCATTTAAAATATTAAATTTGCTTGTATAATACCAAAAAACTATATTATATGGGGACGAAAGGAAAATCTGGTGGAGAAAGACTTTTTGCTTTCATCCCCATACTTTGAACTCCACTTTGAGCATGGGCTATTTCTTCAAAATAAAAGTATATACATGTACAGGGTGTCTCTAAAAGGTGTGTACAAAATCTGAGCACATATTCCTGAGGCCAAAATAAGGCGATTTAAATCAACTTACCTTAGTCCGAAATTGCTCCGTTTCCAAGATACGGGGGTGGTAAAGTTAAAAAATAAAAATCGAATTTCTTAAAATTAATGAACATTTTTTAACGTATTACTTTAAAACTTGGTACCCGGGGTTTTTTTGGGATGCGAAGCCCGAATACGGACACCTTTTCACTGAGGTCATTAGAGGGCGCTTCACAATGCACTTCTTATGGTTTAGAATGGCCATAACTTTTTTATCAGTGTAGTTTTTACCTTTTTTTGTTGAGGAACTAATTTTTTGAACATTTTAAAACAAAAAAGGTACTTTTGTGAAAATCCGCTAAAGTAAGCCGTTTTTGAGATATTTCGGCTTTTAGTGTTCGATGCCGCACCGGAATATTTAAATTATTCTGAATAAAAAAAGTTTGCTGTTATCTTTGAGGATGAAATGTGATCAGTGAATTAGCAGTGGGAAATGTATTTTTTTTAGATACTTTTTTAGAGTGCCACATCCAAAAATCCTCGAATTTTTTACCTGTTTGATGAACACCTTTAAAAAATTTTTTTTTGCAACAGACTATTTAAATGTAAACATTTTTCGTATTTTAATAATTTTTGCTATCAGTCTATGTTGTTTACAGTAAGTGTTTCAGTAAGAATTTGCCAATGCGAGAATAAATAAGGTGTTTGAAACGTGTTAGTTAAATTTTAAATTGACTGTAAAGATGGCTGAAGGATACAGTTCTGCAGAAATGACGGATATGCTATTGGTTTTTGGGTATTGTGAAGGAAATCGCCGCGAAAGTGTTAGGGTATACAGGGAAAGATATACAAATCGGCGAATACCAAACAATCAAACATTTGCTGCTATTGAGAGACGCCTTCGCGAAACCGATAGCTTCACTCCTTTAACTGCCAATTATGGACGGCAACGTGCAATAAGGAACAAATTTTGGAAAGAATTGCTGAAGATCCAAAATTAAACACCAGACGCTTAGGTTTAGAGGTAGGAGTATCCAAGGATGTAGTTCATAGAACATTAAAAGAACAGCAGCCACGAAAGTAACTCATTATCAACATAAGTTTAAAATTTATGTGAGGGCAGGAATCATTGGCAATTTCATTATTGGTCCTGTCATTTTATCGCCACGACTAAATAGTGTGGCTTATTTAGAACATTTACAAAATACGCTGCCACATTTATTAGAAGATTTGCCATTACAACTTCGACGTGATATGTGGTTTATGCATGGCGGTGCTCCACTACATTTTAGTTTAAATGTCCGCAATTATTTGCATCGACAGTATCCAAACAGACGAATCGGTAGAGGAAATGACGCTCCTGTAAAGTAGCCGCCACGCTCACCGGATATGACTCCATTGGATTATTTTTTAGGGGGGTCTTTAAAAACGATGGTATACTCCAGACCGATTAATAATGAAGAAGAGTTGTGGGGAAAAATTCAAAATGCAGTCAACATATTAAAGGACGATGCGGAATTGATGCAAAGAGTAAATTTAAACTTTTTACGTCGTATTAATCTTTGTACTTATGTTAACGGAGCTCATTTTGAACAATTACTAAAAGTTTATGCTAATTAAATTTACTTTTAAAATAAAATTGTTCCTCATTTAATTAAAAAAAAAATCCATACTCAAATTCTTCCTGCAAAACTTGCTCTAACTAACCCAAGTGAAACATTTTTTCCTGCCGAAAATTTACTAATAGCGGAATTTTTTATTCAAAATAATTTAAATATTCCGGTGCGGCATCGAACACTAAGAACCGAAATATCTCAAAAACGGCTTTCTTTAGCGGATATTCACAAGAGTGCCTTTTTTGTTTCAAAATATTCAAAAAATTAGTTCCTTATCAAAAAAATGGAAAAAAAACTATACTGATAAAAAAGTTAAGGCCATTCTAAACCATAAGAAGTGCATTGTGAAGCGCCCTCTAATAGCCACAGTGAAAAGGTGTCCGTATTCGGGTTTCGCATCCCAAAAAAACTCCGGGTATCAAGTCTTAAAGTAATACAAGTTTACGAATGAGAATTGCAGCACGTGGCTACATCTCGTGGCAACCACACGTATCAACCCAACCAGGACAGCGAGAATCCATATAGGTTCAAACGCTGGCAAGGCGGCCCATTGCGGGCAAACTACGTTGGGTGTCGCTGGAAGCCAGTGTATCGGTTCAGCCTACCGAAAGCATGTAAATTAAAAAACACAAACTTAAAATACACGAACTTATTTTAAGTGTATTTGTATGTGCTCAGATTTTGTACAGACATTTTAGAGACACCCTGTATATTGTTAATTTATTATTATTCATTATGTTTTATTTTTAGAAAATACAAAAGCCATATATAATATACTGTTGTTTTCTAAATTTATTGTTGGTGTATAGTAACTATACCTACTTTAGTAAATATACCAAAGCAAAAAATAAATTTTATGCAATAATATAATATAATTAGAATAAAATATGTAACAAACACTTAAAAACGTCCCATGTTCAAGACGGGATTTGAACCCGGGACGTCTCGATTGCCGGGCGAAATCTCTATCACCCGACCATGAAGGTCGAGTAAAACTGCCTTCAGACTTGATACCTACTGCACCGTTCGGAAGTTGAGATTTTATTTCGATTTATCGATGTTTAAAATAAACATCGATGTTATCAAAAAAATATCGAAAATAAAACATCTATGTTAATATGTCTTTAAAGTAATACAGTGGCGGCTCCTCAGGGTAGGCCTCTGAGGCCGCGCCTCACCCTCAATCTCCCAATGTCCTCTCAAAAAATACAAATATGTTTTTTGTAAATTTATAAATTTTCAAATATAAATTCCATATGAAAAATAATTTTCATACTGCTTTACCGAGCGCCGCGCTATAAGCGACTATTTTATTCTGTAAACTTTGGCGACGTCGACGGCCGAGAGGCTAAAGCCGCAAACACACTGAGCTCACGTCACGTCACATTACGTAAGCTCACGTGCTATTACGTTACAGACAAAAAGTGTGAAGCGCTGTTTTACATAGTATATTAATATATCAGAACCACACTGAAGTCATCTCATGCGTATTACGTTACATCCCCAACGGCACGCGTGCTAGCATGTGCTTATTTCCTGCAAATCCACACTTTTCGTCTCACGTGAGCACTCTTTTAGGCGGTTTTGTAGAGAGCTGGTGTGTTGTTGGTGAATTTATGTTTAAAAATGGAGGAGGTTTTGATAGAAAAAGTAAGAGAACATGCTGTTTTATATAATCACGGATTGCCTGAATATCGTGATCAACATATTCGCCAAGCCGCTTGGGAGGAAATTGGAAAGGAGTTAGAAATACCGGGTAAGCACATTATTTTCTTGATTTTTGCTGTTGTTTCACTGAGTGAAGTCAAAGTTTACAGAAGAACGATAAAGGCAGCCACAGTTTCTATTTCCTCTTCCCAGTCCGAAGAACTGATTGAGCTGGCGCTTTCCATAATTTAAAATTGACGCAAAATAAACAAACAACACAAACACAGTGAAATCAAAGAAAGACTGCCCGAATTCATATATCAATTTGTACACCACATCATAAAACGTGATGGTAGTGTGTTTCTAGTATGCTCTCACGGTTAAATCATGACAACATGATAGCACATGACGTGAGCTCAGTGTGTTTGCGGCTTTAATGATTTATTTTTAGCTTCACTGCTCCGAGTGTCCGTACCTATTTTGGCAAGCCTCATACGAAAATCTCAACGTCTTTTGTTTGGTCTGTCTCTCTCTTACTTGGGGGTCATTTCGCGTTTGTTTCTCTCATCGAGGCTATAAGAACCTAGCTTGGCTGGTTGTTTATTGGCTGTTTAAATCACATGTTTTATTCTGCAAATTATGTGATTACCCGGCGCCCGGCGTATATCGTAGCAGGTGTGTGAACTGTGTGTATTTGGTGTTTGGTTTAATTTAGGAAAAATACGAATTGTCATATTTTATTGGTTTATTTTCTGTTACTATTATTGTCACTGTGCAGGGTCGTCAGGATACAGGTGCGATGCAGGTAATGTAGAAGTGTTGGCAGTGTTTGTTTGGGCAATTTATAATTTCGTGTTCGGCAAATTAAGGTTATATTTTCAAAATCCGGTAAGATTTAAGATTTCTTTATTATGTTATTAATTATTAAACGCTAAAATTTCGGCAATATTCAACGATAAGAGACAGGGTAAGCAATATTTAAGAGCTTTTCAGGTAACTTGGTACGAAACCTATAAGTGGCTGTGCGGAAGTATTTATAAGGAAAGCTTATATTGTTGGCCTTGTATTTTATTAGGCAGCGTAAAAAACAATTGGAGTTCAGGGGGTGGGTATTCTGATTTAAAAAGTTTTTCACGGGCGGTAAAATCACACGAAAGTTCCAAAGAACATATTAAGAATTCTGCGGCGCTTACGAGAGTAGAGCAAAATAGAAGCACAATAGCGGATGCACTGAGAGAAAATGCAGGCGTTAATAAAATTATTTATAATGAAAACGTGCGTAAAAATCGCTTATTATTAACTTATTTAGTTGATGTTACTGTAACGTTAGGAAAACAGGAGTAAGCATTTCGAGGCCACAATGAAACGACAGATTCATCTAACCTCGGAAATTTCAAAGAAATATTTACATGTTTAATAAAGAGAAATACGGAACTGACCGAACATTGTGCAAAATTTAGTAATATTTTTACAGGACAGTCTAGGACTATTCAAAATGAACTGATTGATTGCATACATGAATATATTCAAGAACATATACATTTTTTGGCGTAATAGCGGGTGATAGTACCGATATAACGGAAAAATCTCAGTGTTCGATAACAGTTAGGTATGTAACAAACGGATCTTTAAAAGAAAGATTTTTAGGATTTTTTGACGTCAGTGATGATAGAACAGCAGAGAGCCTTTTTCGGTTAATAAAAAGTAGTTTAGAGCCTTATGACATTAAAGAGAAATTGGTCGTGCAGTGTTATGACGGTGCCAGTGTTATGGCGGGTGAAATAAATGGACTTCAAACAAAAGTTAGATCTATCGCGCCTTTAGCTTTATTTACTCATTGCTGTGCTCACAGATTAAATCTAGTATTGCAACAAGGAACAAAACAGATAACTTAAAGTCGTATATTTTTTGCTACTTTATTAGGGATACCAAATTATTTTCACCAATCACCAAAACGGTCGTTTGTGCTTAATCAAATAGTTGGTAAAAGAATTCCGCGAGCTGTCGAAACGCGCTGGTATTCACGGTCTAAAATTTTAAATTTAGTGGCTCATGAATGGGATAATTTGATTTTAGTTTTTCAAAGTATCATTAATGATCCAAGTTCCGGATCAGAATCTATTAATGCCGCGAAAGGATTTCTTAAGCATTTTAATGATTTTGAATTTTGCCTTTTAACACAAATCTATAAGGAAATCTTTAGTTGCACCGATATATTGTTTCAAATTTTACAATCGTAAACATTTAGATATAAATTATTGCTCCTCACAAATAAACTATGCCAAGTTAAGAATCAGTGAATTAAGAAACGAAGAACCTTTTAAAATTTTTTTAACATTGCTAAAAATGCCACGGCGCTCCCAATTAACACACGTAGAGGTAGAGGTCAACCTTCTAGCGAATCCGATATTTTTACGAATTATAAACAATTATTATATTTCGAAATAATAGATTGCATAACTCTTTAGTTAGAGACGCGGTTCGCAAATTTAAATAACATAAACTTTCTTGCATTAGTCGACTCACAATATGCGGAATATGTTAAATGCTTTCCCGACAACTTACTAAATGGTTTAATAAAAAATTAACCCAAGTATTTTTGACAAAGATAGGTTGAAAAATGAGCTTTCTGTTTTGTATAGGGATATACAATACAGTTTTTAAATTTAAGTGTGGAAAAAAGTTTAGATATGTTATTTAAAAATTTTAAGACAATTTTTGTGGAAGCATATAAACTTTTTAATTTAGTTTTAACTATCCCTGCAACAAGTGTATCGGTCGAACGAAACTTCTCATGTCTCATGAATTAAAACCTACCTAAGAAATACAATGAAACAAGAACGGCTCTCCGGGTTAGCAATGATGTCAATAGAACAAGAGTTATTATCAAATCTCACTGCAGACCCACAATTTTCCGACCAAATAATAGATAAATTTGCAACCCTTAAAGATAGGCGCATAGATTTAATTTACAAAAAGTAGATACATTTACATAGAAATCATTATTTTTTTTTGTCCTTATGTAGGTATAATATATTATTGTTACAGCGCTAACCTAGTACCTACCCAAAGACTTTTTTGATACCTACGTGCATTGATTTTTTCATTTTGTTATTTTTTGATGACTTTATTTAGTTAGTAACTTTTAAAAAACAAATCAATGTTTTTTGGTTTTCACAACTTGCGTTAATAATACCTACCTAGCCTTTGTTTTGATAAATAATTTATTTTGTTTTTTTTTCAATTTTTTTATTATAATGTTTTTTTTTGGCCTAAAACGGTTTTTACTTCGAATCCAATATTATTTTCAGTAATGTAATAGTCGAAAGCATGGAAACTGTCAAAATTCTGTATTGTTATTGATGGTTTGCATTGGATTCCATGGTTTCAACTGCTGCGTCACTAAAAATAATATTAAGTTTGGAGTATAGTAGGGCTATCGGCGATGACCTCCATTTAAAAAAAGGTCAACGCGTCGCAGAATAATACCTCCCGGGTGACGTGGAAATTTATTCAAGTTTAAACGAAATTTACCTTTTCAGGGCACCCACTTCCACCTGGATTTTTGTCTCTATTTCAAATACCTCTCTAGTAAATATTTATTTACATTGTAACAATTTTATAATAATGAATCAATAATATTTATATATACCTAATTATTATATAAAATGAAGCAAAAACGTTTTAGATATTATTTTATCAAAAGCAACTTAATTTAGCTAAATTCGTAATATTTAAGAAAGTTTGATTCTGACCTTGCAAATTGAATATTTTTTTCGTGAAACCTAGTATTTCAAAATAATTATATTGCTGGTTGAATTCCTAACCATTCATTTCAAGCCAATGACCTTGAAATCGCGAAAAATTTTCGTCTGCGGCGCTATTTTGTAGCCTCGCCCCCTTATACAACCACGAGTCGCCACTGAAGTAACATATAAAGAGATACATGCATAATATAATGGTATTAACATTTTAAACAGAACCTCCTTCACCTCTATCCGCAGGGTTTGCAACTGTTGTCAAACCACTGAGGCAACACCACATACACCCTTCCAAACTTACATCAGCAGAAACACCCGTGGGTCTCTCGCCAATTATTTGCTCGAAAACACCCCTAAAAAGGGTGTTTTTGGATTTTTAGGGGTGAACTCCCACTCAGATCGAACTGGGATCGTGTTCTGCGTGAAAAATTACCCTTACCTTGATCAAGTTTGGTCACCAACCTGCATAATTTAAGTAGAATATAATATTACATTATTATGGTAAAAATATACATTATGATATTCATTTATACATAAAATATAGATCTAGAAACTAACCATGGGTTTTTATTGACCGTACCAAATATCCGCCCTAACTAACCTACCTACTAAAATTAATTCCTGTCTATTTATATTATATTACACACTAGAAATTAACATCCAAGCTGAGAATCGAAATTGTGTGACAATCGTAGAATGTTAAGCAGTAGCTTTGAGTACACAATGGCTATTATAAGTAACAATGGCGCGAGATGTGAACATACTTTTATCATTTTTACTGAAAATCAGCTCTTTTATAAAATTTGTATCTTCTCACAGAAAATAAAACCAAAAACTGCAACATGTAGGCATTGACAAACCCTATGATACTGCTAATTTTGGAAACATCATTAAACTTATCCTTAGACACGTTTTTAATCTGCAGACACGACTAACCACCGAAAATTACATTAAGGTTTCAGCACAAAATAGTTAATAAACGCTCCAAAATCCCCGAGTCCGTCCATACATAGTTGGCTCCGCCTTCCAGCGTGAAACGTGCGATTGCGGTAAGTTTCGCCTTGAAATCCGCAAAAGGTCGGTAGCCGACGGTCGTATTTTGAAAACGGAGGGAAAATAATTTAGACAAACTTAATTTTTTTTTTTAATTCGTTTAGTTTGGTTGTAAAGAAAATGATTATAGCCATGCCGATGCGGAACGTTTTTTAAATTTTTTTAATAGTTTATGAAAAAAAATTTAAGTACGTCGGCTCTAGGTCGTCTAAAAAAAGTGACAACGCATCGGCGTTTATTAATATTTACCTATATACCATTTCAAATTTGAAATCCATTGGACCATAAATAAACTCACAATTCATTTTCTGCTATGTACCGTCCACAACCGTAGCCTTTAATTCGGACCATATCATTTCTATAGGATTCAAATCGCAATGGTAGGGGGACAATCTAAGTGGTATATTACCGGATGCTTTTATAGCCTCATCTACTCAATATATTTTATCATACGATTTGGTTTTTAGTACCTCAACTAGTTTCTTTTTGTATAATTATCTTTAAAATAGAGGCCATGCTGGCTAAGGAACTCTTGCAGTACTTCTTTTTTGCTTCTTATGGTTGGTATTTTCTAATGATTTAATAATAATTCGACAATTTCTAATGTGTCGACAGGTATAATTAATTATACCTAAAATACGTACATTATCAAAATAAAAACATAATACCTCCCTGTTACTGAGAAAGGTTTACAAAAAAGCCCTTAATTGCTTTATGGGGGGTAAAGTCACCCGACCGTCATAAAGCAGGTAAAATCACGACCATTTATCCTGTGTCGGACTATACTACAATATAGATTCTACAAATCTTGCATTAATTAATAGTTAGAGGGAGTTCATTAAACTGTTGATTTTCTTCTGCATGGAAATGTATATAAAATAACATACCTTTGATATATCCACCATCAATCAGGCAAGCTCCTTTTCCTGCGACTTCTTCCAAATTAAAATCGGTAAATCCTTGAATACAAAAAAAAAATTAGGTAAGTATAATATATTATATAGGTACAGGGTCTTCCAACGAGGACTGAACAGGGGCTCATTTTTGAGCTTCCTTGTATTTAAAGAAAAATCCAAAATAGCCAATCGATGTACTTTTTCCTGCAGAATTCGAAAATGAAACCAAAAATTTATTTGAACCAGAAACAAAAGAGTTACGCTATGGATAAGGTGTTTTTTAAATGGAACATGGCTTTTTTTATACGATTTTTGGAACGAGTGATTTTTTTTTGTCCGTTCTGATTAAAATATTTAATATTGTGACAGCTATTTTTATTAAATTTTAATGTTTTATCCAGTATAATTTAACTTTAACCTGTTTGAAACATACACTAGGTAATAAAGGTATAATCACCTTTGAATCCTTCAAAGTCAAAAAATTTGACAAATTTACTATAATATTGCCAAAATGAAATATTCATTAGATGAGAGATTGCAGATTGTTATCTTGTTCTACAAATGCCAAGAAAATGCAAGAGAAGCAAGGAGAAGATTTATTGCAAATTTTCACAGAAATATATCCGTCAATACTATTCTAAGGATAAAGAACCTATTTGAGGAAAATAAAACATTACATGACAGAAAAAGAAATCCAACTCTATACTAATTTAAAAAAAAAAACATAAATAATTTAATTGTTCAATGTGACCTCTTTGTAGCCTTTCCAAACTTGATGTTATACTGTGATTTTCCTGGTTAAGGCGATTTATTTCATTCACAATTTTCTGCATGATCTCTTCAATATCGTGGTTTCGCTGCTTGTATACCACGTTCTTTAAATGGCCCCAAAGAAATGTGTCTAATATTGACAAATCGGGACTATTGGGTGGCCAAGCATAGGTTCCATTTCTACCAATCCATTCTTCATGGCGTCCGTTTAAATATTGAGTAACCTCACGCACGGCTTGCGGAGGGGCCCCATCATGTTGCCAAAATAAATTTTGATATTCTTCCAATGGTAAATCTTCCAAAAAGTTCTCAATTTCGTTTTCTAAGAACTCGTAGTATCTCTGTCCATTTAAAGTCCCGTTAAAAAATATTGGTCCCAAAATTCTATTATTTTTTATGCCACACCAAACATGGATTGAAGTCCTTCCTTGAAATTTAATTGTCTGAAATTTTCTTGGATTTCCAACGGCCCAGTGATGATTATTATGTCTATTGAAAACCCCCGATGTTATGAATGTGGCTTCGTCAGTCCATAAGATATTCTGAATAAATTAGGGTCTTCGTTTTCTTTCCGAATCACAATTTGGGAAACAAATTGGAAGCGAAGTTCTTTTTGTGCCGGTGTTAGATGTTGAAGTGGAAGGATATGATAAGACTTAAATTTATGATTTCTTAAAGTCCTGTGAACAGTTCCTTGGGTAACTCTTCTGCGTCTTACACCGCCGCCGTATTGAACGTCCCGAACTGCGTCCGAAATTGATTTGGTTGGATTCAGTCGAAAATAATTCACAATGGCACGGTCTCGATTTATATTCCTTTCTGGATTTCTTTTTCTGTCATGTAATGTTTTATTTTCCTCAAATAGGTTCTTTATCCTTAGAATAGTATTGACGGATATATTTCTGTGAAAATTTGCAATAAATCTTCTCCTTGCTTCTCTTGCATTTTCTTGGCATTTGTAGAACAAGATAACAATCTGCATTCTCTCATCTAATGAATATTTCATTTCGGCAATATTATAGTAAATTTGTCAAATTTTTTGACTTTGAAGGATTCAAAGGTGATTATACCTTTATTACCTAGTGTATGTTTCAAACAGGTTAAAGTTAAATTATACTGGATAAAACATTAACATTTAATAAAAATAGCTGTCACAATATTAAATATTTTATTCAGAACGGACAAAAAAAAAATCACTCGTTCCAAAAATCGTATAAAAAAAGCTATGTACCATTTAAAAAACACCTTATCCATAGCGTAACTCTTTTGTTTCTGGCTCAAATAAATTTTTGGTTTCATTTTTGAATTCTGCAGGAAAAAGTACATCGATTGGCTATTTTGGATTTTCCTTTAAATACAAGGAAGCTCAAAAATGAGCCCCTGTTCAGTCCTCGTTAGAAGACCCTGTACCTAAAGTCAATTATCCTACTTATAAGTATAGGTATGTTAAAAGTAGGTACCTATATTTTGCCTCTAAAACTATTGCAATATTGTTAGGTACAATATATCTGGAGCTTGGTAGAAAAAGGACCAATGTCCATTGTGACATTGGCTGTCTATGCAACATTTTAAAATTATTCTAAGGGCCCAATGTCCAGGCATTGGCCCTTTTTCTATCGAACTAAGATAAATATATAAGATCACATAGTATAATAGTTGAGAACATTGGCCTTTTTTGTGATTAACATATGTTATGGGAGTAGTTAAGCAGAATCATTAGCTGCTAAATGCAATTTTTTGACACTGGACCTTTTTCTACCAAACTCCAGATATATTTAGTTTAGTTATTTAAAAAGTAAGTGGTACCACTGCTAACTAAAAAAAAAACGACCAAAATATTTTATACATATTATTCTAGATCTTATAGACTATCATAAAAAAATTAAAACATGGAATCGATGCTCTACTAATCAACAGACAAAAGTGACCTATTTTGAACATCAAAGCTAATTTTCTTATAGGCTCTCTAGAACAGGTGGTAGAAGCAAAACTGCGTATCCCAGTTTTTTCTTGCTCGCAATGGTATCTACTTTAATTCTGTAACTTACCTGGCAACTTAAGTGTAGGGACTGCATTCACTTTAAGACCGCTCCAAGATTGGATAACGCATTAGGGGTCAAAATATTCTTTACATACATAATATTTCTTATTAATTTCCTCTACACTTAAAGTTTCACAACTTGAAGCCTTTTCAAGTTGAAGCCTAATGTTATACAACTCCGAGTTGTGTTTTGGAAATCGATGCCGCTTGCTATGCCTATTTGTGCAGTTTTGCACAGAACACTTTTTTGGGTGTACTGAAGAATAATGCACCATTTAAGTTTTTTTTCTAAACGTGTTTCTTTATTCTATGGATAGCACTAACGCTAGCGCCGACGTCAACGCCTGTCGTTGTAGACACGCCGCAGTCGGCGGTTCCGGATCAGCCCGCAGTTCCCGATCCGCCGGCACCATATCGAGCTGCACCCCGCTTGATCTTGGTTGCTTGTGGCGAGGTACCTAGAAACTAGGTCCTCACACACACAAACCTCCCAGCCTACCTCGGCCCTGTTCAGGGCCACCATAATATTTCATTGTAAATGACTAATATAAATAAGATCTAAACGAATTAAATATTTCATATTTTAGTGTTAGTAGTAGAAAAAATCTATATAGGTATGCCTCAGTTAAGAAAGCTGTTATAAGTATACCTTCATATACTATATCCTTCGCGGTTTGCACCTTAGGTCTCTGACTGACTGAATTATTATTAAATTCTTTTTGGGATAAATTTGGTCAACTTGAGAGAACGAAACGAAGTAGAATCCTGATTAACCCTATGGATATAAATGGGTCACGTAAACTACTAATAGCACCCGATGGAGCTTTCAGAATTGTAGAATTAAGTAAAGATAAAAATTTGAGCTGACATTATGAATTTTTTAGATCAGTCTTTGCAGGTTCTCAGGACAAAGCTAGACATTACATCGCGGTAAATAACTCTTTCGGAATAAGAGAACCGTCATTCATTTTAATAGGATAGTCTATATTTTCGTGCAGATATTTTATCAGTTAATATTATTTGTAAATATTTTTGGAAGAATTGTTATATTCTCCTATAATTTCCATCATTTTCAAAAGTCAAACGTTTATTCTGTAGGTATATAAGCTGACCAAGATAGCACTGCGGGAAATAATTCTTGTCCCGGTGCGATGCGTATTTTTCGGTTTTCTTGAATATTAGAACCGAGTTCCGACCTCTGAGTCATCAAATTGTGCTTTTTTCTAAATGAGAATTATTTATGGCACTCCGCCGAACCTTAAAATTTATTATTGTTGACAACTTTTATTACTTCTAGATAGAATTATTAGGAGAAAAGACGATTTTACTAAGAAATGCTTAGCCACGCTAATATTGCGATGTGGTATAAGTACGGACTTGTATCAATCCATTTTCAAATGCAGTTTCATAAATCATTTCTTTGATTGATGGTCAACTGCGCTTCAATAGTAATGATAGTATACTATAGTATGATATACTAGCGAGGGTAATCATACAGAATATCCGCAATTATCTTATGGAAGAACAAGAAGGCCTTATAAAACTAATCAAACCTGAAAGGGCTCCGGGCTTTAACGATATACAGATGAAAGCGTTAAAAAAATTGGTCTAACAATGTGATACCGGATGTAGTAAACATTGCACAGACCTTTATCGAAAAAGGCCAGGGTCCAAACTCTCGGAACTAGGGAACACTGTTCTCAGGAGAAATGTGAATTTGAATATTTTAATATTTTGTACTTACGAGGTATTGCACCTAGGCCAGCGATATTATAAAATAGCCCCTGTTAACATTGGGTCAGATCTGCATTTTTTAAAATTGATTTTTTCATTTTCTTACGACCTGAATTGATTCGTTTTGATCAATATTTTCTGATAAATATTTTCATATCTTTTCCTCCGAATGCGTTCTTTTTCTGGTTTGTGTGCAACCAGCAAAATTTTCATATATCACCCTAGCTTGGGCAAGTTGTACTCTATTAGCCGTTTTTGAAGGTAATAAATTCTCTGTATAACACGTTATTGAAATAATAAATCAGATTACTACAATAAAACACCAGTCGTTTTTATTTCGTTAACAATATGTTATTAACAACACTTTTATAAATTGTCTGATTGAGTGAGTCAGTGGCGTATTTAGGGGGGGGGGGTCCGGGGGGTCTGGACCCCCCCCCCCCGTGGACTCAGTAGTAAAGAAAACTGAAATTCACATTCATTTATTTGCAATAAATAACATGAAACATTATTTCAAATTTTCCAGATGTTTGGGGATTTCCATAGTCTTTTAGTTTAATAATTGTTGAATTTTATTTTTCGTTCCGTGTTTTCTAATTCAGGTGAGTAAAATAGTATACCGTTATACATACCTTCAAAAAACTAATATTTCAAATGGAAATATTGGCGTTTATATTTAAAAATTGCTTTATTTCTACGTTTTTTTTGAGCCGGGCTATCAAAACGTAAAATTTGTAAGTTTAGACAGTCCAAAAAAGGGCGTGGCACCTAAAAAAATTTTGTCTGCGGCGCATTTTTTTAAGAAAGATAGGTGGACCCCCCCCGTGTCACAATCCTAAATACGCCACTGGAGTGAGTACATGACCCTTAAGTAATTGAGGATTATTCCTATAGTAAATATGCTGACATGCATCTAATGTACATGGCTTAGATATTACTAAGTAAGAACAAACATAAAATAATTAAATTTATGTTATATTAAAACCTTACTACGATTTATCAAATATGTCACAAATTAGGCTAAAAATATATGCGAAAACATCGCTGGAAAGCCCTTCATATTTATCTACAATCTTTACAAAAAAAAGTACCCAAAATATTAAAACACTTTACAACCTAGCAAAAATAAGATCTATTATAAGTTATATAAAGGTATACAGTGTTCGCTACAACCATTATAGTAATATAAGGGGGGTTTTAAATAATGAATTAAAAACAGAAAACTTAGAAGGTAAATATAATGCTAAAAGAATATTAAAAATTGGTGCACAACCACAAAAATTAACATTTTTTTTGTATAAACCGTATTACTAAAAATTTGCTATGGCCAGAAACATACAATTAAAAAAATATTTTTACGATTTTCCAGAATATAGAATGCCTCCATTGTTGTTTCTCCTTTTAAGTAGGAAAAAAACAAGTTGGTAATGTGGCGTTGCTATGTTTTATATTGTATAACCAAAGTCGTAGGAAAACAATATAATTTTGGTTAGGGCATCATAAACTGATCGCAAGATGATATTTATGACATTTAAAGCCGTGGGGAATTGAGTCGAAATCATCTAAAATATATCGTTTCAGTGCCATATATTCTTTAGATTCCTCTTTAGTGACAACTTCGTGGGTATTTGTTCGTACTATATTTTTATGTAGTATACAGGGTGATTCAAAAGTTCTTTGACAAACTTCGGAAGGTAATAGCCGACAATATTTTAAGATGAAAACTTCTTATAAACAGTGGTCCTTGGCGACTTCGTTACGGAGATACAGGGTGTTGAAATGTTAAAAGAAATAGGAATACTTTTTAAATAACTCCTTAACGAGTTGTTTTTTTTTTATGAAATTTAGTGAATTAAATAAGCATCTAAGGGCACTTATTTTTAAAGTACAACACGTTCGTAAATTTTAACCAGTGGCATCGGTACAAAATGTTGCTATAATATTTTTTGTGAAAACTGCAACACCACTGACTTATTTTATTTTAACTTTCTTCTTATGAATCCCCCTATAATTTACAACAAAAAAGATCACGTGTATTTTTTTGATACGGGGAACGGTTTAAAGGTAAATGATTATTTTATTTGACTTTACACAAATATTAAAAAATGTGTTTTTAATTCAAAGATTTATTAAGGTATACCATTTAATTTCATTAAATAAATAAGTGCGTTACAGTAATTAAATGATTTTTAAATAAATTGTTCGAAATGTCCACCTTCAGCCAAGATGCAGGCATCTAATCTCCTTTGCATGGAATCTCGTACGCGTGCTAAGATATCTGGTCTGTTTCTTATTACTTCAAAACCATCGATTATTCGGTTTCTTAGCACTTCTGGATTTTCGACTGGCGTTTTGTAAACG
Source organism: Polydrusus tereticollis (assembly GCA_963920685.1). Lineage (NCBI taxonomy): Eukaryota > Metazoa > Arthropoda > Insecta > Coleoptera > Curculionidae > Polydrusus > Polydrusus tereticollis. The sequence goes on from OY987335.1 coordinate 63,355,698, forward strand.
ATTGACTTCAAGTGTCCCCACAAATAAAAATCAAGGGGATTTAAATCTGGGGACCTTGGTGGCCACGGTTGATTTCCTTCCTCAACTCCCCTACCGATCCATCAATTTGGATAAATTTGATTTAAATGAGTCCTGGCCACTATGCTGAAATGAGCGGGAGCTCCGTCATGCATAAACCATATACGTCATCGAGTTTCTAAGGGTACATCATCCAATAAGGGAGGAAGTTCATTTTCCAAGAAGTGTCGGTACGTATCGCCATTAAGCCAAAATGGAAGAAAAAAGGTCCTATCAAGTAATTGCCAACTATTCCTCCCCACACGTTTAATTAAAATTGGTACTGAGAATTTCGTTCACTAACTGCGTGGGGATTTTCCAAAGACCAGATATGGTTATTAATTGTGAAAGTTTGTAATCGCACTCTGAGAAGAATTTGTCTCGTCCGTAAAAAGTACATAATTTAAAAATTGGGGATTTTCAGCAAATTTTTCCAAAAACCACTGACACAAATTAATGCGCTGAGGAAAGTCCCTGGGTAAAAGAGCTTGTAACCTTTGAATGTGGTACGGATACAACTGCTGATCGTGCAGAATTCTCCAAACTGTGGCTTGGGTGGAATTGAGAGCATCAGCAATTATTCGGGTGCTTGTATCTGGATTTTCCACTACAGCGTTTAAAAAACAGCTTCTTCTAATTCTGGGGTTCGGGCTGTTCGTGGTCTTCCAGGAATGTCACGTCGCCTTGTAAAACTCCCTGTTTCAGCTAAACGGCGGTGAAGATTTGTAAATATTGCAGCAGCAGGCAGTACTCGGTTAGGATATCGCTCCTGATAAATTCGTCTCGCTTCTCGTGCATTTCCATCGGCAAGGCCATATACAAAATGCATGTCGGCTAAATACGCATTATTTCTTAAATAATCCATAGTAGGTACCAGTAGTATATTGTTGGGGAATGAGGAGTAAATGAGGAGCAAAATAAAGCACGGGGAACACAATGAGGTCCTCCAAATAGGTTGGGGCAAAATCCTCCTCCTCCGCCTCATTTTAAAATTATAGCAAATGCCACATTTTAACATACTGGAAGAACACACAGCAACTATACTCAATTAACAAGGACAGAAATTCCCACTAGACAGTGGTAAAGATGTATAAAAGATATTACAAATCTTTAAGGTTAGTTTAGAATAATGACAGATCCTGTGCGAGAGAGGTTATTTGAAACCCTTAAAAAAATTGAACAAGATTTTTATGATCTAGTTAATGAATGTGTAGAAAATGCAATGCAGTGCAATCCAGAATCCTGTCATATGTATGAAAGTGATGCTGATTATTTTAGACGTGGTGTGGAAATGATACAGAACTACTATGAAACAGAAGATATGCTCAAGCTCGTTGAAGATTGTAGGACAAATGGTTTTATTGAAGAGTTGTTAGAGTTTAAAGAATTTGTGTCACCAAATGATACGGCTGCATATAAACTAATATTAAGTGTTGTGGAAGAGGCGAGACTTGCTGAGATGGGTCCCAGTCCGTTATTTCATTATGTGTAATTAGTGAAGTGAAAATATTAAACATGGAGACAATAGTTACTAAAATGTATGAAAACTTTATTATGTCAGAAGCTTGTTCGCGTTATTATGCTCTAATGAGTGATGATGATGATGCTGAAGCACAAAACTTTCCATGGTACATAGACTATATGGAGCACGTTGCCCTCTGTAAAAAAGCTGCCAAGGCTTGCTTAAACTTTTTAAAGACAAAGAATTTAATAAAATTAGTGATAGAACTTAAGAAGTTAAAATTATATGAAGATATAAATATTATAAAAACGAAATATGATGAAATAAAACAATAAATAAAATTTGATTTTTTATTCATTCATCAAAAAATTATTATACATATAAAATACATTATAAAGTGCACACATAGCTGGTGACTTAGAATGAAAAAAACATTTAGGTGTTGATAAATGTAGAATTGGTTGTTCATTTATTTCTACTATTGGCTTGCTACAGTATTTCTTAATATAGTCAACTTTTTCGCTTCCTTTAACATAAACGAACTCTACATCTTTGGTCAACTCCTTGATAATAGTAGGAAAATAATGAAGAGGGGTATATCCAACATTCCAGTTTATGCAATGAAAATTTTTCATTAACCACACAGCTTGCCTGTGTAAATCGGGTGAGAGTAAACTTAATGGAAATGGCTGTTTAAACACATAGTGACTAATTCTATTTCCATCATATGCTGCCAACTCTTTTGGAATAAACTTGTTATGCTCATCTTTAAATCCTACACATCCAAAACTAATCGCATATTTTCAAAGAAGAAAATTTCTTTAAGATAAATTTTTTAGATGTATATTCTTGAATTTGATTTTTTAAAATCTGTAATTTTTGATAAAAAATTTCAATGTGTTGCATGTTAGGTGAAGACATGCTTATGACTACACAAGTACTAGTTAAGAAACTTAAATACGCTTAGTATATAAGGGAGGGGATTATAGTTGTTTAACAATTTTTGTGAGTGGATTATAGCTAAAAATTTTATAATGTATTATGAGACAATAGGCTGCTGTTTTAGCAGCAATTTTTTCTTTTGTTTCAAATTCAATCCTCATTGTTACAGGACCCGTTTGCAACAAGTCTCTTTGATGTGAACAATTAATGTATGTAAGAGGTGCAGTGTTTTTAAATTCTGCTGGAGTAAAAATTGGCTCTATTGGTGAGTTATAATAGACCTGACGAAAATTTGAAAACATTTCATACAATGTAGCAAACTTGTTGTTTTTGAAATCAAGTTGTAGATCATTGTAAGGATATCTTTCAGAGTTAAAAAATACATTTATATTTCTTAATTCACAATGATCAAATTTACTTATAACCGATTTTAGATTAGCACGTCGATTCTTCTGAAAAGCAATTAAAACATGACGAGGTGTCTCAACCTTTGTAGAAGTTTTTACAGGCCAGTTATGTCTGGTGGTTTCTAACAACTCAGGATACTCCACTAATTCCCAACTTCGAAAAGTAATTAGAATGTCACTATTCTTTTCAATAAGTTTCGTTAACGCTAATTCTTGTGGGATGGCTACTGTAAGATGAGGAACTCGCCAGCAAATTCTCGATATTGTCACGTTTATAATTGATATTAGTTAAAAAGGGGGTTCTAAAAGTGCGACACGGATAAAAGGACACAGGTCTAAAAAACAAAGCTCTTTATTCTTACCACAATTACAATAACACTTAACTCTTACTTTTATCCTCTAACTTACATTATTCGGTTAACGTGCCCTCGGGGTCGGGGGATGAAATGGCTTGGCTAAATCGCGGAGCTACCGAGCTACTATCAGCTGATGGCTGTGTGATCGCTTCTTGAACGCTCTTTTTGAGAGCCTTTCGACAGCTAGCTCTTTGAGAGCTTCTTAATAGCTGGCTTCCGTATCACCGAGGATGCTATTTATATCCATTATGGGTTGTCTAACAATCATGTATTATTTTATTATTATGACTGTTTGTATAACATCAATAAATAACAAACTCGGCGTTGTGCTTCAAATAGTAAATAGTGAAATAATAAATAGTAAACTACTAAATTTGTAGGTCACCAGGCTGAGAAACGTGAATTAATGATTTAAATGTAAAATGAAATAATAATTTTGGAAAAGGCCTCTTTTCATGACATCCCCCGCGCTACTGAAAGCTAGCCCCTAGCTTTAAAATAATCTTACTAACTATTTATACAAATTATGAGTAATAAAGATAATTCTAATTTGTTACGCTTTGCAAATGAGTCATTTATAGTTCAGAGAAGTTCCAACATGCTATAAACCGCGCGCATGCACACACCCTACACTGCACTTGTATTCCATCCATATCCGGTCCGTTGTTTTGGCTGGGCAATTGAAGGCAAATTCAGATTCGTTCAGGTTTGCCTTGTGGCACAGAAGCTGAAATCTCTCTCCCTTCCCCTGAAGGTTTGGCCACCGGACCTATTGGCTTCGTAGCTATGAAATTCACAACTTGCGTTGTTGAGAATTTCTTGGTCACGGTGATTGAGGATCCGCTCTTGCTGGCACTCCTGTTCTCTGACGGGACCTTCCCTTATGCCATGATTGCTCCGGAGACATGGAGGATGGTGGATGTGGGCTCTTGGGATCTTCCCAGTGGGGTGTGTGGCTCTGGGCTTAAGGCGTGTGGACTTCGTATTACATACATGTAAAAAAAAAAAGCAAAGCAGTATCAAAACGTTAAAACAAAAAAAAAAAAAAAGTAGTTAAAGAACATAAAAAAAATATAAAATTACATTTAAATTTTAAGTGTATATAAAAAAGAAATATAGTACCAAAGAGCTGTGATATTAATGAAGAATTGACCCGCTTAATATATTTTATTTAAAATGTTTCTTTACCATTTTTGCATACCATTCACTACGTTTTTAACATTTCCTTCTTATTTTTTCTTCTATTTAATAAACACGAGAAGAAGCCACCGGTTAACGTTAATTCTTAGCAGTCTTTATAATATTTTCATCATTCAACTCTATACACAAACTATATTCTCTATATATTATCATGGAAAATGTGTTGTGTAAGTACCTACTGAAAATTTAGTTTAAACAGCTATTCTCTGGGCTATGTGCCCCACCGAGCGCTGGATTACAAATCAATAATTTAAGCAGTACTCTTCCAAGCACTATTTTCCGGAACCAAAAAAAAGGCGAACATTCAGCTCTTACAATGAACCATCTTCCATGCTCCCCTGTTTTATTTTCAACATATCTCATGGAAAATGTGTGCAGCACCCTGCAAGCTTCATTTTCCGAAACCCATAAAAAAATATCATCATCAATTTTCAACATATATCATGGAAAATGTGTGCAGCACCCTGCAAGCTTCATTTTCCGGAACGCATCAAAAAAGGCGAGCATTCAGCTTATTTCCTAAACCATCTTTCATGTTCAACTCTCTAATAATTTTTTCATATAACAAACATATATCATAAGCGGACATTCAACCATCTATTGTAGTCATCTTCCATGTCCCCCTACTTTGCAATATTAGTGATACATTTTCACTACAACTCAATAATTTTCGCATAGCGGCTGAATCATCATAATATTATCTCTTATATTGGCTAAACAAAAAAAAAATTTTTTAATTTAGGTATTACGGCTTTCTTCGGCATTCTCATTTACAACTTCTAAGACAACAAAGTGAATGTATTTATTAAAGGAGTATCAAAGCAAAACATAGATTTAAAAATTATATTGTTTAAATAAATAAAATATTTAAGTCTCACAGTTTTTTTTATTTTTGCAAATAATTCTGATTTGCGGATATAGTCCGATATAGGCGTCTTGTTCAATACCTACTAATTTAGAATAGTAGCCGTCAATTCTTCATTGTTTATATAGTAATATCTTAATACTAAAGGTTGATTATTATAACAATATAAAAGATTAGGAGTCTAATTTTGACAATGAGCTGGACAGAGTTGTACCTGCTGGTATTTGTAGGTCTGTCGGTATGTCTAAAATAAGTTGATGTCCTGCGTTGTCGTGATTTATTACGGCATTAGTGTTGCCATTTTGATGGACTTTTCTTTTCAGCCATAGAAAAAAATATTTAAAGAAAAAGTAAAGAATAAATAGTATAAAAGCCGTGGATAGAACTCCCACAAAAATGTCGTGTTCTATTAGGTTATTTTCCCCTTGAACAGGATTAATGAAATTTGGTATTAGAGCCAGGGCATTTTGATTTCTGAAGAAAAGTACTGCTAGTAATACTGATATAATTATCTTCCATATTAGGAATAGTGTGTTACTTGCAAGATGCTGGTTAAGTGGGAGAAAATTTTTAATGTTAGTTTGGAGAGTATTTATAACGTCTGGAATTTGATCTTTGTTTGTGCTTATATTAATAAGGTGTGGGATTGTCATTGTCCAGTTAAGATTTAAAGATTCATTTAAGTCGAGATATTGGGGTGAGTTTGGTAAATTTGGTTTTAGGACAAATGATTTTAGATTTGACCAGGCTGCTGGTAGAACATGAATAGTAGAGGCCTCTGTGAGTGGACTGTCTTTACAAGGAAATCGCTTTGGTATTAATATTTCTCCATCTGAGATTAGTTCGCAACTACATGGCACAGATAACTTTATTGCCCCAGGAAAGGTGTATGATTCAATAGGTAGGTTGGTTGTATTATTTGAGCAAACTACTTTTGAATCTGGTTTCGGATGAGTTAAGACGTATATGTTTTCGGTTAGTTCCGATATTATTGTTGTATCAGATTTATGACATTGCATTGGGCAGTGGTAGTTCAATTCGGTGACCGTTGCACCATTAAAGAGCTTTTTTGCACAATTGGGTCCTTGAAATGAGTCTGCAGAAAATCTTGGGATATAACAGAGGCGGTCAAAAAAAGGTTTGCATTGTCTCAGTCCTGAGCCTGATATTTGGCGGATGTCTTGTTGTTGCTGAAAGAATTTATTATTATCTTTATAAGATACTGCCAAGTATAAAGCTTGATGCTGGATTATACAAGTTTGGTTATGCCATGAAAACGGTATAGTAATTAATTCAAATAGTTCCCAACTTTTTGACGCTTGACGGATTGGTATCCTTACGTTTATAAAGACGTTATCGCCCGAAAATGTGCAATCACAAATATTTAACTGGTAATACTTGGATATTTTTTCTATGGATATTGCAAGGCTTTGTCCATATGAATTTAGCTCTTTTTCTAAATTGAGAAGGTCATGACCTAAAATTTCTGGCGTTAAGATTGATATTGGTAAACGATGTCGAATACATGAATTTAGAATACCTTGTCGTTTAATTGCTCGCGTAACTCTTATTTGTCGCTCTAAGGTCCGGAATTGTCGTTTTAGAATTGAAATTATATCGGTGGTAAAGCGATTTTCCCCTTTAATTAGATTATTTTTCAGATCGTTTACGTATCCCTCAACTTTGTGTAAATGCTTTTCCGTTGTGTTAAAAGCCTCGGCAACTAATTTCTCATATTTTAGGAATTTTTCCGACATTTGAGAAATTGTAGTTATAGTTTTTGATAAAGCTTTATTTAGGTGTGAAACCTGTTCTTGGAGATTACTTTCGTCCATAACTAAGGAATCTAGTTTATGTTGAGTAGCCACCCCGCAACACCAAGAGAAGCCCGTCACTCAAAAAGTCTAATGCGCGCTTTTTTCTAGGATTATTTGAAAATTTTGAGTATGCTTTTAGGTATTGTGTATTCCAGCTTTGTTGGAGAGAGTGAAACTCTGCCTCAAAAGCCTGTTCAAGATTCACTAAGGCTGTTTTGAAAAAAACATTCCGATTCGTTATTGTTGCATGGGTCGTTACTCTTGTATTCTACATTTTTATTTTCTACCTCATACCATTTGGCTTCATAGTTCAATGGTATGGTTGCTTCGTATAAGACAGATGATGGAAGGGGTCGCCAAAATGCTCCTGCTGAAAGCTCTAATTTCTGTGTACTGACATGGTGTAGGAAAAGTAGTACTATTACACGTAACCTGCATGAAGAGAATATGCTAAATATATATGTATATGTCTATCGTATAATAAGTTTGTTTGCTTAACTACCGCTATATTACTATAATTTAAAATATAAATACTGATTTAATCTTAAATATCTTCCGTGGGAATGACCTCTAGAGTCCATGGGTCATTATACGGTAAGATTCGGCTTACAGGAATTATATCGGTTTTCGCTGCTTGGGAGTGACCCTTGCGAACCTCGTAATTTACCTCGCTTACTTTTTTATTAATGAAATATGGTCCAAACCATCTCAGGAGTAGTTTTTCGCTTCTTCCGACTTTTCTCACCGGGGTGAATACCTTTACTTTATCCCCTTCTCGAAATTCCAGGTGTCTATGTTTGTCATCGTAGCGTTGTTTATCTATCTGTTGCTTTTGAAAAAGATTGTCTATTGCTTCACTTCTGGCTGCTAGAGCCATTTCTCGTAATTTAAAGCTGTCTGTTGCAATATTTGCTTCCATTAAGTTTGCTTCTGTGGGCAAAATAGGTTCTCTTCCATATACTAACATAAAAGGTGAAAATTTAGTGGTTTCTTGTCTAGCAGTATTGTAAGCAAATGTTACTAGAGGCAGTGCCACGTCCCAGTCCGTCTGATTTGTATTAGTATAAATGGAAAGCATATCGGCTAGAGTTTTGTTTAACCTTTCGGTTAATCCATTGCATGATGGGTGATATGCAGTTGTGTATTGGTTGCCTGTACCCATACTTTTTGCAAGTTCTCGTACTAACTCCGAACGAAATGTTTGTCCTCTGTCGCTTAGTAAATACCTTGGGGCACCATGGCGAGCGGTGATATTTTCCAAAATAAACCTGGCCACGGGTTCGGCTTTTCCAGAAGGTAATGCTTTTGTCTCTGCCCACCTTGTTGCGTAATCTGTAGCAACTATGATAACAGTTTTGCCTCCTTTACTTCTTCTGAATGGACCCAGTATATCTATACCCACTCTCTGGAATGGTGTGCCTACCGGAATCGGCTGTAGGAAGCCGACAGGTTTTCTATTTTCTTGACCTTTTCTGGCTTGACAGTCGACACATCCTTTGACAAATTTTTCCACGTCTTTTTGTAGTCCTGTCCAATAATATCTGTTTCTAATTTTGTTCAGTGTTTTTGCAATACCTAGATGTCCTGAAAGAGGCTCGCAGTGGTGACTAAAAAGAATTTCTTGGATTAAATGTCTTGGAATTACCAGTAAATTTTCTGATCCTTCTGGCGAGTGATTAATTTTGTACAAAACACTGTCCAAAATGCGAAAATTTTTTGCCTTTCGTCTTAACCCAATTGATGTCGTTTCATTGTCGGACTTCGTTATTGCATTTATTAGACTTTTCAACTCTTTATCTAGTACTTGTTCGTGTGCGATATCTGAGGGTTGCAGGATAAATGTTGGAATGTCATCGACATCCACTAGAGGGTCGTCTTCAGCGCTAAGAACGGGATTTCTGGATAGGCAATCGGCATCTTTGTGAGAAGATCCACTTTTGTAAATTATTGTGTAGTTGTACTCTGAGAGTTTGAGCGACCATCTTGCTAGACGGCCTGTAGGATCCTTTAGGGAGCGAATCCAACAAAGTGCGTGATGATCTGTGACAATTTTTACGGGTCGGCCATATATCAGATGTCTAAGATATCCCAGTGCCCATATAGCAGCTAGTCCTTCTAGTTCTGTTATTCCATAGTTTTTTTCGGCTTTTGACAGGCTATGGCTAATGTAAGCAACGGGATGAGGTCTCTCGTCAGCTGCATCCTGTAATAACACGGCTCCTATTCCTATAGTCGAGGCGTCTACTCGTAGCTCGCATGCCTTATCGGGATTAAAGTGTGCCAAGACGGGTGCTGTGATAAGTTTTTCTTTTAGTATTTCGAAAGCTTGTTGTTGCGCTGGTCCCCAACTGAAGCCAGTATCTTTTTTTGTTACTTCGTGTAATGGTCGAGCTAAAAAGGAAAAGTTTTGTATAAATTTCCTGTAATAGTTACAAAGTCCTATGAAGCTCTGAGTGGATTTGACGTTATGTGGCACTGGGAATTTTTTGATTGCTAGAAGTTTATCTTCGTCTGGAGAAATTCCATTTTTGCTAACGGTGTGTCCTAGAACCTTAACTTCAGTCTTGGCATACGAACATTTGCTAGGTTTAAGCGTAAGTCCTGCTTCTCTTAATTTTTCGAAAACTCTGCGCAATTTTTCTATGTGTTCCTCTCTTGTTTTTGAAAACACCAAAATATCATCAATATAGATTACTACATCTTTCCATTTCATTCCTTGGAATACTTTATCAGCTAAAGCCTGAAACGTAGATGGTGCATTGCATAATCCAAAACGAAGGACATTAAATTCATAAGATCCGTGGCCCTGTGCCACGAAAGCCGTATATGGTTTGGAGTTTTCTTCTACTCTTACCTGAAAATACCCACTAAACATATCCAAGCTACTGAAATATTGAGCTTTCCCAAAGTATGTAAGGATATCGTCGATGTTAGGAATAGGATATGTGGACTTCTTCGTGACGCCGTTAAGTTTTCTATAATCAACACAAAATCTGACAGATCCGTCTTTTTTCTTTACAAGGACTATTGGACTAGCCCATGGTGAGTGACAGGGTCTAATAATATCATTTTGTAACATTTCTTGTACTTGTTCATCGATTATTTGTCGTTCCTTCTGGGACACTCTGTATGGGCGACATTTTATGGGTTGAGCATCACCAACATCAATCCTGTGTTCCACAAGATCTGTTAATCCCATTGTACGTGCAGATTTAGAGAATACATCTGAATATTCTTGCAGTAGGTCTTCTAACTGTTCCTTAAATATTGGATCATTAATGTGTCCTAAGTCATGGTCTTCCTTAATAACCTCGTCTTCATTATTCTGGTCAAGGTATAGCAAAATCCAACTTGTTGTTGCCACTTCTTTTGTGGCTGTAATAGTTTGTATAAAGCCAATTGTTTGTCCTTCGTATAGCCGTGCTGGGTATGTGCCTATATTCAGTATTGTCATATGTATTTTATTTTTTGTGAGGTCAGGGGGCTCAATCATTAGTAATTTATTCGGAATCAGAAAATTTTCGTTTTCAAAAAAGTCTAGCTTTGAAAGGTCTTCAGTTTTATAATCTAAATTGCAATTTATCTGAATAACCTTGGTTTCGCCAGGTTTATTAAAGACATCTCCATGTAAACATAACTTTCCCGGTATATCAGCGTCTTGTTCCTCCGTTGGTTTCGTTATATCCGTATGTATGATTTCTGACACTGGGCAGGATTCATCACTGGTTTGGTCGACTTGCTCGCTGACTCTATGGTCTGCTGTTACATGGTCGGCTAAAGAGTGGCTTGTGGCGTTGATGACAAGGTTCGTGGTTGTTTCTTTAAATTTTGCGGTGAAAATTTCGTTGATCGAGTTTTTATTGCTGGGTATTCTTTGATTGTCGGATATATTTATTTCCAAGGGTGATGTCGTAAAAGGCAGTGTAGCCTTCGTGTGTGCCGTTGTAGGGTCCTTCTCTTTAATATTCTCTTCTAGTTCCACCTCTTTGTCTTTACTGATATGATCCATGGGTGGTCTGATGTGTCGCATAATTTTGAATTGATCTAGGTTGGTTTTTGCAAGGGCTTGCGATGAGTGTTTGATGTTTTTCAATGCCTCCTCTTTGTAACTTTCGTAAATTTGTTTCTTGGTTAACGTCGTTACTCCTAATTTTGCCGAAGCCGGGCCTGTAAATAAATTTGTGGTACTAACCTTTGTAGTTTCTAGGCCGATAGCCATGTTATATTTTATATGCTTGTAAGTTAAGTCGATTGTCCTTGGTTTTAAGCAAATTGTTGCTGAAAGTTGTTCCAGAAATTCTAAGCCTAATAGCATCGAAAACGGGAGTGTGTCGATTACCAGCGCATTGCATGTGGTTGAAAAGCAGGGGAAGTCTAGTTGAAAGTGCGCAGATCCTAGTATGGGTATTCTGTGCCCTCCAGCAGCTAGAAGGTGTGTATTGTTGCTGTTCTCGGAGTATGCAATAAAGGATTTACTAACGATGTTTCTTTGAGAGCCCGTATCAATTACTGCTGTGGCTTCTCTATCATTAACTGAGACATTCAATGTTAGTAGTCTGTGTCGTTGCTGAAAGGAACCCCCTTGTGTGGAGAGGACGACGTCGGGGTTTAGGAACGGCGCCCCCTGTCGTTTGGGTATTCCTTAAAAGTGTTACTTCTGCATACTGAAGCGGTGTGCCCAATTCCATTGCAGTTATAGCATTTTGGACGGCCGTCGTGATTTCTTGTGTTTAGTACATACGTGCTATTATATAGCTGTTGTTGCTGGGGTGCGTTATACCTCTGGGATGTATTTGGTCGGTTGTCGTATCTGGGGTTTGTTGCCCTATAGGAGTTCTGATCATTAAACCCTTGTCTGTTTTGGTTGTACCTGTTTCCATTTTGTTGGTAATTGCTTCTATATCTCGAGAATCCTGTTGTTTGTCTGTTATTATTGTCACGGAAAGGCCGTGTCTGAGTAGTGTGAGTTCTTACTTGGGTGTTTTTGGATACAGCGTCGATGTCTTCCAGTTTGTCTATTATTGTCTTAAATTTTACCCAGTCCATATTATCATCTACGATTAGACGATAATGAGTGTATAGATCCTCTTTTATTCCTGTTTCGAAGAACTTTTAAAATTCTTGTACTGCGCAGCTCGGATCGTATTCTCCAAATAAGTTCAGTAGGTCGCAGTAGTATGATCGGACTGATTCGTTGGGCTGCTGCTTCCTTGAGTATAGTGTTTTTTCTAGGGATCGCCTAGTTTTACTTTCCCCGAATTCTTTAAGAAAATCTTCTTTAATCTCTGTCCATGTTTTTGTGGCATTGTCTTGGTTATCTTTCTATCGTGATATCCAAAGGTGAGCATCACCCTCTAAGAACGACTCCAGGTATGCCATTTTTAGTGCATCGGTCTATCCATTCGCAGCACTTGTTCTTTCGTATTGTTTAAGGAACGCAGATGCATTAGCCGTGCATGGGTTAAATGTAGAAGGACACAAAAAGTTTGGGACTGCAGGAGATTTTTGGGTAGCCAGACTTTGCGCAAGCGTCGTATCTGCCATGTTAGCTTCTTGTGGTGGTATAATGTCAAAAACTTCTTCCTCTAAGTTTACTTCAGATGTGTCACTATTCGAACTGTGATCAGCCGTTTGATCCTCTGCGTCGGTTTCGTTGTCTTCACCTACGATAGATGTTTGATTATTTGGCACTACAGTGGTGTTAATAGTATCACTCTCTCTACCAGAACCTCTTGGGGTAGCTAATGGTTTTGATGGTGGCGAAGGTGCTCGCACTACCCTGGGTGATCTGGCAAATGGGTCTGGACCAATTTCCGTACTACGATGTTCGGGAAAAAATGCCGAATGTTTTGGGTCCACAATTAATTTGTATTTACTCGTGGATCTTGTTACGGGGCGTGACGGATTATCATCCGAAATTAGGGGTGGGAATATACAGCCTTAACCAAAAAAATTAATAATAAATGGGAAAAAAATTAAATAAATTACGCTGATACGGACCTGGGAAGTCCTGTTGATAAACGTAAATGCTCCTAAACAATTTAATTATATTTTGTGCGAACGTAAGCGTTTAAAAAAATAAAAGGTATTCTTTATTTTAACTGACCTATACTCAATATAATATTTATTAAGTGTACAATGAGGTTGCATCAGCAAAATACTCTAATAAGGCTGGCGCTACGGTGACGTCCTGTTTTACAGTTTATCGTCACCAAATAATTGTAAAAATTTATTTTTTAAACTGCTGACACGCTTATTTCCACTGTTATTAAAAAAGCTTTGTTTCTCGATTGTTGGTGTAACGGGGAGACCTGTTTACTTATATATTTTAATAGTTAAATTGTCGCTAGAATTTTTAAATTTAAATTTGTCCTGCCTTTTTCGTTCTCTTTGGTTTCTGTTAAGTTTTCTTAGGGCCATATGAAATCAGAGCTAGTTCATGTTTAAAAATTAAATTTAAATCAGTTTATTATTCTCGCCAGCTGGTAACGGGCTGAAGAATAGAAAAACTAACTTGCACTGTCGATAACAACTCTAAGCCTCGCCAGCGGTTAACTGTGCCAAGGTAGAATTAATGTCAATCATGCAGGTTGCTAAAAGAAAAAAAAAAAAAAAAATTGGTCGAAGAGACAAAAAACCTAAGGGGTTAAGGTAGTTAGTTCATTACCGCCAGCTGGCAACTGGCCGAGCAATAAATAAACTCCTTTTTACTGGTCAGTAATAACTCTAAGGCCTCGCCAGCGGTTAACTGGCACAAGGTAGAATTACTATTAAACGTACGGGATGCGAATTTACATAGTATACCATGTGGAGAGCATCAAGTCTAGAAGCCCCGCCTCCAAGGATAGTTGTGCTTTGAGAGTGTTTTTAATGAGGTATAGAATGTAATCATAATGCGCGCGAAATGGGGTATAGAACGTAATCGCGTTATGCGCAGTTATAGGCGCTTTTGATATGCCAAGTAAAGTAAATCTACACTAGGTTATAACTATTTATTTTCAATAAAATCATAGTTAAAAATATGCTTTTAAAGAATTAACAAAAAAAACATTTATTCTACTAAATACATATGGAGTACATGGGTATTATTATTAAAAATATTGTTAAATATTATGCTAGTATGCACCATTCTTGTTTTCTTTTCCAGTACTCTTTGATATATTTCATGAAATTTGGGTATTTTCTTGCTACCTCATCATGTTTCAGATTATCGTAATACTCATCACATTCTTGTGTTGTATTCGCAAATAGGACATTTCTAACCAAGTTCATTAAAAACGGTCTGTGATCCTTATGAATACTCTGCTTAAGGTTCCAAAGCCACCTCCAAGTTGATTGGCAAAAATGAAAAATACATAAGAACATGCTAGATTTTGGAAATACAATTCTCAAAGCATTTCGCTCAGCTGAACTATCATCTGTTAAAATAACTTTCGGGAATCCATTACCAAAGAATGCATCGCTTCCAACCGTATTCAAAATTAAATTGAATACTTTGACATATTCTTCTTCGGTTTGTGAAGTGTGTATAACACATGCCAAAGGTAAGGCACCGACTTTAGTGACACTGAAAACAAATGTAACAGATGAATTCCCTTGGTCGCAAGAACCTGTCGAATCTATAAAACAAATTTCTTGGGAAACCTTCAAACTGTGGGCTCGTCTCATCAGGGGAGTAATGATACATATGATCATAGAATCTTCTATGACATTAACAGCAATTCCTTTTGATTTGTATAGTTCTTCGTTACTTCTTATAATTGCGAAAATACTCTCATTTGTTCGATCGCCATATCTTGTTAATCTGAAAATAAGTAGGTACCTACTTTTTGAAAAGTCATAACTTTTACATCCGTTCTTGTATTACATATTCAATACGGAAGATCGGCTGAAAATTAAAAAAAAATATGGTACGCCACTGCTTTTTCAAAAAATAAAAATTACTTTTAAAATCCATGCTTAATTTAAAGCAATATTGACCACTTGAATTTTTTTCCTAAAATGCATCGTTTTCGCGCAAAAAAATCATCTCCATGTGTTGGAAAAACACTAGAATTTTGCTAGTGCCTAAAAACTGTTTTAATTTTTTTACCCAAAAACGGTGCGCCGTACAAAAAAAAAGTAGGATATAAAATATGCTCCAAATTAAAGCTATAGCTATAAAATATGACAAAGAATCACCCCCTAGAGTTTGTATATGATATTTAAGAACACCCTGTATAATTTTAATAATCTTACCTCCATTTGTCATAAAGATTATAAATTTGACGATCTGTTGGATTAAGGCTTGCGTTAGCTAAAGAGGAGACCATTTCTGTTTCATCATTAGAATTCGCTATAATGTTGGATTCATGGAAATTTTTTGCAGCAGCAGGTGAAAGGCCGTCTGTGAAGTATTTAATAAAAGATTCCCTCGTGAAGTTAGATATGCGTAGATATGAGAGCGCTTCCGCTACCTCAATTCGATGCGTATGGTGGAAAGAAATCTAGAAATGTTGGTATAAATATTGGACACTTTACAATTATACTCGTATTAACTAACCACTATTTGAGCATTAAGACCATTTTTCAAATAACTGTCACGTCGGATAGTGGCTTTAGTAATTTTTTTAATTTTTATGTCAATTTCTGCATTGCATCCCTTCATCCTGTTCCGCAAGGTAGAACTGGCCCTTTTCTGTATAATCTTATTAAAGTTATAATGCTGACAGACGAAAATTTTGCGAAAAGCTAATTTTTGTACATTTGGAAACGTTCTTCTAACTATCCAATTCGTACATGTTTCCGCACTAAACTTTTCAATAAAACTTTTATCTTCGCCTGCAAAATCACTTCCTATCATTCTGCATCTAATTATACCCTTATATTCAGAATAACTTTTAAATTGCAAACTCTGTATTTCAACCTCAGGTTGTAGATTTTTTAATACAATTTCCAAAGAATATTGCTCACTCATTGTGATTTGTTTTTTATCTGCACTGCACCAGTCGCGAAGTAACTAAACGCGAGCACTATTCCGCACTTGTAAAAATATTTACGACGCGACGTTGCCATCTCATTTGCCCTTTTTTAAGAAACCTACTAGAAACTATACCGCATTTCGCGCCTGTCCTAATTACATTATATACCGCGTTAGGAACAAGAGCGTTTATTATTGCGAATTGAGGCGGGGCTTATAGACCCGATGCTCTCTACATGGTATACTACGTAAATTCGCGTACGGGATACCTATAATAACCTTAACCTCGCCAGCGTTAACGGGCACAAAGCAGGGTTATTTGTGGCAAAAAGGTGTATAAACCTAATCTCGCCAGCGTCAACGGGCACAAGATAGGACTTATATCAGTCCTTCCAGGGAAATTAATTGCTGAAAGAGAAAAAAATTAATTAAAAACAGCCTAAAATAATTCTTTGATAGGTTAGGAAGAACTTACCAACGAGAACGAACCAGGCGCCTCCACCAAATGTCACGTTTATAATTGATATTAGTTAAAAAGGGGGTTCTAAAAGTGAGACATGGATAAAAGGACACAGGTCTAAAAAACAAAGCTCTTTATTCTTACCACAATTACAATAACACTTAACTCTTACTTTTACCCTCTAACTTACATTATTCAGTCAACGTGCCCTCGGGGTCGGGGGATGAAATGGCTTGGCTGAATCTCGGAGCTACCGAGCTACTATCAGCTGATGGCTGTGTGATCGCTTCTTGAACGCTCTTTTTGAGAGCCTTTCGATAGCTACCCTTCGTATCACCGAGGATGCTATTTATATCCATTATGGTTTGTCTAACAATCATGTATTATTTTATTATTATGACTGTTTGTATAACATCAATAAATAACAAACTCGGCGTTGTGCTTCAAATAGTAAATAGTGAAATAATAAATAGTAAACTACTAAATTTGTAGGTCACCAGGCTGAGAAACGTGAATTAATGATTTAAATGTAAAATGAAATAATAATTTTGGAAAAGGCCTCTTTTCATGACAATATTACAATTTTTGATGTTTCAGCTTCATCGCTAGTGCACAATAATGAATCGATAGCATCATTACTTCTAATTAGAATAAGCTCTTGTTGTGAATTTAAAATAATTTTATTATAATCTTCAAAAAATCCGGAATACATCTTTAATGGAATACATAAAGATACATTCCCTTTATCATCAGTCATAATTTTCTCTCCCACTTTTGATTTTGGATACCATCCAGCATTTTGCACTCTCGTTCTGATTGAAAGAGGTATACCCCTTAAGTGTAGAAGTGATACCGATATCTCTAACAGAATCAATAGTTACTCCATTTAAAATATAGCGCATTTCTTTAAATAAGAATGCTGGTGCATTGTTGACTAATTGGATGTTTCTTAAGGGTGTACCATCATCTTTAGTAACTTGCATTTCTAAATAAATTTCACTCTTACAAGGTAATGGATATTTTCCTGTTTGCTGCAAAGCAATTCTAATTTCATCATTTGGTCCAAGTTTGGTAGGATTAAAGGGGTCAAAGGAAAATACTTCCCAACTTAATATCGAATCATCGACAAGAACATTTTCTTTAACGTTTAAAAATTCCATTTTTAATTTTAAAACCCAAACTTAAAAGAAATTGACGATTTGAAGGTGTTAGCCTTTGGAGGTTTGGTTTATTACTAAATAAGTTATGATTATTCCTATTCTTATTAAGCTTTTCGCTGAAGTGTTTTTTGTTATAAATAATCACCATCGCGCATCTAAATTTTTTAAATGTAGTCTTAACGTGATGGTCTCTTCTCTAAAATTAACAAGATTCCCTTCTTGATCCAATATTTTAATGGTTATTTTATCTATTACCTTAGCAGTCACTGGAAAATATATAACGTTTTGGGGTGATTCTATAATTTTATATCCGGGAGCCACACTCGGAAAAAACTGATGTATTATGTGAACAGGATTACCATTTAAGTATGAGCCTTCAGCAATACTACAGTCAATATTTATTGAGTTCACTTTTATTATTTCTGCCGGTCGTTCAGAAATATGAATGAGTCCCGAATCCAGTATTTGATTTTGAAATCCCAGCAATGCACCTATAAATCCATCTCTAATAATAATATTTTCAGAGCATTTCATTACTGAACGCAATGTATTATTATTAGCTTGAAGATAAAACAAAATATCTTTTTCTTCTAATTTTTCTTGTAAAACCTTGTTGATATTATCAATCTCATAACTTCCGGGTGGGATTGTTATAAATTTTCCAGTTTCACCATAAAAGAAACGATTATTGCTTTCATCAATATTGGGAATTGCATTAAATGTTTCAAAATTTACAAGTCCAATAACATGATCTATATTTTCATCTAAATATATGGGCGGGTGAAATTCTACTGTCAAAATGGCAGAATTGCCGCGAACTACAAAACTATACGACATGTCACGATAATATTTCGATAAAGAATAAAAATTTATTGTATTTCATGTATTATTATAAAAATGTCTTATACATAATTGACCACAGTTTGTTGTGTTAAAAGTTTGATAATTTGTATAATTGTAAGCGATAACATTTCTATTATTATCGCTTAGAAAATATGCAATTAATTCAGCTGGAGGTCGCAGATTAACATAACTGTCGAAGTATGTTATTTGATTTTCTTTTTTTATGTATGCCGTCCAATGTGTTCCATCCCCATTATGCTTATCTAGATTAATAATACCACATTCAGTTTTCTTAATTTTTTCAGGTAGCCTATCCCTCATGAATATACCTCTAAAATTGGGAATTTGCAGCAATTTAACATATTTAATTAGATCATAATTAGTGAGGGTTCTAAGAGGTATATGTTTTAACAGTTTTTTGAATATGGTTTTAAATATAAGCCACACCCTGTCTTATATGGTTTTAAATAGAGACCACTTCCTTTTTTTCCCACTGCTATAGATTCCATCGTTTGATTGTGTCTTTTATCTGCTTCTAATTTTTGTTTAGCAGCTTTAGCATCATTTACAGCTTTTGCAATGCCCGCCGCTTTGTTCCAGCCAAGATAACTTCAGCTGTATGATCTGTCAAAGCAAGTAGAAACCAGAACCGTAATGAGATAAAACCACTACTTTTTGAAAAGCCTACGTTTAGATAAAACTGACGAAACAAAAATTTCTGCGGGATTGACTCTTAATACTTTTAAATTTGGACCGCAGCAGCAACAAACCTCTGTATCTGTATTAATACATTTATCACATACTGTTTTAAAGACGCAAAGGTTTGGCTCATGTAAGACAGTTCCGTCTTCTAAAACTTTTTCTTGCTTAGTTTCGAAATCGAAAAAAATATACAGAGTTTTAGTAAGATCTGGCTTGCTTTTATCCACTTGCATATAACGCAAACGATCAACAGGTTGAAACTTTTACAAATTTTACAAAAGTTTTCGCCACGATGGTGATTTCTATATGAAGCGTATAATCTACCGTAAGATAAACAAAATTTGAACGCATCACATAAGGAGTCGCCTTGTTTAAAATAAATCCCTGCCTTTTAATGTTTTTCAAAACAAGTTTTATTAAAAAAGGTACTACTACCATCTGAACATTGTTTTCTAATTTCACTAATTATAACTGGATCAAACTGTAAAAAGGATTCATGTGAAGAAGCGTTAGACAATTTAAGAATATTTTTGACTGGTGAGGTTATGGCTGGTGTAGAGCCTCTTCAAGAAACTTTACCTACAGTGCCCTCAGACATAGATTTTAATAAACAAAGCAGAATTAGTAAAAGTACCATGGTATATAATATGAGTGGCTTCCTTGCAAAATATATTTTGAAATCTACCCAGTGTTGAGTGTAAAAGCAATTTATTATAAAGAGACGGGTCAATCATAGATGATGATGTTATAGACGCTAGGCAGTACAATAGGGCAACACTGACGAGGCCTGGCAACCATTTTTATTTTTATGTCTCAAACTCACTGCTTTCTCTGTTTTACTGAATTCCGAGGGTGTGTTCACAAAATCATATTTCCAAACTTTTATTTCAGCATTTACAGAAGTTTTAAATTTTAAAATAATAAATTGCCCCCAGCATAATTTGGGCGAGAAAGTTCCAGGCCATTATCAAGTGTGCCCTATTTTGGTAGTGTCGCAGCATTAATAAATAAGCGAAGGGAATTGATACAAAATATAAAACATTTCTGGCAAAGAAACCTAAGTGTAGCTATGTAGACCCAGTAAAAGCACAGACATAATATAAAAAATATGAGTCACGGAAAAAAATTAAACCAAAACAATAACATAGTCAGTAACGTAACTTTTGGGTCACAGACAGAACAAACTAGTCGTAATTATTTTGTGTATAGATTCGAAACGTTTCTGAAACAAATTTAAAAACCTTGATACTTTTAATTAAAAAAATGTTTACTTGGTCCATGTCGCTAGGATACACCGTTTTTGAGAAAAATGGATTTGAAAATTACGCTACATAAGAAATATTAATCAAAATGTGACAAAGGCAAGACAAATGAACAACGCTTTCTGTTTTTGGCCTCATTTAAAAAGCAAGTAATATTTTACATCATTCTGGTATGCAGTGTAACTTTTAAATTAATTTTTCTCGAAAACGGTGTATTCTAGCGACATGGACCAACAGGACCTTTTTTAATTAAAATCATCAAGCCTTTTAAAATTGTTTGAAAAAACGTTTCGCATTTATACACAGAAAAAATAGGACTAGTTCATTCTCTATGCCCCCGAATGCCCCTGATTACATTCTAAGAATTTAGAGTTTACAATTAGGTTAAGCACATAAAGCTGACTAGGTATCATACTGAAATTTCAGGTTTTTAACACAAACGTCGTAAATTGAAGAAACCCATCTTCAAGGTAAATAAAAATCTGGATAATATAACTAAAAAAATTTTCGAGTGGATCTTGTTTAATGGCTCCAGTAAGAACAAACTTAAAGTTTATTTTTTTATAAGCAAATCTGTTAAGTACATAAATGCAGATATAGTAAATTTAAGATTTTTCAGTGTAGGGTTGGAAACGTAAGTATTCTTCTTTAAGCAAAAAGAGTTCATTGTTTCAAGTACCTTTAACGATTGAATCCAAAATTCCCTGTGTGCCGAATTTGCTGTTACGCTGCATTTCAATGGTTTGGCTTTCGCTTTCGATTTCCTGGTGACATTCAAACTGTCGAAAAGCTAACCCAAAAACAGGATAAGATCTGCAGTATCAGCAACTTCTCTTCCCAAATTATGATTGTCTTGAATATCTAAAAATTTATTTAGTATAATGGTAATTAAACTAGGTACCATCTTGAGCAAAAGATATGGAACAACACAATTGTACCTCTATTATACAGCTCTATAGGCTATATTAAAAAAAAAAATGTTTTTACCGTGTCAAATAAAATACACTAATTTAAACATAAAAGCTGAACATTTTGTAATAGTCCACGAAATAGAGAACAGGTAGTAAAAATTGCGTGTCCCAGTAGTCGGCACATTAAATTTAGGTTCAGGTTTTACATAGAAAGAAAAATAAGAAGAAATTTCAAAATGTACTTACTCCAACTTCAAAGCCTTTTCATGAGGGCACCAACAGTGTTACTGAAAACTTGTGTATATAGTTTCACCTTCATTTTATTAATTTTCTTAGGAGTAACGTGCTGGTTTGTTAACTTAATACAAAGTCGTAAAGATGGTTCTGCTGAATCCAAATTGTAAAATTGTTCTATAGGAACCCATTTAGCAACTTTGTCTTCCCCATCCATAACAAAGTGCAAATTCTTGGTCAGCAAGTTAGTCCTAATACCTTTAAAGCGATGTGGCACATCAAACAAAGGTATAACTTCTTGCCCATTGACCAGAAATCCAAAATATGGGTTCTCTGTGTTGGTGCGAAGAAATTGATCCTTAGTTTCGTGCAGCAGCATATTGATAGCAGACTGATTGGTGCAACCCTGATCACACACCGTTGCAATAACTTCTAGGCCTATCTTTTAGCATTCGGTTATAACCTGCGTGATAATTTCCTTTAACTTGATGGATTTAGCTGGTCCATTACTAAATGTAAAGGAAAGGCTGCCTCCATTGCCTATATATACCCTTCAGAAAAAAAACATTAGCATGATCTGCTAATAACAACTTCTTCTCAGTGCCATAGTCCTCCAACCCCATTATAGAATATTTCTTCTAATCATATGTTACATTGGCATCAATTGACAGTTCGTCAAACATTAGCACACATATTTTGTCTTGTTCTGACTTCATTTTCTTCACATGATCTTTTAATGACTTAAATATCTGGCTGTTTATTCCTGGCTGAAGGGAAATTTTAGCTAACAGAGTCGTTAGTTTTGATGGGATAGGAAGGGAAAACATTTTGATTAAAAAGCGATAGACGTTTTCACTTGCCTTGTGAATGCTGGGGGCCAAAATATTTTCATCAAGAGTATATCTTCTACCTTTAGGTTTTAAAAGTTGATTCTTCACTTGACACATTACAAATTTATAAGTTGGATGGTTAATGTATTGTAAAAGATCAACAAAATCCGAAGACTGTACATAATTTTCTGCAACTGTTAACCGCTCTTTATATGATTTTAGTCTTTTCTGCATATAATTAATTTTAGATCCCCAATTAGTTAGCGTGTGATACAACTCTTCCCCCAGAACCTAAAACAGAAAATTAGTTAATTAGTTAATTCTATATGCTTTATCAAATGAAATAAGTTGACATGGGCGTACCGAGGAGGGGGGCAGTCGCCCCCTCCCATGGCACGAACAAAATAAAAAAGGGACAAGTTTATAATGCAAGTTTCATATTTCATTTAGCACGAACATTATAATTTAGCATTTTACGTATTTTTAACGGACAATATTAGAATAGCAGACAAAGTGAAATTTGGGCGTGGCCCCAAAAAAATTAATTTTTTTTAATCGAAAATCGTTGGTCACACGAAAAATGTATTGAGACAATTTTCGCTGAGTGATAAGGCGCAATTATGAAAATAATACTTATTTTGCAAAAAAAAGTGACGCAGCATCGATTTCCTATAAAAAACCCAGCATGCTTACCACTAATATCTACGTCAATGGCAGAGCCAAAAAGTTTTTAATAGTTGTAACTCTGGCTCTATAAAAAAAGGTACCTAAATTATTACGGTCTCCTCATATCTACCTGATACACGCACAAAATGTAAGAGTAATACCTACAGATCCTGTCGTGAGAAATTAAGTAGGTAATGCATGTTAAGTATAAAAAACTACTTACCCACCAAAGACGACAAGTCGGGTGTAGAGGCAATTCCTGTATGTGAGGTACTGAGCATTAATGGTGGCGACTCTGGACCTATAAAAAAATTCAATAATTTTAGCTACAATAGGTATTTTCCACAAATCTTTAATTTAGCTCTAAAATAACATAATGTACCGATTAGAGTTACCAATATAGGAATTCACAATATCACTTACTCTGTAAAGTACTAATTTTTGGCACAAAGATAAACTTTGTGCCCAAGATACTAGGCATCAATGATGGCGACTCTGGACCTATTAAAACAAAAGAAAATTCACTAACTTTACCTTAATTATTATACATTTTTTTATATGCCTAACTCTGATATGAATAAGGGGAATATAGTTAAGTGAAGTAGGTTAATGCATAACACAATAATTCACTTACTTTGCTGTAAGGTACTAATGATTGAAGTAATGTTTGTACCAGAGCTGCTGGGCACTACTGCTGCTGACTCTAAACCTGTAAGAAGCAAAGGGTATTCAACATATTATAATTAAATGTTTTTTGTTAACATTCTAAATCTTCCAATTTATTTTTACTATGCAAAATCTTGGCACACATTAATACAAGAGACCTAGGTGCTTTTATGTTTTAGTTTTTTGTTTTGTCTAAATTAAATTGGTAATTATAAAAATGATTACTCTTTAAAAGGACTTTACTATACAGTGTGGTCCACTACCCAGGTAGCAGGATGACGTCTTTATGACGTCGAGTTTTGGGGATTTTTAGTCGCTTGACATTTTTTGGTCGCGAAATGACGTCAAAATAACGTAGTTTTTAAGACGTGTATTATACGTCATAATTTTACGTAATAACACGTCGATTTTAAGTCATTTATTGATTTATACGTATCATTAGAAAATACTATAAACGTTAAAATTTCGTTATACAAGTTTTTTGAAAATATAGTGGGACAGAGTTTTAAAGTAAAACGCCTGAGAATAGTTTTTTTTCTTATAGTTAAAGGCACGTCTCATAAAACTTTTAATATATAAGACCCTATACTATATTATTTTTTTACATTTTTATGTTAATACCAATGCAAAAAACTTTAAAAATATTACCATTTCAAATTAATCATTTATGTATGTAAAATGTGCAAAAGCAAATATATTGTTATTAAAAGTCTGCAAATATCAAATTTAAATTACCCGCGCTCCGTTTTATGACATTTCTGTGCTCTGACTGTGGCAGTCTGGCAGAAGGCAGAACGCATTAGTATTCTGTTGTTGGCGCTGGCTGGCAGTCGACCATTCGGCAAAAGTGAAAAGTTTATGGTGATTTAGTTTTAATATACTTATTTTGTGTTATAAAGGAATATATATGTATCAGATTATCGAGTTCGAGGAAAATGACGGCGGGGGTGTAGCCATTGTACGCTGAAACTGGGTGACGCCCCGAAAGAAAGAGGTATTTTGGCCGCCATTAAAGGATCATTGGAAAACAATTTCGTGTTTATAAATCATTATATTTATATCCAATCGACTCAAAGTCATTGAACATTTATTTTATTGAAAATATATCAGATTATTATGTAGAATATTGGTCACTAGATGATATTGTAGCAAAAATGATGATACTTCCTACAACTGATGATAAGTTAGTGTCTTTTCCAATTCTCCATACACATGAAAGTTGTAATATTTAATTTATCATTAAAAGGATTTTGTACATAAAATATACATATTTATTTTTGTTACCCCTGTTATGTATTATGTACTATCTTAGGAATAAGTTTTTAGTAAATGTTCGTTATATTGATACAGGATGTTTAAAAAAATCATAGAATTAGGAAATAATTTAAGGGTATAATAAGGTGTTAAAATATATTTCAATCATTTTCTGGAAAACGGAGTGCTTATTTTACAGCCTATAATTGCAAAAATTGTCTCTCGCACCTAAGTCAGTTCAGAAATGTGCAGTTTTGAATACCGCTGAAAAAAAAATAATGACGTTTATTGACGTTTTCTGCACCTAAAAAGACGTCTTAAGATGACGTCTTTTTTACGTCAAAAAAGACGTCATTGGTCTGTGACTTACGCACGTCTTTTTAACGTTTCATTTACGTAATTTATGACGTCACTGATGATCAATAATCGACGTCTTAAATACGTCACCTTGCTACCTGGGTAAGTGTGCAACAAATGGGAAACTTCTTTATTATTGGCTTCTCAGAAAATTTTATTCTCGATAAAAGTTGGTGCATGTCCGATAACCATTTCAGGTGTACTTAAAATGGCTTCAAGTCAAATAGGATACAGGGTAGGGCAAAAAATATGAAAATCGTTCAAGAGTAAACAACCCTTATTTTAAAAAATAGGGCAAAGGGGCATGAAGAAAAGTTGTTTAAAATAAAAAGTTATACTCAGATTTAAAATCAGAGTCTCCTATCTCAAATATAAAATTTTTTAAGATAATTCGATGTAACCCCCGTATTATTAGTATTTCTATTATTCAACTTAGGTCCATATTTAACTTAAGCAAAATAAATCAGATATGCCTAATTTTTTAAATATTTTTCAAATCAGTATTAATTTAATTGAATTTCTTTGTTTTTTAAGCAACCCCAGACTTTACCACTGTTGCAAGGATATTTAATCTTACTTTATATTTTAATATATGATATTTACTCGAACATAATTACTTCATTAATAAAACGCCTATATCAAATATTTTTTATCTAACACTCAAAAAACTATATTTTATTTTTTTATTGAAATATCAAAGATAATTTATGTTTATTAATATCAATATCGGCAGTTAAAAAATGAAATACAGCCATAGAAATGTATGAAACTATAATAATTGTAACTAACAGTTGCAATGATAAAATACAATATAAAGAATTAACTAACGAAGTGTCTCTGTATGTCCGCCTTCTCGCTCAATACATCTGTTCGTCCGCTCATAAAATTCCCTAAGAGTAGATCGCAATACCGTGGCAGGGATATTACGGCAATGGTGCCTTATAGAATTTTCCAATACTTCAACGCTGTTAAAAGGTCGGTCTTTATACACTTTTTGTTTCAAGTGTCCCCATAAGAAGAAATCTAGGGGTGTAAGATCAGGCGAACGAGGCGGCCACCGTGGATCGGTATTTCGTCCTAGCCATTTGTTTCCAAATACCTCATTTAACCAATGCGTACTTGCCCTAGCACAATGTGCAGGGCATCCATCATGTTGAAACCATAGCTTGTGTCGTTCTTCTAACGGTAAGTTATCTATAAAGTTTCCCAACACATTCTGAAGAAAATTTAAATATCTATTGCCAGTCAAATTATCTCTAAAGAAGAATGGACCAATTAACTTGTCATTTAGTATCCCACACCAAACATTTGTTTTTTTGTAATACTGATTTCTATTGTCAATTACAAAATTAGGATTTTCTTCTGACCACCACCTACAATTTTGCGACGAGACAACATCGTTTGTAGTAAAAGTGGATTCGTCTGAAAAAAGTATGTGCCGATGAAAATCTCTCCTCTCTTCTATTTCTCCTTAAATCCATATGCAAAAATCAAAACGCAAATCATAGTCTCCTTCTTAAAATGTACGTACAAATTTAGGCCTGTAGGCACGATACTTGCTCTTTTTAAGTATGCGCTTTACAGATGTTTTTTTCACTCCTGTGTATTCAAAAACTTCTTGGGTGGATCTTGTAGGATCTTCGATTACTGCCTGAAGTACATCAAGCTGCCTATCTTCGGTGCACATGGTTTTTACACGTTCTTTTTTGTAATTATAATCCAATGATCCCGTCTGTTTGAAAAAACTTAAAATCCTACTTACGGTTGAGTAGTGAATTATTTTGTCTGGATGGCATTCATTAAAAATATCTGCAGCCTCACGCATAGCTTTGTAATTTTCTCCACATATTAAAACTAACTCTGCCTTCTCAACTAATGTAAGATGAAACGCTGGGGGCATTTTAATACAATAAAAAGTTTAATTCAACTTACAATATCAATATTTCTTTGACATAAGAACAAACAGCTTGTCAAATAACTTTTTGTTTTAGTTAGAATTTTCATGGCTTGCTGCGCCAAAGGGTGTTTAGCACAGTACAATATTGTGTTACCTGGCTTATTCTTTGATATTTCAATAAAAAAATAAAATATAGTTTTTTGGGCGTTAGATAAAAAATATTTGATATATGCGTTTTATTAATGAAGTAATTGTGTTCGAGTAAATATCATCTATTAAAATATAAAGTAAGATTAAATATCCTTGCAACAGTGGAAAAGTCGGGGGTTGCTTAAAAAACAAAGAAATTCAATTAAATTAATACTGATTTGAAAAATATTTAAAAAATTAGGCATATCTGATTTATTTTGCTAAAGTTAAATATAGACCTAAGTTGAATAATAGAAATACCAATAATACATCGAATTATCCTAAAAAATATCATATTTGAGATAGGATGATTTTAAATTTAGTAGAGTATAACTTTTTATTTTAAACAACTTTTCTTTATGCCCTTTTGTCCTATTTTTTTAAATAAGGGTACTTTACTCTTGAACGATTTTCATATTTCTTGCCCTACCCTGTATCCTATTTGACTTGAAGCCATTTTAAGTACACCTGAAATGGTTATCGGACATGCACCAACTTTTATCAAGAATAAAATTTTCTGAGAAACCAATAATAAAGAAGTTTCCCATTTGTTGCACACTCAGTGGACCACACTGTGTATCTACCGGGTGTTCGCGAAAGGTGGTTCGCCCCTATAATTTTTTTGGCTTTCAATATAATGGAATGAAATTTGGAGGATTTTACTGTTTAAAAAATATGGAAAATAATAATATTTTTAGAAGGTGTGAAAAATGTTTTCTGATGACAAAAAAATAAGTGAAAATATTCCAGGCATTCCATTTAGAAATCGAGAGTTTATGTCACTTCCGGTTGAACCGTTGAGAGTTGAGTCACCTGTCAAAAAATGCAGTTTTATGTCACATATAAATTCCCCAAATTTCATTCCATCATCTTCAAAAACAAAAAAGTTATAGTCTCAAAGTGGCCAGTTTCGTAGTTAAAAGTTGGAGTAATAGTGCATTTTCTAATTTCACATCATTATTCTAAGATTACCTACGAAATGTGAGAAAAATATTTATTATACTTTGTTGCACAATTCGTGTAATGAATCACGTTTTTCAAAATATTTTCATAAAATTGAAAAAAAAATTAAAACGAAAATCATTAAATATTAGATTTTTGATATACCCTGTATAGCAATTATTGCAAATCTGATATTGAAAATTATAGTTTCAACACAAGCAGACGTTTTTATAAGAAATGACCTTTTCTTCTAACCCTACAAATAAAAATGTTTTTCCATTTGCAAACTCTATACCTATCCATGGACACACTGTATATGCACAGGGGGCCGGAGATATTTTGTAAATCACTAATAAATGAGCAATAGGATGACATTACAACAAAGTAAATCTTTATAAATTATAGGTCATTAAGTATTATCAATGGGCAAGAAATTTGGGCGTAGGAAATTTCGGCCCCGGCCAGGTAGCAGCCCGATTTTAACAGGAAGGAAGGGTCATGTTTTTATTACAGGCATTTTCGGCCCCAATGGTCTAACGTTATAACATTTTAATTTTTTTATGATCTTTTGTGTTTTGAATCATTTATAAAATGAAAATGCAACTAACCTGAACTAACTCAATTTTTGACCTGCAACTCGGCTAATGCGGTTTTATAGACTTATATTGGTTAAACAGCGCTAACACGGCATCTAATCCACCTTTTTAGTTCCAATTCGCCTTTTTCATGTTCACCGGGGAATATTATTATTAATTGTTTGCCCCTTTTATAGACTTATATTGGTTAAACAGCGCTAACACGGCATCTAATCCACCTTTTTGGTTCAATTCGCATTACCTGCAATGTTTGGGGCCGAAATTTCTTGCAAGATTACTTGACCTAAAATTTCTAGCAGGTACCTTACCCAATATGGGGCCGAAAGTTCCGCCGCCCAGAAATTTGTATTTGGTAGGTAGGAATTACAAATTAGACCTTTTTCTATATATGTTATAAAATTGGGTTTCTCTTTAAATAGGTAGTACTTAACGAATTTATGACCCAATCAATATTTTGGTATTTCCTCAATCTATAAATTGATGGGGATTTAGGAGATTGGCCTTTCTCTCCATTGTGTGCACAAATTTTAATATTTCCTAGTATTTAGGTATCTAGGTATAATATTATTTATTTTTATTTATTATTATTATTTATTATTTTAGAAGAATGTACCATACGATCATATAACGGTGGACCCGAAGACTTCCTGATAGGGACCCCAGAGTCGATAGATTACATAAATAGACTAGATGTTCGTTTGTAACCTTTTAAAGTATGTTTTATACTATTATATATTCTATGTCCTATAATATGCTGTATTGTATTCTATATTTTAGTAGTGTATTGCGGCCATACGATAAATAAATAAATAGTTAAATAAAATTTATTATTTAATGTGTGATTTTTAATTTACTATTTACAAATCACAAGTTTTTTTAGAATATGATTCTATTAAGTTTATTACAGACAAAAACACCTAGATATGTAATATCTGTATGTGTTTTTGTGTAGTGTAAGTATTGTAGTGGGTCCATAGATTTTCATTATTTATAATAAATAAATTTGCATAAACTGGGACCTTGCAAGACCCAGTTAACAATAATTTGTCCGCTTATAGCCATTCCACTGCACTGAATATCAAGATTAACATTAACATTTCGTAAGAACCAAATTCAGAAATCGCAAACTCAAAACAGTCTCCCAAATATCAAATGGTAATTGTCAAATATATATTATTGAGCACATTTTTTACTGAAAACTTTAAGTATTTTTATATTACGTATTTTGACAGATGATAGGTTAAATAGTTTGGGTCCCATGTAGACAACTAATTTCAAATTCAAGGTTTTGTTATTTTTCATATATTTGAGATTTTCATGCACAGCTTGATATTTGGGAATATCCCATTTAAATTTTCTTGCTTTTTAATAAACTTACACGTATTTAGGATATAAAGACCTCTCACATTCAGCACAACAGAAGAGTAAAGAAGGTCGGTCTGATACAGTCTAGAGTTTTTATAAATTACTTTTAGAATACAATTTTGAACAGTATTTAGTGGTTTTAGTGTTTAGTTATTTATTTATTTATTTACGGTATACACCATTTACAAAGGAAAATAACAATGTAACTTATTTATACAATAAAGTTGAATCCAATAACACAATAGATTAAAGATAAACATTTCATATTTCATAAAAATCACAGAGAGTTGATCAGTATCAGTCAGTCAAAGTGGCAATACATTACTACGAATTTTTCTCTTAAGATAATAATAAACTTAGAATGAGTGGCATGAATATCAAAGTCATGCCTATCGAAGTTACGCTGCAGCAAAGGACGAAACATGCCATAATTGGTAGAATGGAAAGGTAAACAGAAGAGATTTCTGCTGCGAGTATTGTGTCTTGTATTAAAATATAATTCAGATAAAAGATATATAGTGACAATCTATGTCACTCGTAATAAGCTTAAATAAAAAACACATATCCAAGAGGAAACGTCTATCTTGTAGAGAACATAGATTTATACTGTTGAGAATGAGTTGATAATCTATATGAAAATTATGAAAACGAATTTGTAATTTGTGTGCACAAACACGCAGAAATCTCTTCTGCACACCCTCAATCGCCTGCACATGCACCTGATAGTAAGGTGACCACAACACACTGGCATACTCCAGGCCGGATCTCACCATGGAGCAATACAATAATTTAAATGTTTGACATGAAAATTCTTTACTGTTTCTAGATACAAATCCAAGGTTTCTATAGCCCGTACATGTAATATAATTAATATGGTTAACAAATGTAAGAGATCTATACAGTATAACTCCAAGGTCACGAATATCCCCCACTTTATCCAAGACAACATTAGCTACTATATTATAATAAAATTACAATCAATAGGATGATGAGATCTATAGAAGGATATACTATGACATTTTTTTATATTCAAATCAAGACCATTCATCTGAGACCAACTATAAAAGCCATCCACATCACTTTAAAGCAAACCACAGTCCTCACTGGAGTAATTTGATCTATAGATTTTAAGGTCATCAGCAAATAACAAAAATTGAGACTGAGTAATAAATTTACCAATGTCATTTATAAAAAGTATAAAAAATAAGGGCCCACTATGGGAACCTTGTGGTACACCAGAATGCACAGCAATCTCTTTAGATACATAATTATTTATTCTTACTCTTTGAACCCTTCCAGTGAGGAAACTGAGAATCCTCTGAAGAATGCCCGATCCAAAACCCCAAGCCGCCAGCTTAGCCACAAGCAGTTCATGATCCACTCGATCGAACGCCTTCGAAAAATCAGTATATATGCTGTCGACTTGGAGTTTATTCTCGAAAGCATTCAACAGGTAATCGTGGTAAGTTAATAGGTTCGTGAGTGTAGACCTTCCCGTACAGAATCCGTGCTGCTGCGCAACTATGATTCGCCTGCACTCCCATGACAGCCGAGATGTAACAAGAGAGTCAAAGATTTTAGGGATGGCAGACTGCACGCATATACCCCTATAGTCAGCCACATTGCTCCTATTACCAGACTTAAATATAGGAACAATAAATGATTCTTTTCAAAAATCCGAAAAAAAAACAGTCTGAAGTGACAAATTAAAGATAAGGTTTAATGGCTGGCTAAGAGAGCATACGCAGGCTTTCAGCACCACAGACGGCACTCCAGTGTTGCGCTGTATAAACAAACTACAATTCCATAGCATATGATAGATTCTACCAATGATCTGTAAATCATAGTTAACAATTTTTCACTCATAAATCCCCTAAAATATGGATCAAATTCTTGACCCTTCTTACAATTTTATTTATTTGTCTGTCCCACTTTAAATGCCGGTCTATTATAATTCCTAAGTACTTAGTCTCTTCTACTTCATTAGTGGTATTATTATTATCTAAACGTATTCTGTTAAAGTGGGGTCGATTTTTTATTGTAGGCGAAAAAGCAATGTAATTGTTTTTTTTTTTTTATTTAGAGAAAGTTGAAATGAATCAAGCCATTTGTTTATTAATTTCAAGCCACTTTCAGCTATGCCTAGTAGGGTATTCCAGGTTTCAGCTGAAAAAATGACTACGGTGTCATCTGCATAGGAGAGCATTGTTCCACCTGTATGACACTCTGTAAGAAGTGAGTTTATGTAAATTATGAAAAGAATTGGGCCCAGGACTGCGCCCTATGGTATGCCCATTTTTATCATCATTGGATCACTCAAGACATTGTTAATTTTTACAGTTTGGCTACGATGGCTGAGATAAGATTCAAAAAGGCCTAACACCGGCCCCCTTATCCCATACCCTAAGAGGATATCCAAGTAAGGGAGTGTGGGGCACCTTGTCAAATGCCTTGGCCAGGTCTAAGTATATTGCTAAGGTTTTCCTATTAGTATTCATGGTCCCTGTTACCTCAATCACCATATTGTATATTGCATCATTGGTGCATACACATTCTTTAAAAGCAAACTGATTTGTTGATAAGATATTATTACCCATAAGGAAATTAGTTGTTAATTAGACTGATTGGACGATAATTTGTTATATTTGTTTTATCGCCGGCCTTGCATATAGGAGTAACTACAGATGTTTTAAAATATGATGGTATGGTGTTAGTCTTAAATATCACGTTAATAATATGTACAAGTGGTTTTAAAAACTATGTATGAAATCGCTTTATTATTTTGGTAGATATACCATCCGTGCCAGGGCACAGTCATTTTTAAGGGAGAAAATATAGTTACTAATTTCATGTTCATTAATTATATCTAAGGTTATTCATGGTTTAATTTTTTTACATCCTCCTAATATTTCTTACTATTGTTGACTTATCAATAAAGGTCTGTATTTTAGTAATAAATTCGTCTTTAGCAGATTCTGAATCGATATGCAATAGGACACTGTCCCAGTGTTCATTTTTTAAAAGGTTTTCTAATTTAACGTTGTCAGTTTGTTTTAATAAAGTTTCTGCAGTACTGAGATTTTTGTCATGACAAGGTTTAGTATTAAGTATGTTAAGCATGATTGGGAAGAGATCTGTTACAGGTGACAGAACTATACAAGGCTAATATTGTAAATTTAAATTTTTCTACTTAATTCTTAGAAAAGTGGCTCAACATGGCAGTATATTAAATGGTCAGGTTATTATTGCTTTAAAGGTCTATATTAATGTCTCCAATAAACATATCAGTCTGTGCCCTAATATTTACATTGAAGTATTCATCAAGATCCTCCATAAATAAATCAATATTCGTTGACGGGTGCATATAGAGTGCATTAATACAATAAGATATATTTTTTAGTTTAAATGAAATTTGGGTTATAAGTAGTTATATTAGTTCTGGTAAGCGTTATATCAACTATTTCCGTATTTATACAAGATTTAACAAATATATACAAGCCATCACATTTATTGCAGTTCGCCCTATTATAATAACTCATATAACCCGGAATGTTAAATTGTTCTTTGTGTTCTATTGGCCGACACTCACTAAGCAGTATAATATTACAGTTATTGAGTTAATATGTTTCCATAAAACTCAGAAAGCAGTCAAAGTTTTGTCTTATGCTCCTAATGTTGAGATGTAATACATTAAACAACTTGCTTACATTATTTGTTTTGCCCTTATAGTTTCCACTGTCAACTATACACGTATTTTTGTCACCATGCGTGTCTTCAATAATCAAATCCACTATTATTTTATGATAGCTTCATATTCATAGTCTATTTTCTCTCTAGTAAAGCGACATTTTTTAGCAAGGATAGGACATTCTGCTTCCTCTTCACTATCATGATCAAAATGTATGAGCTGCATTGTAGTTGTGGTGCACATAATAACAGTTCACACACCTTTTGACTTCCTTATTGCATTGTGACCTCTCATGGGGACCCGCACAATATGTACACTTTCTATCGAGCTTGCAAGTCATGGCCATATGAGTAGAGGAAAACGGAGAGAGCGAGGCCAGGTGGTGCTGGTGGTGCAACTAACCCAGGTGGTGCGGTGGTGCGTTTTACGATCTAACCCGGGTGGTTCGGTGGTGCGTTTTATAATCTAACCCGGGTGGTTCGGTGGTGCGTTTTATGACCTAACCCGGGTGGTTCGGTGGTGCTGTTTACAAAATAACCCGAAATTAAACCCGACTTTTTACGACCTAACCCAGGTGGTGCAGGTGGTGCGTTTTACGATCTAACCCAAGTGATGCTGGTGGTGCGTTTTATGATCTAACCCGGGTGGTTCGGTGGTGCGTTTTATGACCTAACCCGGGTGGTTCGGTGGTGCTGTTTACAAAATAACCCGAAATTAAACCCGACTTTTTACGACCTAACCCGGATGCTTTCATGAGGCGGCTTCTTATCTAACCCTAACTTGAACCTTAATATTTATGAACTGACCCGAGATAAAACCCGACTTTTTACGACCTAACCCGGATGCTTTCGCGAGGCGGCTTCTTATCTAACCCTAACTTGAACCTGAATATTTATGAACTGACCCGAGATAAAACCCGACTTTTTACGACCTAACCCGGATGCTTTCATGAGGCGGCTTCTTATCTAACCCTAACTTGAACCTGAATATTTATGATCTGACCCGAGATAAAACCCGACTTTTTACAACCTAACCCGGATGCTTTCATGAGGCGGCTTCTTATCTAACCCTAATTTGAACCTGAATATTTATGATCTGACCCGAGATAAAACCCGACTTTTTATGATTTAACCTTAGTGAAACGCCGCTGCTAAAGCGGGATAATTAAATCCCAATTTTTATAAGCCATCCTTAAACCCAACTTTTTACGATGCGACCTGAGTCATCCTTAAACCAGACTTTTTATGATTTAACCTTAGTGAAACGCCGCTGCTAAAGCGGGATAATTAAATCCCAATTTTTATAAGCCATCCTTAAACCCAACTTTTTACGATCCGACCTGAGCCATCCTTAAACCAGACTTTTTATTATTTTCCCTTAGTTGAAACGCCGCTGTTAAAGCGGTATAGTAAAAAACATTATTTATATTTTCTATCTTAGTGAAACGCCGCTGGTGGGTAGTAAAGCGAAATAAAACCCTAATTTATATGGTCTAACAAGATAAGTATATTAAGGCGGCACATTTGTCACCCCGCAATAATTATTTATACCTAAATAACCCTCTCAAACCCTCTGCCGACTCGATTTAAAAAGAAAGGGACATAAACCTTTATTTATTATTCCGAAGGACCCTCATTAAAATTCAGTAGCATATCTAATAATTGATTCCAATTTTTGCACCACTTATATAAAATACAATAAAATAATTACCATCTAGAACCATTAACTAGAGATTTCTTTGTACTGGAAATGGATAAATTATAGGACTATCTTGTAATGAGAACAGAGTAATAAAAAGTAAATAAAACTTAAATACGTATAAAATACCAAGCAGGTATAGGTACTATACAACTTGTGTTCGCCATCAGGTAAAAGCCCTCATAATGCTTTTATAAAAATTTCGGATAATATCATAATATAAGTAAATAGGCTACAATTTCAGGAAAAAAGTAAAAAAAATTAATTCACAGTGTAAAATTGTAGTTAAATGGATTGTAAATACGAAATAATATAAAAAGCTACCTTTTGTTTGCGATGATGTATGCACAATAACTCTATATTATTCGGCCCTTAAACTGAAAATACCCACTAGATAGATATCATAAGCTGTATTTATCATCAGGTAGAACCCCCAATAAAATTATGAATATTAGGCGTAGGCATCAAAGTAGCAAATCATGTTGGTTTTTTAATTTATTATTAATCTGGCTAACTTAAGAAACTCACAATATAACGACCATCCAAAAAAATCATAATACATTACTGGGTGTGAAAGCAATTGCGCTGCAAAATATAGTGTATACCGACTCTGAGGTAGTTAATTAAAATCCCAATTAGCGCTAAAAAAAAATCAAATAGATATTTACTTTAGATATTTTAATAAAAAAATTCAATATTCTCACCAACATTTAACTTTTGAAATTAGCATAATAACAAATCCTTTACAATGAATTAAACAAACGCATACATAATTTTAAAATCACATAATAAGAATATAAGCTAAAATCTAACAAGTTCGGACTTCTCGAATGACGTCAGTTTACATCTGTAGAGAATACACAACCCTCGAATCATAAAAAAATGGTCAAACTTTGTCGGCAAATACCCTTCTATGATGTAGGGGAAGGACAGGTAACTCGAGATGTTTATAAAGAACATTATTTGCTTATTTCCAGACTCTTAAAAATTAGATGCAATCGAACAATAAATGTTTTCATCATGTATATTTATCATTAACACATTACCTTCGACATACGTAAATTCAAATTGATAATTACTTGTCTTAGTGCTTTTTTAGAAGCTTGAATCATTGCATATAACCGTCTGAGGGTACCCAAACTTCCCCTAACATATTTCTCCGTAACCGGGGAAAAAGAGGTATAAAAAGTAAAAAAGCTACAAGCGTCTTTGCGAACAATCGGCAATAAAATAGTGTATTTCAGTTTTTAATTTTTCGTAAATAAAAGATGGTTAGATTAATAGTCTCTGTGAATATAATAACATAAACAAAGTGATATGCCGTAAATTTAGGAGTACAGTATAAATTATGCCTCTATTAAAATATACCGCAATAACTAACTACCAAAGGATTTTTGATATTTTGAATATATTTGATGCTCATAGCATTATCACATTTCCAAAGGCTCTAAATTTTAGAAAAATGTTCTAATAGAATATGTCTATCAATATAAAGTAAAGGTATTGTTAGGTTTTTTTAAAAAATACGACCTACAACAGTCTCTGCTACAGCATGGCTGACTCTGTAGAAACTTCTGTGAAACCATAATAATTATATCAATAATCGAGTTGTCCTTATGATAATATTTTCTTCCAATATCCGTCTCCACTATCCATAAAAGTTATGTTAGAAAATTCATAATTGAGCGCATTGTAATTTTTAAAAAGAAATTCACTTCACACACAAAGATGAAGCCAATCAATTCATGAAAAATAATGCAAGTCAGTATGCGTATGTTATGGCTAACTGTTTAAATGTCTATTCCTTCCACGTTTGTCGGAAGAAATACTTTTCTTTATACTAGTATTTTAGTTGAAAATAAGATTGTAAATCGTGTACAAAACAACCGTCCCTTATGGATTTGAACGAAAATTGTAGATTTGACTATTTTCATGAAAAATAAATCTAAGTACGGAATAATGCAGGAGAGAGACCTATTTCTCTTGCATATTTAATTTCTTTGATAGTAAGAACTAATCTCTTTATTTTACAAAGTAAAAAAAAGCTAAAGATCGGCGTTGTCAGTCAGGTATAAGAACTGATTTAACACGATGGTTTTTGTACAAACGTTCAAATACAATTGTATGCTTTTTAACCGATTATGTCGGAAAAATGACGTTTTATAGATTAGATATTTAGACGAAGAGGTAGCCTTCTCAATAAAGTATTGATTATTGTCCTGATAGCTAGACAACACTTTTTATGTTAGTCAAAAAAAAATAATTTTTTTCGAACGCTATTACAGGTTTTATCGTTAACTAACAAGCATTAAGAGTGAAAAATTACCGTGCAAGATAAAATGTATAGGTTTACTTCATTTTTACATTATTTTACATTCGACAAAGAATAAACATCAATTTATTGTTTATTTTTTGAGGGAGTACTGGATGGTACAACTCTTCTGGTGGGAGAATTGTGCATTTAATTAAACCATCTATATTATTTAGGTTTAATTTGTTACACGCATCTCCTACATACACTTCTGAATGTGATAGTGGAAATTTAGAACTCTTACAGATGTACGGATAGAGGGAACAAACATCGGCGTATTTAATTTTTTCCGTATCTTTTATTTCATAGTATTCGCATGTATTTCCTGTTCGTCCTCCATAAAAAGCATCTCTTGGATTTAGTTTTGTCAAAATTTTATTGTAATGGGTATTAGTATAGGATTTTATCTCTGGATTATTTTTTAATAAATTTCTAAAATCACACTCCCACATTTCATTAACTAAAAAACCGAAATCTTTTAGTCTCATAATTTTTGCCTTTGTGGTTTCATATCTTAAATTTAGCGTTTCTGAGGGGTCCTCGGAAAGAGGATCGTTCCTGCCGAACTTGTAGCATACAGTACATCCATGGAAATAACATCCTTGAAATTCAAATACCTCATTTGTTTCGGAGCAGTAACCATCAACTTTTACACCATTTAAAACAGCTTCTTTACCATTAGCAGCATGTAAGATGTTGATTTTTCTGTGATTCTCGATCCAAAGTAACCAATCTATGGCAATTTTGCTCTGCCTGTTTCTCCATCGGTATCCATTTTTTGGTATGATTCCTATAGTATTAGGCTTCAAAAAATTTCTTCTAAAAATTGTATTGCATGCTGAAGCAATAGTTGTAGCTTCAGTAAATGGACATACATTAATAGTTTGTATAAGTTGTTCTCTAAACTTTAAACATGATTGCGCAAGGATTTCGACATCCGATACGCAGTAGTCTACCAGATCTCTTTGCATATCGAAACCATCATTTTCATGTTCTACAAACCATTTAAGAAATTTGGCTCTGTCTTCTTCTTTCATACTATCTGAGGAGTAATATTCAATTGATGGTAGAGGTCCTATATAGTTTTCATTTGCCTTTGTGTTAAATAGGTGCAGGAAGTAGCCTTTTTTAAAAATATCCTCAAGTCCAAATGCCTTTGGTAGTTTGGCTTAAGGCATAGGGAAATAGTTAAGTGAGTCGATAAATTTTACATTTTCAAGTTGCATCGTAATTATTTTGGTACCTCTCATGATTAACTCAGGTGTAAAATCTGTCTTTGTCATAATGTAGTTTAATATAAACTGGTGATCAAAAGCCTGACCATTATGGGCTATTACAATAATTTCTTTAAAGTTTTTCCTCATTTGTAACAAATGGTTAGTAAATGTTCCCGCTGGGTCTATACCTCTGACTTTTTGTAACTTTAGACCACATTTTTTTACAAGTATCTGCTTCAGAATCCATACACTCATCGCAGTATTGTTTGAAAACACAGAGATTGACTTGATGTAAAAAACGTTGAATTTTCCAATAGTTTGTCTTGGCTCGTCTCTAAATCGTAGAATACAAAAAAGATCATCTTTAATCTTAGGTTTTCCCTTATCAGGCCGAATATAACATAGATGATCCTCGGATGCATGTTTATTACAAATTTTACAGTAAATTTCACCACATGCATGTACTCTTTTGGCTTTAATGGTTTTTAAACAAATAGAACATAGTTTAATTTGTTCGCATACTGTAAATTTGCCTGACGAATAATCCTTTTTATGATTTTCGTAACAGTTTTGACTTCTAAAAAATCATAGACAGTCCTGGCATTTAATTTTTATTGCTATTTCACAAGCAGAGGCTTGCTGACATGCCTGACAGCTTCCACCACATCGGTGCTCATTTTTGTGATCATATGGGACGTAACACTTTTCACAAAAATAGTTAGAGCAAAAAGCTGATGTCAGCGATGTAATTACATTAAAATGGCTTTTGTAATGTAATAAGTTCAGCCGTTTATTGCTTTCAGTTGAACCTTCAAATATAATATTTCGTCCTTTTGATCCATAGCTATAAACAACTAATTTATATTCTTTTAGATGATTTTGAAATTGTATTAACTCGGGAATTCCACCTCCTGCCTCAGGAATGCTAATTTTAGCTCTCTCCAACAATGATCTTGTTCTTTCGGTTTGAATTTTACTAATATCTCTTCTAACCTTACTGAATTCGGGATCTCTTTTATTATGGGCAATGGCGACTACCAAAGCACGTGGTAAACACAGGTTATCGGTATTTTTAATACTTATAATACCTCATCGCTTGTCGCATTCCTCGTGAAAGCTGTTATAATTTTTTCCTCTTCCCCCACCAACAGATAATCTAATAGTTGTCACACTAAGACAAAATGATTCTGTATTAAGACCTGCTGAGTTTGACTGATAAATGCCACTTATAACACTCCAAACATCTTAAAAGGTTATGTCTTTAGCTGCTTTGAAGCGAATCCAACCTTCTCCTCGGTTGAAGTCTTTAGAGCAAAAACTAAAAGCCACACGATCTAAGGGTTGTAGGCCTTCTGTAGCGTTTTGAATAATTTGATTAATTCCTTTTTCCACCCAACCAACTGGTTCAACTCCCTGTGGAACAGGTTTTAACTTAAACTCTAGAGTGCATCCTGTAAGGTTAAATTCTCGTAACTTTTTAACAACGTCTTTAACAATAATAAACTTCTCCATATTTCTTTTTTTTTTTTGTTGTTTTATAGTCTACTATCTACCTACATAAAAAAAAAAAACAAGTATATTTTCATATTTTTATCGGTCTTAAGTTCGATTTCAAAAGCACACTCCCACTTTTTGATAATTTCACAGTCTAAGCACATAGATCTTATATTTTTTATTTACGATCAATTCATCTTTATTCGCCAATCGTCTCAAACGAGTATGCTTTTGAAAGTAATATAGCCTTAGTATTCAGAAAATATTAACGATATCGGAGCCTAAAACATCCTTAACACTAAAAAATCATTGTGTTTCCTAACAAAACCCATCATCTTGTCTATTTAGCTTGCTTTCCTATTGTTTAGCAGGTTAAATAAAATTATTATTTCGCTCTTTTTATCTGTACTGAATCGTTAGGGGAATACGATTCTAGTCCTATAAGAGAGACAGTTAAAATTTATGTAAGCAATCAGAAATCCTACACTATGAGCTACTTAGTTAAAATTTCATATTTCCTTCCTGGATCAGCTAAAATTTGTGTTGCGTCGGTCAAAATTTATAAAATACGAAAAAGATGCTAGATACATTTTTATCATGACTTTCTATCTAATACCATCTTATTTCAAGATATAATTCGGTTGTCAAAATGAGAATCTAAAAAATCCTCGTGTTTCCTCACAAAACCCATCATCTTGCCTATTTAGCTTGCTTTTCTATTGTTTAGCAGGTTAAATAAAATTATTATTTCGCTCTTTTTGTCTGTACTGAATCGTTAGGGGGATACGTTTCTAGTTCTATAAGAGAGACAGTTAAAATTTATGTAAGCAATCAGAAATCCTACACTATGAGCTACTTAGTTAAAATTTCATATTTCCTTCCTGGGTCAGACAAAATTTGTGATGTGTCGGTCAAAATTTATAAAAATACGAAAAAAAATGCTGGATGCATTTTTAGCGTGACTTTCTATTTAATACCATCTTATTTCAAGGTATAATTCGGTTGTCAAAATGAGAATAAAATAATTTTCCCATGGTTTATGCCATCTTAAAAAAGTCAAAAGGTTATATTCTGTAGAGGGTCAGATACATTCAAATTTAAAAAATTTTCTCCAAGAAGAATTTTAAGATAGTATTATAGTAAATAAAAATTCTATACCTCCAATATTTCTTGGAAACATATCGTGTTCTAGCGACATAACCCAAAAGTACCTCTATTCAGAAACGCATCGTACTTTTCTTGTCAAACTTGACTTTGTTGTAATGTTGTATGCAGAGCACTTTGAAAACAAAAATTAGATTAGAAACCGCCGCCTCTTAAGGTATACTTTTTTAGGTCTTACATAGGGTACACTGGTATACAGAACAAATGTCATCTTTAATTGTCTCATTGTCCCATCCATTACATTATTATAATCTTAAAGCACCTGTTACCAACATTATCTGTTTTTATGGTTTTCATAAAACATAGCGATTACCGATGAAAATTAAACGAAAACTTAATAAATAACTTTTTTTTTCAACTGAAATAGACTGATTTTCGATGGAAAAATGTTACTTATAACTAAAAATGAATATAAGTCATATACGCAATGATATTTAGAA
Source organism: Polydrusus tereticollis (assembly GCA_963920685.1). NCBI lineage: Eukaryota > Metazoa > Arthropoda > Insecta > Coleoptera > Curculionidae > Polydrusus > Polydrusus tereticollis. The sequence continues at coordinate 63,398,109 of OY987335.1, forward strand.
TAAATCAATCTTTTCTAAAATTACTATGAAATATTCACAAAATCGTTTCGTTATAACCAAAGTAGCAAGGCTTGCAGATTTCGTATAGAGTTCAAACGCGATACTGAGATAATCTTTTTTTTATATTTTTGTAGGATAATTCACCACTACGTTGTAAGTACTTGAGAGAGGACTTTCTTGAAAAATCCTCAAATTTCTCTGCAATTTTGTTCCTTCTAGAGTTAAATTCACACAGAAAACCCCGTATTCTTATCTTTCAGGTTGGTATATTAAAAAGGGCTTATTAGTATGGTTTAGAAAACAAGCAATATTAATTAACGGATGTTTTTTCGTCGTATGAAGAGTTGAAAAAATTTTTTTTCCACTCCAATGGTTGCGATGCAGAGAGTCGGGTTTCATCATAATCTTTCAGGGTAGCTCAGGTTTGATTGCATGTAGAGAGTCGGGTTTCATCATAATCTTTCAGGGTAGCTCAGGTTTGATTGCATGTACTAAGGTTAGTGCTCCTTGCAATCGGTTTCAGGTTTGACGCGCCCCCCTCAGGTTTGTTCAGGTTTCTCAAACACTTGAGAAACCTGAACAAACCTGAGGGGGGGCGCGTCAAACCTGAAACCGATTGCAAGGAGCACTAACCTTAGTACATGCAATCAAACCTGAGCTACCCTGAAAGATTATGATGAAACCCGACTCTCTACATGCAATCAAACCTGAGCTACCCTGAAAGATTATGATGAAACCCGACTCTCTGCATCGCAACCATTGGAGTGGAAAAAAAATTTTTTCAACTCTTCATACGACGAAAAAACATCCGTTAATTAATATTGCTTGTTTTCTAAACCATACTAATAAGCCCTTTTTAATATACCAACCTGAAAGATAAGAATACGGGGTTTTCTGTGTGAATTTAACTCTAGAAGGAACAAAATTGCAGAGAAATTTGAGGATTTTTCAAGAAAGTCCTCTCTCAAGTACTTACAACGTAGTGGTGAATTATCCTACAAAAATATAAAAAAAAGATTATCTCAGTATCGCGTTTGAACTCTATACGAAATCTGCAAGCCTTGCTACTTTGGTTATAACGAAACGATTTTGTGAATATTTCATAGTAATTTTAGAAAAGATTGATTTATTCTAAATATCATTGCGTATATGACTTATATTCATTTTTAGTTATAAGTAACATTTTTCCATCGAAAATCAGTCTATTTCAGTTGAAAAAAAAAATTATTTATTAAGTTTTCGTTTAATTTTCATCGGTAATCGCTATGTTTTATGAAAACCATAAAAACAGATAATGTTGGTAACAGGTGCTTTAAGATTATAATAATGTAATGGATGGGACAATGAGACAATTAAAGATGACATTTGTTCTGTATACCAGTGTACCCTATGTAAGACCTAAAAAAGTATACCTTAAGAGGCGGCGGTTTCTAATCTAATTTTTGTTTTCAAAGTGCTCTGCATACAACATTACAACAAAGTCAAGTTTGACAAGAAAAGTACGATGCGTTTCTGAATAGAGGTACTTTTGGGTTATGTCGCTAGAACACGATATGTTTCCAAGAAATATTGGAGGTATAGAATTTTTATTTACTATAATACTATCTTAAAATTCTTCTTGGAGAAAATTTTTTAAATTTGAATGTATCTGACCCTCTACAGAATATAACCTTTTGACTTTTTTAAGATGGCATAAACCATGGGAAAATTATTTTATTCTCATTTTGACAACCGAATTATACCTTGAAATAAGATGGTATTAAATAGAAAGTCACGCTAAAAATGCATCCAGCATTTTTTTTCGTATTTTTATAAATTTTGACCGACACATCACAAATTTTGTCTGACCCAGGAAGGAAATATGAAATTTTAACTAAGTAGCTCATAGTGTAGGATTTCTGATTGCTTACATAAATTTTAACTGTCTCTCTTATAGAACTAGAAACGTATCCCCCTAACGATTCAGTACAGACAAAAAGAGCGAAATAATAATTTTATTTAACCTGCTAAACAATAGAAAAGCAAGCTAAATAGGCAAGATGATGGGTTTTGTGAGGAAACACGAGGATTTTTTAGATTCTCATTTTGACAACCGAATTATATCTTGAAATAAGATGGTATTAGATAGAAAGTCATGATAAAAATGTATCTAGCATCTTTTTCGTATTTTATAAATTTTGACCGACGCAACACAAATTTTAGCTGATCCAGGAAGGAAATATGAAATTTTAACTAAGTAGCTCATAGTGTAGGATTTCTGATTGCTTACATAAATTTTAACTGTCTCTCTTATAGGACTAGAATCGTATTCCCCTAACGATTCAGTACAGATAAAAAGAGCGAAATAATAATTTTATTTAACCTGCTAAACAATAGGAAAGCAAGCTAAATAGACAAGATGATGGGTTTTGTTAGGAAACACAATGATTTTTTAGTGTTAAGGATGTTTTAGGCTCCGATATCGTTAATATTTTCTGAATACTAAGGCTATATTACTTTCAAAAGCATACTCGTTTGAGACGATTGGCGAATAAAGATGAATTGATCGTAAATAAAAAATATAAGATCTATGTGCTTAGACTGTGAAATTATCAAAAAGTGGGAGTGTGCTTTTGAAATCGAACTTAAGACCGATAAAAATATGAAAATATACTTGTTTTTTTTTTTTATGTAGGTAGATAGTAGACTATAAAACAACAAAAAAAAAAAAGAAATATGGAGAAGTTTATTATTGTTAAAGACGTTGTTAAAAAGTTACGAGAATTTAACCTTACAGGATGCACTCTAGAGTTTAAGTTAAAACCTGTTCCACAGGGAGTTGAACCAGTTGGTTGGGTGGAAAAAGGAATTAATCAAATTATTCAAAACGCTACAGAAGGCCTACAACCCTTAGATCGTGTGGCTTTTAGTTTTTGCTCTAAAGACTTCAACCGAGGAGAAGGTTGGATTCGCTTCAAAGCAGCTAAAGACATAACCTTTTAAGATGTTTGGAGTGTTATAAGTGGCATTTATCAGTCAAACTCAGCAGGTCTTAATACAGAATCATTTTGTCTTAGTGTGACAACTATTAGATTATCTGTTGGTGGGGGAAGAGGAAAAAATTATAACAGCTTTCACGAGGAATGCGACAAGCGATGAGGTATTATAAGTATTAAAAATACCGATAACCTGTGTTTACCACGTGCTTTGGTAGTCGCCATTGCCCATAATAAAAGAGATCCCGAATTCAGTAAGGTTAGAAGAGATATTAGTAAAATTCAAACCGAAAGAACAAGATCATTGTTGGAGAGAGCTAAAATTAGCATTCCTGAGGCAGGAGGTGGAATTCCCGAGTTAATACAATTTCAAAATCATCTAAAAGAATATAAATTAGTTGTTTATAGCTATGGATCAAAAGGACGAAATATTATATTTGAAGGTTCAACTGAAAGCAATAAACGGCTGAACTTATTACATTACAAAAGCCATTTTAATGTAATTACATCGCTGACATCAGCTTTTTGCTCTAACTATTTTTGTGAAAAGTGTTACGTCCCATATGATCACAAAAATGAGCACCGATGTGGTGGAAGCTGTCAGGCATGTCAGCAAGCCTCTGCTTGTGAAATAGCAATAAAAATTAAATGCCAGGACTGTCTATGATTTTTTAGAAGTCAAAACTGTTACGAAAATCATAAAAAGGATTATTCGTCAGGCAAATTTACAGTATGCGAACAAATTAAACTATGTTCTATTTGTTTAAAAACCATTAAAGCCAAAAGAGTACATGCATGTGGTGAAATTTACTGTAAAATTTGTAATAAACATGCATCCGAGGATCATCTATGTTATATTCGGCCTGATAAGGGAAAACCTAAGATTAAAGATGATCTTTTTTGTATTCTACGATTTAGAGACGAGCCAAGACAAACTATTGGAAAATTCAACGTTTTTTACATCAAGTCAATCTCTGTGTTTTCAAACAATACTGCGATGAGTGTATGGATTCTGAAGCAGATACTTGTAAAAAAATGTGGTCTAAAGTTACAAAAAGTCAGAGGTATAGACCCAGCGGGAACATTTACTAACCATTTGTTACAAATGAGGAAAAACTTTAAAGAAATTATTGTAATAGCCCATAATGGTCAGGCTTTTGATCACCAGTTTATATTAAACTACATTATGACAAAGACAGATTTTACACCTGAGTTAATCATGAGAGGTACCAAAATAATTACGATGCAACTTGAAAATGTAAAATTTATCGACTCACTTAACTATTTCCCTATGCCTTAAGCCAAACTACCAAAGGCATTTGGACTTGAGGATATTTTTAAAAAAGGCTACTTCCTGCACCTATTTAACACAAAGGCAAATGAAAACTATATAGGACCTCTACCATCAATTGAATATTACTCCTCAGATAGTATGAAAGAAGAAGACAGAGCCAAATTTCTTAAATGGTTTGTAGAACATGAAAATGATGGTTTCGATATGCAAAGAGATCTGGTAGACTACTGCGTATCGGATGTCGAAATCCTTGCGCAATCATGTTTAAAGTTTAGAGAACAACTTATACAAACTATTAATGTATGTCCATTTACTGAAGCTACAACTATTGCTTCAGCATGCAATACAATTTTTAGAAGAAATTTTTTGAAGCCTAATACTATAGGAATCATACCAAAAAATGGATACCGATGGAGAAACAGGCAGAGCAAAATTGCCATAGATTGGTTACTTTGGATCGAGAATCACAGAAAAATCAACATCTTACATGCTGCTAATGGTAAAGAAGCTGTTTTAAATGGTGTAAAAGTTGATGGTTACTGCTCCGAAACAAATGAGGTATTTGAATTTCAAGGATGTTATTTCCATGGATGTACTGTATGCTACAAGTTCGGCAGGAACGATCCTCTTTCCGAGGACCCCTCAGAAACGCTAAATTTAAGATATGAAACCACAAAGGCAAAAATTATGAGACTAAAAGATTTCGGTTTTTTAGTTAATGAAATGTGGGAGTGTGATTTTAGAAATTTATTAAAAAATAATCCAGAGATAAAATCCTATACTAATACCCATTACAATAAAATTTTGACAAAACTAAATCCAAGAGATGCTTTTTATGGAGGACGAACAGGAAATACATGCGAATACTATGAAATAAAAGATACGGAAAAAATTAAATACGCCGATGTTTGTTCCCTCTATCCGTACATCTGTAAGAGTTCTAAATTTCCACTATCACATTCAGAAGTGTATGTAGGAGATGCGTGTAACAAATTAAACCTAAATAATATAGATGGTTTAATTAAATGCACAATTCTCCCACCAGAAGAGTTGTACCATCCAGTACTCCCTCAAAAAATAAACAATAAATTGATGTTTATTCTTTGTCGAATGTAAAATAATGTAAAAATGAAGTAAACCTATACATTTTATCTTGCACGGTAATTTTTCACTCTTAATGCTTGTTAGTTAACGATAAAACCTGTAATAGCGTTCGAAAAAAATTATTTTTTTTTGACTAACATAAAAAGTGTTGTCTAGCTATCAGGACAATAATCAATACTTTATTGAGAAGGCTACCTCTTCGTCTAAATATCTAATCTATAAAACGTCATTTTTCCGACATAATCGGTTAAAAAGCATACAATTGTATTTGAACGTTTGTACAAAAACCATCGTGTTAAATCAGTTCTTATACCTGACTGACAACGCCGATCTTTAGCTTTTTTTTACTTTGTAAAATAAAGAGATTAGTTCTTACTATCAAAGAAATTAAATATGCAAGAGAAATAGGTCTCTCTCCTGCATTATTCCGTACTTAGATTTATTTTTCATGAAAATAGTCAAATCTACAATTTTCGTTCAAATCCATAAGGGACGGTTGTTTTGTACACGATTTACAATCTTATTTTCAACTAAAATACTAGTATAAAGAAAAGTATTTCTTCCGACAAACGTGGAAGGAATAGACATTTAAACAGTTAGCCATAACATACGCATACTGACTTGCATTATTTTTCATGAATTGATTGGCTTCATCTTTGTGTGTGAAGTGAATTTCTTTTTAAAAATTACAATGCGCTCAATTATGAATTTTCTAACATAACTTTTATGGATAGTGGAGACGGATATTGGAAGAAAATATTATCATAAGGACAACTCGATTATTGATATAATTATTATGGTTTCACAGAAGTTTCTACAGAGTCAGCCATGCTGTAGCAGAGACTGTTGTAGGTCGTATTTTTTAAAAAAACCTAACAATACCTTTACTTTATATTGATAGACATATTCTATTAGAACATTTTTCTAAAATTTAGAGCCTTTGGAAATGTGATAATGCTATGAGCATCAAATATATTCAAAATATCAAAAATCCTTTGGTAGTTAGTTATTGCGGTATATTTTAATAGAGGCATAATTTATACTGTACTCCTAAATTTACGGCATATCACTTTGTTTATGTTATTATATTCACAGAGACTATTAATCTAACCAACTTTTATTTACGAAAAATTAAAAACTGAAATACTCTATTTTATTGTCGATTGTTCGCAAAGACGCTTGTAGCTTTTTTACTTTTTATACCTCTTTTTCCCCGGTTACGGAGAAATATGTTAGGGGAAGTTTGGGTACCCTCAGACGGTTATATGCAATGATTCAAGCTTCTAAAAAAGCACTAAGACAAGTAATTATCAATTTGAATTTACGTATGTCGAAGGTAATGTGTTAATGATAAATATACATGATGAAAACATTTATTGTTCGATTGCATCTAATTTTTAAGAGTCTGGAAATAAGCAAATAATGTTCTTTATAAACATCTCGAGTTACCTGTCCTTCCCCTACATCATAGAAGGGTATTTGCCGACAAAGTTTGACCATTTTTTTATGATTCGAGGGTTGTGTATTCTCTACAGATGTAAACTGACGTCATTCGAGAAGTCCGAACTTGTTAGATTTTAGCTTATATTCTTATTATGTGATTTTAAAATTATGTATGCGTTTGTTTAATTCATTGTAAAGGATTTGTTATTATGCTAATTTCAAAAGTTAAATGTTGGTGAGAATATTGAATTTTTTTATTAAAATATCTAAAGTAAATATCTATTTGATTTTTTTTTTAGCGCTAATTGGGATTTTAATTAACTACCTCAGAGTCGGTATACACTATATTTTGCAGCGCAATTGCTTTCACACCCAGTAATGTATTATGATTTTTTTGGATGGTCGTTATATTGTGAGTTTCTTAAGTTAGCCAGATTAATAATAAATTAAAAAACCAACATGATTTGCTACTTTGATGCCTACGCCTAATATTCATAATTTTATTGGGGGTTCTACCTGATGATAAATACAGCTTATGATATCTATCTAGTGGGTATTTTCAGTTTAAGGGCCGAATAATATAGAGTTATTGTGCATACATCATCGCAAACAAAAGGTAGCTTTTTATATTATTTCGTATTTACAATCCATTTAACTACAATTTTACACTGTGAATTAATTTTTTTTACTTTTTTCCTGAAATTGTAGCCTATTTACTTATATTATGATATTATCCGAAATTTTTATAAAAGCATTATGAGGGCTTTTACCTGATGGCGAACACAAGTTGTATAGTACCTATACCTGCTTGGTATTTTATACGTATTTAAGTTTTATTTACTTTTTATTACTCTGTTCTCATTACAAGATAGTCCTATAATTTATCCATTTCCAGTACAAAGAAATCTCTAGTTAATGGTTCTAGATGGTAATTATTTTATTGTATTTTATATAAGTGGTGCAAAAATTGGAATCAATTATTAGATATGCTACTGAATTTTAATGAGGGTCCTTCGGAATAATAAATAAAGGTTTATGTCCCTTTCTTTTTAAATCGAGTCGGCAGAGGGTTTGAGAGGGTTATTTAGGTATAAATAATTATTGCGGGGTGACAAATGTGCCGCCTTAATATACTTATCTTGTTAGACCATATAAATTAGGGTTTTATTTCGCTTTACTACCCACCAGCGGCGTTTCACTAAGATAGAAAATATAAATAATGTTTTTTACTATACCGCTTTAACAGCGGCGTTTCAACTAAGGGAAAATAATAAAAAGTCTGGTTTAAGGATGGCTCAGGTCGCATCGTAAAAAGTTGGGTTTAAGGATGGCTTATAAAAATTGGGATTTAATTATCCCGCTTTAGCAGCGGCGTTTCACTAAGGTTAAATCATAAAAAGTCGGGTTTTATCTCGGGTCAGATCATAAATATTCAGGTTCAAATTAGGGTTAGATGAGAAGCCGCCTCATGAAAGCATCCGGGTTAGGTTGTAAAAAGTCGGGTTTTATCTCGGGTCAGTTCATAAATATTCAGGTTCAAGTTAGGGTTAGATAAGAAGCCGCCTCATGAAAGCATCCGGGTTAGGTTGTAAAAAGTCGGGTTTAATTTCGGGTTATTTTGTAAACAGCACCACCGAACCACCCGGGTTAGGTTATAAAACGCACCACCGAACCACCCGGGTTAGATCATAAAACGCACCACCGAACCACCCGGGTTAGATCGTAAAACGCACCACCGAACCACCTGGGTTAGTTGCACCACCAGCACCACCAGCACCACCTGGCCTCGCTCTCTCCGTTTTCCTCTACTCATATGACCAAATGCACCACATTTGTAGCACCTTTATATCCTCAAATCCTCAAGGATATGACATGAGGTCCATCCCATATCCATTCTAGAATTTAGAAGCTTCTTATATGTATGTACAGTATTGTACGAGAGTTTAAGCGGTCGGGTGTAGTTCTGTTGTCTCCGATAAGACCTATTATTATAAAAAATATCTGTGATAAATCGATATGTTTTACACCAGTTTGCTTGCTAAAAATACCTGAATATATATATTCTTTTTTTCCATAATAATAGTTTTGACACGGGATTCCTTATCAGATACTTTATTTTCGTACCTGCCAACTAAGATATTTATTTTTTCTGTGCTAATATAGCCAATTGAATAAAGCAGGACCGGATTGAAGAATGAATGATGACGATGACGACAGAGAGGATGTTAAGTGCAAAAGGTGTTCAAAGGAAGTAAAGGATTCCGATATGGGTGTTTTTTGTGAAGGTAAATGCCAGTCATGGTACCATTCTTCATGTGTGGGTATGAGTAATCAAATCTACAAGAAAATAACAGGAGATATTATTAAAATACTTGTTTGGATGTGCGAACCGTGTAAAAAGCATCTGAAGCAACTCATGTGCCAATCTAAACATGACAACTCTGTAGAGCTACTGCTGAGTAAAATTGATGACATAGAAGATAAGATCACGAAAATGTCCGAGAGTATTGGAAAACATACATCAAAGCCCTCCTATTCGGAAGTAGTGGAGCGAAAGGAGAGATTAACTGCACGGATCACGAACATACCTAATATTATCATTAAGCCGAAACAGACACAGGACAAAAATAACACAAAATCAGATTTGGAAAAAATTAAACCAGCAGAAATAGGAGTTCAAATACAAACGAAAAAAGAGCTATCAAATGGAAAGATATTATTGAAGTTTCCAACTAAATGCGATATGGATAAACTAAAAAGTCACGCAACACGAATCCTTGGACAAAAATATGACATTACGGAAACAACCCTTAAAAATCCCAGGATAAAAATACCTGGTTTTACTGGGGATTACACTGAAGAAGAAATTCAAAAAGTGATAAAGCATCAAAATCCAGTCATAACTGAAAGCGAATACTTTAAAGTTACATACATAAAATCCTTTAGAAACAAAAACTCCAAAACTATTTATGTTGAATGCTCTCCGGGATTGTTCCATACACTTATTAATATCAAAAAGTTATATATTGGCTGGGAAAGATACTCGCTGTATGAAGATATAAACTTATTAAGATGTTTTAAATGTCAACAATTCCATCACAAGAGCAGTGACTGTGTGAATAAGCAAGTATGCTCAAAATGTTCAGATGAACATGAAACTAAACAATGTCAGAGTCAGATTCTTAAATGTAATAATTGTCATGTGAGTAATGTAAGGTATGGAACTAATCATGATGTAAGTCATGACACTAATGATTGGAAGTGCCCAAGCTATACATACCACTTAGACATAGCAAAATCTAGAATAAATTATGGCTAACATAGAGACGCAAGTACTAGACGACATACATGAGAACCAGAACCACAGCATTAGGATAATGCCAGATCGGCTTGAAAATGCTGCTAATATAAGAAATGGGATACTTAATATACTGCATATTAATATACGAGGCATTGTTACAAACTTTGACAATTTACTGGTGTTCCTACAGGCATATAATCTCAACTACTGTGATGTTATTGTATTAAGTGAATGTCACAAAATAAGTTCCGTGCTACAATTTAATATTCCAGGATATAGTGTTTTTTATAACTGTGCGGATTATAATTCTTGTGATGGAGTTATTATCTACACAAAATCTCATTTAAACCCTAAAATTGAAAGTCATAAATTTGTAAACTCCGGAATTACTTTGACTAATGTATCTATTATTTTAAATGGTGTTACCTATAGCATTTATACTTTATATAGATCACCATCATCAAACCTACCTGTCTTTTTGGACGAACTAGATTTATTTTTTGAAACAGTTCAGAATAGTGGCATTGATGTATATCTAGGTGACATAAATATTGACTTATTGCAAGGAAACGATATAAATGTTAATAGATACTTGGCGCTTATGAATTCACACGGCTTTAAACCCCTTTGTCTGGATGTCACAAGGCCTGATAGCAAAACTTGCCTCGACCATATGTTTATACGGGAAAAAAAGAAATCAAACTCAAGAACAATTGATACGTTTATAATTGAACATGATATAACAGATCATTTGCCTCTCATGCTTAATATCTCTGATATTGACAAAAGTTCCAGAAACCCTCATAACACTAAACTTTACAAAAAAATTGATTTTAACAAGGTGAATTCATTGGCGGCAGATATAAATTGGGATTACACTTTAAGCTTTTCTCAACCAGAACTCGCGACAGACTATCTTTTAAATAACTTAAAATATATCATAAATGAGTCTGAAAATACAAGAAATATGCAAAAATGCTTTAAAAAAATCAAACCTTGGATCTCAAATGGCATTATTATTTCAATAAAAAAACGTGATAAATTCAAAAAAAACCTAAAGAATTGTCCTTCAGCTCAAAGATTATCTGAATATAAGGATTACCGAAATCGGCTCAAGAAAACTATTAACTCCGCAAAAAATGAATACTATAAGAACAAGATTGACCAGCACACAAATAACATAAAAAAAATATATAAACTAGTTACCGAAATAACAAATGAAGACATTACTAACACAAACCTAATTCAAATAAAAAATGACATGGACACTCTAGTTACTGACCCGAGAGAGATTGCAGAATATTGCAACAAATATTTTGTGACAATCGGTAAAAAAATGTCTGAAAAAGTAAATAACCCTTCTGTGCCATTTGAAATTCAGGATAGCTCCTTAACCTCGATGTATTTAAGACCAACTAATAAAAATGAAATTATTAAACACACTAACAGCCTAAAAAACAACTGTTCCAGTGGCATGGACAATGTATCCACCAAGGTAATAAAATTGCTTCATCATCACTTATTAAATCCTCTGGTTCATATTATTAATCTCATATTTACAACCGGTAGAGTTCCTAAAGAATTTAAATTGTCAGTTGTCACTCCTATCTACAAAGCAGGGGATAAAAATGATATTGGTAACTATAGACCAATAAGTGTAATCTCAAATTTAGCAAAGATTTTCGAGAAATGTCTTAGAGTAAGATTGACTGATTTCTTGAGATCAGCTGAGGTAATGTCAAATAATCAGTTTGGGTTTATAGAGGGAAAATGTACGTCGGATGCCATGTATGAACTAATGTCGGATATAATGCATCATGTTAACGGGGGCGACAGATGCATAGCGCTGTTTTTGGACCTTGCGAAGGCCTTTGACACCGTGTCCCACTCAATACTTCTCCAAGCACTGGAGGGTTGCGGGGTGAGAGGCATTGTGTTGGATGTTTTTGCGAGCTACCTAACAGAGCGTGCCCAACACGTTAGGATTGGTGATGTGATCAGTGGTCCGAAGATTGTTCAGTCTGGTGTACCACAGGGTACTGTGCTAGGCCCTGTGCTGTTCAATGTGTATATCAACCACCTCTGCGATCTTGATGTGGGTGGAAAACTAATTGCCTATGCAGATAACACCGTAATCGTTAATCATGAAAAAACTTGGCACTTAACAAGGGAAAAATTAAAGTCCGGTTTTATAAAAATTAAAAATTTCTTGGATAGCTTTAAATTGACGCTAAATGTAAAAAAAACTAACTATATTGCTTTTTCCATTACATCAGCAAACAGACCTGACTTTGGCCAAATAGAAATTGACTGTATAAATGAACCGTTAAAAGGAGTCAGTTTTTTGAAGTACTTAGGAGTAATAATAGATAGACATCTTAAATGGGATGAACATGTTCTCTACCTATGTAAAAAAATTCGTTGTTTAATCCACAAATTTTATATGCTTCGAGCAATATTAAATAGAAAATTAATTCTTATGATGTATAAAGCACTTGTTGAGCCCTTATTGAGATATGGTATAATTGTGTGGGGCGGCATGTATGATGTCCACATTGAGCAGCTGAGGACTATCCAGAATTACATTGTGCGGGTAATTTTTAAAAAACCCAGGTTGTATTCGACTTGTATGCTCTACACGTCGGAACTGTGTAATGTAAAAACATTGTATGTTCTTGCGGTGTGTGGCTATGTTAGATCGCATGACAAACTTAACTCAGACTGCCTTTCTCATTGTTATATGATCAGGGGTAATACAAGACAAATGTTAAATATTCCTCAGTCTAGAAGAGGTATAAATCAGCGTTTCGTAACATATCTTGCACCTAGATTGTATAATAAGATTCCACTAGAAATAAGGAATGCAGCAAATCCTAGACTTTTCAATGTTCTCTTTAGGAAGTATTTATTTTCTCATCTACCCATATTTATGAGACTCTTCTAATGTTTGTATAACGGTGACTGAACAATTATTAATAATTACTGTTTATACTTGTGCGTAGATTGTAATAAATTTTAGTAATATTATGAAGTTAGTTAATGACAAGAAATAATTGTATATATACTCAAGCGCATACAGGTGATCCCCTCACCTAGGTGCTTTTATTAACAAATGTTACTATTTAATATAATAAAAATAATATGATTATACTAACTAACAAATTGTAATTGTAAAAATACATAAAATAAATAAATAAATAAAATAAATAAAAAATGTTGTACCTGATGTTTCGACATGTATGGTCCATTTTTTTGACTAATGAGCGTAGGTGATATTCATTGTCTTATTATCATTAATTACTTTCCTGTTCAATACCATAAGATCACTTAAATGGTTTGCTGAGTCCTTATACTCTCTTGTAAGACCAACTATTTTTAAACAGGAGTATGTTGGCCTTTAATTTCAATATCATAATCCTGCCTAAGGTTTAGTTTTACAAAGTTAGCCAGCCTTTCTAAATTTTTACGATCATGGCTCTTTATTATTACTGTACCTGTTGATGTGGTATTATAGTACTTTATCGGCGCTCCTGCACTGGTTGGGTCTAACTTTTGTTGTTGTGTCTTTATTTTGTTTTTTCTTGGGCTTTAATATTAATGTTCTTTCATGTGAGATGTACTTTTTTCGGTTTTTTCACTGTTATGTTGTGTGGAGAGTATATCTGCATAAGTTGCTTGTTGTCTCGGTTGTTCGTTTTCGTTAAGAGTCCCTAATTTTCTTTAATGCTCGCCAGTTTCACGCTTATCTCAGCAAGATCGTTTTGTCTTTTCCAACTTGTTTTTAGCGTATTTTTATACTCATTACACATCCATATATATATATATATATATGTACTACTTAGGGGGTAAAGCCCTGCCATTTTTAGCACATTAAGTGGCATACTCCTTCCGATCGGCGATAGCCATTCCAATTTCGGGTTTAGCTCTTCCGTTTCGGGTTTAGCCATTCCGACCCGTTTAAAAGGCGGTCTATGGTGGGGTTAACCAAATTATTCTGTAGGGGTAAAATATTCCCATCGAGCGGTATAGCCCTGCCGAGTATAAATTTCTTGAAAATGGGTGAAAATTAATGTTTTAGGTTAGGTTAGGTATATAAACTCATAGATTGACCATTTTCGCGGCGAAACCTCCGATATAAACTAAATAAATTTAAGATATGAAATGTCTTGATGCACCTTAAACCCACATCAGATATGCAAGTTTGTCTAATCGGCGGTATAAGTTATTATAACCTTGTAAGAGTGTACAACAGCTAGCTGTACCAACGTAAGGGCGGCAGATTGTCTGTCTGATTAGTAAAATTTTAGTTGATTTTAAATAATCAAAATTAAATTTTAATACACTTCTCGTCAAAATTAGCGAATAATGTACAGGGTTATCCAACCAAGACTAGACAAGGCGATTTTTTGACTTTTCCTGTACTTTTATAAAAAAACTAAAATAGCCATCTTAAGTCATTTTCTCCCGCGAATTCGAATATCTTCAGCAAAAAACAATTGAACATCAAACAAAAGTACTAGGGGTCACTTTGATATTTTTTTAAATGGGATGCCGTATTTTTAATGAGCTTATCCGATTTCTCATATAAATTTTGATCTAAAATGTTGGATTTTGTAATTTATTTTATTTTATTTTTTTTTTATTTTTAACATTTTCCGAATTTAAAACTGAAGAAAAAAGGCGTTTTTGAATTAAAAATCCAACATTTTAGATCAAAATTTATATGAGAAATCGGATAAGCTCATTAAAAATACGGCATCCCATTTAAAAAAATATCAAAGTGACCCCTAGTACTTTTGTTTGATGTTCAACTGTTTTTTGCTGAAGATATTCGAATTCGCGGGAGAAAATGACTTAAGATGGCTATTTCAGTTTTTTTATAAAAGTACAGGAAAAGTCAAAAAATCGCCTTGTCTAGTCTTGGTTGGATAACCCTGTACAAGTTAGCAAAAGTTTGCTACTAAATATTTTATAAACCACTCTTCCGATTTTGACGAACTATTTTTTGCAGGGTAGACTAAGGTGTTACGAAGCTTTTTAAGATCCTAATGTTAATCTGTAAAACGATTCTACTGATATACAGGGTTTTGTTAGTACAGGTGATTTTGTTCCGTAAATTTGAAACATTCTGTAGAGTAAACTGGTAAAGTTAGAAATTCCCGGTATAGGCCGTTAGTGTTAGTAAGTTGACATCAATATCTCCAGACCTTTTTGCCAGTTTTTTGATAAGTGTCTTTTGGCAATAGATACACTGTTAAACAAAAAATGTGTCATATTTTGATAGGAAAATTTTTAAAACGCTGTATATCGGCAATAGTTGAATAGATTTCGATCAGTATTTAAGATTTTGAAAGCTCTTTTTCTGCAGATTTTTGGTGATACAATAGCGATTTTTAAAGATGGCCATTATGGTAACTGTTTTTATTAAAACTATGGAATCGGGCTGTGTGCTTGTTTCATAATTATGAGTCATTTGATACTCTGGGTCATTATTTCGGATTGTTTTTTTCCCTGAATTGAATAAGTGTTCATGTGCTGCAATATACAGTGTGTCCGCGCAAGGAGTTTCCCAGAGGGAAAAATCTTTATTATTGATTTTACGACCAAAAGTCATTATTTATAAAAAGTTTTGCTTGTTGAGAAAATTAATTTACAATATAAAAATTTTAGATCAGATGTACAGGGCGTTAATAAATTAGGAAAACATGAAGATGCATTATTGTTTATTACTTTAATCAAAAATTGTATAAACCAAAGTTGTTTATAATGCAAAATAACGCCCGAATACAAATTTTGAAATACTTAAAAATTTAGTTTTTTTTTTAAATAGAAAACTAATAGTGGTTTCATATAATTATTTGGATTGAACACCCTGTATATCAGTAGAATCGTTTTACATATTAACATTAGGATCTTAAAAAGCTTCGTAACACCTTAGTCTACACTGCAAAAAAGAGTTCGTCAAAATCGGAGTGGTTCATAAAATATTTAGTAGCTAACTTTTACATTATTTCGTAATTTTGATGAGAAGTGTATATTAAATGCATTGAAAGTATGGAAAAGAAATTTTGAGTTGTTAAATAGTACTTTATTAATTCAATGATTCAACAATACCAGGGTAATAGTTTTAACAATTGCATTACCATCCAGATAGTTACCTACCTACTTTAAACGAGGGGTGTATTCAAATCTTAAGCAAAACAAAGGTACGAAAACTACTAGCTATGCTTAATTTTCACTAGTAAGCCGCCCCTCGACATTAAACTTATACCATTTATAAAAAAAAGAAAATGAATGTGACACTCCAGCAATATTGAGAATAAATAAAAAAAATAAAAGAATAAATAAATATAATAAATGGTGATTTAGACGACGGATATCAAGAGGTAAAGTCATGTCATTTTTAGCAAAATAAGTGGCATACCCCTGCAGATTGGCGTTAGCCCTGCCAATTTCGGATAGCTCCCCACATAACCAAAACATATTTCTATTTCATACAATGTATATCTTTTTGTGGATATGTACATTCAGAAAAATATACCTGAATGTGAAAATGGATGTCTCATGTAATTCATTTTCATGTCGGTTGGCACAGACTTGGATGTCCATTTCATATCCATTAAAAAATATACATTACATATCCACAGAAAATATAGTTTCACACTGCACGTTCAAAACACATATATAAATGTGAAAATTATATCCAGTGTATATTCATTTAACCAAAAATGAATATACATTTTATATCCACTATGTATATTTTTATTAAACCAAAAATGAATATACAATATATTCACCATGTATATTCATTAAATCAAAAATGAATATAGGTACATTTTATATCCACCATATATAATAGTGTTTCTTTAATACGCGTAAGGTCCGTATCTACAGAGGGTAATAATTCTTTATAATAGTTAAAAAACTCATTCCCTGCTGGAATATAAAAAAAAAAACTAGAAACGCTTATTGTTAGTAAAGAGCTGTATTTTTAGTGTAAAGTTAATTTTTATTTGCCACCAATGGCGTAGGTTGAGCATGAGTGACCAAACTATTTTCACATAAAAAGTAGTTTTTAAAATGTAGGTATATTGTTTGGGAATAGGTAGGTATATCAATTTTTTTTTCTTAAAATATAAGGATTTACACTCTGAAGAGTTACGGACTTTACATGCGAACACCCAGTATATTATAGAATACCAATTAAACAAAAAAAACATAGATACTATACATAAATGTATTTAAAGCAATATAAACAATTTCTCATAATATGTTAACACTAAACACTTCAATAACTCAGCAATCCTAAAGACCGGGCCCCCATATATTGGCTAAAATTAAAAACTTACATTACGTATTTAAAATATAAATATTGAGGGTTGATTCCTTCTGTATGATATTAAATTATGAAAGATATTCTATACTTTAATTTTATATCTCTAACCCTACAGAGTGTAAAATATTTTGATTTTAATATTGCCCACGTAATTACACTTGACATTGAACTTTTTTGGAAAAATTTATGTCAGAAATCGTGATTCTACCTCAATGGCTTGGGCAGTGGCGTTTGGTTAATATTAAATGTAAACTTGGAGTAGCTCCCACCTAGTAGGGTTTAGTAGTCGATAGCGAGATATAATACTCATGCATCCTTTTGAGACAATAAATAGTATTTTTATTAATTAAAACTGTTGGTATGATTGTGCAAATCACAACAGTATCAATAAGAAGGGACTCATAAGGTTTATTGAAAATAATTGATATAAAATAAGTCCCTTTGAATTTTGACACAAACGGAGAGATGCCTATTATTGTTGAATTAAATAAATAAATAAAAAATAAATTTGATATGAAAGAATGTGTACTTACTTTTAACTTTCTTTAGCTATTATTGGCCTGTATTTGGGTCCGACAACCCACATGCCATTACTTGATGAAAATTTTCTTCTTCGCAGGCATAAGCATAAACAAAAATGAACTATTTATTAATCTGATGTCAATCAAGTGACAAAGTCTATAAATAATTATATTTTACATAAGAAATAGAATTACTTATTTATTATAAGGCAGAAAGCGTTTAATATCTTAAATATTTTTTTCTCCTTACATCCTTCCCAGCTGAAGAGCTAGCCCAGCTCATTGGTAAACATTCGATACCTACATAATCCGTTTTTTAATTTCGTTTGCTTTTTACCAATTCTGGTGTTTTCTTAACCTAAAAATAATGTTGACTGATTATGTTTATGTATGCTTTTGTGTCATTACCATATCCTTTATTGTACTTACTGTATTATTAACGTATTTCTTTAATCCAGTACAATTTCCAGCCCTACTAAATCAACTATATTTGAAACAGGGAATAGCGTGGGTGCACTATTGATTCATCTTGCTCGATGTTTCTACCCTTTTCAATAGCTTCATTCTTTGTAAGACCTCTTTCATACAAAAATCTGCCTATTAAGAAAAATTAAATTAAATTAACATTATGGCCAACGTAAATCCACCTTGTTTTCTCTTTATACTAATAGGGTCCTTACCTTTTGGTTCAAGAATAAAACAATTTTTCCACTACTAACCTATAACATCGTTATTATTGACCGATTATTAACGTTAGAAATCGTTTTTCTCTACCTTATAAGTTATTATTGACCATGGTCAATAATAAGGCATTGAAATCCATTATTGACCGATCTTCAAGAATCTATTTGAACGCAGGTAAATTGATTTTTTAATTCTACAACATGAATTCATAATTTCATAAACATTTTAAACAGTTAGGCAACCAGATAATTATCAATACATATTAGATTTTTAGAGATGCTTGAAATGGTAAAATATCGATACAATCAACATTTTTTCTGCTTCTATCCTTAATTCTGGAGGTGTACACATAATATATCACTAACATTTTCTTCGTTAATTTTTAAAAAAACGGAAAACGCGTGAAATCTGACGACATAAATGAACAAAAATTGGCATTAACAAAGCCACCTGACAGAACAACAAAATATTTTGCCAATTCCAAAGCGCAGGTAACTTGATTAAAAAATATACTTATACCTACCTATAATTTTTTATAATTAATAATACTATAAAGATAAATGTCTTATAAAAGTTTGTAGTAGTGGAAAAAATATTATATTAACCACGGATTAAACAGCTTATAGCCCTCGCGTCTTAAATCCCTCGTCGCTTCGCTCCTCGTGATTTAAACTTGCCGCTCGGGCAATAATGATGTCTGTCTAAACCTTGGTTAATAATATACTATTTTTCCACTACTAACCTATATCACGCCATTATTGACCGATTATTAATGTTAGAAATCGTTTTTCTCTACCTTATAAGTTATTATTGACCATGGTCAATAATAAGGCATTAATAGTATATTATTAATCAAGGTTTAGACAGCCATCATTATTGCCCGAGCGGCAAGTTTAAATCACGAGAAGCGGAGCGACGAGGGAATTAAGACGCGAGGGCTATAAGCTGTCTAAACCGTGGTTAATATAATATTTTTTCCTTTACTACAAACTTTTATAAGACATTTATCTTTATAGTATTAATAATTATAAAAAATTATAGGTAGGCATAAGTATATTTTTTAATCAAGTTACCTGCGCTTTGGACTTGGCAAAATATTTTGTTGTTTTGTCAGGTGGCTTTGTGAATGTCAATTTTCGTTCATTTATGTCATCAGATTTCACGAATTTTCCGTTTTTTAAAAAAATGAGCGAAGAAAACGTTAGTGATATTATTATGTGTACACCTCCAGAATTAAGGATGGAAGCAGAAAAAATGTTGATTGTATCGATATTTTACAATATCAATCATCTCTAATAATCTAATATGTATTGATAATTATCTGGTTGCCTAACCACATTCATGTTTATGAATTCATGTTGTAGAATAAAAAAATCAAGTTACCTGCGTTCAAATAGATTCTTGAAGATCGGTCAATAATGGATTTCAATGCCTTATTATTGACCATGGTCAATAATAACTTATAAGGTAGAGAAAAACGATTTCTAACGTTAATAATCGGTCAATAATAACGATGTTATAGGTTAGTAGTGGAAAAAATCCATTATTGACCGATCTTCAAGAATCTATTTGAACGCAGGTAACTTGATTTTTTAATTCTACAACATGAATTCATAAACATTTTAAACAGTTAGGCAACCAGATAATTATCAATACATATTAGATTTTTAGAAATGCTTGATATGGTAATATATCAATACAATCAACATTTTTTCTGCTTCCATCTTTAATTCTGGAGGTGTAGACATAATAATATCACTAACATTTTCTTCGTTAATTTAAAAAAAAAAAACGGGAAACTCGTGAAATCTGATGACATAAATGAACAAAAATTGACATTAACAAAGCCACCTGACAGAACAACAAAATATTTTGCCAATTCCAAAGCGCAGGTAACTTGATTAAAAAATATACTTATACCTACCTATAATTTTTTATAATTAATAATACTATAAAGATAAATGTCTTATAAAAGTTTGTAGTAGTGGAAAAAATATTATATTAACCACGGATTAGACAGCTTATAGCCCTCGCGTCTTAAATCCCTCGTCGCTTCGCTCCTCGTGATTTAAACTTGCCGCTCGGGCAATGATGATGGCTGTCTAAACCTTGGTTAATAATATACTATTTTTCCACTACTAACCTATAACATCGCTATTATTGACCGATTATTAACGTTAGAAATCGTTTTTCTCTACCTTATAAGTTATTATTGACCATGGTCAATAATAAGGCATTAAAATCCATTATTGACCGATCTTCAAGAATCTATTTGAACGCAGGTAACTTGATTTTTTAATTCTACAACATGAATTCATAAACATTTTAAACAGTTAGGCAACCAGATAATTATCAATACATATTAGATTTTTAGAAATGCTTGATATGGTAATATATCAATACAATCAACATTTTTTCTGCTTCCATCTTTAATTCTGGAGGTGTAGACATAATAATATCACTAACATTTTCTTCGTTAATTTAAAAAAAAAAAAACGGGAAACTCGTGAAATCTGATGACATAAATGAACAAAAATTGACATTAACAAAGCCACCTGACAGAACAACAAAATATTTTGCCAATTCCAAAGCGCAGGTAACTTGATTAAAAAATATACTTATACCTACCTATAATTTTTTATAATTAATAATACTATAAAGATAAATGTCTTATAAAAGTTTGTAGTAGTGGAAAAAATATTATATTAACCACGGATTAGACAGCTTATAGCCCTCGCGTCTTAAATCCCTCGTCGCTTCGCTCCTCGTGATTTAAACTTGCCGCTCGGGCAATGATGATGGCTGTCTAAACCTTGGTTAATAATATACTATTTTTCCACTACTAACCTATAACATCGCTATTATTGACCGATTATTAACGTTAGAAATCGTTTTTCTCTACCTTATAAGTTATTATTGACCATGGTCAATAATAAGGCATTAAAATCCATTATTGACCGATCTTCAAGAATCTATTTGAACGCAGGTAACTTGATTTTTTAATTCTACAACATGAATTCATAAACATTTTAAACAGTTAGGCAACCAGATAATTATCAATACATATTAGATTTTTAGAGATGCTTGAAATGGTAAAATACCGATACAATCAACATTTTTTCTGCTTCCATCCTTAATTCTGGAGGTGTACACTGTACACATAATAATGTCATTAACATTTTCTTCGTTAATTTTTAAAAAAAACGGAAAACTCGTGAAATCTGATGACATAAATGAACAAAAATTGACATTAACAAAGCCACCTGACAGAACAACAAAATATTTTGCCAATTCCAAAGCGCAGGTAACTTGATTAAAAAATATACTTATACCTACCTATAATTTTTTATAATTATTAATACTATAAAGATAAATGTCTTATAAAAGTTTGTAGTAGTGGAAAAGATGTTATATTAACCACGGTTTAGACAGCTTATAGCCCTCGCGTCTTAAATCCCTCGTCGCCCGCTCCTCGTGATTTAAACTTGCCGCTCGGGCAATAATGATGGCTGTCTAAACCTTGGTTAATAATATACTATTATTGTCTATTATTAAAAAAGTCTGAAATTCAATCACAATAAAGATAAAAACCTTGCCAGCTGTCAAGTGTCAAATAGCATTCGATTCGATTGAAGGGATACAAATACGGAGAGTGAGGACAACTTTGATTCGATTTTAAAAACATATAAATTTTTGTTCTACAATTTTTCAAATAACTCATTTACCTGGCTATATTTTTTTAGCAAAACCCTTGATAACCATTATGTTGCACAATAGACTCATATTATAAATTATAGGTTGCTAATTCGAGCTTGAAACAAATAAAATAAAATAAATGGTGTCACTAGTATAAGTATCAAGATCCTGAAAATGTTTTTTGTTAAAAGCAAAGAATTTAAAAACTTACTGAAGAAGGTAGATTGATGATTTTGAAATTTAAAATAATAACATAATATATTATTATAAAAGTAATATAAACGTAAGATATTTACTAAATATGCTATGCGAGATTCATCTATGTTGGTACATAGGTTATACGTAGAATATTCGACGTTTTTATATACATATCAGTATATACGTTGTGAAGAAAT
Source organism: Polydrusus tereticollis (assembly GCA_963920685.1). Lineage (NCBI taxonomy): Eukaryota > Metazoa > Arthropoda > Insecta > Coleoptera > Curculionidae > Polydrusus > Polydrusus tereticollis. The sequence continues at coordinate 63,420,858 of OY987335.1, forward strand.
GTATGTATTCAAAGTTAGATGTAAATTCTATATAATATGTATAAACATAATATATTATGAATATCTTTTAGCAATCATCTTTTTCATATAACATGGATATACATATCCATAATTGGCTATGTGGGTCTTCCTTATCGACAAACAGAAACAAATTATCAACAAACTAAGGAAACGTGTAATGGAACTAACATCAGACAATAATACAAACCATGAAGTTAATAACACTAATTATACACAAACAGACTCGAACCTATGACAGCGAAACCCAGACTGGTGAGCCAAGACCAGTGGCGGCTTTAGGATTTGGTCTCGGGGGGGGCACAAGCAATCCTAAATAGGGGGGGGGGGGGGCTATGGAGGGCCTGTAGGAAAAGTCCGCCGCGAACTTTTTTTTGGACCACGCCCAAATTTTGACCAAACTTTGTCAATAATTTATGTCAACATTTTTAAAAAATCGACGAGTCCGCGGAGATCCTTTGGGGGGGGCGGGATTATTGATATGTTGCAATGTCTCTCTTGTTGTACTTTTTGTCAATTTCACAACATTCCTCGAATTAAAACAACTAAATAATATTTATTTTATTAAAAATCCAAATTATTTTTCTTACAATAGCTAAAAACGTAAATCTATACATTTTATCATTAAAACTAACTTAACAATAATCTATTCTTCTATTCTATCTAAACTCTAAATATAAATATTCAACCTCAATTTAATTACTACATTAACTTAACTTAAATTATCAAAAAAACGAGCATAACACCAGTTCCTTATGCAAATCTAGGTGTTTTTTTCGTCTGCTTTTTCAACTAAAATCTCCGTTCAAATCCTACAAGATAAATTTCAAATTAATTAATATACACATACTTACCTCAAGTTCTCGAACAACAAAATGCTTGAAATAAAAGGTATAGTTGTTTCCTCCGCCAGATCCATCCCCAGACGCGTTTCGCTATATCATAACTCATCAGCCTATATACTCTTAAAAGCAGATGAGGATCAGCGAGCTGCAACTTAATGCGACATCTCGTGGCAAATCAAATGCAACACACAATACACCAATCTAACAAAATCAGTTAGAGAAGGCGAAAGGAGGCAATAAAAATCCAAATCGGTTAACGGACCCAGAACCAACATTTGAAATAAAAGGTATGGTTGTTTCCTCGGTCAGATCCATCCCCAGACGCGTTTCGCTATATCATAGCTCATCAGTGAGGCTATGTGGATGGATCTGACGGAGGAAACAACCATACCTTTTATTTCAAACGTTGGTTCTCGGTCCGTTAACCGATTTGACTTTTTAATGCCCCCTTTTGCCTTCTCTAACAGATTTTGTTAGATTGGTGTATTGTGGGTTGCATTTGATTGCCGCGAGATATTACTTTGTGTAGCATCACACCAATCATCCCCTTTATATGTCATTAACTGATCATTAGTCAATCAATCAATCAATCAATCAATCAATCAATCAACCAAATATTTTAATAAAATTAACCCCTATACAAGTTAACCTTCAGGGGTTTTATTATTATTAAGTTTATTTTTAATGTAAAATATATTAAAGTGTATTGTATTTATGTAAATATTTTAAATAAACTTTATTATTATTATTATTATTAATGTTCTGTAGAGAAGAAAAAAATACAAAAATTTTATTTGAAGAACCCTTTCCTAAAATTGAAACCTTTCGAACTATTAAACGAATTAACTTTAGACGTTTTTAACAAATCACCCTGTATCTTTTTACTGGGTTTGTAAGAGATTACAGTTTACGCAGTTACAATTGATGATCCGCACATTCAAGAGGTTTAAAAATTGCACTCCTTTGGCGCCAAATAGGTACAGGTTTTTACATTTTTTAACAACTTAACCAATGACAGGATAATGTTTACATGTTTTGTAAGAAACTACTAGTTACTAGACTAGTACTATAGAATGCACTGAAAAACTTGTACTTGCAAGCTAATTAAAAATTGCATTATTTTGGCACGAAGTTACTTTTTTTTTATACTAAACAAGATGATAAGTTAATATTTACAAGATTTGTAATGGCCTAGGTATTAGTATCTAATTGCAGTTTACGTTTGCAAGCGCCTTAATACTGCTACTCTGGTTTTGCATGGATTGCATGCAAACCTGAACATTTTTTAAAAAATCGGTACTTTGCCGCATTTGATTTGTAAGATAATAATTATTTTATTATATTGTTTGGAATTTCCATGCAGTTTGGTCGTGGCCACTGCGAGACTATCATTGGTTATTGGTCGAACGGACAAACTACATGGATAGAAATAATTCTTACATAAAGTCAAAAAGTAAAAAAATTTGGTTTTGAAAATATAGCAATATAACAATATTTTCATGTTGTCAGAATAGCTCTGCAGCTTTTATACACTAGCCGTCATTGCATGGAACACATCTGTACATTTTTTAAAAACTATAAGTATTATATTATATGTTATACCTACCTACATAATAACAAATTGATATTACCTATTTCAAGAATTCGTAAGGTTTAAAAGTCTAAGTATTATTTAATTAAAAAACGTAATTTTGGCCAATATGCTCCGACGGGTCAGATGTCGAAAAAAAATTGGTCTATCGTCATCGACATTTATATTTCATACAAATGTTATGTGTTAATTAGTTATTGTAATTCTTAACTTTATTTGATTTTTGTGTCTATGACACTCATCTAGTACTATAAAATACAAGTCAGAAAGTGTGATATAGAATTAAAGTACCTATACAGGGTCGTTGGTATGTATGGAAACGGTTAATTATTTCTTAAAGTACAACAGCTAGCAAAAAATATTTAAGACAAAAGTTTTAGGGTTTTTTATAGTCTATAAGAATTTTAAAAAGTTAAGTATACAGGATGAGTCAGAAAGCCGTAGAGAAAAAAAGTTCCTTTTTTTTTAATTGAATACCCTATATCTTAGAATATTTTTAGATTTACAATTATTTTTTATTAAGTACATTATAAGTCTAAACCTAATAGTTCCGAGAAATTAAGTTTTGAAAAATGACATTCTTGAATTTTGACAGCTTTTAGATTTTTAACGGTACGTCTTAGAGTAAAACGGCTTTCATGTCCCTATTTTAGTTTTTAACTCTCTTTCTAAAAGTGTCAACTTCCGATTAAACCGGATGTAGCTCAAAAGCCGGAAATATAGTACTTCCGGTTTAACTAGACGTTAGTATTTTCAGGAAGATAATAAAAAAGTAAGATAGGGACATGTAAGCCGTTTTGCTCTATAGCCTACCGTTAGAAAGCTAGAAGCTGTCAAAGTTCAATAATGTCATTTTTTAAAAGTCGATATCTCGGAAGCTATTAGGTTTAGACTTATAATGCACTTAATAAAAAATAATTGTAATTTTATGTAAAATCCAAAAATATTCTAAGATACAGGGTGTTCTATTAAAGAAAAGGTAACTTTATTCCTCTACGAATTTCTGACTCATCCTGTATATACTTATCTTTTTTTAATTATAATAGGGTTTACAAACTTTTGTTTTAAATATCTTTTGCTAGCTGTTTTACTTTAAGAAATAATCGGCCATTTCCATACATACCAACGACCCTGTATGTATAGATAGGTACGCCGCATGAAAGGGGGTAGGTAAGTTCTGCCATTTTTAGCAAAATATGTGGCATACCTATCCCTGCTGATTAGCGATATATTCCTGTCAATTTTAGATTTGACTCTTTATCGAATAAATAAATAAAATAGTCTTATTTCAACAGATTTACATCTTAGAAATACGTCACTAACTTGACAAATTTTATAATAAAGTCTGTGCGTTTTAAGAAGTCCGATATCGGATTAAATCACCAAGGGATGTTATCGCTTTTAAAACAGTAAGTCGGTTAAGTTACAATATCTTCGCACCTTCGCTATACTTGATCACACCGAACATCCCACTGGTTTGCTGTATTCTATTATTGGGCGAAATCAGAGGTTTCAAAACAAAATTATCTTAGAATTACGCGTTGAGCATAAATAATAATTAAATAGATAATTAAATTATTTTGCTATTATTATAGTTAAATCTATATAATAATCGCTATTTTCCAAGAACCAATTAAAATTTGCTCAAGTGCGGGATGGTTAAATATGTTAAAGATTTTGTCAGGTATATACTTTTCCGATAATGACATTATTTTGGGATTATTATAATTAAATCTTCATAATATTTACTATTTTCCAAGAAATAATGTCTGTCTCAAATAAAGCTGTCCAATGTTGTTTCGAAAAGATGGCAATTTTTGAGGGATTATTTAAACAACAAAAAATCGGAATTGTCAAGACAAGTTGTTTTTCTTGACGAAACATGGGTATTTGCAAACGGAACTTCAACAAAAACGTCTTGGCAGGATGACTCAAAGCATTGTTATTCAAGTACCCGTGCAAGTAATGGAAAAAGGTATATTATATTACATGCTGGTAATGAAGAAGGTTTTGTTTTAAATGCCAGTTTGATATTTTCATCAACAAAAAAAACTGATGATTATCACGGCAATATGGATGCTGAAATTTTTGAGCATTGGTTCGAGGAATAACTTTTAAAAAGTTTAGAAAAACCTTCCTTAATTGTTTTAGCCAATGCCTCTTACTATACGAGACTCGAAGAGAAATTCCCTACAAGCAGCTGGAAAAAGGAAGAAATAAAAGAGTGGTTGTCAAAGAAAAACATAAACCATAAAAATTTATATTTAAAAAGTGAACTTTTAAGCAAGTGTAAAGAGCAGTCATTTAAAAAAAAGTATGTTGTTGACGAATTAGCCCTCAAATATGGACATCAAGTTTTGAGATTGCCGCCCTACCATTGTCATTACAACGCAATTGAATTGGTATGGGGTATTAGCAAGAACTATTATGACAAACATGCCTGTAAAAATATCGGTAAGCCTAGCGTTATAAAGTTATGGGAGGAGGCGCTTAGCCAAGCGGGCAAAGAAGAATGGCGGAAATGCATTGAACACACAGAAAAAATTATTTTTGAATCTTATGAGACAGAACAGGTTATAGACGAAGTAAGACCGTTAATTATTACGAATGATGATGATGATGACGATGATGTTGATTCTGATGAGTCTGAAAGCATGGGTGAAATTTCAAATGCAGAGGAAGACTACTTTTAGTAGTACCTATCTACAAGTAGGTACGTTCTGTCGCAAGACTACAAAATCGGTTCTTTTTAGAACCAAAACTTTATAAAAAAGAATTCGTAAAACTAATTTGTCTGAATACTACAAAAGCTAAAAAATTATTATTTTTCTTTACCTAAACTAATTTTTTATTTACTTTAAATTATTTTATTTAGAAAATGTAATTCATCAACATCCAAAATTACCTTCAATATAATTTATTGTTTGAGAGCCACCGACATAATGCTCAAGAGGTTTTATGGCTTAGCGGACTTCTTAAAACGCACAGACTTTACCTACTCTACTAAAGAGACAAACAAAAAAATTCTACAAATCATTACTATTATAAAATATATAAACACAAATTATTACATCACCCCTACTTTCAGAGATATTACATTTGTTCAAAACCCAATATCTACAATATCGCAATACATTTCCTATCTCAAAACACGGTAGGTATATTCTTTAGATAAATCTAAATTATCGATATATCGTTGCCATCCCTAGTGATTACTACAATACGATTTTGACATTTGACACTTCCTGCTTGCTTCTTCCCGCAATTATTATTTATTAATAAACGTAAAGAACGATGATTGTACGTTTACGACGACCACCAAGAATTATATGGAAATACCATACCTCTATTATAATTATTATAATAATTATTCTTGGAATAATTTGTTCGTGGAGTTCTCTTGCAGATTTCAGGTAAGTTTTTCTTTAAATTAACTAGGTACACAAGTATTTTTTTCTATGGGTAATGTGAAAATGTGAGTGATGGATAGGTTCTTAAAGGCAACGATGCTTTGGCGAAAAATTAATGTAAAAACAGATGAATGATGAATTTAGTGCATTATGGGCCGATTACACGAGGCCAGTTTTCCGCTGGGTAAATTTTAGCTCTGTAAGCTATCCAGATAATTACTCGCCGATATATGGGCAATTAGAATAGAAGCCCCGGCCACTCTTAGCTCCTACCGAGCTAGCTTTTTTATATTTTATAGTTACCTAAAAGTTTATTTTTTACTTAATTAGAAGTATCGTAGAATATCACCTATGCATATGCTATAAATTGACAACTGCACGAATAAAACAACTGCTACCTAATTAGGTGCCTACTAGTAGTAATAGATATAATATGTTTTACTTAGCAACAAGCTTCATACGGACTTTAACAATATTATTTTATATACCTAATGAAATAATAAAATATAAATAAGCAGTTATCATGTTAAACGAGGTGTTAACTAAATTGTAGGCACTTAGCATGTTTTAGTTTGTTAAGTGTAGTTTCAATTTTTTTTAAAAATAACATGCAAATACCTATTTACATGAAATTTAAAAAAAAGTAGTAGGTAGGTACCTACTTTGATATTTAAAAATATCTAAATATGTGTTACATAATAGCTAATTTCAACAATTTCCTCCTCTGTCTACATGTAAACTTTTTTATCTCTTCAAAATCAATTATGTACATTGATAGTCACAGAAATGTATATAATATTTTAGGAATCTAGTTATTTCTTACATTGCTAACTTGATAAATGGTATACCTATTTGTTATATTATGTTTCAGGTATCTTAGGTACAAATTATGTAAATACCCTGATGTAAAAATGTATTGTCTAGTGAGGTTTATTGAAGGAAATTTTAAAATTTGCCATTCAAAACAGATTACAAATTCAGAACGTGATACTGGAGTATCGGTGAAATATAGAGGTTGTAGATATGTGGCTTCAATTGTAGCTAGTAATGGTAATGGTGTTTTCTTACTATAAATTACTCTTCTTATTATAAGTAGTTTTTGGGGCAAATCCCTTTTCTCACATCATAAACAGGAGATGAAGGTGTTATTTATATTTTTTATTTATAATTGGGGCCCCCCCAAGGTTAATCAGTTACGAGAACCCAAGCTAGAACCATTCTATATTCCTGGTTTTTCTAAACAACAAACATATTCGTGTACCTGAAGTTTGCCTCGGGACAGCCACAAAGACACTAAACAAAAATTCTACAAAACCAAATAAATTTTTTAAAAAGTTTCAGTTGCACATGACCTAATTAGCGGCGCTCGACATTTTTTTTCTAAATAAATTTCAGCAAGGAATCCTTTTAAAGGTGCATTTTTAACGATCTTTTGATATCTGACCCCCTAGCGTACATTTTTTAAAAGTCCTTTGCCAAATAGAGGTACCTACCCGGGGAGGTACACGGTGATCATTTATAATGTGCCCCCCCCCCTCTTGTTAAATATAAAAGTTGTACAGAATCATGTAGGTAAGCTATTTGCAGAATAATATAAATATATACAGGTTAAAATTTTAACCTGTGACTCATTTCTGCAATACCCTGTATATATTTATATTATTCCGCAAATAGCTTCCATGATTTTGTACAACTTTTATATTTAACATTTTTATCTAATGCAAAAAACAAAAAAGTTACGAGGGGGGGACATTATAAATGATCACCGTGTACCTACCCGGGGACGTACCTATTTCTTTGATTTGTATTTGAAATTTTTTTGAAAATTTATTTGGTTTTGTGCATTTTTGTGGTTGCCTCGAGGGTAACTTCGGATACAAATCTATTCTTTCTTTGTCAATAAAAATATTTACTTTTTAGAAACAAATTTATTAAGTATACCTATATTTTATGTATTCCATTTTTTCCAATTCTTATTTATTTATTTATACAGTCTGTCCGGCGATGTGGTAGACAAGAGGGCATACAGATCAAAAATTTTATTTATTAAGGAAGTCATAAAAAATTTTGCATGCTGAAAAAAATAAGACAGTGATACACTTCCCTGTTGTTATGTTAATTAGTTTTTCTTTCTAAACTTTTTATTATAACCAGTGGCGGATTTACCGGTACCCTAAGTACGCTGCAGCGTAGGGCCCGATGTAGCCTGGGGGCCCCGCAGGGGCCCTTCTTACATTTTAAGAATATACTCCAAATTCCAAATTATTAAAAAAAATCTGTTATTAAATTAATTAAAATGTAACCCCCCAGTAATAATTTAATTTTGTTTTAATTTATCAATAAATAATAATTTATTTATTTATTTATTTATTTATGGTACATCTTACAAACACCTTGGTGGTAATTACATGTAAGAGACTTAAGACTAGAGGGAATAAAAATATATAAAAAAAATAACAATATTACACCTAAACCTAGCAGTCTAAAAGACAATTATTATTGTAAATGTGTACATCTATCGCTACAGCATTTAATAGTACGAACATTTGTGTTAAATATATCTATGTCATGCCTACTCAAAAATGCATTGCAATTTGCCAGCATATAGTTTAAGGGTGAAGGACTTTCTTTATCAACAAAAAATATTCTATCTGTTGTAATACGTAAATTGATCTTTGGTACATTGAGTCTTATATAATTTATTAGGTAACAATCACAGTATTTTTGGCCACTAACAATATTAAATACAAAAATCACAGAATGAGTTTCTCTCCTACGTTCTAGTGTTACAAACTCAAAGCTATCTATCATTGATTGATAAGCTACTCTATAAGGATATGCATTGTGCTGTCTAACATACAAGTATCTTAAAAATCGTTTTTGAACTTTTTCAATGAGATTGGAGTTAGATGCAGCCTGAGGTGCCCAGATAACTGAGGCATACTCAAGGTGCGGTCTAACAAGTGAATTATATAGGAGTATCACAGTCTTTGTACTTTTAAAGTTTCCAGAGTTCCTTATTATGAAACCTAAAGCCTTGTACGCCTTATTTACAACATATTCGTAATGAGTATTAAATTTGAGATTTTGTTGGAGGTAGACCCCAAGGTCCTTGATACCACTTGCCCGATGAAGTAAAATGTCATTAAGGAAGTAATGATAATCTGTCGAGCTGAGCTTCCTGGTATAAGTCATTACGTGACACTTCTCAGCGTTAAGAAACATTTTGTTTTTCTTAAACCACATGCTTATTTCATTAAGATCTTGTTGTAATTTTTGACAGTCCAGCTCATTGGTGATGGTACCAAAAACCTTAAAGTCATCAGCAAAGAGTAGACATTTAGAGTTTTGAATCACAGTTGGGAGGTCATTTATAAATAGGGCAAATAGTATAGGTCCCAAATTACTGCCTTGTGGAACACCAGATGTTGCTCCATACACGGAAGATTTAGTTTTTCCAACCTTAACAGACTGAGATCTTGTGGACAAATAGGAATTCATAAATTTTAATGCGTTAGTTGAGAAATGAAAAGATGCAAGCTTCGAAAGCAACAGCTGATGATCCACTTTATCGAAGGCCTTTGAGCAATCAGTGTATATTACATCTAATTGCTGCTTATCACTGATTGCCTCAGAGGCACATGCTGTAAAAACACACAAATTTGAAACAGTTGATTTACCAAAAACAAAATGAAAATATTTGTTTTATTTTGTCCTAAAAAAATTGGGCAGGTAGTTATAAAGGGTGTTCCCAAATATCATGTACATAAGGGGGTAATATTTATGACTAAAAATGTATATAAACATAGGTCCCCAAACGCTTGGCTACCAATCTACAGGGTTTTGAAATTTCAAGATTTTTTTCTTTATAGCTCCTGCAGTTTTTGAGATATTTAGTTCAAATTTGGAATATAGGTTACGCTATAGGACTTGCATCATTGAGCATGCCAAATGATTGTAAGAATCTACAGGGAGATCATTTTTTAGGGGTCATGCCCCATTTTATCCCGCTTAACTCTTTTGCGGTGCGCCGCTGGTAGAATCTAAAATACAGAATGCATTTCCCGTTTTGTTTAAAAACTTTTTAGTCTCTTGTAGTTTTTTCGTATCTGGAATCGTTATCGATCTTAATTAATCTTGCGAAATACAGAAAATATTTTTTATTTTAATTTTTTCTCGATAACAATCGCAGATACGAAAAAACTAAAAGAGACTAAAAAGTTTTTAAACAAAACGGGAAATGCATTCTGTATTTTAGAATCTACCAGCGGCGTACCGCACCAAAACTTCGTGAGGAGAAAAAGGGGGATGACTACTGAAAAATTATCCCCCCGTAGATGCACACAACCAATTTGCATACCTCATGATGGAAGTCCTACAGTGTAACCTATATTCCAAATTGGAGCTGAATATCTCAAAAACTGCAGAAGTTATAAAGAAAAAACAAAAAAATCTTGAAATTGCAACACCCTGTAGATAGGTAACTAAGCGTTTGCGGACATACGTTTATATGAATTTTTAGTCATGAAATAAGCCAAAGAATTACCCCCCTTCGTATGTACATGATGTTTAGGAACACCCTGTATATTAAAAAAATAAAAAGTAGGGGGTGGAGGCGAGGGGCCCCAAAAATTATGTAGCGTAGGCCCCATAAATTATGTAGCGTAGGCCCCATAAATCGTAAATCCGCCACTGATTATAACATTTTATTGTTAAAACTGGCCTTTTTGAATGTTTTTTTGGATTTACAGAATCCTTTACCTATTTGCAAGATTTACAAAGAGACTTGGAACAAAAAGTTTCTGTTGTTGTAGAACATGTAGACAATAGTAGTGCATTAGGTAGGTGTTACATAAAGTTTATTTACACCATATTGTAGAATAATTTTCGATACAAATATGCAGTTTTTGTTTAAGGGTAAAAGTATACCGACGCCTGTCATAAATTAGACGTCGCGAGGCTGCAAATATTTTATTAAACAATGACAGAGACTTTGTGAAAATAGGAAATTATTAAAGTATGATCAATTGTAAGACTGTTTTGTCATTTTATTATTATATTTTTAATTCAACAACTTACTATACCTAAATTGGGATAAGCAAAAAAAGTTATGTAGAATGATTCTTTCTCAAATAACTAATAATAAAAGTTTTTATTCGTATAGTTAAGCTCATATTATGGTGTAAAACCCATACAGGTGGTCACTAAGGTTTGCGTGATATAATATCCATAAACCTTATGTATTTGGCAAAGAAATATATGAACTCAGTCGGCCAAGAAAAATAAATGTAAAATATTTTCAGGTTTCAAAAATGATAGGGCTATGATATACAGCGTGTGTATGAATATTGGCAACATATTTTATGGAAAACTTTTTATTTTTGAGAAAAACTTATTCGTCATAAAAAGTAATGTTGCCTTAAAAAAATTTATATGCCGTTAAATCATATACAGGGTGGTTAAAAAATGCGAAAGTATGCTTAGAGTAAAGTAACAGTAATTTACATGATACAAAAACATTTATTGTAAATAAGTTATTGACAGTTGTTGTCAGAATATCAAATCACCGCCACCTACTTCTAAGAATTTTTTTTAATTCCTCTGCAGCATCGTTTAAAAAACGTTAGTTATTGCCCACAATAAGCACAATTTCTACTTTATCCTGGTTACTAACTCGCATTTGAAACAAATTCAATTTTAAAAATTACATTGACATCTATTTGTTTACTTGCTTGTTTCTGAGGTGACTTACCGTAAAAAACTTCTTAGCAGGTGGCTGTGACTTTATATTCTGACATAACATGTAATTCTGAATAACTTTTCTTCAACTGTGATTTTTTAAGTATGTGACTTTAGGGCAAGCAAAACTTTTTATGAAGAATAATTCTTTTTACTAAAATCAAAGATAAAAAAGTTTTCCATATGTTGCCAATATTCATACACACGCTGTATAGCTAGAAACATTCAATTTTTATTGAATAATGTATTAAATATTCTCGTTTAATAACGGATAATATACAGGGTGCGCCAAACTCGATGGCCTATTAGAAATATCTAGATAACCAAGAAACTTCAGAACTTGAAATTTGGGTTGAGTATATAGGAGGCTATGGTCTCCAATTTGAAAATATTTTTAGCAATGCGGCGTTGCCGCTGGTGCCTAAAACAGGTTGCAACATCGTTACTTTAAATACTTTACGTTTACTAAAAACATTTTAAGATTCTACATACAATTATAATTAATTTTTATAAATACATTATTAGTCTATACTTATTAGATTTCGAGATATTGACTTTTGAAAAATGACATTTTTGAACTTTGACAGCTTCTAGCTTTTTAACTGTACGCCTTAGAGCAAAACGGCTCACGCATGTCCCTATCTTCGATTTTTATTATTTTCCCAAAAAATCAACTTTTGGTTAAACCGGAAGTACTGTATTTCCTGATTTCGAGTAACATCCGGTTTAACCGGAAGTTGACACTTGGGAAGATAATAAAAATCGAAGATAGGGACATGTCGTGGGCCGTTTTGCTCTAAGACGTACAGTTAAAAAGCTAGAAGCTGTCAAAGTTTAAAAATGTCATTTTTCAAAAGTCAATATCTCGGAAACCATTAAGTATAGACTAATAATGTATTTATAAATAATATTTATAATTGTATGTAGAATCTAAAAATATTTTTAGATTTAGATGGTGTTCCATTTAAAGTAACGATGTTGCAACCTGTTTTAGGCACAAGCGGCAACGCTGCATTGCTAAAAATATTTTCAAATTGGAGACCATAGCCCCCAATGTACTCAACAAAAAAGTATTTTTAAAATTTCTGTATATACTGCAATCCTCTTTAACCAAATTTTTTCAATTTAGGCTTGTTTTAAAAATAATTGTACACTTATTAAAAATATCACACACAACTATTACACTGCAACTTCTAGAGGACACTGTAACGATTGTAAAACTTTCATAAACAAGCTTAACTGGCAGGAATCTATATAATTATTATAAAAAAAACAATATTCATTTATTTTTATATCAAAGAATATGTCCACCCAATAATATTCAATCCAATAAATAACGCAAAACAAGGAAATAAAGTTTAAAGGTGGTAGACAAAGCAGAATGATCAAAAGACTGATTGTTTCGGACTTCCATGTCTATATTTTGATTTAAAAACAACGTTTCGGTTAGTACTATCTCTAACCGTTTTCAAGTGTAAACTAAAATTAATTTACTAGGCTACTGTTTTATATACTAGTTATCTGCAGTGGAGCTTGACCGTTATGCTCCGGTGTTTATTGACTTGTGAAGCTTTAGTTGCTTATTTTGAGCAAGGAGCGGTTTCCAGATATTTGGTTTATCAATACTGGGTTTGCTAAAAACACAGTGTTTTGATTAATATAAAATATGCAGCTTCAATAAACTTTCTTTTTCGCCAGTGATGCTCCTTGCTTAAAATTTTAACCTCTGACCGTTGCATATAATGCTGCTTGTCCCAGACATGTTCCGCTATACCTGATCTTGATGTCTCGCCTCTTTGGGTATGTTTAAGATGTTCTTTAACCCTGACAGGAAGAGGTGTTTTTGTTTCTCCAATGTATGAATCACCACATTCACAAGGAATTTGATAAATGCATTCCTTTTTGTTGTTCGTGTCTGGTTTAACTTTTGTAAGAAAACTTCTAAGTGTGTTTCCTGATTTAAAAGCTGTTTTCATATTGTATTTGTTAGCTACCCTTCTAATTTTTTCTGAGGAATGGTATGGTGAGAAATGCTTGATCATTGTTTGTTGGTTTAAATCAAAATATAGACAATGGAAGTCCGAAACAATCAGTCTTTTGAAGGAAATAAAGGTTTATAAATAACTATAGCCTAAGTTGATTAAATTTGGATGAATGGTATGGAAAATACAGCAATTTAAATTATTTTTTTACAAACTTTCCCGCTCTTATTTATCAACGATACGAAAAAGTATTACACATTATCGCAAAAAATACTGGTCTTTTTATATACCCGTTATTAAAACGAAGACCTTTAACAGCGATTATTCGAGAAAATTAAAATTTTTAGTTACATCATAGTATTACGCCCTCTAGCGGTCATTTTGGAAAGTTGAAAATATATTACATCAATTTGTCTTGATTGATTTAGTCAATCAAGATTTTCTCAAAGACAAGGTTTCTGGCTTCCATAATATCCTCGTCGACTTTAGTGGGACACCCTGTATATTTCTCGTTTTTAGCTGGAACATTTAAGAGCTGGACAACGCCACAGAAAGCAAAACTCAAAGAATTGTTCGGTGATGGCCGTTCAGGTATCTGTAAATATCCGCCTCGGGCAGTGATTGCACAAAAAATTAAGACTGTGCCAGAATTGATAGGAAAAAGCGTTACGTCCGTCGTATCCAAACTTCAGCACATTATGAAATTACAAAAAAAGGATAATGATACAAAGTATATGTTGAGCCGTCTTGATAATAAACAGGTCAGTATTTATAAGGAATACCCCTGAAAGAACTATTGAAAGTGTGGTTTCACACATTTGTATAACTAAAAAACCAGTTCCTATAATATATTATGTATGTTTTTAGAATACGGAGACTGATTCTACTACTGAAGATGAGTGGCAACCTTCAAGATCTACTTCTCCAGAATGTCTAGATGAGAGTTTTTCATAATTTCCGTTTTCTGCTAATAAAGTAATTGAAGAGTACAAGGGAGAAAAAGGAAGGTCATTTATTGTTTTTGAGAATTTAAATTTTATTCACTGTAGGTACGGGATATTTTTAAACTCGATTCTATAGATATTTGCCTACACTTTTCACTACTCCCCAGTCCGCAGGAGCACGTCAAAATGACGTCATATTCTGGTGACTTATTACCAGATATGACGTGACGATATGACGTGAAAATGACCTCCTAATGTCACAGACCGATGACGTCAATATCTGACGTCATTTATACGTTTTTAAATGAAGTGACTTTCACGTCTAAAAATATTTTGTATTCACCAGTAATCTACTTTCAATTGAAACTACTAAATACATTGTGTAAGCGTTTATTAGGGGTAAGTACAAACTTCAACTAACGAAACCAAAGCAAAGGTAAGTACCTGCTATTAATTGCAGGGTATTGTTGCTGCATGACAAAGGATTTCTTGATTTCTAGTATTGTACTTATGTTAGTGGAGTTTTATAGACGAAATCTCTAATTTTTAGTGTATTTGTGCTTAATTTTCTAGTAAAGTTTATATTTTCTTTATTTTTGCATACCCTTATCGCCATGCTGGATTTATGAACTACTTAAAACTTTATCACTTTATGCACTTCAAGGCCATTTTTAGGTTAACTCGAGGGTGAGCTTTATTGGCAATTGAATTGAATATTGAAATTTTAAGAAGTAGGCCAACAACTTCTTAAAGTCATTTAAAATGTCCCGTTATTATGGGTATTTTATGTGGTAAATTCACATAAAATTCCCATCAAGTTAACCTAAAAATGGTCCTAAAGTGAATAAAGTGATAAAGTTTAAAGTAATTTAGAAATCCAGCATGGCGACAAGGATATGCAAAAATTAACAAAAGATAAATTTTACTAGAAAATTAAGCACAAATACACTACAAATTAGAGATTTCGTCTGTAAAACTCCACTAACATAATATAATATTAGAAATAAAGAAATCCTTTGTCATGCAGCAGCAATACCCTGTAATTAATAGTAGGTACTTACCTTTGCTTTGGTTTCGTTGGTTGAAGTATGTACTACCAGACTACCACTAATCAACGTACAAACACAACACCACCTCGACCTACTTACAAAAAAAATGGCGTTAGCGTCATACAAGCAAGAAGAAAGCTTATTAAATACGGATTTGCCGCTTACTGCCCAAGCCGCGAGCTTACGTTCGTCCGCAAGGTTGCCAACAGGTTAACACAAAATTAATGGCAAAACTTTTCTGTATTCCTGCTAAACATAAAATAGCATTTTCACTACACTAATAATATAGTCAGCACAGTGTAAATTTATTATTGTTTTTGCTTTTACCTTACCGACTGATTATTATTATCGAGAAAAGTAAAACTATGAGACATGATGCATGGCGTGGATAGGAGTTCCTAATAAACTGCCAACCCTGTTCATCTTCGTTGCAGATGGCAAGATGGGCTGCGCGCGCAGCCAATGCATGATTATGAGGCCATTATTCTTTTTTTTTGCGTCAGCAGAGAGAATGTCGTGTAAGTTATTATAGTTTTTGAGTAGAAATAATAAAAAATATATCACACCAGATATCACCAAGTAAAGTCGACAATATGACTTGAATTAAATGAGGTCAGAAATTCGGCAATTAACTGACGTCAAATGTCGATTTTTGGTTGACTGACGTATATTGACCAGTAGTCACCAGATACTGACGTCATCTTGACGTGCTTCTGCGGACGGTCATTTCATCCAAAAATTTACCTTCCCCTGTTTCAATTATAATACCTAATTATAATAAAGGGTAAATAAAGTTTTGTATTGTTTTATTTTCCCTAGCAGTTAGTGTACTAATAGTTACTTACATACCTAACATGTGCGGAAAGTGGTCCTTTATCGCACGCGATGGCAGTTGTACGAACGACGCGAAGTGGAGTTTGGGCAAGACGTTAAGGGCGGTAAAGACACTTCGCACATAGTAGGTACACAATTTTTCCTTTCAGCAAATAATTTTTGAACAAAAATAAAATTTAAAAGAAAAAGAGGCGAACTATTTTGGGGCGCCTAACGATTAGTATAAAAAATAACCAAAACATTTTTAGACATGATTGAAAGGAAACCATTCAAAAATAAAACGTCTTACGATAAACTTAAGTTGAACTTTATTACAAAAAATACCTACCAAAAAAATATTTTGAAACAAACTTTTAACAAATAAGTAATCATGATATTACTAATTACCCAACTAACTTTAAGTCATATTAACAACATTGTCAACATTTTTTGTTTAAAGAAATAAAAATAATATCTGGATCTGAATTTTCACCCGCCCGACTCGGACAAGTGACGACACATGGCGAAAGTTTGACAAAATTTTTAAGATTTTTTCCCTTAAAAATCCATTATGTTTCTCATGCTTTTTCGGGTGCTGAATCCGAATTTTTACGTCCCAGCTTTGCAAAGGCAACGATGCATGGTGAAAAATCTTAAAAATGGCAGAGTTATACCCAACTTTTCCCTTAGAAATGCATAATTAGTGTTGACAAAATTCAAAAATTTAGCTCATTTAAACGTAATAAGTATATTAAGAAATCATATAAAAAATAAGGTCATCGTTTGTATTTACAATTATTAATTTCTTCATTTCTTCATTGCTTTTGGTTCTGGATCTGAAAAAAACAGAGACAGGATAAGATCAATGCAACAATAACCCTATCAGAAAAAAAGAGATAGGAAAAAAAAAGAAGAAAATAGCTGTATAGTGGGTATTGGCTGAACATACTGTCAGTTTTTGATTCTACTCTTCTTTTTTTGGAAAGTCCAGCACGGGAGGTTCCGGGCTGTGATTGTTCCAGTACGATGGAAGACCCAGGCCAAAGGTTTGCTTTTATTTCTGGATCTGGAAAAAACGGGAAGAGAATTAGTATATCAGAAAAAAGGCAGCAAAAACAAAAATGACCAAAAAACGGTATTGTAGTTATTGACTGAACATACCGTCTGTTTTTGATACTCTTCGTTCTTTAAAAAGTCCAGCTTGGGAGGGTTCGGACTGTGATAGTTCCAGTACGTTGGAAGGTCCAGGCTGACGGTCTTCGTAACCTAGATAAAAATTGGGAACTCGTGACATGATGGCACCAAAGATAGATAAATAACATAAATAATTATAATACTTGAATGAAGTCTTACCTTCGATTGTCACTGTAGGTACTGGTGCTATACTGTACTGGCTGTACTGGTGCTATTTGGCAAAAGTCAGGGTCTTCATATCCACCTCCTCAAAATCGACGGAGTCTGTGTTGGTGCATGTGCCCTCACACTCGGCGCAAATGTTTGTGCAGAATAACCCTGCTCGCCTGCAGCCACACTTTCCCATGCAATTCTTTTTGCAATGGCATGCAACTTTTCTCAGTACGTTATCAGGTGCTGGTGGCAGTAGTGTTGTGTCTGGTATATTAGGCCGTCTCAGGCCCAGGATTTCCATCCCCACTGCTTCGGATCAAGTTGATTGTTCCCCAGCCACAACTGAATTTGGGTTCCTGGCAGCAGCAGCAGTTGGAGGAACTAAAGCAAGCTTTGAGGTTACTTTGTAAGAGGGCATGAGATACTGTTTGCACCTCAGCTTATTCAAAGTGATATCATGGTGCTCGCCTCCATATAGCGTCTCCATAAACTTTTCCCCTGCCTCAAATAGTGCCTCCTATCAGCGTTGGGGTCCCTGGATCCAAGTAAATTGAGGTCAGGATTTTTTTGTCAGCACTTTGAGACATTTCAATTTGCCCTGTTTGTATAAGTAGTGCTGATGTTGAGTCACAGCCACTGACTGCGTGTAAAAAGAGAATATGTTTAGCCACGTGCTTGTCAATGGCGGTTGGTGAATGGAAGAAAGTTGGTGGTGCTTTTTCTTTCCCTGGCTTGATAAAATACACGTTGGCAGGTGTACTTATTCCTATCATTATTACCAGAAGGTCAACATCTTCACCAACAACTGCTACACTTTCGTGCATGGTGTCGTGCAAGGGAATGAGCAGTTGTCACAATAAGCGTGTCAGCAACTTCAACTGCTTGTTTTGTGGCGATATTGACCTTTTCAAATTTTTTGGTCAAGGTGGATATTAGACGACTTTTCTTATTTAACTTAATAATAAAATTGTAAATACAAACGATGGCCTTATTTTATATGTAATTTCTTAATATATTCCGTTTAAAAGATCGAGCTAAATTTTTGAATTTTGTCAACACTAATATGCATTTCTAAGGAAAAAGTTGGCAATAACTCTGCCATTTTTAAGATTTTTAAACATGCATCGTTGCCTTTGTACGAAGGCGTAGAAAGGCCACCCGAAAGAAAAAAATATTTTAATCTCGGAATTCCGACTTAAATCTCGGAATTCCGAGAATAAAGTCGAAATTCCGAAAAATCGTACCTAGCTCTCTAAAATGTTAATTATATTTTTACATTCGTCACTTGCCTTTTTTAGTGGAAATTAAACTTAATTCAGTTCGTACAAGGTTTTACTTAAACACGTTCCGGGCCCCTGTAGCCCGGGGGCCCCGTGTCATATTGATACGGCGGTAGGCATATAAACATTGTTTGTGTGTCCCTATATGTTCAATATTTATTATCTTCCCAAAATTGTCAACTTCCGGTTAAACAGGAAGTACTATATTTCCTGCTTTCGAGTAACATCCGGTTTAACCGGAAGTTGATATTTTGGGAAGATAATACAAATTTAAGATAGGGGCATGTAAGCCGTTTTGTTCTAAGACGTACAGTTAGAGAGCTGGAAGCTGTCAAAGTTCAAAAATGTAATTTTTCAAAGGTCAATATATCGGAAACTATTAAGCATAGACCAATAATGCATTTATTAAAAAATAATTATAATTTTTTGTAGAATCCAAAAATATTCTAAGATATATAGGGTGTTCCATTAATTTAAAATAAGCAAGTATTGATACCTACTTCCGGTATAACCGGAAGTGCCACCCTATTGAAAATAGTTTAGCCGGGTGTCCCCCAGGAACATTAACATACTGTCAAATTTTCAAAAAATTTCCATGTAGTTTTCTATATACCGGGTGTCAACGAAATCATTGTACAGAGCACCACAGTGTTGTGTTAAAAGATATTTTATTCAAATTTGGGTTGGTGTAATGTTTAATAGGGATCTTCATTTTTTCCTAAAAACCAAATAAATTCCGGTTTCACCGGAACTACGCCATTTTTTTTTTAAATGACAATAACCTGTATATTATATTGCACAGTCAAATTCTTCTCAAAATTATCTTTTCAACGACATACAACAAGTTGACATTTACTTTCAAAATGGCGGCGTCGTAGGACTCATTTTACCAAAATCAAAATGGCGTCAATAAAACAATAACGTATGCAATTGATACGGGAAAAATACTGATAAAATCTGTTAAATTCAACCCTTTTGTAATTTTTTAAGCACTGACATTAAAATTTTATCCTTCAGTTTTTAAAGGAATGTATTTTTTTATTGTTTGAAAAAAATCTTAACTTTAACCCTGGTTTACAGAATTGTTTCAAATGATATGATATACTTTTCATTATTTAGTATGAATTCTAGGGATATTTTCGAAATCAGAATGCGTTTTGCTTCAGTTATAAATAATAATAATATTAATTAAATTTTTATTAATGAGTCATATTATTGAAGCTAAACGCATTCTTATTCAAAAATATCCCTAGATGATTAAGAATAGTTTAGACTTTCATACTTAAATAATGAAAAGTATATCATATCATTTGAAACAATTCTGTAAACCAGGGTTAAAGTTAAGATTTTTTTCAAACAATAAAAAAATACATTCCTTCAAAAACTGAAAGATAAAATTTTAATGTCAGTTCTTAAAGAATTACAAAAGGGACGAATTTAACAGATTTCATCAGTATTTTTCCCGTATCAATTGCATACGTTGTTTTATAGACGCCATTTTGTTTTTGGTAAAATGAGTCCTACGCCGCCATTTTAAAAGTAAATGTCAACTTGTATGTCGTTGAAAAGATAATTTTGAGAAGAATTTGACTGTGCAATATAATATACATGGTTATCATTAAAAAAAAATAAAATGGCGTAGTTCCGGTGAAACCGAAAGTGAATTTTATTTGGTTTTTTGGTAAAAATGAAGATCCCTATCAAACATTACACCAACCCAAATTAGAATAAAATATTTTTTAACACAGCGCACTATATGTGGTGCTCTGTACAATGATTTCGTTGACACCCGGTATATATATATCGATTCTGTTCCCGGTGGGACACCCTTTATGTGAGTTTGGAGGGAGAAAGGATAATTTATTTATAAAAACTTACTAATTTAACAAGCGCTAACCAAGTTTCATTTACCTTTTTGCAAAAAAATTAAAAAAAAATTAACTTAAAAAAAAATTCCTCTAGCGCTCGCATGAAAGTCGCGCACTAAAACCACATGGACAACCAAAGATTTAATAAATTCAAGAACCTAGCATGGTGACATGGCGAAATTTAGCCAATCCGGGTAAACAATGTTTATATGGCGGCGGTAGCGTAGCATATAGGTACGGCGTTTTCCATTCATAGAACTTTAAGTACCTACCTATAGATTTTCATAGTTCTTTAAGTATATTATTTGTGTATTTAATTTTATAATGAACCTCGCGATTCGATAAGAGCTAAATTCAAAATTGGCAGGGCTATCGCCGTTCGGCAGGGGCATGCCTCTTATTTTGCTAAAAATGGCAGGGCTTTACCTCCTAATATACGGTGTATCTACATACACTTTCCATACCTATATTACCATTAGGAATTTGATTAATTAGTAATAAAAACTTTTTACATCCGTGGAAAATATGTATGTTAAGATAGATCCAATCACAAGCAAGGGTTTATATAGGTTCCACGGTTTCCCCACTTCGTCCCCATTATGCCTAGTACGATGTAATTTCTAACCTAACCTTAAATTTTTCAAGCTATATTTTATATATGCGTACTTCCTGTGTATGAAACGGAGTGGCTATTGCCTAGAGGGGAGGTTTTGAAGTTGAACCCTACTCCTTCCTTTTTTGGAGTGGCTATACCACCATGTATTGAAAGAGAAATATATAAAAACTTATGCGTTTGCGGCAGGGCTATACCCCCCGGGTAATACATATATATATATATAAATATATATTGATATGAGGTACTTTGTCACTTCCAAAGTAGAGAAACAGCATACGTTGTCACTTCATAAATAACGTTCTCACTTCCATCAACGGAAGTGACAACGAAATCCCTTTAAATTTGGTGGTTAGCTTAGAAATATGCCCCGGAGTCATGTGGCCAAATTTTGTAAAGAAGTGAGTTGGACCCGTTTTTATCTTCGGTTTTACATTTTAGTTCCGTTATATATCGCTGGCGCTGCAATCGCCCTAATGGTATATACAGTTAGACGTGGTTACGACGTAGCTACTTCCGTTAAGTTTTTGGGTACGATCCAACTTCTCATGAATCAAATTTTTTGGCAACAGTGCTTTAGCATTGTCTCCTGGATTAACCTTTGTGTGGTAATTACTTGTTCGTTTTCGGCGCTGTCCCCAGGTGTCCTGGTGGCAATCTGGTATATTATGGTCATAATGTAAATGCGGGAGAGAGATAATAGTTTTATTTTTTATTTTTTTAGAAGTCGATTTTGCATTCAGTGACGCCTCCGGGAGAGAAATATTAGTTTTATTTTTTATTTTTTTAAAGTCGATTTGAAGGTTTTATATGTAGGTGGAGACTTTTTCTTTAAAAGTCACTTTGGATAGAGGAAGAGAGAAAGGCGTGTCGTCTCTCCTCCTCAACACAAAATCTTGGGTGCGTCACAGATTCACAGAAAGTTGTGATGATAATTTAAATAAATAAATAACCCGAAGCGTTAACAATTCAAAAATTTGTAGACAATGACCAGAAGAAATAATAATTATTTT